>CM060963.1:15431656-16881656 GCA_030765045.1 Tenodera sinensis
CTATTTAACAGTAGAGAAAGTAAAAATATAACTTAAAGCTGAATTGATACTGATTTAACGAATCTTGGTAAACACTGATAAGTGAAACCAAAACACTGGTTGTGGTTTGTGTTGCCTCGAGGCAGAACGTCAAAAACATGTGTTTCCGCATCTGTCAGTAAACAGACACCTTCTTCTTCTTCCTGAATTATTCGTTGCGAGGGAAGTTACCTTCTCGGAAATTACTCGGAAGAAGGCAGCCTCCCCTACCTTAATAATTGCACCATTCCCTGATTGAATCAGGAACACGTTATGAATAAAATAAGGCAATAAAGGATTATGTTGTGAGGGGAGCATCCCACTGGCAGGTAGAAACAGCAGAACATCGCTTGCAGCATGCACTGATACAAACGTAATCATGTCTACGTGAACTTCTGTAAATACAACTGTGTTGAGAGTTAATAAAAATGGTACACAAAACTTCAAAGTAATTTAGGAGACTAAGCCAAGGAAACGACTGGAGTCAGACGTCTGTCAGGGAACACAGGAACCTATGGACCGGACAGAAGACTTGGAAGCGGGTGGTCGGTAAGAGTGAGGAAGAGGATGATATGAAATGTAGGCAAAATCGATGAATGGGAAGGTGATAATGGAGCAATTGGTGGAATGAGTGGTTGCCTTGTAATTACTAACCTATTCAAATATATGTCGCTGTCCATTGGTACGGCGTACAAGATTGTTATATTGATTATCCAATCTTTTAACATGTTCGCAATGTCATAATTTGGAGTATCTGTGCTCAATTTATAACTTTGTTCAATACAAAACTTGTCAAACTGATTCCAAACGTATTTCCTGTTGTATTGTGTTCTGAGGTTTCCCTGTTCCAATTATTTACTCTATTTCAGCATTAGATGCTTCACCGAGGTGAGAGACAGCCATATTTAGTTTGTTTACTACGTATAGTAAGTAAGCCAAAAATTCGAAGTGGAGATTTCATCATGTTTAGATGCCCCCCTGAATCCAAAGAAAGCGTTTTTAGGAAAAGTGTGCGTTTGTGTGTTGTGGTCAAAAACGAAACGTCAGTTAAAAAACAAAGTTGGTATTTAAGTTTAATGTCCTTGAAGGATGCGACAGGAAGATTCTGAAAAAAAATTCTTCCACCTTAAACTACCCTTCACATGCAACATTTTTCTCAGAAATGGCTCTAACGATTGTTATTAAAATGTCATATGCTTCAGATATTTTAATGACAAATGAAATGTATATCTTGAATTTTCCAGCTATTGCCCCTGTAGTCGTATTTACTCTGAACGACTTTTGCATAACTGCTAAACCGTTAGAGATAGACCAAATCATACTATACAGAAAATGTAAGTCTCGCTAAAATACACAATTTATGTCAGACTAAATTTTTTTGTAGAGTGAACCATTTCGGAGATATTCTTTGTTATTTGTGTGAGTTTTGGAAAACTTAAAGCTTTCGTGAAATGGAACATGGTTGTTCAGTTTTTTTATATGTTAAGCGTGCAAAGAGAACGGAATCTCAAAGCTTTAAAACATTTGACTATCGCACAAAGCCTACTGTATTGTAATATTCTCCTTGTACCTACAGGGAAATAAGGAATAAGATAATTTGTACGAATGTTTATCTCAACTAACACGAAGAAGATATAGGAATAAGAGTTTGTAAGAATGGTTAGTACAAGAGTAGAGAAAGTCATGTGAGTCCCTAACACCTGCAACACGTGATAGTCGAATTCTCTAAATAAATAGGCAATCACTGCTGGCATGCCTTATGATGTGGATTTGGTATTAGTTTCTTGTCAGCGTTATGGAGAAGAGAAATAAAGTATAAATGAATGAATGAATGGCCACTGCCTACTCAGAACCATCTGGACGTACATACGTACGTACGTACGTACGCCACAGAAACAATATCCAATAATATATGTTTCGCGTCACTGCAGTGCGGATATCGAAAACACATTTAACATGCTGGAAGGACACATTATTTGTAAAATATAGCCGTGTGACGTGGCATGGAAGGTAGCTAGCTATTGGAAACTGAAAGAACCTTCGCTTCTATCGTAGATTCTGATCCTTCCACCACAGCAGCAGCACCAGGGGATTTAACTGTCTACCGCTTCCCGCCCCCCCCCCCCCTACTAATGATCTCATGTCCTGCACTCACATGACTTTCTCTACTCGCTCTTGTACAAACCATTCATACAAACACTTATTCTTCTATCTACATTATAATTATACAAACATTTGTAGAAATTATCTTATTACTAATTTCCTTGTAGTTGCAAGGGGGACATGAGAATACAGTGGGCTTTGAGTGATAGTCAAATGACGGCCGAAAGATAACCAGTTTCCACTTGGTCTATATGCGCTATAGCCAGGAAATCCAAGATATACATTTAATTTATCATGAAAATATCACTAGCTTATAGAATATTAATCACAATCGTTACGGCCATTTTCAAGAAAATAAAAATTTTCGAAAATTTTTCCATGTAAACAGTAGTTTAGATTGGAGGAATTTTCTTCAAAATCTTTTATAAGGTCGGAAAACAATATCAAGAGAATGAATTTGTGTTCTCTAATGAATAATGAAAGGGAGTTTTTACTCACCCCCAGTGGATGCCCGTATGTGTGCCGTGGGTCATTATTGAAGCACAAACACAGCGGTCAGTTTGACTTGTGCATGATATATTTTGTGACCCTCATAATGGCGCGGGGGTTACAGTTCTAACACCGGAGGGAGGGTTTGTTGCAGAAGGGACGGCTTTTAGCACTGGTAGGCCACGTTCAATCCCAGTTAATTTTGAGGTGATTAACATGACTTTTTAATTTAATAAATGACTACTGCAAAAAAATTATTTACTCTTCAAATAATTATTCAACCAAAAAAAAAACCCCAAGTTAAAGTGTGTGCAAAAGTCGATATAATGTGCTGTAAAATATTGAAGTAGATATAATAAATAATTTCTGAGACAATGTTCTTTGAAAGCTTGAATTTTAACATTGTCATTATATGTCTTACGGCGTCCCCTTAACAGTAGTTTTGGGGCTGACGAGTCTTACCCACTTGATTTTGGTTCGCCCCGGGTATTTGAGTACCTCGGTACTACCTTGTATATCTACTAGGCATTTCCCTACCCACCACTTGGGGAGGTGCCCAATGGGAGATCAGCAGAAACAGGTGGAAAGGCCGGAACAAGTTTCAGCCCAGACCTTGAAGACACAAGATGCTACTAATTACGGTGCTAACGTCTTTTAATAAATGTTTCCAATATTTTCACTATCTGCACAGAGACATTGCCGATCAATGTAAACTATAAAACAATTCACCAGTCAAATAAAATTACGCTCCTATTTAAAAACCCAAAAAGATGCTTCACCATAACAAAACCAATTCGTGTCTCAAAATGCGTTTGGGCAGCGATATGAAAAATCTGATGTGTTCCGCTCACATGACTTTCTCTACTCTTGTACCAAACATTCTTACAAACTCTTATTCCTATATCTTCTTCGTGTTAGTTGAGATAAACCTTTGTACAAATTATTTTATTGCTTATTTCCTTGTAGGTACAAGGGGAATATTAGAATACAGTAGGCTTTGTGCGATAGTCAAATGTTTTAAAGCTTTGATATTCCGTTCTCTTTGCACGGTTAACAGGAATGAATCAGGATCTTCCATTGACATAAATTTAAGTTCTCCTAAACTCACTCAAGTAGCAAGGAATATCTCCGAAATGGTTCAGTCTACCAAAAAATTTGGACATAAATTGTTTTAGCATGATCTACATTTCTGTATAGTAAGAGTTGGTCTATCTCTTACGGTTTACCAGTTATTCAAACAGGACAGGACTACATAAGCTATAGCCCAAAAATTCTAAATATACATTTCATTTGTCATAAAAATATCTGAAAAATATGGCATTTGAACGAAAATCCTTAGAGCCATTTTCGAAACATTTTCCATGTAAAGTGTAGATTAGGGTGCAAGAATTTTCTTCAAAATCTTCGTGTCCCATCCTTAAAAGATATTAAACTTAAATTCCAATTTTGGTTTTTAATCGAGTTTTCTTCTTTCAGTTATGCTGTTCACAGACTGACACACACAGACACACACGGAGCTTCTTCTAAAAACTTTTTGTTTTTAATTCATGGGGCTTTAAAACGTACAGTTCTGGTGAAATCACTACATCGAATTTTTTGCTGCAATACAACACTTCTTCTACTTGATATACGTAGTAGAGAAAGTTAAAATAAAGTGAAGATACAGCAATTGGATTGAACTTACCATTTTGTCACTTTGGTGTCAGGGGTGGGATGGACAAATTTTGTTACAGAATGCGTAGCTGGAGTTTAAGATATTGCTAGTGTTATTTCTTGAAGTAACTGGCTTAAAGATGAACGTGGTATGGATTTTCCCAGACGTATTACGTTAAAACATAGAGAGTAGATATAATCTAGGAAGTAAGGGTTCGTTAGAGCTGAGTAAAGTGTAACACAAAAATTATAACGGCCGGGCGGGCGGTCAGAAGAGAGTAGAAGTATGAACCTGCAGATATAATCCCCTCGGTAAGCTGATTAAATTGATCCCCAGTCCCATGGGAGCAAAACCACGAAAAAGGTAACACACACACACACACACACACACACACACACACACACACACACACACACACACACACACACACACACACACACATGAATAGTTCATCAGTGTACCGAAATGTTATCTGCTTGTCCCAGATATAAAACATGTAACTCCCCCGTGTTACAGTGTGTTCCCAAACTCGCTGTTCCTGCCGCTATCACTCACATGACTTTCGGCAGCCACTCTTCTACAATGTATCCCATTTTAAAATTGTATACTGCTTACCTATATATTCTGTGTATCTCTGTGTGTGTGCAGAAATTGACTAAATAGAAAAATCTGATGGTTGCACTCACATGACTTTCTCTAGTTTTGTACTAACCATTTTACAAACTGTTATTCCTATATCTTCTTCGTGTTAGTTAAGATGAATATTTGCAGAAGTTATTTTATTGCTTATTTTCTTGTAGGTACAAACGGAATATGGGAATACAGTAGACTTTGAGCGATAGTCGAATCTTTTAAAGCTTTCAAATTCCGTTCTCTTTGCAGTCACACAGATAAAAAATTAATAATGACCTTCCATTTGAGAAAAATTCAAGTACATAACACTCACACAAATAACAAGGAATATCTCCGAAATGGTTCACTGTAATTAAACATTTTGTTGACAATAAATTGTGTGTTTTAACAAGATCTACATTTTTTTTGTATAGTAAAATTTTGTCTATTCCTTATGGTTTAGCGGTTTTTCAAAAGTCATCCAGAGTAAACAGGACTACATGGGCTACAGTCAGAAAAATCAAAATATACATTTGATTTGTCATAAAAATATCTTAAACATATCGCATTTTAATTAAAATCGTTAGAGCCATTTTCGAGAATACTTAAATTTTCGAAAAATGTGCGTGTAAAGGGTAGTTTAGGGTGGAGAAATTTTCTTCAAAATCTTCGTGTCGCATCCTTGAGACATTAAACTTAAATACCAACTTTGCTTTTCAACCGACTTTTCGTTTTTGAGCTATGCTGTCCACAGATACACACGGATATTTTTCTAAAAATGCTTTTTTGGATTTAGGGGGCCTCAAAACATATTCCCGGTGAAATCTCGACATCGAATTTTTGAGTGTATAGTAAGTAGAGGCTGTAATAAACAATATTTGTTGCAGAAAGTCATTTGCATGTAATACGTCAAGATGTTTTTACACAGATTTCCAATTTCACTGAATAGACGTGGTAACAAAAGGAAGAAAAGCCAGAAGGAGAAAGTGTATGGAGATTAACTTTCACTTTCTTCAATATTTCCACTGTCTCGTATGACACCGGCAACGGAATACATTCCATTTGGCATTACGTTTCTCGCTTCTCTTGTTTATTTTCTCGTTCAACTGGAAATTCTGTTGCGGTGCTGTTTCTTCCCAAAGCCGCGTTTACAAGGAGCCAAGTAAACAGGCAGGGAACAAATTACTGTCGAAATTTTCCACGGCCTCCTGATGTATCTTTTGTTCTTGTTCGTACAGTGGGCAGCTGGCTCTACAGACACCGCAAGCCTATTACAATCTATGCTTTGTTACCTTATGAAGCTCTACGCGCACATTTTACGGCACTTTGATGTACTAACAAAGCTTTAAAAGTACCTGTTCCCTATTCAGTCAACTACAAACTATCGCAACAATGATTTTTTGTTTATTTGTTAATAATTACAGGCTATTTCATATATAGAGGCAATATATTCTATACGAATTCCCCACACTGTCAATATTCTTGTTCTGTGCAAATTCTCAGCCATTCTTTTGTTTAGTCACTATCGCCAACTGTATCGTACAAATCGCTGAAAACCAAGTTACTACAATCGGTTAGCAATCACAACAACGCTCAATTTCATTTTAATATTGTTGTTTTAACGTATTTCTACAGAAGAAACCTTATTTGTTAAGGAAAAACAAGTGATATTTCAGCCTGTTTGGTAAACAAATATCGACTTTTGGATTTTCATTCCAAAAAATTTTATCAAACTTTCGAAATAATTTAGTGTCTTTACGAGATTACTTGAGTGTAATTATTGACATATACGTCGTCTGTAGCAGCCTATATATGCTTCTGGTCTCCAATTTATTTTTACTTGTTTATAAAACGTCGATTTCTTATTTTCTAAACTTCCCGGAATTTCCTTCCTTATATTTCCCTATTCAGGTTCTTGCCAATTCAGCCATATTGCTTATGTCCCTTTATTCTAGCCTCCACATGTCTCCCATTCCTCTATAATTCTTCCTAATAATTTACCAGCTTTTGTAATATTTATAGATATTGAAAAGGCATTTGACAGGGTAAAACGAGAAAAGTCATGGAGTGTCATGAAGAACGCGGCATTACCCAAACATGTAATAGATTATTACAATTCTATATAATAATACAAAAATAGTATTAAAAGAAAATTGTATTAGTAAACCTACCTTTGTAAATGGAAATATACCACAAGGGTCCAGTTTAGCACCTACTCTGTCT
Source organism: Tenodera sinensis (assembly GCA_030765045.1). NCBI lineage: Eukaryota > Metazoa > Arthropoda > Insecta > Mantodea > Mantidae > Tenodera > Tenodera sinensis. The sequence goes on from CM060963.1 coordinate 15,438,756, forward strand.
AACACAAATCTTAGCGTGCAGTGGATAAAATGAAAGATATGGCATTTTCAGGAAAACACCTATAAGAGCGAAAATAATAGTGAACGATCAAATCAAAATTATAATTATTATGGCTGTGGTATAAGTTATATAATGTGTGATAATGATTTACATAAGTAGGTTGCCAGGTCTCCTGTATTTCCCGGCTTGTCCCGTATTTCAGCCTTGAATCTCCCGGCTCCCGTATTTTGCACTATTTCTCACAAATTTCATACACTGCCATGAATTCTGAGCTTTAGAAGGATATTTGGAATATGCGATATATCGAAGTGATAGTTCCTTTTTCCCAATGTTGGCAGCAGCGAACATTCTTTTCTTATTGGCTGTTAGACTGTAGCCAGTCCTTAAGCGCACCTGTGGTCATGTGATAGTCACGTGAGAAGCCGTCTCGTTCACTTGCGTCTCTGAATTGAAGAAAGGAACTATATAAAAAAGTAAAATCATGGAAGGCGATGGCCTTCACATTATATGGAACTATCCGAAGAGCTTTAAAATACAAGGAAAGAAACACTATGAAGCAATCGCCGACCAGTAATGTTATATGGGAGTGAAAGTTGGGTTTTAAGACACAAATATACTTCATATTCAAGAAGCTGAGACGAAATAGATTAATTAATGAAGAAATAAGAGAGGATTTAAAGATTAGTGTTGTAGAAGATATAGAGAATTGTAAACAAAAATGGAAAGACCATCTCAGTGGAATGGATTCAAGCACGGTACCAATAAGTGTACTAGAATACAAACCAAAAGGAAGAAGATCGCTTGGAAGACCCATGTTAAGGTACAAGTGAGACCGGAACAGGCCAATGGCCTAATTCATGACCACCAGCTATTTGGAATCTATACTTTTTTGCTGCTTCATAGATTACTTGAAAATCTTTGTTCAAACAGCCATACCAAAATATAATTATTATTTGCAATATTATTGTGGTTGTTACTGTTTACATTGTAGCTTCAAAGACCACCCCACTGAGTGACCTTGAACCGCCTCCAAATGATAGTAACTTTTAGACCCTTTTTCTAGCTGTTTTACTTTCTCTACTGCGTATAGTAAGTACAGGAAGTATTGTATTCAACCCAAAAATCCGATGTCCAGATCTCACCGGAAATAGATGCTTTGAGGCCCCCTGAATCCAAAAAGAAAGCATTTATAGAAAAACGTCCGTGTGTGTGTCAGTCTGTGGACAGCATAACTCAAAAACGAAAAGTCGGTTAAAAACCAAAGTTGGTATTTAAGTTTAATGTCTCTCAAGAATGCAACACGAAGATTTTGAAGAAAATAGCCCCACCCTAAACTACCCTTTACATGGACCATTTTTCGAAACTTTTAATTTTCTTGAAAATGGCTCAAACGATTTTGATTAAAATTTCATATGTTCGAGATATTTTGATGACAAATGAAATGTATATCTTGAATTTTCTGGCTATAGCCCCTATAGTCGTATTTACTCTGGACGACTTTTGCATAACTGGTAAACCGTTAGAGATAGACCAAATCATAATATAAAAAAATGTAGATCTTGCTAAAACACATAATTTATGTCTGAATAAATTTTCTTGTAGGGTGAACCATTTCGGAGATATTCCTTGTTATGTGTGTGAGTTTCGGAAAACTTAGAACTTTCGTGAAGTGGAACATCGTTGTTCATTTTTTATATGTTAACCTAGCAAAGAGAACAGAATCTCAAAGCTTTAAAAGATTTGACTATCGTACTTGCACCTACAAGGAAATAAGCAATAAGATAATTTGTACAAATGTTTATCTCAACTAACATGAAGAAGATACAGGAATAAGAGTTTGTAAGAATGGTTAGTACAAGAGTAGAGAAAGTCATGTGAATGCAACATATAAGATTTTTCCTATTTATTACACATAATTATATGCAAGATAACCATCCATGCCTCAAGCGGGCGACTTTCTACAGGGAGAGCGCCAGAGACATACGCTCCAGCGACCAAGGCTACGTTCGTACATCTATAAATTAATTAGTGCAACGACAGAAAACAAATCCCTCTTATTTTACTTTTTGGTTTCTAACTGCGGTTTTCTGTCTTTACTTCTATTTATTTCATAATAATGAACACGTTACCTTCGGCTTCCATTTAATTATGATAATTTTGCATTTATTGAAACTAATGAGCGGCTGTGTATGTATTAAATTTTTTGCGACTAGACAGTGAAATTCCCTCTGAATTAGTTCTGCATATCTGAGGTAAGAGATAGAGAAAACCTAATTAAACGAACTAATTAGTTATCATTAAGACACACAATTTAGTGCAATAAATTATTTTGACCTTAAGCCATTTAGAGATATTGTTTATCACCATTATCATTATTACTCCTCCTCCACTTCCTTTCCTCTTCTTCTCATTTATTGTTATTTTATTATCACCAATATTAGTACTATCACCACTATCACTATTATTATCAGTATTATGTTTCAGTCAATTTTTTAATAGTTAGGAAAAGAATATGGTACTTCAAGAGTAACCTATAGTGAACTGTGAAAAAGTTTCGATTGGCTTCAACAACACCATCATTGCTTATAATTTTTCTGCAATTTAACTGAATGTTTTTATGATCGATATCGATGTTCTTTTGTGTCGGATATGTCCACCTGAGTAGAGAAAATTGGCTGAATGCAACACATAACATACATTAATATAATCACCAGTTTCATCTCATGTGAGTGTTCCAAAAAATTACCGATAACGCTTATTATGTTGTACGGGATGGGAAAGTGATCGGTTTTCAAATAGGACCCACTAGGTTCCGAATTTAACATTCGTTTCGGTATCTTAATACGGAAATATTTAGCCATCTGTGTACTTAGGACGGACGAGCTGAGCATAATAATATTCCTGCGCATGCGCTAAATAATTCCATAGTCTTTGGTGCGCATCCTAATGCGTTACTTGTGTAGTTTCCAGTACAATAACGTTTTTAACAGCAGTGCAACACGCACCAGTACACAGCTGCTGAAATGGCCGACTTGAGCTCCAGCACACTTTGATGTAAATGTGAGGAATCACCTCAACGTCGCATATCCAAATCCATGGATTGATAGAGGTGGTCCAGTACTATGATCAGTGCGGTCGCCAGGTCTGACACCTCTCGACTATCTTCTGTGGAGTTGTATGAAGAATATGACACTCATGTAACGTCAGCAGAGGACCTCATGGCTTGAGTCCACGGAGCAATTGAAAATCTTCAAAGACAACCGCAGGAGGCTCACAACCGCCCAAATAGGTTGTGCAATGACGTAGGAGGTATATAGACAGTAGATGGTGGATTTATTGACGAAATGTCACCTTTGATGCACTCTGGCGTCCAAAACTTACATTTCCAGACTGGGGTTCCTGCTTGAAAATCTATTAGTTTGGCATCCCGCACAAACTACACAAACACACACACACACACACACACACACACACACACTCACACACACACACACACACACACACACACACACATTAGTAAACAGAATAAAGCATGAAAATGGGCGTTCTAGATGATCGAAGGCTGAAGGAATAGGAATGAAAAGAATGAATTTAAGAACAACAGTTGTTTTGCTCGTAAACCCAATGATGTTCGATTCTAATTATTAAGACACCTGAGAGACTGAAATTTTACCTCAGTTTTCTGTATTCCTCTTACACTTACAAATATATGTGCAACGATTTTTAACTCACAGGGAAGAATGGGAGGAAACAGAGGGGAAGGGAGTGAGAAGAGCAGAGGTAGGGCGAGAGAGGGCGACGGAGGGAACAGTGTGAGAGATGGAGAAATAAGGAATGAGTGAAAAATAGAAGGTAAGTATGTGAGAGAGCGGAAGAAAATAGGAGAAGAGTTGGGGAGAGGGGATGAGATGTAACATAACGAGGGAGAATGAGTAGGGGAGAGAGAAAGCAAGAGTGGAAGAGAAGAGATATGAGAAGTGAGTGAAAGAATACAGACCAGTAGAGTGTAAGACAAGGAAAGAAAAGCGGAGAGAATGCGAAAAGGAAATAGGAAATGAGGCAATGAGTGAATCCCTGTGTGATTCAGTGACAGTGAGCGTGTACACAGTGTGCGAGTATCAGTGAATGTGACTGAGTAACAGTGACACAGCATGTGTGAGTGAGAGAGCGATAGAGAGCGCCAGAGACAGCGAGAGAGAGTGAGGAAGAGCGAGTGAGAGCGAGAGAAGGAAAGAGACAGCAATAGAGAGCGAGAGAGCATAAGAGAGTGAGAGAGAACGATAGACAGCGTGGGAGAGCGATAGAGTGAGAGAAGCAAGAGGCAGCGAATGCGAGAGGGGACGAGAGAGAGAGAGAGCGAGAAAACCGAGGGAGAGCGAAAGAAGGTGAGAGAGCGCGAGAGAGAACCAGAGAGAGTGCGAGAGAGCACAAGAGAGCGCGAGTGAGTGATAGTGAGCGCGGGAGAGCGATGGAGAGCGATGAAGAACGAGAGAGCGTCAGAGAGCAAGAGAGCGACAAAGAGCGAGAGAGAGAGTGAGAGAGAGCAAGAGAGTGAAGAGTGAGAGAGAATGAGCGCGTCCGAGCGAGAGAGAGCGATAAAGAGCGCTGGAGTGCGATAGGCAGTGAATGAGAGCGAGGGAGAGGAAGCGAGAGAGAGCGAAAGAGAGAATGAGAGACCGAGGTATTGCGAGGGAGAGCGAGACAGTAAGACAGTGAGAGAGTGAGAGAGAGCGAACCAGAAGGAGAGAGAGCGAGAGAGAGAGCGGAAGGCTCCGTGGAGGGGTTCATGAGTTGGTCTGTGAGAGGTTTCGTGGCAGCATCCGCGAGAGGCTCGTGAGAGGGTCCGTGAAGGGGTTCATGAGGGAGTTCGTGAGAGGGTTTATGAGAGGGTTGGTGAGAAGATTCGTGAAAGGGCTCGTGAGATGGTTAGTGAGTGGAGTTAAGAGAAGGTCAGTGAGAGGGTTCGAGTGAGGTTTCGAAGTGGATCCATGAGAGGGATCTTCAGAAGTTCTGTGACAGGGTCAGAGTGAGGGTACATGAGAGGGTCGGTGATAGAATCAGGGAGTCCGTGATTGAGTGAGTGGGTCAGTGAGTGAGTGGGTGAGTGAGTGAGTGAGTGAGTGAGTGAGTGAGTGAGTGAGTGAGTGAGTGACTGAGTGAGTGAGTGAGTGAGTGAGTGAGTGACTGAGTGAGTGAGTGAGTGAGTGAGTGAGTGAGTGAGTGAGTGAGTGAGTGAGTGAGTGAGTGAGTGAGTGAGTGAGTGAGTGAGTGAATGAGTGAGTGAGTGAGTGAGTGAGTGAGTGAGTGAGTGCTTGACAGTTTCAGTGAGTGAATCAGTGAGTGTGTAAAGTAGAGAGATAGTGAGGAGAGAATATAAGAAAGTCGAATGTCGAACTTTCTTCTATATGAACTGCCTCGTTCAATTTTCCCGCGCTCTCGTATTTAAATCAAAAAATAGCAAGACACGAGAGTTCAATTGTCCATATCAATGCGAATTAGAATTGTGTCAGAGAGAGAGAGAAAGGGAGCACATGTGGAGAGGATGTAAGATATGCACGCCAACTGCCACAAGTCACGAGCCGCCACTGATGGAGAAGCAGAGAATTATCTGTGAATATGAAGCAATTGCGATAAACTCTCGCATTAATCTATATTGCAAGCATCTAGATGCATGATATAATAACACAAAATAAGACGAGGAGCGTTGCGGAGTTGATTTACATACCATGTATGAATCTGCTACGTCAGCAGCACAGAACTGAAGGAACCGGTTAAAACATCTTAACCCTGACTCACAACAGTCAGATCTTCCGCATGACGTTTCTTTCCCCCTCCGCCGAACGTAGAGAAATACATTTCCATATTTTGCCGGTTGTCGGTTGTCTGCAGATGCCACTTGTTGTCAGGGGCTGGGGTGGAAGGTAACGCAAACCTGAAGGGCTGTACAACTTCGCTTAATTAAATATGTCCCTCCCAACAATAGGGGCATTGTGCAAGACAATCCACTTCCCCACTTGCTTTACTCAGCATGTTGAAGCCCCGAGCCACTCCTGTTGCCATGGATACAGCTCATGTTTCACTTGACACGTGGTCATTCCATTTCTTCAGATGTTCACTTTTCTTACCTACTGTTATTTTCTCTATGGATTGTAGAAGGCACTCCACTATATTAAAAATCTGACGTGTTGCACTCACGGGACTTTCTCTACTCTTGTACTAACCATTCTTACAAACTCTTATTCCTATATCTTCTTCGTGTTAGTTGAGATAAACATTTGTACAAATTATCTTATTGCTTATTTCCTTGTAGGTGCAAGAGGAATATTAGCATACAGTAAGCTTTGTGCGATAGTCAAATGTTTCAAAGCTTTGAGATTCTGTGTCGGTCTGGGTGCCTCAGTTGGTGAGACGATGGCCTACTGATCCCAAGGTCGCGGGTTCAAACCCGGCCCAGGCCGATGGTTTTTAAGTGTGCTTAAAAGCGGCAGCTCCATATCACTAGATTTACTGGCATGTAAAAGAACTGCTGCGGGACAAAATTCCGGCGCACCGGCGACGCTGATGTGATCCTGACAATTGACAGCGTCGTTAAACAACAAAATAATTAATTTGAGATTCTGTTGTCTTTGCACACTTAAGATATAAAAAATGAACAACGATGATCCATTTCATGAAAGTTCCAAGTTTTCCGAAACTCACACACATAACAAGGAATATCTCCGAAATGGTTCACCCTAAAAGAAAATTTATTCAGACATAAATTGTGTATGTTACCAAGATCTACGTTTTTTGTATAGTATGATTTGGCCTATCTCTAACGGTTTAACAGTTATGCAAAAGTCGTCCAGAGTAAATACGATTACAGGAGCTATAACCAGAAAATTCAAGATATACATTTCATTTGTCATCAAAATATCTCAAACATATGACATTTTAATCAAAATCGTTAGAGCCATTTTCAAGAAAATCAAAATTTTCGAAAAATGTTCCATGTAAAGGGAAGTTTAGGGTGGGGCTATTTTTTTCAAAATCTTCGGGTCGCAACCTTGAAAGACATTAAACTTAAATACCAACTTTGGTTTTTAAGCGACTTTTCGTTTTTGAGTTATGCTGTCCACAGACACAGACACACACACACACACAAACACACGCATGCACGCACGCACACACACACAAACACACGCACGCACGCACACACACACACACACATGAACCTTTTTCTAAAAATACTTTCTCGTAAATTCAGTTAAGTATTAAGGAAAATTTCCAGTGGAGTATTTCCAACTCTAAGAGAATATGTAATAAACTGATAAAGATCAGACCCTCAGAAACACCTGCCATTGAGGTAGGTTGTGTAGAAACACTCCAAGAGGGGGATGAAAAGCCCAGCCTAGCGATATCAACAGGCTGCAGCAATACTGCCTGCGTCTGCATGCTGGAACATTTTCAGCCGATTCTTTGGTGCGCGTCACTGCACCACAGGGATGTCCAAAGTCAGGATCTGCGGGTATGTGTATCATTTCACTCTCTCTCTCTCACTCTCTCACTCTCTCTCTCTCTCTCTCTCTGTCTCTCTACCTTTATAGTTGAAGTATTTTAAAAACCTGAAGTGTTAACCATTCTTACAAACTCTTATTCCTATATCTTCTTCGTGTTAGTTAAGATAAACATTTGTACAAATTATCTTATTGTTTATTTCCTTGTAGGTACAAAGTGATTATTATAATACAGTAGGCTTTGTGCGATAGTCAAATCTTTTAAAGCTTTGATATACCGTTCTCTTTGCACACTTAACATATAAAAAAGTGAACAACGATGTTCCATTTCACGAAAGTTTTCAGCTTTCCGAAACTTACACAAACAACAAGAAATATCTCCGAAATGGTTTACTCTACAAAAAAATTTATTCAGGCATAAATGGTATATTTTAGCAAGATCTACATTTTTTGTGTATTATGATTTGGTCTATCTCTAACGGTTTACCAGTTATACAAAAGTCTTCCAGAGTAAATACGACTACAGGGGCTATAGCCAGAAAATTCTGATATACATTTCATTTGTCTTAAAAATATCTCAAACATATGGCATTTTAATCAAAATCGTTAGAGCTATTTTCAAGAAAATCAAAATTTTCGAAAAATTCTCCATGTAAAGGGTAGTTTAGGGTAGGGCTATTTTCTTCAAAATCTTCGTGTCACATCCTTGAAAGACATTAAACTTAAATACCAACTTTGGTTTTTAACCGACTTTTCGTTTTTGAGTTATGCTGTCCACAGACTGACAGACACACAGACACACAGACCTTTTTCTAAAAACGCTTTTTTTTTTAATTCAGAATACCTCGAAACATATTTACAGTGTAATCTCGACGTAGTGCAGAAAGTAAAAGTGGTTCCATCCGGGATTTAGTTTTAGCTACAATGGGAATAAGAGAGTCTGAAGCGAGAAAGAAAAGATATCTGGATTGCCACTTAAAAATTATAATTAAACTTAAGAGAATTCAAACTTATTGCGAAAGAAAGTGATACTTATCAGGTAGAGAATGTATTTTTGGAATATGAGGTCTGAGATCTGATAACGTGGTTAGCCAATTGGTTTTTGCAATACTAGAAAAAGTGTAAAAAGCAACAATAAGTCAAAATTACTTTGCCATATTTTATTGAAAATTAAGAAAAAATTAATTCATAGGCCTAATAATTTGTATATATCATGTGGAATTCCAGGTTCCACCTCAGGTGTGCTGAAGGAATAAAAAGACACGTTTAATATTTCAATCAAATAATTCATACGTTTTTATAATGATTCATTAATAACATATGTTTAGGTTACTATGCTGTTGGGTGTTACGTCATTTCCTACTGGTATCGTAAGTATTAATGATCAGTCCAACTGGTACCGTATTAAACTGAAACGCTAAGTGGACCTCAAAACATGCAATTTTAGTGACACGTCAGTATCGAAATTTCCAGTAGAATGCGATACTTTCTGAGCTTATAGGCGAGTAGTGGAGAAAAGAATCTCATTCAAGCTAAACCCAAACTGCACTGGGAATTAAAATTTGATGACGTCATGGGACAGAATCGTTTGTTATTTAGAGAAAGCGTCCACTTTATCTAATTGTGGGCGCCACCAGAGACATCTGCTCGTAAAACAGGCTTTGTTAAAGCATGGCCTTCCTGGTTTATGGCATTCTGCAGTCCTGGTGAAACAACCAGATCGCTTTATGCTATTGGTGGCTCAGTAAATATTAAACACATAATTCCTTTAACTGTTCCTAATTCAGGAACAGTTATAATTCCTTCTACAATATCATTATTGTCCATTCCTTTTTGTAGAGTGAACCATTTCGGAGAGATTCCTTGTTATGTGTGTGAGTTCCGGAAAACTTAAAACTTTCGTGAAATGGATCATCGTTGTTCATTTTTACTTTCTCTACTGGTAAGTAGGGGAAGTATTGTATTCCACCCAAAAATTCGATGTCGAGATTTCACCGGAAATACATTTTTTGAGACACCCTGAATGCAAAAAAGGCATTTTTAGAAAAAGGTCCGTGTGTGTGTCTGTGTGTCAGTCTGGCAGTCTGTGGACAGCATAACTCAAAAACTAAAAGTGGGTTAAAAACTAAAGTTGGTATTTAAGTTTAATATCTTTTAAGGATACGACACAAAGATTTTGAAGAAAATAGCCCCACCCTAAACTACCCTTTACATGGAAAATTTTTCGAAAATTTTGATTTTCTTGAAAATGGCTCTAACGATTTTGATAAAAATGTCATATGTTTGAGATATTTTTATGACAAATGAAATGTATATCTTGAATTTTCTGGCTATAGCCCCTGTAGTCGTATTTACTCTGGACGACTTTTGCATAACTGGTAAACCGTTAGAGATAGACCAAATTATAGTACACAAAAAATGTAGATCTTGCTAAAATACACAATTTATGTCTCAATAAATTTTCTTGTAGGGTGAACCGTTTCGGAGATATTCCTTGTTATGTATGTGAGTTTCGGAAAACTTAGAACTTTTGTGAAATGGAACATCGTTGTTCATTTTTTATATGTTAAGTGTGCAAAGACAACAGAATCTCAAACATTTGACTATTACACCAAGTCTACTGTATTCTAATATTCCCCTTGTACCTACAAGGAAATAAGCAACAAGATAATTTGTACAAATGTTTATCTCAACTAACACGAAGAAGATATAGGAATAAGAGTTTGTAAGAATGGTTAGTACAAGAGTAGAGAAAGTCATGTGAGTGCAACACATCAGAAACATTCCCGCTGAAATCTCGACGTCGCAATTTTGGGGTTGAGTACAATATTTGCCGCACTATTAAGGTCCCATAACTCTAATAGAGTGCATGTTAGGAGAGCTATTAAGAGTGAGGTTATGTACTTCAGTTCAGACTTCATTTAAAGATAGGCATTGATGGGAATTTGTAGAAATAAATTGAGTAATATTCTCGTTTAATAAGAGCTATTTTCTGTTATAATCCCAGAGGCTTGTGCGCATGTACCAGTCAGAATGTGACGTTATTTGGTGTGTTTATTTACACTGCAAACAGAAGATGAGGACCACCCATTTGTCAATTGTCTCTTCATCCGGCTTGTGTAGACTAATTGAAATTCCTGTGGGAAAAGACACGCACGCACGCACACACACAACCATTCATCTCTGAGTCTCCAATTAAAGCGACTATCTTCAACACAGAAATCAAGAGAAGCTCCCTGGCTTGTTGACCTTTCCAAATTAATGAACAAAACAAAACAAACACAACATGAAATACGAGAATGATGCTACGAGAGAAAAAAAAAACGAAATAGAAAGCGGTTCATCAAAGCATGTGAGTTTTTTCTGCAGTCCCAAAAAAGGAATTAGCTTTAATTGTATCGCAGAAAAAAACTACGAGGGGATGATCAAAAAAGGAAACAAAAAATATCCTGAAAGCAAACACTGCAGACAAATAAGTAAACAAAAAGTGAGGGGTTTAGAAATTAAAATATTTTCGATGCTAACTTTGAAAGTTGCTATACTGCGTGGTGGAATAGAAGGGCTGCTGCCTAGAAATCAAGGGGACTATACGTTTCCTAAAAAATCTGAAGTGTTGCACTCACATGACTTTCTCTACTCTTGTACTAAACATTCTTACAATCTCTTATTCCTATATCATCTTCGTGTTAGTTAAAATAAACATTTGTACAAATTATCTTATTGCTTATTTCCTTGTAGGTACAAGGGGAATATTACAATACAGTAGGCTTTGTGCGATAGTCAAATCTTTTAAAGCTTTGAGATCCCGTTCTCTTTGCACACGTAACATATAAAAAATGAATAACGATGTTCCATTTCACGACAGTTCTAAGTTTTCCGAAATTCACACACATAAGGAATATCTCCGAAATGGTTCACCCTACAAGAAAATTTATTGAGACATAAATTGTGTATTTTAGCAAGATCTACATTTTTTGTATAGTATGATTTGATCTATCTCTAACGGTTTACCAGTTATGCAAAAGTCGTCCAGAGTAAATACGACTACAGGGGCTATAGCCAGAAAATTTAAGATATACATTTCATTTGTCATCAAAATATCTCAAACATATGACATTTTAGTCAAAATCATTAGAGCCATTTTCAAGAAAATCAAAATTTTTGAAAAATTTTCCATGTAAAGGGTAGTTTAGGGTGGGGCTATTTTCTTCAAAATCTTCGTGTCACATCCTTAAAAGACATTAAACTTAAATACCAAGTTTGGTTTTTAACCGACTTTTCGTTTTTGAGTTATGCTGTCCACAGACTGACAGACTGACACACAGACACACACACGGACCTTTTTTCTAAAAATGCTTTTTTGGATTTAGAGGGCCTCAAAACATGTATTTCCGTTGAAATCTCGACATCGAATTTTTGGGTGGAATACAATACTTCCCCTACTTACCCGTAGAGAAAGTAAAAAAAAAGTATTCAGACATAAATTGTGTTTTAGGGAAATCGGCATTTTTTGTGCAGTAAGATTTTGTCTATCTCTTACGGTTTACGACTTATTCAAAAGTTATTCAGACTAAACAGGACTACATAGGCTATAGTCCGAAAATTCAAAATATACATTTCATTTTTTATAAAAATATCTCAAACAGGTGGCATTTTACGCAAATTCATTACAGTCATTTTCAAGAATGTTGTGGAATAACACCTGGGGTTAACTTTCTGATTTAGTTTTACCAAACCTCGAATTTGAACTACTGTAAAAAGCACAAATATTAACGCGATTGTCAAGCATGGTATATTTGTGGCATACGCAATTCACCTCGGCAAGTTTGGAATTAGTAGCTACTTGTGTTGCCGTGGCAACCAAAGAGGCTGCTATTTTGCCCTCGTTTTCTTACAAATGTGTTCACCGTTGGAAACATTAAACGCATTCTCTCGGAACGTAGGGAATCGATCTCTCGAATCTTTGCTCTTTTGTTTGGTTGCTAGGTACAATGAGTGTTTGAGAGTCATTACAAAGGAAACCCAGTCCACATCAACGAGCACGAACTCCTGGTAACCTGTAGGTATAGGGTGTAAAATATGCCTGAGTGAAACATAAGCGATTCTTCACCATGTTTGGGAGCAAAATCATCGCTGAGAGAAATCCCTAGCACTTGAATCAGCTGACCATATTCTTTGGAACCCACAGATTATAGTCTTACTTGAAAACATGGTTCCATTTGTTTTGTATTGTGTTGTGCCAAATACAGTTACTGAAGCATGTGTTCTCGGAACATGCTACGATCGAAAGGTAATATCTCCGCTCGACCACCACAACCCTGTAAGGTCTAGGCCTAACTTCAATACTAGCTGAGGTATGCTGGGACATAGCTTCGTAGCTGATATAAGTTCTCTTATTTATGCGAACATTATATTATTAAACCATTTAACATTTGACTGCACAACTCTATTATGAATGTATGCGAGTGGTCATAATCTACTTCTATCTCTTGGCACAGATCTACCATTTTGTTTTAATTAATTTTGAAAGTGGATTTATTACGATTGATGCTTATTCAAACGGAGTTTTGGGAGATTGTTTGTACAATGTATACTGTAAAAATCTGGTGTGTTGCACTCACATGACTTTCTCTACTCTTTTACTCTTATCCCAGTATCTTATTGCGTATTTCTTTGTAAGTAGAAAGGAAATATAGGAATACAGTAGACTTTGAGCGATAGTCAAATCTTTTAAAGCTTTAACATTTCGTTCTCTTTGCATGGTTAACATATAAAAAATGAATAACGATGTTCCATTTAAGTTTTCCAAAACTCACAGAAATAACAAGAAAATCATTAAGCATAAATTGTGTGTTTTAGCAAGATCTACGTTTTTTGTGCCATAAGATTTGTTCTATCTCTTACGGTTTACCAGTTATACAAAAGTCATCCAGAGTAAATACGACTTCATTGGCTATAGCTAGAAAATTCAAAACATACACTTCATTTGTCATAAAAATATCTTATACATATGGCATTTTAATCAAAATCCTAACAGCCATTATCAAGAAACTCAACATTTTCGAAACATTTTGTATGTAAAGGGTAGTTTAGGGTGAAGGAATTTTCTTCAAAATCTTCGTGTCGCATCCTTAAAATATAATAAACTTAAATACCAACTTTGGTTTTTAACTAACTTTTCGTTTTTGAGCTATGTTGTCCATATACACACAGGGGCCTTTTTCTAAAAATGCCTTTTTGGATTCAGGGGCCTCAAAGCATGTATTTCCGGTGACATCTCGACATCAAATTTTTGGGGTAGAATACAATATTGTCTCTGTTTTACTATATGTAGTAGAGAAAGTAAGAAAAATTGTATAAATTTCGTTTACTATTGATGACTGTCAAATTTAAGGTTTATAAGGTTGGTACAACCACTCTAGGTCGGTTTTGGGACAGCCCTCACATCTCCGTATCATTCTTTTATAAGGTTATTTATCAATAATTCTGGTATAGTGGCATAGGACTTTTAATCTGACCTTAAGTAGACAGAAAAGTAAGCTTTCTCTGGGAGGAGATAAACTTTTATATGAAATTGACGTGTGGAAAAGTGGCTTGTAGCTATGGACCCATACTGATCTGTTTCTGCTGACATATGTCACAGTTTTATAAAAGTTGAGTAGGTATCACGTAAACAAACACAATTTCCCAATAAAAGAAAGCTAAGCGGCTGACAGTGTTTTTTTCTGAAGACCGTCGGTAGGCAGGCAGGGAGGGAGGGAGGCTGGTCGCCAGGGAGTAAAGCCGACAGGCTCCCCCGTTCTAATTTCGACAGGCTTTTTCGCCATATATTGTCACCTTGTGAGTGGTTTTACGTGTAACACAAGCCGAGAGTGTGCAGGGCACTTGAATATATAAGCAAGTGTGTGCGCGCGTGTGTGTGTGAAGCTGTAAACAGCTTCTGTTCACTTTTGGTGCTTGGCCCTGTTCACTGCATGCGCGCGCAGTTCTCTGGGGATTAAAACTTATTCTTTTGTTTCAAAAGTTTGTCACTACGGATTTCACTGAAATCTTTTACACCAGTTAAAACCCTTACTAATTTTTGTTGCGCCTACAACTTGCCTGAACCCCACTCTCCACCCCCCACCGAAAAAAAAAAAAAAAAAATCTTAAATAATCCATGTAAAATCGTTCTTTATTCTTATTGTGTAAAATATCTGATGTGTTGCACTCACATAACTTTCTCTACCCTTGAACTAACCATTCTTACAAACTCTTATTGCTATATCTTCTTCGTGTTAGTTGAGATAAACATTTATAGCAATTATTTATTGCTTATTTCCTTTTAGATACAACGGGAATATGGGAATATACTAGGTCAGGCACCTACTGGTAATACTTGGCAGAGATATGAGGCGTATCGGAAATAATGAAACTGCCCAGCTGTTTATATGTGCTTATTGCACACACAACCGGTTCGGGAACCACCTTCTGGCAGCAGCCTATCGCAGTCAGCTCAGGTCGAGGCTGTAACAGCCAGGGGAGACGCTGCAGGAGTTCACCCTGGCCATTGAACAAGGCTCTGATGAACCTCCCGGCCAGGTACGAGTCGGAGGAAGCTGCCTACTCGTTCGTCGATAGGCTGCATGATGCCAAGATACGTCAGCGACTGATGCTAAGCGACTACAAGACCATTAACGATGCGCTGACAACCGCACTAAGGATGAAAGCGGCCAAGGTAAGAACCACCCCAACATCGCAAACTAGGAGCATTCGATACGACGGGGACTGTGGAGCCACCCAAGGACGACGCCGTAGACCTTTCAATGGTGTGTGCTGGGGGTGTGGCCAGCGAGGACATCTGATCCGCACCCGGTTGACGAGCAAGTGGTAAACGAGTGAGTAACGGCATGACGAGGGGCACGAAAGGTATTTTGAATTTTCTGGCTATAGCCTATGTAGTGCTGTTTACTCTGGATGACTTTTGTATAACTGGTAAACCGTAAGAGATAGACCAAATGCTACTCTAAAAAAATGTAGATCTTGCTAAAACACACAGTTTATGTCCCAATAAATTTTTTTGTAGAGTGAACCATTTCCGAGATATTCCGTGTTGTTTGTGCCAGTTTCGGAAAACTTTTTTTTTTTTTTTTTTTTTTTTTTTTTTTTTTTTTTTTTTTTTTTAATGGAACATAGTTGTTCATTTTTTATACGTTAAGCGTGCAAAGAGAACGGAATTTCAAAGGTTTAAAACATTTGACTGTTGCTCAAAGCCTACTGTATTACCATATTCCACTTGTACCTAAAGAAAATCAGCAGTAAGATAATTTGTACAAATGCTTATCTTAACTAACACGAAGAAGATATAGGAATAAGAGTTTTTAAGAATGGTTAGTACAAGAGTAGAGAAAGTCATGTGAGTGCAACACATCAAATTTTTTTTTTTTTTTTTTTTTTTTTCCCCACTAGATGTGGTTGTAGATCTGCGAGTTCACATTGCAAGTTAACCCTCAGATTGATTAAGTCTAGATATTAAAAAAGGTTAACAAACATTGAAATTTTATTTTCAAGATTCCTGAAGTCATGGAATCTATGTGAAGCAAACACGGTTTTTATCTCTTAAGGAATGGGAATCCTCTAGCACAGTATCAAGTGATTTTATACATTTGAAATAAATATTTCCAAATTTGGTTTGTCGGCTAAGAGTTGTCATACGTCACGGTATGTTATGTTTAAATTTTAAACCTTCTAGTAGTTTGGCACGCTCTAAATTTCTAGTCACAACAAAGAAATAATAGTAGGAATAGTGATAACAAGAATCTATACAAATATACAAAAATTAACACCAGATAATACTATAATTTTCCTTGTATGTTATATCCTGTTACAAATTGAAGTGGACGGTGTTTACACAGATATTCCTTCACTGATATTCGTCATAAAACGTCTTTTGGACTCCTGAAATCAACTAAGAAAAGGGATGTGTAGCGTTGTGTTGCATAGTTACACGGCGAAAGGTTCACGAATCACACGAATACACGAATCCGCTTTTTCGCACCTCTGACCTATGCCATCGGACATTAAATGGAAGATAATGTAAAAGTGAAACTATTATTATAAAATGTAACTATTTATATGTGATGTACCGTGAAAGTGATATCTTAGAACATCTGCTAAAGAAAAATTTTCCCTCGAAGTTCTCTTTTGCGTTGTTTGTACTAGCGATAGAAAATTACGTTTTGAAGGCGAACGCACCCAATGTTGCGATATAGGAGGAAGGAAACAAAAATTGTTCCTTTAATTGGAGACATAAATAGTTTAGCAGCGGGCCTGTTAATAATGAGTGAGCCTAGTGTCAGGAGGAATCGATTGCACGTTTTAAGCTATCAGGTTTTCCCTGGCGTTCGTTCCTTCGTTCCTTGTTCCTTGGCTGTCAGGAGACTGCCGTTACAGAGTTTATTCTCGTGACAGCAGACGTCACTTGGTGGTCACTTACACATGTCACTTCGTCTGCTGATACCTTCTTCCTCTTCCTCTTTTATCGATACTTCTTGCACGAAAAATATCTCCATTTATATCCGCAGCTCTCTGCCATTTCGTACTTTCTGGAATTTTTCCTGTTAGACGCATTCCAACTAACATTTGATAACGAGATTTTACCACGAATATATGTTTTGATTCTTTTTTTGTACACATTTGGATATTGGACCTGCTCTAAGAAAGATACCTTTGTATTACTCCGCGCAATATACATTCGTTATGCGGGCTCTGTTCAGAACCAGTAAATTCAATGGTTTCTATTTCCAGATAACATTGAAATTTAGCATATTGCTATGAAATTATTAAACGTATCCGTTTGCGTATTTTAAGGGCAATATTATAAAGTAAAGTAGGATCTATGTTTTCCCCATTAGGCTTAGTGCTGCGGCCTGTTACTTAGGAATAACTCTCGCCTTTGTTTACATCAAGTGTGTTTCTTATTTCGGTAGTAGTATAGATGGCTTACAATTCACTTAAATGTAATTTCTATATCCTCAGACTATATTGTCACTTAAAATGTCTTGTGTTTGTTCAACTGTTGACCATCTATTCCGTGCAAAAAGTGAAACTTCCTTTTGTTTTTATACTCTGTGGAGTTAAGCAACTATTCTATAGAGTCACTCGTTTGTTACTCTATGACATTATCAACAGTCAATGCGTTCTTTGTAAGCTTCTTATTTTATAACTCCAGTGTGTTTATATTGAAGTACAGGGCTTTGAAAATAATTATCTTTTAGTAATAAAATTTATGAAATGAAATTAAAGCGTGTTTGATTACAACACGTATGTATATCAGAAGGAATTGATTTTTTGACATTACCAATCTAATATTTACTTTCTCTTCTATGTACTTGCAGTAAGCGGAGAAATTATATTTCACACAAAAATTCAATATCGAGATTTCATCGAAAATATAGATACGCTATACGACTTCATGAATGCAAAGAAGCGTTTTTAGAAAAACGTTTGAAGTATGTGTGTATCTATGAACACCATAACCCCAAAACGGAAAGTCGGTTAAATACCAAATTTAGTATTCAAGTTTACTATCTTACAAAAAAGTAACAATGATTCAGGGAATTTCTTTTACCCCAAACTACTCTTTATATGGACAAATGTTGAAAAAACGTTTTCCCAAAAATGAGTCTAGTAATTTTTTTCAAGTACCTTAGGTTTAAGGTGTTTCTGCGACATTAGATGCATTTCTCGAGTGTTCTACACCAAAATATTTTATTAAACCACAACATTTATTTCATTTTATAGCTTACCATCTGGGATATTCCTTGTTGTTGAATTAGGTTGAATTTTTAAATATTTATCCTGTTCATATTCAAGATTCATATTCAATATTCAATATTTATCCTGTTGTTTTCGTATTCCTTAACCTATATTTGCATTGAAACCTCTAAATCTAAATTTCGGTATACAATACCTCATTCGTCCAACAGGCAGGTGATAGATAAAATGGAAGGTTATTTATTGTGGCTTTAACAATTGCAGATAAGGCTTCTATTGTTTTAATTTTCAGTACTTTTTCCTGCTCCATTTATATGCCGTCTTTAGCTTCTAAAGTCATATCGGTCTTCCCTATCTGCTAATCCGTTATCCATATATCTTTACAATAGAAACACTCACACTTCAGTTTATCACAATTCCTTGTAGTTAATTTATAGATACGTTATATTGGCAGTCCTGATTTCTTTGATCTAAAACGTTACTCAAATGTGGAACAAACACCAAACGTTCGGCCATAACATTTTCAAGGAGTTATCCCAATCCACACAAATTAGTACTTGTTTATGTAAATATTCGGTTTATTAGAGGAACAAGAGCAAATTTTGATGAGAGTGTACGTGGTATAACTAAAGTGGGCGTGAAGATGAAGACAAAATCATCATCGTCCCGGTGTGGTGTATGATTTCCTATGGGAACACTGTCGACCCAGCGCATGTGCACAATTTGTGCTTGGCCAAGGATAATTTCGCCTTCAACAACAAAACATGAACATAGCTGGAACTCTAGCGTTCCCGATATGAACTATCTTTGTGTCTGACCCACACTCAAGCTGCAAGGGAATTCAAAATTACTGCCAGCCTTTAAAATAATTTCAATTTAATTAATACTGTAAAGATCCCTTTGCTAATTCAGAGCTCGTATATTGATGACTTTAAATATTTTAAAAGCTATCTATAACATTTATGTAATATATTTTGATATAATGATGATAATAATCATGATAATAATAATAATAATAATAATAATAATAATAATAATAATAATAATAATAATAATAATAATAATAATAATAATAATAATAATAATAATAATAATAATAATAATAATAATAATAATAATAATAATAATAATAATAATAATAATAATAATAATAATAATAATAATAATAATAATAATAACAATAATAATAATACTAAGAAGAAGAAGAAGAAGAAGAAGAAGAAGAAGAAGAAGAAGAAGAAGAAGAAGAAGAAGAAAAGTAATAGTAATAATAACAAGAAATATCTCCGAAATAGTTCACTCCACAAAAAATTATTTGGGCATAAATGGTGTTTTAGCAATGTTGTTGTAGTGTTTAACGCCCGCTTTTACTACTACGGCACCGCAGGCGGTGACACTGATGATACATGAAGATGGAGCACCGGTGGAATGAGATGGCGGGGGAAACCGGAGTACCCGGAGAAAACCCGCCCTGACGCCGCTTCGTCCACCACGAATACCACATGCGGGTCCCTAGGATCGAACCCGGGCCGCCTAGGTGGTAGGCGAGCGCGCTAACCGCTCGGCCACGGCGCCGCCTGTGTTTTAGCAAGATCTACACTTTTTTGTATAGTAAGTTTTTGTGTATATCTTACGGTTTACCAGTTATGCAAAAGTCATCCAGAGTAAATAGGCTACATGGGCTGTAGCCAGACAATTCAAAATATACATTTCATTTGTGACAAAAATATCTTAAACACATGACATTTTAATCAAAATCGTTGGCTATTTTGGAGAAAATGAAAATATTCAAAAAATTTTCCATGTAAATGGTAGCTTAGGGTGGAGGAATTTTCTTCAAAATCTTCGTGTCACATTGTTGAAAGATATTAAATCTAAATACCAATTTTGGTTTTTAATCGACTTTTCGTATTTGAGTTAGACTGTGTACAGACACACACGTGCGCGAGGAACTTTTTCTAAAACTCCTTTTATTTGGATTCTGTGTGCCTCAAAATATATTTCCGGTGAAATCTCGACATCGAAGTTTTGCGTAGTAGAGAAAGTAAAAATAAATACCAGCATATAAGCGCAAGAATATAGCATGGGTCTACTAGGCCCCGCGCGATCAACAGTGTTCTACCAGGGTGTGCGCCGGAGAGAGGGTTAATTTATAAAAATTAATGCACAGAAAAGTATAAATGATGATTTATATATGTACAAAATTCTAATTTGTGACATTTACATGATATTTTCTACCCCCTATCGTCTATTATTGGTTATACAAACTATAGTTAAGATTTATTTTTCTATTTACTTCATTTTAATAGACAAATATTTAAAGAACAGGAAATATCGATAGTCAAATGTTTAACTGAGCGGCATATGCTTTTTGTGCAGTGGCGAGAAACAGCTGAATAGCGACAGCACTTTAAAAGAAGCATTACAGAATTTCAACTTTAACCATAAATATCCCAGAATTTTATTGTCCTATGTCACAAAAGAAGTTTGAAGTGTCACCCTGACATCAGACACTTCCCCGCTCTGCTTATGAAGTTATGCAATCTGCTCCACAGCTCAAACCCATATTCTGTCGCATCACGTAACTCGATTGTCTCTTGTCTGTGACGTGAAGAGCTTAGGGCTTATTAGCCGCCGGGAATTTCCAAACATTATTGTGGTGCCATTGAATTAGCAAATTATACCACCTTAAAACTTCACAATAAAGGAACACATTTCGTATTATAAAATGAACACCAAACTTTTACTGTTATATCTTTTGGGTAATACTTAACACATTAATACAGTTTATCTTGGAGAGATAGCCTTAGAATTCACTATCTCATCGCGATAAACTGCCTTGATTATATTCAAAATACCTTGTATAGATATTTGGTTACGCATGGCCATATTACGGAGAATTGCTTACCCTGCTGTGCCCTATTTCTAACCTTTGGTTGCCTTGCCGTCTGCCGGCTGATCAGCTGATCCGAAGTCGGTCGCGTTGATAAGCTGAGACCAGGTGTTTCAGTTTTATTTATTGTTAGTGCTGTTATAATAGTGTGGTAGGGCACAATCCAATCGAGTTGCTGCCTTCCAAACTTTTGCACAAATACACTGCTCTTCTACTGACGATAACATTTAGTCTTTCGTTACATTACAACTCACAACTGTTTTCTTTTCGTAACCTTGACTCAGTCTTTTTACTGTCTTTCCTCACTTTCTCTGTCCTTCGTGCACTAAATGCGCCTATATAATCACTCGAAGCTTGTTAAATCTTCACTTCTATATTTACATGGGTATAAAGAATTAATGAGTGTTAATATAAACGTTAAAAGCTATGAAAGATGTGTGGACATCGTTTCACACATTACGTATTAATATGTTACCCTTTGTCCGGTCTGCAATTTAATTTCCATTGTCATGTTAAATTGTGTTTTCTTCTCTTTGACATGTTCATTGACACAAACACAATTTACTGCAACATTAACAATAAGTGTGAAATCTTGGAAGTTGCCAGAAATATGTAATTGACAGTTTAGCTTACCACGTAGAGGTACCTTGTACACGTAGCGAATGAGTTACTCTGTTTACTTCCTTCAAATAAACAAGACACTTCTCCTTAATTTCTCCCCTCTTGCGCATATGGAGTGTCACCACGATCTGGACAAACTGTTCTGGTTAAAGCAATGAAGCTTCTAACCTTCGGAACAAGTGTTTGTGCTATGTATACACTTTACTAGCGGCAAGCTTTTGTTTTCCTGACAATGGTATAGATATCGAAGATAAACACGTGGTCAGCCCTTTTGTTACTGTGAGGGAGGTTGCGGTAGGTTGTATACGCATACAAATTAAAGTTTATCTATAATATTCATATCGTATAACATATATAGAAAGTATTACAACGAAGTTTAAGGATACATATTTTTTAAAAATACTAAAATATAAAATACTATAATATGTTTAAAATATTTTTGCTAAAAATGAAATTTATAGGTATGTTGAATTTTCTTGAAATAGCCTCTAGATGACTTGTGCATAACTGATAAACCATAAGATACAAAATGTTACAACGAAAAAAAAAAAAAAAAAATTGTTAAGGAAACAAGCTACTTTGAATACACATAAATTAAACCTTAGTGAGATAAATTAAATTACCACTGACCTTAAGTTTCTCAAAGTTTCTTTAACAAATTTTAATGAATTCTATTATTATGACAATTATTTCAAGTGGTTATTTAAATTGACAGCTTATATGGTTGAGTCTATAAAACTCACTATTAAATATGAGACTTTATGTATGTTCTTAGAAACTAATTGCATGCTTGTTAATATAGTAAGCTATGTTTTGAATCTAAATTAGTTATATATTAGTTTACTAAATTTAAAAAATCTGATGTATTGCACTCACATGACTTTCTCTACTCTTGTACTAACCATTCTTACAAACTCTTATTCCTATTTCTTCTTCGTGTTAGTTGAGATAAACATTTGTAGAAATTATCTTATTACTTATTTCCTTGTAGGTACAAGGGGAATGTTAGAATCCAGTAGACTTTGAGCGATAGCTAAATCTTTTAAAGCTTTGAGATTCCGTTCTCATTGCACGCTTAAGATATAAAAAAATGAACAACGATGTTCCACTTCACGAAAGTTTTTAAGTTTTCCAAAACTCACACACATAACAAGGAATATCTCCGAAATGGTTCACCCTACAAGAAAGTTTATTCGGGCATAAATTGTGTATTTTAGCAAGATGTACATTTTTTCTACAGTAAGATTTTGTCTATCTCTAACGATTTACCAATTATGCAAAAGTCGTCCAGAGTAAATACGACTACAGGGGCTATAGCTAGAAAATTCAAGATATACATGTCATTTGTTATAAAAAAATCTCAACCATATGACATTTAATCAAAATCGTTACAGCCATTTTCAAGAAAATGAAAATTTTCGAAAAATTTTCCATCTAAAGGGTAGTTAAGGTGGGGCTATTTTCTTCAAAATCTTCGTGTCGCATCCTTGAAAGACATTAAACTTAAATACCAACTTTGGTTTTTAACCGACTTTTCGTTTTTGAGTTATGCTGTCCACAGACACAGACACACACACAGGGGCCATTTTCTAAACATGCTTTTTTGGATTCAGGGGGTCTCAAAACATATATTTTCGGTGAAATCTCGACATCGAAATTTTGAATGGAATACAATACTTCCTCTACTTACTTGACGTAATAGAGAAAATACCAGAAGTAGAGTAAATTTGAGCATGGTGATGTAAAGCCGGATATTTTCACCTGAACATCACATCCCGGGGGTTCCTGTGATTGAATCTGGTCCAACTCGCCAGGGGAACAGACAAAGGAGCGTTATGCATTGGATATGCTGCTACTACCCTCCTTTATTTGGGGGCAGAAGAAACCGTTTTCAATCTAGACGGGATGTTTTGACTTTGTGTTGCAGCCGACTGACTATTTCAAAGGCGGGCTGCATTAGAGGGAGATCCCTGCTTCAAAGACCAGCAGGAGTGATAGGATAGCGGTCACAAAGGACCCAAGCCTTGCGGTCAGCACCTCTAGGTTCAAATCTCCTCGTGTCAACTCCTTGGATAAAGGATTATTGCTTTCTCTACCTCCGCTGTCCTATGTATTTTATTCTGTCCACTCTCTTACTATTAGAAAAGTGTACGACTACTCCCATTTCTTCTACGTATAGCAAGCAGGGGAAGCATTGCAGCCCACACAAAACTTCAATGTCGAGACTTCACCGGAAATATATGTTTTGAAATTCATTGACATTAAAAAAAAAAAAAAAAAAAAAAAAAAAAAAAACATTTAGAAAAACATTTAGAAAAACATCCATTTGTATGTGTGTCTGTGTGTTAGTGTGCGTGTGCGTGTGTGACTGAACATATGTCATAACTCAAAAATCAGAATTCTGTTAAAGACCATGTAAATATTTTTCAAAATTTTGATTTTGTCAAAAATGCCAGTAACGATTTTGATTAAAATGCCGTATGTTTAAGGTATTTTTATGACAAATCAAATGTATATTTTGAATTTTCTGGCTATAGCCTATGTAGTCCTGTTTAGTCTGGATGAGTTTTGTATAACTCGTAAACCGTAACAGATACACAAAATCTTACTCTACAAGAAATGTAGATCTTGCTAAAATACACAATTTATGTCTCAATAAATTATTTTGTACACTGAACCATTTCGAAGATATTCCTTATTATGCGTGTCAGTTCCGGAAAACTTAAAACTTTGGTGAAATGGAACATCGTTGTTCAGTTCTTATATGTAAAGTGTGCAAAGAGAACGGAATCTCAAAGCTCTAAAAGATTTGACTATCGCACAAAGCCTACTGTATTCTAATATTCCCCTTGTACCTACAAGGAAATAAGCAATAAGATAATTTGTACAAATGTTTATTTTAACTAACACGAAGAAGATATAGGAATAAGAGTTTGTAAGAATGGTTAGTACAAGAGTAGAGAAAGTCATGTGAGTGCAACACATCAGATTTTTAATACTTATGCTTTACTCAAATGGAAGGTCGTTATTCACTTTAAATCTTGACCGTGTAAGTAGAACGTAATTTCAAACCCTCATACGGCGACCAGTTATAAAGGATTTGAGTATTGCTCAAAGTCCACTATACTGTCATATTCTCGTTGCACCCATAAGAAAATTGGTAAAGCAGAATTTCTGAAACAATTTATTCGATTTAAAAAGTAGTTAAGAGGTGTATAAAAAGAGGTCAAGTGAGAGCAACAGATTTTTATTGATTCATTGGTAACCACGTAGGAGAAACTAGTTCTATGAGCCACCACCGGGGAGTTTAAATCTGTAGCCTTAAGGACCTGCCCTTTGATGTCTCTCCTCAGCTCCGGCCGCCCTTAGTTTCCTCTCCCCTACCACCCGGAGGTGCCCGTCGGGGGCATAGACACAAAAGATCAAAGTCCGAAGCCGGAACCCCCTCTAGAAAACTTGTCAGAGTCATAGCCTTTCTTCCCTCACAATGTTTACAACAGGATCGTTCTAGTACGAGACAAATTATGATGAAACTACTTCTGCAAACATTTAGAAGAGTGAGCGAAGAAGGTCTTGTGAATGTAATACAACAGGTAATCCTCTCCCAATTTCCGAACTACGAAGAACAGGTGAGGTGGTTATTATTTTGAGATCAAGTTGGTAACACTGGGCTATCGAGACCCGCGCCAGACAGTGAGAGTGCCTCAGACACACTCACACACACACACACACACACACACACACACACACACACACACACACACACACACACACACACACACACACACACACACACACACACACACACACACACACACCTCCTTGCCAAGGAAGGCGAGTCTTATTATTTGAACATTTTAACAGCGCGACGTGCAGTGAATTGTACGAGTGGTCCGCACAAATTAGTTTCAATCTGAGTTAATTCCGCCCTATACAACATACGTTCGTCTATTTACAACATCGTCCCATCTGTTTTGCAGGGAGTGTGAATTGAACGTGATAGGGGAGTCGTGCGGGCTGCATTCTGCACTTCACATGCACCGAACACGTGACCTGGCATTTCACTACAGTACCTTCCCACAGTAAGTAGAGCAAGTACATCCGATATCGAGAAATAGGTACAAAACTTCACTACCCTTCCCCAAATAAACCAGTTACACGAAAACATCCATGACACTCTGAACTAAGTCAAAAAAGAACTTTGTGATGGATACCAACTTTATCTTCAGTAGAACCGACATTAAAATTTTCAAAATATTGTCACACTTACATGGAAAATGTTACGTTATTTCTGATTTTGCAAAAAAAAAAAAAAAAAAAAAAAAAAAAAAAAAAAAAAAAAAAAAAAAATCTTGTAATAATTTTACTTAATGCCATATTTTAAAAATAAATTTACAAGTTGAATTTTGCGAGGTTAAATTCAAGAAGCGCATTTATTCGAAATGCCTTTTTGTATAATGTAGATCGAAAATCTTAACCTTATTAAAGGACACAATTTGTCATTTTTACTTTCCCTACTACATATAGAAAGTAGAGGAAGTATTGTATTTCAGTCAAAAATTCGATGTCGAAATTCAGAATGGTTAGTATAAGGGTAGAGAAAGTCATGTAATTCTTTCAATTCCTTAGAATTTCTTCTACAATGAAAAACACTCAACAAGCTTTTCACAAGGAATGTTAATATACATGTAATTCATGTAATAAATAGTTTTGTAGTAATATGTGGTTTTAATTAATACCATAAGGGCTATTTTGAGAAAGAAATAATAACTTTTAAGGTTATAAGAAAGAAACGCCATGATATCGCATCAAGTTGTCTGATATAAGAATGACTATATGTTAAATTATTATATACCTGGTCATTCTTTTGTTCATTCACTGTCAAAAACTATATCTCGTTAATCGCTGAAAATCTTGATAAACAATATAATCGATTAACAATAAAACCAGCACTACTTTTCAATTTGATAACATTTTAACACTTTTTATTTTAATAATTAATGTTTTTAGAAGGAAGTTTATTTGTTAAAAATGAAGTTTTATTTGCGATTATCAACTAAAGCGCGTTCCACCCTTAGAAGACAGTACACGTTAAATGGAGAGCAGTGTTGCAACATGTACTAGTTGCGAATCTTTCTCCGCGAGCGACTCGAGGTGGCCGGAGTCCTGTACTTAGTCCTTCAATTGCTGCTTGACGAGACGGTATCCCTGCACGCCTTTGTTACTGTATGACCTAAATTTACAAATGACTCGTCTGTATAAACAACTGATTTCCCCTGGTCCCTAAACCTTTTACGTCTTTTAGATATTTATGTCGCCATCTGATGATATCGATATCGTCTCTTTCTATTAATATGCACTTGTTGCCCCTTCTTCTATATTCGAACCCCAAATCATGTAAGAACCGACTAAGTGTGGCCCTTGAGAACTTTGGTAGGGTCTCATCACTGTTGACCCTTGACAAAATTATATTCAGCGTGGGTGGAATATTTGCAAACAGTAAAGAATGAACAATTCGCCGCACTCCACCTTGCACTATTCAATCATATTGCGTTAACCTAGCGTTTTGTGTAGTCCCACCCTTTTTGCTTTCTTTTTCGATGGCGTTCTTAGAGGTCCTTTCATTACTTCCTTTTTAATCCTATACACTGATGCTTCTGAACACCCGATAGCCTTAGCTGTTTCTTTTACTGCCTTACTTACACGCATTTTACTTGAAAAATAATCGAACACCTTCATAATTATTTGCCGTTCCTTACTTCTTAATTTACCAACATATCGTCTCTTCCTAGCTTCCCCCTCCATAACTACAAATATTTACAAAAATATTAAACAAATAACGCAATAACAGCTCACAGTTACACACACGGCTTCTTTCGAACTAATGCTAGTGCTGCTCCTTATACTATCTTCTGTGTCAGGCCTGGCGCTGAATAGATGAATACCTTTTGTTTGCCCTACTCGATGAAAGAAAGAAGTTACAGCCTTTTGGTTTATTTTAAAAATTTTCTCCAACCTTCCTCAACATTTGTTCTCGCTAGTTCCCTGAGGTAAACTCAATAACAAAAAAGTTTCACACTGCGTAACTTTTGCAGTGCACAGATATAAAATTTTCCGAAAACATTTAATTTAAAAAATTATAACACTTAACTGAGTAAACATAGAGAATTCAAAGTGGGCAGGTAGTAGCACTATAGTTTACTCTACCTAAGAAAAAAATATAGACGCATTCTAGCAGTTTGTTAGTGCGTGATGAGTATAGAAACAGCACATATCGGACTTCTATTGAAAAAAACGTTTTTTGAAGAACTATGGGCCTATAGAAATGTATAATGACTCTAAAAAGGATATAAACTAATAGAGGAAAAAATTCTGTGTAGGATAATGTGTTCAAATCTGAAATTTATAACAACTGAATATTTATACCATGCTATTAGAAACCTGGCAACAGTGCAAGGGTAGAAAAGGACGAGGCTAATGGCAACTTGTATGCGCTAGATAGAGACAGATATATCCCATTTAACTCCATACTGTCTTCTAAGAGTGGAACAAGGTATAGTTTTCTGTTATAACAAGAGAAGATCGAAATATATGTAGTTTTTAGGTTTCGTTTTCCCTAATTGGCAGTGCTGAGTCAGTCGACCTATATTAATCGAAATAAATATATTTGAAGTTATTTAAATAGCATTTAACATTATATAGTCAAATCGTTGTGATACAGGGTCTGAATTCATGTTTTATTTATGAAATGGTCCATGTAAATATCATTCGAGGTTCTGACTGTCGCTCCAGTGGAGAATTTATTTATTAGGACACACGTCTTATGATATAACTAGTGAAGATAGATCCCTTATTTGCGTAACCGTCAATTGTTTCAATAACGTTGGTAATGCCGAAGTGTAATCTATTTATGAGGTAGGGGAACACACACACACGTGTAATACAAATAGATAGCCGCGTGTTAGTTTGAAATTACCTTAACCTATTGATTAGCCAGCACACGGAGCGATTGTTTCCACGTCATATAGCATCTTTATTGCCAGGGCGAGCCGGCATTACCAACATTCGCTCTCCTGATGGTGCTGCATGTTGTTCATCTGTCACGTTGGTGTTCACTGCGCATGCGTCACACAGCGTGCCACGTGTAATCACCTCGACAATTGCAGCACTGCATGTAGTTGTACTCAGACATTTATCTGGGTGGCTGACACTATATTTTGCAAATCCTTTAAAAATAAAAATATTAATTAATAGCTGACCCGTCAAACTTTGTGTCGCATCCTTGAAAGACATTAAACTTAAGTACCAGATTTGGTTTTTAACTGACTTTTCGTTTTTGAGTTATGCTGTTCACAGACTGACAGACACACATACACGGACCTTTTTCTAAAAATGCTTGTTTTAGATTTAGGGGTTTCAAAACATACCTATATTTCCGATGAAATCTCGACATCGAATTTTTAGGTGGAATACAATACTTCAACTACTTACCAGAAGAGAAAGTAAAAAGTAGATATATCTCATTTATCGTTAAAAACAAAAACTCTTGTCTGCATTATGACGAAGCTCGACAAGGAGAAATAAACAATGAAGTACTGGTGTGCAGTTCACGAAAAACACCCAAAATCTTTGCAATATAGACACTAAATTTCGACACCTAACCTGTCATCCTGTTCATATGCACTAATCTAGGCGTCGTAGCCTATGTGATACTATCATCCGTGAATAGATGGCAGAAATTTGACGCAGGTTTGTACCAATAAGCGGATTTGAACGCATTCTGAACGTCTTCCAAACTGAAACCAACATTTTCTTATGCACATGCGCAATCGAGGACACAGAATTAGTTGGGAATTTTGTACAGTTGCAGCATTACTTGAATCATTATTAATATGTGATTCTGAGTACCATGAGCAGATGTAGGCTACACGAGGTTTGTTTTCCAACACGATCTCCGTTATCTGAGCATGCGCAGTAGCTAAGCAGTGTTCCAAACATGACAGAAAATCCTCCAGACCTGCTTCTGAATTTCCAACATTTTGGGAACTAGTTCGGAAACAGTGAAAGCGGTTCTTGGTCACTAATAGCCTACTACGCATGCGCAGTTATTCAATATTAGATATTAATGATGGTTCAAGTGATGCAGGTCTGTTCCAACAAGCGGCTATGAACGCGTTCCGAACTAATACCAACACTTCCTTGCGCACATGCGCATTGGAACAAGCTCTCAGAACTAGTTGGGAAGTTTTGTCATGTTGCAATCCTAATCAGGTAGTGCGCATGTCAGAACTGATCCTGGATCGTCTTGGAACAACCCTAACACCTCATTATCAAATTTTAGTATTTTAATTGCCCTAGGAACTCTTTAGGAAGATAAAAAAACTAATATAAATTACTTTACCAAAAGTTCTGACTCCACAACGACTATTGAAAGAACGGTAACCAAATTTTCTTCGGCTATACTCTCCATCTTACTGCAGATAATGATTATAAAGATAATAAGTAAGGTTAAGGTTAAAGATATACACGCGCCACCCTGCTTCTTAACTCAAAAAGTAATTAAGGCTTCACACTCACTTTCCTCGAGTGCTATTCTTAGTTGTTCAAGTAAGTAATTTTTTATAATATTTATTCCATATTACTTTCCCTACCACGTTAAGTAAGTAGAGGAAGTATTGTATTCCACCCAAAAATTCGATGTCGAGATTTCACCGGAAATGTATGTTTGTGTCTGGGAACCGCATAAATAAAACACGGAATGTCGCTTAAAAAACTAAAGTTGTTCTTTAAGTTTAATATCTTTCAAAAAAGCGACACAAACATTTTAAAGAGAATTTATTCCCTAAACTACCCTTTACATGGAATATTTTTTAAAAATGTTGATTTTCTCCACAATAGTTCTAACAATTGTGATTAAAATGACATATCTGTAAGATATTTATTGGCAAATTAAACGTATATTTTGAATTTTCTGCCTATATTCCTGTTTACTCTTGATGACCATTTGGGAGATATTACCATTTATTTGTGTAAGTTTTACAATACTTTAACTTTTCTCAAATGGAAGGTCGTTATTCACTTATTTATATCTTCGACGTGCAAAAAGAACGGAGCTTCAAAGCTTTAAAAAACCGAACAATCACTCAGAGCCCACTATATTCCCATATTCTCCTTGTAACTACAAGAAAATTAACAATAAGATAATTTCTGCAAGTGTTTACCTCAACTAACATGAAAATACAGGAATAAGAGTTTGTAAGAATGGTTAGTACTAGAGTAGAGAAAGTCATGTGAGTGTAACACATCAGATTTTTACTTTCTCTACTGGTAAGTAGGGGAAGTATTGTATTCCACCCAAAAATTCGATGTCGAGATTTCACCGGAAATACATGTTTTGAGGCCCCCTGAATAAAAAAAAAGCATTTTTAGAAAAAGGTCCATGTGTGAGTCTGTGTGTCAGTCTGTCAGTCTGTGGATAGCATAACTCAAAAACGAAAAGTCGGTTAAAAATCAAAGTTGGTATTTAAGTTTGTCTTTCAAGGATGCGACACGAAGATTTTGAAGAAAATAGCCCCACCCTACACTACCCTTTACATGGAAAATTTTTCGAAAATTTTGATTTTCTTGAAAATGGCTCTAACGAGTTTTATTAAAATGTCATATGTTTGAGATATTTTTATGACAAATGAAATGTTTATTTTGAATTTTCTGGCTATAGCCCCTGTAGTCGTATTTACTCTGGACGACTTTTGCATAACTGGTAAACCGTTAGAGATAGACCAAATCATACTATACAAAACATGTAGATCTTGCTAAAATACGCAATTTATGTCTCAATAAATTTTCTTGTAGGGTGAACCATTTCGGAGATATTTCTTGTTATGTGTGTGAGTTTCGGAAAACTTTTTTATCATTTTTTATATGTTACGTGTGCAAAGAGAACTGAATCTCAAAGCTTTAAAAGATTTGACTATCGCACAAAGCCTACTGTATTCTAATATTCCCCTTGTACCTACAAGGAAATAAGCAATAAGATAATGTGTACGAATGTTTATCTCAACTAACACGAAGAAGATATACGAGTAATAAGAGTTTGTAAGAATGGTTAGTAGAAGAGTAGAGAAAGTCATGTGAGTGCAACACATCAGATTTTTTTATTAGTTTTATTAAATGTTTTGGGATTATATTTTCTCACTATTATTATTATTATTATTATTATTATTATTATTATTATTATTATTATTATTATTATTATTATTATTATTATTATTATTATTATTATTATTATTATTATTATTATTATTATTACTATTGGTAGTAGTAGTATATTGTTCTAAATGTTATTTATATGAACATTTAGTTGACACAAGGGAAGGGAAGGAAAGCGTCACAAATCCCGACGCTCGCGCCCCGTAGTTTACGAGCGTGTGTGTGTGAGAGTGAGGCGGATAAACAATGTGATGGCGAACCAAAGCGTGGAGAGTATTAAATTCTCGCTAGCTCGCGTCCTGAATAAACAAAAAAGAAATAAAATAAAAAGCAACGTGAGGACATTAGTACTGGTATCAAATTTCAAACAGAAGCAGGCGGCCCTGCCTCTTCCACGGGAATGGACTCTAATCTGCTCGTTTAATCTGCTAAATGGACAAAGTCACAAAGCCATTGAAACCCGCCCATTCGGAAAACTGATATCAATCTCAACGTAAGGCTTACGTAACGCGTAAATCTCATATTCATTGAATTTAATGGAAAAAAACATAGGCTGTTATCTGCCAGAGAGGAACGGTGCAAATAAGATTACAGTCCCCTGCAAAAATTTACAACTTTTAATATTTTGAGAGCGTTGGTACAGCTAAGAACATAAAAATATATATTGGTGATATAAACACAACACTGGTGAATTCTCTACTAATGAAATAAATGTAACAATTTGACAATTTTAAAAATCCCACTTCTGACACCAGTGTGACAAAAAGAACAATCCAATTACTTTTTAATTTCTCTACTACGTATAGTAGGACTACGTGGGCTATAGCCAAAACATTCAAAATATATATTTCACTTGCAATAAAATATCTTAAACATGTGGCACTTTAGTCAAAATCCTTAGAGCTATTTTGAGAAAGTCGAGATTTTTGAATAATACTTCATGTAAAGGCTAGTTTAGGGTGGAGGAATTTTCTTCAAAATCTTCGTGTCGCATCTTTGAAAGACATTAAATATAAAAGTTTGGTTTTTAACTAGCTTTTCGTTTTTGAGTTATGCTGTTCACAGGGAGACACACACACACACACACCACACACACACACACACACACACACACACACACACACACACACACACACACACACACAAACACACACAGATATTAAATTATGATTTTACAACATTAAAATATACTAAAATTATACAAAAGAATAAACAACTATTGAAAACTTCCTTTTATTTCTTGATCTATTTTGGAATTTCACTTGCACGTATCACCGAACACTGAATTACAACTCGTTACAAACACCTTTCGTAAGTTTCCAGATTTGAAGGACTGTCTATTGTACGAAATTAGAAAAGTTTCTTTCAACATCAACAGAAGATACTCAGGCAAGTAACAAATATTGTGTGTGTGCGTGTGTGTGCGCGCGCGTGTGTGTGTCTGTGTCTGTCAGTCTGTGGGCTGCATAACTCAAAAAGGAAAAGTCGGTTAAAAACTAAAGTTCATATTTAAGTTTAATGTCTTTCAAGGATACGACACGAAGATTTTCAAGACAATTGCTCCATCCTAAACTACCCTTTACATGGAAAATTTTTTCGAAAATTTTGATTTTCTTGAAAGTGGCTCTAACGATTTTGATTAGAATAACACATGTTTAAGATGTTTTTATCACAAATGAAATGTATACTTTGAATTTTCTGGCTATAGCCCATGTAGTCCTATTTACTCTGGATAACTTTTGAATAACTCGTAAACCGTAAGAGATAGACAAAATCTTAATGTAGATCTTGCTAAACACACAATTTATATACAAATAATTTTCTTTGGAGAGTGAACCATTTCGGATATATTCGTATTTATTTGTGTGAATTTTGGAATATTTAAACGTTCTTCTAACGGAACATCGTTATTAATTTCTTTATATGTTAGTTTTTTTTTAGAATATCCTTTAATAATTTCGATTAAATAGACATTTACTTCAGATATTTGAAGGAAAATGCAAGTTTTATATTGCATATGTCATTATTTTCCTTTGGAACGAATTTTGTATAATAGTTAAATTGTTAGAGATAGACGAAATCTTACTGCACGAAAATCTAGATCTTATTTAAGGACATATTTTTGCAGTGTTAACCATCCCCGAGATAGCTGTTAGTTTTTTCTCGTGGCCATTCAGATTTCCATCGTATCCACTGGTATCTACTTAAAATATTATCCTATTTAACAAGAGGAAGATAGAAGAATATGCGTTAGTATGAATATGTTGCAGTGCAGAGGAGAGAGAAATCCATATGAGTACAACACATCGCATGCTTTCAGTTTTTCTGTTCACGCACAAACATACCTCTAACAGGGAAAGTAAATGTGGATCCGCCACTGATAGGGGACAATGTTGGCCAACTGTTGAGGCATAGTTCCTTTGAGGTAGG
The DNA here is from genome assembly GCA_030765045.1 of Tenodera sinensis. Taxonomy (NCBI): domain Eukaryota; kingdom Metazoa; phylum Arthropoda; class Insecta; order Mantodea; family Mantidae; genus Tenodera; species Tenodera sinensis. The sequence goes on from CM060963.1 coordinate 15,473,160, forward strand.
TATGTAACATGGGGGAAACAGTTCGTCAACAGTGGTTTGCACCTCTGCATTCCAAACTAGGCACATCAAACAGGGCTTCACGTGCTTTAAACTTTCACACGTGTATATTTATTTGATATATAATAATACTAATACCAATAGTAATAATAATAATAATAATAATAAATAAATATTATTAGAAATATTATTATTATTATTATTATTATTATTATTATTATTATTATTATTATTATTATTATTATTATTATTATTATTATTATTATTATTATTATTATTATTATTATTATTATTATTATTATTATTATTATTATTATTATTATTATTATTATTATTATTATTATTATTATTTTACAATTATTTTACACCACTGTTTTTAAGCCATTAAAACATATTTTAAAATTTAAATACTATAATTTATTAATGAAAAGTTTTGCCAATGTCCAATATAGAATTGTTGCATTTACATAATACTTCTCCAATTTTTTAACTTAATATTTTGGGTGGTTAGATGCATTTAAAATATTTTAATCAATCCTGAGGTGAAATAATTTCATATAGTTCAACATTATAATGAAAAAGTTATGCAGAATCCATAAATTACAGTTAAAGTGAACTAAGAATCTATATTTAGGTAACTGTCATGCAAAAAATTAAAAATATTATTTTTACTCACTTTTTTAAAAAAAAATCAGGAACTTGCCTGCTGTATCGCTTCTCCATGGCACTTATATTCTGATGAAACCGTTCTCTGTGCTCAGACCCCAGGTAGGGAGGGAAGAACTCCAGGTGCGAGTGCGGAAAATGTAATTTTAAGAGCATATTGCAGCTTAATTGTTAGCACGCTCTCAATAATTTTCTTGTAGCTGTCAGTTTTTGTATTTTCCAGGAAATTTTCGCACAGTGTTGAATCCCACCAAAGCTGCTTTCTCGTTTTCGGAAAGTAGTTCTTCAAAATGCCTCTCTTCCATCAATTTGCGTATTTGTGGGCCAATACAAATATCTTCTTATAATTTTGCTACCTTATTCTTGGAAGCTTTTCTTTCAAATACCAAGAACGCCTACTCTCTCTGATTACATCTCCAGAGATTTGCCATTCATACTTTGTATAGTTTATAGCTTTCAAAACTATCTTCAAATTCTCATATGTTTCTTTCATCTGGACAGCATGAGCTATAGGGACGGAAGGATAAGTCACCATTATGTAATAAAACTGCTTTTAAACTTAACTTCGACGACTCAATGAAAAGACGCCATTCCGATGGCTTATAATAATTGTCACTCAGTTGTTCCATGAGGCCGTTAACAAAGAAGACCTTGTCAAAATGTTGAAGTTACCTCGCCTGCAATGAAACCCTCGCCAGTCTTGAATGACAGATTTTGAGAGTGAGTCGACCGATAAAGGTTACGGCGGTGGGAGTGGCGTAGCGCTGCGGATTTTTGAAAATCACAAAACGGATTTCAGTTCCGAAATTCATGCTTAAAAATCTATTAGGATCGCCTATTTTTAGTCAGGTGCAAACTTCAGTGCTGTGCAGTGATATTTAGCCCCCTAGGCAAATTACGGAATCTTATGATTAACACACTAAATTGTTTCTCTTTCACAATAAATAAAGCAGTAAAGTTCCATTGTTATTTAGTGCTAAAATATTCTAAAACTATTTGAGCAACATAAGAAATTCTTTGGCTATAAAGTTAATATTGCGTTCAAACTTTGAAACACGAAATACAAAAGTTAATATTAAATAAACTAATAAGAATCTAAACCACTAAACAGTGGAATCATATCGTCTCTTTTATGTTTAAAATTTGAGTATTCAGAAAGTAGCTTTTGAAATTGTAAATAAAAACCTGTAAGATCACCAAAGTTTGATTTATGCGTTTGGTCAAAGAGATGTTTGATATTGTAATGGTTTATATTTACAAATTGAAATCCACTTAGTAAACATCGAACGTTCTTTTTTTTGTAACTTACAACGAGTTCTGCCTTCCACTCTTCATGAAACAGACATACTCGCCACTGAATGAGGCGTGTCGGAACCTGAACAGCAAGTTACGGGAGGGATGGCAGGTGGAGTGAGGCAAGAATATATTTCAGTAGAGGGCCCAATGGGCTGATTTTATGTGTACCGAAGATAAATGTAGAAATTGTAAAGTTTTGGGCCGATGTAGCCATAACAAGGCCTTCTATATTCCATCACAAGTATATCGACGCACTACGCTTTCCTTGTGAAGCGGAGGAAATAAAAACCATAGTGTGGAAAGAAAAATGGCGAATTTTTTCTGCGAGCGAAATTACATTTGTGAACATGTGCAAGCTAGCTCGCTCGCTAGCTAGCCGTGGTATTTGGAACGTGACGCCATTAGCCCAGTACCTGATCGCATTTCAGACTCTCGCAGTTCTGAATTAGTTTATTGTGTCTTACGAGAAAATGTGCTAATGACGTCATACCGGAAGCAAAGATTTACTTTATGCACCGCTCGATTCAACGGCCCCTAGAGGTGTAACAGAGTGCTTCGGTTGGCAAACATGTCTTTGTTAATGAAACGCTATTGCCCAACTGCAGTTAAACTCCTTGTTTTAACTTTTGTTTGGTTTGGTAACCCTTCCAGGCATTGCCTTAAAATTTACTCTCTTAAATCTTATCTAATCTGATTCTTTAGAAATAGGCTTCAACTTTATTTAAAAATTTCTTATATTTGTGTTGATAACCTGAGCTGTATGGTTTTTAAGTATTTATAATAATGAACGAACTAAAACTGAGCGGAATAGTTTAAGTGCTAACGTCTGTGTCCCGTATTAGGGAGGTCAGAGGTTTGATTCCCATTGACCAACACTTTGACTTGGATTTTTCATGGGCTTCCCTTGAAGGTAGGAGAATCCTAAGGTTTTTAATCCCGTTATCCCCAATCTCAGTCCTATGTTATCATTTACGTTTGGTTGTGGGCATATGCAGATGTATGGTGCGGATGCTTGCGCTGTGTAAGTCCTCTTCCCAGGCCCCACTTGTGGTGCGTCTGGTGGTTATTGTTAGAATTGTATGGACTTCTGCACGTCTCTGTAGCTTGCGGTCCCCGCCTTCTGCCGGCCTGTGTGTTTCCCTTCACCTCATACACCACTGAGGGGTGGTAGGTTACAATAGACCCGCATCTGGGTGCGTAAGTATTTGAAATTTCAAACAAATGGCACGACCATTTCCGAAAATTTTGTTTCACATAAACTGTGTCCTATAACAAGTTCTACATTTTTTGTATAGTAAGATTTTGTCTATGTCTTAGAGTTTACGAGTTCTTCAAAAGTCATAATGAGTAATCAGGACTACATAGGCTATAGCCAGAAAATTCAAAATATGTTTCATTTTTCATTAAAATATATCAAACACATGGCATTTTAATCAAAGTCGTTAAGTACCATTTTCAAAAAAATTAAAATTTTCGAAAAATTTTCCACGTAAAGTGTAGTTTAGGGTGGGACTCTTTTATTCAAAAGCTTGGTGTCGTAACCTTGAAAGACATTAAACTTAGATGTTGTCCTCAGACTGACAGATACACACACGTACCTTTTTCTAAAAATGTTTTTTTTTTATTCAGGGGGCCTCACAATATATATTTTTGGCCCAATCTTGACGTCGGATTTTTGGGTGGAATATAATACTTCCTCTACTTTCTATACCTAGTAGAGAAAGTAAAAAGTTCAAGGAAACCCTAGTGGTGGTAATTTAACTTAATTTAACTCGCTAAGGGCAATTTCTGTATATTCTGATTACTCTGTCCCCTTAATTCATCAATATACCTAGTATATAGTTCATAATCTTTAGCCGTGTATAAATATTTACTGCTATGTCCAAATGGTGTATGACACGCATGTTGGAAGCAATTTTGTTCTTCTCGCAGGATAAAATCACAGTTTGAACTTAATCTTCTATCATCAATAACTATTAAGCTTGTAAACACAGCCATTGGTTGTATTCGCAGGAAAAGATTAGGTGTAAAATAGCCTTTAATTGAAGCGCTATCTGTCTGGCAGTCGACTGTCGTTTGGTTCGCTCAAGTTAAGTGTAACAAATGAAGGGCAATGAGTGGGATACAGTCCTAGCCACTTTAAGGTAAGTGGGGAGAGCCAAGTTCCTACGTCCCGAGGGAATTCGACGTCGAGGAAGAGAAGAGAACAAAGATGGATGAAGGCATCGAAGAGAAGGGCCAGTAATTGAATCTGCATGTAGTGACGTCATCTGAACTTAAGTATCGCGTCACGTAGGGCAGCCCAGGTGTTGTAACGGTGATCCAATTACAACAACGTGACTTACTTTTACCTTACCTTGTCCCTTAAGTGTTCATTCCTTGACTTTGGTCACCCCTAATTACAACAATGTATGGCTACTTACAAACAGTTTGATTTTTCAGGTGCTGTACCAGGAGTTTACCTGAGTATCGCTTACCTTTAGTTTACCTTGTCGCTTAAGATTCCTTCCCTAAACTTTGTTCAACCCTGCTTACAGTAGTGTATGTTGATTTCGCTAATCCAATTAACATTACGTGAATTATGTTTACTTAACCTTGTCCTAGACTTTGGTCACCGTTGCTTAAAGTAGTCTACAATAGTCCTTTTACCACTTCTAAGAGCATTTCCGCCTTTATGTTTTCTTAACTACTCTGAGGAACTGAACACTCCGCCACACTGCATTACTAATAATTCCAGCATCACTTCACTGCAATCGGAGAATTACCGAGTACCACGTGATAATAAATGGAAGTAAAATGTTGAAATGTTTTGTAAGTTGAATTACCGCATTTATTCACCCCGTTCTTTACTTGAAAGTATTAAATAAGCGATAATATATTCAATGTAGTAAGGAACTATTTCTAATCGCGCTTCACCGTTTCACGCGCGCTAAAGATTGTGCTGAGGCATAATGTTGACATCCTACTTACCGGAACTTACTTTTAGGTTACCTTGCCGATTAAGGTACCTTCCCTGACTTTGATCAAGCGTGCTCAAAATAGTGAATTCTTACAAATTCACAAGTCTGTGGACAGTATAACTCAAAAACGAAAAGTTGGTTAAAAACCAAAGTTGGTATTTAAGTTTAATGTTTTTAAGGATGCGACGCGAAGATTTTGACGAAAATTGCTCCACGCTAAACTACCCTCTACATGGAAAGATTTTCTAAAATTTTGATTTTCTTGAAAATGGCTCTAACGATTTTAATTAAAATGTCATATGTTTGAGATATTTTTCTGAAAAATGAAACGTATGTCTTGAATTTTCTGGCTATAGCCCCCGTAGTCGTATCTACTCTGGAGGACTTTTGCATAACTGGTAAACCGTTAGAGATAGACCAAATCATACTGTACAAAAAATGTAGATCTTGCTAAAATACACAATTTATGTCGGAATAAATTTTCTTGTAGGGTGAACCATTTCGGAGATATTCTTTGTTATGTGTGTGAGTTTCGGAAAACTTAAAACTTTTCGTGAAATGGAACATCGTTGTTCGTTTTGTATATGTTAAGCGTGCAAAGAGAACGGAATCTCAAAGTTTTAAAAGATTTGACTATCGCACAAAGCCTACTGTGTTCTAATATTCCCCTTGTACCTACATGGAAATAAGCAATAAGATAAATTGTACAAATGTTTATCTCAACTAACACGAAGAAGATATAGGAATAAGAGTTTGTAAGAATGATAGTACAAGAGTAGAGAAAGTCATGTGAGTGCAACACATCAGATGTTTTCTCGTGGTGTTGCAGAGAGGAGTAAATTTCAAAGCCATCTGATAGTGAACCACTTCTTAAATGTCTGATTATGGCTGCTGTATGATAATAGTTTGTAGAAGAGTGAGTAGAGAAATCTGTGTAAATACAACATGTGCGTGACTGCAGTGTATAAAGCCAAAAGCTGCGTCACACAAGAGAGAGAGAGAGGTTCATTTTTCAAAAGCAGCAGCAGGCAGTTGTTCTCCGTTTGTCCACCCCCCCCCCCACGATAATCCAGCTTTGTTACAGATTAATGCACCCAGCAGAATGATAAACATGAAAAGCCCTTTATCATAAATTGCCGACTGACTCTAATATTTATGTTCATCATTGTGGTGCTGGTTAATGGATAATGTTGCATCATCGAGATATGTGTGTGTTCGTGCCGATATATTGACTAAGAACTCCACTACATTTCCTTGACAGAGTGGTTATTTTAGTACCATTTATTCATTACAGGCTTTTGGGCAAAATTAAAGGTAAAAAATTGCGTACCTGTCGATTGAAAGGCCGTGGTTTCATTTGCTACAAATAGGGGAGCGCAGGATTGGGTATGGTCGAGTAAATCAGGTTTAATTTGTCCTCTCATCCATAATAAATGCATCTGTTGTGTGTATATGCTATCAATATACAATAAAATACAACGATGTATCGTAGTTTTTGTTTTTCTACCGCTTACCTGTGGTACAGAAAGCGAATTTAGCATCTCTCAGTTTATCGTGCTACGGGATCTCGTAAGGGGTGAGGAATAACTACTGACCAATGAAGTGCTGACAGTTGCAATACGGGACCAGAGACGTGGTGGTGTAATAAGGACAAAGAAACGTGGAAAGGGTCGAAGATACACTAGGCCACGTTTTAATTTTCTTTAGATTGACCTCCAAATTCCTAATGCCTGCAGCGTTGGCCACACTGTCTCACTTATTTCCACAAAATTAATGCCTATTCTCTATAGTGAAAACATGGACCAGGTGGGGAAGGTTAGCAGCAAACCTACAAACTGGAGTGTGTAATGCTTCTCCCCCTTTTCTTAATAATTAATCATTAACATTAAATAAACAAAGTCCTAGTTAACTAGTCAAAGTTACAACGCCAATATTCAGCCATGGCTCTATGTAAAGATACCTGAAGTGCCGCGCCTATCACACAGAATAAAGGCACACTTAGCCATAATCACAACATTGCACACATTTCCCCTTTTGTATAAATCTTTAATTCCCACAAACTAACGAGCACGTTTGCAGTAAGACCCCAAGAATGCAATACATATTACCGGCAAACGAAATGTGCCGTACCACGCTTACCCAGGACAAGGAGCGCTGTTCCTCACGGCTGACCGTCCCAACACGGAAGGCGCTCAGACCCGACAAATGCCGGTCACGCCCCTCTCAAGTACCAAACATACCAAATACTACGTGAGTCGATAAGTACGCAATTTTAATTTTTAGATGCATTACCAACGGCTCTTGCCTATTATGGAAAAGCTTGCAAATGTTGCCAGAAATAAGCAGCATTTATTGAGTTAAACGATTCTGTGTTATAAGGAAAGCTTTAACTTTGTCCTTAGAATCACAAACACGTAAAGTTTTACACTAAACGTAACGGAATATTACATTGAAAAATCTGATGTGTTGCACTCACATGACTTTCTCTACTCTTGTACTACCCACTCTTACAAACTCTTATTCCTATATCTTCTTCGTGTTAGTTGAGATAAACATTTGTACAAATTAGCTTATTGCTTATTTCCTTGTAGGTACAAGGGCAATATTAGAATACAGTAGACTTTGTGCGATAGTCAAATCTTTTAAAGCTTTCAAATTGCGTTCTCTTTGCACAGTTAACATAAAAAATGAACAACGATGTTCCATTTCACGAAAAGTTCTAAGTTTTCCGAAACTAACACACATAACAAGGAATATCTCCGAAATGGTTCAACCTACAAGAAAATTTATTGAGACATAAATTGTGTATTTTAGCAAGATCTACTTTTTTTGTACAGTATAATTTGGTCTATCTCTAACGGTTTGCCAGTCATGCCAAAGTCGTCCAGAGTAAATATGACTACAGGGGCTATAGCCAGAAAATTCAAGATATACATTTCATTTGTCATAAAAATATCTCAAACATATTAAATTTTAATCAAAATCGTTAGAGCCATTTTCAAGAAAATCAAAATTTTCGAAAAATTTTCCATGTACAGGATAGTTTAGGTTGGGGCTATTTTTTCAAAATCTTCGTATCGCATTCTTGAAAGACATTGAAATTAAATACCAACTTTGGTTTTTAACCGACTTTTCGTTTTTGAGTTAAGCTGTCCACAGACTGACAGGCACACACCAGTAGAGCAAGTAAAAATGTGAAACGGTAAGTCACCAGATGTAGAAGTTTGGAGGTGCTCTGAAGCCCTCAAACACAGTATTTAAACATATGTGTGCTGTATCTTATATGGGCATCAGTTTGTTTTATTTTAAGCATTAAAATTCGACAGCGATAATCGGGGTAAAATGAAATTTGCAAGAGAACACCTCCCTCCCCCTCTCAGACACACACACATAAAATGGTCCTTTAAAGGGGATTCCCTATCCTTGTTAGGAATGATGTACAGGAAGAATAGAAGATCAGAAGGGAGCACGATGGAGGCAGAAAAAAAAAAAGAAGAAGAAAGGGAGAAGGAAATAGAGAGAAATATGGTGAGCCAGGAGAAGGAGGGAGTCGTGGAACCGAAGGGGATGGAACAGAGTACCAGTAATAGGGGAAAGGAGGAATCAGATGGACAGCTAAAAGTGGACATGATATAGGAACCAGGAACAGCTGCTAAAGCAACGGAGGAACAATGAGAGAATACCAAGAACCGGGGAACTAGAATTGGCTGCCCATGCTGTCGAGTAATCAGCATTATGGTTTCACAACCCACAGGTTACGAACTTTTTTTCACCAGAATAATTTCACATCCTTTACAGAGTCTGGAAGTATGGATCTGGGAGCGAATATGACTGTGTTTAATGATAATATGGATAGATATTATAGTGGGAACACACACACACACTCACACACTCACACACACACACGCACACACACACACACACACACACACACACACACACACACACACACACACACACACACGTAATTTTTTGGTAGTATGCAATACTTCCCCTAGTTACTATACGTAGTAAAGTACTCATTTTAAAGTTATAGTTATTAAAGATATTTTTGACTTCGAGTTTCTGATTAAAATGCCAATATCATCACTAGAATGTTTTGTCTGCCACTTTGAATGGACCGTTAATTGTTTTTGTTGGACATGGATACGTCAGAAGTTCAGAAACGTCAGAAAATGCTTAGGTTGGCGGAACCGCAAGGAGGAGCTGATATAACTAAAGCTATTATACCACTACCAAGAGGTGATAATTATAATCCGGCATGACTACCTATGCAGGCCAGTAGTCAGAGTTATGACTTTTCAAACTATAAGTTCTGGATTCGAATCCCGACTTGGGTTCAGAATTTTTCTTTAACCAGAACAACTGCCTATTCCCTACAGTCTGCAAGTGTGAATGTGGGAGCAAACGTGAAGGTGTTTGAGGTTAGAAAGTCACTAAAATCACGTGCTTCCCAAGACAAAGCCCAAGATGTTAAAGTGGGCTGTACAAGTAAAACAATTTAAAAAGAAGATTCTACCCTTATTGGCAACTATAGCAACAAATGCTTTCTTAACGCTCGGCATCACAGCGTTTTTAAGGGCCACTTTCTATAATTGTTGCAGCTCTTAGTAAACCTTAAGTGGTGTTTTTAAATATTCTATATCTCATCTGTGAGTTGGAAAGAACGTGTCGGGCGAGTGAGAAGAAGAAGGAGAAAAAGAGGGAGATCTGTGACGTGCCCCGTCTCCCTTCCTTCCTCCCTCACTCTGAAAAAGTTATCTCAGCAGCAAAGTTGTGTCGGATTGCTAACTCCGTGACAAAGTGATTAAAGATTCATGAAATTTCACATCGCTACAAGGCTTAGCACTTTCTTGGATTTCCTCGCTGTTTAACCCTTACCTACTCAGTCGAGAGTTAGTTGTTGATGGTATTTTCACGTGGACTGTCGAGGAGGAGCACTTCTTCACTTATTTACTTGCGTTTCATACCCTTACTTCAATTTTCACAACTTTTGGGTTATTTAGTTTCTCCACTACTTACCTATAACAAGTAGAATCAACCCAAAAATTTGATATAGAGATTTGACTGACCTTACCGACTAAGTACGGGGCCAGCCATACATGATTCTTATCTTCTCTTCCACTTACTTAAGGACATATGTACGTAAATCTTAATCTTTCCACTAACTAACACGAAGAAGATATAGGAATAAGAGTTTGTAAGAATGGTTAGTACAAGAGTAGAGAAAGTCATGTGAGTGCAACACATCAGATTCTTTTAATGACCAATTTCGGAAATATTCCTTGTTATATGTGTGAGTTTTCCAATACTTATACTTTTCTCAAATGGAAGGTCGTTATTCACTTTTTTATCTCTTAGTCGTGCAAAGAGGATTTGAAACTATACATACGACCAGCTCATTAGAGATTAGAATATTATTTAGCCTACTGTACTCCTCTAACGTCATTATACCTACAAGGAAATATGTGATTAAGTAAATTCTACAAACATTTAGATTAATATGAAGTAGGTAGTAGGATAAACGTTTTTAAGAATAGTATTACGAAAGTGAGTAGAGAAAGTCATGTGAGTGCACATAATAGTTATTTATGTAGCTGGTGTATAATGTATTTCATAATTAAAATATTATACGTACAACGTTTTATATGATTTTAGAATTAAAATATGTAAAAATAATCAATAAATTTCCTAAATGTAGAATAATAACGTATCAGATATCACAGATGTATGACGCAATATAGTTGCTAAACAATGTTGTTTCACGTGTTTCAACATTTATATAGAAAAAGTGATAATTATACTGAAAATGTGTATTGTATTCCACTTGATATATCGAACGAAGTACTGATAGTTTATCAATTCCAGAAGAAACAAAAGATTTTCACGAAAAATAATATGAAAAGCTTTATGGATGGAGAAAAGGAAAATGCCATAATTTGAGAGAGAGCTTGATGATTTCAGGTTTTCTTACAGGCATGTTGGAGAAAACTGTGTTGTGGCAGTGATGACGTCATTCTTTTTCTGGCACTGACTGCATGATTTATGCCGTCAAAATGGACTGTTTTAATGCTAGAATTGCATAAATATACTTTCCAATATTTTGCAAAGAATTCAAGGGACGTGATTGATCAAGTTTGTCTTTGCCTATCGAATTGCAGTATTTCCTCTACCTTAGATGCTAAAACGGCACAGAAAGTAAAAAACCTTTAGCTATAACAGTTTAAAATTTTTATATGAGTTTGAAGTAATTATCGCTGGTAAGTTGCCTCTAAGAAAATGAATATTTCAGGAAGGGTTTCTGTTGGGCTAAAGTTATTTTCATCAAAAGATTAAGTTACCCTGTTGTTAGGAAGTGTTGCATTCCTCTCACGACGCTGTTTATAAAATTAATAAGAAGACGCAATTCATAATGGCCTCTGAAACAAATTGGAACTTCCACCTTGCAGCTAGAGGCAGGCAGGAAATTATAAAACCAAAAACAACACCAGCAGCAGAGAGGAAAGTTAAAATGTCCGTAACAGTTCTGCAAAACCATCACCTTTTTAAGATGGGCTCTCGCAACAAACTTTTGCAGTTCTGCAGGCGAACTTGAGCCCATTGTAGTCTTACACAGACAACTTTATACATAAATGGATTCAACAAAACGTAACCTTTTGAATTGCACCAAACATAAACTTATGATTAGTTAACTCTCGCCTTTTGGCGAGAATATTACAACCGTGTTTTTGTTTACTTCATATTGCATTGGCATTTCACTATTAAATAAAGGTATTAACAGCTATTTATGCCATGAATCTATTAATTTATTTCACTGTTGTTACAAGAACGACAATTCGAGAAATCCCACTCCTGACACCAATGTAACAAAATTATAAGTCCAATTCAGTTACTCTTCTGTCACTTTATTCTGCTCTAAAGACCTTTTCCAAACACACAGTTCTCATTTACTGATATTATCTCAGTCCTCAATCCTTTGTCACAACATTTTGCTTCTCGTATCCTTAACACACAATTTTCTATTACTTTCTCGTAAATTGTAAGAGATAGATCAAATCTTACTGCATAAAAATCTGATGTGTTGTACTCACATGACTTTCTTTACTCTTGTACTAATCATTCTTACAAACTCTTATTCCTATATCTTCTTCGTGTTAGTTGAGATAAACATTTGTACAAATTATCTTATTGCTTATTTCCTTGTAGGTACAAGGGGAATATTAGAATACAATCTTTTAAAGCTTTTAGATTCTGTCTTTGCACACTTAACATATAAAAAAATGAACAACGTTGTTGCATTTCGCTAAAGTTCTTAGTTTTCCAAAACTCACACAAATAACAGGGAATATCTCCGAAATGGTTCACCCTACAAGAAAATTTATTCAGACATAAATTGTGTATTTTAGCAACATATATATTTTTTGTACAGTAAGATTTTGTCTATCTCTAACGGTTTACCAGTTATGCAAAAGTCGTCCAGAGTAAATACGACTACAGGGGCTATAGCCAGAAAATTCAAGATATACATTTCATTTGTCATAAAAATACCTCAAACATATGGCATTTTAATCAAAATCGTTAGAGCCATTTTCAAGAAAATCAAAATTTTCGAAGAATCTTCCATGTGAAGGGTAGTTTAGGGTGGGGCTAGTTTCTTCAAAATCTTCGTGTCACATCCTTGAAAGACATTATACTTAAATACCAACTTTCGCTTTTAACCGACTTTTCGTTTTGAGTTATGCTATCCACAGACTGACAGACACACAGACACACACGGACCTTTTTCTAAAAAAGCTCGTTTGGATTCAGGGGGCCTCAAGACATATATTTCCAGTGAAATCTCGACATCGAATTTTTGGGTGGAATACAATACTTCCCCTACTTAGCAGTAGAGAAAGCAAAAATGTAGATCTTGCTAAAATACACGATCTATGTCCAAATACATCTTTTTATAGAGTGAACCATTTCGGAGATACTCCTTGTTGTTTGTGTGAGTTTTGGAGAGCTTATACTTCTGTCAAATGAAACGTCGTTATTCATTTTTACATGTTAAGTGTTCAAAGAAAACGGAGTATCAAAGCTTTTAAAATATTTGACTATCGCTCACAGCCTACTGTATTCCCATATTCCCCTTGTATCTACAAGCAATAAGGTAATTTCTGCAAATCTTTATCCCGACTAACATGAAGACATAGCAATATAAGCTTGTAAGAATAGAAGGGTAGGATCAATTTCTCGAGTAAATCTACTTCTGCTAACAGTTGAAGTAAGAATAGTGCGGCAGGACACACTCAACTGTTCATTGGCGTGTGAAGGCAATGATACCAACTGAATTGTGCCTTCTATTGTCTTTACACTAGGTACTCGTCAAGCACCCTATCTGCTGCACAGTTGAATGACGACCAAAGGCTGACACACTGTCTAAGGTTTTCAATTGTTTTGCTGCTAAAATTATGTCTTGTTTTCTGTTGTAGCTTCTAACTTAAATTTGAATTTTCAGTGTGCTTCACTCTCAGCCTTTAATGTATCAATGGAAGTGATTAATAATAGTAATAATATCATAATCTTATTTTCCCAAATATGCCCCCAATCTCCAGTAAGTTCATTGCTACGGATTCTTTCCATCCGAGGGAACTACTGTAGAACCATAAAACAATGCAAAAGTTCTGATGTGTCGTACTTATCCATTTTTCTCTAAGCTCTTCATATTTTGGAAAAATAAATATCGCAACTAATAGTCCACCTTTATTGTACTTGGATTTGCATCCGGGAATGCAACAGTTACGGGGCATTGTGATGTTTGAGGTTAGGTTGAGCTATGACTACAATAACATATACTACTGGAACAGTTTTTCTTCAACAACCTCTCACCACTGTAATCGTGACACAAACTGTACTTGCAAACAGATAAATTAACTATACGTTTAATGTAGCCATAGTCTTAGATGGAATACAATAAACATAAACACGTGAAAAGCACACGGCACAGTCAACACGTTATTAGATTTATTCCCGTTCCCTATACTGCCCAAATAAAAGTTTTTAACACTCCTTTCACTAATATGAAGACAAACTTACATAGGAATTATTATAACAAACAATAACTCAAAGGCATAGAAAACAATACGAAGGGGAAACACCTCAGAAATCACCACCAACTACCGGCACCATTTTTGTATGACTAGGATGCCAGTGTCAGGTCGGTTATCCAGAGGGTTCTGAATTCGTGTAAAAGGTTCATGTTTGTGTGTGTCAAACTGTGAACCTGTGTGTCTGTGTGTAAGAAGTAGACAGCATAACTCAAAACCGAAAACTCGGTTAAAAACTAAAGGTGTTTAAGTTTAAGGGACACTGGGAGTGAAATTTGAAAGTTCCACATTTTTAGGTAGATTTTTCTGAAATTGTTACTGTGTATTTATATGAGAATAGGAGGTACACCAAATTTCATTAAAATTGGATAATTCGTTTAGGATATATAAATTATTTTATGAATTTAATAGGCCCATTTTCAAAATAGAGCTCGCGTCTATTGACTTTTCAAAATTCATTTATATTGGCAGAACTGGTGCTCTAAAACATGGGTAACAATTGTATGAAGAGATATTTCAAATATGTTTGCTGATTATGCTGTACATATTTTTTCAATAACAAAGAAAATTTAATCTTAAAAAATATTGATTTTTTTCATACAAAAAAAATGTTTTTGGAATTCATGTTAATGATAGCATCAATATTGAAGCATAGTTTTGTTTAGCTGCTATTTATGAATACTTTTGGAAGTTTTCATTGAATTTGAAGCAAAACTCAGGCGCGACCTTCTTTTGGAATGTGCAGAAATGTAGTTTTGAGAAAAACAGGCTTTTATATAGGAGCATCCTGTGTACGTTAAGGGAAGAGCGCTATTTGAAAGGGCTATAATGACCACATGGAGTGGAGGATATGAAAAATGTTAGCTGACCCAAATGCACAGGTGTTTCAGGAACATTTTAAGGTAAAAAAACAATTTTCGACTTTTTGACCAAAATTTCACTCCCAGTGTCCGTTAACGTCTTTTAAGGATGCGACACAAAGGTTTTCAAGAAAACGTATTCAATCTAAACTACCCCTTATAAAGAAGTTTTTTTCGAAAATTTTGATTTTCTTGAAAATGGCTCTAAGGATTTTGATTAAAATGCCATCTCCTTCAGAGATTGTTACGGCAAACGAAATGTATATCTTGTATTTTCTGGCTATAGTCCATGTAGTCCTGTTTACTCTGGATGACTTGGATAACTCATACACCGTGAGAGATAGACCAAATCTTACTAAAACACACAATTTATGTTGCAATAAATGTTTCGTAGAGTGAACTACATCTAAGATATTCGATGTTATTTGTGTCATTTTCAGAAAACTTCAACGTTCGTCAAATGGAACATCGTTATTCATTTTTCTATGTTAGCCGTGCAAATAGAACGGAATCTCAAAGCTTTCAAAGGTTTGACTATCGCTTAAAGCCTACTGTATTACCATATTCCCCTTGTACCTACAAGGAAATAAGCAATAAGATAATTTGTACAAATGTTTATCTCAACTAACACGAAGAAGATATATGAGTAAGAGTTTGTAAGAATGGTTAGTACAAGAGTAGAGAAAGTCATGTGAGTGCAACACATCAGATTTTCTTGCTTGCAGGACATTTAAACCATGAATATTTTGTACAGATTCATAATACTAGTTTCATTTTCACGCAAAACACATAACTGGAAGACCAATAAAAGGAAGGCATTTTATTGGGTGTTCTCTGCGACATTGGTTGCATATTCGCGTTCATAAAGAAAGTGTAACTACTGCGCAGTTCGCAATAACACGAGAGATGGCGCCACGGAGTTAATATCGAGCCCAACACCACACACTGACAATTTACAGTCTTAATAAGGAGCACAGCCGCCGCCGCCGCCTGCACGCTACATCATGTAACATTGCCCTTTCTTAGAATGTGCTTATTTGACATAAAAGATACAAAAATGCGGTGCCATTTTCCGTTTTATTCGGTCTCGTGCATGTACTGAATAGACGAAACAGCTGCCGTTAGCGGTACGTAACGGAACTATTCGTGAACAAATGACGCGGCATGTTGCGATTCTTCCGTCGATACATTTTTACATCTTCCGGAGAGCTTTAATAAAAAACAGGGGTGTCCTTGCGTTGGGACGTACTTCAAGCGGACATATCTGACAAGGAAGTGGTGCTTTTTTTCTCAAAAATGCCTCTAATAAATTTGAAAATTATGTTGCATATCTATGATAATTGAATGATCAATAAAATGTATATCTTCATTTTCTGCGAATGGCGTGTACCCTTATTTTATTTCGAAAAATGTATAATTTTCTATACCGATGTAGGTACCGTTTAAACACACTATTTATGCCAAATGTTTATAGCTTTCTCTGCTATTTAACCTACACTGAGTGGAGGAAGTAGGTATTCCTTTTCAGTCAAGAACTTTGCCCGCCTCTGTTGCGTAGTGGTAGCGTGTCTAAGAGGTCCACAATCTTGGTTTCGGTGAGTTATCTCGATGTTTTTTCCGAGGTTTTCCCTTATCCTGAGAAGACGAATGTCGGGTAACTTAAATCTCTATGGACCTCGGGCTCATTTGAGCATCATTTCACGAATTTCATTCATTCACCGTACAATTTATCGCAAAGACACGTTTTGGTACTCCCTGAATTTAAAAAAAAAAAAAAAAAAAAAAAAACTGCATTTATAGTTTTTGCAGCAAGTATGTATACCCAAAAATTCTATATTAATATTTGTCCGAAACTACATGATTTGAGGCTTCCTTAATTCAAAAAGAAAGAAAAGGACTTTTAGAAAAAATTAGCACGCGCCTGTCTGTATGTGAGTTTGTGTGTCTGTGTCTGTGTGTGTGTGTGTGTGTGGGGGGGGGTGGTCTAGTGTGTTATATTGAGCAGCATAACTTGAAAACGAAGTTTTCGATAAATACCAAAATTAGTACCTAGAATCAGCAACTAGCAAAAATGGATAAGAAAATTTAATTTAAACTAACGGTATATAGAAAATTTTTCAAAATTATGGAGTTTGTTAAAAGGACTAATGGCTTATACCTCAGCAACGTTATTTGAAATAAATTTCTCACGTGTTTCAAAGATAAACACAATTTTAACAATATATTTTGCTCTATCGCATAACGTTTACCATTATATAAGATTATTTACGAATAAATAGAATTATTTCCAGAAAATTCAAGATACATCCCTTATTCACACTGTAAATATATTTAATATATGCAATTTTGGTCAAAATCTTTACAGATATTTTTCGGAAAATCAAAACTTCGGAGAAAAAAAATCTTCTATATATAGGGTAGATTAGGGTGGGAAAATTTCCTTATGAAGTTTCGGGTTGCATCTATAGAAGTTACTGAACTTAAATACCTACGTTATTTTTGCGATTTTTCGTTTTTGCGTACATCTGCTGACCACACACACACACGGACCTTTTTCTAAAATTTTTTTTTTATTTTTTATTTTTTTTTTAATTTTTATTTTTTTATTATTATTCAGGGGGCTCAAAACACTTTTCCGGTGAAATCTCGACATCAAATTTTTGGGTGGAATAATCTTATACTTCCTCTACTTACTATACGTAGCAGCCGAAAGGGTGTGCAGAAGAAGAAGGTCCCAAATTCACTTTTCTGATATTTAATTTGATACCTTGGAGAGTATTGGCGATCCAGTGTGCCGTGAAAACAGGCTCAGCGTTTAGAATATAAACAAAATGAGCTATAACAAGGGAGCATTCGTGTGTACATAATCGTAATATATGTAAAGGGTTGTTCCACCTATTTCACTCGCGTGTTGAGAGGGAGATAAACACACCCACCCCCTACTGCTACACTTTGTTTACAAGCCCTATATGCCATAAATACTGTCGTATATTAAGTGACGAAATTTCCTCTATATGATATCACTTATTACTGAAGCAAATAAGGGTTATTGTACCCCATATAAATGGTTTGTATTGATATTTCATTGGAAATAACTGAGAAAAGTTACATTCACAACAGCTTTCCTACCCATTCTTCAACAAACTATTAATAGAAAAGCTTATTCTTGCATCTAATTTATTTTTACTGGCTACAAACACATGTAAAAAGTATCTTATTGCTTATTTTCTTATAGGTACAAGAGGATATGAGAATACAGTAGGCTTTAAGCCATAGTCAAATGTTTTAAGAGCTGCCCTCTCTCCCGCCCCCTCCCTCTCTCTCTCTCTCTCTCTCTGTGTGTGTGTGTGTGTGTCTGTGTGTGTCTGTGTGTGTCTGTGTGTGTGTCTGTGTGTGTGTCTGTGTGTGTCTGTGTGTGTCTGTGTGTGTCTGTCTGTCTGTCTGTGTGTGTGTCTGTCTATCTGTCTGTGTGTGTCTGTCTGTCTGTCTGTGTGTGTCTGTCTGTCTGTGTGTGTCTGTGTGTGTGTGTGTGTGTCCTTATTTTTATTTGGTGTATCCCAGGGCATATAGATACAGAGGAATTAATTGTGTAATACTTAAATGAAAACACAATATGTCAAGTTTTACTGCAGAACGATGTATTTTGAGCAATCTCTTCACTACACTGCAAATAATAAAATATGCTACTTTCGAGTACCTGTTTTATATTTTCAAAAACAAAATAGCTCCACCAATATTGGGTTAGGGTAATGAAACTCTCTTTGCCCTATCTAGTCCTCTTCCAAAATTCGTGATTCCAAACGTTCGTCTCGGAAAAATATTCATTGTTGATTTGTAACTATGGAAACAACTGAAGCACGATCTCTTGTTGCCTCTGTTATAGAAGTTTTAGAGGGCTTATACAAGGTAAGGGCTTATACATTGTAGGTAAATGAATTATCCCGTATTCACATCCACCAACTGACTCACTCTACGTTTTGAACCGAGAATTATGAAGTGGTCGGCTAGCCAGCCCGGTCTTATCTCAAGGGCGTATAGGTGTAGAGGAAATACAACGTACGTACTTTAGGCCACCAGCATTTTCACACCCTTAAACTTAACAATATTTTGATTAATAGATATATAAAATATACTAGAACCACTTCTTACCAAACCACATTTTAACCACCTCAATTATTGTCCTCTTATATTCTATACGTCATAATTTTAAAACAATAAAGCACTGAAATCAGTTCATCGAAGATATGCAGAGTCACTGAATCTTAATACATGTTCCGCAAGATAAACAGAGTAGGCCGTGCTCGAATCAATAATTACCCATGGCGGCTAACTTGAACGAGTGTAAAATAAAAACAAATTTACAGACTAAAAACTTCACTTATCCTAGTAATTGCTATAAGTTCTTGAATTAATATTATGCTAAAACATACTTCATGATGCCTCCATCACATTTTCAAAGCTCTATTTCATACAGCTATTAATTCAAGAACTTGCAATAATGATTAAAATAAATAAAGCTTTTAGTCTCTAAATGTTAGATTCTGTTGCTTCACTGTAAACAGCTTCAGTTTTTTCGTTGAATTGAACGAGTGTGTTGATTCTGAAATAATGTTTTAAACATTTATTTTTAGTCATAGATAATTCTACACAATAAAATTACCCGATGAATCCAAATATTAATTGAAGAGTCGTTTTTCTCAAATCAGGGATGTAGATAGATTTCATGATCATCCCTTACCAACTACAGTGAATCAGAATAAAATCCTAGCTTCTTGGACGTAATTGTAGCGGGAATTATACATCGGATATTAGCGTTCATTAAGTGCAGCGATGATCAGCAAAATTGAAAGTGACGATAAAGAGGCAGAAGAAGAAAGGAGATTGAGTTCTTTTCCTGTGTTAACCATCTGAAACAGGACTATATAGGCTCTATCCAGAAAATTCAAAATATGCACTTCATCTGCCATAAAAATATTTCAAACATTGGCATGTTAATCAAAGTCATTAGAACCATTTTTGAGAAAATAAAAATTTTCGAAGAATTTTCCATGTAAAGGGTAGTTTAGGGTGGAGGAATTTTCCTCAAAATCTTTTTGTTGCATCCTTGAAATATATGAAACTTAAATACCAATTTTCGTTTTTAAACGACTTTTTCTTTTGAATTATGCTGTCCCCAGACTGACACACACACACACACACACACACACACACACACACATTGTCCTTTTTCTGAACTTTGTTTTTATTCAGGAGAGCCTCAAAACATATTTCCGGTGAAGTCTCGATATCGAATTTTTGGGAGGAATGCAATACTTCCTCTACTTACTTAACGTAGCAGGGAAAGTAATGAGCAAAAATACAAAGACAATTATGGCATTTGTGACAGAAACACCTATATAATGCTTTCTCAACATTTTAGCTAATGAATACATATACAGAACGAACTGTTTTATAGTTGTAATATACAAGGTTCACTCCACGAACAAGAGACCTGATGTGCATGTAAGGGAAGCATAACCTGTCAGGGGCACCTTTATAAATGACATAGCTCCTTTTAACTTGTCATAATATCGAAGGTTGCGTGTTGATTCAATTCCCGGGGACAGGAAGGACCTCTGGCGGCTGACTGGTGATATAATCTTGGGGTAAGTAACCTTCATTATTTTAATTCCATGTCACAAATTGTCTTTTCCCAGGAGGTTGGTTGGTTCATCTTTGCATGATACCAGGGGATATTTCATGTCGCACGCTACTCCTCGCTCTAGAAATTGAAACTTGGGACATAAAAAATGATTTACTTATTGGATACATAAGCTACAATTGGAGAGGGGTAGGTCCCTAAAATATATGTCATACCGTGTATTTATTGATAACAGACACGACTTCTGCCATCTTAGTCATTCCCATATTACAAATAATACTTGCAATAGCTTAATATTCTATCTTCTTCTGCTCAATCAAGATAAACTGTAATTACACATTTACTTGTAATTATAAAGGAGTACGTAGGCTAAATATTACTTTTTCTATTACGTATAGTAAGTAGAGAAAGTAATATGCCTTCCCTCAGCTCGTACCACTGGTCAAACAACTGAAAAAAGCAATCAGATTTCTTTAATACATAGCCGCAAATCGTTTGCTATCAATATTGTAGCCATATATAATATGTATAAAAGTTTCTCTTAAAACTAAAAACAGTGAAATCAAATGAGAGAGCTCGCATTTTTGATAAACACCTCTCCTCGCAATTAAAAAATAGCTACGTGTGACATTTCTGTAAGTCTTTGGTGAAATAAACCCACATACAGTAAAACCTCGTTTATCCGGACTAGCTGGGACCAAAGGCAATCCTGAAAATTGAAAATCCTGATAATCCGGGTTATATGGGTAAAAAAGTAAAGGGTACAGACATAGATGAAATGGGAGAACTGAAGGCCGCAGCGAGAGAGGCCACAGAGCCACGCGGAGGTCCCTAACAAGTGCTGACATCTCTTCATTCAAGAGTTGGCCGAAAGCCACCTAGCGCTGAGAACAGCAGTTACCATGCGGAATCATCCGCGCCATCTCTCCGGCACTGCCTACACTACACGCCTGAAACTGCACTTGAAAGATGATAGGAAAATGGAATGAAGGGAAATTATGCCTTACAGGGGTGAAGACAGGCAAAAGTGTGTCGCTATTTCATTTCATTGGTGTGATAAACCAGTGAAAATATTTCGCCGGTATCGAAATTATCGTACACCCTCATAATTATCGTAGGGGTTGGCAACCCTGCTCTGAATCCATCTGCTGTTGTGCGGGACAGTATTTCTAATGACTTCACAGAGTTCCAGTTTGACGGGTCTCTGTTCTACGGAGTTGGGTAACTCGGGGGTGCAGTAGTGACCCACCCTGACGCCCCAGGAGACCCTAGTCCGAACCAGGACGTTCACGGGTTGATGCAAATAATCTCAATAGCCAAGGAAATGTTATTTAAATGCTGTATTGCAATTACTAACATGAAAAAGCCATACATACAACAGCGTCCATTGGTACGGCCTACAAGATTATCACATTGATGCTCAAATATTTTAACATGCTTGCAATATCAGAAGTTGCAGTATCTGCTATTAATTTATAATTTCGCTCAATACAAAATTTATCAAACTGATTCCGTGTTGTATTCTCTGTTCTGAGGTTTCCATCTTCGAATTATTCAATTTATTTCTGCATCGAAGCAAGAGTCAGCCATTTGAATAGCGGCTCTATTGTGTCACATTACCTAAGCTGTTGCGCATATGTAGCACAGTACAGCTAGATTCTCTAACCTGATCATAACATAAGAAAAGTACAGGAGATGACAATGAAATTTGATATATTTTTTTCCGAATGAACGCTGTTATTGGTTGAAATCTGAAATTGTTATCCACATGGTTGGTTGATTGATTGGTATTCAATGGGATAATTTCTACAAGTGGTTATCTCAACTAACATGAAGGTTGATGCTGGTTTTCTATACTCTGTCGAGCCTGGCAACTCCGCTCCTATTTCCAGCGTTGATCGGCTATTGAAGTCTTCTGCATCCTTACCACGGCTGCTACAGTAGAGCTAATAAGCTTTATCCTCAGGGTTTGCGTGGGTTGGTCGAAAAATAACACAGGAACAGACATTTTCATGAGTTTTAATACTTCAAACAACTCAATGACATAAATGGAGCTATGCCGACCTTTGGTTAACACAGAAACTGTAGCTTTTACGCAGCACGCTAATTGTTGACCAGGTCGTCACTCGCGCCCAACCGCCAAGTGATTTCCCAAGCGTCTTCCAGTCGAAATTTTAAAAGAAAACCATTGATCTGAACGAGTCAGACTGCCGCAGTCAAATGAGTGTGCGTCGACCAGCGGTGTCAAATCAATTTTCGTATCAAGGTATAGGAATAAGAGTTAGTATGAATTGTTAGTACAAGAGTAGAGGAAGTCATGTGAGTGCAACACATTACTCTTTTGTACTCAGGGGATCTCAAAACATATACGAGTATTTCAGGGGAAATCCTGGTGTCGAAATTTTGGGTGGAACACAATATAAAGAAAGTAGTAAAAAGTAGTAGTTTTGTATAGTAAGACTTTGTCTATCTCTTACGGTTTACCAGTTATACAATAGTCATCCAGAGTAAATAGGACTACATAAGCTATAGCCAGAAAATTCAAGATATACATCTCATTTGTCATAAAAATGTGTTAAACATGGCATTTCAATGAAAATCGTTAGAAATCAAAAACCATTTTCGAGATAATCAAAATTTTCGAAAAACGTTCCATGTAAAGCGTAGTTTAGGGTGCAGAAAGTTTTTTTTTTTTTTTTCCTTGAAATCGTCATGTTGCTTCCTTGAAAGATATTAAACTTAAGGACACCCATCTGTGAAATTTTGAAAATCTACAGTTTTCATTGGATCGATTTGAAATTATAACACAACAATCACTGTATAGGGAGAAGTAACTGTGCTAAATTTCATACATTTAGTCAGATTAATTGCTAACATATTAATATTTTATTATCTTTTTTTAAATATTTGTATAAATGGTTCCCCATGATGCAATTTTGATTCGAAAAACTTAATAATTTTCAGTTATGTCCTGTAATATACTTTTAGCAAATTGATGAGATGATTTCTTAATCTTGTTATTAGTTTGGATAAAAATAAATTTTAAATTTTAAATTCATAATTTCTTTCATTTAAATTTCGAAACGTAAACTTTAATATTTAATTACTCAGCAGTTATACATGTTATGAAGAAATTATCTCATCATTTCTTTTTAATATTATTTCTAAGTAGGTGCACCAAATTTCATGTATAAGTACTGAAAATTGTATCGTGTGGAGCATTTTAAAGAGTAAATAGTGTTAAAAATAAAAACGTGGAAAAACTAAGTTTGAAGTCATAGCAAGGATAATGGAACTGTATGGATTTAAATGGACACGACCACTTACAGGCAATCAGTTAGGCGGCCACGTGACAGTTAAAAAGGCCGTAAGGCTATAAAAAGCATATCAAAATAAAGCAGAAGATTTAAACTATTTGATAAAACAAAAATCCATTTTTGACAATTTTTTTAAATTTTTAGCCTTTTTACACAGATGCGTATCCTTAAATACCAACTTTGGTTTTTAATCGGTTCTTTGTTTCTGAGTTATGCTGTCCACAGAAAGACAGACACAGACACAGACAGACACAGATATCTTTAATATTTCCCCTATTTACTATACATAGTGTGGAAAGTAAGAATACCTAGGAAAGCGTGACTTGCATAGTGAAATCAAAGACAGTTTAAATAGCATGTAGAAGGTTTAAATAGTTTTTGTGACAAGTTTATGTTACATGACAGTTTTTATTAGAAGGGTAACGAGTGAAATCGCCGTCACTTGTCTGTTCTGTTCCATATTATCACACCACCCTTCCCTCGGTTACATTAACTTCAGTTGTAACTGACGTTTTATGCAGCTGTATAATGTATCCATGGACGTATAAATAATAGCCAAAGAATTCCAAATGAAGGGATTCTTCTCTCTTATTGAAATGCAATGTACATATCTGCATATGGTTTGCATAGAGTATGAATACAATGTGTCTGTCATTTCTTTCCTTTCATAGCTAGCAGAATTCATTAATTTACACCACGTACCTACAGTATTGTAGTATTTTATATGTTCTCTTTTAAAAGTTTAACATTTGGATAATAAAGTGTGGGGAACAAATGATGGCTCTTTTTAATCCTTCACCACTGTGGTAAAATTTTTGAAGTTTTTGCTGAAGTGCTGTATGAAAACCGTATAGTTATTTTAGGAGTTAGAGGGAATGTAATTACTATTGTAATGTGACAAAATGGTAACGTGACAAATTCCACTCCTGACACCAGTGGCATAAAATACAAGCTCTAATTACTTTCTCTGTTACTTTATTTTTCTCCTAAAACTGAAGCACAAAACACAGTTGTTTTTTATAAGAAGGTATATAATTCTTCGTGATCTTGCAACTCACAGCTGTTCACTTCTCTGAAACCTTTAAAAAGGCACTGTTCTGTTTTTCAGTTCTCTCTAAGAAACAACCTACTTTTGACCATACAATCACTCAACACTTACTAAACGTGCTTCTCAGTACAACTCCGACGCGACGTTAAATGTCCCAAGATGTCGCTGTCGACACATACAGTTCTCTCAACGAGCCTGTACACACACACACATACACATACACACACACACACACACACAATTAAGAGCTATTTTGTTCAACATTCACGACTCCGTCACAAAATAACTGTCCCATAAACCCCTCTCAGCTCGCCATTTCGCCTCCTTAACTTTAATGGTGTCATATTTTGGAGAGGTGTTGCTGACATCAAAACAGTAAAAAAAAATTTTAAAAAAATTGGTTAATATGTACATGGGTCTGCAAATCAACCGTTTCTTTGTTATAGGTCAAAGATGTATTCCATGAATGAACAGATATTGGTCCATACTTCTTCCCTCCGCGTCTGAATGGAAAAACCTATCTCGTTTCTCAGAAATGAGTTGCATCAGTTAATTGATAATGTGCCCCTGGATATCATCCAACAAATGTGGTTTTTACACGATGATACTCCAGCTCATTTCAATATGATACTTCGTAAGTTTCTTAATGATATGTTTCCGCAAAGATGGATTGTCGAGGGGGGCAAATTGCATGGCCTGCCCAATCACCTGATTTGAATGCAATGGATTTCTTCGTCTGGGGAGATTTGAAGTCTTTGGTTTATGCGACTCCTGTGCCTGATTTCGATATTTTGAGAGAACACATCAGCAATTTTCAAAACAGTAAGCCAGAGCACTGAACGCAGGTTTACTGCATGCATCTCAAAGCAAGAGGAAGTCGCTTCGAGCAATTTATGTAATTTTGAATTTTGTGTTGTAACTCTGAAATAAATTATTTTCAGACCCATGTACACATAAACTTTTGTTTACTGTTTTGGTGTCAGGAAAACGTCTCCCAAATATATTGCACCAATAAAGATACAGTATGTATACTGGAAATGACGTAGCACGAATTTTTCTCGAAATATACAAGCCTTGCGAACGTTCCGGAGGCGCCTCTCTTCTGCCGCTCTGTTGTTGTTAGTGAGTATTCACAAACAATGATGTGAGGCAGTAATAATATCTCAAAAATATCTCAAACATATAGCAGTTTAATCAAAATCGTTAGTCATTTTGAATAAAATCAAAATTTTCGAAAATTTTTCCATGTTATGAGTAGTTTAGGGTGGGGCTATTTTCTTCAAAATCTTCGTGTCGCATCCTTGAAAGACATTAAACTTAAATACCAACTTTGGTTTTTAAAAGACTTTGCTGCCCAGAGCCCGACAGACGGACAGACACACAAACAAGAACATTTTTCTAAAATTTTTTTGGGATTCAGGGGGTCTCAAGATCTATATTTCCGGTGAAATCTCAACATCGAATTTTTGGGTGGAATACAATACTTCCCCTACTTACCAGTAGAGAAAGTAAAAGGGGGCCATATTAGGAACCATACTCAGATGGCCAAAAGGGTGCATATTGCGTCCTTGGGTATGCAGAACACGAATACAATTTGAAGTACGTCCTTGGTACACAATTGTGGTGAAATCTCGATATGGAATTTTTGTAAGGAAGTGACTATTATGGTGCCGAGGTGTAACAGTCTCAGAGCAGTGGCAGCTGAAGTCAGGCATGAAGAACCAACTGCACACTAACGAGGACGACTTCCCAGAAATCGCACAGGTCTGGGCCAATTAGGGGCATTATCCGCTGGGGTGTCGCACCAACATAATGGAGCAGAAGAAGGAGGAGGAGGGAGATGGATGAAGAAGGTAAAGAAGAACGACAGATAAAAAAGGAACTAATTGAATCTGCATGGAGTGACGTAGAATTGCGATCACGTAGGGGGTCGTCTAATGGAACCTTCCCTAAATGTTTTATAAGCCCTTATCCATTATCGTTAGGGTGTAATTAACCTCTGATTATCTCGTCCTTAAATTGGCGTTATCACGTGGTAGGTATACGGTAATCACTTTATCTGAACCACGTGAAAATATGTTCTTAAGGTCACGAACACTTCTGGAAACTTTAAATATTTTTTCCATTACCTGCCTCAAACGTATCTCATTATTAAACTAATTTTCAATTATTGCACACTATTTACGAAATGAACAGATAATAGTCATAATTGTCCTATTTAATGATGTTCACTATTTAAAAATCTCTGATGTGTTGCACTCACATGACTTTCTCTACTCTTGTACTAACCATTCTTACAAACTCTTATTCCTATATCTTCTTCGTGTTAGTTGAGGTAAACATTTGCAGAAATTACCTTAATCTTTATTTCCTTGTACGTACAAGGGGAATGTTAGAATACAGTAGGCTTTGAGTGATAGTCAAATCTTTTAAATCTTTCAAATTCCGTTGTCTTTGAATGGTTAACATAGAAAAGTGAATAACGACATTCCATTTGACAGAACTATGTTCTCCAAAACTCACACAAATAACAAGGCATATCTCCAAAGTGGTTCATTCTAAAAAAAACTGTAGACATAAACTGTGTATTTGATTTATTTTTTCACCAACTTACTGTTGGTGTTTTTAAACACACAAGCCGCGTGTAAGGCAATGTTATAAGAGGTTGAATCAGGACTGAAAAATTCAATGGCCTAGCCGGGACTTGAACCACGGATCTTCCACTTATTGAGCGGCTGCTCTAACCATTAAGAAAAATTGGTGAAAAAATAAATCAAATAAAATTGATTAGCCTAGTAATGGTTATTTAAAACCCGGGACATAAAGTACTTGCTAAGTAAGTCGCCCTTGAGGTATTTATCTCTGATATGAGATTCCTCTTGTGGTCTACCGGGGAAAAATGCGAATCAACTGGGGAATTTAATGTCGTGCTGGCAAGTTGGCCATGGTAGCTTAATGGTTAGAGCAGCCGCTCTATAAGCGGAAGATCCGTGGTTCAAGTCCCGGCTATGGCATTGAATTTTTCAGTCCTGATTCAACCTCTTACAAACTGTGTATTTTAGGAAGATCTGCAGTTTTTGTATAGTAAAATTTGGTCTATCTCTTACTCTTTACCAGTTATACAAAAGTCAACAGAGTATATAGGACTTCATGAGCTACAGCCAGAAAATTTCGTTTGTCACAAAAATGTCTCAAACATGTGGAATTTTAACCAAAATCCTTAGAGCAATTTTCGACAAATGTTCCATGCAAAGGGTAGTTTAGGGTGGAGGAATATTCTTCAAAATCTTAGTGTCGCGTACTTGAAGGATATTAAACTTAAATACCAACTTTGGTTTTCAACCGACTTTTCCTTTTTGAGTTATGCTGTCCACAACCTAACAAACAGAAATACACACAAAGACCGTTTTCTAAAAATTCTTTATTTTTTTTTTTTTTACTTCAAGAGGACTCAAAACAATATTTGGGGTGAAATCTCGATATCGAATTTTTGGGCCAAATACAATACTTCCCTTACGTGTTATACGTAGCAGAGAAAGCAAAGATCGGAAGTCTCAAACTTGTATGCGAATCTACGCCACTGATGTCAATAGGACCAGCAAATGTTTCCTCAAGTAAGAGACAACCGCAAAAATGACTTACCTCTACACAGAGTTTATCGATCACAAGATCACCAAAAGTTGTGACAAGACAAAGGAAGAAGCTAACGTGATCTGAGGAAAGAACGGGTGGCTGGTTGGCTGGCTGGCTGGTGGGTAATGGACAAAGTTTGTGATGGTGTTATCCTACCATTAGACCCTTGCTCGGGGTTAGGTACCTACCCCCGGCCGGATGACAATATTCCTCCCTTATCTCCCCTCCACACATGTCTGTCCTGCACACGTGATCTCAAGTGAAATACCCAACCACGTGTTTACACTACACGTAGCTACTCTTATTTATTACGTAACTCTACAGCCACACTCTCCTAGCATCATTAAAACTTCCCATGTCTAACATTCACAGCACCTTCTCTACCCATTCTTCAGCCAAATATTCTTATAAGGTTTATCCGCTGGGAGCAGCAGTATAAGGAGCAGTAGTAGCAGAAACAGTAGCAGCAGTAGAACAAACAGTAGTAGTAGTAGTAGTAGTAGTAGTAGTAGTAGTAGTAGTAGTAGTAGTAGTTGTTGTTGTTGTTGTAGTAGTAGTAGCAGTAGTAGAAGTAGTAGTAGTAGTAGTAGTAGTAGTAGTAGCAGTAGTAGAAGTAGTAGTAGTAGTAGTAGTAGCAGTAGTAGAAGTAGTAGTAGTAGTAGTTGTTGTTGTTGTAGTAGTAGTAGCAGTAGTAGAAGTAGTAGTAGTAGTAGTAGTTGTTGTTGTAGTAGTAGTAGCAGTAGTAGAAGTAGTAGTAGTAGTAGTAGTAGTTGTTGTTGTTGTAGTAGTAGTAGCAGTAGTAGAAGTAGTAGTAGTAGTAGTAGTAGTAGTAGTAGTAGTAGTAGTAGTAGTAGTAGTAGTAGTAGTAGCAGCAGCAAGTAGAACAAAGAGTAGAAGTAGTAGTAGTAGGGACCTAAAAGGCTGAGTGTACCCTGTTCCAGGTCTCTCAGAGGGAGAAAGTGCCCACCGCGGTACCGGGAACCGAACTTGGGCCTGCTGCTTGGTAACCACCAGTGCCAGCACCGCGTCAAGTAGACCCACAAATACTATCTGAAAATATAAACTGTACTGGAGAAGTAATCTCTGTGAGTTGAACAGTGAAAAGACAATAAGCGGTTTGAAACTTTCAGGAGTGCCAGTGGAAATGCAGGCTGACCAACACTACCACCATGATAGCGGGTAAGCCCATTGTTCTCCATCTTGGATGAGGCCGACAGTAATTTGCAGTGCACTCTGCACCTCTTCATTATTCCGTGGCAGCCATTAAAAACAATAAAGGAGAGGGCGAAATAATTGGAGCGTTGTTCAACTGTCTGTAATTACGTGTTGTAATTGGGAAGTGATATCTTCCTTTGTTCCAGCAGAGTGGCCATTGTTTTGTGTTTGTGTCCTTCCTTTGTCAGCTCGCGAGTTGTCCTTTTAACCCATAATTATCTGCATGACCCCTGAAATCACGTTCTTTCAGCATCCCTCCCTGTTTCCCTGTCCGCTTTTATATGTAATATTATCACGCGGCTGCTCTCGATGGTGGTTTTACTTTCCTACTATCTACTTACAGTACATAGGTAGAGGAAGCATTGTATTGCATACGGATATTATATCGCAAATAAATATTTAGACACTCTCCGAATTAAAAACAACACGTTTTTAGGAACCGGTCCGCATGCGTGGTGTTTACGTATATAGGGGTGCATTTGTGCGTGTTTGTGAACAACATGACTCAAAAACGAGAAGACCATCAAATACCAAACTTGTTATATCGGTTCCGTGTTTTCCAAGAATCTAACAGGAAGATTTTCAGGAAAGTAGCAGGACTCCCATTGAGTGCAAAATACCCATTTAATTTTTTTTTATTTTCTCAAAAGTAGCTCTAACGACTTTTATTATAGGCCAAATAAAATGTATATTGTGATATAGTTCAGGTTCTGAAACTCTTACTTCACTCAGTTAGGCTTAGTACCTAATTCACTTTCGCAGAAACTTCACTTTCTCACTTCATGAATGTTAACTAGCTGCAATTGTCCCTATCACTTAGTATTCCAGTTCACTTTCGTGAACACTTCATTTAACTCAACTGTGGCTTCATGAATGTGAACTAGCTTCAATTGTCCCTATCACCTAGCATCCCAGTTCACTATCGTGAACACTTCATTTAACGCTCGGTCTCACTTCATCAATTTGAACTAGCTTTAATTGTCACTGTTATTTAGTAACCTAGTTCACTGTTTCTGACACTTCACTTAACTCACTCTCATGCCAGTACAGCACATCACATATTTTTCTTTCTTTGTTACATACGCTAAAACTGGCCATCGTCGTTGTCCGTACATTTTTTGCACCTCTTTAGGAAACAATCCATCACTCGCCGTAGTTCACTCTGAGAAACAGTGGCAATTTGCTGATGAATATTTTAATTCTTCGAGGGTGAGTGGGTGGTTTTGTTCACTTTATGCTTTAACTTACTCCAGAAATAATAACTGTTTATTGGAGGTCTGGGAGACCTTTCTCCGCTAATGGCACACCATACACTAATTTTTTCGTCATGAAGAGCTACTTCATGAACAACATTAGGTTCTCCGTTATAGGGGCAATTTTTTTCGAGTCAACAGTTGAGGTCCATACATACGTGAATAGAATTTCGTCCTGTTTTAGGAGAATTAAAAGACAGGAAATGTGATGTCGCCTTTTTCCAATAACACTCTGCAACAACTCATACTCTCAATCTTTCGATGCCAACAATCGCAAGTTTGTTTTAGGACAGAATTATTATTAAAGATCTGTGGGGCCCCTCGGTTCCCCGACCTAAAACGTTTTACTTTCTTTGCTGCGTATAGTAAGTAGAGGAACTACTGTATTCCATCAAAAAGTCGATGTTGAGTTTTCAACGGAAATACAAGTTTTTAGGCCCCCTGAATCCTGTGTGTGTATGTGTATGTGTGTGTCTTGGAACACCGTAACTCAAAAACGAAAAGTCGGTTAAAAGCCACATTTGGTATATAAGCTTAATATCTTTCAAGTCCCCGGATGGATGATCTCCCCTGCCGGGGCGGACAGGCGTCATAGGGCAACCCCACTTATGTCGACACTCAGCCACGCAGTAGGACCACGAATATGACAAAGACCCAACTTGCAACTCTTCTTCTCCCCTCCCCCATTTAATTAAAAAAAATAATAACAAAAATTTAAAAAAAATAATAATAATAAATAAAAATAAATAAATAAGAAATATATATATATATATATATATATATATATATATATATTCATCCTGTACATAACACTAATCAACATCTATTGTACATATGTTTCAGGACAGGCAGCGCATGCTGTGCCAGTTCCAAGCAGCTCCCTCTCCGGCTGCAGCCACGACTCAGGTACGTACACCTCAATTTTTCTTAGCACGACACCTTATCCCAATTCCTACCTTCAGCATGACAACCCTCTATTAACACTTAGGTTCCAGGCCTGGGCCTAGTGCCAAGACCTGTACCTAACCCCACTCTGCCTGCATACTCTCTTGTATGCACGTGCCTTTTTAGAGTTACCCACAAACATCAGGCTTGCTTCGGCGGTACCTGACATAACAGCACCCGACTTTCCCTTCCATCCTCGTAGAGTAGACATAGTGCATGGTAGGGGAGGCGATGTATATCCCTTTCGGATGATCGTCACCTGGGCTGGCGGAGGCGGGGCCAGTCTTAAAATTAAAAAAAAAAAAAAAAAAAAAAAAAAAAAAAAAAAATATGTCACATGAAGGCTTCGTAAAGAACTTCTCCACCCTAAACTATCCTTACATGGAAAAGGTTTTGAAAATTTCGATTTTCTCGTAAATAGCTGTAACAGTTTTGATTAAAATGCCATCTAAGATATTTTTATGGGAAATAAAACGTATATTTTGAACTTTTTGGCTATAGCCTATGTTTGCAAAACTTATAAACCATAAGAGATGGATCAAATCTTACTCTAAAAAAATATAGATCTTAAAAGTTTGTGTGGAGTGAACCATTTCGGAGATATTCCTTGTTATTTGTGTGAGTTTTAGAATACTTAAAACTTTCGTCAAATGTAAGATCGTTATTCATTTCTTTATGCCTTAGCCGTGAACTGAATCTCAAAGCTTTAAAACATTTGACTATCGCTCAAAGCTTACTGTATTCTTATATTGCCCTTGTACCTACAAGGAAATAGGCAATAATTCCTACAAATGTTTATCTCGACTAACACGAAGAAGATATAGGAATAAGAGTTTGTAAGAATGGTTAGTGCAAGAGTAGAGAAAGTCATGTGAGTGCAACACTTCAGATTTTTTGTTTTCGCGTTACAGATTGGATGTTTGTGAATACAATGTGAGAATGAAGCACAGATAAGGACAGCTCTCAAGGTCAACAGATAACAGTAAAATCTGAACTCCGTAGATAAAGTCCCACGTCATGATTTTCTTTCCTGTCAGCAACTAACACTATTTTCTTAAGTTTCTGTCTGTGAAATCAGTTTTGTTCTTATCGTTGCATTTGAGTTTTGCATCAAAGAGCAGGGGTTGGGTCTCTGGGGTGCAGTAAAGCAGACCCCCAGGACTCAGTGTGTGTATGTCCATGTGATATTAAGGCAACCGCGCAGACCTCCCTGCAATTACTCGTGATGAAGGAAACTACTTAAACGCCACGCTGCGCTGGTTGCATACATTAACACTAGCTAGGGGAAACCGACTCATGTTGGGGGGTTTTTGTGTTCCGAGATCAAAGAGGGCCTCAATGTCATTTGTTCTCTTTAGAGACCACCCTTTAATGAATTTAATATACTAGCAGCCTCAACACGGAGCGCCTTTACAGAAATCTCTCTAAAAACTTTACTTACTTCTTTAATTAGGGTTCATACGCCAGACGTTAATCAAAGACTCAAAACAACTTTCTCTATTCAGTCCTGCACGAGCTATTCTTATGCAACCCATTCATTCTCCACTTCATATTAATAGACATAAACGTTTCCACAAATATTTTTATTCCTCATTTCGTTACAGATACAGAAATTTGACGTGTAGCACTCACATGACTTTCTCTACTCTTGTACTAACCATTCTTACAAACTCTGATTCCTATATCTTCTTCGTGTTAGTTGAGATAAACATTTGTACAAATTATCTTATTGCTTATTTCCTTGTAGGTACAAGGGGAATATTAGAATACAGTAGGCTTTAAGTGATAGTAAAATATTTTGAATCTTTGAAATCCGTTCTCTTTGCACGGCTAAACAGATAAAAAGGTGAATAACGACGTTCCATTTGAGAACAGTATAAGTACTGCAAAACTCTGCTAAAGTCATCCAGAGTATACAGGACTCATAGAGTATAGCCAGGAAATTCAAAATATACATTTCATTTGTCACAAAATATCTTTAAACTATGGCATTTTAATCAAAATCTTCAGAGCAATGTTTGAAAAAATCAAAATTTTCCATACAAGGGATAGTTTAAGGTGGAGGAATGGTATGTAAAATCTTCGTGTCCCATCCTTGAAAGATATTAATCATGAATACCAACCTAGGTTCTAACCGCCTTTTCGTTTTTGAGTTATGCTGTCCACAGACAGGCAAACACTCGTGCGATCTGGCCTTTTTGTAAAACTACAATTTTTGGATTCAGGGGGCCTGAAAGAATATATTTACGGTGAAATCTCGATATCGAAATTTCGGTTCAAGTACTATAAAGTACAATACTGAACTGCTAACCAAACATTTAAAACGGGGTAGCTTTGAATTATATATAAGTAGCTGTTCATGGTTTGACGATTTATATCTAAAATTTTCGAAGTTAGGTTATAATTGCCCAGTAGTCTTGTACTCCTTTGGAGATAATTAAGAAATATTACTTAATGTACTTAAATATATATTTAATTAAAGCTTTTCGAATTCCATAAACAATAACAAATAAGCTAAATAAATAAAAACTATGCAAAGCAGTGTTGACCAAACACAAATACCACAGTAGAAAAAGCGAGTAGAGAAAACCATGTGAATGTAATAGGTTGTATTTCTATTTTAAAGATATGGAAAATTATATAAATTGTATGTAGAAGTGGGAGTGGAGAAACAAACGTGGTTGTGTTTGGTAAAAGGAAATTGAGTAGTGAAAACTGTATGAGTGTAATGCGTTGCATTTATATTTGAGTCGTAGATAATGGTATGTGTTGTATGTTCAAGGGTGAGTAGAGGACATGTGTACATGCTACGTAAAAGAAAAGCAAGTAGAGAAAGCCGTTTGAATGCAATACTTCATGGCTAGCTTAAAAAACCTTCTCTATAAAATTATTTAGATGTACCGGTCAGTTTTCATCGCATTCGGATGAATGGAACAGCAGCCCTTAAAGAGCAAGTATATATAGATATATTTCCCTCCCTTCTCTGTCGCAGCATCTGAAAATGAAGAAAAGAAATTTGTACATCCTTTTTTACTTTCTCTACTGGTAAGTAGGGGAAGTATTGTATTCCACCCAAAAATTCGAAGTCGAGATTTCACCGGAAATACATGTTTTGAGGCCCCCTGAATCCAAAAAAAGCATTTTTAGAAAAAGGTCAGTGTGTGTGTGTCTGTGTGTCTGTGTGTCTGTCTGTCAGTCTGTCAGTCTGTCAGTCTGTGGACAGCATAGCTCAAAAACGAAAAGTCGGTTAAAAACCAAAGTTGGTATTTAAGTTTAATGTCTTGAATTTTCTGGCTATAGCTCCTGTAGTCGTATTTACTCTGGACGACTTTTGCATAACTGGTAAACCGTTAGAGATAGACCAAATTATACTATAAAAAATGTAGATCTTGCTAAAATACACAATTTATGTCTCAATAAATTTTCTTGTAGGGTGAACCATTTCGGAGGTATTCCTTGTTATGTATGTGAGTTTCGGAAAACTTGGAACTTTCGTGAAATGGATCATCGTTGTTCATTTTTTTATATGTTACGTGTACAAAGAGAACGGAATCTCAAAGCTTTAAAATATTTGACTATCGCACAAAGCCTACTGTATTCCAATATTCCCCCTGCACCTACAAGGAAATAAGCAATAAGATAATTTGTACAAATGTTTATTTTAACTAACACGAAGAAGATATAGGAATAAGAGTTTGTAAGAATGGTTAGTACAAGAGTAGAGAAAGTCATGTGAGTGCAACACATCAGATTTTTATATAAAAAACCTATTTTAGTAACAATCCATCCTTTTCTTTTCACTTTCCAGCATTAATGTCACAGTACTTTCAACAGTTATCTCTTGTCGAATCTGTTCCGCACATTTTTATCTTATAGAGTGCTGAGCCATAATACACTTTATGACTAAGTACAGGACTAAATAATAAAGCACACTAGTAATAATGCAGCCGCACGATATCGCGTCAGCTCAATACTGATTGTGAGCAGAGCAGAGAAAAACAAGTGATGCTCGTGACCTTGGGTGTATTGCCTGCTCTTATCGTGTTTGCGTCTAGACAGTGGAAAAACGCCGCGCAACGGTTTCCACGTATTTGGATCTCTCTGTATGTTAATAGTATGTTCAGGTTATTCTTCTCCTTACAATACGAACAATTTTCACTGTTAGTCAAAGCTATTTTGATTAGCTAGGTTTTGAAAAGCCTATGTCGCGATGAAAATTGGGTTAAATGGTACCCTACTTGTCCATGTTTCCTGTTTATCCGGGGTCACATATTTGATACCAATTTCTTGGTTCACAGTTTCCTGGTCCCATTGAGCTAGCCACACCACTACAGTACTTCCCCTTTTCTTTGCATTTTGAGCCTTTCAAGCAACAGTAGTACCGTCCCACTATTGTTACGAGGTTAAGACATAAGAGCCTGGAATTAGAGACATATTTACAGTTCCTGCTGCGGCAGTCTCACAATTCAAAAGTTTGACACAAGAGCCCTATATGAACGTTCCCCAATGGACCACATTATTCAAAACAAGCAGCACTGTGTTAATTCTTAACAGAGATATACGAGAAGAGCTAAACTTTCTTGTGGGTGTCTCGGCGTTACCTTTAGGCCTAATTAACAGTGCGATCTCTCACCAGGGAGCGTGTTGTGTTACAGTGTTACCAACTTAAGTCGTAAGTTGGTTGGAAGAGGAGTAGACCCCTGCCTCGAGGGAGAGATTCACACGGTGGTAAGGATGATGTCTGTTGCTGAAGAAACGATGGTGCTTGCTCATACGTTCTCGCTTAATATCACAGGTACACTGCCGGGCAAAAAAATCCTCATACGGCAGACCGCGGCTTATTTATAGCTAACACCATGCACCTAACTCATATATTACACGGCTTATAGAAGCCTTCAAAACCACTATTCAAGTACAAAATTAATATTATTCCATATCTTTATCCTGTCAACACTAAGATATCAATTAATATGTATTTATGCCAACAAGCTTACTGCTGGTGTTTTTAAACACACAAGCAATGTGTGGGCAATGTTTAAGAGGTAGAATCAGCACTGAAAAATTCAATACCATAACCGGGATTTGAACCACGGATCCTCCGCTTATCGAACGACTGCTCTAACCACATTTAGTTCCCCAACCGATATGTTTTCCCCGGTTAGACCACAAGCTCATCTAGAATGAACAGCACTTGACAGGCTATTTCCAAAAATCTGATGTCTTGCTCTCACATGACTTTCTCCAATCTTGTACTAACCATTCTTACAAACTCTTATTCCTATATCTTCTTCGTGTTAGTTGAGACAAACATGTGTACAAATTATCTTATTGCTTATTTCCCTGTAGGTACAAGGGGAATATGGGAATACACAAGACTTTTGGACGATAATCAAACCTTTAAAAGCTTTGATATTCCGTTCTCTTTGCACGGTTAACATATAAAAAATGAATAACGACGTTTTGTTTGACAGAAGTATAAGCTCTCCTAAAACTCACACAAACAACAAGGAATATCTCCGAAATGGTTCACTCTACCAAAA
Source organism: Tenodera sinensis (assembly GCA_030765045.1). Lineage (NCBI taxonomy): Eukaryota > Metazoa > Arthropoda > Insecta > Mantodea > Mantidae > Tenodera > Tenodera sinensis. The sequence goes on from CM060963.1 coordinate 15,510,620, forward strand.
AAAAATTCACATGCATTGTGTTTCAGCAAGATCTTCATTTTTTGTATAGTAAGAATTCGTTTATCTCTTATGGTTTACCAGTTATGCAAGATTGATCCAGAGGAAACAGGACTACATGGACTATCGATAGAAAATTCAAGATATGCATTTTGTCATAAAAATACCTCAAACATATGGCATTTAGTCGTTAGAGCCATTTTCAAGAAAATTAAAGCTTTCGAACCAATTGCCACGTAAAGGGCAGTTTAGGGTGGAGCTATTTTCTTAAAAATCTTCGTGTTGCACCCTTGAAAGACATTAAACTTAAATACCAACTTTGGTTTCTAACGGACTTTTCGTTTTTAAGTTATGTCCAAAGTCTGCATATTTCATATTCCAAAAGTAGGTCGTGCCTGAGATTTGCTTCGAATTGAATAACAATTTCCAAAAGTGTTGATAAATAGCAGCTAAACAATTCTATGATTCAATATTGATGTTATCATTAACATGAATTCCGAAAACATTTTTTGGTGTGAAAAAATAAATACGATAAAATTTTCTTTGTTATTAAAAAAGTGTGTACAGCATAATCAACAAACTTATTTCAAATATAATTTCATACAATTGTTACCGATGTTTAGGAGTACCAGTTCTGCTAATATAAACCAATTTTGAAATCTCAGAGACGCGGGTTGCATTTTTAAAATGTGCCTATTAAATTCATAAAATACGAATTATCCATTTTAACGAAATTTGGTGCATATCCTATTCTCATATAAATACAAACACAGTAAAAATTTCAAAAAATCTATTAAGAAATGTGGAACTTTGAAATTTCACTCCCAGTGTCCCTTAAAAGATTTGACAATCGCACAGTCTACTGTATTCTAATATTCCCCTTGTACCTACAAGGAAATAAGCAATAAGATAATTTGTACAAATGTTTATCTCAACTAACACGAAGAAGATATAGGAATAAGAGTTTGTAAGAATGGTTAGTACAAGAGTAGAGAAAGTCATGTGAGTGCAACGCATCAGATTTTTCATATAGTAAGGTTTTGTTTGTCTCTTAATGTTTACCGTTTATGCACAAGTCATCCAGAATGAAGGTCTTCTCAGGACAATCCCAAAAAGGTTCAAGGTATGACTTGGAAATTGTGGAATCACCTGTTTGTGTCCATCACTGCCTGGTTGTGATTCTGAACTTCATAGGCACTAGCTGACTCTGACGTGGAACGGAGGTGGAGTTATAGCTGCTAATTACGTGTCTCCAAAGAGACAAGGTTGGACATCGCTGCTTTATAGAGTGCAAAGTGCACCGTGCGGCCGCCACGCACCAACCGCCGTCGCCCGGTCCTGTGTATGAAGGCGCAACACTTGAGAGGAAGTGCCTTGGTAGAAGAGGAACCTCCTCAACATTCACCTGTCGATCTGGAAAAACTAAAAGGAAATCAAGAGCAAGGCTGAACGAGATTGGAACCCGGGACCTGCATGATGGGACCATCTCGCTGAGTAGGCTAAGTGAAAGTTTTGTTTCCAAAACAAGGTCTTGTATTTGCATTTGGCAGAGCGAGTCTTCATTAATTTAAAGGTGTTATGACTAGCATTTGAAGCGTCAACGCACACATGTAAAACATGAAAGATCAACAGCACGCAGTACCAGGAAAGACTGTTACTCGGGTGGAAAATTTCTCATCAGAAGACAAACAGTCGCACAGTTTATCCAGGAAATGAATTTCACCCCTGATTCAATTTCCCCCATGGCCAGCTCCTTTTCCCCTAGCGGGTATTATTTCAACTATATTCGAACGTGCTGTTCAAATATTCATCAACTGCGACTGTCCTCTGTGAAACGTACTGGGCTCAGCTGATAATAATTAAATAAATGGCCTGGATTTTTTAATTCCGCCTCGCGTTAAATTTAGGCCACAACTGGACAAACAGCAGTCGTCTTCGATTCTTTTAAAGAGTTCTCTTGTGCCACATTTAACTGCACTCTTTGAGTGCGTGCACAACCCGACAAGTGAAGGTGCAAGAAAGTTGTCCTTGCTGTGCCCAATTTAACAGTCAAATGGGACTTATAGGGTCAAGCTTTGTTATAAACATCTGATCCGTTACATTTACATGGCATTTTCTAGCCACCATCGTTTATTACTTCCTCTACTACGTATAGGAAGTAGAGGAAGTATTGTATTCCACCCAAAACTTTGATGTCGAGATTTCACCGGAAATATATGTTTTGAGACCCCCTGAATCCAAAAAAGCGCGCGCGCGCGCGTGTGTGTCTGTTAGTCTGTAGACAGCATAACTCAAAAATGAAAAGTAGTTTAAAACCAAAGTTGGTATTTAAGGTTACTGTCTCTCAAGGATGCGACACAAAGATTTTGAAGAAAATAGCCCCACTCTAAACTACCATTTAGATGGAAATTTTTTCGAAAATTTTGATTTTCTTGAAAATGGCTCTCACGATTTTGATTAAAATATCATATTTTTTAGATATTTTTATGACAAATTAAATGTATATTTTGAATTTTCTGGCTATTGCCCCTGTAGTCGCATTTACTCTGGACGACTTTTGCATAACTGCTAAACCGTTAGAGATAGACCAAATCATACTACATAAAAAAATGTTCATCTTGCTAAAATACACAATTTATGTTCAAATAAATTTTCTTGTAGGTTGAACCATTTCAGAAATATTCCTTGTTATGTGTGTGAGTTTCGGAAAACTTAAAAATGTCGTGAGATGGAACATCGTTGTTCATCATTGCTCTTTTTTTTTGGGGGGGGGGGGTTATGTTAAGTGTGCAAAGAGAACGGAATCTCAAAGCTTTTGACTACCGCACAAAGCCTACTGTATTTCCATATTCCTCTTGTACCTGCAAGGAAATAAAGAGTAAGATAATTTCTGGAAATGTTTATACCAACACGAAGAAGATATAGGAATAAGAGTTTGTTAGAATGGTTAGAACAAGAGTAGAGAAAGTCATGTGAGTGTAACACATCAGATGTTTAAATATTTAGTTTGTGTCTTCTTCTGCCTGTTATGTTAAGGCAGGTGCGTTAAAGATTAAAATTTATGTCCGCATATGCAATGGATAATCTAACTTTATACTACAGATATGAAACTTTAATTTTGTGCATGTTTTATAAGAGATATATTACTTAATTTCCCTTTCATTCTATGTTTATTATTGACTTCATTTAAAAGCTGCAAATTCCTTTCCCTTGTGAATTGTGTCCGCGCACCCCGTGGCCAAAATAGATATGTACTCCAGGGTTAAATTTCTTTCGTCTTGTGAATACAGTGATTCAGTTTTCATATAATGGTTGGTGTTTCAACATGGCTGATGTAGGATCTTAGCATATCTCTGATACAGGAAATACCACACTATCAAGGATATACCTGAGTTTAGTCTATATTGAGTACGTTATATAATATACCAACACATCACAGATATTTTTGGCAATGTTGAAACTGTTGCAAGTATTTACGGAAGTGCTCGATGTTGGAAAGACAGACTTGGGGCGGAATTGGCAGTCAGAGGACCTTTCATTAAATTTGACAGCGCGGTTTTTCCTTTACGTGAACAGTGTGAGATGAATATAAAATGAGAGAGAGAGAGGGTAATGACTGGGGACTGACACATCACATCACTTCCTCAATATAACGAAACGAACTAACTTCTCTGCTTTCTCATTCTTCCTACTTTTCTCTTTCCATTGCACTTTCTTCCTATAGTTCTACCATTCTTCCCTACGCTTTCATCTCTTTTAACTTTGTGGCTTTTATTTACACTGTTCTTAACTTTATTCTCTCATCCTGCTGCTTTGCCTGCACGTTATTTTATCTACTAAGTACTTACAGTAAAAGAATAAGGTATAAAGGATATTTGAATCAAAATCGTTAGGGTCATTTTCGAGAAAATCAAAATTTTCCATGTAAAGGGTACGGTGGAGGAATTTTCTTCAAATCTTTGTGTCGCATCCTTGAAAGATATTAAATTTAAATACCTACCTTAGCTTTTAACCGACTAATCCATTTTGAGTTATGCTGTCCATAAACTGATCGACACACACACACACACACACACACACACACACACACACACACACACACACACACACTACCACACACCACCACCATACACACGGACCTTTTTCCTAAAAATGCTTTTTTTTTGATTCAGGGGGCCTCAAAACATATATTTTCGGTGAAATCTCTTCATTAAAGTTTTGGGTGGAATACAATACTTCCTCTACTTATTATACGTAGAGGAGTAAAAAAAAAAAAAAAAAAAAAACAACGATAAACCGAGGTGAAGGTGGGCGGTCAAATGCAAACGAATAAATCTATATAGAATCAGTAGACAGTATCCATTTGGTTGGCCTCCATACAGTAGATCCACTAAAACGTGCAAATTATATAACAGAGAAAGTGGAAGGTTTATTTTTGACACCATTCTGGCACGCGCAACTGTTACCCTTCTTGGAACCAAACCTCGCACCAGCTAATTCAATTTCAAATGATGGAATGTTGGCACGTTATAGATGGCGAGATTCCATTACCTTATTACACCTCAGAAATGTGATTTATTATGGATGAACACCGTTCCTGTGATTATTTATACGATCAATATCTCAACTTCAACACACATTTGACATTTCTTATGAATAATTTTGTAGAGCGTTCTATCTACTTCATAAAGAGATAAACGAACTGGATTTAGTATGTATTTCTTTATAGGTACAATAGTATTAGTAGAATATCGACCCTAGGTAGGCCGAGAAGAAGACGAACAGAGTAGTTTTGATACACGAGAGTACTCTGAAATGGTTTAAACCCTGTTGACGATGGTGATGATGACGTTGACGATAATGATGGCGATGACATGACGCTGTTTACGTACATTTTTCTACAAATGCCTTTTATGTATTAAGGGAGATTCCGTGAAATCTCAATATTGAATTTTTGGACGCAATGCAAAACCTTCTCTATCTCCTGTTTTCATCGTAGACAAAATAAAATCTATCAACTCCATATGATTGGTTATATTTCATTATTAAGCACGAACAATATATAAAAACCTATAGGTATATTTCAAAGCTGACGAAGTCAACCTGTTTTAACGTATATCGACTTTAAAACACCTCAGAACGCTTTAAAAAGTTATACAAGCACTAGTTTTAAAAAATATAAATATTTCCCTTTAATATCAATACATTTTCGCATTCGGTAAAACCAGTCATGTCACTCTCGCTGAAGCACTTCAGAAAAAAGGGTTTTATAATTTTCCACTGCCCCAGCTCATGACAAACAGTGATTCCATGCATTTCATCTTTAATTTTAAAATAAACCACAGAGTACTAGGTTAGGACTGTACGGTGGAGGTTCCACTCTGATCACCTTTAGACCATACATGTTAGTTTTGCTGCATGCGACGATGCGTTATCATATAAAACTGTTTCTTTTTGGACGTTGTTCACTAACTTTTCCAGGTGTCTGCTGTAAATAGATATTTTGGACCAACTGCAGTAAAGGTAGGGGTAGTTTTAGAAAGATAACAAAAGAAAGAACAGGCAACCATCTTACTACCAAAGCCGGAAATTCGTAAGTTTCGTTGTTCGAGAGACGCATTCGGAGATTGACTTTTGTTTTAAGAATTTATCAGATTTGTCACCGCTGACAAAATTCCAACTCAAACTTCAAGTTCTGCTATAGAATTCTTCTTCTTCTTTGGAGTTTTTCTTAACCAATCCATGGTTTTAATGGTTTTTATCGAGAGTCACTTTATGTACAATCAATCGATAGTAAACTTTCCTCACGTCTAACTGTTAGTGAATAATCGGATGTGTTGCACTCATATGACTTTCTCTACTCTTGCACTAACCATTCTTACAAACTCTTATTCCTATATCTTCTTCGTGTTAGTTGAGATAAACATTTGTACAAATTATCTTATTGCTTATTTCCTTGTAAGTACAAGGGGAATATGAGAATATAGTAAGCTTTGAGCGATAGTTAAATCTTATAAAACTTTGAAATTCCATTCTCTTTCTAACATATAAAAAATGAATAATAATGTTCCATTTGACGAAAGTTTAGATGTTCCAAAAGTATTACAAATATCTCCGAAATGGTTCACTCTACAAAAAATTTATCTAGACATAAATTGTGTGTTTTAGCAAGATCTACATTTTGTGTGCAGCGAAATTTGGTCTATCTGTAACGGTTTACCAGTTATACAAAAGTCATTGAGAGTAAATACAACTGCAGGGGCTATAGCCAGGAAATTCGATATATTTGTCAAAAAATATCTCAAACATATGACATTTTAATCAAAATCATTAGAGACATTTTCAAGAAAATCAAAATTTTCGAAAAATGTTCCGTTTAAAGGATAGTTTAGGGTGGAGCAATGTTGTTCAAAATCTTCGTGTTTCACGTTTAGAAGACATTAAACTTAAATACCAACTATGATTTTAACTGACTTTTCGTTTACATAAAATGTCGAGCTTGAGTAAGAAATCTATAGCGCACAGAGAGACTCCCGGTCGATTCAGTTATCTTTATTGCCTTGTTGATGGCAAGAGATGCTGGGAAAATTAGCGTGGCGTGATTGGAATCCTGCAATTATGTCGTTAAATTCGCCACGTCATTAATACACCTGTCAGTAAAGATTAACTTGGAAGATGAAAACCTAATTGCCACAACAGCAATTATCACCTTCACGTTTCAACAGCCCAAAGCAAATGCTGACATCCGCAAATGATTATTTAAAATTAATGGGAAACTTTATTACGATCTTTAGATAAGTGCTGCAATTTCCTGTGTTTAAGTTTTGCCACATTAGATATTTGGCGCAGTGCAAATACCTGCATTTTCATTGTTATGAACAATACTTACTGTCTGTTTACCAGCTCATAGTCTAAGGGGAATGATGGGTAGAGGAGATACATTTCCCACAGTGCGAGCCCAGTTTTGTAAACATCTGTACAAACGTTTCTCTGCTGGTCACGTTGCCAACTTCGCACTACGTTTACGCGGTGCTAATTAGTCTTAATTTCAGTTGTAAAATCGTACTTATTACCACTTTTATGTTGTAAGTATTGGTAAAAGTAATGTAGAAGCAGATAATCCTCCACCTAGGAGTGTTGTGAAATCTACTATGATATTGTGGTTTTATTCAGAGTGACAGTTCTGTGTGTAAAACAGATATTTATAGGATGACTAAAACAAACAAACCTAAAGAGGCTCTTAAAGGCATTACTGCCTTTCTTCTATTACTTTCATTACCTGTACTTGCGGGAACAATTACTATATTATTAACCGACCCAAATTTTAGTACTTTATTCTTCAATCCTGGAAGAGGGAATAACTTGTTAGACTGAATTCTTCCTCAATTATTATAACATTATTGATTATTCTTTTTATTGGGCCACATTGTCGTTTACTTGTACCCATATATATGTGAGCTCAATCCCATACAACTAGTTTAGGCCAAGATAAAATGAATACTTAAATAAATTCAACAGCTGACTTATCTTACAGGAATTGCAGGATATAACGCTCGAAGATATATCACGTAACACCGAAACAGACTTGCAGTGAAAAAGACAGAATGGTTGAAAATTTTTTTTACGTTTTATAAGCTAAAATATTGCAAGAACTGAAAAATAACATTTAAATTGTGCAATTTTCAGCGAGTTCTTTACTTTAATCTAGCGTAAATGCAGATTTCAAGGTTGGCAACACAATTAGAAGCACCAATACTGCTCCTGATATCGCTGTTTATGTGGAATTGTTTCCTGACGTAGTGGCTGGCTGCATTCCTGCCAGACTATGACCTGGTGGACAAACTGCGCTATGGTTATTTATATAAGCGTAGGTTTTGGGTTCCTTGAGAGGTTAGGTTAGCTACCCCTTTCGAAAATTTTGATTTTCTCAGAAAAGGCTCTAACGATTAAGATTAAAATGCCAAATGTTTAAAATATTTTATGACAAATGAAATGCGTATTTTGACTTTTCTGGATATAGCCTATGTAGTCCTGTTTACTCTCGATAACTTTTGCATAACTGGCAAACCGTAACAGACAAAATCTTAGTGTGCAAAAAATGTAATGTCGTTAAAACACTCACGTTATATAAAAATGCAAATTTTCTTTTTTCGAAAGTGAGCCATTTCGGAGATATTCCTTATTCTCTGTGTGAGTTTTGCAATACTCAAACGTTTCTTAAATGAAAGGTTACTATTCACCTTTTCATCTTTTGGCCGTGTAAACAGAATGGAATTTCAAAGCCTTCATATAGCGATCATGTTTAAAATATTTGATTATCGTACAAGCTTTGCGTATTCCCATATTCCCCTTGTACCTACAAGGAAATAAGCAGTAAGATAATTTGCAGAAATGTTTCTCTCTGTTAACATGAAGAAGATAGAGGAATAAGAATTTATAAGAGTAGTTAGTGCAGGAGTAGAGAAAGTCTTGTGAGTGCAACACATCAGATTTTTAATAACAGGACTGCACAGAACTGTTTGTTCATCCACCATACTCACCACATTAGAACGCTGGCTGTTTCCACAGCTAAACAAAAGCGCATCTGGACACATCCACCAACAAACCTGCACGGTAATATCGACATTTCACTTCCCCAATCCTGTAATAACAATACTGATTAGACAAAAAATGGTAAATATTTTGAAAAGTAACGTATGCAAATTTGAAGCAGATTATTTCAGGCGTGACCACACGCACGTGGCCATTAGAATGATTGCTCATTTCTGGTATCATTTTATCGACCAGAAGTTCTCTTTCAATATCGTATTTGTGTTTTTGAATAAGGCTGCACCCCTCCCTCTCTCTGTCTGTATTTGTCCATTGCAACCCGCAGTAAATAAACGAACGAGTCGGGGAAGCTTTTTGTGGATTCAGATACCAATGGAGTTTTTATCATACCTACGTGCCAGCGCACACTGCATTAGTGATATTGGACGTGCAGTTAGGGTAGTTTCAACCCCTAAATTTCATTTAAACCTAGCGGAACCCACAGCTCTGCTCGCGTTGTGTAATTGGTTACTACCCAATCCTCCTCTGCCCTCCCCCACCTCTCTCTCTCTGTCTGTCTGTCTGTCTGTCGGTCTGTCTGTCTGTCTGTCTGTCTATCTCATTCTCTGCATAACTGTTCATGCACATTTCCAAAAATGGTAATACTTTTATGTAAAATTCGCATATTCCCTTATACAGGTAATTTATAAACAAGGTACTGAGAATAAAACTAAAATTAACTTATTTGTTGAATGCTTGGAAATGTAAAATGTAACGTTTTAAAACGGATATTTCTCTTCTCTTACACAAATTATCCTTACAAACCATTGTTCCTATATCTTCATGTTACTCGAGATAAACATTTGTAAAAATTATCTTATTACTAATTTTCTTGTAGGTTCACTTATAATTTTTAACACGAAATTTGTCAAAGTTATTCCAAACATATTTCCTGTTGTATTTTGTGTTCTGAGGTTTCCCACTTCGAATTATTTCGTCTATTTCACCATTAGATACTTCACCGAAGTGAGAGCCAGCCATATTTTACATTTAAACTTAGTGACTCTATTTCACCAAATTACGTAGGCTGTTGCGCAGGGCAGTGTAGCACAGTGCAGCTAGATTCTGTAACCGGATAAAAAATTTAGAGGAGGTGAGAATGAAGTTTAATAAATTTTTCACAAATGAAGTCTGTTATTGATTGAAATTTGAAATTATGCACACAATTGACTGACTTCAACCAAGTTACGTACGAGTGGAATAGTCGATCTAAACATTTATGAAATGACTTTATTACTAATTTTCTTGCAGCTGCCAGTGGAATATGGCAATACAGTAGACTTTGAGCGATAGTCAAATTTTCTAAGAGCTGGTCGATTTGACATCCCATTCTCTTTGCGGGAAAAAATTTGTGTAAGTACTGGAAAACCTAAAAATAACAAGGAATATCTCGGAAATGGTGCATTCCACAAAAAATTTGGTTGGACAGAAATTGTGCTTCTAAAGGGACCCTGGGACTAAAAAATGGCTGAAAAAATTATGAAACATGATTTTTAGGCTTATGTATATAAATGTTCCCGAAACCTTCAGTCCTCGTTGGAGTATTTCAACAAAATATGGGTGAATAACAGCTCAAAAATGTTTAAATTCAGTGGAACAAAGTGGTTAAGCTATGAATATGAGGAAAGAGAGTCTACTAGACAAAATAGGGAAGATGTAACAAACAGGTAATCTGATGTATGTCAGTAGAAAAATTGGTTTTTCTCGACTTTACATTTTTAATACACCATCTGCGCCATGGGCAATAAATCCTGCGCTATCTTACTAAACCTTTTCCAGACTTCAGTCTCTGGCTTCAAAATCTGAACACTTGTTTATCTTTAAAACATTAAATTCATCAAAAGGTTAAAAAAATATTTTTTCAATGTCCATCACAGCAAAGGAATAAATTACTTTGTTCTGCCTGCCAGAGATTAATGGTGTTTTGGGCAATAAAAAACCTGCTGTGATATTTTTGTTTTAGATCCACATAGAAGATTTTTAATATAAAGGTATTTACGACTGTCAATAAATTGAATAATTTATTCCCTCAAAACTATATTTTGCTGGAACTTTTTGTGGTAGTTTATAATATAAACACCCCATACTGTGCAAAGTATGAATTTAATATCTATAGAAAATTCAAATTTCGTTCCCAGGGTCGCTTAAAACCAATTTATGACTCAAAACTTAATAATCTTTACATTAAATATTTTAATCATATCGTCTTTGTTTACTGAAAGCATTATTTTCGATGACGCACTTTAGTTTGTTTCAGAGAGTAACGTACTTAAATGTAATGTTCTCTGTCCATTTAGTATTTTTGTACGTTTTGTGTTAAAGGTCTGAGCTTGTAAATAGACTGCAATTATTCTCATGGGATATAAACCCGGCGCATTATAAAAATTAATGAATGTCCTTGCTAATGATCATGTACCAAAATTTCCGTCGTGGTTAGATAACAAAAGCGCAGGCAATCCTTCACCGCAGCGCATGCGCAGTGAAATATGCACCTAATGAGGCATTTTATGGTATGCTGTTAGCCGCATTAAAGAGGAATTATGTACAGTGTTTTTTAATAGGACTACATAATTTTCAACGCACTGTTACGCTTATGCAATGAAACGTTTTTTGTGATAAACCGTGACATAAAACTGCTATTGTGTTTCGTTATTTGCATCCATTATTTGGACTTCGCTTGTTTTTGATGCCATTACCTGAGGATTTGATAATAATCGGTTGTGTGTTGATCAACTGTGACAGGCTGAAGTCGGTCTTTTAAAGAGCTTGATCTGATGATTTTGAAATTACATACTCATTGCTGACTACGAGAAAAAGGAATATCAGATGAAAAAAGTATAAGTATTTTAAAATTCAAAACAATAACAAAGAACATCTCTCAATCGATAAACGCCACACAAAATCTTCTTAATTTATTATCTCTCCATTTAGAGTATCACAAATTACAAGGTATAGTGCATTCATGAAACATTTTATTACCTTTGACCTATCTAGTAAGACAATGCTATTAAAAACCATGCATATTTGAGCTAAGTAAAACTGAGCGGAATAGCTCAGGCAGTAACCTCTGTGGACCACATTCTGGTGGCCCCGGGTTCGACCCCTGTAGCCGAGCACTTTGACCTGTGTCATCCCTTTGCACTTAGGCAAATGCTGGGGTGCATTTTTTACTTTCTCTACTGGTAAGTAGGGGAAGTATTGTATTCCACCCAAAAATTCGATGTCGAGATGTCACCGGAAATACATGTTTTGACGCCACCTGAATTAAAAAAAAAACATTTTTAGAAAAAGGCCCGTGTGTGTGTCTGTGTGTGTCAGTCTGTCAGTCTGTGTACAGCATAACTCAAAAACGAAAAGTCGGTTAAAAATCAAAGTTGGTATTTAAGTTTAATGTCTTTCAAGGATACGACACGGAGATTTTGAAGAAAATATCCCCACCCTAAACTACCCTTTACATGGAAACTTTTTCGAAAATTTTTATTTTCTTGAAAATGACCCTAACGATTTACATTAAAATGTCATATGTTTGAGATATTTTTATGACAAATGAAATGTATATCTTGAATTTTCTGGCTATGGCCCCTGTAGTCGTATTTACTCTGGACGACTTTTGCATAACTGGTAAACCGTTAGAGATAGACCAAATTATACTATACAAAAAATGTAGATCTTGCTAAAATACACAATTTATGTCTCAATAAATTTTCTTCTAGAGTGAACCATTTCGGAGATATTCCTTGTTATGTGTGTAAGTTTCGGAAAACTTTGAACTTTCGTGAAATGGATCGTTGTTCATTTTTTTATATGTTACGTGTGCAAAGACAACAGAATCTCAAACATTTGACTATCGCAAAAAGCCTTCTGTATTCTAACATTCCCCTTGCTCCTACAAGGAAATAAGCAATAAGATAATCTGTACAAATGTTTATCTTAACTATCAAGAAAGAAGATATAAGAATAAGAGTTTGTAAGAATGGTTACCATAAGGGTAGAGAAAGTCATGTGAGTGCAACACATCAGAATTTTTATACCACGGTTTCCTTTCCATCATTTCTTTTCATTCCATTTCCTTATCTTTCAGGTGAGTGGTGTTGACGATGCCGGACAGATGGCGCGGATGCTTGTGCTCTTCTTGGCGCTAGGTGGCGGTTGGGCGGCCGCTGTCCTCTGTCGAGGGGACGGTATATGGTGGCTGCTCGGAGGGGCCTGCCGCCGGGATATAGACTTCAGCACTTGTTAGGGACTTGCTCGCATCTCTGTGGCCTACCTAGCTGCGACCCTGTGGTTCCCTCACTTCATCTCTACCTCCTGGAGGTATTAGCCACAATGGAACTAAGTTGGTCACGGTACGCGAACTGTTGTCCGTGTTTACCCTGTACACCGCACCCTATAAGCTAAACATGGGAATAAAGGTAAACTGAAATTAAAAAAGAAACAACAAGCATACAAGCACGAAAATATAGCGCGGGTCTACGAGACCCCACGCAACCAGAGAGCGCGCGTAACGGAGGGTTAAACCCTGCTATTGTTATGATGACGACGAACAATATTGGGTAGAGAAGGACATGTGAATGTAAGAGCCAGGTGCTGTAAGTGCTCCAGTTATGAAATGCGCAGCATCTCAGCTACTGCAGATGTGTATAATTTCTTACATCTTGAAGATAGCTGCAGCTGGTTTGTTTTCTGCATGCTCTTGTTCTAATTTCACTCCACACTCACGTGCGGCGCTGCCGCAGCGCTATCCAAACAAGAATATCGCGTAATTAAATTAGAAGCAACCTCCCCTTTACCGGGAGGGAAACCGCTTCTGTATTTAGGAGTAATGAAGTCTTGATTTCCTAATGAGTCTTAAATATTAATGCTACGGTGTCGACATCTTGCTGGAATTTCTCCAGGACACAAACATTCCTACAGATAATAACAAATATTATACTTTCGTCTCCCTTTTAACCAAATTGAATCGATACCTAGCAGCAGTAAAACTCTCATAATATTTGCTGCTGAATTTCCAGAAGAAATTATTTAATAAAGAACTTCCTTCTCGGGCTTTAAATTAAGGAAAGTTATGTCCCAAATCTGTGCAAATTTAACTACGTTTAGAAATCTACTTCTATTTTCATTTGCTTAAGTGTCACTTTATCAAATAAAATCCGCGCGCCGTGTTGCGTTTATTGCTCTGTTTACAACTGAGAAAACAGTATATCTTCTTGCAGTGCTGCCAATGGAAGGAAAGTTTATTCTCTGTAGAAGGCTTGAATGAGCTGTTATCTACCTAAGTGTGTCGGATGGCTCAGGCGGTAATGTTGGTGCCCCGCACTTGGGAGGTCACGGGTTTGATCCCCGTGGCCAAACTTCCTGACCCATGGGTTTCTTGAGGTTTTCACAGGTCGCCAGGATCTTGGGAAGGATTACCATATCCTCCAAATTTCCTGTCCCTCCATTTCGTTAAATTAATCGTTTCATTTCCTGTTAGGTTTCTTTCAGGGTTAAAAACGTCGGCGAGTGCCGCGGCAGCAGCACGGCAAGGGAAACAAATGCGCTCCGAAAATCTCGTTGGAAGGCGAGCCTACTGGTTTCCAGGACCTCATTGGATGGTACAAGCCCAAGGGGGGAGGAGCCTGTTTCCGAGTCCGCGACCCTTTGAAAATTGTATTTACTGGAAGATGATATCCATTGGGATCTCAGGTAATATTGGAATTCTATGGTCCCTGCACCTCACTTCACATTTCCCCTCCTTGCAGCCCCCCACCGTAACCGCCCTCTGGAATGACGTTCTCCAACATACAATTCATGTAATTTATATATGATTAAATATGACTTTATATAATTGCATATTATGTTTCTGTATATGCAGTTATTAACTTAATGTAATTACATAAAATCATATTTAGTCATAAAAGTTATATGAATCGTATGTTGATGAAGAAAAATAGTGGGGACAGCTACGTCATTCCAGAGGGCGGTTACGGTGGGAGGCTGCAATGAGGGGAAATGTGAAGTGAGGTGTAGGGACCATACAATTCCTCTATTACCTGAGATCCCAATGGTTATCATCTTCCAGTAAATGCAATTCGCGACACACATCGATGTGCGAGTCTTACAAAATACCATTGCCTGTCCGCAAATATTGAAAGGATGTCGGTCCAGGAAGGTTAACCAACAAACACAAAAAGCATTCGCGCTGCTTAGGATGAACTGTAGGTATATAATCGGGCTAAAACATTTGCAATAAATATTACAACGTATCTTTGTAATGGAAACCCTTGCCAAAAAACAAAAGAAAAGAAAAAAGAAGAAAAAATTCCACTACGCGATCGCAGCGCTGCCTGCGGAATCTTATTGTGAACCTAAAACATCCAACGGTCAACAACACAAATAAATTGAAACAATATTTTCTGCCGAATCAAACTGTGAACTTAACCACCCAAAGATCATTCAGCCAGTGTTTTCATGTGCCTGGTAAATGATTTAGAATCCATGCCTGATATACCCACTATACACCAAACGTTTCCAACCCATTATGGCCCACACCTAAATCCAAAACTGCATGAGTAACTCTCTATTTACCTCAAAAGGGGGCCTTTCAGATCTGTAACATTCTACTCCAGAGCTGGTGTTAGCTTTTCCTGGACTGAAACCACTTTAAAACTAATGTAACAGAAAAAGCATGTTTTTTTTCTCAATTCCACTGTAAGTGAAGCTTTGTGATATTCACCACACTGTCCACTGTTGGTTCAATGAACTGGTATGCACTAAAATATGTATGTTCATTACTAGGGACCGAACCTTTATAGCGTTTGGTTATTCTTTGCGATACTTAACTGCCGGTTAGTCATTCTTGGAGATAAACGAATAAGCGGATAAGGTTGTCGCTCCAGCCAACAGACGAGTAAGGTATAATATTAGATGTCGTAGTCATAACAGATTTCACAGTACTCCTAGTCGGAGGATTACCTGCTTCTACATTACTTTTACCATTACTTCCGACATAAAACTACTGACAAATACGATTTTAGAACTAAAATTAAGAGAAATTATCAGCGAGGAAACGTGGTGCTAATAATATTGGAGGTAACTTTGCAACGTGACCAGCAGAGCAACATTTTCCCGGATGTTTACGAAACTGACCTGTAATTCATTTTCTTAGACCATAACTGGCGAATAGACAATGTGCATTATTTTTAGAACTGTTTATACTAGTTGTTTTCAGTTCAACAAATCTTTCAAATTGTTCTTCAGTTTTACTAATATTTAAAAAAATATCAATACCTGTAACAGAGCAATCCACTGCTGTGTTTGATGGTACTCGATGAGCATGTTGTTTCCCCTTGCAGCACCACGTTTTCTAGCTGTCTCCTTCTTTTTACTATTTCTGTCCAAAGACTTTCGCTAACACACCGATATAGCACGCATTTTGCAGTTCAATATGCACACACAATACTACACTCTAAATACTGCACAATACTTGAACGAAAACAATATTTCCAAGATAACCAAAACTATAAACACAGTAGCATGTACTTGCAGAGGCGCCGCCATTTAAATTACACCAACATGTAAACACTGGTAGTCAAGACAATAACAAAACTGTAAATATACCTCAATTTACTAGCAATAAAATAAGATAAATAACATGTATACTGAAGTATTATGTGTGATCTTAGATCTTACAATAGCAGCAGAAACCTAAAATACTTTTTGGACTTAATTTTTAACGGTTTCAACTCATTAGGGATTTTGTATTGAATACGTAGTAATAGTTCACTAACACCTCGTCAGATAGCAGCACAAGACTCCGCTACATACATTTTCAGCTGTATCTTACATGTTTTGTGGCAGTATCTGAACTATGGACCAAAAAGCTCTCAGAAACAACCAGATCTACTGGAAAGCAGTAGTTAAGCAGAAAACGGCTGTTGAAATGCAGTGCACATGACATTTAAAGCTTGCACTAGACGTTTAACAATCGCGGAATATAAACAATTTCACCGCCAACCAAAGACTGAAGGTTTGGGGAACATTTACATGCATAAACCTAAAAATCGTCAATTTGATCATTTTTCAGTCGTTATTCAGTACCAGGGTAGTAATTCGTAGTATTATGCTTCTTCCCCTGCCAATACTAACGTAATGCTACCATTTACTACGTCATTTTTGTACTCTATGAAAACACCCGAACCAAGTTTTGGAGAGTCAACTTTCCTCTTCCTTTTTTTCCCTTTCTCTCTTCCTCTTCCTCCTCTTCTTCATTCTCCTCTTCCTCTTCTTCCTCCTCCTCTTCCTCCACCTCCTTTCAACGGTCTTCCCGGGTTTCTGCTTCCTTTTTTCGGGTTGTAGAATAACACAATATGTGGAATTCTGTGTGTATCCATCCTTCCTAAGTATATAAATCATTTTTCTCTGTATTTTTAATGATGCAGTCTATTTCTTTAACGTTTAATTGTTGTCGAATGTTCTGATTGTACTTCCTATACAACAATTTCCTTTATAAACTTGATGCTCGTATTTCCTTACACGTGGAATGTCTGTTGAGACGATACGTATGGATTTTTCTCTAATTCTGATTATTGGTATGTTAGACTCGCACTTGAAGCAATGAGTGGCATCGGCGGCGCGGCGCGTGTATCTGCCTCTCTGCTAAAGCAAACAACGCACCCCTCCTGGTGGTGTTTACCCTTTGCTTAAGGTCAACAATCGCACACGTCACCCCCCCCCCCCTCCAGGAAAGGCTCTAGTTAAGGAAACAGTGTAGGATCGTGCGTGATCTGGTCTAGAACGCCAAGCTAATACAATTATTGCCGTGCTGTATTTATCTTGCAACTAACTTCTTCTTCTCCCTCTGTATCCGATATCATCGCACACTCTGATCGGCTTTTTATGTGTTTGCTTTGCCTTTCTTTACTCTTCTTATATCTCGATAGTTTCAGCTGAAATCTATCTTCTATTGACCGAGCGCGTGGCTCGGAAGAGGCTTCAGGGGTTCTCAAAACATATACTTCCGGTGAAATCTCGACATCGAATTTTTGGGTGGAATACAACACTTCCTCTACTTACCAGTAGAAAAAGTAGAAAAGCATTCTTAGAAAAAGGTCACCGTGTGTGTGTGTGTGTGTGTGTGTGTGTGTGTGTGTGTGTGTGTGTTAGAGGCCTGCACGGGCCGAAATTCTTAGGATTATTATTATTATTATTATTATTATTATTATTATTATTATTATTATTATTATTATTATTATTATTATTATTATTATTATTATTATTATTATTATTATTATTATTATTATTATTATTATTATTATTATTATTATTATTATTATTATTATTATTATTATTATTATTATTATTATTATTATTATTATTATTATTATTATTATTATTATTATTATTATTATTATTATTATTATTATTATTATTATTATTATTATTATTATTATTATTATTATTATTATTATTATTATTATTATTATTATTATCACATGCATTTCAGCACAATAATCATTTACAATCCCTAGTAAAGTACTACAATAGTTGTTCTATTCTCTTAATTTCGGCATCGGTGACTAAAAAAATATAATAAATTATTTTCTATCTCTTAATTTTCAAGCCCAGGCCAGGCCCGAGCACGTGCAGACCCCTAGTCTGTCTGTCAGTCTGTGCACAGCATAACTCAAAAACGAAAAGTCGGTTAAAAACTAAAGTTGATAATTAAGTTTAATGTCTTTCAAGGATGCGTCACGAAGATTTTGAAGAAAATAGCCCAACCCTAAACTACCCTTTACGTGGAAAATTTTTCGAAAATTTTGATTTTCTTGAAAATGGCTGTGAGAATTTTGATTAAAATGCCGTATGTTTAAGATACTTTTATGGCAAATCAAATGTATATTTTCAATTTTCTGGCTATAGCCCCTGTAGTCGTATTTACTCTGGACGACTTTTGAATAGCTCGTAAATCGTAAGAGGTAGACAAAACGTTACTGTACAAAAAATATACGAGTAGATCTCGCTAAAACACGCAATTTATTTCCGAATAATTTTTTTTCGTAGAGTGAACCATTTCAGAGATATTCCTTGTTATTTGTGTCAGTTTCGGAAAACTTAAAACTTCCGTGAAATGGAACATCGTTGTTAATTTTTTATGTGTTAAATGTGCAAAGACAACAGAATCTAAAAGGTTTAAAAGATTTGACTATCGCACAAAGTCTACTGTATTCTAATATTCCCCTTGTACCTACAAGGAAATAAGCAATAAGATAATTTGTACAAATGTTTATCTTAACTAACACGAAGATTTTTTTCTTTTGTTTGTTTGATCTGATTGCAATACTTTGATTACGTAATGTCACGTGGCTGTTCTTGATGGAGAAAATGTTATCCGTTCCTTGTATAGCGCCTTACACCTATTTTCCATTTTCCCCCTGATACACTTAGGCACGAGTGGTTGGAGAAAAGCTTTTCATTTTCCTCTACATCACAGTTTCACTTCTTCTGCACCATTTGCAGCATGTTATCAATTTATGAGTGTCATTTGTTGCGCGACAGTCGTACATCACGTCGAGGTGGGGGGAGCGGGGGGGGGGGGGGCTTCTTCCCCTGGTCACTTTTTACCCTTCACTGATTTTATATTCTCTTCCCTAGTTTAGCATAATGTGTTTCATACATATGTACTAAAACATTTCATGAATATGTGAGAGATGTTGCTCGCTATTGCTAGAACAACGTTAAAAGCATAAATTTAATAGTAATATGGGGACATTTAGTTACCGGTCTTTTGAATGAAATAAATCTTCTGCTCGCCGCCCATGATATACAGGGTGGAAGATACTGCTACTGATTCTGCTACGTTCAGGAGTAAGGAATATAAATTACGCTGTGTATACCCAGGTATGGGCAACCCTGTGTATTGCATAACTTCCAGAAAGATCCGTGTTACGTCATGCACGCTATATAAGAGCTGAAGCAACGAGCATAGTGACATAGTTACAGACATGAGTCGTCGGAAGTTTGTGTGTGTCAGCTGCATGTGACGTCACGTCGAAAGGAAGCACTTCATGTGTATTGAGTGGAGGAGTGAGTTAAGCTTATGAGTAGAAAACAGTGGTGAGTTGTAACATCTTTAAGACTGTCTGAATGTCAGTAACGTCAGTGGGTGGTAGAAATAATAAGATGGAAAAAATATGATGTGTTGCACTCACATGACTTTCTCTACTCTTGTGCTAACTATTCTTACAAACTCTTATTCCTATATCTTCTTCGTGTTAGTTAAGATAAACATTTGTACAACTTATTGCTTATTTCCTTGTAGGTGCAAGGGGAATGTTAGAATACAGTAGGCTTTGTGCAATAGTCAAATGTTTGAGATTCTGTTGTCTTTGCACACTTAACATATAAAAAAATGAACAACGATGATCCATTTCACGAAAGTTCTAAGTTTTCCAAAACTCACACACATAACAAGGAATATCTCCGAAATGGTTCACCCTACAAGAAAATTTATTGAGACATAAATTGTGTATTTTGGCAAGATCTACATTTTTTGTGCACTATAATTTGGTCTATCTCTAACGGTTTACCAGTTATGCAAAAGTCGTCCAGAGTAAATACGACTACAGGGGCTATAGCCAGATAATTCAGGATATACATTTCATTTTTCATCAAAATATCTCAAACATATGACATTTTAATCAAAATCGATAGAGCCATTTTCAAGAAAATCAAAATTTTCGAAAAATTTTCCATGTAAAGGGTGGTTTAGGGTGGGGCTATCTTCTTCAAAATCTTCGTGTCGCATCCTTGAAGGACATTAAACTTAAATACCAACTTTGGTTTTTAACCGACTTTTCGTTTTTGAGTTATGCTATGCACAGACTGACATACAGAGACGCACACGGGGATTTTTCTAAAAATGCTTTTCTTTTTTTGATTCAGGGGGCCTCAAAATATGTATTTCCGGTGAAATCTCGAAATCGAATTTTTGGGTGGAATACAATACTTCCCCTGCTTACCAGTAGAGAAAGTAATATACAACACAGAGTGAAGAAGTTAGGAAGCAAAGTAAAAAAACATCGTAACCTGCTCATTTCACTACAGATATTTACAGTGCTGCACTGATACCACAGTCACTGCATCTACTTGTCCGTCTGTCTAAACCCACCTGCTGTTGTGTGGTACAATATTCCAGATGACGTCACAGAGTTCCTGCTTTGCTCAGACCTAACCTATAACTGCAATGAATCGCGTGAATATGTTATGAAAGTTTGTCTCGATTAACAAGAAACACTTGGAAGAATAAGGGATTTTTACTTTCTATATTACGTAGACGAAGTATTGTATTCCACCCAAAAATTCGATGTCGAGGTTTCACCGAAAATATATGTTTTGAGGCCCCCTGAATATAAAAAAGCATTTATAGGAAAATGTTCGTCGCTTAAAAGTCGAAAAGTCGGTTAAAAACCAAAGATGTTATTTATGTTTAATATCTTTAAAGAAATTCTGAAATGTTTACATGAAGTAGACAGAAGAATATGTGTTTCTTAAAGATATTTTGTTGAGGAATAGCTAAAAAGGCATACAAATGCAAGATATGAGACCTTTTATAGCACTTTTATAACATTTCCTTACGAAACTTACTTCTCTATGTTCTAGTTAAAGCTGTAAAACCGGGGGTACTCAAGTTGTGAACTTTGAAGGCAGATGGCGATGTTTGCTGCCATTTCTCCCAGTAGATTCAATAACCTTTGTGTGCTATACAAGAAATGAAGCATGGACGCACGCCAGCCAGGCAATTCCATAAACTAGGTGCTTTCATTTTTCTTCTTCTTTTGTTTCGCCATGCTGTTTATGAGGTTTTTGTTATGAGATGAACATTTTCAGAAGCCTGCCTCCGGGTACAATGATGCCGGAAAATGGAAGTGTGAAAGAAAGAGGAAGACTAAGTTAATAATTTATGAAATGGGTTAACTCCCTGGAAAATGTGGCCTTTAGGAGGGATGTGCCCCAAGAAATGGCTTTTACTTCGGTTTTTAGGTTTTCTTTACCAAAGTTGGTACACACTGTTGCATACTCTCGCGTGTACATTAATGTTAATAAATGAAATGAAAATATATGAGTTTGGCACAGCTGTTGCCTGAATAGGGTGGCTCATGAATATTTCACAGCGTGGATTTGAATAGTTTTAGTGCCTTCGAGATGGTAAACAGCTGACTGCATACTACCAACTTAATTATATCACGCTAAAAATGTAGTCATTCACAACACCTTCCTTAATCGCTGTTCCAGAGACCGCTGTGTTGCACTCGCATGACTTTCTCTACTCTTAGGTTGTCAACACTGTTGTTCTATGGGAGAGAACTGTAAACAAGCACGCCGACCCAGATTAAAGGAACATTGAGGTTATGTTGTTCAGAATTTTGTAATTCCTTACAGCCACGAGCGTTGATTACAAACAGAGATGTGGTCCACAGGGAACATGGCGCAGCAGTATTCGATACGTGCCACCTTATTGCTGAAATGAGCTGTACCATGATCACAGTGACGCTTGCTTGCGTTTCCAGTGATTTCCTCTGGGAGAACCTGTGATTCCAGTCACAAACCAACTGCTAATCTTGCTAACAAACCCTCTTTTACTGTTTTCATCAGAAAAAGCCCTCCTTACTGGCAGAAAAGTAAATATTTGCTTTTCTTCTGTGTATTTTTATTCTTTGTGATGTAAACATGCCTTTAGACAGCTGGAAATAAAAGTAGATATTTTAACACAAGGAACTCTGATTAAAAATTGTATTTGCACATAATTATTCGACTTAGTTTGATTAGCAACGTTGGTAACCCTGTATGAACACACACATATATTTGTTTCTGGTTGAGACAGTGTAGCCAACATTGGAGCGTGGCATTTCGAGTGAAATGTTTTAAGGCATCAAAAAGCAGCTTTACGTGTTTTATTTGGTCGGTTTAGAGTCTTGCTTGTAACGAAATATTGCCGTGCCGCGAGCTGGTCCAGTTGGAATTTCTGCTCTGGCGACTTTTGTTCAGATTTGAATTTCAGAGTAGAAGCTACAATCTTTTACTGGTAATTTGAATACGGTCGAGCGTTCTGTATACGGCATTCCCGTGATTCATGTTCTGGATACTTTTCCACTTGAGCTTTTAGCAACCAGCACCAGAATAAATTAAAATTATCTCGACCTACTTCCACTTTGTCCTTTGGTCATCTACCTCTGTCTCATTCTTGCACGTTTTAAATAATAATAATTAGCAGAATCTCTCTCACCCTCTCTCTCTCTCTATTTCTCTCTCATTCTCCCCAAATCACCATCTCTCTCCCTCTATTTTTTCCTATCTACCCCTCTCCTTCCCTCTCCCTATGATTCCCTTTCTACCGCTCTCTCCGTGTGTGTGTCTGTGTGTCAATCTGTGGACAGCATAATTCAAAAACGAAAAGTCGGTTAAAAACCAAAGTTGGTATTTAAGTTTAATGTATTTCAAAGACACGACATGAACATTTTGAAGAAAATAGCCCCACCCTAAACTACCCTTTACATGGAAAATTTTTCGAAAATTTTGATTTTCTTCAAAATGACTCTTACGATTTTGATTAAAATGTCATATGTTTGAGATATTTTGATGACAAATGAAATGTATATCTTGAATTTTCTGTCTATAGCCCTTGTAGTCGTATTTACTCTGGACGACTTTTGCATAACTGGTAAACCGTTAGAGATAGACCAAATCATACTATACAAAACATGTAGATCTTGCTAAAATACACCATTTATGTCTCAATAAATTTTCTTATAGCCTTAACCATTTGGGAGATATTCCTTATTATGTGTGTGAGTTTCGGAAAACTTAAAGCTTTCGTGAAATAGATCATTGTAGTTCATTTTTACTTTCTCTACTGGTAAGTAGTGGAAGTATTGTATTCCACCCAAAATTTCTGTCGAGATTTCACCGGAAATATATGTTTTGAGACCCCCTGAATCCAAAAAAGCATTTTTAGAAGAAGGTCCGTATGTGTGTCTGTGTGTGTGGTGTGGACAGCATGACTCAAAAACGAAATATAGGTTAAAAACCAAAGTTGGTATTTAAGTTTAATGTGTTTGAAGGATGCGACTTGAAGATTTTTAAGAAAATAGCCCCACCCTAAAGTATTCTTTACATAGAAAATTTTTCGAAAATGTTTATTTTCTTCAAAATGGCTCCAACGATTTTGATTAAAATGTCATATGTTTAAGATATTTTTATGACAAATTAAAGGTATATATTGAATTTTCTGCCTATAGTCTATGTAGTCCTGTTTACTCTGGATGACTTTTGAATAACTCGTAAACCATTAGAGATAGACCAAATCTGAAATTACGACTGAAATTAAATGATATAATGTGACAGAGAACGCAGATACAACAAAAGCTGTGCCCATATCATTTTGATATACCACGTATGTATGTATGTCGGCTGGAAGCATTCTAAATCAAAATACGTACGTGCAGATAAAAGCTGTCATTTCATTTTATGCTGAATGCGTTTTTTGATGTATTGAAATATCGAAATGTTACGTGCGACTGACATTCTCTCGACAGCCAATCGCAGCTCAGGGCGGGTAAACGTCGGCACAAGATGATTTCCTGCCACAAAGGTTGGCAACACGGCAACCAAAAAACAAAGCACATCCGTTTGTATACGATTAGTCATGTGTTAGTTGTATTTTAAATTAAATACGAAGAGAAATTGTATGTGTGCTGAACAAATGACGCACTGTCCGATATGTGATTGGTAAATAAACAAAAAATCTGATGTGTTGCACTCACATGAGTTTCTCTACTCTTGTACTAACCATTCTTACCAACTGTCCTTCCTGTAAACAAGAAAATAATTTAATTTTACGCCACTCTCGTCTAGAAACGATTCACTTACATTGTCAAATCAGGGGTAACGCCGGGTGCTCAGTTGGTGCAAGATAAAAATGATTTACGACCACAGTGAGTGTCTGAAATAGTGCTAATTAGGCAGAGAGCGCATGCGCTGGTGTTCATAAAGAGAAAGTCTTAGCGGTGCTTGTAACCTAAATCCTATAAGATATCTCCAGCGCTAGCGAGAATTACTGCGCGACCTACAGTTGAGAGAACAAACCCGTAGTGTGGCGAGGGGATGCTGTGTGTGTGTGTAGAGGGTGAAATTATACGACACAACCCTCTACAGGAGTAGAGAAAGTCATGTGAGTGCAACACATCAGATTTTTATACTTCCGTTTAGAGGAAAATAAAGGGACAGAAAGAATAACTAGATTTTTCATTTTGTCACAGTGGTGTCAGAAATGGCATGTATCAAATTATCGTTTACTGCATTGTTATTTTCTGGTGTTTTAACTTCAAATGTTTTTGAACATGATAATTACATATTTTGCTTAGTCGGAATAATAAGTTAGTTGCATGAATAATTTTCTAAAATACACGTTTCAATTTATTTATCTTTTTGAGTAATGCTACGAACTTTTATATATTATATTCCAGTCAGACAGTACCAAGGTATATTTTCGTCAACATTTCGAAATCGAATTTCTGGGTCGAACTCCAATAAACGTAACGAGTATTCTAACAGTTGCCTCGGCGGGCGTTACGTGCGTGGCTCAGCGGTCTGTTGTCATGACAACCAGGTTTGACCTCGAAGTGGCCAATTGCATGGCCAGGAAGTCTACAATGGATACTTTCAGCAGTGGAGAATACTTTGAGAAGCTGGCATAAACAAAACTTTTCTGCGACTATTTATTTATACATATCTAATGGCCATCGCCCTATAGTTCCTGTACCTACTCCAGGCAACCAGTGAGAAAGTAAAGTTATCTACTATTCTAAAGTACCATAAACCCCACTTACCTTTCTTAACAGCACCCCTCTCCTGCAAGATAGAGCGCCCGCTCATGTTAATATGAAATTCGTCTTGTTGAATAAAAAAGCTACAGTTTTACTGTCAGTAACATATTTTTATATTTATAAGTTCATGCTACACAAAAATACAAATAAATACAACAAATTCTCACAAAAATATACTTAGATAATTTTAAATATATTGCTACTTCTATCACATTAGGCCAAAGCCCATTAATAACTATTCCTTTATGTTTAGAACTGACTCTTGGTCTAAGAAACATCGATTGGACAGAAAACTCTGTTCTTAAAGGGACCCACCTGAGTAAATTTGAAATTTTGTGATTTTTAGGGCATACATCTGTAAAATTTAACCAACAATTCTGAAAAATTAAAAAAGTTGATAATATGATAAAATAATATAGAGATAGCGTATCGTTTATTTCCAATTGGGGTATTTAAACAATCAGTTAAATTGAAGCTACAAACTGACAGACACATAGTTATACCCAATTATTTCACTTGTTTACGATGCGTACCTTTTCTTGAGATTTATTTCATTTGAGATGCGCGTCTTAGTTTAATTTCTTAGGAGAGTTGCCTATATTGTACCGGCTCCTAATTTGTACCACGTGTATAAAATGGAGCAACTGACGTGTAATGTTGGTATCCTCAACTGCTCGCCATTATTTTAGTTGTGACAAATGCTGGGATAGAAGAAACGATCAAGTACATGAATTGTGGAATTTGGATGAAGAGTGTGTAGAAAGAGATGAATGTCTTCCTTTGTGATGCCCGTAAATAGTGACAGCCTCTAATAACACATTTTAATTGAATTAAAATAGAATACAATAATATATCCCTTCACAGTCTTAAAACGTAAAAATAAAAAGTGCGCCCAATTGACAGGTACAAATTAGGAAACCAGTGTCCCTCTGAAATTTTTAATACCCAAACAAGAAGATAACGATATATTTATGAGATTATTATTGTCAGATACGTTTTATAAGGAGCTAATTGGGTTCTAATAAACCAATATATAAAGTGGTACAATTTAGGCAACTTTCTTCTATTGGAAGCAATGCTTTTTACTCGGGTAATTCAACACGGACCATTTTCTAAAAATGTATTTTTTTTTCGAGTTAGGAGGCCTCAAGACATACATTTCTGGTGAAATCTTGACATCGAATTTTTGGAAGGAATACAATACTTCCTCTACTTATTCGTACAGAAAGTAAAAATGCTAGGTAGTGCTAGGTTCCTGAAATGGGAGTCTGGGGTAGAGTAGTGATTACCAACATAGCAGTCACTATAGGCCACCTCTTAGCATACATTTCCCTTACCAGCAAGTCACAAGTGAGACTTGTTCCGTGACGTCAGAGCCTTGAGTTGACTGATACTGCTATAAGGTGAACTAAATATAATTACATCTAATTTTGGAGATCAGTCTTGTAATTACACTTGGTTCTTGTCGGAGAAATTTGTGGGTTTTGCTTTGCAAATCTTCTTTAAGGAGTCTGGTCCCTGCAATTAAATACAAAACCATTATTTATTTACTTACTTTTAGTAACAAATAAAACATATACCAGCCGTCTCGGCATTATACGTGTTTACGCAGCTGTATTTGCACTGCTCGTGACTTCTCATCACATAGTGCTCCGTCAGCGTTTGTCCGCTCCTACGTCATAAGTCGGATACTTGCTGAACGCTGGCCTAGCCGTGTTTCAAGTTAAGAGGCACAACGATTGTGCTGTATAGTCCTGGGCGAGCTCATAATTCGTTGGGAAGTGTCGAGAACCTCTAAAAGGGTTATGGAAATGCAACATAGTTAGTCTAGAATAGAGCAATATTCCAATGGCGATATTTCAACTGCTCACGCCTGGCACACCAACACCACGTGACTTATCTGACGTAGTGGGAAGGTCAGGGCAGCCTAACCCTCCCTCCCCCCTCCTTCAAGCCCTAGCCGAAAACAATATGAATGAACTATTTTCTGTGTTATCTATTAGACATACAGAGAGAAAAGGAAATAGACGAAAATTTCAAACTCACCTGGGTTTAGTGAATATTGGTAATTACAAAAGAAGTCTCCAAATTAAAATTGGTATCCATGGGCTGCACCTTGACACTCCGGACGCCAGATCTGTAAATATAGACAATCACAAGTGTGTTTCAAATACATACCATAAACACAACTTAGTTTCGATTACATTTGAGTAATTAAATTAAAATATTTTAGAAACTTATGTGATATTTTAGACTACCAAGAACAATTTCTAAGCCAGTCATGGGTTTCGAATTTTCCAGAAGCACGCAGACATAATTGGGTGAAACAGTTGAGGGTTAGCTACTGGTATGTGAAACACAATTTGTGTTGATTCACATTTCATCTGCGCAACACAAGAAGTTAACCTGGCTTCTTAGCAGTTCATATCTTGACGTATTTCCTTCCCTTTCTGCTTTAAACAGTGTTTTAGCAAATTGCCTTCTTTAAAATTCATGAGTCCCTCAGAGTTCCCGTGCTGCAAGTCTAGCCAACATAACCGCTACGTCTAGGCGAGCTTTCTTCAATAGGCGTGTTCGAAACAAAACTTACTTATGTAAATACAATTTTATCTCTCTTCCTTTTAGAGAATTAACAGACAAGGAGCGTAATTTTCATCGACTCATGTCCGTAGCTCTGTCAACTAACCCACTGCAATTTTTTGGCCTCATTATATAGTGGGGATGACGTCACACTAACCTTTCCCCAGTTCCACACATGCGCACCTGCGATTAGGCAACCAAATCTTTCTCGAAAGTGCTAGAAAAGCTCTTTTTGATTCTGCCGCTTCGATTGTCGTTAGAAACGTACACACAGCAGTCGTGCGAGGCAGCCTCATCTTGAACGCCTTTGCCCGCTCGTCTGGATGCCATGTGGTGTGAGGTACCTAGGTTCAGAAAGTTATATGTGTTCGACAGATGTAACCTATGGAACAGAGACTATGAATAAGCTGAGCTGCATGTTGGAAATGTCGACTTGTGTAAACCGCGGTGCAACACGACGTAGGACTAAATATTCTACTCTCATATTGCGCTCAATCATTTTTTTCCATGGCTGTACCTCGTATTAAACCGGATACACGTTTGTACAAATGGTCTTGATGCGTTTTTGGTTATAGATCTGCGAGGACACTACCAAAATCTTCAAGATATATTTTTTTGTTTTTGAGTTATGCATACGAAACGAATTTAGTAGAATATAGACTGGAGCGTCTCTAAGTTTCTTATGGTCTTACGGAGTCTCGTAAGGGGTGAGGAATAACTACTGACCAATGAACTGCTGACAGTTGCAATATGGTGCTAGAGATGTGACGCTGTAATGAGGACAAGGAAAAGTGGGGGGGGGGGGAGCAGTGTAGATACGTCTGACCTCGTAGAAAAGCCATGTTTTAACTTTCTTTAGATTTATATGCAAATTCCTTTACTTATGGAAACGGTCGCGAATTTTGCACGCACACACACACACGGACGTGTCACATGTGTTTCCGGTAAAATTTTTATATCGAATTTTTGGAGGAATACAGTAATTCGTGGCAGAGAAAGTAAAACCCATTTCTTGGTAAGCACAAAAAAGGAACAATATACGCTAACCCTGTTTTAGGTATCTACTGTAAAACTCCTTTGAACAACTATAATTTTACATAAACTACGAACGTTTGCAGTTATTTTGCACATCTTCATAAAGGTACCAAATACATTTCCACAAAAACGACATTTTCATACATTTTGTGTGTAGAATTTCCTCTTTTCAGGGAAATATATCGAAGTCGAATGTATTAAATGTCAGCGAAAAGCGCTCCATTGCGACACTGCTACCATCTAGCGAGCATAGCTTCAATAAGCGGGTGGAAGTTGCAATGATGGCGCTCTGTGTACATCGTCAAACAGAGCACAGAATTAATTCAAACTTTATGGTCAACAGATGATAGCACAACAATTTAGGAGTCTTGTTTTATAAAAAAAAAGAAGCAAAAATACAGTACCTAGCAAACTATCGATTTAGTTGTACATTTACTAACTCAAATTTTAGATTTCGAAAGCGAATTAATCTTCAAGAAATAAAATTGTCATTATTTTGTAATTTGAGTATGTTAGCTGGTACCACTTGTGATTTTTGTTGCTACTTTTGGGTAGTAAAGTAGAGAAAATGCACTGCAGTTAAGATGAGTCAATTTTCACTCCGCTATGTCTCTGAGAGCGCGGACGGTCGCAGCATTGACTATTTCTGTGCAGTGCAAAGACAATTGCAGATGCTTGAGAGGCGGGTAGAATAAGAAAACCCCAGGGAATAGTCGGATTGCAGAGTTGGAATCAGAATTGAAATTTTAATGCCATATCTGGGATTTGAACCATAAATCTTCCGCCTGATATGAGGTTCCCTTGTGATCTACCGGGAAAGTACGAATCGACTGGGGAATTTAATGAGTTTAATTTAGTTTATGGTGGGGGAATTTTCTTTAAAATCTTCGTGTCGCATTCTTAAAGGATATTAAACTTAACTACCCACCTGGGTTTTTAACGAACTTTTGGTTTTTGAGTTATGCTGTTCACAGACCGAGAGGCAAAGTTTGGGAGCGAAGAAGAAACTCGGGAAGACCGAGAAAGAGATGGGAAGATGGATTGATTTATTATAAAACTGGCGATTTAACCTAACATAAAGACAAGCATTCTTAAGCAATCCTACATTAACGGGCAAATATTGTAAATTAGCTGTGTTATTGTGTTTCCTGGTGTTTTGGGTTCAGTATAGGTGCTAAAAGTATATCCTCGATATCGAATTATTGGCTGGAATGCACTACTTGGTCCAGTTACTGCAAACAGATGACGGAGAAAGAAACATGGGTTCCCTCTGTTGGTATAAGGCAACACTAAACGGCTGCGTATCCATTACGAGCAGTTAAACAGAAGCCATTAATGGCTCTCTATTGCATATCGATCAATTAATGCACACACATTCTCGGTTTCCATGGAAACCTTCGATGCATTCCTTGCGTTAATTCTCTTAGCAGTTAAAAGCAGAGCATTATCTCTGGCATGTATCGAACACAATGAGCCATTACGTCAGAATTCCAATCCGATATAACATATCGACTTGGTTCTCGATTGTCTGCTTGCTACTCGCATAAGGCATTCTGGGAATCAACATCAGCATGGATATATCGCTATTATGTTCAAGGAGCTCTGACACAGAGGTTAACTGTGTCGGTGTTTTATAACAATTATTTTCCTGAAATTTTTATAAAATCCTGGAATCATGACAATTACTTAAATAGCTTATCTGACTGAGTCTGTAAAAATTATTGCATCCAGCACAAACATAACAAAATTGAATCTTAAAGCATTTGAATTCACGTACCTTTTTCTCAGAAATTATGAGAGCTATACAAATTATCTTATTACCTATTTCCTTGTAGGTACAAAGGGAATATGGAATACAGTAGGCTTTGAGCGACAGTCAAATCTTTTAAAGCTTTCAAATTAGTTCTGTTTACACGGTTATCATATATAAAATGAATAACAATGTTCCATTTGACAGAAGTATAAGTTCTCACAAATAACAAGGCATATCTCCGAAATGGTTCATTGCACAAAAAAGATGTCATTCATGTGTATTTTAGCAAGATCTACATTTTTTGTACAGTGAGATTTGGTCTATGCCTTACCATTTACCAGTTATTCAAAAGTCACCTAGAGTAAATAGGACTTTGAGGGCTAAAGCCAATAAATTCAAGATATACATTTCATTTGTTATAAAAATACATTAAACATATAGCATTTTAATCAAAATCGTTAGAGACATTTTCAAGAAAATAAAAATTTTCGAAAAATTTTCCATGTAAAGAATAGTTTAGGGTGGGGCTATTTTCTTCAAAAATCTTCGTGTCGCATCCTTGAAAGATATTACACTTAAATACCAACTTTGATTTTTAACCGACTTTTCGTTTTTGAGTTACACACACACACACACACACACACACACACACACACACACACACACACACACACACGGAGCTGTTTCTAAAAATTTTTTTTTGATTCAGGGGTCTCAAAACATGTATTTCCGGTGAAATCTAGACATCGAATTTTTGGGTGGAATACAATACCTCCCCTATTTACCGGTAGAAAGTAAAAACAGCACTTTCATATTTGTTTCCATTGCGACGTGTGGGTTACCCTGTTGTGCAAGTTAGTCGTAAACACTCACATACACGCTAGTACTAACATTACGGAGCTCCATCCCATTTTAACGGAAATGAAGCAACGCGCACCGCTCTGTTATTATTTTTCTCCGTTTCGCCATTTCCTGTCCGTTTCGTGATTATAGAACTTGCAAGTAATGACTTCCGAGATTTTAAAATGGAAACACTCTAAACACGTTTACAAATACAATTTTATTGCAGTGGTGGACAACCTGTGGTAAACTTTTTTGCACATACTTTCTCGGACCTTGTCTAGAAGTACGATATTTGCCGTTGTTTATTTCCCTAAGGCACACAAATGCCTAGTATGTTGTGCTGGATGGCAAACTGATGGATTTTCAAATAGGAACCCCTGTCCGGAAATGCACGGTTTGGACGCTGAACCCGAGGTCCATAGAGCTACCCGACATTCATCTTCTCAGGATAAGGGAAAACCCCAGAAAACGACGTTATAGATAACAGCCTAACCTAGATTGGAACCCAGGACCTCTTGAGTGTTAGACAGACTAATGTGCTTTGTATTAGAAATTCTAGTAATTTATAGTAAAAATTCAAATGTATGTAAGCCTTGTTAAAGAAAACCTGGGTTTGTTAATTCTGAATGGATAGTATACCTGCAGCACGTGTGTTTGTCAGTATAGCCAACCTGGCCCCAATACTTGACAGAAGACAAACGGCTATTTATTAGTCATATGTAGAGAGGAGCCCCCCCCCCCGCCCCTCCGCCGCCCTTCCCAGCTTGAAGAAAATTTACCATCCACTCACGTATTCCCAAACCATCTTTCTCTTTTCCTTCACTAAACATTTTGGGGAAAGGAACGATGGAACCAGAAGGTTATTCTTTGTTGAGTCAGGTCGCCAACTTTATGTTAAATAATGATATTTTAGGGCTCTCTACCGCTCGCATAAGGTAGAGGCGTCATTGTATTTGATTATCTCTATAGAGGCGTTAAATTAATACATACGGCCATTGTATTGTGTAGTCAGTGTCGCCAACTGTATCCCATAAATCTCTGAAAAACAATCTATTACATTAACAATCAAAATATCAGTCCATTTCAACTCCAGCTGTGGTTTTAATCATTGTTTGTTTAATAATTAATGTACTTTTCCAGAAGAAAGCTTATTTGTTCATTTTGAAAATAAATAATTTACGATCATTAACTGTTTTTGTGTTATAAAAACAAGAGAAGATCGAAGTACATCTAATTCTCGGTTTTTATTTTCCTAAGTTGCCAGTACTGAGTGAGTCGAACTACACTTATCGAAATGAATATATTTTAGGTTATTTTTATAGAATTTAACATTTTCTGGCCAAATGATTGCGGTATAGTATTTAAATTGGTGTTTTATTTATGAAATAGTACAGATAAATATCTTTGACGGTCTGAATCTCGCTCCGCGGTTTAATAAACATCTGATGTGTTGCACTCACATGACTTTCTCCACTCTTGATTCTTACAAACTCTTGTCCCTATAATTTCTGCAAATTCTTATCACGAAGAATATATTATGTTCTTTGTGTTAGTTGAGATAAACATTTGCCTTGTAGGTACAAGGGGAATATGGGAATACAGTAGACTGAGGAATAGGCAAATCTTTTAATGGTTTGTGATTCCGTTCTCTTTGCATTTTTGTAGAGTAAGATTTTGTCTATCTCTTACGGTTTATGAGTTATTCAAAAGTCATTAATAGTAAACAGGCCTACATGGGCTATAGCGAGGAAATTCAAAATATACATTTCATTTTTCAAAAAAATATCTTTAACGTATGGTATTTTAATTAAAATCGTTAGAGCCATTTTTGAGAAAATCTACATTTTCCATCTAAATAGCAGCTAAGGGCGAAGGAATTTCCTTCAAAATCTTTCAGTCGCGCCTTTTTATATATATATATATATATATATATATATATATATATATATATATATATATATATATATATATATATATATATATTTAAGTTCTGCTGTATATTAAAGCTTGGTATCAAAGTTTTGTGTTTAGCACACTTCCTTCACAAGTAAGTGCCAGAGAAAGTAATGAAATAGACTGCAGTAACGTGATAAGATCCCCCTAGGGTAGTGTTTGTTGCGATTAAATCTTTGTTTTTCATATTTACAGTTGACAGGTTTATTGTACTGGATTAAAACATACATACTTGGCACTTTGCGAAGGGCGAATTGCTTGGAAAGCTCTTTAGATAATATTACTGATTAAACGCAATGTTGTCAATCACTCTTGCAGCTTAAATACCCTCTGTCCCTATTCATATTGATGTTACGAGGCCCCAAAGGGGGTGCATGGTGGTCGTGTGCAAGAAAACATGCCCAAGTCTACAGTTTCCTATACAACAGAAGCCCGAAATAGCCCAAATTTAACTCGAGAGAAAGCATGTCCCCAAAGAATATATCGTACTTTTTATTAAATAGTAAATTAATGGTATATAGAACATAGAGGTATGGCAAATGCCAACCAGAGAACAAAATAAAATTCTAGCTACAGTAATAGATGTATCTAGGAGATCTGCTAGAAAATCAAAAATGGAAAGAATAAAAAAACCAGAAAACAAAGCAAATTATTAGAGTAAAACAAGAACTAGGTATACAGTGGTATGGCCACGTTTAAAGAATGCCAGAGGAACGACTGTCAAAGAAAATATTGGAATGGATAGCACAAGAAAGGGGGACATCCGATGACAACTTGGATGCATGATATAGTGCAAGCAGCCTTAGCATCAAGAAATTTGGACCCAGATCAATGACGAAACACAGATGGTGCTAGCTGTTATAAACCGGAGACATGATGAACTAATTTATTAATTTATGTTATTTTTCAAGGTTCAGTTTAAATTTTTTTCAAAGAGTGGTACTGGAACATACTTTTCGCAGCCCCTAGTGTTGACCTTGGCCACTGCATTACAGCGGGAGTTAGGGTGCAGCATGGTGGGGTAGAAATGGTCTGAGTAACTCCGTCCCCCGTCACGCCCTGCAGGCGAACCGTAGGGGGGGGGGGCCTCGATGTACTGGCTGGTGCAGGGGAGTTTACAATATAGGTACCCCTATCCACCGATATCTCTACTCTCCTGTGGTCTGGCCGCCCTATATCTCCTTTCACCTTAACCTCCCTCCCTTTGGGGCAGAGCTCTCTGAGGTCGAAGTGCCGAACACCCCCTGCGCATCTGTCCTACTCTACTTCTACTGCTACTGCCCTAAGCGATGCCATTCCCGTTCAAACAGAAACAAAGCACGAAATTATAATTCGGAAGTATTTTGTATTATATTTTATATAGAAAACAAAATATATAAACTCCAGGCTATATGTGGAACCATTAGAAGAACTTTAGGTCGGGAAACAGAAAAGACTCAAATTACATAAAACATTGGCTGTTCCTTCCTTGCTATATGGAAGCGAAAGTTGGGTAATAAAATCGAAGGATAGCAGTGGAAATATTTCTGCGGAATGTGAAAGGATGCACAAGAGCAGATAGAATACGAAATGAGTTAATAAGAGAAGAACTAAATATATATATATATATATATATATATATATATATATATATATATATATATATATATATATATATATATATAAATTAGAAGACAAAATTAAAACAAATAACAAGAACCGACCTCGCAGAAGATGGACTCCACTGATGACTTCACCGGAACGGGCTACATAGCCTAAACCATGAGGAAGAAGAAGAGGAAGAAGACGAAGGAGAAGAAGTAGGAGGAGGAGAAGAAGGAGGAGGAAGAAGAAGAGGAGGAAGAAGAGGAGGAAGAAGAAGAATTCCATCAGACGGAGGATAGCATTTGGTATCACTCAGCATACCTGGTTAGGTCTTGATCCTAGACAACGAAAAGTGATCAAAGCTTAATGAAAGTACGTATATGAGATGAAAACTAACGGTTCAAGTCCCAAAGTGACCATAAGATTATTTAAACATTGAGCATACACGAGTGGGATGACTCAAGCGGTAACTTGTGGTCCGTACTCGGGAGGTCCTGGGTTAAAACCACGTAACTTAACCAGTCTGCCTGGGTATTTTCGTGGTTTCCCCTTAGTCAACGAGATAAATACAGGGTATATATTTAATACCACGACCCAAAGTTCCTCCCTAAGTCTAAAACAATGGTATAAATGAAAAATAGACGGTAATAATGAATGCTGTGCCATCTATCCACAGATAATGTAAACAGATAGACTGGATGGCACCCCAATGCCATCTACCGTCACAGAGATGCACTGCACTGCTCCTTCCGTGGACTATTTCCTAACAGAAAATTTTCATCGTATGTGCGGCAATTATATGTACAGTATTTGGTAATTTTCTTATTGCGCCAATAGCGCTGCTGCTTACCAAGCCGCAGACCCGGGAGGCGGAGGTGGGGGACGCAGCGGTCGGGCGGTAGGCCTTGACCCGGCTGGGCTGATCTGCCGCGAAGTTACCTTTTGTGTATACTTTTGAGGCTCTTGCTACTGTTTTATGCAAGTTGTGTGATATTAACTATATAATAAATAAATCTAAGTTCATGGCATTTATAGGAAAACAAATAAAAAGATCGAACATAGTGTTAAATAACAAAATTTTAGAACAAGTTGGAACATTTAATTAGTACTTGGGTTGTAATGTGACATTTAGAACAAACAACAAAGAAATAAGTAATATATCTGTGGAATAATAGCTTGTACCTTGAAAAGGAAAATCCAAAAGAATACAAATTTAAAATTTTATAACACAATAGTCGTTCTGGTCTAGCTATATTCATGGAAGACATGGTCACTTAAAAAAGAAAGACTGGAGCCAAATATAAGCAATAATTGAAACATTACTTTCACATCTTTTTGCTTTTCAACATATATTCATCTTCAAAATGTTCCCTATGATGGAATGTTCAAAACAAATGAACGCAAATTTTATGTTTTCAGAAATTACATTAAAAGAACATGGACTGAGTTTTTGCTAATATGTGTGGTTAACATTTAACTTAGATATTGTATGCAATATACAGTGGCAGTGTAAAGTTTATATTTTATTTTTAAAAATTTATTTTCTGGTACAAAAACACAAATACATACCCACCAATTTTAACTATATCTTTTAAATTTAAGGAATTTCAAAACATGCATTTTTGGGTGGAATACAATTCTTCCCCTAATCTCTCGGCATAGTAGAAGAGGTAACCATTAATAAAACTTTCATTAAAAAGCATTAATGTTTAATAATAATAATAATAATAATAATAATAATAATAATAATAATAATAATAATAATAATAATAATAATAATAATAATAATAATAATAATAATAATAATAATAATAATAATAATAATAATAATAATAATAATAATAATAATAAACAGTAACAATATTACCTAGACAGTTATTTACTTACCAGAAACCGGGAATGAGAAACCTGCAAGAAAGCAGTAGTGAAAATTAAAACTGAATAAAACAGAAAATTATGTAATGCTACATGAAAGATCTAATGTCTTACATTTACATGACTTTCTCTACCCACTGCCGTTTATTACTTTCTCTACGGGGTATAGTAAGCAGAGGAAGTATTGTATTTCACCCAAAAATTCAATGTGTGTGTGTGTGTGTGTATGTGTGTGTGTATGTGTGTGTGTGTGTGTGTGTGTGTGTGTGTGTGTGTGTGTGTGTGTGTGTGTGTGTGTGTGTGCCTCTGGACAGTATAACTCAAAAATGAAAAGTCGGTTAAAAACCAAAGTTGGTGTTTAAGTTTGTCTTTCAAGGACGCCACACAAAGATTTTGAAGAAAATTGCTCCACTCTAAACTACCCTTCAGATGGAACATTTTTCGAAAATTTTGATTTTCTTGAAAATGACTAACGATTTTGATTAAAATCCCATATTTTTTAGATATTTTTATGGGAAATGAACTGTATATACCCAATGTAATCCTATTTACTCTGAATGACTTTTGCATAACTGGTAAACCGTAAGAAATAGACCAGGTCTTACTATACAAAATATGTAGATCTTGCTAAAACACAATTTAGACCTGCATAAACGTTCTTGTAGTGAACCATTTCGGAGATATTCCTTGTTATTGATGAGAACTTTGGAGAACTTATACTTCTGTCAAATGAAACATTGTCATTCCTTTTTATATATTAACCGTGCAAAGAGAACGGAATTTGAAAGCTTTGAAAGATTTGACTATCGCCCAAAGCCTACTGTATTCTAATATTCCCTTTGTACCTGCAAGTAAATAAGAAATAAGATGGTTTTTACAAATGTTTATCTTTATTAACATAAAGTAGATATAGGAATAAGAGGTTGTAAGAATGGATAGTACAAAAGCAGAGAAAGTCATGTGAGTACAACAGATGTCTTTTTTTATACTTTCAACGTAATTTCTCAGAAGACTTTTTTACCTAAACATTTTTCAGATAAGTATTTGTTTTCCTTACACATTTCGTGGATGGAAACCCTGGGTTGCATATACGCCGTCACTACTGCTTCAGGGCGTTCCACGGACCTTCTCAGTCGGCGCATGCGTAGCAGCGAGTCATAGAGCGCTCTTAAAAGAGTTGACGATCTCTTAAAATTACTGCATTCTTCTAGTGCCATTGCAACTACAAGGAAACTAACGTAAACGCATTTCTATAAATATATATTTTTATTATTATGAAGTAGACAGTATTAAAGTGTTTTAGAATAGTTTATGCAAGTGAGTAGAGAAAGTCGTGTGAGTACACACATCTGACATTTTAAATTTAAATACTTTAAAATTGTGAGTAGTTTAAACAAAATCGTTAAATTAGGTTTTGAGCAAATAAAACATTTGGAAATATTTCCATGTAGGTGATAGTTTAAGATGCACATTTATTTCAACAGGAAAAAAAACTGATTTTATTATAATGAACCTTATATCCACCTTTTCATAACGATACTGCTAACCACCAATCAAAAAATCCGCTTCCAAGAAGCAATATTTCGCCGTCTGCCCACATTCCCACGCACCTGAAAGCGAAACTATTGATTCTTGTATGTTCAATCCAATAACAATAGAGTTTAGAAATGTGTTAATATTGTAAATAACATTATAATAAATCCAATTTGTTTTCTTACTTTTGAATGTGACATTTTAAAAAGGTTATAGCATATATTATACTCTGTATGATTATGTGAAGACCTACATTCGCGTATGTACAATCGAATAACAAATACATGATTAAAAGTCGAACAGCTATAACAAAACCTTCAAAATCTTCGTCTCGCATCTTTGAAATATATTGAATTTAAATACCAACTTTGGTTTTTAATGAACTTTTCGTTTTTGTTATGTTGTCCATAGAGTAACAGACACACACACACACACACACACACACACACACACACACACACACCACACACACACACCACACACACACCACACACACACACACACGCGCGCGCGGACGTTTTCCTTTAATTGTATTTTTGTATTGAAGGGGCCTGAAACATTTCCGGTGAGACCTCGACATAGAATTTTTCGGTGGAATACTTCTACTTACTTACTATACTATACCTCTACTTACTATACGTGGTAGAGAAAGTAAAAATGGTTTTGTCAGTTTTGTATTTCGAGTAAATCTTGTTATAAACTTTCTGGGTGGAATATAATACTTGCTCTACCCAGTAGATGGCAGGGAAAGCAAAACTGAAAGAGAAGTAGTAAAGAAAAACAAAAATGAACGAGTTGGGTAAAAGGGAGAGAGACAGACAGGAAAATAGCAACGCGTTGCTCTGAGAGTTGACCCCGGCTGGTATCGACTCACTCATTTGCCAGACTGTCTCCTAATGAAGCCAATGCATCTTTTCTCGGCTACCCTCTTCTCTTCCCTTATCTTCTGCCGGTATCAATTACAAGAAACCTCTCACTCCTAATGAAGCTAACTTCGGGACGGGACGGCACCACTGAAACCCTCTTCTCCAACTTCACTTGCAACTTTGTAACGTGTTCGCTGGCACACCCCAAATAACTTAATGTTGCTCCATCCCTAACACGCACGAAAATCTCTACCCATTACTACATCCCTTATTTATCATTATAAAATATCAGTAGTAGCAGTAGTAGTAGTAGTAGTAGTAGTAGTAGTAGTAGTAGTAGTAGTAGTAGTAGTAGTAGTAGTAGCAGTAGTGGTAGTACTAGTAGTAGTAGTAGTAGTAGTAGTAGTAGTAGCAGTAGTAGTAGTGGTAGTAGTTCTTTTTTTTTTTTTTTTTTTTTTTTTTTTTTTTTTTTTTTTTTGTTTGTTTCGGCAGGGAAAAATCCCTCATGGACGCTACCTTAGCGAGTTGGACTCTAACCAACTAAAAAACCCTGCCCCGTCACATGCCATTCTGGGACTGCTTGTGGCATTACTTCAGAAATGGCAGTTGTCTAATCGTTCTAAACTATCTGTAATTGTCTATCCTCGGCTTCTTTGATCTTCAATATTGATTCACATAGTGATTTTACAATGACCCATGTTTCTCTCTTTTCCATAAGCTTTTCTCCCAGATTATCAGCTGTTAACTGGAAACCTAACTACCGTTGGGCGTCATTTCTCTGTAAATCCCATTGTTTACAGTGGAAGATGGTGTGTTCCACAGTGTCCACTTGTGTACAATATTTGCACAGGTCATCTTCGGTTTTCCCCATCCTCTTGGCATAATATCTGAATCTCTGCGTCAGGAAGTAATCCAGCTGTCGATGTTTACAATTTAGCCATTTATTAATGTCGGGAATGATTTTCTTTGTCCACTGCCCTACTATCGTGGTCTCTTGCCATCGTCTTTGCCACTTCTCAATTATTTGCATTCTGATGTTCATCTTCTCATGCTTAGAGAGTGGGCCACCTGCCTCATGTATGATTCTTCTTTCTTCCACTTTTAAATCTATAGGGATGGACCCAGTTATTACTTGTAAGGCTCTAGTTGATATAGTCCTATACCCAAAGGCTATTCTCAGAAGCATCTTTCGTTGTACCTTGTCCATGAGGTTCTTATAAATCCCTTTTTGAAGCACAGGACACCACAGAGGTGCAGCATATAGCAGCACTGAGTATATTGCACTGCATAGCAACTGCCTTTTCATGGAGCTCGGACCTCCAATATTGGGCATCAGCCTAGACAATGCTGATGCTTTCTGCTCGGCTTTTTTGGTAGTTGTCCTAATATGTTCTCCAAAATTTCCACCATCACCTAACATTACACCCAAATAACGTACTGCTTTACTGGGTGTAATCGCGGTACCTCCAACAGTGAAAAACACTTCCTTGCGCTTCCTGGGACCTTTTAGAATCACAGCTTCAGTTTTTTGTCCTGCCAAATCTAGTCTGTTGGTCTTCATCCATGTCTGTATACGTCTCAAGGATTCGTTTGCTTTAAACATCAATTCTTCTTCATCGATAGCAGTTACAACGAGCGCCAGATCATCAGCAAAGCCTATAGTATATGCTCCCGTTGTCAATTTGAGCCGCAGTACCCCATCATATAAAATATTCCATAATGTGGGTCCCAATACGGAGCCCTGTGGTACTCCCGCCGTTGCTTGCATCTAGTGTGATTACGCATACCCATTTATCTTCGGTCTTATTTTTGATTTCCATTATTGATTCCATTGCTTGGATAGTGGACTTTCCTTTCCTGAAGCCACATTGATGATCTGATAATCCTTCCCCCTGGTCAATCTCCTTGTCGAGCCTTATCCTTATTAGCCTTTCGTATAGCTTGCTCATTGTATTCAAGAGACATAATGGTCTAAAAGCTGATGGGTCTTGCGGCATCTTCCCTCCTTTTAACAGGAGGACAAGCTTGGCCACTTTCCATTCATCTGGAAACTTCTGTTTACTTAGTAAAGTGTTTAAGACACTTAAAACCCATTCCGGAGCTATTTCTACAGTAAGCTTGACAGCTTCTGGGGGAATACCATCCAGGCCTGGTGCTTTACCTGATTTCATATTAGTAGCAGTAGTAGTAGTAGTAGTAGTAGTAGTAGTAGTAGTAGTAGTAGTAGTAGTAGTAGTAGTAGTAGTAGTAGTAGTAGTAGTAGTAGTAGTAGTAGTAGTAGTAGTAGAAGTAGCAGTAGTAGTAGTAGTAGTAGTAGTAGAAGTAGAAGTAGCAGTAGTAGTAGTAGCAGTAGTAGTAGTAGTAGTAGTAGCAGTAGCAGTAGTAGTAGTAGTAGTAGTAGAAGTAGCAGTAGTAGTAGTAGTAGAAGTAGCAGTAGTAGTAGCAGTAGTAATAGGCCCACCCACTGGGATAACAGGATTACCCAGGGAATATATCGGGCTCGCCCTAATGCAGAAAGTAAACATGAGGAAAATGTGCAGTGTTGTTGTTCATTTCTTAATATTATTGACATGTATTATAAAATTACTATCCTTCTTCAGAAACTTCAACGCTGTGTTGCAGATACTTTTAAATGTTTTTTTACAAGGATCTATGTACTGAATGAAAAAGTGAACTCTAAGTCCTACACACGGGCACTGAAAGCTTCTCATATTCTCATAAAGTTGCAATGAAACACCATTGATAAGTTTAATAGCAGCGGTAATTTAACTCAGTAAGTTGTAATATCTGTATATATTCAGAAATTGTGAACTGCCTTGAAATGAATTGAAGGCATGAGTGTAAAAACAGTCTAAACCTGAAAACCAAAGACTTTCTGATTAGTGCTGCCATCTCTTGTTTGGTACAGGTACTGTAACACCAAAATCAGGACCTCCTAAATACCGGACCTGACACTGTAATTCAAGATGGCGGCCAAAGTGGTGGGAACTACTTGTAAACAACTCGTCTACAGGCTACGATTTCAACGCAGTAAAATAAAAATGTGGTGTAATAACACGCCTATTTTGTGAATATGGGCTGTGTTAAACACAAAAACACTGTCTTAAACATAAACTCAAGTAAACAAAAAAGAATGACATTTAATATTAAACGATAAACCATGGGCAATGAAATATATAACCTCAAATATCATTCATGCAATCTACAGGTTTACATGCCATTATGTAACTGCATTACACACTCAAATTACAAAGAAGATAGACAAAACTGCAAGCAGCATGTTACTTAAATAAAACAGAAGTGTTGACAGTGAGTTGACTCAGAATTATTAATCATTGTTTACACTGTTTTTCACATTTGTACAATGTGCAGAATGTTATATACCTACACAAAACATACTATACTGGATGGCTGATATACAAATGCTGCCATTTAGAATGACCTAAAGCTACCTACTGAATTCAAAACCTTTAGGGT
Organism: Tenodera sinensis; assembly: GCA_030765045.1. Classification (NCBI taxonomy): domain Eukaryota; kingdom Metazoa; phylum Arthropoda; class Insecta; order Mantodea; family Mantidae; genus Tenodera; species Tenodera sinensis. Next base: position 15,553,567 of record CM060963.1, read on the forward strand.
GAAATTTTGCTTTCACTATTACTGAGAACTTGATTACTCAGTTTGCAACAACATATTACTCAGCACTTCAGGACACTTTATTTTACAGGGGGAATCCACAAAAGCAGATGAAATATTAAAAATAATAACCGTAAAACAGCACTGTAAATGAAATACATGAAATACGTAATCTTAAATCAGTATTGTAAAGCAACATTGTGTTAGCTTAGGTTAGGTTAGTTTTGCATATGAGTGGGGTGACAGGGTCCTGTGTTATCGAAATATTTACAATTTGGGTAGTGTTTATGCAATCATTTCAACGTAAATGCATTAATCAATCATTGTAGCATATATTACACTCGTTTATGCACATTTATTAGCTAAATATCCGCCGCATAAGCGAAATAAAACCACTTCATCGACCGTACGAAATTTTCTCATAAATAAAACACGAAGCTTGAGCGCACAATAAAACTTACAAGATCGTAATCAGCAATAAAAACTGCATCCATTGCACTATGTTTCATTCGTTTTCTCGAGCGGACGATTTTGTAAATATTTACCAAACTTTGCTATAGTCTACAGTTTTACATGCAGCAACATAACACATTTCTTCTAAACTACAGCTACACATTTAAATTACAAAGACAAAAGATAATGTACAAATATGAGCAGCATACTACTTACATGAAACAAACTGTTGGTGTTGCAGATGCCACTAATTGAATTCACTCGAAATTATTGTCTTTCACTATTCACACTATTCACCATGTTATATACACACCGGCAACTAATACACATAACGCTGCAATTTATTGTAATTAAATACTGAATTTAGAAGCTTTATGTTGTAATTTACCTTTTGTTTTAACTGAAAGTTTCTGATTTTTAATTTGCATCCGGGAATGCAACAGTTACGGTGCATTGTCGTGTTTGAGGTTAGGTTGTAGTATGGCAACATTAATATACACTACTGGAACAGTTTTTCTTCAACAACCTCTCACCACTGTAATCGTGACACAAATTGTACTTGCAAACAGATAAATTAACCACACTATACGGCTAATGTAGCCATAGTCCTAGATGGAACACAATAAACATGAACACGTGGATAGCACACGGCACAGTCAAAACGTTATTACATTTATTCCTGTTCCTATACTGCCCAAATAAAACTTTTGAAACACTCGCTTTGCTGATATGAAGACAAACTTACATAGGAATTATTATAAGAAACAATAACTCGAAGACATAGAAAATAATACGAAAAACAGCGTGTGGAAACACCTCAGAAATAAATCCCACCAGCCGACGCCATTTTTGTACAACTTAGATGGCAGTGTCAGGTCCGTTAATCTAGAAGGTCCTGCCAAAATGCTTGGTTACAAGTAAACATAAACACCTTTACTTCTTGCGATCTATTTGAGGTTATGTTCTGAATCTGAAATAGGAGTAGGATTGCCAACTTAAACACAATAATTAGAACAAGAATAGAGAAAGTCATGTCAGTGCAATACATCAACAGTTTATAAAAGGAAGTTCACCTTAGCACAAAACATAAATAGCTCTGTTAAAAAGTTATAAACGATAAATGGTTGAAACTTTACCTGAAAGCTTGCAGATATTTCTAAGATGTGGGGAGACTTGGTATAGGTTGGTATAAGTGTTGTTTTCGTGGAGTAAAACTTCCCGAGTGAAACATTTGAATGTCGGCATATTGTGTTAAAGCGCCCCCGACCAAGTCAGAAGTGATTCAATCAAAGTTACAGAAAACATATTACAACGTTATTAATCTGGTTAGCAAAGGCGCGAATCCAAATCTTCTGAACCATGACGTCACAAAGTTGTATAATCCGATTACTACGTTTTAAGAACAAGCTCAACACTGATTAGATTTGGGATTTCATTTAAAGGATTCCTTCTTCAAAGTCGTACATTCCTCTTCAAAACACTCGGCCTGTCTGGCATTGCAATAAACTTCAGACAGAGTTCAGTATAACTTAAAAACGAAAAGTTAATTAATAAAAAAGTTTGTATTTACAGGAATGTTCATTTAAAACGTAACGGATTACACGACATTTCGCCTCTCCCGCGACCTTGCTGGATTCCCCCACTATCGGCGGCTAGACGGTCAACTTGCCAGTATGACACTAAATTCCCCAGCTGATTCGTACTTCCCCGGTAGACCACAACGAAATCTCACATCAGAGATAAATACCCCAAGGGTGACTTGGAATTGTAAGTAGTTTGTGTCGGGTTTAAGCAAGTTTTAGATGGTAATTGTTATTTTTTATGCCAACAAACTTACTGCTGGTGTTTTTTAGACCCAAAAGCCGTGTGTGGGCAATGCGGTAGATCCGTGGTTCAAATCCCAGCTATGGCATTCAATTTTTCAGCCCTGATTTCACTTCTTAGAGAAAATACTACTCTAAAGGGCGACAGTTTTCATTAAATTTTGTTTTTTTAAGGATAACTACATTGTTGTTGCTAATAATAGTGCGTGAACATTTTTACTGCTTATGAACATCCGTAGCTTTTGAAACTATGCACCTCAGTGACCCACTTTCCTACCGCTAACGATTTTCCAAAGCTTTAAACGAATTTGTCAGTAAAAGGTAGACATACACTGTCCCTGTTCCGTAATTCGATATTGGAAATGAAAAACATGTTTTGACAAAGGGCCTTGTTATTTCTGTATGTGCGTAACGGTCGGCGCTTGTCACTTTTTATTAACAGAGAGGTGCCCTGAAGATTAACACCAACTCCACACATTCCCAGGGCAAAACTGTGTATAAAATCTGGTGTATCGCTCTCACATGACTTTCTCTACTCTTGTACTAACCTTACAAACTCTTATTCCTATATCTTCTTCGTGTTAGTTGAGATAAACATTTGTACAAATACAATTTGGGTGGAATATAATACTTCTTCTAGTTAGTATACGTAGTAGAGAAAATAAAAAGGCATTAATACTTCTTTATGCAGTCTTTTCTTCATCATCATCATCTTCTTCTTCTTCTTCTTCTTCTTCTTCTTCTCCTTCTCCTCTTCTTCTTCTTCTTCTTCTTCTTCTTCTTCAGAGCAAGTAATAAAGTAGCAGCCGCAACGGGCCCTGATGGTTCCGCGAGCCACTATTTGTGAACCTTAACACAAACACGTACTTAAAGAATCCATTAGCTTAAGAAGTAAATAGCATTGTGGAGTGCAGGATATGACACCTGGAACAAAGGGAAACAAGACGCTCGCTTCATCAACCACTTGGAAGATCAAAAACATTCCGCGGGAGTGTAACACAACAATAGGAACCGGCTGCTTGTTTCAAGTGCAGCCTCTCTTCTCTACTTAACGTTTTGTTTCCCCAGGAGGGGTGCGACCCAGAGTTTCTTTTGTTCTACTTCAACAGGAATGTACCCAAGACACGTAAGCATTGAGTCTTAATGCAATATTCAATCTTTCCAAAATTTTGTTTTCACGTTTCCATTATGCCACATTTAAAATAGGTATACATCCAATTAGGTGCATCTTAAACTACTTTACTTGCTTTAGATAAATGTCTGCCCTTGTTTGTGTGTGTGTGTGTGTGTGTGTGTGTGTGTGTGTGTGTGTGTGTGTGTGTGTGTGTGTGTGTGTGTGTGTGTGTGTGTGTGTGTGTGTGTGTAGAGATGACCTTGGTTTGTCAGTATAACTTAAAAACGAAAAGTCTGAGTTTTCGAAAATTTAAAACCTTCGTCAAATGGGAGTTCGTTACTCGTTTTTGATATCTTAACCGTGCAAACAGAACGGAATTTGAAAAGGATTTCACGTAAGTACGTAACAAAAAGACAGAGAACACAGAATACTGGAATCAGAAATACCGTATATACTGGCAAGCCTAATTAGACATTAACTTATTCGCAATCACAGAGTAATCTGATTTTCTTTTCTGCAAACTAGTTTTAATCCCTTCGTCTAAATAACATTAGCAACAATGCTGCTCACCACGCGGGAACAAATAAGTGGTGCCAACTTTTCCGAGGGTTGTGTTAATTTCGAGGAGCTTCTAGTAATTAATACATTGAGTTCGCTGTTGTCAGTTAAAGAAGATAAATCTGACACGTCATCCTAAGCCACAGTCCGCTTTGTGTATACGTCACAGTAAAAGAAAGGGAAACCGTAAAAGTAAGAAGAAAGCGAGGAATGGAAAAGAGGATAATAAATGAAGATCGGTGGAGCGTGTTTTAATTCAATACACACTGACTAGGCGTGAAATTAATGAGACGTTATTCTTTTGTTGCACTAAGGAGCGAAAAAAGGACGTTCTGTTCCCCTTCCAATTTATAATACAACACCCGGCAATAATTATTCTTTGGATATTAATTATATAGGGCAGCATAGTCTGAGCGCGTTATAATCCGGAGAAGACACTTCAGAAAATTTAATTGGAATAAGTCGCTGTGTGCGTTTCATTTAGATATTCAATACGTTCAAACTTTTTAGTAGAATCTGGAAAACACCACTTTCGTCTCTTAGAGAACCTCTGTGCTGACATCTACTAATGGCTTTCAAATCTTTAAAACAAAGGCACGATTGAAATATGTCTCACCCAGGTGGGTTAAAACCTCTTCCGAAAATATGTTTAAGGTAATTCACATACAAAGGAGGTGAAAATTAAGGAGAAATTCAGTTTGTTTCTTCCTGTATTTATACAAACTACCTTCATTTGGTGATTTTACTAATAACGGCAACCTTTACTTTCTCTACTACGTATAGTAAGTAGAGGAAGTATTCTATTCCAACCAAGATGCCGAGATTTCACAGAAATCTTATGTTCTGAGGCCTCCTGAATAAAAAACAAGTCTTCTTAGAAAAATGGTCCGTGTCTGTGTCTGTGTGTGTGTCTGTGTGTGCCTTGTGTCTGTGTGTGTGTGTCTGTGTGTGTGTCTGTGTGTGTCTCTGTGTGTGTCTGTGTGTGTGTCTGTGTGGGTCTGTGTGTGTCTGTGTGTGTCTGTGCATGTGTGTCTCTGTGGGTCTGTGTGTGTGTCTGTGTGTGTCTGTGAGCATGTGTGTCTCTGTGGGTCTGTGTGTGTCTGTGTGTCTCTGTGTGTGTCTGTGTGGGTCTGTGTGTGTCTCTGTGGGTCTGTGTGTGTCTGTGTGTCTCTGTGTGTGTGTCTCTGTGTGTGTATGTGTGGGTCTGTGTGTGTCTGTGTGTGTGTCTGTGTGGGTCTGTGTGTGCCTGTGTGCATGTGTGTCTCTGTGGGTCTGTGTGTGTGTCTGTGTGTGTCTATGTGGGTCTGTGTGCATGTGTGTCTCTGTGGGTCTGTGTGTGTCTGTGTGTGTCTGTGTGTGTCTGTGTGCATGTGTGTCTCTGTGGGTCTGTGTGTGTATCTCTGTGTGTCTGCGTGTGTGTCTCTGTGTGTTTCTGTGTGTGTCTGTGTGTGTCTGTGAGCATGTGTGTCTCTGTGGGTCTGTGTGTGTGTCTGTGTGTGTCTATGTGCATGTGTGTCTCTGTGGGTCTGTGTGTGTGTCTGTGTGTGTCTGTGTGTCTGTGTGCATGTGTGTCTCTGTGGGTCTCTGTGTGTGTGTCTGTGTGCATGTGTGTCTCTGGGGGTCTGTGTGTGTGTCTGGGTGTGTCTGTGTGTGTCTGTGTGCATGTGTGTCTCTGTGTGTCTGTGGGTCTGTGTGTGTCTGTGTGTGTCTGTGTGTGTCGGTGTGTGTGTCTGTGTGTGTCTGTGTGCATGTGTGTCTCTGTGGGTCTATGTGTGTGTCTGTCTGTGTCTGCGTGTGTCTGTGTGTGTGTCTATGTGTGTATCTGTGTGTCTGCGTGTGTGTCTGTGTGTGTGTCTGTGTGTGTCTGTGTGCATGTGTGTCTCTGTGGGTCTATGTGTGTGTCTGTCTGTGTCTGCGTGTGTCTGTGTGTGTGTCTATGTGTGTCTCTGTGTGTCTGCGTGTGTGTCTGTGTGTGTGTCTGTGTGTGTCTGTGTGCATGTGTGTCTCTGTGGGTCTATGTGTGTGTCTGTCTGTGTCTGCGTGTGTCTGTGTGTGTCTATGTGTGTCTCTGTGTGTCTGCGTGTGTGTCTGTGTGTGTGTCTGTGTGTGTGTCTGTCCGTCTGTCCGTCTGTCAGCCTGTGAACAGCATAACAACAAAACGTCGGTTGAAAACCAAACATAGTATTTAAGTTTAATCTTTTTCAAGAATGCGACACAAAGATTTTGAAGAAAATTCCACCACCCTAAACTACCCTTTACATGGAAAATTTTGATTTCTTGAAAACGGCTCTAGTGAGTTTGGTCAGTTTTTTTATGTTATGTGTTTCCGTCCATCCTAGCAGTATTAAAGGCCTTGACCACTAAACTAGAGTTGTAAAAGTACGGTAGTCTACCGTAGACTATCGTAAGTGTAGACTACGGTAGTTTTCCTAGTGGAATTGTGCAGTTGTGAGCCTTCCCGTATCACCTGTTGCATACCTTTCGGGTGTTACCTCATATAACTCACGTTATTTGCGGCTTTTGATCATGTTTTACTGGATTCCTTTAGAAACTGGAAACTTTGAACTTGAAGCTTCTCGAAACAGAGGATATACGTATAACTGGACACTTAAGCTATAGAACATTAGTGTCTTCAAAAACATTTGTAAGCTCGCCTAGGTATACTAATGTTCAGATTATTGAAGACTCTGATAGTAGTCACGAATAATGTTGTTTTGAAGCGAAAAGTTTAATTTTTATTTTGATAAGTTTTGGTGATAATTAGATTTGAATTTCTAACTAAATTTTTTAGTTCATTTTATTTTGTATTATGTTTTTATTCTCTGCCAATACTACCAGTAGTGTTGCAGTTGAATAGGCTATTTAATTGCTGTACCAAAACAAGTGAAGCGTAATTTCGTTAAAGCGCAGCTTTGTTCACATTCATCTGCGGAGAATTACCTTCTCACTTCGCAGCAATATTGCCCTCGTTTTCAGTGCTACTGCAGGGCCTAATTGAGGTTGAGCTCATTCCACACTTTGTGACGTCACAGTGATTTTAATTTACTATCACATGCTTGGTTATACAATGGGCAGTTAGTGTGTGTGTATGTGTTGTTCTGTATTATGAATGTTGCCTGTGTTTAATTTTGTTTTTGTGTCTCTTATCGCGAGTCTGCACGGCAGCTGGGCAGTGCGTGAATATTATTTTTTAAAAGTAAAGGGAAAAGAAAACGATTGGATGACACACAAAGTAACCGGCTAGTGTGAAGTTAAAAATATTATATATAAGTAAAGGTTAATTGTATATATATCCAATGAGTGGATTTGGAAAGAGCAGAATGAGAATAAAAATTCAGTGCCAGAGCTGGGATTTGAACCACGGATCTACCGGTTACAGTCCGGCTTCTCTAACCACTGAGGTACCATGCCAACCTGTTGATACGACATTAAATTTTCCAAGTCAATGTATGTTAGCCGTGCAAAGAGATTGGAATTTCAAAGATTTTAAAATATTTGACTATCGCTCAAAGCTTAACGCCTTCCCATATTCCCCTGAAGAAGATATAGGAATAAGAGTTTGTAAGAATGATTAGTTTAAGAGTAGAGAAAGTTATGTGAGCGTAAAGAGGTAGGCAGTGTGAAAAAGCAGATACATATTTCGATGAGATGCATTGAGGTTGCTAATGCAGGCTAATGGTGTAGCCCCCTCCCCCCCCCCCCCCCCAACAGGTTCCTTTGTGTGGCATAGCAACATGGTCTGTTAATCAAAGCACAACACACCGTTAATTGAACCCCCACCCCGTTAATTATACCTCCCGTCGTGCATGACCATCGCCCCCCCCCCCCACCAGCCCATCCCCAAGAAGTGGCACGCTTTATTCCTCACAAGCATTTGCAGGCGTTTCACTCTTCAAAAGTTGCTTATAATTCGTGTTGCAATTCTGCAAGACTCCCTTAGACCTTCTTCCAGTCCTCTTCTCTGCATGACTTTATTGACTTGATCCATGATCCATGTAACAGCGCCCTTCTCCCAGGAGCTGAACAGTTGACAGTCTCTCTACTTTACGAGCCCGTACCATTCATTACCACCATTTACATAATTTGGGTAAAACTCCAGTAAACTTGTGACTCGTCAAATTTCAGCTTTGTGCCTAACTAAAACATTACACAAACATAAAAAGTTTACAAAAGGAGTTAAACACAATAATTTAAACACAGGAATATTTAAATTATTATTGTGTGTGTTTAATTACAACTAATTTTATTTGTGTCTAAGAGGTTTATATGATCCTACAAGCTCTTCGATATATTATTTTGGTGACAGTGTTATTTCTGGGAGAATCATGTTAAATGCATTGAAAAGTAAGTGAGTGACAATGACAATGAGAGACTGAGTAACTGAGTGAGTGACTGAGTGAGTGAGTAAGTAACAGTGACTCAATGAGTGACTGAACCAGTAAATCACTGAGTAGTTGCCTAAATAAGTGCACTTCTATTTAATGCAGCTCTTTCTCCTTGTCTTCCTCCTGTTCCTTCTCTTTGTCTTCTTCCTGCAGCTCTTCCTCCTTCTCTTCCTCCTGTTCCTCCTCTTTCTCTTCTTCCTGCAGCTCTTTCTCCTTGTCTTCCTCCTGTTCCTCCTCTTTCTCTTCTTCCTGCAGCTCTTTCTCCTTGTCTTCCTCCTGTTCCTTCTCTTTCTCTTCTTCCTGCAGCTCTTCCTCCTTCTCTTCCTCCTGTTCCTCCTCTTTCTCTTCTTCCTGCAGCTCTTTCTCCTTGTCTTCCTCCTGTTCCTCCTCTTTCTCTTCTTCCTGCAGCTCTTTCTCCTTGTCTTCCTCCTGTTCCTCCTCTTTCTCTTCTTCCTGCAGCTCTTTCTCCTTGTCTTCCTCCTGTTCCTCCTCTTTCTCTTCTTCCTGCAGCTCTTTCTCCTTGTCTTCCTCCTGTTCCACCTCTTTATCTTCTTCCTCCAGTTCCTCCTCTTTATCTTCTTCCTGCAGCTCCTCTCCTTCTCGTCCTCCTGATCCTCCTCTTTATCTTCTTCCTGCAGCTCTTTCTCCTTGTCTTCCTCCTGTTCCTCCTCTTTATCTTCTTCCTCCAGTTCCTCCTCTTTCTCTTCTTCCTGCAGCCCCTCTCCTTCTCGTCCTCCTGATCCTCCTCTTTCTCTTCTTCCTGCAGCTCTTCCTCCTTCTCTTCCTCCTGTTCCTCCTCTTTCTCTTCTTCCTGCAGCTCTTTCTCCTTGTCTTCCTCCTGTTCCTCCTCTTTCTCTTCTTCCTGCAGCTCTTTCTCCTTGTCTTCCTCCTGTTCCTCCTCTTTATCTTCTTCCTCCAGTTCCTCCTCTTTATCTTCTTCCTGCAGCTCCTCTCCTTCTCGTCCTCCTGTTCCTCCTCTTTCTCTTCTTCCTGCAGCTCTTCCTCCTTCTCTTCCTCCTGTTCCTCCTCTTTCTCTTCTTCCTGCAGCTCCTCCTCCTTCTCTTCCTCCTGTTCCTCCTCTTTATCTTCTTCCTGCAGCTCTTTCTCCTTGTCTTCCTCCTGTTCCTCCTCTTTCTCTTCGTCCTGCAGCTCTTCCTCCTTCTCTTCCTCCTGTTCCTCCTCTTTCTCTTCTTCCTGCAGCTCCTCCTCCTTCTCTTCCTCCTGTTCCTCCTCTTTCTCTTCTTCCTGCAGCTCCTCCTCCTTCTCTTCCTCCTGTTCCTCCTCTTTATCTTCTTCCTGCAGCTCCTCCTCCTTCTCTTCCTCCTGTTCCTCCTCTTTATCTTCTTCCTGCAGCTCCTCCTCCTTCTCTTCCTCCTGTTCCTCCTCTTTCTCTTCTTCCTGCAGCTCCTCCTCCTTCTCTTCCTCCTGTTCCTACTCTTTATCTTCTTCCTGCAGCTCCTCCTCCTTCTCTTCCTCCTTTTCCTCCTCTTTATCTTCTTCCTGCAGCTCTTCCTCCTTGTCTTCCTCCTGTTCCTCCTCTTTCTCTTCTTCCTGCAGCTCTTTCTCCTTGTCTTCCTCCTGTTCCTCCTCTTTCTCTTCTTCCTGCAGCTCTTCCTCCTTCTCTTCCTCCTGTTCCTCCTCTTTCTCTTCTTCCTGCAGCTCCTCCTCCTTCTCTTCCTCCTGTTCCTCCTCTTTATCTTCTTCCTGCAGCTCTTTCTCCTTCTCTTCCTCCTGTTCCTCCTCTTTATCTTCTTCCTGCAGCTCTTTCTCCTTGTCTTCCTCCTGTTCCTCCTCTTTATCTTCTTCCTCCAGTTCCTCCTCTTTATCTTCTTCCTGCAGCTCCTCTCCTTCTCGTCCTCCTGTTCCTCCTCTTTATCTTCTTCCTGCAGCTCTTTCTCCTTCTCTTTCTCCTGTTCCTCCTCTTTATCTTCTTCCTGCAGCTCTTTCTCCTTGTCTTCCTCCTGTTCCTCCTCTTTATCTTCTTCCTCCAGTTCCTCCTCTTTATCTTCTTCCTGCAGCTCTTTCTGCTTCTCTTCCTCCAGTTCCTCCTCTTTATCTTCTTCCTGCAGCTCCTCTCCTTCTCTTCCTCCTGTTCCTCCTCTTTCTCTTCTTCCTGCAGCTCTTCCTCCTTCTCTTCCTCCTGTTCCTCCTCTTTATCTTCTTCCTGCAGCTCCTCTCCTTTTCGTCCTCCTGTTCCTCCTCTTTATCTTCTTCCTCCAGTTCCTCCTCTTTATCTTCTTCCTGCAGCTCCTCTCCTTCTCGTCCTCCTGATCCTCCTCTTTATCTTCTTCCTGCAGCTCTTTCTGCTTCTCTTCCTCCAGTTCCTCCTCTTTATCTTCTTCCTGCAGCTCCTCTCCTTCTCTTCCTCCTGTTCCTCCTCTTTCTCTTCTTCCTGCAGCTCTTCCTCCTTCTCTTCCTCCTGATCCTCCTCTTTCTCTTCTTCCTGCAGCTCTTCCTCCTTCTCTTCCTCCTGTTCCTCCTCTTTCTCTTCTTCCTGCAGCTCCTCCTCCTTCTCTTCCTCCTGTTCCTCCTCTTTATCTTCTTCCTGCAGCTCTTTCTCCTTCTCTTCCTCCTGTTCCTCCTCTTTCTCTTCTTCCTGCAGCTCCTCCTCCTTCTCTTCCTCCTGTTCCTCCTCTTTATCTTCTTCCTGCAGCTCTTTCTCCTTCTCGTCCTCCTGTTCCTCCTCTTTATCTTCTTCGTGCAGCTCTTTCTCCTTCTCGTCCTCCTGTTCCTCCTCTTTATCTTCTTCTTGCAGCTCTTTCTCCTTCTCGTCCTCCTGTTCCTCCTCTTTATCTTCTTCGTGCAGCTCTTTCTCCTTCTCGTCCTCCTGTTCCTCCTCTTTATCTTCTTCCTGCAGCTCCTCCTTCTCTTCCTCCTTTTCCTGGTCTTTCTCTTTTTTCTCCAGCTGTACCTCCTCCCCTTTCTCCTCCACTTCTTCCTCCTCTTTCTCTTCTTGCCCCTTCAGCTCTTCCTCGTCTTCCTCCTCCAGCTGTTCCTCCTCTTTTCCTCCTCCTCCTCTTTCCCTTCTTCTTCCTCATCCCCGTTCTCTTCTACCTCTTCTTTCTGTTCTTCTTCCTCCACTTTCTCCTCCTCTTCCTCGTCTGCATTTCTTTCTCCTCTTCTTCCACATTTTCCTCTTCTACCACCTTTTGCTCTTCTTCTTCCTCCTCCAGCTCCTCGTCTTCATCCTCCTCTTTCTCTTCTTCTTCCTCCTCCTCCATCTCTTCCTTTTCTTTCTCCTCTTCCTACTCCTCTTCCTCTTCTTTCTCTTCTTCCTTCTCCTCCGGCTCTACCTCCTCCTTTTCCTTCTTCTGTTCCTCCTCATCATCTTCCTCTTGTTCTTATTGTTCTTACTCTTATTATGCATATTATTCTTATTCTTATCATCAATATAATTATTGTAGTTACTTTTGTTGTATTGTTCTCAAATAAGAATACATTGTTTTCGTGTTACCTGTGCAAAGACTATTAGGAACAACATAATTTGTACACATGTTTATCTGTATTAACATGAAGTAGACAGAGAAGCGATGATTTATAACGACAGTTGGTACAGAAAGTACCCAGGTACCAGACTAATGCATGAACCTTGTCTCACCTTGTTGATAATACATCAAACTCTTCTTGACGATGTAGTTTGCTTCTGGCAGTCTCAACTCGCAGTGCAACAAGCTGGGAGACTCTACGTCCTTCACGTGCAGCACCTTGCTCGCCCAGATCTCGTACGACCCCATCTTCCTGGAGATCCGCACCTCGGTGTCCGGAACCGCCTCGCTGGACAAAAACAAACACGCCATTAGTACTCTCTTTAAACATACGAGCACACATTGAGATAAACTTTATATTTATTTCTGCTTTATTTGACTCAGGGTTCTTTATCGTTCTTTTACGTGCCGTAGATCCATCACAAGAGACCACCGGGTCCGAAGCAAGCTCCGGAGCTTTACCCCCGAAAAAAGTTTACCCACCCTCTGCCGGGTTTGAACCCGCAACCTCGAGAACTAGAGGCTAGTTTGTTACCCCACACAAACATACAAGGTTTTGCATATTTCCGTCCCTTCCCTTCCTCCCTTTCTCCCTCTCTGCCTTTATCCCTTTCTCCGTTTCTCCCTTCCTTGCTTTCTTTCTTTTTTCTCTCCTAACCTTCTCTCTTTCGTTGCAACTTCTGTTTCATTCTCTTTTTTTTTCTAACCCTCTCTCTTTTTCTGTTTCTTTCTCTCATTCTTTCTTTCTCTTATTCTTTCTTTCTAACTTTTTCATCTTTCTTTCTCTCTTTTTTCTAAGTTTCTTTCTTTGTTTATTTCTCTTTCTTTCTAGCTTTCTTTCTCTTTCTAACTTCCCCTTTCTTTCTCTTTCTTTCTACCCTTCTCTCTTACTCTCTTTCTTCTTAGCTTTATCTCGTTCATTCTAACTTTCTCCTTTCTTATCTTTGTTTCTCACATTCTTATCTCATTCTCTCTTATTTTCTATTTTCTTTCTTTCGCTATCGATTTTCTCTTTTTCTCTCATTTTCTCTCTTCCTGTTGTTGTTTCTCTTTTTCTCTCACTCTCTTTCTGTTTTTCAGCTTCTCTCTTTCCTCCTTTTTGTCCTCCTTTCTTTATTCATATAACTAGTCCTACAAACACGTCATTCCATTCCCTACATGATAGTTTCTGCACGGTGTTCATCATGCCGTAAGATGAACAACGCCAGTCAGTATAGACCATCCGTTTTGCTTGCACGTGTTATCCCTTCGATATCTGATTATTCTTGCTTCCAACTCAAGTTACACAAACTAAACAATATATTGGACTTGCAAGAATAAGCATTACGTCTACAATTTACCTATCATTGTTACTTATTTCTCTTTGAAAATGTAAGTTGTGGTTAACACAAATAATGAATATTTTTGTATGTATGAACCGTGACTGATTCCTCCATTTGTTATTAGTTTAATGATAGTGACCAGCTTTAAAGGATTTCACTAATGCTCAAAGTCTACTGTGTTTCTATATTCTACAGTGTGAGAATAGTTAAAGAAGAGTAGGGAAAGTAATGTGAGTGCAACACTATCAGATTTTTTAAAAAGCAATTGTCCATGTATGCGCTTTTAAGTTTGAAAGACGTTGAATTACAGACTTCCCAATTGTGTTTTGTCGGATCCCCCTCCTATTACCCCGAATAATCGAGAGTTGGTATTGCCTACCTGAATAAACTGTCCACATAAAGTTTCATTTCCGGCGAGGGGTAAACCCCCCAACTTCTGCAGCTGAGGTTCACCAGCTTGTTCGGGAATGTGGTCCACGACAACTGCAGCGCTTTCTCTGGGGCTGAAACAGTCAACAAACAACAATAAGTACCAGCCCTTCGACAACAATCGACAACAATAGAAGCCCCCGCGCAGTAGCCAAGGCAATAAACCAAGACCATCTCAACCGTCATACGCTCACACATGCTAAGCATGTAAAATCAAACGGCTCCGATTATACAACTCCACAGAAAATAGTCAGATCTGGCGACCGTGCTGGCCATAGAACTGGCCCCCTCTCTACCAATCCATCGATTTGAAAATGCGATGCTGAGCTGATTCCGCACATTTACATCAAAGTGTGCTGGAGCTCATGTCGGCCATTTCCACAGCCGTATACTGGTATATGTCACACTGCTGTTAAAACGTCACTATGCTGGAAACTACACAAGTAACGCAGTAGGGTGTCCACCAAGGATGCGGAGGAATTTAGCGCATGCGCAGGAATGTTATTATGCTCAGGTTGTTCATCCAAGAATACAGATGAGTAAAGGGTTGCATAACTTCAGTATTAAGATACCAAAACGCTTGAGTTTCACTAACGCTATTCAAATGATCCTTTTACTGATTCTTGCGATGACCCCGCCACACTTTTATATATTTATAAAAAGAGGCAGTCAGCCCCGGGTGTGACGCCCTTGCTTTGGGACCCTCCCTCTCTCCCCCCCCCTCTCTCCCTCCGTACGTCCGGCCCTTTCTAAAGCTTTTGAGTTGATACAAAAGACCTGCTACTTCGTATGTTAAAAGCCAGCCAATGAAGTGTTTTGTAAAGGAACTCAAAGCCGTTTATTTGTAGCCTTCCGACCGTCACTTGTTTTTGTAGAGTGCTGCTCCACTCTTAAGGTAGTGGGATTGTGGTCCTCCTCTTTTCCTTTCTTTAATTTGTTTTCTCTTGTTACAGCTTTCGCAAAGAAAAGTAAGCCATTCTCGAGGGGCATTCCAAACAAAAACACCACTCGAGCACTTTTGCCTTCTCTACTAGTAAGTAGAGGAAGTATTGTATTCCACCCAAAAATTCGATGTCGAGATTTCACCAGAAATATATATTTTGAGGTCTCCTTAATCAATTAAAAAGGTCCCTCTGTGTATATGTGTTTGTCAGTCTGTGGAAACCATAACTCAAAAATGACGTTAAAAACCAAACTTTGTTTTTTAAGTTTAACATCTTTCGAAGATGCAACACGAAGATTTTAAAGGAAATTCCCACACTCTAAACTACACTTTACATGGAAAATGTTTCGATAACTTTGATTTTCTCAAAAATGACTAACGATTTTGATTAAAACTACATATGTTTAAGATTTTTTTTAATTTTCTGGGTTTAGCCCATGTAGTTCTGCTTACTTTTGAAGACTTTTGCAACCATAATAGATAGACCAAATCTTAGTATACAACGAAGTGCAAAATTTTATGTTGACAGAAGTGAATTAGTTATTGATAAAATAAGGTAGATCGTAAACACAAACATTTTATGCACAACGCTACTTGTTTCTGGTATATTCTGAGTGAGGTTATGTTTACTAAATCATTCACAAGTACACACGGATGTGCTCCGTTACCTTGTGAAATACGTTTAAAACGATTTCCTTCTCACCACTTTTTAACATAAAGTTAGTTAACATAAAGTTAGTTAACATGAGTTAGTCACAATATTCCTTACTGGCCGACTGGCATAGTCTGTTCACGAGTTCACAATTTAAAAACGACTCAGTGGGGCTTTTCCTGTTCTCAAATAAAACTTATAAGTGTAGTATCTTAGAAGGGAAACATTAATAATAATTGCGAACATATTTTAAACAGCAATAACATTAAAAAGTGGTGGAACTATTTTCTTCCTCAGAGTGCTTCGGTCTAGCTACGAGCGTTTGTGTATTTCAAGTAGCTTGCTTATTTCGGCAGCACTGTAGATCCCTAGATTAGAAAACAGGAAACACACAGTCCTTTTAGATTGAGGTGCAAAAAGGAAACCTGCTTCCTACAACATGGGGAAACATTCCATCAAGATATTTCCGCTATGGTGAAATGGTATCAAGGAAAATGGAAATCCAATACGCTTGCAGATTACCTTATAAGAGAAACCACAGGAAATTACAGAAGAACAAGAAGAAGAAGAAGAAGAAGAAGAAGAAGAAGAAGAAGAAGAAGAAGAAGAAGAAACAGCAAACGACAGAAATTCAAATGATAGCAATAGAGGTTGGGCCCGAAAATGTGTTTTGAAATATGTTAATTGGCTAAACTTATAAAACTATTTAGATATTAAGATCGGTAATATCGCATAAATATTACATACAGCCTCCCAAAACACCTGTAGAATGAACACCTATCGCTATGGTATAAGAGCCACTTAGATTAATTTTCTAATATTTTCCACATTGAAGGCGATTTTCCTAGGACTATCACTATTTTTGTCTTCTCTGTAAAATTTTAAAGCATACCCTTTACTTATTTCGATTAAATACTGTACAGAGAATTTTAAGTGGTTTTCTGTGGTTTGCATTGTAACTTCAACAAACAGTAAAATGTGAAAATTAGTTAAATTATTTAATCTTACTCCCTTCCTGATAATTTTTCTCCAGATTTGCACTAGGTCGGTGACATATGTTAAAGTGTGGGCGATATATTTACTACATCACAGGTATTTGTTAAGATTTCGTCTGTTCTTGTCTAAACTGTTTTATGATTTTAGAGTTATGGCATATGCTTTTACTTTCTCTACTGGTAAGTAGGGGAATTGTTGTATTCCACCCAAAAATTCGATGTTGAGATTTCACCAGAAATATATGTTTTGAGGCCCCCAGAATCCAAAAAAAGCATTTTTAGAAAAAGGTCCGTGTGTGTGTGCCTGTGTGGCAGTCTGTGTGTCAGTCTGTGTGTCAGGCTATGGACAGCATAACTCAAAGACGAAACGTCGGTTAGAAACCAAAGTTGGTATTTAAGTTTAATGTTTTTCAAGGGTGCAACACGAAGATTTTGAAGAAAATAGCCGCATCCTCAACTACCCTTTACATGGAACATTTATCGAAAATTTTGATTTTCTTGAAAATGGCTCCAACGATTTTGATTAAAATGTCATATGTTTGAGATATTTTGATGCCAAATGAAATGTATATCTTGAATTTTCTAGCTATAGCCCCTCTAGTCGTATTTACTCTGAACGACTTTTGCATAACTGGTAAACCATTAGAGATAGACCAAATTATACTGTACAAAAAATGTTGATCTTGCTAAAATACACAATTTATGGCTCAATACATTTTCTTGTACGGTGAACCATTTCGGAGATATTCCTTGTTATGTGTGTGAGCTTCGGAAAACTTACAACTTTCCTGAAATGGAACATCGTTGTTCATTTTTTTTATATGTTAAGTGTGCAAAGACAACAGAATCTCAAACATTTGACTATCGCATAAAGCCTACTATATTCTAATATTCCCCTTGTACCTACAAGGAAATAAGCAATAAGACAATTTGTACAAATATTTATCTTAACTAACACGAAGAAGATATAGGAATAAGAGTAGAAAAAGTCATGTGAGATTTTTTTGCAATTATATGGAATAGTTTAGCTTGATTTATTTATTCTTCGTAACATCTACATCCTTCTAAACAACTTCCTAATGCAAGGAATATTTTCTAATCCTAATCCATCAAAAGTTTATTTTTATTTTATCTAACAGTACATAATAGATACGTAAGGTAATGTGCTCCAACCAAAATTAGATACCGAGATTTCACTAGAAATATACGTTTTGAGATCCCTGAATCCAGTAAATAGAAAGTGTTTGAGTGTTGCTGACTGCGAGTGTATGTCAGTGAGGTGTGTCTAAGTGTGTGTATGAGCGAGAGAGAGAGAGAGAGAGAATGTAGCAGAGCGAATGTGAGAGCGGTGTGTGTGTCAGTGTGTGACTGCGAGCGTGTAGGTATGTGCGTGTGCGCGCGAAGATGGGCGAGGTGTTGTACGCCAAGTGTGTGCGCGAGAGAGCTTGTCAGTGTGTCACAGTATATGCATGAGTGCGAGAGAGTGCGAGAGACAGAGTGCGAGAGACAGAGTGCGAGAGACAGAGCGAGAGAGAGAGAACCAGACAGAGAGCGAAAGAGCTCGTGAGAGAGAGAGCGAGAGCTCGCGAGAGAGAGAGAGAGAGAGAGAGAAAGAGGTCGTGAGAGAGAGCGAGAGCTCGCGAGAGAGAGACAGCTCGCGAGAGAGAGACAGCTCGCGAGAGAGAGACAGCTCGCGAGAGAGACAGCTCGCGAGAGAGAGAGAGCGAAAGAGCTCGTGAGAGAGAGCGAGAGCTCGCGAGAGAGAGAGCGAAAGAGCTCGTGAGAGAGAGCGAGAGCTCGCGAGAGAGAGGGAGAGCTCGCGAGAGAGAGAGCGAAAGAGCTAGTGAGAGAGAGCGAGAGAGAGCGAAAGAGCTAGTGAGAGAGAGCGAGAGAGAGCGAGAGAGAGAGAACGAGACATAGAGAGCGAAAGAGCTCGTGAGAGTGCGAAAGCTCGCTAGAGAGAGAGCGAGAGAGAGAGTACGAGACATAGAGAGCGAAAGAGCTCGTGAGCGAGAGAGCGAGAGCTCGCGAGAGAGAGCGAAAGAGCTCGTGAGAGAGAGCGAAAGAGCTCGTGAGAGAGAGCGAGAGCTTGCGAAAGCTCGCGAGAGAGAGAGAACGAGACATAGAGAGCGAGAGCTCGCGAGAGAGAGCGAGAGAGAGACAGCTCGCGAGAGAGCGAGAGCTCGCGAGAGAGAGATCGAAAGAGCTCGTGAGAGAGAGTGAGAGCTCGCGAGAGAGAGCAAGAGCTCGCGAGAGAGAGACAGCTCGCGAGAGAGAGAGCGAGAGCGTTCGAAAGATGGTTCGTGAGAAGGATCCTGAGATGCATCGAGAGAGGGTTCGTGAGAGGGTCGTGAGACTGTTCGAGAGAGAGTTACGGAGAGGGTTCGTGAGAGGGTTCGTGAGTGAGTTCGAAGAAGTTTATTAGAGGGTCGAGAGAGGGTCCGCTAGAGGGTCTGTGAGAGGGTTCGCCGGATGGTTCATAAGAGGCTTCGTGAGAGGGTTCGAGAGAGGGTTTATGAGATGATCCGTGAGAGGGCTCGAGATAGGGTTCGTGAGAGAGTTCACGAGAGGGTTCGAGAGAGGGTTCGTGAGAGCGGTCGTGAGAGGGTTCGCTAGAGTGTTGGTGAGAGGGTTCGAGAGAGGCTCCATGAGAGAGTCCTTGATAGGGTTCGTGAGTGTTCGTGAAAGGGTTCATGAGAGGGTAGAAAGGGTTCGTGAAAGGGTTCGGGTGAGGGACAAACCCTCTCACGAATCCTCTCACCAATCCTCTCACGGTCACTATCATGGACACTCCCACGGACCCTCTCTGAACCCTCTCACGGACACTCTCACACTTTCACCCTGTCTCAAACACTCTCCTTAACCCTCTCACGTAACCTCTCACTAACCCTCTCACGAACCCTCACGGGACGTTTCGCGAACCCTCTCACGGCCCTCAAGAACTCTCTCATGAACCCTCTGTCCAACCCTCTCACGCACCTTTGACGCACCCTCTCTCGGACCCTCTCACGGACCATATCATTGACCCTCTCACGAACTTCTCACGAACATTCTCACGATCTCTCTCACGAGCCCTCTCACGAACCCTCTCTCGGACCCTCTCACGGACACTCACGAAACATCTCACGCACCCTCGCTCAAACCCTCTCTCAAGCCCTTCACGAACCCTCTCAGGTACGCACTCATGAACCCTCACATGGACCCACTCACGAACCATCTCACGCACCCTCTCACGGACCCTCTCTTAAACCCTCTCTCAAGCCCTCTCACGAACCCTCTCAGGTACCCTCTCGAGAACCCTCTCATGAACCATCTCTAGAGCATCTATAGAACCCTCTCACGAACTCTCCCACGGACCCTCTCACGAACCCACCCTGAACCCTCTCAGGGAGACTCTCTCTCCCTCCCTCCCTTGCGAGCTGTCTCTCTCGCAGGTTGTCTCTCTCTCGCGAGCTATCTCTTGCACGTTGTCTCTCTCTCGCGAGCTGTCTCTCTCTCTCTCGCGAGCTGTCTCTTGCAGGTTGTCTCTCTCTCGCGAGCTGTCTCTCACAGATTGTCTCTCTCTCGCGAGCTGTCTCTCACAGGTTGTATCTCTCGCGAGCTGTCTCTTTCTCTCGCGAGCTGTCTCTTGCAGGTTGTCTCTCTCTCGCGAGCTGTCTCTCACAGGTTGTCTCTCTCGCGAGCTGTCTCTTTCTCTCGCGAGCTGTCTCTTGCAGGTTGTCTCTCTCTCGTGAGCTGTCTCTCTCTCTCGCGAACTGTCTCTTGCAGGTTGTCTCTCTCTCGCGAGCTGTCTCTCTCTCGCGAGCTGTCTCTTGCAGGTTGTCTCTCTCTCGTGAGCTGTCTCTCTCTCTCGCGAACTGTCTCTTGCAGGTTGTCTCTCTCTCGCGAGCTGTCTCTTGCAGGTTGTCTCTCTCTCGTGAGCTGTCTCTTTCTCTCGCGAACTGTCTCTTGCAGGTTGTCTCTCTCTCGTGAGCTGTCTCTTGCAGGTTGTCTCTCTCTCGTGAACTGTCTCTCTCTCTCGCGAGCTGTCTCTTCCAGGTTGTCTCTCTCTCGTGTGCTGTCTCTCTCTCTCGCGAACTGTCTCTTGCAGGTTGTCTCTCTCTCGCGAGCTGTCTCTCTCTCTCGCGAGCTGTCTCTTGCAGGTTGTCTCTCTCTCGTGAGCTGTCTCTCTCTCTCTCGCGAACTGTCTCTTGCAGGTTGTCTCTCTCTCGCGAGCTGTCTCTTTCTCTCGCGAGCTGTCTCTTGCAGGTTGTCTCTCTCTCGCGAGCTGTCTCTCTCTCTCGCGAGCTGTCTCTCACAGATTGTCTCTCTCTCGCGAGCTGTCTCTTGCAGGTTGTCTCTCTCTCGTGAGCTGTCTCTCTCTCTCGCGAACTGTCTCTTGCAGGTTGTCTCTCTCTCGCGAGCTGTCTCTTTCTCTCGCGAGCTGTCTCTTGCAGGTTGTCTCTGTCTCGCGAGCTGTCTCTTTCTCTCGCGAGCTGTCTCTCACAGATTGTCTCTCTCTCGCGAGCTGTCTCTTGCAGGTTGTCTCTCTCTCGCGAGCTGTCTCTCACAGATTGTCTCTCTCTCGCGAGCTGTCTCTTTCTCTCGCGAGCTGTCTCTTGCAGGTTGTCTCTCTCTCGCGAGCTGTCTCTCTCTCTCGCGAGCTGTCTCTCACAGATTGTCTCTCTCTCGCGAGCTGTCTCTTGCAGGTTGTCTCTCTCTCGTGAGCTGTCTCTCTCCCTCGCGAACTGTCTCTTGCAGGTTGTCTCTCTCTCGCGAGCTGTCTCTTTCTCTCGCGAGCTGTCTCTTGCAGGTTGTCTCTGTCTCGCGAGCTGTCTCTCACAGATTGTCTCTCTCTCGCGAGCTGTCTCTTGCAGGTTGTCTCTCTCTCGCGAGCTGTCTCTCACGGATTGTCTCTCCCTCGCGAGCTGTCTCTTTCTCTCGCGAGCTGTCTCTTGCAGGTTGTCTCTCTCTCGCGAGCTGTCTCTCACAGATTGTCTGTCTCTCGCGAGCTGTCTCTCTCTCTCTCTCGCGAGCTGTCTCTTGCAGGTTGTCTCTCTCTCGTGAGCTGTCTCTCTCTCTCGCGAGCTGTCTCTTGCAGGTTGTCTATCTCTCGCGAGCTGTCTCTCACAGATTGTCTCTCTCTCGCGAGCTGTCTCTCACAGGTTGTCTGTCTCGCGAGCTGTCTCTTTCTCTCGCGAGCTGTCTCTTGCAGGTTGTCTCTCTCTCGCGAGCTGTCTCTCACAGATTGTCTCTCTCTCGTGAGCTGTCTCTTTCTCTCGCGAGCTGTCTCTTGCAGGTTGTCTCTCTCTCGTGAGCTGTCTCTCTCTCTCGCGAACTGTCTCTTGCAGGTTGTCTCTCTCTCGCGAGCTGTCTCTTGCAGGTTGTCTCTCTCTCGTGAGCTGTCTCTCTCTCTCGCGAACTGTCTCTTGCAGGTTGTCTTTCTCTCGCGAACTGTCTCTTGCAGGTTGTCTCTCTCTCGTGAGCTGTCTCTCTCTCTCGCGAGCTGTCTCTTGCAGGTTGTCTCTCTCTCGTGAGCTGTCTCTCTCTCTCGCGAACTGTCTCTTGCAGGTTGTCTCTCTCTCGCGAGCTGTCTCTTACAGGTTGTCTCTCTCTCGTGAGCTGTCTCTCTCTCTCGCGAACTGTCTCTTGCAGGTTGTCTCTCTCTCGTGAGCTGTCTCTCTCTCGCGAGCTGTCTCTTGCAGGTTGTCTCTCTCTCGCGAGCTGTGTCTTGCATGTTGTCTCTCTCTCGTGAGCTGTCTCTTGCAGGTTGTCTCTCTCTCGCGAGCTGTCTCTTGCAGGTTGTCTATCTCGCAAGCTGTCTCTCTCTCTCGCGAGCTGTCTCTCTCTCTCGCGAGCTGTCTCTCTCGCGAGCTGTCTCTTGCAGGTTGTCTCTCTCTCGCGAGCTGTCTCTTGCAGGTTGTCTCTCTCTCGTGAGCTGTCTCTTGCAGGTTGTCTCTCTCTCGCGAGCTGTCTCTTGCAGGTTGTCTCTCTCGCGAGCTGTCTCTCTCTCTCGCGAGCTGTCTCTCACAGATTGTCTCTCTCTCGTGAGCTGTCTCTTGCAGGTTGTCTCTCTCTCGCGAGCTGTCTCTTGCAGGTTGTCTCTCTCTCGCGAGCTGTCTCTTGCAGGTTGTCTCTCTCGCGAGCTGTCTCTTGCAGATTGTCTCTCTCTCGTGAGCTGTCTCTTGCAGGTTGTCTCTCTCTTGTGAGCTGTCTCTTGCAGGTTGTCTCTCTCTCGTGAGCTGTCTCTTGCAGGTTGTCTCTCTCTCGTGAGCTGTTTCTTGCAGGTTGTCTCTCTCGCGAGCTGTCTCTTGCAGATTGTCTCTCTCTCGTGAGCTGTCTCTTGCAGGTTGTCTCTCTCTCGCGAGCTGTCTCTTGCAGGTTGTCTCTCTCTCGCGAGCTGTCTCTTGCAGGTTGTCTCCCTCTCGCGAGCTGTCTCTTGCAGGTTGTCTCTCTCGCGAGCTGTCTCTCTCTCTCGCGAGCTGTCTCTCACAGATTGTCTCTCTCTCGTGAGCTGTCTCTTGCAGGTTGTCTCTCTCTCGCGAGCTGTCTCTCTCTCGCGAACTGTCTCTTGCAGGTTGTCTCTCTCTCGCGAGCTGTCTCTTGCAGGTTGTCTCTCTCTCGCGAGCTGTCTCTCTCTCTCGCGAGCTGTCTCTTGCAGGTTGTCTCTCTCTCGTGAGCTGTCTCTCTCTCTCGCGAACTGTCTCTTGCAGGTTGTCTCTCTCTCGCGAGCTGTCTCTTGCAGGTTGTCTCTCTCTCGTGAGCTGTCTCTCTCTCTCGCGAGCTGTCTCTTGCAGGTTGTCTCTCTCTCGCGAGCTGTCTCTTGCAGGTTGTCTCTCTCTCGCGAGCTGTCTCTTGCAGGTTGTCTCTCTCTCGCGAGCTGTCTCTTGCTTTTTGTCTCTCTCTCGTGAGCTGTCTCTCTCTCTCGTGAGCTGTCTCTCTCTCTCGCGAACTGTCTCTTGCAGGTAGTCTCTCTCTCGTGAGCTGTCTCTCTCTCTCGCGAACTGTCTCTTGCATGTTGTCTCTCTCTCGTGAGCTGTCTCTCTCGCGAACTGTCTCTTGCAGGTTGTCTCTCTCTCGTGAGCTGTCTCTTGCAGGTGGTCTCTCTCTCGTGAGCTGTCTCTCTCTCTCGCGAGCTGTCTCTTACAGGTTGTCTCTCTCTCGTGAGCTGTCTCTCTCTCTCGCGAACTGTCTCTTGCAGGTTGTCTCTCTCTCGTGAGCTGTCTCTCTCTCTCGCGAGCTGTCTCTTGCAGGTTGTCTCTCTCTCGCGAGCTGTCTCTTGCAGGTTGTCTCTCTCTCGCGAGCTGTCTCTTGCAGGTTGTCTCTCTCTCGCGAGCTGTCTCTCTCTCTCGCGAGCTGTCTCTCTCTCTCGCGAGCTGTCTCTTGCAGGTTGTCTCTCTCTCGCGAGCTGTCTCTTGCAGGTTGTCTCTCTCTCGCGAGCTGTCTCTTGCAGGTTGTCTCTCTCTCGCGAGCTGTCTCTCTCTCTCGCGAGCTGTCTCTTGCAGGTTGTCTCTCTCTCGCGAGCTGTCTCTCTCTCTCGCGAGCTGTCTCTTGCAGGTTGTCTCTCACTCGCGAGCTGTCTCTTGCAGGTTGTCTCTCTCTCCCGAGCTGTCTCTTGCAGGTTGTCTCTCTCTCGCGAGCTGTCTCTTGCAGGTTGTCTCTCTCTCGCGAGCTGTCTCTCTCTCGCGAGCTGTCTCTTGCAGGTTGTCTCTCTCTCGCGAGCTGTCTCTTGCAGGTTGTCTCTCTCTCGTGAGCTGTCTCTCTCTCTCGCGAACTGTCTCTTGCAGGTTGTCTCTCTCTCGCGAGCTGTCTCTTGCAGGTTGTCTCTCTCTCGTGAGCTGTCTCTCTCTCTCGCGAGCTGTCTCTTGCAGGTTGTCTCTCTCTCGCGAGCTGTCTCTTGCAGGTTGTCTCTCTCTCGCGAGCTGTCTCTCTCTCTCGCGAGCTGTCTCTTGCAGGTTGTCTCTCTCTCGCGAGCTGTCTCTTGCAGGTTGTCTCTCTCTCGCGAGCTGTCTCTTGCAGGTTGTCTCTCTCTCGCGAGCTGTCTCTCTCTCTCGCGAGCTGTCTCTTGCAGGTTGTCTCTCTCTCGCGAGCTGTCTCTCTCTCTCGCGAGCTGTCTCTTGCAGGTTGTCTCTCTCTCGCGAGCTGTCTCTTGCAGGTTGTCTCTCTCTCCCGAGCTGTCTCTTGCAGGTTGTCTCTCTCTCGCGAGCTGTCTCTTGCAGGTTGTCTCTCTCTCGCGAGCTGTCTCTCTCTCTCGCGAGCTGTCTCTTGCAGGTTGTCTCTCTCTCGCGAGCTGTCTCTTGCAGGTTGTCTCTCTCTCGTGAGCTGTCTCTCTCTCTCGCGAACTGTCTCTTGCAGGTTGTCTCTCTCTCGCGAGCTGTCTCTTGCAGGTTGTCTCTCTCTCGTGAGCTGTCTCTCTCTCTCGCGAGCTGTCTCTTGCAGGTTGTCTCTCTCTCGCGAGCTGTCTCTTGCAGGTTGTCTCTCTCTCGTGAGCTGTCTCTCTCTCTCGCGAACTGTCTCTTGCAGGTTGTCTCTCTCTCGCGAGCTGTCTCTCTCTCTCGCGAGCTGTCTCTTGCAGGTTGTCTCTCTCTCGCGAGCTGTCTCTTGCAGGTTGTCTCTCTCTCGTGAGCTGTCTCTCTCTCTCGCGAGCTGTCTCTTGCAGGTTGTCTCTCTCTCGCGAGCTGTCTCTTGCAGGTTGTCTCTCTCTCGTGAGCTGTCTCTCTCTCTCTCGCGAGCTGTCTCTTGCAGGTTGTCTCTCTCTCGTGAGCTGTCTCTTTCTCTCACGAACTGTCTCATGCAGGTTGTCTCTCTCTCGCGAGCTGTCTCTTGCAGGTTGTCTCTCTCTCGTGAGCTGTCTCTCTCTCGCGAGCTGTCTCTTGCAGGTTGTCTCTCTCTCGTGAGCTGTCTCTTGCAGGTTGTCTCTCTCTCGCGAGCTGTCTCTTGCAGGTTGTCTCTCTCTCGTGAGCTGTCTCTCTCTCTCGCGAGCTGTCTCTTGCAGGTTGTCTCTCTCTCGTGAGCTGTCTCTTGCAGGTTGTCTCTCTCTCGCGAGCTGTCTCTCTCTCTCATGAGCTGTCTCTTGCAGGTTGTCTCTCTCTCGTGAGCTGTCTCTCTCTCTCGCGAGCTGTCTCTTGCAGGTTGTCTCTCTCTCGTGAGCTGTCTCTCTCTCTCGCGAGCTGTCTCTTGCAGGTTGTCTCTCTCTCGCGAGCTGTCTCTCTCTCTCGCGAGCTGTCTCTTGCAGGTTGTCTCTCTCTCGCGAGCTGTCTCTTGCAGGTTGTCTCTCTCTCGCGAGCTGTCACTCTCTCTCGCGAACTGTCTCTTGCAGGTTGTCTCTCTCTCGCGAGCTGTCTCTCTCTCTCGCGAGCTGTCTCTTGCAGGTTGTCTCTCTCTCGCGAGCTGTCTCTTGCAGGTTGTCTCTCTCTCGCGAGCTGTCTCTCTCTCTCGCGAACTGTCTCTTGCAGGTTGTCTCTCTCTCGCGAGCTGTCTCTTGCAGGTTTTCTCTCTCTCGTGAGCTGTCTCTTGCAGGTTGTCTCTCTCGCGAGCTGTCTCTTGCAGGTTGTCTCTCTCTCGCGAGCTGTCTCTTGCAGGTTGTCTCTCTCGCGAGCTGTCTCTTTCTCTCGCGAGCTGTCTCTTGCAGGTTGTCTCTCTCGCGAGCTATCTCTTTCAGGTTGTCTCTCTCGCGAGCTGTCTCTTGCAGGTTGTCTCTCTCGCGAACTGTCTCTTGCAGGTTGTCTCTCCTTCGCGAGCTGTCTCTTGCAGGTTGTCTCTCTCGCGAGCTGTCTCTTTCTCTCGCGAGCTGTCTCTTGCAGGTTGTCTCTCTCGCGAGCTGTCTCTTTCAGGTTGTCTCTCTCGCGAGCTGTCTCTTGCAGGTTGTCTCTCTCGCGAACTGTCTCTTGCAGGTTGTCTCTCTCGCGAGCTGTCTCTTTCTCTCGCGAGCTGTCTCTTGCAGGTTGTCTCTCTCGTGAGCTGTCTCTCTCTCTCGCGAGCTGTCTCTTGCAGGTTTTCTCTATCGCGAGCTGTCTCTTTCTCTCGCGAGCTGTCTCTTGCAGGTAGTCTCTCTCTCGCGAGCTGTCTCTCACAGATTGTCTCTCTCTCGCGAGCTGTCTCTTTCTCTCGCGAGCTGTCTCTCTCTCAAGAGCTGTCTCTTTCTCGCGAGCTCTCGCTCTCTCTCTCACGAGCTCTTTCGCTCTCTATGTCTGGTTCTCTCTCTCTCGCTCTGTGTCTCGCACTCTGTCTCTCGCACTCTCTCGCACTCATGCATATACTGTGACACACTGACAAGCTCTCTCGCGCACACACTTGGCGTACAACACCTCGCCCATCTTCGCGCGCACACGCACATACCTACACGCTCGCAGTCACACACTGACACACACACCACTCTCACATTCGCTCTGCTACATTCTCTCTCTCTCTCTCGCTCATACACACACTTAGACACACCTCACTGACATACACTCGCAGTCAGCAACACTCAAACACTTTCTATTTACTGGATTCAGGGATCTCAAAACGTATATTTCTAGTGAAATCTCGGTATCTAATTTTGGTTGGAGCACATTACCTTACGTATCTATTATGTACTGTTAGATAAAATAAAAATAAACTTTTGATGGATTAGGATTAGAAAATATTCCTTGCATTAGGAAGTTGTTTAGAAGGATGTAGATGTTACGAAGAATAAATAAATCAAGCTAAACTATTCCATATAATTGCAAAAAAATCTCACATGACTTTTTCTACTCTTATTCCTATATCTTCTTCGTGTTAGTTAAGATAAATATTTGTACAAATTGTCTTATTGCTTATTTCCTTGTAAGTACAAGGGGAATATGAGAATACAGTAGGCTTTATGCGATAGTCAAATGTTTGAGATTCTGTTGTCTTTGCACACTTAACATATAAAAAAATGAACAACGATGTTCCATTTCACGAAAGTTGTAAGTTTTCCGAAGCTCACACACATAACAAGGAATATCTCTGAAATGGTTCAACCTACCAGAAAATTTATTTGGTCATAAATTGTGTATTTCAGCGAGATCTACATTTTTTGTACAGTATAATTTGGTCTATCTCTAACGGTTTACCAGTTATGCAAAAGTCGTCCTGAGTAAATACGACTACAGGGGCTATAGCCAGAAAATTCAAGATATACATTTCATTTGTCATAAAAAATATCTCAAATATATGGCATTTTAATCAAAATCGTTAGAGCCATTTTGAAGAACATCAAAACTTTCGAAAAATGTTCCAACTTATAGGAATAAGAGTTTGTAAGAATGGTTAGTACAAGAGTAGAGAAACTCATGTGAGTGCAACACATCAGATTGTTTAACATTTGTATCAGTTATTGTAGCTCGCTAATCTACGAAACTATATTTCTAGTTTATCTCTTTGAAGGAACTTAGTCAGAATAGGCCCAATAAGGATTACTGTATTTCACACAATACACTTACAAAACAAATTCTGGCCAAACAAATGGAACAACGTTTTCAAGTGAGATTATTTTCTGAGTATTGCATAGACAATAAAAAACGGTAAGATAATTCAGCTGCTATTTTGATTAAAACTAGCTGGTAAGGTCAACCTTGTTTTTCAGTGTTATTTTCAGCTTTATATTTGAACGTTCCAGGAGGTGTCGACGAAACTACAAATTAATTGGAACCAGCGAATGAGGAAAGTTTGATTGGCTTCCCTGAGCCACACATTTGGTTCGGGGCAAACTAATCGGATTCCCGTGATGTTCCTACGTCGGCCCATATCTGCACCAGACAAGTCACGTGTCACTCTGAAATACTACAAGCTACTGGCCGTTGTCCAGCATATTCTACAAGATCGTAGCTGTAAATGGGTGCCGTAGACTATCATAAGCAGCTGTAGACTACGGTAGTTTTCCTAGTAGATTTGGTCAGTTAAGAACATATCCACATTACCTGTATGTTAGGTGTGTTGTATATCTATCATAAGTAAGTGTAGACTACGGTAGTTTTCCTAGTAGATTTGGTCAGTTAAGAACATACCCACATTACCTGTATGTTAGGTGTGTTGTATATCTATCATAAGTAAGTGTAGACTACGGTAGTTTTCCTAGTAGAATTGGTCAGTTAAGAACATACCCACATTACCTGTATGTTAGGTGTGTTGTATATCTATCATAAGTAAGTGTAGACTACGGTAGTTTTCCTAGTAGAATTGGTCAGTTAAGAACATACCCACATTACCTGTATGTTAGATGTGTTGTATATCTATCATAAGTAAGTGTAGACTACGGTAGTTTTCCTGGTAGAATTGGTAAGTTTAGAACATGCCCACATTACCTGTATGTTAGGTGTGTTGTATATCTATCATAAGTAAGTGTAGACTACGGTAGTTTTCCTAGTAGAATTGGACAGTTAAGAACATACCCACATTACCTGTATGTTAGGTGTGTTGTATATCTATCATAAGTAAGTGTAGACTACGGTAGTTTTCCTAGTAGAATTGGTCAGTTAAGAACATACCCACATTACCTGTATGTTAGGTGTGTTGTATATCTATCATAAGTAAGTGTAGACTACGGTAGTTTTCCTAGTAGAATTGGTCAGTTAAGAACATACCCACATTACCTGTATGTTAGGTGTGTTGTATATCTATCATAAGTAAGTGTAGACTACGGTAGTTTTCCTGGTAGAATTGGTAAGTTTAGAACATGCCCACATTACCTGTATGTTAGATGTGTTGTATATCTATCATAAGTAAGTGTAGACTACGGTAGTTTTCCTAGTAGAATTGGACAGTTAAGAACATACCCACATTACCTGTATGTTAGGTGTGTTGTATATCTATCATAAGTAAGTGTAGACTACGGTAGTTTTCCTAGTAGAATTGGACAGTTAAGAACATACGCACATTACCTGTATGTTAGGTGTGTTGTATATCTATCATAAGTAAGTGTAGACTACGGTAGTTTTCCTAGTAGAATTGGTCAGTTAAGAACATACCCACATTACCTGTATGTTAGGTGTGTTGTATATCTATCATAAGTAAGTGTAGACTACGGTAGTTTTCCTAGTAGAATTGGACAGTTAAGAACATACTCACATTACCTGTATGTTAGGTGTGTTGTATATCTATCATAAGTAAGTGTAGACTACGGTAGTTTTCCTAGTAGAATTGGACAGTTAAGAACATACGCACATTACCTGTATGTTAGGTGTGTTGTATATCTATCATAAGTAAGAGTAGACTACGGTAGTTTTCCTAGTAGAATTGGTCAGTTAAGAACATACCCACATTACGTGTATGTTAGGTGTGTTGTATATCTATCATAAGTAAGTGTAGACTACGGTAGTTTTCCTAGTAGAATTGCTCAGTTAAGAACTTACCCACATTACCTGTATGTTAGGTGTGTTGTATATCTATCATAAGTAAGTGTAGACTACGGTAGTTTTCCTAGTAGAATTGGTCAGTTAAGAACATACCCACATTACCTGTATGTTAGGTGTGTTGTATATCTATCATAAGTAAGTGTAGACTACGGTAGTTTTCCTAGTAGAATTGGTCAGTTAAGAACATACCCATATTACCTGTATGTTAGGTGTGTTGTATATCTATCATAAGTAAGTGTAGACTACGGTAGTTTTCCTAGTAGAATTGGACAGTTAAGAACATACCCACATTACCTGTATGTTAGGTGTGTTGTATATCTATCATAAGTAAGTGTAGACTACGGTAGTTTTCCTAGTAGAATTGGTCAGTTAAGAACATACCCACATTACCTGTATGTTAGATGTGTTGTATATCTATCATAAGTAAGTGTAGACTACGGTAGTTTTCCTAGTAGAATTGGTCAGTTAAGAACATACCCACATTACCTGTATGTTAGATGTGTTGTATATCTATCATAAGTAAGTGTAGACTACGGTAGTTTTCCTAGTAGAATTGGACAGTTAAGAACATACCCACATTACCTGTATGTTAGGTGTGTTGTATATCTATCATAAGTAAGTGTAGACTACGGTAGTTTTCCTAGTAGAATTGGACAGTTAAGAACATACCCACATTACCTGTATGTTAGGTGTGTTGTATATCTATCATAAGTAAGTGTAGACTACGGTAGTTTTCCTAGTAGAATTGGACAGTTAAGAACATACCCACATTACCTGTATGTTAGGTGTGTTGTATATCTATCATAAGTAAGTGTAGACTACGGTAGTTTTCCTAGTAGAATTGGACAGTTAAGAACATACCCACATTACCTGTATGTTAGGTGTGTTGCATACCTTTCCGGCGTTATTTCATATCGATCGCTTTGTTTGTGCTATGCGATCATGTTTTACAAGATTCACCTAGGAACTGGAAGTCAGATTGAAGACACTTTAAGTAGTCATGCAGTTGGTTCAATTTTGATTTTGAACACATTGACTGAAGTCATGATGTCATGATATTATGTTTGAATTTGTTATTATTTTTCTTAGTTCGTTGTATTTTGTATTATAGTTCCTTCCCTACTAGTATTACTGCGTCATGTGTGTGCTTCGCCACATCTATCGAGTCATGGTTTTGGGTGAGCAAGATATGATGTCAGCGCTGACTGACCTCTCGTTAGTCCTTAAATGTTAATGTATCCGTACGCCAGATGGCAGCAATTGCTGCGTGAATAGATCATTGGGCGCATTGCAACATTTACACACACACACACACACACACACACACACACACGCACAGACGCCAGACGCCAGTTCGACGCCAGACGCCAGATGCCAGTTCGAGTCGAACGGAGGTGAGGTGAATGTTCCTCCGGTCGAGTGTCTTTACCGCAGTACCTAGCCGTCATACGGCTTTACCTGCGCGATGGTTTTGACGGTGTCACTACAGGGATATTTTCACTGGGAAATTTGTTGGGACAGGGGTTTTTATAGTAATTGTAGGTAGGGATTGGTTCGCAAGTGAGCTGTGCGCGAATTTTACGCGCTAATTCCTACCAGGGTTCTAGCCGTCAGTCACTCGCTGAGAGGTGAACTGAGCTGGTGATTCGCTCTGTTTTGAGTACAGATTGCATTTTCGCCTTTCCCATCTTGGATTAGATCACCGGACTTAAGATGTCCTTCGGCAATCTTTTGGATGGTAATCGGCGCGGCTGTCTCTAGTCGTATTGGCCCAGGGTATTCACCAGAGGGTTGGGGTGGTTCTGGAGTTTATTGTACATTGTTCGAGCGCGAGTTTTGATCACGTCGACAATGTACGGGATACCGGAATGTTCGTGTAGGATATGGGCAGGAAATCTTCGGCCTGTATCATATATCATCCTTAATGCCCGGTTCTGCAACGTCTGGAGTCTGATGAAGGTGGACCTTGCCACCACTCCCCAGATCTCGCATCCGTACAGGACCAGAGGCGGGATGATCGCTCGATACAGCCGAAGCTTCAGGCGTAGGGGCATGGTTTGGGAACTGAGGATGGGGTACAACTGCCGCAGGACAGCGTGGCCTTGCAGTACTTTGCCCCTGACGTGATGTCTATACGTCAGCCGCCGGTCCAGCGTGATCCCGAGATACTTCGCCGTAGTGACCCAGGGGATCCGACGGCGCCGAAGCACGAGATCCAGCGGGAGCCGGTTGGCTATCGTATTAGCCAGGAGAATCGCAGAGCTTTTCTCCGGGTTTATAGGCATACGCCAGTTCTCGCACCATCTATTGATGGCACAGAGGTGGGCTTGTACTTGTCGGTAACTGTAGCGCGGGTTCTTGTTAGTAGCGAAGATCATGAGATCGTCCGCATACTGACAGATGTGTGTGTTGGGGTGCGTCGGGAGATCGGCCATGTAAGCTGCAAAAAGTGCCGGTGACAGTACACTGCCCTCGGGGACTCCTGCGCCAATGGGCCTTTCTCTAGAAAATGATCCCTCCACCTTCACCCGGAAGCTACGTTCCTGTAGGAAACCAGCCACCAAGTAAATGTATGGAGGGGGGATTTCCTGCTGTATGAGCTTGTAGACAAGCCCCTCATGCCAAGTGGTAGAAAATGGCTTTTCCACGTCGAGCAACACAGCCACCGTTTTAGCCCTCTCCTGGTAAGCCAGGGAAGCTTTCTCGGCTACACGCAGTAGTTGTTCAGTCGTGGAATGACCAGAACGAAAACCAAACTGGTGTTCCGGTAGGAGACCTTTTTCCTCCAAAAGAGGTCCGAGGCGGGACAGGAACAGTTTCTCGAACACTTTCGAGACAACTGGTAGGAGGCTGATGGAACGGTAACTAGATGGAAAAACCGGATTCCTTCCCTGCTTCAAAACGCATACCACACGCGCCTGTTTCCAGACAGCTGGAAAGTGGCACATGCTGAGGCATGCGTTGTAAATGCGGGTCAAGTGCATCACGGCTCTATGGGGTAGGTGCTGGAGCATTTCCGCTGTTACACGGTCCTGCCCAGGGGCTTTACTAGGTTTTAGGTGTCGGATGGTGTTAGTTACCTCGCGAGGGGTAACTACCGGGATGTGGAACTCCTCGTGGCCCGCGGGTCGGACTTCTAGGAAGTCTTCTACCGCTTGTTCCACGAGGTCAGTGTGGTCATCGTTCTGAGGATCTACCCTAGGCTGGAACTGAGTCTCCAGATAGTCTGCTAGTGCCTCTGCTTTTTCCCTCGGTTCAAAGACTAGTCTTCCCCGAGGGCTGTGCACTGGATGCTGGTGTGCAGATTTATCTTTCCTCAAGGCTCGGACGATGCGCCATGGTTTCCTCTCTTGGAGGTTTACGCGACGCATTGTTTCGTCCCAAGCTGCTTGCCTATGTTTTCTTAGGAGTCGTCTCACCAGGGATTTGAACTTCTGGTGTATTACTCCTATCCTAGGATGTCGGAATCTCTGCCATAGCCGTCTGACAGCATTCTTTGCTTGAATGAGGCGTTTTAGTGGGACAGGGATAGATGTCGGGTTTGGTGCTTCGGTAGGAATGCGATGCGTGTGAGCACGCACCGCGTTTAGGACGGAGGTAGAAAACCCCGTGGCTGCCTCCTCGAGAGCCTCTATCGAGTCTATTCGAGGATTTGCTTCCACAGAGTTTTGAAGGGCTAGGACGGCTGCATCCCAGTCGACTTCATCCACCCAGTCCGGCACTCCCAGGGCAGTAAGATTAACGTCTGCATCCACCACAACAGGGTTGTGGTCGGAGTCCAGATCGTTAATCACAGAGAGGTCCAAGTGAAATGGTATGTTTTTGGTGACCATGAAATCGATGATATCCGCGGCGCCGCGTGCCGGGTAGTAGGTTGGACCTCTCGGCCCGTGCGCGTGAAGGGCGGGGTTCCCGCTAATGAGACGGTACAATCCCCGGCCCTTAACGTTCTGGGTGCGGCTGTGCCAGCTTGGGTGTTTTGCGTTGAAGTCGCCTGCAATGCAAACCCTGTGGTGTAGGTTCAGGAGTGCCGTGATGTCCGCTTCATAGAAGTGACCATCCGGCGGGTCGTATACCGCCACAAGCACCAGATCGTTCCCGCCCAAGGATAGCCTTATGGCGGTTGCCTCCAGGTGTTGTAGCGGAGGAATGGTTACAGGAGTGTGGGTGAGATGGTTCTTTATGAAAATGGCAGTACCACCGCCCTGTCGGCCGACGCGATCAGACCGATGAGCGGCGTAACTTGGCAGGTTAAACTGTACACCAGCGTGCAAGTGCGTTTCACAGACCATCAGGATATCAATCCCATGGCTGTCCACGAACTCCAGCAGGCCAGGTCTCTGGTCTCTAACCCCATTTGCGTTCCAGAACGCAGCTCTAAATGAACGCACAGTTCTATGCGCCATTAAGAGTTCATGGAGTTAGAGTAGAGTTCCTTAGCCGTTTGAAGCACCGCGAGGTGCTTCTTCACAGCGGAAATCCCGGGTTTGTTGAAGGTTTCCCTGCAGCGTCGTAGTATTGGGAGGGAACGCTGAACTAAGTCGGCGAACCAGGTTGCCAACTCGATGAATTCAGCCATCTCCTCGGAAGCGAATGTGTCCCCTAGTTCAAGTTCAAGTTCAAGTTATTTATTAGAAAAGTGTTGGCCTGGTGCCGGTACAATGGGCCCGGCTTACAGGCTATATTTAACATTTTTTTACATTTGGCTTTGTTTATATATACACTTTTTCGGTGTCTACAAAAAACCCATACGGTGACCATCTGTAGGTCACGAAGAATAGTTTTCTTTTGTCTTTTGTCTGTTTCGTCTTTGGGTTATATCTACATATGTACATATTTACAAATTATATACAGACACATACACGCACGCATTCACCCACACACACACTCGTACACACATACACACATCTTCACTGGGCACACCAGAAATATGCGTCCCAGCGCACTACACTATTTACACTATGTACACTGTCCCGCGGTGGCAGCTCCTGAATATTTTCCGAGGCGAGGGCCTCTGCCGGAACATGTATGTGGCTTAGGGACGAGGTTGCGTGGACGCGCATTAGTCGGCGAGCCGAGCCGCTTCTAGAACATTTTTATCCTAGTATGTTTGCGGTGCTTCGGCTCGCCTTTGCCGATGTTAGCGATCACGTCATTTTCGTGGTTCCTAATGCGCGTCCATGCCGCCATTGCTCTTTTGTCTATTGCCTCCGGGATGAACGGGATATGAGTTTCGAGGTGAAGAGTTTGGGTGGTGGTGACGAGTGGAGCAGAGAGGATTTTTCTGAGGGAGAGGTTTTGGAGGGTTTGGAGTTGTTTGAGGGCAGTTTTGGAGGCATTAGCCCAGGCCACACATGCATACAGGACCACCGAGAGAATAAATGACCTATATAGTATAAGTTTTGACTTTAGTCGCAACTGTTTACTACGGAAGATGGCGGCGCACAACTTTAGCCGCTGTCTGCCTTTATTGGCGCTATTTTTTATGTGGGTGGACCAACACATTGTGCGGTCCAAGGTGACACCTAAGTATTTAACTTGCTGACGGCAGTGCAGTACTTGACCACCGACCGTTAGGTCCGTTGCCAAAGTGTGACGCCGCTTAGAGAAATGAATCAGCTGGCATTTGTCGGGATTAATTTTGATTTTCCAGTCATGTTGCCATGAAAGGAAGTTGTTCACATAACGTTGCATTTCTGCAAGGCCGAAACGTGGATTTCTATGGTGGTTGTATATTGCAGTGTCGTCAGCATACATGGCGACCTTGCATCTGGCGTCCACTGGGACGCCAGACGCCAGACGCCAGTTCGAGTCGAACGGAGGTGAGGTGAATGTTCCTCCGGTCGAGTGTCTTTACCGCAGTACCTAGCCGTCATACGGCTTTACCTGCGCGATGGTTTTGACGGTGTCACTACAGGGATGTTTTCACTGGGAAATTTGTTGGGACAGGAGTTTTTATAGTAATTGTAGGTAGGGATTGGTTCGCAAGTGAGCTGTGCGCGAATTTTACGCGCTAATTCCTACCAGGGTTCTGGCCGTCAGTCACTCGCTGAGAGGTGACTGAACTGGTGATTCGCTCTGTTTTGAGTACAGATTGCATTTTCGCCTTTCCCATCTTGGATTAGATCGCCGGACTTAGGATGTCCTTCGGCAATCTTTTGGATGGTAGTCGGCGCGGCTGTCTCTGGTCGTATTGGCCCAGGGTATTCACCAGAGGGTTGGGGTGGTTCTGGAGTTTATTGTACATTGTTCGAGCGCGAGTTTTGATCACGTCGACAATGTACGGGATGCCGGAATGTTCGTGTAGGATATGGGCAGGAAATCTTCGGCCTGTATCATATATCATCCTTAATGCCCGGTTCTGCAACGTCTGGAGTCTGATGAAGGTGGATCTTGCCACCACTCCCCAGATCTCGCATCCGTACAGGACCAGAGGCGGGACGATCGCTCGATACAGCCGAAGCTTCAGGCGTAGGGGCATGGTTTGGGAAATGAGGATGGGGTACAACTGCCGCAGGACAGCGTGGCCTTGAAGTACTTTGCCCCTGACGTGATGTCTATACGTCAGCCGCCGGTCCAGCGTGACCCCGAGATACTTCGCCGTAGTGACCCAGGGGATCCGACGGCGCCGAAGCACGAGGTCCAGCGGGAGCCGGTTGGCTATCGTATTAGCCAGGAGAATCGCAGAGCTTTTCTCCGGGTTAATAGACATACGCCAGTTCTCGCACCATCTATTGATGGCACAGAGGTGGGCTTGTACTTGTCGGTAACTGTAGCGCGGGTTCTTGTTAGTAGCGAAGATCATGAGATCGTCCGCATACTGACAGATGTGTGTGTTGGGGTGCGTCGGGAGATCGGCCATGTAAGCTGCGAAGAGTGCCGGTGACAGTACACTGCCCTCGGGGACTCCTGCGCCAATGGGCCTCTCTCTGGAGAATGATCCCTCCACCTTCACCCGGAAGCTACGTTCCTGTAGGAAACTAGCCACCAAGTAAATGTATGGAGGGGGGATTTCCTGCTGTATAAGCTTGTAGACAAGCCCCTCATGCCAAGTGGTAGAAAATGCCTTTTCCACGTCGAGCAACACTGCCACCGTTTTAGCTCTCTCCTGGTAAGCCAGGGAAGCTTTCTCGGCTACACGGAGTAGTTGTTCAGTCGTGGAATGACCAGAACGAAAACCAAACTGGTGTTCCGGTAGGAGACCTTTTTCCTCCAAAAGAGGTCCGAGGCGGGACAGGAACAGTTTCTCGAACACTTTCGAGACAACTGGTAGGAGGCTGATGGAACGGTAACTGGATGGAAAAACCGGATTCTTTCCCCGCTTCAAAACGCATACCACACGCGCCTGTTTCCAGACAGCTGGAAAGTGGCACATGCTGAGGCATGCGTTGTAAATGCGGGTCAAGTGCATCACGGCTCTATGGGGTAGGTGCTGGAGCATTTCCGCTGTTACACGGTCCTGCCCAGGGGCTTTACTAGGTTTTAGGTGCCGGATGGTGTTAGTTACCTCGCGAGGGGTAACTACCGGGATGTGAAGCTCCTCGTGGCCCGCGGGTCGGACTTCTAGGAAGTCTTCTACCGCTTGTTCCACGAG
Organism: Tenodera sinensis; assembly: GCA_030765045.1. NCBI lineage: Eukaryota > Metazoa > Arthropoda > Insecta > Mantodea > Mantidae > Tenodera > Tenodera sinensis. The sequence goes on from CM060963.1 coordinate 15,590,657, forward strand.
GTCAGTGTGGTCATCGTTCTGAGGATCTACCCTAGGCTGGAACTGAGTCTCCAGATAGTCTGCTAGTGCCTCTGCTTTTTCCCTCGGTTCAAAGACAAGTCTTCCCCGAGGGCTGTGCACTGGATGCTGGTGTGCAGATTTGTCTTTCCTCAAGGCTCGGACGATGCGCCACGGTTTCCTCTCTTGGAGGTTTACGCGACGCATTGTTTCGTCCCAAGCTGTTTGCCTGTGTTTTCTTAGGAGTCGTCTCACCAGGGATTTGAACTTCTGGTGTATTACTCCTATCCTAGGATGTCGGAATCTCTGCCATAGCCGTCTGACAGCATTCTTTGCTTGAATGAGGCGTTTTAGTGGGACAGGGATAGATGTCGGGTTTGGTACTTCGGTAGGAATGCGATGCGTGTGAGCACGCACCGCGTTTAGGACAGAGGTAGAAAACCCCGTGGCTGCCTCCTCGAGAGCCTCTATCGAGTCTATTCGAGGATTTGCTTCCACAGAGTTTTGAAGGGCTAGGACGGCTGCGTCCCAGTCGACTTCATCCACCCAGTCCGGCACTCCCAGGGCAGTAAGATTAACGTCTGCATCCACCACAACAGGGTTGTGGTCGGAGTCCAGATCGTTAATCACAGAGAGGTCCAAGTGAAATGGTATGTTTTTGGTGACCATGAAATCGATGATATCCGCGGCGCCGCGTGCCGGGTAGTAGGTTGGACCTCTCGGCCCGTGCGCGTGAAGGGCGGGGTTCCCGCTAATGAGACGGTACAATCCCCGGCCCTTAACGTCCTGGGTGCGGCTGTGCCAGCTTGGGTGTTTTGCGTTGAAGTTGCCTGCAATGCAAACCCTGTGGTGTAGGTTCAGGAGTGCCGTGATGTCCGCTTCATAGAAGTGACCATCCGGCGGGTCGTATACCGCCACAAGCACCAGATCGTTCCCGCCCAAGGATAGCCTTATGGCGGTTGCTTCCAGGTGTTGTAGCGGAGGAATGGTAACAGGAGTGTGGGTGAGATGGTTCTTTATGAAAATGGCAGTACCACCGCCCTGTCGGCCGACCCGATCAGACCGATGAGCGGCGTAACTTGGCAGGTTAAACTGTACACCAGCGTGCAAGTGCGTTTCACAGACCATCAGGATATCAATCCCATGGCTGTCCACGAACTCCAGCAGGCCAGGTCTCTGGTCTCTAACTCCATTTGCGTTCCAGAACGCAGCTCGAAATGAACGCACAGTTCTATGCGCCATTACGAACTTATGGAGTTAGAATAGAGGTCCTTAGCTGTTTGAACCACCGTGAGATGCTTCTGCACAGCGGAAATCCCGGGGTTGATGATGGTTTCCCTGCAGCGTCGTAGGATTGGGAGGGAACGCTGAACTAAGTCGGCGAACCAGGTTGCCAACTCGATGAATTCAGCCATCTCCTGGGAAGCGAATGTGTCCCCTAGTTTAGTTTTAGTTTAGTTAATTTTAAAAGTATTGGCCTGGTGCCGGTACAGTGGGCCCGGCTTACAGGCTATATTTACATTGATTTACAGTTGACTTTGTTCATATTTACAGTTTTCGCTATATACAAAAACCCATACGGTGACCATCTGTAGGTCACCGAGAATAGTTTTCTTTTGTCTTTTGTCTGTTTCGTCTTTGGGTTATATATACATATGTACATATTTACAAATTATATACAGACACATACACGCACGCATTCACCCACACACACACTCGTACACACATACACACACATCTTCACTGGGCACACCAGAAATATGCGTCCCAGCGCACTACACTATTTACAGTTTTGACACTATATACACTGTCCCGCGGTGGCAGCTCCTGAATATTTTCCGAGGCGAGGGCCTCTGCCGGAACATGTATGTGGCTTAGGGACGAGGTTGCGTGGACGCGCATTAGTCGGCGAGCCGAGCCGCTTCTAGAACATTTTTATCCTAGTATGTTTGCGGTGCTTCGGCTCGCCTTTGCCGATGTTAGCGATCACGTCATTTTCGTGGTTCCTAATGCGCGTCCATGCCGCCATTGCTCTTTTGTCTATTGCCTCCGGGATGAACGGGATATGAGTTTCGAGGTGAAGAGTTTGGGTGGTGGTGAGGAGTGGAGCAGAGAGGATTTTTCTGAGGGAGAGGTTTTGGAGAGTTTGGAGTTGTTTGAGGGCAGTTTTGGAGGCATTAGCCCAGGCCACACATGCATACAGGACCACCGAGAGAATAAATGACCTATATAGTATAAGTTTTGACTTTAGTCGCAACTGTTTACTACGGAAGATGGGGGCGCACAGCTTTAGCCGCTGTCTGCCTTTATTGGCGCTATTTTTTATGTGGGTGGACCAACACATTGTTCGGTCCAAGGTGACACCTAAGTATTTAACTTGCTGACGGCAGTGCAATATTTGACCATCGACCGTTAGGTCCGTTGCCAAAGTGTGACGCCGCTTAGAAAAATGAATCAGCTGGCATTTGTCGGGATTAATTTTGATTTTCCAGTCATGTTGCCATGAGAGGAAATTGTTCACATAACGTTGCATTTCTGCAAGGCCGAAACGTGGATTTCTATGGTGGTTGTATATTGCAGTGTCGTCAGCATACATGGCGACCTTGCATCTGGCGTCCACTGGGAAATCATTGGTGAACAATATATACAGAAAAGGGGACATTATTGCCCCTTGTGGGACGCCAGCCCGCATCACTCGCTCCCGTGAGGAGGAGCGGCCCACTTGGATGTAAAACTGCCGATTTTCTAGAAAATTGTGCAGCAAGTATAGATAATTTTGAAGAGCCGGGAAATTGTGGTGCAGTTTATAAATAAGGCCATTGTGCCAGCACCGGTCAAATGCAGCTTCTACGTCCAGAAATAGCGCCAACGTTGAAGCCCCATTGTTAAATTGCTCTGTTACGTCATCAGTTAGTCTGAGGAGCTGAAGTTCAGTGGAATGTCCTTTTCTAAAGCCAAACTGTGAATTTGAGAGTTCATGTGTTGCGGAGACTTGTTTTTGAAGCCGAGAAAGGATACATTTTTCGAGCAGTTTACCAATAGTAGACAAAAGACTAATGGGACGGTAGTTTTGCGGTTGTCTGGTGCTTTTCCCTTGCTTTGGGAGCATGATAACCTTAGCTCGTTTCCAAGTAGAGGGGAAATAGCCTTGCTGCAAACAGGCGTTAAATATCTTTGTTAGTTGCACCAGAGCTTTTCTCGGGAGATGCTTAAGTTCCTCATTAGTCACTTTGTCTGGACCGGCAGCTTTCCCATTAGGCAATTTCCTAATGAGCTTGTAAATTTCCTGCGGTGTTATGGTGGGTAGTTGTTGCTCTTGCTTCTGCGCCACCCAGGTTTGTACCCATGTCTGGACCTCCCGTTCTATTTCACAGTTGGTCACTGGGTTTTCGGTGAATCTGTCTTGGAGACAGTCAGCGAAGACCTCGGCTTTCTCCTCTGCGGAGAAGTGCAAGCCGCTTTGAGTGTGCAGCGCCTCAGTTGCGGAGTTGACGCTTGTGGAAACTTTGAAAGCCTTGAGTAATTTCCACAAAGAAGAGTCCGAATGTGTGGTACTCAGCATTTTGTTTTCCCATTGTTCAGTTTTATTGATTTTAATTTGTTGCCGAATGATGTTGCGTAGCCATTTTGCTAGCACTTTATATTCAGGCTGACGGGTGTATCGCCACAGTTTTGTCAAGCGTCGTCTCCGCGCAATGAGTTGCTCTACCTCGGGGTACGTGCAAAAACCGGGTGGTCTTGTGGTGTATGTGGTAGCATTTCTCTTGGCTGTGTGTAGCGAGGCAGTAAAGTTTTCAATGGCGACATCTATGTCTGCCTCGCTATAGTATGACAGTCTGGGTTGCGCCATCCCGTGCATTTCAGTGGTGAACTTATTCCAGTCGGTCTCAGCTCTACTTTGAGGGCCAGAGGCACTGGCTGAAATGCCACCCTGTATGTCGAAATGCACAGGAAGATGGTCGGAGTCCAGGCTGTGATAAACAGTAAAGTTATTTAACAGTGTCGCATTTTTTGTTAGTACGATGTCCAAAATCTCAGCGTCAAAGTGCCCTGATCGATGCCAAAAAGTGGGTTCTGGGGGAAGATGTACCTCAATGTCATCATTATCAGTTATAAATTCAACCAGGAGATTTCCCGCCGCGTTTGCCAGGCGTGAAAACCACCAGGGGTGCCGGGCATTGAAATCTCCTGCAATTATAACGTGCTCCTCTAAAGCGAGGATCTGCTCGAGGTCTTGTGTAAAGTCTGGGGAGTTAGGGGGCCGATAAAGTGCTACCAGCATAACCGTTTTACTATTTACACGTGTTTTAAGTGCTGTGCACTCTAACGCTGCCATTACAGGCAACGTAACAGAAGCATGAGCAATAGTATTTCTAAGCAAAATAGCAGTCCCTCCCCCTTGTCTGCCAATTCTGTCGTTCCGAAAGATTTGATACCCCTGGAGCTTAAAAGTGTGCTCGTGCTTTAATTTTGTTTCGCAGATGAATGCGACGTCAATTTTGTTACGCCGTAGGTAGTTTTCAAGTTCGTGTTGCTTCCTGTGGATGCCATCTGCATTCCACAGTAGTGCGCGAGTTAAAGTTGTGCCTCCCCTTACGTGGGCCATTTATTCTAAAAGGGCTGAGAGGAGACATATGATGGTCTCTATTTTCTCCCAAGTGTTGCTGCAGCTTTTGAATTTGTCCAGGAAAGGCTGCGCCTTCATCAATAGTGATGGTAAATTTAGGTCTCTGAACATGTTTAATATATCTATTATCCCACTCAGGTCACCCGTGGGCGCCTGTTGGGGTAGTGGAGGGGGACCATTCTGTGGTGGCACTGGTGCGTTTTGCCCTCCGGTAGTTCCCGCATAGGAGATACCTGTTTGAACCAGGGCCGGGTGTATGATGGGTTTTGGCCCTGGCTGAGCACTGGGAGAGCTCCTGGCTATGGATGCCAGTTGACGGCGGTGACGTTCGTTGCGAAACGTCTCGCACCCCCTGTAGCTGGCAGGATGCGTTTCCCCACAATTAGCACAGTGGGGTACAACGCCCTGCTTGGCCTTTTTCGGGCAATCAGCCAGGCGGTGGAGGTCACCGCAAAGGACACACCGGGAGGTCATATTGCAGTTCCTAAAAGTGTGCCCCAACTGCTGGCAGTTGTAACATTGCGTTATGTTTTGGTTTGTTTTCAGGACCTCCACGGTGACCATCATATGGCACACCTCTCGTTCCTGTAGAAGTTTTTGGTTTTCGGTGGTCCTGTCAAGACTAACCTGAAAATTTGGCAGAGGCCTCCCACGTGAAATCATCTGTCGTACTTGGACGCCGGTGTAGCCTTTTAGGAGCAGGTCCTCTTTCACGTAATCTTCCTCTAAGTCAGCTGGAAGACGTTTGATTACGTAGCGAAGAGGTTGATCCCCACGTGGAGTAAAACTGTAGTTTTCTACTCCGGCGTCCTTCAGGAGCTGCATTGTCGGGTTCGCGTCCTGCTTCCGTTGGAGGAAGAGCTTAGGGCAGTCCCTCGTCGTCTGCAATTTATATGTGCCGGCAGGAAGGGAGCCACGCAGGATGCGGAGGACCTTTACCGTGTGTTGGACGACAGGGATTATTATTCTTGGTGGTTTCTGGTTGTCTGATATTTTTGCTGCGTTGTTGGATGTGCTTGGGGCGGGAGTGGGGGTGGGAATGGTGGGCTGGGTGGTGTGTTTCTTCTGTGTCTGTGTTTGAATGGGGGCTTTGGTGGGGGGTAGCTTGGGGAAGGGGTCTCTAGAGGTGGAGGCTATTGCGGGTTGTGGTGGTGGATCCTCTGACGTCTCGTCGTCGGATTCTGCATCAATTTGTACCCTCAGCGGCGCGTAGGTGTTTCTCGTGGTGAGGGGATATGGCGGCGTTTTTTGTTTTGAGACGCGCTTGGGGCGCTGCTGGTCGGGACGTTCACTATCTGAATCGCTTTCCCGGCCGCTTCTTCTATTCCTCTTATTTCTTGCAGGCACTTGTTGCCACCCCTCGCTGAGGATGACTAATCGCCGCTTCTTGAGGGCATGCTCTTTGTAGCAGAACCCGAGGTCCTGTGCGAATTTTGAAAATTGTTGAGATTCCCCATCCATATTTGCCAGCACATTCTGGTAGTAGATGATCTCTCCCTTTAGTTCATCTACTTCTTTCTGAAGTTTCTCTATTTCCATTGCCTTACGCTCTTCCTCTGTCATCTGGGTCTTCTTGGTTGGTTGGTCCGTGGTTCGTTGGCCGTTGGGAGCTGTAGTCAATGGGGCTGTAGTGGGCGGGGCGAGTGCGGTGGCAGTCACGGCTGCTGCGCTGGATGCCATCACTTCCCTGACTCCGCTCTCGGCGGTGTCCCCTAACTTCAACTTCAACTTATTTATTATAAAAGACATTTGCCCGGTGCCGGTACAAAGGGGCCCGGCTTACAGGCTCAAATTGACATGAGATATATTTGACAGTATTTACATTGGTTATTTATTTTGCTTTGGTGTTCAAAAACCCATACAGTGGGCAGCTTTAGCCCACCGAGAACAGTTTTAATGCGTATTCTCGGTGTCCCCTAAGGTTGGTTCCGGGATGTTTTGTAGAGGCACTGCTGCCTCGTGGTTGGTTGAGCCAGTCCGCTGGGACGGGCTAGCATTGGCGGGCTCTGCCGCTTGCTGGTTGGTTGACGCAGCTTGAGCTGTGGGTACTGGTGGTGGGGAGAGTTTTCCAACAGTTTTGTTGGAATCCTTCGCCACAGTAGGTTTTTCTGTGTTTTCCACCACAGAGGCTTTCTTCTTCCCCTTCTTGGGAGGACGCTTTTCCTTAGGAGCAGTGCTGGGTGTTGGAGCAGTTTTTGTGCTCGCAACCTGGGGTGGGACACTTTCCGGGACTGGCTTTGTCATCGACTTGGCAACCTGGTCGCTAGGGGTTACTTCCGCGGCCTCGGCCTGCGCGAGAGCACCTTCGTGTCTCGCCAGTGCCGTGGCGAAAGAGACCCCTGTTCTGACTTCAGTGTCAGCCTTGCCCTGTTTGCCTTGCATTATCGCAAGTCTCCTAGGGCACCCGCGATAGATCCCTATGTGGCATCCATTGCAGTTGGCGCACCTTTTTTCTTCTCTTGGTGTCGGGCAAGCCTTTACCAGGTGCTCGCCCGCACAACGGAGACACTTGAGAGTCCTCTCACAGGCAAAGCTTGAGTGGTGGAAACCCAGGCATTTATAGCACTGGGCTGGCCCCTCCCTGCCGTGATAAGGCTCAATCGTGACCCGTGTATAGTACAGGCAAGTCACCTCGTCAATCTTAGGGGTTCCCTCCCCTTGTTTCTCTACGGTTACTAAGAATAGTGGTAGGGGTACCTTTGTGGGTTTCCCCTCTTTCACCTTTGTAGTGGTGAGTTGCACCACGGACCGCGGTTCGATTCCGTGTTCGTCCTTCAGGCCGGCACAGATATCCTGGGGGTCTGTCTCCGAATCGAGACCTCTAATTACCCTGCGGACCACGTGGGGTCGCTGTAGCGAATACGTGTGGAATTTTATTCCACTCGCCTTCAGCACTTCCTTTGCGGCCGCATGGTCTCCAGAGGAAGTGGTTCGGATAACAACACGCCCTGGGTGTCGTGTTGCCTGGAATACCGCCTTTAACTTTCCCCTGAGTTCCTTCATCACCTTGATGTGATTAGGGAAGGGGTCAGACACAATTGGCGGAATTTTTTCCGCCTTTTGTGCGGCTTGGTGCTGGGGGGACGCTGCAGGTCCCGATGAAGGAGCGGGTCGCTCTGGGCTCGAACCAGAGGACCTTTTCCTGCGGCTTTGTACCAGTACAAAGCCATCGTCGTCCGGCAGTGCTGGAGTTGGTTTGACAGGAGCTGGCGGTGTTATAGGGGCGACAGTCCCTTGATTAACAAGGCCCACGGCCTTTTTCACCTTCGGCCTACTCTTGGCCCTAGTAAGTGCCTTGGCGATGCTCACTCGGGGACCGGGTGAGGGGTTCGAGGTAGAGGGTTTCGGGGGTGTCAAAACCATGTCAGGGCTTACCTGCTTGCTGGTACTCGGTTTTACTGTCAAAGTCGGTGCAGGTGCCATTCGGCTCCCCACAGAGGGCCAGACGCCTTGCGGCGCGCCTATTGGGGTTCCAGCGAACCCCGGGTCCAGACCTGAGTCCAGACCCTTGGCTACAACCTTGTGGGGCTGCGGTCTCGTTGGTCTCAGTCGGTACCGAGTCTCCTCCGTCCGACATCTCTTCCTGGTTGGCCCGTGAAAGAGCTCGGCGAGCCTCCTTCACTAGACAGGCCAGTAGAGGGCCCAAGCCCGGTTCTGTGTTAGGACAGCTCCGGGAAAGCTGCCTCGGTGGATTCTCTTCTCTCTTCTTCAGTTTGGAGTGCCCTAAAATCTGCTTACCAGATTTCTTATAGGACACTCCGCGACGAACTAGCGGCGCCCGGCCTGGCTATTACACTGTATGTAGTTGGCGCGGTGCGTAGTGGCTGCTCCCTGGCGAGAGGTCACGCAGTTGGCTCCCCTTTTCTTCCAGTGGTCCAGCAGAGTGGTCGAGAGGTGTACACTAGGCGAGTTCCAATCACGAAGTGATGTGTGATGATCTAATAAGTGCTCTCCCCAAATACTAAAATATGTACAGTTCTGTCCTTAGCAATGCAACTTGTTAAAGAACTTTCTATTAGAAACACGTGAAACATTGCTTAATACTAACTGCTAATAATTATAATAGAAATATTCATTTGATCTTGTTTCCTAACCTCTAACAAACACTTCATTACCCTCAAGGAGGTAATAAACAAGAAATATCTTGCTTCCGCAAAACAAGGCTCTATCTATCGGCAGTCTATCTAAATATCGAACATCATCAAAGATCCGTGCCATCTGTTGGGGCTCCAGAAAACTACTTGAGATGGACACTTCCCTTGCGCTGTTTGAATACTGTATTGTTATACTTTCCACAGGGATAACTTTCAAGGTGGCAGCGTCATTGTTGAGTGGTTAGACCGTTCGTACATCACCAAGGTGGCCCGGGTTCAATCCCAGGGCCCCGCATGTGGTATTCGTGGTGGACTAAGCGACGTCTGGGCCGGTTTTCCCCAGGTTCTCGGGTTTCCCACGCCACTCATTCCACCAATTGCTCCATCAACTTTCTAATCATCCATTTTATATCATCTTCCTCACTGTCATACTGGTCACCCACTTCCAGGTCTTCACTCTGTCTAGTCCCTAGCTTCCTGTGCTCCCGACAGAGGTCTGACTCTAGACACTGTCTTGTAAGTCCTACATAAGGGGAGGGTAATCACTTCCTCACTCTCATACTTGCAGGTGTTCACTCTGTCTGGTACACAGGTTCCTGTGTTCCCTGACAGACGTCTGACTCTGGACACTGACTTGTAAGTCCTACATAAGGGGAGGGTAATCACTTCCTCACTCTCATACTTGCAGGTGTTCATTCTGTCTGGTACATAGGTTCCTGTGTTCCCTGACAGACGTCTGACTCTAGCCACTGACTTGTAAGTCCTACATAAGGGGAGGGTAATCACTTCCTCACTCTCATACTTGCAGGGGTTCACTCTGTCTGGTACATAGGTTCCTGTGTTCCCTGACAGACGTCTGACTCTACACACTGACTTGTAAGTCCTACATAAGGGAACGGTAATCAGACAAAGGATAAGAATAAGAAGATAACTCATGAAAATATAGAAATTAGTGCATTACTAATAAGTAAACCAGAAGCAATACCCCTGGGTTCATTATATAATAATTCCACGTTTTCGGAAGCATTTAGTTTCTTTAATTACATATTTTGAAGGGCAAATGAAGTTCTTTGTAAGAAACATAAAAATACGTTCGACTTCTGAAACTTTTTCTAGCATTCACGCAACTTAAAACAAATGATTCAACATGACTCCCATTCCTTTGCAAGCGCGTGCTCACTCTCTTTAACCAAGTTATGGAAGAGACCTCAAACATCGCGGTGTGATAGTCGTCCTCTACTGGAGTCTTCAGGTTTTCAGGACGTGTAGGAAAGACTCGGTCATTTAGACAAACCCGAGCGAAGTGGTGTCAAATCTAAAGATCACGGAGGCCACTGAGGTTTGCTGGTAATTCTGTTGCTCACATTAGGTAAAGACTAATTTTCCGCACTCTTGCAAAATACGGTCAGTTATCCTCACCATCTTATAATTCTTTCTTAAAGAATTTTGTAAAATTGAAAGACTATAATACACAGCTGAATGATAGTACAGAGAAATTTGACAATTTCTTTGGAATATGGCATAATTATTCCACCCAAAAATTCGATATCAAAATATCAACGGTAATATACATTTTATTTGCCATAAAACATCTCAAATATATGGCATTATAATAAAAACCATTAGGTCTATTGTCAAAAAAATGAAAATATTCAAAAAAATTTCCATTTAAAAAGTAGTTTAGAGTGGAGGAATTTTCTTCTAAACCATGTCCTATCTTTGAAAGTGTTAAACCTAAACACCATTTTGGTTTTTAAGCGACTTCTCGTTTTTGAGTTATGCTGTTATGGACAGAAAGAAACACGTATCTTTTTCTAAAAATGTTTTTTGGATTCAGGGGGTCTCAAAACATATATTTTCGATGAAATCCATACATCAAACTGTTGAGTGGAATACAATACTTCCCCTACTTACCAGTAGAGAAAGTAAAAATGCTCATATATTCTACACTCCGTGTAGATTATTCATCGTGAACCTTCTTCAGTTGCCATTTTCTGATGCGGAAGGGAAGCAAGCAGAGGCTGGTAATGAAGTGCTTATGAAATATTGACCTTGCACAAGGATCGATGTACCATTTTCACAGTGTTTGACAACTTCATTATGTTCAAAGCAATTAAAAAGTATTTGAGTGCGTAGATGGCAGCCCATTGAACAAAGGTGGCACAGGGGAAGTGGTATGTGTTCATTTGCTCACCAAACACTGACCGCTCAACGCGAGTGTTTTGTCTCAAAAGTAGAGAATTTCTGTGTGACAAATGTGAACCCCATCAGATCTGAATAAAGGAGAACTTGTATTCTGGAACAGTCTTCTTTACTTCTCCATAAATATAAAACGAAAAGTCGGTTAAAAACCAATGTTGGTATTTAAGTTTAATGTCTTTCAAGGATGCAACATGAAGATTTTGAAGAAAATAGCCCCACCCTAAACTACCCCTTACATGGAAAATGTTTCTACAATTTTGATTTTCTTGAAAATGTCTCAAACGATTTGGATTAAAATGCCGTATGATTGAGATATTTTTGTGACAAATGAAATGTATACCTTGAATTTTCTAGTTATAGCCTATGTAGTCCTGTTAACTCTGGATGACTTTTGAATAACTGGTAAACCGTTAGAGATAGACCAAATCATACTATACAAAAAATGTAGAGCTTGCTAAAATACACAATTTATCTCTCAATAAATTTTCTTGTAGGGTGAACCATTTCGGAGATATTCCTTGTTATGTGTGTGAGTTTCGGTAAACTTAGAAGTTTCGTGAAATGGATCATCGTTGTTTATTTTTTTATATGTTAAGTGTGCAAAGACAACAGAATCCCAAAGCTTTAAAACATTTTACTATCGCACAAAGCCTACTGTATTTTAATATGCCCCTTGTACCTACAAGGAAATAAGCAATAAGATAATTTGTACAAATGTTTATCTCAACTAACACGAAGAAGATATAGGAATAAGAGTTCGTAAGAATGGTTAGTACAAGAGTAGAGAAAGTCATGTGAGTGCAACACTACAGGTTTTTACTTTCTCTACTGGTAAGTAAGGGAAGCATTTCATTCCATCCAAAAATTCTATGTCGAAATTTCACTGGAAATATGTTTTGAGACGCCCTATTTTTGTGACGAGTGAAATGTATACCGTTAATTTTCTAGTTAAAGCCTATCCAGTCCTGTTAACTCTGGATAACTTTTGAATAACTGGTAAACCAATAGAGATAGACCAAATCTTACTGTATAAAAATGTAAATCTTGCTAAAATACACAATTTGTGTCCAAATAAAATTTTTTGTAGAGTGAGCCATTTCGGAGATATTCCTTGTTATTTGTGTTTGTTTTGGAGAACTTCCACTTCTAACAAATGGAACATCATTATTAAGTTTGTTATATGTTAATCGTGCAAAGACGATAGAATTTGAAAACTTTAAAGTATTTGAGTATCGCTCAAAGCCAACTGTATTCCCGTATTCCCCTTGTACCTACAAGGAAATAAGCAATAAGATAATTTGTACAAATGTTTATCTCAACTAACACGAAGAAGATATAGCTACATTGTGGTATTCAGCAACCCAGCTCGCACATGTAATTCTTCCCTATACGCTGTTCATCTAGAGATTAGAGGAGACGTAAACAAAGCCACATGCATTTTGACCACAGCGCACCCTCTCGACGCTTTCGCCGTGTAAATAGTCCCTTGAAGAAATACTGTTACTAAGGTCTGAAATGTCACTTAATGTTTGCTAAAGCATGAACTAAGTGTACTAAGCATAGCTAAAGTGTAAGAATACGCAGTTAAGTGAATCTGTAAGCAGCCTAATTCATTCTGCGCGCGCATTATTCAGTATGAAAGTAACATGGCGGAACAAGTGAGTGTTGTAAAATATAAGCGCGGCAAACAGTTGCGAAGTGGTGAAAAGACAACAATATTGAACGTGTTTAACAAGTTCTGCGAGAAATATCCCGAACTTGCTATCGAAGACGTGATGAAATTAACATTCGAGTTTACCGGTGTGTCAGTTGCAAGTATTTACAGCACACGCAAAGAGAAATCATCAGTTGGTGAAGATTCCAGCCAAAAGCTTCCACGTGCCAGATAAATGGTGGATGTAGTTTGCAACGAATTTGTGAGTGTGAGATCTGCAATCCGTCGAAAAGTTCGTCAGTCAATGAATCCCCACCTTAAACAAAGTGCTGTTGGCAGTTAACTCTGATCCCGATGTTCCAGATTTAAAACGAACTTCCCTCCACAAGCTGCTTCTGGAGATTGGTTTCGAGATTGTGAGCAGGAAATGAATAAGTGTTATTGTGGACAGAGATGACGTAAGTAGCAGTTAATTACCACGTGCTATATGTTATTTGAATCAAGTAAATATGTCCTTTTAGTAGTGTAAAATGCATATTATACCTACGCGTAGCGGTAGGTAACTGTGTTGCGTCATTGTGAAAGCACGTGGCCGCGGAGTGATACAAACCAGTGCTTTGTTTATATCTCCTCTAATCTCTTGATGAACAGAGTATAGACGGCGAACTCCTCAGACACATATCTATTTCCTGATAGGATTCCCAAATATAAGAATCGTGGTATATGTTACCACTTACCAAACACGACCATCCTCTTGACCATGAAGTCCTCGTCATTGAAGGTGGACACCAGACACTTGTAGTCCCCCGAGAGGTCTGTCGTAGGGTTGCGTATGTAGAGGGCGCGATGGACATAGAGGGCATTGCTGGAAGCCCTGTAGCTGAGGTCCAGGCGACCTCTGAGGACACCCAGGTCCTGAGGCTTCTTGCCAGGTATCCACTGGTACACCGGACTGGGACTGTTGTTGAAGTACCACTTTACCACCAGGCCTTGCTCTTCCGGCTTCACGCTGTACTCGCAGTCCAGTAGCACCGGAGTACCGGAGTCGTTCCGGACAGCTGCCGGAACACGTAGATCCGTTATCTGGATGCCAAGTGACCCTGCATAACATTAAAAACAACAATTGGATTCAAATATGAGGAGAAATTAAATTTAATACGAGTTTGAGGTTACGCATTTAAAGAGAAACTTATACATTGGAGGAAAATGTGCACCAACTTTGAGATAAATCTTCCAATCTCATTCAAAGCTTCCTTAATCATTTATATCGCTTCGTTCGCTGCTTTGCATGATTCTTAAAGTTTCATTCAGAGCTTTGCCTGTGCAATGGATGTATCGGTGTAGATACCTTTGTGAAGTACTAAGGCAGGGACTCAATATCGTGCCACAAGTGTCCCCATCTCTCGGAGTTCACGTAATTTATTGGAATTTTTTCAACACAGAATGAAATCCCTCACTCTTAAATCTACTGAAAAAGAAAACGGAGAGAAAGAAAGAAACAGAAGAGACTAAAATAAAAGAGAATGAACGAAAGAAAAGAAAATGAACGAAAAAATGGAAAGAGAAAGAAAGAAGAGCAAAGGATAGAAAGAAAAGTGAAAGAAAGAAAAGAAACAGAGGAAAGAAAGAATGAAAAGAAAAATAGAAGAAAAGAAAGACAAAAGAAAAGAAAGACAGAAATAGCGAAAGAAAGAAAAGGGAAAGACAGAAATGCCGATAGAAAGAATGAAAGATACAGACTGACAGACAGAAAGAAACATAGAAAGACACAAATAAAGTAAGAAAAAAAATGAAAGAAGTAAAGATGGAAAGAAAGCCAAAAAAGAAAGAAAAGAGAGAAGAAAGAAGGAACGAAAGAGAAAGAAAGAGAAAGAAAGAGAAAGAAAGAGAAAAAGAAAGAGGGAAAAAAGAGACAGAAACAGAGAGAAAAATAATGAGCGAGATAGAAAAAAAGAGCGAAAGAAAGAACGAGAGGAAGAAAGAGCAAGAGAAAGAAAGAGTGGGAGAAAGAAAGGGAAAGAAATGGAGAACGACAGAAAGAAAGGGAGAAAATGAGAAAGGAAAGAAAATGAAAAAAGGAAAGAAAATGAACGAAAAATTAGAAACAGAAAGAAAGAAAAGGAAGGGATAGAAAGAAAATTGAAAGAAAGAAAAGAGACAGAAGAAGGAAAGAATGAAAGAAAAAGTAGAAAGAAAGAAAGAAAGAAAGAAAGAAAGAAAGAAAGAAAGAAAGAAAGAAAGAAGGTAAGAAAGAGGGAAGGAAGGAAAGAACGAAGGAAAGAAGGAACGAAGGAAAGAAGGAAAGAAGGAAAGAAGGAAGGAAAGAACGAAGGAAAGAAGAAGGAGGGAGGGAGGGCGGAAGAAAGCAAGAAAGGAAGAAAGCAAGAAAGGAAGAAAGCAAGAAAGGAAGAAAGGAAGAAAGCAAGAAAGCAAGAAAGCAAGAAAGCAAGAAAGGAAGAAAGCAAGAAAGGAAGAAAGCAAGAAAGGAAGAAAGCAAGAAAGCAAGAAAGCAAGAAAGGAAGAAAGCAAGAAAGGAAGAAAGCAAGAAAGGAAGAAAGCAAGAAAGGAAGAAAGCAAGAAAGGAAGAAAGCAAGAAAGCAAGAAAGCAAGAAAGGAAGAAAGCAAGAAAGCAAGAAAGCAAGAAAGCAAGAAAGCAAGAAAGCAAGAAAGCAAGAAAGCAAGAAAGCAAGAAAGCAAGAAAGCAAGAAAGCAAGAAAGCAAGAAAGCAAGAAAGCAAGAAAGCAAGAAAGCAAGAAAGCAAGAAAGCAAGAAAGCAAGAAAGCAAGAAAGCAAGAAAGCAAGAAAGGAAGAAAGCAAGAAAGGAAGAAAGGAAGAAAGCAAGAAAGCAAGAAAGCAAGAAAGCAAGAAAGGAAGAAAGCAAGAAAGGAAGAAAGCAAGAAAGGAAGAAAGCAAGAAAGCAAGAAAGCAAGAAAGGAAGAAAGCAAGAAAGGAAGAAAGCAAGAAAGGAAGAAAGCAAGAAAGCAAGAAAGCAAGAAAGGAAGAAAGCAAGAAAGGAAGAAAGCAAGAAAGGAAGAAAGCAAGAAAGCAAGAAAGGAAGAAAGCAAGAAAGCAAGAAAGGAAGAAAGCAAGAAAGGAAGAAAGCAAGAAAGGAAGAAAGCAAGAAAGGAAGAAAGCAAGAAAGGAAGAAAGCAAGAAAGCAAGAAAGCAAGAAAGGAAGAAAGCAAGAAAGCAAGAAAGCAAGAAAGCAAGAAAGCAAGAAAGCAAGAAAGGAAGAAAGCAAGAAAGCAAGAAAGCAAGAAAGCAAGAAAGCAAGAAAGCAAGAAAGCAAGAAAGCAAGAAAGCAAGAAAGCAAGAAAGCAAGAAAGCAAGAAAGCAAGAAAGCAAGAAAGCAAGAAAGCAAGAAAGCAAGAAAGCAAGAAAGCAAGAAAGCAAGAAAGCAAGAAAGAAAGCAAGAAAGAAAGCAAGAAAGAAAGCAAGAAAGAAAGCAAGAAAGAAAGCAAGAAAGAAAGCAAGAAAGAAAGCAAGAAAGAAAGCAAGAAAGAAAGCAAGAAAGAAAGCAAGAAAGAAAGCAAGAAAGAAAGCAAGAAAGAAAGCAAGAAAGAAAGCAAGAAAGAAAGCAAGAAAGAAAGCAAGAAAGAAAGAAAGAAAGAAAGCAAGAAAGAAAGCAAGAAAGAAAGAAAGCAAGAAAGAAAGAAAGCAAGAAAGAAAGAAAGCAAGAAAGAAAGCAAGAAAGAAAGCAAGAAAGAAAGCAAGAAAGAAAGCAAGAAAGAAAGCAAGAAAGAAAGCAAGAAAGAAAGCAAGGAAGAAAGCAAGGAAGAAAGCAAGGAAGAAAGCAAGGAAGAAAGCAAGGAAGGAAGGAAGGAAGGAAGGAAAGAAAGAAAGAAAGAAAGAAAGAAAGAAAGAGAGAAAGAAAGAAAGAAAGAAAGGGACAGAAAGAGCTCTAACAGTTTTGTGTAATATTCTTATTTGTATATAAATCTCTATGGGGTACTGGCTAGAACAAAGCTTAATTTTCTAAAAGCCCTGGGACGTCATTAGGAAGCTAAGTAGCTGGAAAGTAGATGTGTAAATGCAAATGGATTTCTGAATAAAAATTTCCACTTGGCCTGGAATCGAACACACGATTTCTGGATTTCAAGGTTAGTACGCCAAGTACCAGACCGCACGTCTGTCTGTATGAATAGCGTAATTCAAACGGAAAGTAAGTTAAAAACCAAATTTGTCATTTGTGTTCAGTATCCCTCAAGGATGCGATAAAAAGAATTTCAAGAAAATTCCTCCACCCTAAACTTCCCGTTATATGGAAATTTTTTCAATTTTTTTTGTTTTTATTTTTTCAAAAATGGCTCTAACGATTTTAGTTAAAATGCATTATGTTTAAGATATTGTAATGGCAAAGAAAATAAATATTTTGAATTTTCTGGCAATAGTCTATGTGGTCCTATTTACTCTGGATGAATTTTGCATAACTGGTAAACCGTAAGAGATAGACAAAATCTTTCGTCAAATGCGACATCGTTGTTCATTTTTTTATATAACCATGCAAAGAGAACGGAATCTCAAAGCTTTTAAAGATTTGAGTATCGCTCAAAGCCTACTCTATTGTCATATTCCCCTTGTACCTATACGGAAATAAACAATAAGATAATTTTTCCAAATGTTTATCTCAACTAACACGAAGAAGATATAGGAATAAGAGTTTGTAAGAATGGTTAGTACAAGAGCAGAGAAAGTCATGTGAGTGCAACAGATTTTTATTTCAAAAATGTTGTGGTTTGTTTGTTCTCTGGAACTTCTGGGACAGCTGTTTTCTAGAAGCAAGGACCTGTTACATTTGGAAGATAGACATTTCCCTTTAGCCTACTTTTGAATATTCAAGATGGAGTTCAAAACGTACATAATATGCTAATTTAGGTTGCTTCGGATGGCACAACAGTCGGAGCAATGTGAGCCTTTCAATCCAAATATTTATCTACTTGAAGGCCTACAAATCTAATTTACTCTAATAGCATGTAATTAATTCCGATATCTACTGGGGCATGTGATGATCGATGCGATATGAATTCAATAATTCTGTTTGGGTTAGATTTACATATAATTTGTTTGCTTTAACCCAGTTTTATGTACACTTCAGGACATAATTAAACTAAATTACACATTCATTTAAAGCGTTACTGGTAGGGTAAAACAGTGTGACACTCGCATCATGCTTTAAATATAGTGAAGGGAGCTCCAATTATTGTGGAATTATATTTTACTTTATCTACTACAGTCAAAGTATTGCAGGTACCTCACACAATAGTTCGATGTTGAGATTTCATCGAAAATATGTCCTCTATAAGTGACTCGCTCTGTTGGTGTGGTTCCATAACGAATGTTTCTTTAAACAACCGCCAGGGCACAAATATTTCAGTTCGTTTGGAGTATAGATAGTAGCACGGTAGGCTTTATTTAGGTTATTTACAAACCGAAACAAATATAGAGAACTAAGCAATAAAACATTAATAAAATGTCTTTTTTATGTTTAGAATTATGCATTAATACAAATTTAAGAATATTTGCTCACTAAAGTTTTCCAATTTTAATTGAGTAACACACAAAATGAGAATATTTTAATCTAAAATGTTACACTATTACGTTAAATTGAAAAATAAATAATTTAGGTTCCAATTTTGTCTCCGATTGCATGCCATCTTATCTCTTTCTTATCTATGGTTTGTGTGCACAACAGAACAACTGTGACCGGAGACAAAAGTATTATGTAAGCGAATACTTCATTAATTCTCCTACAGGTTTATGTTATACTAGCACCTTAACTTAGTCGGTAAACCACCTGCTTGCTGTGCAAGGGGGTGTTCATTCCCTGCTTGAAAGGTGCGAACTTTTCCTTAACTAGGATTGGTTTTGTCCGTCATTGGATACTGACTTTCTGGTTGTGATTTTACACGTCACAGACACTAGCTAACGTGTTCTACTGAAGGAGTGGAGTGGGGAATAGCAGCTAGTCACGTAAGCTCTCCAAAGAGACATGTTTGGATAGCACGTGGGCTGCGCGTAGCAATATTAAAAACTTCCGCAGACGTTGTGGCGAAGAACAAAAAAGTGGCAAAACGTAGCGAATTTTCTCAATTCTAATTTATAACTAGAGTGCATATCTATGTTTCACCCTGTATTCTGCCTAAGTTGTCCTTACAAACTGCAGTGTGAAAAACGCCCATTTTCTGTTAAAATTCAGTGATCCTTTTATTAAAATCAGTTATATTAATTTTCTATTCAACTCACACGTTTAACAAAAGCACTAAACATATATATTGAGAGAAATTTCAGTTTTAATTTTTTTTTAAACTGAAATAAGAATCACAGTACACAACACATTGTCACAGAACGCTTGATTAAGGAAATATCTCCGACAATTCACTCCTTAAACCTTACTCCAATACTAGAACTCCGACGCGACGTTTAATGTACAAAATTTCTCTGGAAATGCGTTTCTTTACAGTGCCTGACCAGGCTTTACTTTTGTACATAGACCACACACAACCCATCTCGAGCGCATTATAGGAACTAGTTCCAAAATGGATGCATTTACTAATGGCACCAACAATAAGCCTGTTTTCAATGCATGAAGTATCGAGAGTCCTCATATACACTCAACATATCACAACATAAGAATGGACATCTTTATATATATTATATTATATATAATATTATAAACTCTAGCGAGCAAAGAATTCTTGAATTTGTATTTATTTATAATTTCAAACATAAATGAGTTATTTTCTTAATATTATACTCCTTCTTTGTCTATATCTCTTTCGGTATTCAAAAATCCTAGAACAAACCTTCTTGGCCGCCATCTATACCTGAACTGCTCGTAGTTGCCCTCTGGCGGTTGTTTAAGGAAACATTCGTTAAGGAACCACACCGACAGAGTGCATCAGTAACAGGCTTGGAAATACTCGGAGCCGCTCACAACAAAAACTTCCTAGTGCATCGAATTGTTCTGCCTCAATAATCTGATTCCGCTATAAAAATTTCTAAAATTACATTAAAATATTGTTGGATAATCCAAATGAAAACTATGAGTTAATTTATAGTCGGCAACGACCGAATTATTCCGTTAGCATTCCATATCAATATCGAAATTTCACATGAAATGCATGTTTTGATACTCCCTCAATTTGAATCTAAAGAAAATCTGATGTGTTACACTCACATGATTTTCTCTGCTCTTGTACTAACCATTCTTACAAACTCTTATTCCTATATCTTCTTCGTGTTAGTTGAGATAAACATTTGTATAAATTATCTTATTGCTTATTTCCCTGTAGGTACAAGGGGAATATTAGAATACAGTAGCCTTTGTGCGATAGTCATATCGTTTTAGCTTTGAGATCCCGTTCTCTTTGCACGCTTAACATATAAAAAATGCACAATGATGTTCCATTTCACCAAAGGTTTGTTTTCCGAAACTGACACAAATTATGAGGAATATCTCCGAAATGGATCACTCTACAAAAAAATTTATTCAGACATAAATTGTGTGTTTTAGCAAGATCTATATTTTTTGTATAGTAAGATTTTGTCTATCTCTTATGCTTTACGAGTTATTCAAAAGTCATCCAGAGTAAAGAGGACTACATAGGCTATAGCCAGAAAATTCAAAATATACATTTCATTTTTCATAAAAATATCTCAAACATATGGCATTTTAATCAAAATCGTTGCAGCTATTTTCGTGAAAATCAAAATTTTCGAAATATTTTCCATTTAAAGGGTAGTTTAGGGTGGGGCAGTTTTCTTCAAAATCTTCGTGTCGCATCCTTGAAAGACATTAAACTTAAGTATCAGCTTTGGCTTTTAACCGACTTTTCGTTTTTGAGTTATGCTGTTCGTAGTGCGCGCGCGAGGACCTTTTTCTAAAAATGCTGCTTTTTTTTTTTTTTTTTTTTTTTTTTAATTCATGGTGTCTCAAACATACATTTCCGATGAAATCTCGAAATCGAATTTTTGGGTGGAATACAATACTACCTCTGCTTACTATACGTAGTAGAGAAAGTATAAAGAATAAATGGATTTTGGTTATGTGAAATTGTGTATTTGATGTCAGTGTAGGAGCAAAGAAAGGAATTAAATATTCAAGGATATTAATAAAAGGTAAAGGATCGGGTCAATTTGTCATAATGTAAAACGTCATTTTCACTGTATGGCCCCGAATGCCATGGAATGCAAATGTGACATTTTGCGGGATTTGTTGAGTGGAGCATCTTCTTTAAGATGGTGTCAGTGAAGGGACGATATATGGCACATAATGGTGGCCATGTCATGATGTATGACATACACACACACACACTGCTCTTATCTCTCATAACGTGTTGGCTCGATAGATGCCACCACCAGTGTGATGGACGATTGAAAATATCTCATGTATACATAACAGCTGAATGTCTTTCTTCCCTTATACCCTACGGAAGGGGTAGCGTCTGTGACCTGCATTCGGCAGGTTGTGGGTTCGATTCCGTGGTCCACCTTCCATGCGTTCCTCTAGACTAGGGGTGCTCAAATGCAGGCAGGTAAAGGGAGGTTCAATCAATCACTTAACTTTATCGTCTTCATCTCGAAAACCAAATATTTGTCCTTCTATTTAATTGTATTATATATACTGCGTGTCACCCGCCTCTGACTAGCAGGTGGTATGAACGTGGGTTTCACACACAAGCTTCGCCTGCTCATTCCTAGGTGGATCTTCTCTTCCCACATTTGATGCATGACTGGAGACTGTTACCTCCTGCCATGCGTGACAGTTTCCCTGCCTCCTGCCTCACTTGCTTAACTTCAACTGAATTTGATAATAATCAATGAGATGGAAAACTTTACTCCTTGTGTGTGATTCACTTGTTGCCTAACCTAACGTGTTATTTCAGTCATATCTAGTGTCTGCTCTCACCAACAGCAAAAGTCGGTATTTCTCAAAGTGTGGTCCGCGGCTATGATCACCTTAATGGACAATACAAACCTATTTAATAATACCTTCTTTTATGAACTATAAGAAGCCCTTTTTTAATTTCTCTACTAGTACGTAGAGCAAGTACTGCATTCCATCCAAAACTTCGAAGTCAGGATTTCACCAGAAGAGACCCCCAAAAAAGCATTTTTAGAAAAACGTCCGTATGTGTGTCAGCATAACTCAAAAATGAAAATTCGGTAAAAAATCAAAGTTGGTATTTAAGTTTAATGTCTTTCAAGTACGCGACACGAAGATTTTGAAGAAAATTGTCCCACTCTAAACTACCCTTTATTTGGACAATTTTTCAAAAATTTTGATTTTCTTGAAAATGCTTCTAACAATTCTGATTAAAAAGCCATATGTTTAAGGTACTTTTATGGCAAACGAAATGTATATTTTGAATTTTCTGGCTATATCACCTGTAGTCGTATTTACTCTGGATGACTTTCGTATAACTGCTAAACCATAAAAGATAGACAAAATCTTACTGTACAAAAAATATAGATCTCACTAAAATACACAATTTGTGTCCAAATAAATTTTTTTGTACAGTGAACCATTTCGGAAATATTCCTTGTTATTTGTGTCAGTTTCAGAAAACTTACTCTCAACTGCAACGATTTTTTTTTTCTTTTTTTTTTTTTTTGGTGTGTGTGTTAAGAGTACAAAGAGAACGGACTATCAAAGCTTTAAAACATTTGACTATCGCTCAAAGCCTACTGTATTCTAATATTCCCCTTGTACCTACAAGGAAATAAGTAATAAGATAATTTGTACAAATGTTTATCTTAACTAACACTAAGAAGATATAGGAATAAGAGTTTGTGAGAATGGTTAGTACAAGAGTAGAGAAAGTCATGTGAGTGCAACACATTTTTGTTTGAGAAATTGGTAGCAAAATTCACGTGCGTCTTATACTGTAGACCAGGTTCTCTCGAGGCGCGTGCACCGGTGCATCGCACGATGCAAGGTGCAAAGTGCAACTACATAAACCTGCCACAAAATAATGGGAGAATACAACTTAAGAATATCAAGTTAGAGAAGCAAAATCTATGGCTCTGCTTGGACCTTGTCACAAGAAAACAGAAATTGTAATTGTAACAGAAAAAATTGAACAACTGAGCTGTTTCAAATATTAGGAAGTATGATCACATATATGTATAACATGTATATAGAAGTTAGAAAATTTTCAGCACATCTGTACAATAAATTGATATTTAAGAAATAAAACAATAAGAGAAACAAAATTAAAATTTTATAAAACACCGCTGTTTCTGTCTTATTACGTAATGTTTACGTTCGGTGTCCATTGTTAAACTGGTTAAATTGGTTTTAACTGCAAAATCTGATCTGATCTCTGAAGAAGCATTTCTAAATTGTAGCGTTCCCAAAAGCGCTTAAATTGGAGACTTAAAATGTGGCTGCACGCCACTGTAATGGATAACAGGTTGTGGTGAGCAGCTATAGAAATATAGGACAGCTCTAAAACGAGCTCAAACTCGGAGAACGGATAAGTTTTTCCTCCCTTTTTTCCAGTTCTTAGTGTGTATCTACTATTTAAGTCATGCAAGTGTAAATAATAGCTAAACAAACTTGAATCAAAAAGTTTAAACATAAGTTAAACGAAAAGTTACAACGCGACACAAATATTTCCTGTACATTAAATTAGATTAAGCATGGGCTTATGAAGAAAGAAAGAAAGAAAGAAAGAAAGAAAGAAAGAAAGAAAGAAAGAAAGAAAGAAAGAAAGAAAAAGAACGTAAAAATGGTGTTATGGGTATTTGAATCTGCTCTTTAAATACGTATGTGCCTTAGTGTCCGGGCAGCATAACGTTACGATAAATAGACAGACTACGAAATTCTCCCACTTGTTTTCTCATTATGCGTTACAGCTGCAGTGGACATGATCAGTGGCGTGCATACTCTCAAACAATTTTAAGATAGAGTTCTATAATTTGTAATCCTAGACCATAGGTTTCCCATCTCAAACTGATTGCCTATGAACCATCTCCAGTAAATTTCATGCAGTGTTATTCATTTACATTCTGTGTATACATATAGGGTGTCCCAAAATTAGACCGACAAACTTTGAAACCATTATTTTAAACACCTTTTGTTAAAGAAAGTTTTTTGCTGCGGTGTTTCGTTTAAGCGCTAGACGAGTTTGTCATAGATTACTGCCTCCCACGCAGTTTAAGTATTTACAACAAAATCAACAATGCAAGTTAGTATTGCATTTATCTTAGTAAGGCACACAATCTTAATCCAAGAAATAAACACAGAACACGTATACAAAACATAAACATATCATTGTTTACAGTTAATCACAGCTTTAATGTTCAAAACAAATGTTGGAACGCACGCTCATTGTGATTAAAACAAAGAGTGCATCGACATGCCCTATTCTGTCGTACTCTTGCAAAGACACCAGCCATTTCTCTGGTTTAAGAGTTTGAGTAGAAAGACCATTCGTTTGCTTGTAAATAAATTCAGGAAGACGGATTAATTCGTGATAGGAAAAGAAAGGTAAAAGGGCGTATGCTTACGGAACAGAAATTAGCCGAAATAGGAGAAGGGTAGAACGGTCATATAGAAAATCTCTTAGGGGCCTTGCATAAGACAAAATTAAAACAAAATATCAAGGGTGACTTTAACGTTATTTCGGGAACTTAAGTAATACGTCTGAATGAACATTTTCTCAGGAATTCTGGAGACATATTGAAGCAGATGGGCGGCATTTTCAACAGCTGTGATAAGGTGTGTTTTGTCTTTACTCTGATAATTATTAATATCTTAATAGCCTTTTATTGCCTATTTAACTATTTAAAACGCCCTTTTTAATTATTTATAATGCTTAAACCTCCGGTTTCTGTTAATAATTGGTCACTTTTAAAATAATTAAATAAAAATTGTACAAGTTTTCCTGCGCTCTTTATCTTAAGAATACAGTCGCTGTTTTAACGCTCCATATTATGAACATATTATGAGAACATTTAGCGTTACATTTCTCTCGTGTTTCATTAGCGCAGAGTCACCCTGTACAAGCACTTGAGTGCCTTGATAACTTCCTCCTCGGTCGGTCGGTCGGCCTCCTCTTGTACTAAAAGACTTCATAATACTCTTGCAGCAGCACGTGAAGATGGCGGGCGGAGTGACGCGACGAGACGCCCTGCGATAGGCTTTTGTTCCGCTGTGCTATGCCTTAATTGCTTTCTTCATTATGGTCACAAAGGCAATGAGCGAGGTTACGACTTCGTGCAACGTTAGATAAAGCAATTTGCTGAATATTTTACTTCACTAATCGGGGTTAGTTCAGCAGAAGTTGGTACTAATGGAAAACATCCTCTAACAACAGTAGTAGTGTTACCTCCCGTTTGAGATAAGTGCTCTGTTGTTGATGACTAACTGGGCCATATACAAACAATAACCAACATTACGTCAGCAACAAACGAGAATCACAGCCTCCGCCGCGAATTGCGGATCAAAATTCTAAGATAAACCAATTAATTTAAAGTATATGTAGTATACTGAAATGTTATTTTTATTAAAATACTAATCACACATTAGTTATTCTATGCTCGACCATACCCAAATTTATTAATTATTTATTAATTAAAGGACTTGTCCTCATCCAATCGGATAGTTCAATTTTCATTAAAGGACAGGTGTTCCACCAATCAGAGAACTCCCATGCAAAATGGCAAAGCGCAATATGGATTAATTATCGAAATGCAACTAGAGCAAGTTCAGAAAACGCTAAAATGTCGGAGAATACTGACAGTGAGATGCAACTTACTCTGCCCGCCTAAGTAAGATGCAACCTTAACCTCAATACAGCATCAACTTCCAACAATATTGCACTAAGTACAGATCCGAAAATTAATTTCACTAATTGTACAATTTTAGAAGGTCCGTGTGTGTGTGTGTGTGTGTGTGTGTGTGTGCGTGCGTGCGTGCGTATGTGTGTGTGTGTGTGTCTTGTCAGTCTGTGGACAACATAACTCAAAAACGAAAAGTGGGTTAAAAACTAAAGCTGGTATTTAAGTTTAATAACTTTTGAGGATGCGACACGAAGATTTTGAAGAAAATAGCTCCACCCTAAACTATCCTTTAAATGGAAACTTTTTCGAACATTTTGATTTTCTTGAAAATAGCTCTAATGATTTTGATAAAAATGCCATATGTTTAATATGTTTGTATGACAAATGAAATGTATATCTTGAATTTTCTCGCTATAGCCTATGTACTCCTGCTTACTCTGGATAACTTTTGAATAACTGGTAAACCGTAAGAAATAGACAAAATGTTACTGAAGAAAAAATTTAGATCTCACTAAAACACACAATTTATGTACAAATAAAGTTTTTTTAGAGCGAACTATTTCGGAGATATTCTTTGTTATTTGTGTCAATCTCGGAAAAGAAAACTTTCGTGAAATAGAACATGATTATTTTTTTAATATGTTAAGCGTGCAAAGAGAACGGGATCTCAAAGCTTTAAAAGATTTGACTATCGCTCAAAGTCTACTGTATTCCCATATTCTCCTTCTACCTACAAGGAAATAAGCAATAAGATAATTTGTACAAATGTTTATCTTAACTAACACGAAGAAGATATAGGAATAAGAGTTTGTAGTAATGGTTAGTACAAGAGTAGAGAAAGTCGTATGAGTGCAACACATTAGATCTTCTAATAGGTATAGTAAGCAGAGGAAGTATTGTATTCTACCAAAATTTCAATGTTCTTAAAATTTTCCGTGTAAAGGATAGTTTAGGGTAGACATTTTTTTTCAAAATCTTCGATCACTTCCTTAAAAGACAGTTTCTTCTTTTAAGATATTTGTTGATAAATGGCCTTAGTTGCGTAGTGCACTCGCTTGGTATCTCCCAAGGAATTTGTGAGTAGATGGCCTTGGCTCCTTGATCAGCATTTTGTAATATTTCTATTGTATCTGCTAAGATAACTGTTTATAGATAGCCTAAGTAGCATAGTCGCCTTCCTGTAGCACCCCTAGGGTAAGTTACTGACACATAACACCTTCCTGTACAATGCGCTGAAGTATTGGCAGATGGCCTCAGTTACGTAGTCAGCTGCATAAGGACACAAGGCAACGAGCTGGAGGAGTTAAGGTTACAGGCCTGAGTGGATCAGTGTCAGCTGTGCGTGTGTATGGTTCTGTATCGTGAAAGATACATTAAAACAATGTCTTGTGTAAACCCTCTGAAGTCGTTCTAACTGGGAAAACAGAGGTAACAGAATCTCAGTTCATTTATTTCAAAAATAAACAAGATGCACATAGATGGATAGTGTAAAGTGAAAAAGTAAGTGGACTGGAGTTTTGTCACATTGGTGTCAGTAGTGGGATTCTTCGAATTTATCATTATCAGTATTATCATTGAATAGCCAAATCCCGGAGGTAAAACCCAAATCAGACTGGCCGGTACACGTGAGTTGAACCCACGACCTCGCTATTACGAGCTTTAATGTGGTTTTTAAAGCTTAATTTAAATGCTCTTTGAGACCAGGAATGTTTGATATCATAAATCACTCTTTCAAAGAGATTAAGTCCTTTGTCCTTAAAAATGCGGAGACGAGTAAACAAACTGAAGAGGGGATCGTCCCCAATTTTCTTATATTTGCTCGTCCCGTCCCGTGACGTCACGCAGGCAAGCAAGCGATTCCCAAGGAAATGGAACTCCAGCAATCCATCACACACACACACTCTTCTCAGCTCGTATGTCTTTCCCCAACTGCCCACATCATCAATCAATTCCAATCAATCTATCACGAGAATTGGCTCTTTATTTGGAGAGATCTTAGAGGAAAGTTGTAAGACCGGATCCCTGCATCTTTACCTCAGGGTTCCTTCTCAAGACTTCATACATAACCTCACTAATTATAATGTGGAACATTCAGAGATATTTTGCTTTTATGTCTGTTTTTTAATACCCATACATACGCACTGAAACTCCAACAGTTCTATAAAATTTCAATTTCACATTGTTAAGGGACATACTTTATAACAATTCCGCAGTATGTCGAAATGTGAGGTTAGAAGTGACAAACATGGTGCTACAGTACGATATCCCGCGTTAAATCCAAATCTGTGATATTTCGGATCGCGCTATTTCGGGCTACTGTACAAGAATGAACCTTTGTAGGAACAGCGAGTAGAGAAGGTCATGTGACTGTAACACATTCGAGTTTGATATATCTTCACCCACGTTTAAGCAAAACTGTGGCAACAAAGACGCAAGGAAAGGCGGTGCTGGTGGTAGATAAATGACAAAGGAAGGATGGATCTGTGATAAAAGGTTTGAACACACCGTAACGCCCGCCAGGCCTTTGTGTGTGTGTGAACTGTATCGATTCTGTTAGAGTAATGACGTGGCTAGCGATATTTCACTGCGACGTGGATACTCTTGCCTGCTTGCCTGCCTGCCCTTTCTGTTTGTTTAGGGATGTGTTGCAATGAAGTAGGTCATGTGTACCTCATTATTATGTCGCTCTGTCACGATGCGTTTTTGTTACCTCGGGTCCATACACAAACGTTTTACAACCCTGCCACCCTTCGCGAAAAAAGAGCAAACGTGGATTAAAATCTCCACTTAGAATGGAAAATCCTTGTGTTAATGTTGCTTTACAATGTCCCTTATTATTTTCTCTAAATATAAGTTTTGAGGTCCCCTAAAACCAGGACAAAAAATTTAGAAAAAGTCTATGTGTGTGTGTGTGTATGTGTGTGTGTGTGTGTGTGTGTGTGTGTGTGTGTGTGTGCGTGTGTGTGTGTAACATCTTTCAAGGATATGACACGAAGATTTTGAAGAAAATTCCTCCACCCTAAACTACCCTTTACATGGAAAATTTTTCGAAAATGTTAATGCCCTCAAAAACAGAATTTAACGATTTTGATTAAAATGCCATATATTTAAGATATTTTTATCACAAATAAAATGTAAATTTTCAATCTTCTGGCTGTAGCCTATGTAGTCGTGTTTACTCTGGATGACTTTTGCATAACTGGTAAACCGTAAGAGATAGACCAAACCTTAATATGCAAAAAATGTAAATCTTGCTAAATCACGCAATATTGAAAAAAGTGAATAATAATGTATTTGCGAAGGTTTAACCTAAAATTATTTGTTAAACGACGCTGTCAATTACTAGAATCACATCAGCGTCACCGGTGTGCCGGAATTTCGTCCCACAAGACTTCTTTTACATGCAAGTACATATACTGACATAACAAGGAATATCTCCGAAATCGTTCACTCTACAAAAAAATTTACTTGGACATAAATTGTGTGTTTTAGCAAGATCTACATGTTTTGTATAGTACGATTTGGTCTATCTCTTACGGTTTACCTGTTATGCAAAAGTCTTCCAGAGTAAATGGGACTACATGGGCTATAGCCAGAAAATTCAAAATATACATTTCATTTGTCATCAAAATATCTCAAACATATGACATCTTAATCAAAATCGTTAGAGCCATTTTCAAGAAAATCAAAATTTTCGAAAAATGTTCCATGTAAAGGGTAGTTTAGGGTGGGGATATTTTCTTCAAAATCTTCGTGTCGCATCCTTGAAAGACATTAAACTTAAATACCAACTTTGGTTTTTAACCGACTTTTCGTTTTTGAGTTATGCTGTCCACAGACTGACACACAGGGACCTTTTTCTAAAAATGCTGTTTTGGATTCAGGGGGCCTCAAAACATATATTTCTGGTGAAGTCTCGACATCTAATGTTTGGTAGGAATACAATAAATATGAATATCTCCAAAGAAACAGATAAGTGCAACTTAAGGCTAAATGTAGCAGGGTTAAACAGTCAAACCTGGTATTTCAGCTAGTAAGAGGATAAAATGTGGGTTTGCTTGAATATTCTTGTAGTATTGTATTTCACGTGCGTAGAGATGTAAATAAGGGATTTTACTCACCGAAAAGTGCAGGAAATGCGAGGAGGATGACCACGTGGAACATCACTGGGTCACGAGGTCACCACCGCCACCTATAATCCACCGCCGCATCTCTAAGGGAACTGACTCCATGCAAAACTGCCTCCTCGCGACCGGCAAATGTCTTCCACGATGCGCCTGCGCTAACGCGTTATAATGACACTTACAGAAGACACGGTGAGCGATGAGCACAGAAAAAAACATTGATGTATTCCACTCACCTGACTTTCTGCAGTCAGATTTTTAAAGAGGATAACTTAAACCATTAACAAAGAATAACTTGGATACAGTTAATCCCCCCCAAAAAAGAAACATTTTATCAAACACTGTGTTCTTTTACCAGATACATATTTTTATTTGTCTACTAAGTATAGTAAGTAGAGAAAGTACTGTTTTCCACCCAAAAATTCGATGTCGATATTTCACCGGAAATGTATGTGTGTGCGTTTGTTTGTCTGTGTGCCTGTGGACAGCACAACTCAAAAACAAAATGTCGGTTGAAAACCAATAAGTTTAAAATCTAGTAGCATATTTGAAATATGAGAATGTAATCCATAAAAGGAAAATGACGGAGGGAAATCGACGTAAATGAGAAACCACCTTAATATTCACCTATCCACCAGAGAAAACCATGAAAAACCCAAGGTAAGAATTGGCACTCGACCACAGGACCTCCCTGTATGAGGAAAAGTAAAAACTAGGCTTTGTGTGCAAGTACTGTGCTACCATCTGTGTGCGGAACACTGAACTATTTTCAAACATCTCAACAACAGATGACAGCACCACTGTTAAGTTCTGTTGTTTTTTTAAAATGTAGCACAACTATAAGATATAATAAAAATACGAACACAGTTTTACATCTAGTATTTGAATTTTTAGTTTCGAAAACATTGGTAGTGTTAAATAAATAGTAATGACGTTATATCATGATTTATAACTACATATATCCACGTAATATGTTCTAAATACTTCATATTGGACCATATGAACTTACAAAATTCAAAAATGTATGTAAAATGTTTCTATTGGGTATGTTGTTCCTGTTCTGTGGATAACAGGTAATAATGAAGGTTTTGGTGAAGAAGTGATAGCAAAAATTGATCTAATTCATGTAAAACTAAGAAAAGTGATCAATTACATTCGTTTATGTTCGATGGGCTTTATTGACAATATTTATAGGTATTGTTCTAATGTCTAACATGTGAACAATGAGGAAAAACATTAAATTGTAATAAATATAATTTTTTAAAAAAAAAATGAAAGATACCAAATTTATACACTTGAGTTCAAGTTGACCCCCTTGGACGTTAGAGGGTTTAGGGACAATTTCAGACAATATTGACAGTAACAATGTATTGTCAGTATGATATTCCCCTTCCTACTCGCAGTTATGATGTGCTGACGTCAGAGTTAAGCCATCTAAACATACGAGAAAATACAGAGATCACTCTGTGAATTGTTTATAATGGATAAGTGAAGCAAGTTTCAAAAGCACTGAGCTAAATCTTAATAAATATATACCTGATTTAGTTTTCCATTTTGGAAAATGTATTATAAATACACTCAAACTATTTTTTCTACTCGGTCTTGAAGAAACTATTCTAGGATTACAGGAGCCGCCACTGTGCTGACCAGAGTTTGGGCCACTGTTGCACTCAGCTTGCCAGACTGGCAGACAGCATTGTTCCGTAAACCATTCCCAAGCCTTTGTTATTGATATAGATTTTGTTACAGAAGGTAGGGGTATCGTAATTAAAAAGTTAGAATGAGCAGCCTGGGTACGTAATGAATGAAGAAATCGATTCTATTCTCACAGAGGAGTTTCCAGTGAGATTTCTGTCTTGGGTTGCACGTCATAGCAGTGCTGCCAATCACGAGGGTCGAAACCATAACCCGAGAACGTGTGGCAAATCCACCTGTGATATACATAAATGATCAAATCTTTCTCTGCTCTTGTACTAACCATACTTACAAACTCTTATTCCTATATCTTCTTCGTGTTAGTTGAGATAAACATTTGTACAAATTATCTTATTGCTTATTTCCTTGTAGGTACAAGGGGAATATTAATACAGTAGGCTTTGAGCGATTGTCAAAACTTTGAGATCCCGTTCTCTTTGCACGCCTAACATATAACAAAATGAACAATGATGTTCCATTTCACGAAAGTTTTTAAGTTTTCCAAAACACACACATAACAAGGAATATCTCCGAAATGGTTTACCCTACAAGAAAATTTACTGAGACATAAATTGTGTATTTTAGCAAGATCTACATTTTTCTACAGTAAGATTTGGTCTATCTCTAACGGTTTACCAGTTATTCAAAAGTTGTCCAGAGTAAATACGACTACATGGGTTATAGCCAGAAAATTCAAAATATACATTTCATTTTTACTTTCTCTACTGGTAAGTAGGGGAAGTATTGTATTCCACCCAAAAATTCGATGTCGAGATTTCACCGGAAATACATGTTTTGAGACCCGCTGAATCCAAAAAAAAAGCATTTTTAGAAAAAGGTCCGTGTGTGTGTGTGTGTGTGTGTGTGTGTGTGTGTGTGTGTCTGTCTGTCTGTCAGTCTGTGGACAGCATAACTCAAAATCGAAAAGTCGGTTAAAACCCAATTTGGTATTTAAGTTTAATGCCTTTCAAGGATGCGACACGAAGATTTTGAAGAAAATAGCCCCACCCTAAACTACCCTTTCCATGGACAATTTTTCGAAAATTTTGATTTTCTTGAAAATGGCTCTAACGATTTTGATTAAAATGTCATATGTTTGAGATATTTTTATGAAAAATGAAATCTATATCTTGAATTTTCTGGCTATAGCTCCTGTAGTCGTATTTACTCTGGACGACTTTTGGATAACTGGTAAACTGTTAGAGATAGACCAAGTCATACTATGCAAAAAAATGTAGATCTTGCTAAAATACACAATTTATGTATGAATAAATTTTCTTGTAGGGTGAACCATTTCGGAGATATTCCTTGTTATGTGTGTGAGTTTCGGAAAACTTGGAACTTCCGTGAAATGGATCATCGTTGTTCATTTTTTTTATATGTTAGGTGTCAAAGAGAACGGAATCTCAAACCTTTAAAACATTTGACTATCGCACAAAGCCTACTGTATTCCAATATTCCCCTTGTACCTACAAGGAAATAAGCAATAAGATAAGTTGTACAAATGTTTATCTCAACTAACACGAAGAAGATACAGGATTAAGAGTTTGTAAGAATGGTTAGTACAAGAGTAGAGAAAGTCATGTGAGTGCAACACATCAGATTTTTCATAAAAACATCATAAAGATATGACATTTTAATCAAAATCATTAGGATAATTTTTAAGAAAATTAAAATTTTCGATAACATTTCCATATACCAACTTTGGTTTTTTACCGACTTTTCGTTTTTGAGTTATGCTATCTACAGACACACAAACACACACACACACGAACCTTTTAGTAAAAATACTTTTTTTTTTTTTTTTTTTTTTTTTTTTGGATTCAGGGGGTCTCAAAACATATTTCCGGTGAAACCTCCACATCGAATTTTTGGGTGGAATACAATACTTTCTCTACTTGCCAGTACAGGAGGTAATTAGCATATCAAATTTCAAGTCTCTGTGTTAATTCTAAACTACAAGCCAGTTCTTTTTAAAAATATAAGAAATCTTTAATTGCAAAATTATTTATTCGAGAGTAATGCAAATTATACCAGCAATATATCTGGAAGGTGCAATGTAACCTTAAAATTGGTTGATTAGGGAAGAAAGTCAAGTAGGTAGCAGGGTGTCCCCTTGACAATATTGATCAAATTTGATTTTTGACTGCAAGAGCTTGATCCATCATGAATTTCTAGCCGCGGGTCAAACTTTCAAGGCAGAAGTTTACGAAACGGCTGCTGCAACACATCCGGTGAGTTCAGCCACAAATGTATTGGCGAGGAAGAGTTGAACATCTTGCACGATAACGCCGTTCACACACCGGGTCCGCGTGCCCGACTATCTCTCTCGACGCACACCCCCCTTACTCTCCGTATTTCGCGCCGGCAGACTTGTTTTTGTTTCACAGCCATTCGTATACCAACCGCTCCATCATCACCTTTTCTTTCATCCATTTCGCCTTCTTTTCATATGATCTCCTTCCTCACCTCAGACTGGTATCCCCTCTGTTCCAGAATTTGTCCCCTCTCCTAGTCGCCCACTTGCAAGTCCTGAGGGATATAAGTCCTCCACAGGAAGAGGGTAAACAGATATCAAACTGGTTACAGATACAGAAATGTTTGAAAAAAGTTTTTCATATACATTTTTTCTTAAAATACATTTGTGGATTCAAGGGTCGTTAAAACATGCCTAAAATATTGGAATGGAATGCTACTTACATGGAGAAAAAATAAAAATGAGATTTTATAAGATCAGCGAGTGAGTGAGTAAGTATAGTTTAAGGGCCCCGCGACCTCTATAAGAGTACCTTGTGATAAAACTAAATCAAACAGTAACTGCTAGAGAAAGTAATGTGAAGGTACATGCTTTTATGCAAGACTGTACATCCCACATCGCTTTATTGATGTTTTAGATCCATTTCGACCTTCATCAAATAAGCGTTATTTTAGAAGAATTTATATTTAGAGACAACTTCTCTCATTATCCCCTTAGCAAGTATTTATGGGTTTTATTAAAGTTTACTTAAGAAACAAGGGGGAGAGAAGGGGGAGCAAAGATGGTCTGAATAGCCTGCATTAGGATCTCACAAAAACACTACCTGTTGTGTTTCCAGACTTCGCCGGTAGGGGTTTGTTTTTTATAAACACAGAGCCACGTGGAAGACGAATTTATCCTGCCAGAGGAAAAACAAAACACAAAAACAGGAAAGAAAGTAAGCGAGGAAATTATTGTGCCGGAAAAATCTATATGGGAGGGGGGTGTGGGCGGCCAGCTGTTACACCTCACGTACAACTGCTAAATTCTAGCAACTTGGGGAGAAAAAAGTATAGGATATACGGGACCCTTGAATTCCTGACGTCCAAAACCAGAGAAACTTGCACTTCGAAGTTTGTTCGTTTTGAGAAAACATATACGGCTTTCTTAACACATTAAGGAACCAATTGGGAACCTTTTTCACATATTATCCATATATTCACCCTAAGACACACAAAAAAGCAGACTCTGGAAGCGTATATTTGTCTAAGTCCAAACACTCGGCCATAACCACACATTGAACACTTGAGACTGAATATGAGAAATGACAACAGAACGACGCTAAAGAAACGCATTCCGTGACACCATTGTAAACCGACCGACATGTAAGTCAAATATACGCTTCCAGAGTCTGCAATTTTTTTTTTTTTTTTTTTTTTTTTTTTTTTTTTTTTTTTTAAAGGAGCTCTTAGGGTGCATATAAATGTAGTTTGACCTCTATACGCCTCTAAACCTTCTCTACTACGCATAGTAAATAGAGACTATTGTTTTCCACCCAAAAATTCGATGTCGAGATTTCACCGGAAATAAATGTTTTGAGGCCCCCTGAAACCAAAAAAGCACTTTTAGTAAAAGCTTCGTGAATGTGTGTGAGCTGTGTGTGTGTTTATTCTGTGTGTGTGTCAGTCAGTCTGTGAATAGCATAACTCAAAAACGCAAAGTCGGTAAAAAGCTAAGTTGGTATTTAAGATTTTTCGAAAATTTTGATTTTCTTGAAATGGCTCTAACGATTGTGATTAAAATGTCATATGTTTGAGATATTTTTATGACAAATGAAATGTATATTTTGAATTTTCTGGCTATAGCCTATGTAGTCGTGTTTACTCTGGATAACTTTTGAATAACTCGTAACCCTTAAGAGATACACAAAATCTTAACGTACAAAAAATGTAGATCTCTCTAAAACACACAATTTATGTCTGAATAAATTTTTTGGTAGGGTGAACCATTTTGGAGATATTCCTTGTTATGTGTGAGAGCTTCGGAAAACTTATAACTTTCGTAAAATGGAACATCGTTGTTCATTTTTTATATGTTAAGTGTACAAAGAGAACGTAATCACAAAGCTTTAAAAGATTTGACTTTCGCACAAAGCCTTCTGTATTCTAATATTCCCCTTGCACCTACAAGGAAATAAGCAATAAGATAATTTGTACAAATGTTTATCTCAACTAACACGAAGAAGATACAGGAATAAGAGTTTGTAAGAATGGTTAGTACAAGAGTAGAGAAAGTCATGTGAGTGCAGCACATCAGATTTTTATCCAGTTTGATACCAGCCCATTCACTATATCTGTTCACTGCACAAGAGATACTGTAAACTGATCTAGTTCAGGACATCATGTCGTGACGTCACAGGGTGCTAGACGCGACCGGTATAGCCAACTGTTGGGGACTCAATTTGTCGCATGAATTAAGAAGTTTGTGACTCAATTTACTGCTCACAGAATGGGAATCAACTAATTGTGCACTCAGTTATTAGTTTTAAAATTTGGTCACTACCAACACTAAATAGACAACGTCGTTGCATCTTGCTTGTAAAGGAGTTCAAAACCTGTATTCTGGACCACATTTCGGAATGGATAAGCCAATGTGCACTGAACTTCCCGCTTCTACAATACACACTTTACCCTTGTAACGCTAATCCTGAAATATCTGCGCCCTTTACTACTGTTTCTCAGCGTATATAATGAACTATTGCATAATTTTCTGCATCAATTATCAATATCAAAATAAAAATGCATTCACAGTTGAGAGCCGCTACCCTCCCGCCATCTATCGACAATTGTATACTACAGCTCAAAGCGTATGGTGCTGCTATCTGTGAATCACTACGGCAACTACTTGTGGTTCATCACAGCCTGTTCTGTGATATAGATACAACTTGAGATATATACGTACAGATGAACCTGCTTTATACGTAACCCATTTCTAAGTAATTTGCATGTGTGCTTAAATTTGTATAGGTCCCAGCAAAATGTAATTCAGAAACGTGTTAATAAACCCTTATTTGTACGTAGTTCGCAGTTATACGTATTAAATTTCAGTGAATTACAACTGAGTTTCACGTAATTATAATAAACATATGCCTTTCGGGGTGACAATATCATAGCAACAAACGAGAAGTAAACATAAACATTTTCAGTATCTGGTTTTTATTGTTGAACAGCGGTTTTGTCTTTCAGTTCTCAGTTACTTTTAATCAGCCATGGCGAACAGAAATACGAAATCTTATACACTAGATCAGAAAGTAAAATTCATACGAGAGGTGGAATTTTATCCACACAAAACCAAAATCAAACTTGCTGAGACTTAGGAATTGTTTATACCACATCAGTATCAAAAATAAGGTGAATGTACCTAATACAGAGAAAGGGAAGCTAGCCAAATTAACTGATTTCTTTAAAGCAGGACCTTTTTCTAAAAGTGCTATTTTTAGATTCAGAGGGCCTTAAAAATATATATCCGATGAAATCCCGACATCGAATTTTTGGGTGAAATACAATACTTCCCCTACTTACTAAACGTAGTAGAAAAAACAAAAATGTTTTTTCAGACTTTGACGTTAGCGGCTTGGTTTTATCAACAGGGCGCCACGTGAAAGATGAATTTATTCTTTCAGAGAAAAAACAAAACACAAAAACAAGAAAGAAAGAAAGCGGGGAAATTATTGTGCCAGGAAAATCTATATGGAGGGGGGGGGGGGGGAGTGTGGGCGGCCAGCTGTTACACCTCACGTACAACTGCTAAATTCTACCAACTTGTGGAGAAAAAACTGTATACGGGGCCCTTGAATTTCTGACGTCCTAACCCGGAGAAAGGTTTTAGGTTATTTGAGGCTTAAACAATAATTACTGGAATTACACACTAGATACAGGTGTGCCTTCGAATGTCCAGCATTTTAATTACTCATGACTGGGCAGTGGATTTTGCCCTATTTGTCTATTTTGTTCCTTTGTTCAGGCTCTGGATACGTATCATACAAGAATAAAAAAAATTGTTAGTTTTATAGCGCCTATAAATGCCTATTTCATACCTTTGTGCCTATTCTGCTTATTAGTGGCAAAATGCATTTTTAGTCAATTTCTCCTGTTTGTAACTGCGTAATGTTTTAGGAACTAACGCTTGTGATTGGCCTACACTCGCGCAGTAAACACAGAAGGACACGCCAGGGTATTTGTTTGTGTTCTCAAGAAGCACCGTTACACTGTTTGTTTTTGTACTGAACTAGAGAAAGTGACACCCACACAATCTGCAGTGTTGCCAGCTTGTTTTCGATAAAACTAAAATATCTCCGTAGGAAATGGTCAGAGACGAAAATATAAGATAGGAAATGTGTTCCAAATACTGAGATGTATCACTGGTTTAAATTAATGTAATGAGTTGGCATAAAGGTTTATAGTTTCCTACTCTAATCTTACGACAACAATGCATGTTTACGACAATAAGGGAACAGTTATTTTTATTTAAGGTTCAATCGCGACAAACTTGTTCATCTAGTCAGACAGAGTTTGTATTCCATTCCTTTAGAGAAACACAGTGGGGAGAATTCTCTTATCAGAAGTAAGAATCGAGTTAGGAAGTTGTTACTTGGAAACTCGCTCACATAAGTTTGCATGACCAACCCGAGCAGTTATCTATCTTCAAGCAGATGTTCAAATGGCCTTGCTTCTTTCTTACCAGCCAAACATAGATGGCCGTTCCTTCATCTCTTCCTGGTAAAAGTAATGCACATGCGCAGTATCTCAGATTCTTCAACAACAATGTCGCTCAGTTTTATAACATTTTACTGCTACCAAAAGTTGAAACATTCAATTCGGCTACATAAAAAATAACCTAGAAACCAAGGCATGTGCTATTCAAGTAAGGAATATATTGCTAAATTCATTAACAAAAGAGTGGATAAGAATGCTTGGCCCATATAATTTACATGTAGCTTTTCATTTGTTCACATTGACAATTGCAGTTTTTGGCACGCAATATACTATATTTACCAGTATTCATTTATTTATACATTTACTTATTTATTTAGCTATTTATGTATTTATTTAAATATTTGTCTATTCATTTATGTATATATTTGTGTTAAAATACAAAAAAAAAATTGAAATGTGTGAATCACTACAAAATTAGTATTACTGAACAAATAATGAAACAATAAACAAAAATATTGTTAACATTGATACATATTCAACTTACGAACACTCACACTGAATATATCAATATTTAAATAACATTATTTGTTACATATGGACTGCCTTCTAATCACTGGTAAATGATTGTGTAAATCGGTATTAATTCTTGTAATAAAGAAAATACTAGGAAGACTTTATTGTGATATTTGTTTATTTATGACTATGAATAGCACAACTATATAGTAGAGAAAGTAAAAAGAAAGTCACAAACCGCACCCAATTTTGAAATTCGCCCTCAGTCGCGTCACTGCATGTGATATTGGCTGCACTGCATAGGTAGCATCCGAGTTCTGCTAAAGGGGGACAGAGAGCAGCACCAGCTCTCTTCGCGTGATAGTACCATACATGCTCAACAGATGTCACGCTGTCATCATGACTAGCTGAGAATAACGCGCCAAAACAAATCTTCAGATTCTTGCACTACTATCTCATATAGTACATTAGGGAGGGGCCAGAATTCTGCATTAAAGTTGGATATTAACATCTGAAGATAGGACTATGTTGTATTACACATGAAATGTGTTAGATTTACTTTCTCTTCTACGTATGGTAAATAGAGGAAATACAGGAAGTATTGTATTCCACCCAAAAATTCCATGTCGCGATTGTTTTGAGGTCACCTGAATCCAAAAAAAAGCATTTTTAGAAAAATGTCGTGTGTGTCTCTGTGTGTGTGTGTGTGTGTGTGTGTGTGTGTGTGTGTGTGTGTGTGTGTGTTTCCTCCACCCTAAACTACCCTTTCCATGGTAAATCGCTCGAATATTTTGATTAAAATGATATATGTTTGAGATATTTTTATGAAAAACGAAATGTATATCTTGAATTTTCTGGCTATAGCCCCTGTAGTCGTATTCACTCTGGACGACTTTTGCATAACTAGAAAACCGTTAGAGATACACCAAATCATACTATACATAAATGTAGATATTGCTAAAATACACAATTTACGTCTGAATAATTTCTTTTGTAGAGTTAACCATTTCCGAGATATTGCTTGTTATTTGTGTGAGTTTTGGATAAGTTATACTCCTGTCAAATGGAACATCGTTGTTCATTTTTCTATATGCTAACTGTGCAAACAGAACGGAATTTGAAAACATTAAAAGATTTGACTATCGCTCAAGGCCTACTGTATTCCCATATTCCCCTTGTACCTACAAGGAAATAAGCAATAAGATAATTTGTACAAATGTTTATCTCAACTAACACGAAGAAGATATAGGAATAAGAGTTTGTAAGAATGGTTAGTACAAGAGTAGAGAAAGTCATGTGAGTGCAACACATCAGATTTTTAATTTTGTTTAATGTTAAATAGTGCTAAATTGAACCGTTGTTTCTCTTAAAATAATAAATCTGTGTTTTTTTCCTGCTTTAGTCCCCCACGAGGCGTCCCCCCGGAAGGGGGTGTAAGGTAAGAGGATATGTAGGTGGTCGTATCTGAGGAGAGATTACAGCAGAAGGCAAGATCCCTAAGAAGTACAAATTTTAACTTCTAACTTGTGTGCCGGGGTCCTCTCATTCGTTTAGCGACCCAAGGAAGCCTTCATAAAACATATGGGTCACGAAGTTCGGCCCCGGGAATTGAACCAACAACCTGCTGAGTATCTGCTACACAGATGATAAATACCCAAACTGACAGGACAGCTTTCGGCGTGAAAATGTCGTAACAACAAACGGGAAGTAAACATAAATATGTTCGGTATCTAGTGTTTACAATTGAACAGCGGTTTTGTCTTTCAGTTCTCAGTTGCTTTTAATCAGTCATGGAGAACAGGAAAAGGAAATGTTATACCATAGATCAGAAAGTAAAATTCATACGAGAGATGGAACTTAATCCACACAAAACCAAAATTATTCAGATGTAGCAATTGCTTACAACGTTACGTAACAAGCCAAGAAAACTGATTTCTTTTAAACAGAACCAAGTTCAGTATAATTTTTGTTTGTGCATATCTTATTGTTTTACACACGGAGGGCATGACCAGTGCTGCCAACATGCTCACTGCGTGACCTCTTCAAGGTCATTACCACCACAGCGTTAAAAATTGCAGTATTTAAAATTCTCTCGATGAAATAATAATGTGGCATGGTTTGGTGATTTTTATGCAATTATTGTTTACAAGGTTGCGTGTTGCAACTTCGATAAACACACACATTGCCTGTGTTCGTTCACCTAAAACACTAGAAGCACGTTTCGAAGGCCATTTTTGAAACGTTGTCAGACCTTCTTCGCATGAAAATCATTGTTGTACCGTTTTCACATTTTTATAGGAATTGACTGCTAAGTTGAAAATTCTGTAAAGATATAATGGGAAGATAGACAAATAACTTCAGTGACTATTTCGTACATTAAAAACCTCCAGCGCAAGAGTCTATGAAAGGCCAAGACTTGCCGCCTGCATTCGGCAATTAATTCCATTTCCCATTAGCTCCATCTTGGCTAACATTTCTGACATAAACTATTCCATATCGTGCTTTCCGTCGCACCTCTGACACCAATTGTGACAACTTTACTTTTTAACTACTTTTTTATTTTTTTATTAAAACGCCAGAACGGCACTGAGCAAAAGTACTGTTGAACAATAACAAATACTACAGGAAGAAAAGCCGTGCGAATGTAACACGCATTTCTGTTTCAGTCACATAGAAAATTGTATGTATTGTTTGTAGAAGAGGGAGTAGTGAAAGAAATGTGATTGTGTTTAGTAAAAGAAAACTGAGTAGAAAAACCGTGTGAATGTTATACTTTGCACTTATATTTCAAATGTATGGGAAAATGTATGGATTGTTTGTATAAGAGGGAGTAGTATGTTATGTAAAAGGAAAGGGAGTAGAGAAAACCATGTGAACGTAATACGTTGTGTGGTAAAATGGATTGCATAAAAGCTTTCTCCATGAAGAAAACACTTAGATATGCCAATTTTCATAGCGAGCGGCCAACCTGTTTTGGAGTTTACACACTCTTCAATATGTATAGATTGTTAAGTAAAGCAAAAGTGAGTAGAGAAAATAGTATGAATGTAATACATTGTATTTCTGTTTCAAACATATAGAACATTGTATGAATTGTATGTTGGACGGCAAACTGATGATATATGAATGTGCTACGTAAAAGAAAAGCGAGTAGAAAACCATTTGAAAGTAATATATTGTGTAGTAAAATTGTTACCATAAAAACTCTCCATGAAAAAAAAATACATATACGTGCCGAATTTCGCGGTGATCGATTAAGCGGTTTTCGAGATTAACAGATATATACAAACAACCATGTTGTATAGATGATATGAATTGTTTGTAGAAGAGTGAGTGGAGAAAGACATGTGAAGGTGTTACCTAAAAGTGAGTAGAGTAAACAGTGTGAATGTAATACGTAGCATTTCTATTTCAAACATGCACGAAATTGTATGACTTCTTTGTAGAAGAGTGAGTAGAGAAAGAGACGTGAATGTGTTACCTAAAAGTGAGATGAGAAAACAGTGTGAATGTAATAGCATTTATATTTCAAACATATAGAACATGGTATGACTTATTTTAAAAGTGGAAATAAAAATATTTTTGGTGCAAAATTACGTGTTTTATGGAAAATTGTTTATAGAACACTGAGTAGAGAAAGAGATGTGAATGTGTTACCTAAAAGTGAGTAGAGAAAACACTGTGAAGGTAATATGCATATATATAAAAATTTAATCAAATCTTTAGAGTCGTTTCTGAAATACCGGGAATATTCCTACAAGAATTGCGCAGTAGAAGCGGGAATAAAAAATGTTATTTTTTATGCAAAATCGCGTTTTTTCGGGAATTACACTTATATAGTTGAACTTAAAAAGCAAAACCCTATCTGATTACAAAATTTGATCGAAATCGCTAGAGCCGTTTCCAAGTTGCGCGGAATATACACGCACGCACACAAACACACACACACACACACACACACACACACACACACACACACACACACACACACACACACAAGAATTGCTCATTTAAATATATAAGATTTAAATATATTAGATTAGCAATGTGCAACAAAGCTATGCTAGCAAACTTGCCCCACCATCAGTCTTTCAGGTGAAAAGTTGCCACTGCGCAGTTAGGGGAATTGCTCGTGTCTTGCTTCATGACCTATACGTTATGAGTCAGAAGTGCGACACTGCTGTGTGTTCATATGTTTAGAATATTACAGAAGCATATTCATGAAAAATTCTCCCACTATAAACCACCTTTTATACAGAAAAACTTTGTCTGCCCACCTGCCCGCCTGCCCGCCTGCCCGCGTGTGTGTGTGTGTGTGTGTGTGTGTGTGTGTGTGTGTGTGTGTGTGTGTTTGTGTGTGTGTGTGTTTGTGTGTGTGTTTGGGTGTGTGTGTGTTTGTGTGTGTGTGTGTGTGTTTGTGTGTGTGTGTGTCTTTGGGTGTGTGTGTGTGTGTGTGTGTGTGTGTGTGTGTGTGTGTGTGTGTGTGTGTGTGTGTGTGAATATAAAGGCAATCCAAATATTAACACCAACAGTAAACAAGTAACATCACTCCCGTAAGCAATTGTTGCAGAAGACAAAACATCCATATGACCTAGATGCTAAATGCGGCGTATAAATGGAACGAAAACAGAGATCTCATTCAAGCACACAATTTGTGTCAATTTTTTGCGGCTTTAGTGACTTCCGATGTATTCTTTGTTATTTGTTTTAATTTCCAAACACCTGACCTTCTAACTGGTAAGCCATTGTTATAATTTGTCCCCACTTCCTTTAATCTACTGTATTTATCTTATCTTTTGGGGTGAAATATACTTCCTCTACTTGCTATACGTAATAGAGAAAGTAAAAGTTAAAAAAAAGGACATAGAAGATTTTGTAAGCATTATAGTTCAAGAACGTGTATCCGAAGTCGAACACTAGGGTGTGTTGTTGCAGTTTTCACTTTCTGTCACCAGATGTCAGGACTAGTGACATTCCCTAGACACGGAGGGCTGTATGTATGTAATTACAGAAAGTTCTAGAAGCAAGCACGGCTCCCTGCCTCTTCAGTAGGTACCTCCTCGGCCTGTTGACCCTGATTTGTCTGGAATCACTTTCTACATGCGACCCTCTCAAAGGAAAATGTAACGAACCAGCTAAAGCAACTTTTCTTTTCTACAATTAAATCTCAAGTTTCTAAATTGAGTTTCTGAAGTGTTTAGATGCGT
This sequence comes from Tenodera sinensis, assembly GCA_030765045.1. NCBI lineage: Eukaryota > Metazoa > Arthropoda > Insecta > Mantodea > Mantidae > Tenodera > Tenodera sinensis. The sequence goes on from CM060963.1 coordinate 15,634,510, forward strand.
TCGTTACTCTGGCGTGATCGAGTCTGTGCTTTTGTTCGCGTGAAGCAGTTCAGAAAGTGTTCGATATACCAGGTGAGTCAGCCACGCCTTATTTTTTGGAAGGTAGGCCACCCATCTAACGGCATGTGCACCTTAGTCCAGTTTTGCACTTACTAAAATGTATTGCTTGACGTTCTTAAAGAGAGAAATGCGCAAAATTGAGAGCAACAGTGCTTTAAGGGACAGAACGTACTCCTCGCTAAAGTACACCTCAAAAACATACGACTCGTTTACTGAGAGCGAATTCCGGTTTCCAGCCGATTTTACAAACTTTTTATTAGAGTGTACGTAGCAACCTAATTCAGTAAACGCCTCGGAAAAAATGGACCTATCATATGGATACACTAACAACGTCAGCTAAAAAGAAAAGGTGGATTCTTGTACTTAGAGCAGGGATTGGCTGCCAAAAATTAGGAAAAATTTAGACACGCCTCGTCCATCATGGACCCGTACAGTCAAAACGGACATATTATTAAATAACAGTTTATTTGCATTTTTGCGTGAACTACGCCTCTGTGCATCTCAATTAATATGCATAACAGCTTTTGCCATTTAATAATATTAAAACGCCCAGTAAATTATTAAAACTGCCTTAAAAGGCTAAATCAAGCACGCAAACTTGCGAGGTGGCAATGGCATAGCGCCAGGCATACAAGTCCTACTATTGGACGTGGTACGTGCTTTCATTCAAGTCTCGAAGTAGCTGAATAGGATTGTGACGGGTCCTCTGCGCTAAGCCCCAGTGACACAGGTTCGAGTCTCAGCATTGTATTTTTTTTTTTTTTTTTTTTTTTTCCATCAAAACTTGGAAACCGAATTCACAATAATCTAATTATGAAGTCCCTGAGGGTTTAGGACATTATAATTTAAATCGTTTTTGGTTGTCTGCACTTTTAATAGCATAATAATTCATTGTGTGCAAAATTGAGTTTAACTTCCATGTTAAACTCTGACAATGTAATTTCCTTGCTTTCTGTGTTCAAATGTGTATGAATGATCCTTATTTCAATTGCACCTACCTATAGGTGTGTTTAAACAACTACATAATTGTAGTTCACCAATAAAGAAATAATGTCATAAAACATAAATAAAATAATAAAAATTAATATAATAACAGTTTTCAGAATAATAGTTTGTAAATTGTGAGGATTGCACGGTAAAAAAGATTAGTACATACAGGTAATTCGAACCACCTTCACAGCAGACAGATTACTTCGGAGTCTTGCGCTCGTTCCAACTGAGCTACCTAGTAACGTGTGAGCTAAACATTCCGTTTAAGATGTAATATTCGCTGGTTCCAGTAAACATTTGTAGAAGTGCAAACGTCAGCTGTCTAATTACGGATATATTAAAAAGCGATGTGATAACATCTATATTAGTACTAATTAAATCAAGTGTTTAACATCCATGTTAAATACGCGGGTAGAACCTAGTAATGGGGTCGATGTTTTCATGTTGGACTACAAAATGCGGATTGCATAAAACTCGAGAATAAGGTGCAGCTGACTCACTTGGTATACTAAAGCCATAAAGTGGACTGTAATATTGATTTTATTTCCGTAAAGTTTCCTGTACCTACTGGTTTCTCCTCAGCCCTTGTTAGTTTATGATTGACTGGAACCAGCAGCCGATGACTCTTGGAGTTTCAGAGGGCAGACATAACCTATAAAATCTTTCGTGGCAATGTCCCTGACGGAATGACCCGTGCAAGGGAGAGGTGAGATGAGAGGAGGAGACGTACAGAGGAGGCTCGACAGTAGAAGGTTAGGTGCCTAACAGCTAGAGCGCTCAACTCACTAGTGGCGGCTGGTATAACCGGCTCCCCTCCCCTCTACAGGTTTACACATCCCCTGGGGGGGGGGGGGGGGGCTGCGACCCGGCGCCCTTCCTAGATCTGGAGGTTCACGATTTACAGAGAGTATTTTCTTGCTATTTACGCCGAAAACTCCGGAAATGCCTAAAACTCTGAAAATGCCAACCAGGATAAAAGAAGTGAAGAGATTTTTTTTTTTTTTTTTTTTTTTGAGGTTAACATTCACGTGATGGTAATCCGGAACCTGAACCCGATCCACAGTTAGTGGTTACATCCTTACGTAAGAATATCGTTGTTTTTTTTTTTTGTTTTTTTTTGGGGGGGGGGTATAAAACAAAAGAGCACCTCAGTCTATAGTTAAGTTTTAACCTCTTTTTTAACAGCGGCCGTTGGAGACCTTGGGTGACCCTCGCTCCAGCCAGAAGTGGGTCATCAACGAAAGTGATACAGTAGGTATCGACTTTATGGCGGGAAGAAGAAGAAGTTTCCCTCTCACATGAGTAGCAGTGAGAGTTGTTGATCATCGCCCCCCTACATTCAACTCACTTTCACAGAACCTCCTCCTTGTGGGTAATACCTGGCAAGCAAGCGAGCAAGCAGTCGGCCCTTGGCTGCTGCCCGGCAAGTGAGAGTGTGTGTATATGTGTGTGCAAGTGTGTGTGTTACCACATCACCTGTTGATTGACTCTGTCTGTAAGTACCAACATCTGGGGCAAGTGCTGCCTTCCATACGCACCAAAATACTCTTTATCTGAAGCAAAAAAACTGTTTACATTCACATCATTTTTCCTACTCTTGCACAAACTTTATCTTCAATTTACTCATTGATAATGCAGATAAACTTCTATTACACTTTTCTTTCTTGGTAGAAGAGGAATACACTACAGAATTACCATGCTTTTTGCATGAACACGAAAAAAAATTCTGATATGTTGCACTCACATGACTTTCTCTACTCTTGTACTAACCATTCTTACAAACTCTTATTCCTATATCTTCTTCGTATTAGTTGAGATAAACATTTGTACAAATTATCTTATTGCTTATTTCCTTGTAGGTACAAGGGGAATGTGGTAATACAGTAGACTTTGAGTGATAGTCAAATGTTTTAAAACTTTGAGACTCCATTCTCTTTGCACGACTAACACAAAAATTTGAACAACGATGTTGCGTTTGACGAAAGTTTGTTTTCCCAAAATGACACAAATAACAAGGAATATCTCCGAAATGGTTCACTGTACAAAAAGATTTCTGTTTTAGCGAGCTCTACATTTTTTGTATAGTAAGATTTGGTCTATCTCTTACGGTTTACCAATTACGCAAGTCATCCAGAGTAAACAGGACTACAGGGACTATAGCCACAAAATTCAAGATATATATTTATTTTGCCATAAACATATCATAAATATATTTTGTTTTCAAGAAAATAAAAATTTTCGAAAAATTTGCCATGTAAAGGATAGGGTGGATGAATTTTCTTCAAAATCTTCGTGTCGCATCCCTGAAAGACATTAAACTTAAATACCAACTTTGGTTTTTCACCGACGTTTCGTTTTTGAGTTATGCTGTCAAGTCTGACAGACACACACGGACTTTTTTCTAAAAGTACATTTTTTGGATTCAGGGGGCCTCAAAACATATATTTCTAGTGAAATCTGAAATTCGTATTTTTTGGTGGAATAGAATGCTTATCTGGATACTGTGAATAGATTAAATTAAACTTGCTTTTTTACCACGATATCTAGAATTGCATCAATATTTTTTTGGAATGCAATACTTCCTCTTGTAGTAGAAAGAATGAAAGAGGCGGAATAATCTTTGTTTTAGGCAGTTCATATTAAAAGTCGGACTTTTAGCAGTTCACGACTGTGTTAAAAGCAAAAAATTCTAGCACGCAGTGTTCAAAACCTAATACGCCGATAATGTCAAATTTGTTTTTTTGTGGAATATGACGATCGCCTCATTCCAGTGGGTCAATCTGAGTTACACAATGTTGTTTAAAATGGCGGGCTATTTGAATTTTATAATGTACTGCGCTGACCCGTTAATAGAATTAATTAATTAAATTTCGTTACATTATTTTCGTCGGTTTACCATTTCTACTGCATCCCTTATGTAGAATATTATGGTTTTGTAAAAGTCATGTTGTCAACACTGATTGCTACGCAAGGCAAATGAGCATCGCAACCCGAAGACTATTATAAGCATTAGAAAAGTAAAGCAATAGCATATATAATCTATAATATATCTATAAATATTCAGGACTTTAAAAATAGTGTATGATGCACGCGCTAAAAAGATTTTATTCTGTTCGTAGGTTTCCTCAAATCCTCGGCCTGCGGCCTTGTTTTGCAATCACACAATAAAATCTTCTTTTTAACCCAAGTATCACAAATAACTATTTCGTAAATGTGTAAAATACATCTGATGTTGGCAATACACTTCTCAAATTACTCACCATATGAGCTAGAAGCCCATGATTTTCGTAACTGAGTAGGGAAAACTTTGTTGGTAAGCCTGGCTCATCCATATTTAACTTGAAGCCTACATGTTTGACAAAGATCTGGTTTCATGTGGTTTACTTTTTTCGTGTAACCGGTTTTGTCAGATATTAGCCTTAATTTCAATTCTTTTTACTTTCCCTGTCGCGAAGTTCCTATATTGTGTGTTCTAACCAACAAAATGAAATCGATATTTCTCCAGTTTTTAAATAAATTTCCGTCACTACAAACTAACCTTAAAAATCAAATACTATATACTATTTCTTTTTTTAATTACTAAGAATTTTGATTAAAATATTTACTTGAATAATAAAAAGTTGTGAATGACTACTGAATAAGTGATAAAATAACCAAAAATATTGATCTATTTAAGACATACAATTTATTAAAAGTCTGATGTATTATATTCACACGATCTTTTCTCTTCACTCTTCAATAAATGATTCTTACAAAGACCTATTCTTCTAGTCTATGTTCACTTAACTGCTCCAAATGCCTGGTGGGTTGTTTTAATGAATGTGCCACGTATTGTTGTTGATTCACTAGTAGTACGCTTGCTTGTCTGTTCCCCATCACGTTGTCCTGGGTCAGTACCATAAATACAGCTCCTGCTCCTCCGTATTCCCTTAATTCCGTGAAAACGCACAAACTGTATTATTATCCATTAATATCGTATAAAGACCTTCGTATTCCAAGGCAAACATTTGAAACACTGACATACTTTCCACAGAATATTAATGCAGGTAAAGACTAGATGTCATGGCCTCCGTAAATTCAAGTTTACTGCAGCTGCTAATGCACGTAAACATTTTATACTTCCTCTGCAGCATTTCTCCTAAATGCATTCACACTCACTCTTTTACGAAATATATTCCACAAAATCTTGTTATTCTATATTTCCTATTAATACAGATAAACTTTCGACAGATTTATACATTTGCTTGCGGGATGCGATTAAGATATACAGTGGCACATGTTTTAATAACCTCAATTCGGACATTTTGAGCCGAAATAATTTTGTTAACTTTCATAAACCGTAGCAGGTTTTTGTGAGACTTGCTCATAAATTATTTCACTGAAACAGGAGGAAAAAACTAATTATTGTAAATAAACTAATTTGCGAGGAACACGACATTTAGGTGTAACCAACTGCTGAAAAATGCATTATACACGAAATTACAAAACAACTACGGACAGAAATAACACTCCAGTAAATTGCATACTCTTGTACTAACCATTGTTCTTTAAGATTCCGTTCTCTTTGCACACTTAACATATAAAAAATTAACAATGAAGTTCCATTTCACGAAAGTTTTAAGTTTTCCGAAACTCGCACACATAACAAGGAATATCTCCGAAATGGTTCATTCTACAAGAAAATTTATTGAGACATAAATTGTGTATTTTAGCAAGATCTACATTTTTTGTATAGTATAATTTGGTCTATCTCTAACGGTTTACCAGTTATGCAAAAGTCGTCCAGAGTAAATACGACTACAGGAGCTACAACCAGAAAATCCAAGATATACATTTCATTTGTCATAAAAATATTTCAAGCATATGACATTTTAATCAAAATCGTTAGAGCCATTTTCAAGAAAATGAAAATTTTCGAAAAATCTTCCATGTAAAGGGTAGTTTAGAGTGGGACTATTTTCCTCAAAATCCTCGTGTCGCATTCTTGAAAGACATTAAACTTAAATAGCAATTTTGTTTTTAAACCGACTTTTCGTTTTTGAGTTACGCTATCCACACCGGCGCACACACACACACACACACACACACACACACACACACACACACACACACACACACACACACACACACACACAGTCCTTTATCTAAAATGCTTTTTTTGATTCAGGGGGTCTCAAAACATATTTCTGGTAACATTTCAACATCGAATTTTTGGATGGAATGCAATACTTTCTCTATTTACAATATGCAGTAGATAAAGTAATAAAAACTCAACATCTGTTTCTCTTACAAAAGATTTTTACCAACGACAGGTTGGTGCCTTATGTTGCCTTAGAGAAAGTTTCCCTATTGTTTCCCTATTTTCCCACTGAAGCTATATGTATGTCTGCACGTACTCCCTATACATGTTTCTTAAAATAATACCAACTTAATATAAGAATACACATTATCATTTATTACCTTCCTTAATTCTGTATAATAATGGGCAGCAGGAGATACACAACAGAGGGCAGGGTCTCTTAAGAGCTGCAGATTGAATCTCACCCCAAGGTCAAGGCGCTCAAAGTCAAGTTGCTTCGCGCGGTTGTCTGTGTATACGTAAATGACTGAGCGAGGTATAACAAAGGATTGCTGGAACCTTCCAGCCGCATCCGGCGACCGGCGTGTTTGTGAAAGTCGAGAAAGATCCATGTTACTTTAACCTCCCTATATAAGGAGGCGAGGAAACATCAGAAGGGCGAGTCAGTGAGTGTGAGACAGCTGTGTATGTGTGTTACTGTAGTCAAAGTGAAGAACTCTAAATGAGCGCTGTGTATGAGAGACAAAGTGAAGAAAGACAGTGAAAGAACTGAGTGAGGGTGACGAGAAGAAAGCAGTTGTATCACTAAAGACTGTAGATTGCGTTAACATTGTAGAAGAGAACTGTTTTGTATACAAAAATTTAAAAGAAAAATAAAGTGAATCACATTGGATGGAATGCAACACAGTTTTTCGACATACTGCGTGTGTTGTGGAGAAAATAAGCGTGTTTTCCATTCAGGGAACTCGCTGTTCACATGTTTATGGTGACGTTGACTCAGGCACGTGATCAAAGACATCAATAGAACCGCAGTTTGGATAATATTACCACGTAACAATTTTCTTATGCAAGTTTCCTCAAAGTATGTCGCCTCAATCCGCATACAAATGACGCTGAAAGGTCAGTCTCGGACCTTTGTTACTGAGAAGGAAAGAATACCTCACAACTGTGTGAAAATAAGACATTTTCCTGCCAAGTTACCTCACCAATATCATTGTTCATAATATCTTGAATTACTTTACCACGTACAGTAAATATAGAACTCTAATCTTGTTATTTGTGTAAGTTTTGTAGAACTACTTCTGTCCAATGGAACATTGTTAGTCAGATTTTTATGTCTTGCAAAGAGAACGGAATCTCAAAGCTTTAAAACATTTGACTATCATGTCTTCAATTATTTTCAATACGAACAATCGAGTTGCAGAAAGTTAACAACACACTGATTGGCTGTCCGTTGTTGGTGTGGAAAACAAAAACCGAGCGACATGCGGTTGCTCTCATATAATACACGTAGTGCCATTTTACGTAATTTCCACACAAATGCTATGTAGCTTACGTAAAATTGCACAATGATTTTGGCGGCATTGCATGTCGAGAAGGTGAAAACGGAAGTTCTTGCAAGGAATGTGGCCTTTATAGCCTTCATTTGTCAATCTCACACTGTCTTCACTTTCACGGAACTGTCGATGTTCCTTTGTAATCCCACGATACGCCAGCAATAAATTATCTGACGAAACTCGACATAGAATAACAAAAACAACAATAATAATAATAATAATAATAATAATAATAATAATAATAATAATAATAATAATAATAATAATAATAATAATAATAATAATAATGTTAAACATAAATTTGAAAGCTTTAAAAGTTTGACTACCTCTCAAAGTCTCCCCTATTCTCATATTCTCCTTGTACCTACAAGGAAATAAGCAAAAAGATATTTTGTACAAATGTTTATCTCAACTAACACGAAGAAGATACAGGAATAAGAGTTTGTAAGAATGGTTAGTACAAGAGTAGAGAAAGTCATGTGAGTGCAACACATCAGATTTGTTCAATTAATTTTTACCACGTGATTTCCTTGATGATACTTCAATTTTGTTACTATTTAGAATATTTAGTGGCATGTTTTTGTTTAGAGAACTGCCAATTTGTTAATTTCTCTAAATTTGTAAAATGTTGAGGTGTCTTATGACTTGAATTCTTTTCCACGGTCATCAATAATATTTCTCAACTCCATTTCACTACTTGGCGAGACCAACTGTGTCTATCTTTTACATACCAGCACACTTTGGAACTACTTTTAGCTCCGAGTAAACAGAATCACGGCGCAGCGTTCGCAATATGGAGGAAAATGCACTTTTTGTCTTTCACATTTGAATATATTGTCTATATTTACTTAAGTATTGTCTTGTGTGGCGTGTGCGGTTTACATACCCCAGAAATGAAAGCGAAAATAGCATACGCGTAGTTTGTATGTCCTAGAAGGAAAAGGGAATTTTACTAAATGCAATACATGTTTGCAGTGCGCCCTCTCTGCAGGATAGTTAACTTTAAAAAGCTAATGGCTTTTGTGCCTTCCATTGAATACAATTACTATGAACAAGGCCGTCTCAGGAAACCGAATATTACTGAGGAATATAAAAATTGTAGAGCAAAGCGGATTTCCGGTAATGTTTTCTTGGTGTCGGTGTATCATCAATGGGAACTCCAAAGAGAAACCCTTTCCGGGAACAAAGGTAAGGCCACAGACACGTGATCGAACAGACCGGAAGTACAGAATATGGGAATTCTACATGTTAGTCTTCCTTAATCGATATCGCTCTTCAATATGGCATTTACATAAAATGTATCGAACATTAAGAAACAATGTGTTACATTCACACAACTTTCTCTTCGCACTATCGTTTATTAGTGGGCATACAAATTATTCTTATGAAATCTTATTGCTTTCTCTACTACGTATTTAAGGTAAAGTTGAGATTACGATGAACTTTATTTAACGTAATTTAACATGACGTAACTTAAGAGTTTGTTAATGCCAAACTTTTCCTTCACGTTACAAGTTTGGATATCACGTGACTAATTTGAAACAATCGGCGAGAAGTTGAAGCAGTATTCGTCAATCGTCGATCGAAAAATGTTCTACCATTTTGTAGGTCACTCTTTGATAAGACAGTTTGAAGCAACAAAGTTTTACGCCGCCTAAGAATGTCTCAGAGTCGTTTGTTGTGCATCTCTCCGCCGTCGGTCAAGCACTGAGGTTCCTCTCCCAGGGTGTGCGTGACTTTTGTTTAGAAAGGATGAAAATTATTAAGATAACTATTGCAATTATGCCAGATTATAATCGTGGTATTATCACTTTGGTTATATCACCTCCTCCATGCGATTCCAGAAACCTAAACATTTTCTTACGTTCCTGAACATCTGAAGGGGGGGGGGCCGTGGCCCCCTGGAAATTAATAAATTTAATGTGTAGTTCATTACTGACTATTATTTCAATTTTGAAGTAAAGAACAACTTTATTTAGCACGATTAATACGGTTATTGACAACAAAATAATGCATTAATATTTTTTATTGCAAACTTCCAACAATTACCCCTCCCCCGCCCCCTGAGAAAAGGTCTGCCGACGACCATTTAAATCTTTGCAATATTTTTACTATTTACGCTAAGACGTTGTCGATCAATCTAGAATATAAAACAAATTAACAATCAAATAAAACTGCTCGTATGTAAATAGCTGAAAATATGCTTCACTTTAATATAAATCTGCGTCCGTTAGTTTTAAATATGCTCCACGCACTTATAAATAATGATATTTGCTTGTCAGCTCACCAACTGCAGTAATAAATTGTGCTTCTCTATGTAACTATTTGCATAAACACTCTTTGTTTGTTTCGTTTTGCTCCAAAAGAAGGTTATGGTCAACTCCATACTATATTCGCCGTTTAAAATGTTTCTTACTCCACATTTGTGTCTTCTCTTTCTTTTCATGTTTGGAAAAGTATATTCACTGATTATAAAAAGACAACTACTTCGAATATTCGTCATGTCTTCCGAGTAAAACAATACCAAATTAGAATAATTCCCATTAGGTTAGGTTAAGTGCATCCTAGTTAAGCGACAGTTTTTTGCAATCCCGGCATCACATGGATAGAATAGGGCTTTGTGGAGGGAATTCGGTACGTCAACCTTGTACATCTATGAGGTTAGAGGAGACCGTGATGATTGAAGGAGCCAGGAGAGATACAGCAGGGGACAGGGCCCCTACCATTTCCAGATTCTAGTAGCAAAAGCCGTTACAACTTAAGCCTGTACTATTGCTTTTAAAATATCTTCAATAATCCTTGCTCCAGAGACAGGAAGTAGAAAATGGAAACTTAGAGTTCATTACGTAATATATTTTAGTTTTCTGAGGAACTGATTTTCTTTAATTGCCGATTTGAGGAAGAAAATAGCAAACATTCTTTACGTTTTGAATAGTAAATAAGCTTCTGCAAGAAACAAAACAAAATCCTGAAATTCTGAAACATATTTCATAAAGGAAACTTTAAACGAATGTTTGAATGTATTATGACTTCGTTACGCCTTGGCAAATGCAACACAAACCTACTTTACTAATGTAATTTATAACAAGAGTGAACACAGTGAAGGAATGCAAGAACACGTCGCAAATGTAAATATGAGGAAGGAAAGAAGTAAAACAGAAGTGGACAGAAGGAATGTTGTAAAACAGGGAGAAAAGCAGTAAATCATGACGAAGTTGAAGGGGAGGTCCCTGTCTGTCACGGTGCAAGTCCCAACAACCCATAATCACATAACCTTAATGCTGGACTGTGTAACACGCACGTGCTTTGATGCGCGATGAACCGTGTTTAGGAAACACTGACGTGCCTCTTGTCTTATCAGACCCCACGGCGGCTTCCTGGAGGTAAGGTCAGGTCTCTCAAACCTAATTCTAATGTTCAATTCCTATATGTGTCTTACAGCACTTTAATCTAGGGAAACAAGTAACTTACCTTCACGTTTGTGAAAACATACATCTTCTTCAAGGCATTGTGTAACCAAGTGTCTAATCTTACATTTTCTAAGCCCTCATACCTAATGCAAATTACAGAGGCATTGCAAAGCGATCGTCGTATGTTACCATAGTTAAGAAAAAACAACGAGAGAACAATCGCAATATTAATTTATCGTAAGAACGAAGGTTAAAAAGGAAGGAAAGATGTTTTATTATCCTAATGTTGGATTATTACAGTTGTTTATTTAGCAAAAATACAAAGTACGTGTCTAAAAGCACGATATTTTATTATTTGAAATCCGGCCATTGTGCAACGAAGAAACTGCATAAAATACATTTTCAACTAACATTTGACATATTGTGTTGGCATTAAGGTATTTATCTATTTATTTCTTGAAGATTTTGAAGAAAATTCCTTCACACTAAAGTATCCTTTACACAGAAAATTTTAAAATAATTTTGATTTTCTCGAAAATGACTAACGAGTTTAATTAAAATGCCATATGTTTGAGATATTTTTATGGCAAATAAAATGTATATCTTGAACTTTGAATATTTGAATAGAATGCACTTTGTGGAGTGAACATCTGTCTTTTCTTCTCTCCTCGTAAAATCACATTCACTGGCTACCTAGGGTGTAAACATTTCCTGCATTTGTGGAAGAAGAAGAAGACTAAGTTTCCCAAGATGTTTGTTTTGAGACGCCTGTTAGGTATCACTTTCACTAGATGTTAATGGAACGTTCTTGTTACAGAAGAGCCGAGGCGATGACAGAGCGACCTTGTGGAAGGGTCAGATGCAGCTGCTGGGGTGAAAATGTTATGACGTTCGTCAGGGTAGGACTTCTCGCCTTCAGCTGTTTCCTACTGCTCTATTCCAATGAAGGTAAGTTCACATTTTAGTAAGAGATTAGTTCAACTCTATTTTGTACAATAGTGAGTAGAGAAAGCCATGTGAAAGCTAGGCATTATATATTTGTGATAAGAGACCCAATTCCCAACAATGATACCAGAAACTGTAGGTACCGTTATGAGGGCGAGGTTGGCAGCCATGTGAACAGTACACACAACCGTTTTAAACACGTACACAAGGACACGGTGTCTGTGTCCGACCTTGTTAACTGTTTCAGGTTTTTATAACCATGTTATTGCAACATAACCTCAACTCCTGTATCTTTGCATATGCCATGTCAATTTTATTACATCAATAACTTGCTCTGTCTGCTTTTCTATAAATCATTGTTATAACTCTTATTCGTCTATCTAGTTTATGTTATTGAGAAATTTGCAGAAATAGTTTTATTGCACATTTTCTTGTAGGTACAAGGGGAATATGCAAATACAGTAGGCTTAAGCGTAAACAAATCCTAGTGGTATTTTATTACGCACTATATTTGGAGCAGTGAAACAAAATGATAATACACGGAGAATATGTTATAATAACGAATTAAGGAATTAATCAAAAATGAAAATATCAGTAACCACATAAAAGCTTTAAGATTACGATAGTTTGGACTCATAAATTGGACTCCGGATGATGGAATGGTTAAAGGAATATATAAATGGACGCCAATGAATACAAGGCCGTCCCAAAAATATATAATTAAATGATATACTTGATGACATTAAGATTATGAAAATAAAAATTGGCCAGTTTGCGCACAAAACAGAAAAGTCTGGAAGCAAATTGTTGAAAAGGCCAAAGCTGTAACTTTTTCCTTAGCAAAAAGAAGGGGGGGAAAGAAGAAGGCTTAATAGATTAAAATCCTTTGACAGCGGGTCTACATTTCTTCTGTAGTGAAATTTAATCTGTTATTTGCACTTTACCAGTTACGCAAACGTCATTCAGAATGAAGAGGAAATACAATATATACGTTTTATTACTCATAAAGCGTATTAAATATTGACATTTTAATTAACACGGTTAGAGGCATTCTTGAGATCGTTAAACTTTTCGAAACATTTTCCACGTAAACAGTAGTTTGGCGTTGAGAGAATTCCTTAACTGTACCACACATGCCGGATTATAACCTCTTGATCATAGCATTATCGCTTTTGTTACGTCACGTTCTGCTTATGTTTCTGAACATCTGAAGTATCCATGCGCAGTAGAAAAAATAACCGGGCCATTACAAAATGGCAGGCAAAATATTTGGCGAATATTCCAGTGAGAATATTGATACAAAGTGAAACAACTGTAATTTTAAATATAGAAGAGCTGCCTTTAATGCATAAGCTACTAAGACAAATTCGTACATGTATATTCATCATATATTTAATTCATTTCCCTGGGCTAAACGCTAAAATTATTGCTTTTTTCACGGACTATTGGGTTAGTTGTAGTGCCAACTGTGAAAATAAATCTTAACTATTGTAATTTGTGATTATTTACCTTTAAGTCACTGTTAAGGTTAAATACTATAAAATAAATTAATTATTAATTATTTAGCGCAATAACCTAAACAAACACGAGTGGTATTCATATTTGGGATAACCTTTTCTCGCGCTCACAAAGTTCTCATTTTGAAACACACTCGTGGTACTACTGCAGAAAACTTTAAGTGCATTCTTGGAAGATGCCCGTGACTTTTGCATTTGTTTTACTCAAACGACTTGAACGTATATATTTGTGGTGAAATCTCGATGTTGAATTTGTGGGTCAAATATGTACTTACAATACTTTATCTACCTGTAGGTACATGATACAGCAAGAAGGAAGTTATTGCTAAGGTAATTACATATATCCTTACTGGCATTTACATCGCGTCGGGCCCAAATGACCTAATTGTTGATGGGCCCTTATAGTCCAGTCACTTTACATTGCGTCTTTACGTTTGAAACCGCTGTAAACTGCTCTTTTTAAATTTGCTTCTAGAAAATATATTTACATTCCTTGATTAACGCAAGAAAAAAGTGAAGGTGCTAAATAAAGTTACCAAATGAACGATGAATGGAAATTTCGTCCATTGTTAACAAACAAATGTTAATTATTTTTAATGTCTAAGTTCTCTCAGTGAAAGTATATGATGTTTATCAGAATGTGTTTCTTGCTCCAAAGATTTGTTTGATCATGGTGATTTTCCCTGCACGTCTTGAAAACCTGTTTATAGAAAGCGATATTGCTGCAAGTGAGGAGGCAATCTGATACCGAACTGGGGACTTTCTAGTACGTAAATTGTAGCATCGTTCCAACTCACATTGCTAATAAATAATAATCTATCACAACTGCTTTTATTACAGATTCCCTTATAAGCACAATAGAAACAAGGAAATTAAGTAGGCTTACGTGATAGATCTTTTAAGAGCACGTTGCATGTGATAGCTTTAAAATTCTATTCTCTTTATATGTCCGGGAGAAGAAAAAAAAATATCATGTGTTGCACTCACATGACTTTCTCTACTCTTGTACTAACCATTCTTACAAACTCTTATTCCTATGTCTAGCTGAGATAAACATTTGTACAATTTATCTTATTGCTTATTTCCTTGGAGAATATAGGAATACAGATACTCAAAATGTTTTAAAGCTTTCAAATTCAGTTCTCTTTGCACGTTTAACATATAAAATAATATACAACGATGTTCCATTTCACGAAAGTTTTAAGTTTTCCCAAACTGAAGCAAATAACAGGAATATCTCCGAAATGGTTCACTCTAGAAAAAAATTTATTGGGACATAAATTGTGTGTTTTAGCGAAATCTACATTTTGTGTCCTGTGTAACGATCCAGCAGAAATGAATGAAGACCACTTGAAGATCTGTGAAGCATTAAGATCAGAAGAAACTATAGTTCAAAAGTATTGGAAAGCACGAATGCTAATGGCTTCATTGCCAGATGCAAGGCACTAGAAAACAACAACAACAACATTTTTTGTATAATAAGTTTACGGTTTAGTCATCCAGAGTTAGCAGGATTACATAGGCTATAGCCAGAAAATTCAAAATATACATTTCATTTCTCATATCTTAAACCTATAGTATTTTAATCAAAATCGTTAGAGCCATTTTCAAGAAAATCAGAATTTTCGAAAAATTTTCCATGTAAAGGGTAATTTAAGGTGGGGCTATATTCCTCAAAATCTTCGTGTCGCAACCTTGAAAGACATTATTGTTAAATTAGAACTGCTTTCTAACAGACTTTTCGTTTTTGAGTTATGCTGTCCACAGACTGACAGACACACACACGGACCTTTTTCTAAAAAGGCTTCTTTTTGGATTCAGGGGGGGGGGCCTTAAAACATATAGTTCCGGTGAAATCTCTATATCGAAGTTTTGGGTGGAATACAATACTTCCTCTACTTCACTAAACGTAGTATAGAAAGAAAAAATTATAAGAATATGACAAAAAAAAGTTTAAAAAGCCGATATATGAACTTATATGACCCATGAGAATTGCATAATTTTAATTATCATTGATAAAATCGTGACTCAGCTAGATCCAGCGAAGGAACATCTAGTTAGGTTTCCATTACAAAACAGTGGACAGCAATACATCAGCAGGAAGAAAATGGAATGTGTTGGTCACGTGGTTCACATCGACCAATGCAAAACTGGAAGGATGAAAACCATTGCGGTCACATCTTGGAAGGAAACTGGATCCTCGGGATGATGGGCGTGGCCAGGAATGAAGTACAGATGACAGTATATTGGCTTTTTTAACGTTGGCAACAGCAATGTTGACAGGAAGACAACTTTTCTGCTACGGAGTTCCGCGCATGTGCAATAAGTACACTTGGACTTAGCTTTTGTCCTCTTTATTTCAAATCAATGTGTGTTTAGAGATCACTTAGTTATTTTTATATGTTTCCGGATGGTAAATGCTATACCTTTGCTACCTTTACGTACGAGGTAGTGAAAGTAAGTTAAAGTGAGCGCACGTGTGCTGTAGAACGAGCCGCCACTGGAAGACCCGTCTCGCGCTCTCTCAAGGTGAAGGAACTGGGCAGGTTAGGAAAGGGGTCATTTCTGGAGAATGTAGTAGAATTAGTGATGGGATCCCAGCTGACCTTGTACTACTGACACTGTCCGACTGTGTCAGTTGGAGAGTCTAGCCATATTGTCATGGCAGTTCAGTTGTGTAGAGCAACGGTGAAGTGAAGATCCATGGTTGTGGCGTTTCTGACTTGTCTTCCTGAAGACATAGCGACAAAAGGGCCAATTTGAGCAGAACTCTTACTGTACCACATCGACATAAGATTACTGACGTCATCGTGTCTTACTGACAGCACAAGTCGTAGACCTTGATGCAGTTGTCAGTTCAAGGAAGAAATTTAATGGAATGTGCTCCGGGGTAGGTCGGGCATTCTCACACGTCCATAAGAAAAACCCGTAAAGTTCTCACTCAAGGTCGTTACGTAATACCTACTTTAGGAATTCATTTCCCAATTATTTTTCTCTAGAATATCTCGGAAATGGTTAGTGGTAAACGAGATCTATATTTTTGTGTACAAAACGTTAGAAGACCTTGTAGGGATTTTAAATGAAATCCTTTCCCAAGTAGTTGAAGTAAGTTTCTCTGTCAGTAAAGTGGAGGTTGTGAACATGCTTTCTCTCACATGTTGGAGAATACACATACACATTGCGGCACGTAATTTGTTTTTATACTCCTTGCTACACCACTCACTTTCATGTCTCTCTGGCGGGGATATACTTAGATAATAGTAATTTAGGTTTTAATGTTGAGTAAACATTTAAGACACCACGATGTTCAATTGATCTTATGTGCCATAAAAAGGTTATCCGTTAGTATCTGAAATACTCGGCGTTGTCCGTGGTTTCACCATTATTTCTTAATAAGCTTAAACAAACAGTTAGCTAAACCTCTTAATGGTTTTTGTTTCTTTGGAGACTTTTAGGATACTATAAGGAATAAAAAATAAACTAAGCATCAGGAAGACTCCATGCAAAAGCACTGTAGAACGGTGACAAATACCATAGGAAGAAAAGTGAGTAGAGAAAATGGTGTGAATGTAATACGTTGCATTTCTATTTCTGCGATATAGAAAATTGTATGAATTCTTTGCAGAAGAGTGAGAAGAGAAATTAATGTGAATGTGTTACGTAAAAGGAAAGTGAATTGAGTGTAATACGTTATATTTGTATTTAATCATATAAAAATTGTGTAAATTGTATTTTGAAAAGTGAGTAGAGAAGAACCTATGAATATCTTAAATAAAAGAAGAGTAGAGAAAATCGTGTGAATGTAATGCGATGCGTTTCTATTTCTATAATAAAGAAAAGTATATGAATTTTTGTAAAAGAGTGAGAAGAGAAATACATGTGAATGTGTTACGTAAAAGAAAAGCTAGTAGAGAAAACCATGTGAATGTAACACATTGCCTAGTAGAATAGCATTAAAACTTCCTCTATGAAAAACATTTAGATTTGTCAATTTTCATTCCATTCGGATGAATGGCATAGTAGCCAATAAGTGACAAACAAAGATTCATTTTAGTTAGATTAAGTCGTAAGTCAACTGAACAAGATGGCTGTGGCCCGCATTTGGGAGAGAGCAATGATATTTTGTCAGATAAAAGAATAAATAATGCAACAGGGAACTGAAAAACCAGGCTTGTTGTTTCAATGAACATGTTAAAACATTTTAAATGTAAATTATAACAGTAATATTTGATATTTCATTTCACCGCTTTTATTCGGCTTTGAGCTTTTGTTTTATACCAACATTCACAATTGTTATTCGTCGTAAAATTGTGCCCCTACTGATTACTGTTTCATATCTGAAATGTACAGCGCAACTTGATGTTCACTTGTTTCTCAGCATCAGTGCTGACAGCATGATGAGTTAGAAGAAACCATTACGCATACGTAAAGAAGGATATGAGAATAATTTGACTGATAACCTTCAGACATCCGTTTTAAGAATGACATTTCCTTGACATTGATGTCAGAGTAATTTGATCACAATCTTAAACACGTCCATGTTTTCACTTTATTTTCAAAATTTGTTTACAGCACATTTATACGTCTTTTACCTTGCAGCGTTGAAACACTCTGTTATGTTGGTCATTATATCAACAATAATAATCTTCACATCTGCCAGAAATTCAAAGTTGGTAACCTTGGATTGCTATCATCAGTAGCATAGCCTTATCCTTTTAATTAATACCATCCACCGTCTACGTTTTTTACCTTCGACTGTCAGAGAATTATTTAATCCTGTTTTGTATCTATTCACTATAAAACAATTTGCATATTGGTTATCAAATGAACAAGCCTTCCAAATTTAGATACCTATACATTAGGGTCAATCACATTTTGACGTTATCTTCAAAGCGGATTAAACCTGCCAACATAAGGTTCACAGAAAAACAAAATCTTGTATATCTAATTAAATTAAATTTCAAGGATGCGACACGAAGATTTTAAAGAAAATAGCCCCACCCTAAACTATCCTTTACATGGAAAATTTTTCGAAAATTTTTATTTTCTTGAAAATGGCTCTAACGATTTTGATTAAAATCTCATATGTTTGAGATATTTTGATGACAAATGAAATGTATATCTTGAATTGTCTGGCTATAGCCCCTGTAGTCGTATTTACTCTGGACCACTTTTGCATAACTGGTAAACCGTTAGAGATAGACCAAATCATACTGCACAGAAAACGTAGATCTTGCTAAAATAC
Source organism: Tenodera sinensis (assembly GCA_030765045.1). Lineage (NCBI taxonomy): Eukaryota > Metazoa > Arthropoda > Insecta > Mantodea > Mantidae > Tenodera > Tenodera sinensis. The sequence goes on from CM060963.1 coordinate 15,653,313, forward strand.
ACAATTTATGTCTCAATAAATTTTCTTGTAGGGTGAACCATTTCGGAGATATTCTTTGTAATGTGCGTGGGTTTCGGAAAACTTAATAGAAAATCGTTGTTCATTTTTTTATATGTTAAGTGTGCAAAGAGAACGGAATCTCAAAGCTTTAAAAGATTTGACTATCGCACAAAGCTGACTGTATCCTAATATTCTAATATACGAATAAGAGTTTGTAAGAATGGTTAGTACAAGAGTAGAAAAAGTCGTGTGAGTGCAACACATCAGATTTTTTTAAGATTAATTTTATTACTCCTGTTTACACAGTTATTTTTTGTAATATTAATTGTAGGTTTAGCTCTATCACAGGTAACACAGTATTTGTATGATATTTCTCACACTGATTTACCAATCTCGTACTACTGCTACAACTTGAAGGCAGCGTAAGTGCTGTTTGAGTTACGAAACGACACTAGTCCCTAATATATAAGTGACGCCTCCACTGTAAACATTTAAGGAACCACAATACCTCTACATATGTGTGTTTTTTGCAAGGCCGCCGCCGATGACAGGGCGTTTTCACTTTCATCACACACGCAACGTCTGGGGTCGTCTTGAGTTTACGTCACTTTCACTATTACCTACCAAAAATTGTAGTCCTTCAGCTGTTTTGGCAAACTTGCCAACCTCAAACACGTATTCAGAATGCTGATCCATAGAGGGAAAGAATATGTTACATTCAATTTAATTCTTACAAACGGTCATATATCTATTTATAGCTATTTCATGTCAATCAAGATGGACATTGTATTCTATATTTTCTTGTATATACAATAGGAATAGGAGAATACAGTAGGCTTTAAACGATAATCTATACGTTAACTTAATCTGATTACACAGGTTAACGTAAGTTTTTACTCACAAAATTACATTTCATAACTGTTCTTAATCAATATCTTTAATTACTTAATGTTGTTGTTGTTTTCTAGTGCCTTGCATCTGGCAATGAAACCATTAGCATTCGTGCTTTCCAATACTTTTGAACTGTAGTTTCTTCTGATCTTAATGCTTCACAGGTCTTCAAGTGGTCTTCGTTACACAGGACACATATTGGTGAGGCTGAGATACCTATTCTGTAGAGATGACTTGCCAAGCAGTCATGGTTTGTCAGTAGTCGGAAGGCTGCAACAGCTATTTTCCTTGGTCTCTGGGGGATTATATCTGGATTGGAAAGTAGTGTAATCCATTTTTTATCTTTGGCATTTGTTTCTATTTCTTGTAGATATGAATGACAAAAATTTTTTATGATCAAGCGTTTTATTGAGGAATATGAGAAATTGAATTTAGAATTTTGTTTTATTGTTGTGCCTTTCTTTGCAAGTGAGTCTGCAGCTTCGTTCCCCATGACTCCACAGTGTGCTGGAATCCATTGGAGATGAACAGTCTTATTAACTTTTTGGAGTTGTGTTAACATTTTGTAGCATTCTCTAATTTTTGTTGACTTCTTTGTAGTATTTGAACATATTCCCTGAATTGCAGCTTTAGAATCTGAAAGAATTACTGCCTTGTTAAATTTATTTAAGGGAAGATTTAATAATTGTCGGAGAGCAATGTATATAGCCTCTATTTCTCCATCATAATTTGTTGTGTCTCTGCCAACAGAATGATAAAAGGAAAAATGTGAACATGTAACTCCAGCTCCAGTAAGGTTTTCCTTCGAGGATCCATCAGTATATATGTGCAGCCATTCTTCTGTGGGATACCTAGTATTGATTGTTTCCAGAGCTAGAAGTTTTTGTATTTCTTTTGGTGTGTCTGATTTACTTATTTCCTCTATTAATTCCAAATTGAAGGTAGGTTGCAATAATTCCAATGGATTTTCTCTTATAAGTAGATTTTCTCTGGTGTTAGGAATGTTCAATTTGGATTTAATCTGTGTTACCTTTTCTAGGAAAGTACTATGAGTTTTAAGGATTGAAGGGGGGAGGTTCTCTTCTTTCCATTTAGAGTTTGGCAGTCGTAACATTTTCTCGTGTTGGAGCAATGCTTGTTCTTCTATTTTTGTTGTTATTGATGGGGTCCGTGTTAAGGCAAGCATGGCATCAATAGGTGTGGATTTAACTGCTCCAGTGATTAGACGAAGAGCCTGATTTTGTATTTGTTCAAGTTTATTGATGTTAGCATTTGCTGCTGTTATTAAAGCTTCAGAACAGTACAAGAGGTTTGGTTTAATATACATTTTGTATGTTGTGTTAAGGACTCTCCTTGAGCAGCCCCATTTAGCACCAGCTAACCTTTTCAGGATTTGCAATTTCTTTTCAACCTTTTCTGAGATGTTTGTTATATGTTTTTTCCAACTTAGCTTTCTGTCGAAAGTGATGCCTAAGTATTTGGCATCATCAACTGCTTTGAGTGGTTTACCATTATAATTTATGCTAACATTAACTGGTTTGTATTTTAGTGTAAATAATTCATAATTTGTTTTTTCCACATTGATAGTCATGAGGTTTTTGGAGCTCCATTCATGTACTTTGTTTAGGGCTGTTTCTATTCTGTCTTTAATTAATTCAGGTTTTTTTGAAGAGCCTACTACTTAATGTAGTTTATTTAGTAAATATGAGTCGAGTGCGATTCTAACCTCACTCTGCTACTCACGGTTGCAATGTCAGATGTAATCAGGTTTACGCACGTGCTTGTCGGCGGAGTGATACAATCGCAACGCTTATGTGCGTACCCACTTTAAGCTCGGAGGAACTATAATATTTTAAGAATTTTTCATTATATAATGGCTTTGAAATATGGTTATCTTTGTATGCCCAAGAAAAAAGGAAAGAAAAACGAAGTAATCTCTTCTGATTTAAGTCAATTCAACCATTTTAATTAAAATACCGTATGTCTAAGATATTTTCATGACAAATGAAACGATGTTTTATTTTCTACGAATGTCATTCGGAATTATTTTTCTAACAGTCAACGGCTGAAGTCAAAGGCTAAATACATGGCCCTTATCTTCTTCAGGCATGTACTACTTAAAATTTCTGTTTGAGTTGATCAAAAACAAAAGCAAACCAGTAGCATAGCGCAAAAGAACTGCAACAAAGGTAACATGATACTGTCGCCCATCGCATTATTGTCGGCACTACCGCAAAGGAGCCGAAGGGAAGAGACAGAGAATGGCCGCATTGTTGGGCGCTTGCCGAAAGAGAGTAAGGGATAGAGACTTCTGGAATTTTCTGCTTTGTATTTCACCGCAATAATAACTGAACTTTCCTGAAGTTTCCAGAACAGTGCCTGGGAGATATAAATAGCGGTAAAGTGTGAGGGGCAACCATCGTCCCCGTTCGACTCGAACTGCCTCTGCCTCTCTGGAAGGGACGGTTTTTGTGTTACGAATTCGGAGCCGTGCTGTTGGTGAATCGGAAAAGACTTTCTTGCTGTTGCAACGAGTGTACAAAGTTACTGTTTACGGAAATAAAAGTGTTTCTTTATCTCGACTACATCTGTCTTCTTTACTTTACACCCACCAAAGTCACAATACAGTGAAATGTGGAAGTGGTAACATTGGAGTATAGATAACGTTGCTCAGTTGTTAATTTGACAAAACACATGCTTTGTCAAATTCATTCCCTTTCCATGGACGGGACATAAAAAAGTTCACTGCAGAAAGGTTGTATGTATGCAATTTATGCCAAATATATAACAATAGTGATTAACCTAAAGTGCTGATAAACACAGCAATAAGAATAAAATAATAAAATAAAATTAATAATATAAACTATATAAATAATATAATACAATAACATAATAATAACGACAAATGACTCTTTTGGATTCAGGCAGTCTCTCGCTGATATTTTTCCGGTGAAATGTCGGTTTTGAAACTGTGGGTAAAGTACAATACTTCCTTTACTTACTATAAGCATACAGTAGGAAAAAATCTGATGTGTTGCACTCACATGACTTTCTCTACTCTTGTACTAACCATTCTTACAAACTCTTATTCCTATATCTTCTTCGTGTTAGTCGAGATAAACATTTGTACAAGTTATCTTATTGCTTATTTCCTTGCAGGTACAAGGGGAATATTAGAATACAGTGGACGTTGAAATTTCGTTCTCTTTGCATGCCTAACATAAAAAAAAAGAATCACAATCTTCCATTTGACGAAAGTTTTAAATATTCCAGAACTCACCAAAAATAACAAGGAATATCTCCGAAATGGTTCCTCCTACAAAATCGCTAGAGCCATATTAGAAAATCAAAAGTTCCCAAAGGCTTCCTATAGGTGTATAGGATAGTTGGGGACGGGAATTCTTTTAAGTGCAAACTTTTCTCTACTTGCCGTAATAGAGAAACTAATAATCAATTGTGGGAAGAGTTTGTAGAAGGATGAGTAGAGAAGCACATATGATTGCAAGACGTCCTATTGCCTCCACAATGCTACATATTCTATTTCTTAGAAATGCATACAATTGTTTTTTCTTTCCTAAACACGCTAGGCTGCATTTCCTGCTAATGCACGACTGCAATAATTATACACCTATTTCACTTTCTAGGTGACCTTTCCGGTTCTTACATAACAGAGAAAGTATATATTTAACTCAAAAAATAGTGACATATTTCAAAAGATTTTTGAATTTCAGCGGAAGGGATTGGCATAAGAAACGTGACAGAGAGGTTAAAAGCATTTAAAGAAGTTCAGTGCTCAGAATTTGTTTTATCTTCAAGATATTTGACTCAGTAACTCATGAAAGACGATCTTTTGTGACCAAATCTTACTATACAAAAATGTAGAACACAAAACACAATGAGTTTTTGTGGAGTGAACCATTTCGGAGATATTTCTTGTTTTTGTGTGAGTTCTGCAATACTTATACTGTTCTCAAATTGAAGGTCGTCACTCACTTGTTTATATCACGGACATGCAAAGAGAACGGAATCTCAAAGCTTTAAAACATTTGACTATCGCTCAAAGTCTAGTGTATTCTAATATTCCCCTTGTACCTACAAGGAAATAAGCAATAAGATAATTTGTACAAATGTTTATCTCAACTAACACGAAGAAGATATAGGAATAAGAGTTTGTAAGAATGGTTAGTAAAAGAGTAGAGAAAGTCATAAGATTTTTTTCTTTCTCTTTTCTCCACTACTATGACGTTACTGCGTGTACCTTACCTGTTTTTGGTTTGCTGTTGAATTGACGTTTGAAATTCAGGTCAGGTTTAGAACAGAAACTCGTTCCTAGGTTTGACGTTAAAGAAGTTGCAGCACAAAACGCGTTCAAATGTTACTTAACATCTAGTATATGCTTTTTGGTACATATGCGTGGATATTTCGGAATGTAGACGATAATAACTTCTCGAGGTTCTTATGTTCAAGTTAGGTATCGCGTAAATTATTTTCTCTACTAATTAATTACGTATAAGTAAAGGAAATATTGTATTCCGCCCAAAAATTCGACACCCAGACTTCACTGGAGAAACAGGTTTTAAGACACCTTGAATAAAAACAACGAATTTTAGGAAAGCGATGTGTTTGTATGTCTGTGGGCGTTGCGAACTACATTTCAAAAACCATTAACTCCAAACTTGATATTTAAGTTCAGTATCCTTCACGAAGATTTAGAAGAACCCCCCCCCCCCTCATCCCTAACTACTCTTTACATGAAAAATGTTTCGAAAATCTTGATTTTACGCAAAGCTGCATCTATTTTAACTAAAATATTTTCATGACCAATAAAATGTATATCTTCAATTTTCTGTCTTCATTCTGAACGTCTTGCATGATTGGTAAACCATAAGAGACAGAAAAAATCTTAAATTCCATTAAAGTGCACAATTTATATCCAATATTTTATTTTCTGAAGTTGCTCATTGTGAAGATATCTCTTGTTATAGGTTTGAAGTCTGCAATACCTACTTATAAAAAACGTAACCCCATGACACAACAGCCTTTTCCGGGCCAAAGCCTACCGCCCGACCGCTGCATCCTCCACCTCTGCACACCACAGGCGTCATGAGTCAGGTGCAGTACTGGAGGTGGAACATGTTCAATATTCCGGCCGATTATACCGACTTTTCGACCAATTATCTCCTCAATTGGCGCCTCAGGGACCTAACGAGGCTGAGTGCACCCCGGACCAGACGTCCAAGCGGGGAAAAATCCCATGCCGGTACCAGGGATCGAACCCGGGTCCCCCGTACCAGAGGCAGGTGCGCTACCACTACGTTATGGGGGCGGTCAATGCCTACTTATACTTTTCTCAAAAAGAAATTCATTTTTCTTTTTTTTTTTTTTTTGGTCATCCAAAGATGATTTGTAAGAATATTTTCTTGAAGAATGGGTAGAGAATGTCATGTAAATGTTACCTAATGTACGTTCTTCCATGTAAAGAGAATGGAATTTCAAAGTTCTCACACAGCAATCGGTTCCTAAAGGATTTTACTATCAGTGAACCCTACAATATTCCCATATTCCCCTTGTACCTACAAGAAAATTACCAATAAGGTAATTTTTATAAAGTTTATGAAAGATTAACATGAACAGTGTTACAAGACTGAGTAGAGAAAGTCATGTGGCTACACAAATCAATTTTCTGACTGTGTATTTAATCATTTCCAAGATATTGCTCGTTATTTGTTTGAATTTTCAAATACTTATATATTTCTCAAATGGGAAGTCGATACTCGTTTTCTATATGCTGGCCATGCAAAGAAAACGGAATATCAAAGTCGTCGCGTATCAACCAGCTCTTAAAATGTTTAACTATCGCTTAAAGCCTGCTGTATTTTTAATATTTCATTCATATGCCTTCTTTATCATCGAAGGTCATATCAGTGCCCTTTAACCTCTTGGAACAATTGCTCAACAGTAATGGTATTCACTCGCTTAATGGTGGTTTTGAACTTTGGGTTTATATTACTTTGGATTTATTACATTAAATTCACACACACAAATATTTAAACCGTAATTCATAGTTCCAGACCCTAGGGAGGATGGAAGTAATACTAGTTAAAGAAAAACTTCTACCCTTGCAGCCGGGAGTCGAGCCCGGGACCCCTTGCATAGCAGGCAGGTACTCTACCGTATTCCCCTTGTACCTGCAAGGAAATAAACAAGATAATTTGTACAAATGTGTACTCTAACACGAAGAAGATATAGGAATAAGTGCTTGTAAGAATTGTTAGTACAAGAGTATATGAATCGACATATGGGATTTTTTTTTTAATTCTTTTGCTGTGCTAAAGTCGAGGAAACGGGATTCTCTGAAATTTCGTAATGTGTTTCAATGTCGGATTTCCTTTCTCTATGCATTCGCTGCAGGTCTCTAATACATGGAATGAATAACAGATGACGGATTCCTCTCTGGAGAGCGAAAGTTCCGAGGACCTCATAAAACAGGGTTGACCAAAACGCACACATTCAGCAATTATCCTTCTTGTGTCGGTATGGCGCCTTGGAGGACCAGGGTTGGAACCTCAGAGGGGGCTTGAGGATCAAAACAAGTATAATGAAGGGACAAGAAATTCGTAGAATATGGAAATCTTCTCCAGCATTCGTCTAGCGACCCGGGAAACCTCTGAAAAAAACCATGGTCAGGAAGGTCGAACGCGCGACCTCCCGAATGTGGCCATAGACATTACTACCTGAGATATCCAATTGGTTATTTTTAAACATAGTCGCCTCTTAGGAACATGCACTTCTACCAACGTTCTGCCATTTTTAATCCCTCCAACAAACAGGAATGTCAAGCTCTCTCTATCTCAAAGATGATCTTTTTTGATCTAAATCTTATTTCCACAAGCCATTTCTTCACGTTTGGGTATAAGAAGAAATGACAGGAAGCCATGTCGGGCCACTATGTTGGGTTGGCAGCACTTCATAACGCGACTCATGCAGTTTGGCGAAGACAACACCAGATAAATGTCTGGTGACTTGTTGTGACGTAACAGCACTTTCTTGTTCGCCATGTCTCTTTCGACTCCAATAACTAGAAATCCTTTTTCCTTTTTCTTTGGAGCAGATTTACCAGAAGCAACCCGTTGTTTTGATTGTTGCTTTGTTTCCAGAGTATAATGACGAATTCAGATCTTATCCACGATGACAACTCGAGCGAAAGGTCCTTTGGATTTCGTTCATGGATGCACATATTTTAAGAGCAAATTCTATTATTTTCTGATGGATGAAGAATTTTATAGAGTTAACCCTATAAGTTATCAACATAAATAACCACTCGAAAAATTGTCATGATTTATAAAATAATTCATAAAAATTTTAGGAAAAAATCATTCAGAACCTTAAGAAAAGTGGTAATTTAACTCAGTAAGGTGTAATTTCTATATGTTCAGACCATCTTGTCCCATTAAGAAAGCACGGGCTAAAATAAAATAAAATAAAATAAGGCAATGCTAGCCGGCGGCGTCAGGATTGGCGCCATGTTGGAGTCATTAGGAACACGTCCTTGCTAGCGGACATAGTCATCTGGTAGCTGGTCGCCCTTCGTGTCTCTCCTTCATCCCCTTCTCCCAGGGGTCACACTGGAAGCACTATGGCCTACTTTGGGCGCTGTGCTTGCTGCAGCCCTTCCTTCTGACTGCACTAACTCCTAACATGTTCACTGAAAGACTAATGTAACCTACACAGGACACTCTACTACAGGATACGACCCCAGAGGAAAAAGTCTAATGAAGTCAAATCCCGAGATCGTGGAGGCCATGCGATTGGACCACCTCGGCCTATCCATCTCTGTCAGAATCCCAGACGTTCCCGAATATGTTTCCCTAACATCCAAAGACAGTGGACGGACCTTTTTCTAAAAACGCTTTTTTTATTCAGGGGGTCTCAAAACATATTTCGGGTGAAATCTCGACGTATAATTTTTGGGTGAAATGCAATACTTTCCCTACTAACCAGTAGAGAAAACAAAAGAAAAAAACGAATAGCGACTTCCCATTTTGAAAAGTAGAGCCATTGGAAAATTCAAACCAATAAAAAGAACGTTCCAACTGCATTAAAAATGATCTTGCATAGAGTATATGATTTAATGAGATCTACTTTTTTGTGCCGTAAGGTTTACTAGTTAAAAGCACAAGTAATCGGAGAACTAAACATTTTTTTCAGGTAGTCTCAAAAATCGTATTTTCGGCTAAATATTGGTATGAAACTTTCGAGCGAAATACAATATTTACGTTACACGTTTAATATATTCACAAGTTTGCACCAATAAACTGCATATCTTCAATTTTCTGGGAATAGTCTGTGAAGTTCTCTTTATTCGAAAGAAATTTTGTATAATCTTGTATAGTTGGTAAATATTCAGCGATAGATGAAAATATGTACTACACACAAAACTGTAGGTCTATTTAAATCACTCAAATAACTTTTTGGAAATATCCGTTATTGATGGTTTATATTGTTCAATGCTTTGTCATTCTTTTAAAGTGCTATCGATCATCAGTTATTTCTCGTGACTGAATGGAAAAGGTATATAATTTTAAGACCAGCATATAACGTGCAGTTGTTAAACATTTGACTATCGCTATTCCCTTGGTATCAATAACTAAACGTGTAATGTTGGTATTTCTGCGAAGGTTTATCTTAATAAAATGAAGTAGTTAGAAAAACAGTTTATATACCTACTAATAAACGAAAAGGGTAGAGACAGTAATTTGAATGAAATGTTTACTTTCCCTACTATGTACATATAGTAAGTAGGAAAATTGCATACCGGGATTTCATAGTAAATGGCGGTGTAAGTACAAACAAACGTATGACCATGGGTTATCCATTGTCATACGAACTCACATAATCGGACAGATAAACCTATGTTTCACCACTGATACGAGTAATGTACTGGGAATTAACACTTAAACCCTCGTTGATGTTATCGCTGCATAGGTTGCACACGATAAGGCTTTTTAATGTCGCATATTACTGTTGTGTCAATTTACCTACGTGTAGACTTCCTTAAGCCATAGGTAACTCCTTGACGAATGTTTGCAACGAGTTCTGGTGTGCGAACTAAAGCAATTATTTTTCGTACAATTACATTCTGCAGAGATCCCGTAGTGCGCCATTTTTAAACTAATTTTTGTTCTGCCTACCAAAAATTCTGAGGATTTTCCTAAACAAACCAAGGGGATTAAGGACAAAGTGAAATGAGAAGTGAGGTGAAGTGGAGAAAAAGAAAATTCCAGAGATGAAACGAAACTAGCGACCGATGAAACCCCCGAAAAACCCATGGATCAGGGCATCGAACCCGCGGTCCCTTGAATGTGAGTTACATCGATAACTCGCTTGGTATAGGGAAGGCATTAAGAATGACCTTGTTTATTTCATAATGAAAGTGAGGTTGGTCTGCCAAGCAAGACGAAGGCGATGATTCTGACGACATTGGCCTCCTGCTGAACACATTGCATCACTCTGTGTAATCCCAAATTACTGTAATGTATGGAGATGGCCTCTGATCAAGGACCTGCGCATCAAACCAGTATGTTATTGTTGTACTAGTCATTTATTCTTGCTGACTAACCCAACGTCGCACCAGTACTGATTACATTATTAACCTTTTAATTCCTCTACCACATTGATATTAAGTAGAAAACGTAATGCAGAAGGAGTACCTCGGAAATAGTTTACGTCTTTTGTGTGGTAAGATTTTGTGGATAATGTATAGTATTAACCAAAACACTTCAAATACATTTCCCGCACTTTTAACACTATATTACACTGTTTTACTGCACAAATATTAAGAATACACCTTTAGGAATAACAATTGACGCACGTAATGTGTAATTTATTTATGTAAACTGTACTTTATTGAGGCAACGTGCAGAAAAAGACGAAATTATCTACACACACTTCACTCAAGGCATCATGGGAGCTTTCAGCTCCCCCGCAACTCTTCCCTCTTTTGTCCACATGTTGCCAACATTGGCACTCGGCACAGAAGCACGCGCACCATTTCCTGCTTCTGTTGCTGATATAGTTTCTGCGTTTCATATGTTGGCAATACCACTTTTCCCGCCTTCCCCTATCTGGCCTATATCCATTCTAAGCGCCATGGGTATAGATCGTCTGCTTTCTAACGAGATTTGGAAAAAAAAGGTTATTTGCGTGTTTTTAAGAGTTTCATGAGGCAATATAATGCTCTTAAAGTACTGATGTTACTTATCAGGGCACCCAACATTCTCTAATGTTAGTATTTGTGACGAAAATTGGATTTTCGTCAATGCTATACATCATCCGATTTTGTTTGCCTTACTCTTACGGTTTACCAGCTATGCAGAAGCCTCCAGAATGAAGAGGGCTTCGAAGATTATTTCCGAACAATTTCATTTGTCATGAAAATTTGTCAACCATAAGATAAGTCAATGAAAGTAATCAAAGCCATTTTTGAGAAAATAAAGTTGTTTGAAGAATGCTCCATGAGGGATGGGAGATGTTTATCTATTAATATATCTATTAGTATATTAATTTTCACGTCGCATTCTTTAAAGACGCTGAATTTAAATGTCAAGCGCGATCTTTTATCGACTTTTTGTTTTTTCATCAATGATGTTCACAGACAGACAATAAGAGTGCTCTCTTTTATTCAATACTGGCGTTGAATTTTTTAGTAGAATACAATACTCCCTTCACTTATAAATTCGTTGCAGATAAAATAGAAAAGTATCAATGTTCCACTTAAAATTCTGAGTCTTGCCCATAGAGTTCATTGCATAATGGTCCCCTTTGTAAAACCTCTTGTAATAAGATTTGGAAACCTCCACGTTTTTTTTTTTTTTCTTTTTCTTATTTTCTTTTTTTTTCTGTTTTATTAAACACATAGTTACGTATATGTGTGTTTAGGGGAAGAGCCAGTCAAAATATAAAATTAATAGTAGATTTTCGTTTACAGTTTTAGTATACCCGTGGATATTTGCTTCCCTGTAGAAGGACGGCTGAAATATAATTTTTGACTTTGATTATTGACAAGGTTCGACAAAATGACTTATCACTCACTTTTGTGCTTCTGTCCCTAACGGGGTGCTCCCGGAAATGACGGGTGAGGCAAGAGGAGAGACGATAGCAGAGGGCAGGGTCCCTAACAGCTATAGATTTAAATTCCTCTGTTAGGGTTCGTAAAAGCAGTTCCTCTTCCCCCTGTGAGTTTACACATCCCCTCGGAGACCTGCCCCGATTCGGAGGATGAGAATTTACATAGAGCAATGCAGCCTGATACTCCCGCCGACGTTTAGAGCCCTGAAGTAACCAATCAGAATGAAATGCGAAGTGAGGTAAAGTGGAGACAGAGAAAATTCGGGAGATGCAATTATCCTTTCCAGCATATGTTTTGTGACCGGGGAAACACCGAAAAACCCATGGATCAGGAAGTTCGGTCACGGGAACCGAACCCAGGACCTCCCGTATACGGGCCAGCCATCTAGCTCGGTAACATGACTTTTACCCAGCCCTGTAGTTAGTTTCAGATGACGATAAGAACATAACTCTCACTTTTTAGTTATTAACTTGGATCAGAACCCCAATCTGAGACGTGACGTGCACAGGAGAAAATTGCTCACAAGGTATTCGAAACCTGACCCATGAGGTCAGTGTGTCACATGGGTGCGCTTTTGTTCTTGCTTTCGCTTTCAGCGGCTTCATCTGTCATATGGGCGCCATGAAATCACGGCCTTCTGGAGATCAACACTGACCGACTGTAACAGCCTTCATTACTTCCCTTAGGGCTTTTATTGCCTTACTTTCCTCTCTGTGAAGGATATACACATTACCTATATCATATTGTACTTATAAACCTTACAACGAAAGAAATCATCATTAGTATTATTGTATCTGGGCCTCCTTCAGAGGAAATGCAAGGCAAAACATGGGAGAAGATTCCAAGAAAAAAATATCTGTGTTGTAATCACATGACTTTCTCTACTCACTGTTATACAAACTATTCATAAAGGCGCTTATTTCCTCTGTCTATTTCAAGTTAATCCAGATAAACATTTATAGAACTAGTTTTCTGGTAGATGCCAGCGTAATATTGCAACAAATAGGTTTTAGGCTTTAAAGTCTTTTAAATTACATTATCTTTGCATGAGATAAACATAACTCCATCGCTGAGTTTACTTGTACACCGCGTATTTTTAATATCACCAAATACATAATGATTTTGGCTAAGAGAACACGCAATCACTTTGACTGTTTTCACTGTGATGAATTTTCTAAGATTAAAACTAGTTAGTTAGTTACAAGACACTATGAAAAGTCTTGGAACATAAAAGTAAACGAATAATAAAAACAGCTGAAGACAATATTATCACAAATAATAAATACAAATTAAACTTAAAATGAAATAGTATTTTGTTCAATGTGCTGGTGGACAGTTCTCAAAATACGTATTTAATTGCCTTACTCAGATTTTTACATTCGTAATCGAATATAAACAACAATTTCATAGTTACATCTTGCGGAAACCGCATTCAGGTGTTTCCATTATTGTAACAACAAAAAAACAATGATTCCAATTAAAGAAAAGAGCTTGAAACCTGAAAGTAAAAAGAAGCAATATCTTGGAAATGGAGAACTCCACAACGAAAATGAATTTGAAAAAAATTGTACGTTTTAACTAGATCTATATGTTTTGCACAGAAAGATTTGGCATATCTCTTACGGTTTATCAATTATGCAAACGTCCTGGGCTATAGTGAGAAAATTAAAAATATGCATTTTATTTCCCATAAAAATGTCTTAAACATTTTAATGAAAATGGTTATAGCCATTTTTGAGAAAATCGGAATTATTGAAAAATGCTCCATGTAAAGGGTAGTTTAGGGTGGAGGAATTTTCTTCAAAATCTTCGTGTCGCATTCTAAAAAGATATTAAAATTGAATATCAACTTTGGTTTCTAACGGATTTTTCGTTTTTACTTTCTCTACTGGTAAGTAGAAGGAAGTATTTTATTGCACCTAAAAATTCTATGTCGAGATTTCACCGGAAATGTATGTTTTGAGAACCCCTGAATACAAAAAAAAAGAAAAAGGTCCGTGTATGTGTGTGTCTGTGTGTCAGTCTGTGGACAGCATAACTCAAGAACTAAAAGTCGGTTAAAAACCAAAGTTGGTATTTAACTTTGTCTTTCGAGGTTGCGACACAAAGATTTTGAAGAAAATAGCCCCATTCTAAACTACCCTTTTCGGAAATTTTGATTTTCTTGAAAATGGCTGTAATGATTTTGATTGAAATGTCATATCTTTAAGATATTTGTATGACAAAGGAAATGTATATTTTGAATTTTCTGGCTATAGCCCCTGTAGTCGTATTTACTCTGGATGGCTTTTGAATAACTCGTAAACCGTAAGAGATACACAAAATCTTACTCTACAAAAAATGTAGGTTTCGCTAAAACACACAACTTATGTCTGAATAAAGTTTTTTGTAGAGTGAACCATTTCGGAGATATTTCTTGTTATGTGTGTCAGTTTCGGAAAATTTAAATATTTCGTGAAATGGAACATCGTTGTTCAGTTTTATACGTGAAACGTGCAAAGACAACGGAATCTCAAAGCTTTAAAAGATTTGACTATCGCACAAAGCCTTCTGTATTCTAATATTCCCCTTGTACCTACAAGGAAATAAGCAATAAGATAATTTGTACAAATGTTTATCTCAACTAACACGAAGAGGATATAGGAATAAGAGTTTGTAAGAATGGTTAGTACAAGAGTAGAGAAAGTCATGTGAGTGCAAAACATCAGATTTTTGAGTTATGATATTCAAATACACACATGGATCTTTTTCTAAAAATGCTTCTTTTTTTATTCAGGGGTCCTTAATACGTATATTTGCTGTGAATGTTTGCTGTAGATTTATACTCGTATGTGAGAGTCGTGCATTAGTAAGTGTAGATGTTTAACAAGAATGTTTGTTACAGGAGCTGAAGGTCGACCACAAGTTGAAGACCCCAAGAGCGTTAGTGATCTGTTTAACACAACTTCCTGCTTAGAACCGCCCTTCACTTGTCCACATCCAAGGATACAGTTCTATCTGTACACAAGGTAACACCGGCATCCACTTGCTAGTAATTACTCCCAGCCGTTAAATGTAGTAATCTGTGCTCATAATCTGGAATAACAAGAAACAAGAAAGCTATATAAATTACGTGCTGCGTTATCGGTGTTGCATGACTGCATTTTTACTTTCTCCGCGGCAGAGAGCAAACATTGGATTTGATATTTCACAGCAGGTACCTCAAGTTCTGCAAACCCTCCCACTAAAGGAGTTGTCTGTGACATAATTGTCATCTCTCTTACAAGGGACACCTTCGACCTCGAATACTTGGAACCTCATGAAAACGGGCTTAGAATAACAATCAATCATAAACAAAACAGTGGTCTGTGTCAAGTACCAAGATATCAATACCATAGGAGGGAAATTATTTGTAATTCAATGACGTGAGTGCATCATTACATTTTCAATCAACACTGCCAAAAACCCTCTGCTTAAACTATTTATAATAGCGCAAAATACCATACTACACATCTGATAATGCTTACATTAGTCCTCAAAGTGCAAACGTAGAATTTTGATGGAGTGGTTAAAATAAAGTGGAAGAGAACAATGTGCACAGCTCATTATCACATTCCATATCACTTTCTCATTCACGCAGTCCAATATCAAAACCCACACAATTATATTTGCAAATAATGATATGGGTATATCAATGTCATATCATCATTTATCATATATTCCCATACACCATGGGAATGAAACAAAAATGAATAAAAAAAAAACATTTTTAGCAAAAGGTGTGAGGTTCCCATTTGCGAGGTCTTGTCACCTTGACCTGGGGATTTTTATCGTTTTCCCTGATCGGTAGCCGAATGCTGGGATAGCATTCTTATGTTTCAGGTGTGCTTGCAGGTTTTGTAGTGTGTGGTGGTGCCGGACAGATAGCGTAGTTGCGTGCTCAAACTGAACTCTCTCTGCAACTATTAGGGACTTCGGTGCGCCTCTGTGGTTCTTTTACCTCATCCTTTCCTCCTAGGGGTGGTAGTCACAATGTAGGTCGTAGATATCCCTGTGTTTGTATAACCTATACACAGAGACACCCTTTTTTCGCGTTAATTTTTTTCGCAATTCGCGAAATGAGTTGTAATTTGTCTTTTTTCGCTCAATATAGCTTATATTGTCGCTCTAATTTCGCGATATATGTAGTTTATGGTAAATAACACTGGGAGGATGACTTGATTTCGTTTTTTCGGACTACATGACTTGTATTTTATATATACGTATATCTCTATTCTTTGTAGTTGTATATTTTTATTATGTGTATTTAATATATACTCGTATTTTAACATATTACAGTTTAGAATGCAAGATGTGTAGTATGAAAACTATAAGACAGTAATGTTACTTTAATTTTATTTCTTATTGGTAGTATAGTGCTCTTAAGAAGTCATATTTAAAGGAAATAATGAAAAGCCTAAGTGCAAGGCGTTTAGTCTACTTCCCAACCCAGGGCCATGTTTTCACGCTCAGTATGGGCAGGTAAAACGGGGTCAGTTGGCAAGAATGCTTGACTTCAATGACAGAATGATGAACTTCCAAGAATGTTAAACCGCCCTTAATCATCAGCCATTAGTTAATATTTTTGAAACTGAGAGTTTTAATTTATTCTTTTTTGTAATTTAACAATTTACAGGAATGAACTTAAAAAAAGTGAGAACTAATTTTTAGATTAAAAGTAGCTGGAATTTCACGTTTATTTTTCGCAAAATAAGGCAATTTTGCTTCAATTTGCACTGATCGCTAAAATAATATTGATTTATTGATCAACATCACGTAATTTGTCGTCTCTATTATTAATGTGAAAAAGTGTGCCCTACTTACACATATGACCTAGAAAAGACCACCCTGCATATTTATTTTGGACCCATTATAGAATCTATCCATGCAAGGCCAGGTATAATTAAGGTTAGACATTTGAAAGGCAACAAAAAGATATTCTTTTGTTTTTCAGGGCGACGCAGAAGGACCCGGAACTGTTGGACAGTACAGATCCTGCATCCCTGTATTACTCCAGGTTCAACCCGGAGCATCAAACCAAGGTCATCATCCACGGCTTCGGAGGAGGCAGGAACCTCGCTCCCAGCACTGACCTCAGAGATGGTAGGTGACATTTCCTCCTGGCTAACGAGAAAGATGGACTACGACGCGAATTGGAGCTACGAGTAAAGGCTAACACTGTAGATCATGATAATGGTGTATCTTTTGTTTGAATTCAACGAGCAATTTTTGGGCTTGTTTAGAATATAGATATATTAGACGATTGTAGTTTTACTTTATTGGGCCATGACTGGACTAGGAGAATGACGTCACTGCAGTTCGCAATAGCCTATCTATCTCGTTAGCCATGGATTTCCTCTTGCGGAGTAATTAGGAGTGTATGACAAGGTTCGGAGGGGGGACTTTTCTGCCCATGCTGCTAAACGGGCACCCATCGGTGAACTGAGAGGATACTAAGGATGACTGCACAGGACAGCATCTCTAACAACTTCTTCCTCTTCCCCTTCTGCCTTTACAGCGTAGTTGGTGACTCGGTCAATCCATTTTCTCCATTCATTCCTCTCCCTCATTAATCTCCTCATTTTAGTCTTATTCGTTTTTCTACCAATCTTTTCCATTGACTTGCAACATTATTCTGGGCCTTCCTTTTCCTCTCTCTCCCTGTGTTCTCACTTCTATCTGTTTAACTTTACATTCTGTGCCATGTCACCACCACTTTAGTTCTGTTGTTCAATTATTTCCTCCAGTGATCTTTGACCTACCTCTTCTGTAATTCTGTCATTCCTTACCCTATCCCTTCTGGTTTTATTTACAGCTATGCTGAAGTTTACTCGTTTGTTTATCTTGCAATGGTGTACTTTACATTCTTCTAATAACTACAAATCGGAAATCCCCTTGCCCCCCCCCCTGAGGGCTTACACATACCCTGGAGGGCCGACAACTAGAGACTTCCCCCGATCCGGAGGATGAGACACTTAGAACTCTGAAAGATGAACTGAAATGATAAGTGAGGTGAAATGGACAGGGAATTCGTGGTAGTATCCCTTGCAGCATTCACCTGGAAACTCACGAAAAATCCCATGGGTCAGGAAGTTCGGTCACGGGAATCGAACCCTCGATGTCCCGGTCACAGACACTATCGCCTGAGTCATTCCGCTAGAATGAATAGAACCCAAAAATTGGTTGGTCATGTTTAGTAACTACCGAGTCGCAAATTAAAAGCAGTGAAAGTTCAGAAACCAGATTATGACACATGCAATTCTGGCAACGTTACAAAACCTGGACATCTACGAAATGCTTCTGACCGACGAATTATTCAATAGGAACAAGAAGAACGACAAAAGTCTTATCTCAGTTAGGTACCTTTTTGTACTTGGGCTTATTTATAACCACAAAACAAAGAGTAAAGAATTTGGCGGTCCAAGAATATCATCACCTCCAAAAACGGAAACAAGGATGTGACGTAATGAAAACAGGTTTGTATGTCGAGTAAGAGAGAGAGAGAGGGAGAGGGAGTCCATCTCCCACAGTTCCGTTACAGTTCTGATGTAATTATCTCGATCTTGGTCCGTGGCTCGCGTTTGAGTGCAGTACTGGCAACGTCATTGAGGAGCCGAGGAAATGCCTGAATAGATTTCGGCATTGCCCCGGGTCACTAGGTAAATGCTGGTGCAGATAATTATCTTCTCCGAATTTCCTGTCCCTTTATTTCATTTCACCTTCAGTCTGCTTGGCTGTTTCAGGGCTGTCCCAGAAGTACCCTATTTGACGCATAGATAACGGTTGTTGTTTCAAACAAATGACTGGTAGAATGTCGTCATCATCACATCTGACGCTACAGCCCTGAGCGGACCTCGGCCTCCCACAGAGTCCTCCTCCAGACACTCTCCACCAGTTCTTGACTCCGAGACTCCTCAAGTCCTTCGTTACACCCTCCATCCATATCACTTTAGGTCTTCCTACTCTTCTCACATTGTCCATGGTTCTCTCTCTATCCAATCTCTCAATATGACCTGCCCATCTCAACCTTGGACTTCATAATACTAAGAGCGTTGTAGAGTTCATACAATTTCAGATTGTTAGTCGCACACTATGTGGCACACACAAGCCATATGTGTTTATTTTCTCCGAGAGCGTGGGACATGTTGTGAGGGGTAAAGCATAGAGGGCAGTGTACGCGATAACGAATGTTGAGGTCACTCACGAAACTAATAACAAATGAAGGAACCAGTCACAGTTTTTACGTACCCAAATATTCATTATTTGTGTTATCTACAACGTCCACTTTCATAGGGAAAGAAGTAAGAAAGGATGTCTAAACACATTTAATAGTGGAATTTAATGTTTAACTTTGCAATTCCAGTAGATACATAGCTTAATTTAACTATGTAATTATTCGAATACTTTCTGCATGGCTGAAGCCCTAATAATTCCGGTATTGAAGTGTGAACACGTGTAAGCAAAGTGGATAGTCTATACTGACAGGCGTTGTTCATTTCGTAACGTAGTTATGACCATGTAGAAAACATGGGGTAGTAAACTGTGTGATGTGTTTGTAGAAAAATTGCAATTGTAATCTTTATGTTAACGTGTGCATGTTAATTATGCGATAGTTCTTCCCCTGCGCAACCCAACAAACTCCTTTATAAATGTGTGACTGTATAACCTATATACTACTCGTACACTTTATCTTGAGCCCTGGAATATAGTGCTAAGAACCGTCTGTGCTTCGCCAAAGGACAACTGAGCATCGTGTCTAGGTTAGGTACCACTTGCACATTTTACTGTATCACATTACCTTTGTTGCTGTTCTTTCGCGTTCTTTCTCATATCGGTTTACTTTTGTGTTTCGCCAACTCAAACAGTAATTTTAGGTACTAAATACCTGAAGCACATCCAGCTTCGACACCACAAACTCCTGTAAATAGTAAAAGAAGGATCTACGTGTTTAGCCGTTTACTTAAGCCATTGGCTAACTTACAAAGCGAAAAATACAACTCACAGCCTTCTATGATACAACTTAGAGTATGAGTGCATAAAAGACATGAATGTGCTGTGGTCGTCTTCGACAATAACGCCATTTGAGAGCTCAAGATATATTTAGGCCACGGTGCAAGGATGTGCCACCTTTTTTGCTAAATAACCATAATCAATAACCAAAATGAGGGTTACAAAATGGCGTAGAAACGAAATATATGTTTGTGCCCTCGAACGAATTGTCTATAAAAGAGAAAGAGGTAGCGAGAGTGCATTTAGGTTATCATACAGACCTTTCGTCATGATTGGTAGCCATACTTTATAGGTTACTGCAGGACACGCCATTGAAGGGGTTAAAATCTAAGGGAAAACTTGATGGGCGCCCAGGTTAGCGGCGAAGACCCCAAAATGATACAAAATCCACTGAAGATTTTATTTTGTATTTTTTGTATGTACTACTGTTCTCCTTACAGCACTAACATGGAGTGGATGTTGTTTTGTTTAGCGTACTTCACACGAGGGGAGTATAACATCATCATCGTGGACTACGGTTCAATAGTAAAGCAGCCTTGTCTAAGTCAAGTGAACTGGGGACCACGTTTTGGTGCCAAGTGTATCGCCCAGCTGGTGGAATATCTGGCGCAGAACCCCCGAGGGGTCCCACCTGATGCCTTGCACCTCATTGGCTACAGTGTGGGGGCTCATATTGCAGGCCTCACGGCCAACTACGTGCATTACGGCAAGCTGGGGAGGATTACAGGTGAGTGGGTACCATGATATACCATACTGACACTGATGCAAGGGTTAATGTCCTCTTGATATGCCAGTTACAATTACATTTCTTATGAAACTCATTTTTCTATCTACTTCAGTTTAATCAAGATAAACATCTAGAGAAATAACTACATTACACATTGCGTTATAAGTAGATATAACGGGAATAGCGACAGTCAAATGTTTAACAACTGGACCCTATGTACGAGTCTTAACATTTCGCACTTTCAATGCAATCGCGAGAAACAACTGAATATCGACACCACTTAAAAAGAATGACGAAGTATTGAAAATATCTAACCACTAATAACGCACATCTCGAAAATCGCTAACGCTACAAAAAAAAAAAAAAATATATATATATATATATTGTACGCCAAAATATTCTCTTCATCCTAAGTCAATACATTTAATTTAAATCAATTGTTAAAGTTATCTTCTAACTCCCAAAATAGAACTTTGATTTTCTTAAAAATTCCGTAGGAAATTTAATTAAAAAGCTGTGTAAATAAGGAAAATTGAACCTATTAACAGTGAAGCAACAAGATTCTAAAGTAATAACAAATTAGAAACTAAAAACTTCACTTATCTTAGTAATGTTGCACGTTCTTTTTGCACAAACTGACCCAGGGTTTCAAGTTGTCTTGAAAAAGCTGTGTGTTTTAAGATGACCGCCTCCGTAGTGCAGTGGTAGCGTGCTTCTCGCGCAGAGGATCCGGGCTCGATTCCTGGTACCGGCGTGGGGAGTTTTCCCCCGCTGGGAGGTCTGGCACGGGGTGCACTCAGCCTCGTTAGGTCCCGGAGGGGCCAAGAAGCTACTTGATGAAGAAATTGTGATCCCTCCAGTACTACATCCTACTCATGATGCCTGTAGTGGGTAGAAGTGGGGGACGCAGCGGCCGGGCGGTAAGCCTTGGCCCGTGGTTAGATTTTCTTTTTGATTTCTTAAGAAACAATGGAATTTTGGAGCTATCAGCTCTCGAAACATTTTACTATTTCTTAAGATTTACTGTATTCTCACATTTCCTTTACAACTACAAGAAAGTTAGCACTAAGATAATTTTTACAACTATTTTTCTCAATTAACGTGAAGTAGACACAGGAATAAGTACTTATAGGAATAGTCTGTGCTCGAGTGAGGAGAGAAAGGAATGTGACCACAACACATGAGATTTTTCAGGGAAGGCATGTGTGTGCACATATGTACATGTGTTTATGTGCATGTGTATGTGTATGCAATTATTAAAATTGACAGATGCATTTTGAAACAATATTTTATACATTTTGTTCCATACTTCAAAAGGATACTACAGGTAACTCATATCCCATCCACCTCTCCCTCTACAAGATAAGTTGCTAATCACTTAAATTATACTAACCACCTGTGATTTTCACACAGATTAGAGTATAGAATTAAGAGAAGTTGTTTCATTTCATTATTTCACAATTGTTCCCTGGAATTTGTATCAAGCAAATCATGGAGAGATGTGATAAGGGTAGAGTAGAAACCTTATTGAATAAAAAGCATTACCCATTATGATTGGGGTAATGGGCCCAGTTTTTCTGTTAATGTATTTTGAAGGTTTTAATGAAACACTCGATTTGTGTTTCTCCCAGGTTTGGATCCTACAATCCTGTTTTACATGAATGGCAACAGATCTAGAGATCTGGACCCTACCGATGCCCATTTTGTTGATGTAATACACACTGGAGCTGGCATCCTGGGGCAGTGGGGTCCAAATGGTCACGCTGACTTCTACGTCAATGGAGGTACTAGTCAACCAGGCTGTTCTGGCGACTCCATCTTCAGTAAGTAGCATCTTGCAGCCTCAAGCTGACAAACTACTTTAAAAATAACAAAATATTTCTACAATGTAGAGCCTTTCATAAGTGAATAATAATCCAAATAAACCTAAATTAACTCATTTTTAAAATATGTTTGGACACATCAAATTTAATGTTTTGAAAGGAAAATATAAAAAAATTGTACAGATTGTGACATCATCAACTACATATTTTATTTTTTTTTAATTTCTTTCTGAAGTTAGATATCTAATTAAGTTATATGAACTAACTAAAAACCACAGCATCATGAGTGAATGGCGATACTGGAGGGTAGGACGTGGTCAGTGCCCAATTCCTTTTCGGGCAGTATATGTAGTCTTCGCAGCTGAAGTAGCTCCTCAGGGACCTAACGAGGCTGAGTGTACCCTGTACCAGGTCTCCCAGCAGGAGAAAACCCCTACGCCAGTACTGGGAATTGAACCCAGGTCTCCTGCATGGTAAGCAGCAGTGCTGCCACTGCACTAAGGAGACTAACAGTTGTATGAGCCATTTAATTTATTTTATACAAAAGGTTTTGTCACCATGAGAGCAGTTCAACTGTTATATTACTTCACAATTTTCTCCATCATTTACTCAACTACTATAACAAACGAAATTCTAATTATTTAACAAACTTTTAAAATGCTCCCAATTTACAATTTGACATTGGCTATGTGGTAGGGTTGCCAACTTTTTTTTCAAAATAAAGGAGACTAGCTAAGTTTATATTTAATTGTTAATATATCCCTAAACTAGCTGCACATCAAATAAACAACAGCCAACATTAATTTTTACAAAGTATCCATGGATCTTACTTGAAAGTATATTTTTGTACATCAACTTGAACTTTACGATTACATTTTGCATACTCTACAAATTCTTGACAAGTGTAATTAAAATTGACATTAATTTGTAACTCAGCTTTTATTAGGTTTACTAATTCCCTCAACTAGATGTGTGTGTCCATCAGTATTTTCATGCTGCACACAATCTGAATTGTCACCATGTGTAATGCTGAAGTCACGCTTACAAAGTGAACAAAAAGCTTTATAATTATTATTTTACAGCATTAGTTCATGAATGTGTTTCTTCCCACTTCTTCTAGTGCACGCACACATATACAGAGTGGAAGAGAAGTTTAAAGCAGTGATAGATCTCGATATTTGGAACACATTTTGTATCTTACATTTTTGTCTCTGACCATTTCCTATGGAGATATTTTAGTTTTGTCAAAAACATGCTGGCAACACTGCAGATTGTGTGGGTGTCACTTTCACTAGGCCAGTACATATACAAACACAGTAACGGTGCCTCTTGAGAACACAAATATAAATGCCCTGCCTTGTCCTTCTGTGTTTACTGTGCGAGTGTAGGCCAATCACAAGCGTTATCTCCCAAAACATTAAAGCAAAAGCACCCAAGCTGTTTACATTCACAAACCAGCTCAATTCCCTGACCAACCTCAACACAACGTTTTCAACTTACTCTACATGTGAAAAAGCTCCTTTGAATATTCCTTCACATCTTTTAAGTCATTAATTATTTCGAAATCCTGTGTGGTGTCCCATAATTACTACTGAAGCTATGTCAAAAATAAATTAGTCTATGCATCTTACAAGTAACAAAGTGTTATCTTGGTACATTCTTGTGGAATTACGCATCCAATTTGGATCAAAAACCATTTATTTTTTTCAAAATCGACTGATCAAAGAACAAAATACCATTAGACTTTCTTGTTTGTAACCCTTCTATGAAGCACATAGAAGGAATGTAATGACTTCCCTTCCATCCTGTATTTCTCTTTCGTTTTGGAAGGAGTTTTGTGTCCATCACCATCTATAATTCACTACTTAATGAATTTACGACTACTATAACAAATAAACACAAAGTAATCGCTTCAACTCAACCTAATTTCAGCTTATGCACAAGTGGAAATCAGCAAATGGAAATGGCGTCACATTCAAGAAATCATGCTGTCGATATACAATATAATGGATAGCATAACTCAAAAATGAAAAGTCGGTTAAAAACCAGAGTTGGTATTTAAGTTTAATGTCTTTCAAGGATGCAACATGAAGATTTTGAAGAAAATAGCCCCACTCTAAACTACCCTTTACATGGAACATTTTTCAAAAAGTTTGATTTTCTTGAAAATGGCTCTAACAATTTAAATTGAGATGCCATATGTTTAAGATATGTGTATGAAAAATGAAGTGTATATTTTGAATTTTCTGGCTATAGCCTATGTAGTCCTGTTTACTCTGGATGACTTTTGAATAACCTGCAAACCATAAGAGATAGACAAAATCTTACTCTACAAAAAAATATAGATCTAGCTAAAACACATAGTTTATGTGCAAATAAATTTTTTTGTAGAGTGAACCATTTTGGAGATATTCCTTGTTATTTGTGTCAGTTTTGGAAAACTTAAAACTTTTGTGAAATGGAACATCATTGTTCATTTTTTATATGCTAAACATGCAAAGAAAACAGCATCTCAAAGCTTTAAAAGATTTGACTATCGCTCAAAGCCTACTGTATTCTAATATTCTCCTTGTACCTACAAGGAAATAAGCAATAAGATAATTTGTACAAATGTTTATCTCAACTAACACAAAGAAGATATAGGAATAAGAGTTTGTAAGAATGGTTAGTACAAGAGTAAGAAAGTCATGTGAGTGCAACACATCAGTTTTTTTGTGTAAAACTCTACTTTAAAAAAATTAAACTTGATGTATCCATGAATATTTTTAAAAATGGATTAATTTTACTTTTACTTGCATTACCTATTACTTGTGAAACACCCTGCATGTTTAGTTGTTATCAAAATTGCATATGCAGTACAAAAAAATTCTCCAACATTTGCTTGTAATGTGTTGAGTATAAAAATGTCCCTTTCAAAGTTGAGAGAATTGAAAGCATTTTTCCTGATAATATGCTTGTAGTTAGTTTCTCTACTGCAAACTTCTGCTAAGCAGAGAAGTATTAATCCCATCGAAAAATTTGATGTCAAGATTTATAACGTTCACACTCAGAGATAGACACCGACGTGAACCTTTTCGCAGGAATGCTTTTTGTATTTAGGGGACCTCAAAACATGTATTTTGGGTAAAATCTCAGTATAAAATTTTTGGTGGAATGGAAACTTTGTCTACTTGCTTTAAGTACCTACAAAATAGAGAATGTAATAAAGATTTTGCATGAATATAGAGAAATACAAAGATAAGTGCTAGAATGTCATATGAATGTTGTTTGTGCACAGAAACGTTGGCATGTGATCACACCAAAGTCACTCCCTACTTCATAGAGTCCATCAACAGCAAGAGAGGTTTCTGGGCTGTACCATGTCCGAACCAGTTCATGTACTACTTGGGCTTCTGTAGTCCATCGGACGATGAGTATGTGCTCATGGGAGAGCATGTGCCTTTCACGTAAGTATTGCTTCTTTTGTGTTATTTTCAGCAATTGCAGCTAAAATGAAATGCTGGACTCATTTGTGTCATTTTTACTTACTCTACAAATGTTAACAAATAATTCAAGACTAAAGGATGGTTCAAAACCATCCAGTAATGTAGTTACCAAGTTATTTTGTGGAAATGTAGGACATTGTCAGTCAATCCAAAAATAATGTAAAGTTATAATTTAAAAACTAATTATACAGGATGTTAATGAACTACACTGAAATATTTTCAGAGGATATGGAGATATCTTAAACAATTAATTTGACATAGGGGACTTATGACCTGTTTGTTCAAGTTACAGCTATAAGTGTCTAGAGTGCCAGTACGCCACTGACTAATGTCAAACATTCGAGAGTGCAACACACAAAAAGGAAGGGACCTCTCTGGCACAATGATTATGGCATTAGCATTCGACCATAACGTTGTCGTCATTTTCAAGTTTGACTCTCATTCACTTCGTTTTTTATTTCTTCTTCTTTTCTATATTTTGAGTAGAGCATATTAATGCTGTTTTGGTCTAGATTTTAAATTATGTTTCAATATATGCAGCTCTATTTCATGTCATTACAATTAATTACAATTCTTGCTATCAAACCTGATTAAAACCTGATTAATATGTTCATGTGCTGCACTTCAGAATGGAAAGTGGTTTAAACGGTAAAAGAAAGAGTAAAAGCATAAAAACATCTAAGACTTTTGTCAGTTTTATTGGAACTGCTCAAAATTGTGTCCTGCATTTTCATGGAAAAATTGACAGCGGTAAAGGAACAATTGTCATACCCAATTCAAGATTTCTGGTGTGAACTAAATAAGGAAATGGTAGTAGTGTTAATGCTCTTCTTCAGATGGAATAAAAAAGAAAGCAAAATTATTATCTGCATGATAGGAAATGAACCCACGACCTTTGTGACTACAGCCTTTGACGTTACAAATTCAGCCACAAAAGCAATCAATGAAGCGTCTCTAGAGTAGGCTTCACAATGCAAGAAGGCAGCTAATCGTTGTTTAGGTTGCACTGTCAGCCAGGGCTGCCAACTCATATGATAATTATGGGGGTGTACGATAATTTGAATGTATGATAGTTCGATACCGGAGAAATATCATGTTTTATTTTTATTTATTTATTCTTATGAACATAACAGGCTTGGAAGCCCAATTACAATGTTCATCATACATAGATGTTTACATATAATAATATACACACTCAAATAAAATACAAGAAAAACATAAATGAACATAAACTAATATAAGGAATAGAAACAATTATAAAAAAAATTTATAAAAATCATTTTCACTGGTTTGTCACACCAGCGAAATGAAACTAATTATAAATGCCCTCATGGCCTGTCTCCACCCGTCTAAGTCAATCATTTCATATTGTACTAATCCTTCTACCCTTTATCCTCTTTTTGCCAGTGTGCTCAGATCTGGTAATCTCATTGAAGAAGGCGCTGTTCCGAAAATTGGTTATCAATGGAGAAAACTCTGAATAAGTGATATTCGGTGTGAAATAAAGAACATTCCTGAACCTGACAGGTTTTGAAGTGCTGTTAAACACATGCCACCTTGGTGGAAATACTGATTTCAAAGAACTAGCAGCCTTTGCATTATCAGTGATTTCATTTCCCCACAGAAAAGCTTCTTGTGAAAGGGTTTTTCTAAACTGGGCTTAATAAAAACTAAAGTTAGAAGCAGATTGGCACTAGATTGTAAATGAATTTATTCTGTCGCCTTAGTTTTGAAATAATGTGGTAGATCCGAAAATCTCCAAGTCACCGAGAAGATGTTAAGGTTTATTGCAACAACAAATTTGTATAATGCTGCAACGGTTGAGGAAGATGAACTTTCAGATAAATAATGCGAGAAACATAAGTTCTAAAGTTACAATACTGGTTGAGGTCAACAATCTTGTAAGTGAATATCATAAACATCATTAATATTACATTTTCATAAGTGTTATGCTGATATTTTTATTGTTTTAGCATTTGGTTTAAGATGTACGATAATTTTCAACCAAATCTATAATTTTGAGTGGCTGGTACGATAATTTTACTTTTAAATGTTGGCAACCCTGCTGTCAGCTGATTAGTCCAAGATTTGAGAGATTTTTGTGGCATTAAATCTTGATAATCCTGATAATGAATTGCTGAAAATAGACGTTTCTATACTCAGACAGCAGTTTGAAAGATTTTTCACCAGGCTTTGCTTTAACACCGACATATTAGCATCTGATATTAATGTTTAATGCCATATAACTGCATTATGTTTTGTCGCGGACCACACATTGTCTGTCTCAAATTACTTGCATGCCACATCTACTATCTCTCAAGTTATTTCAGTGTAGTTCATTAACACCCTGTATATACCCATAGGCATATTCATTTGTGTTTTCTTAACACCCTGAAACATACAATGTTAAATGCAATCACTAACAGCTGGACGTGCTTCTCTAAAGAACTAATGTTTTACATTTAATATGACTTTAGTTTGGTGAATATATTTTTCCCCTTTGAATAACTTATACCACCAAAATCTGTGTTTATATTGTCAGTTCCAGATGCTACACATTTCTTGTCTATTCCTAACCCTACTAAAGTATCTGGAACATATGATACTGTTTCCATGGATTTGTATAATCGTTAGCAATCTCTCATTCAATGTTACTGTGCATGAGTATGCTCTTTGACTGTAGCTGGTGTAGCAATGTTGCCACCGTGAGTTGCAGTTGCAGCTAATAACCAATTATTCATTTCTGTTTTCCCAGTTTCCAATTCATATTCTAACTATCACTGCTTGTTTCTGAAAATGTAGAACATTAGAGACTATTCAAAAATTCCCTCCATACACCAGACAAATGGTTAAATCATAGGGCATGTCTGGGAATTTCTGGACATCTGGTAACCCTAGGTAATGGTAAACACTGGGAAGGAAGGTAGCACTCAACATTTTGGTTCACAATAGCCCAGTAACAAGAACAGCAAGGAATATTGTCAATCAGTTTATCGATAGAAAGTGGAAATCGATATTGCACATTGGGAATTAATTTCTTTGTAACTCACCAGTGATATTTTAGAATTGTATGAGTTGACCTATAGAGACTTATAGCTTCACTTACACTTATTTTTGTCTGCACACGTTTCAAAGAACAGCATCTTCATTCTTAACAGATTCTCGTCTGGCGGTTGAAGAGAAAATATCTGTTGTAGTGACTGTGCTGCTATCTGGGTTGCTGGATATAAACTTCATTATGTCCTCTGCTTGTGGTGTATCAAAATTCATGGCTATGTGAACATTCTTAATAACATGTAATTTCTCCCAAATTATGAGTTCCGCTGTTGTTTTTGCATGTTTTTCGAGGATACTCAGGAATTACTATTTGAATGTTTGGTAGTTCCCATCTTTTATTTTTTGATTTTTCATAATGATATTTTGCAACAATTTTTTTGAATTCAGAGTTGACTAATGTTTTAACTGCATAACATGGCAAATTAGGTATAGATTTCTGTACACTGCTGGCACCCTTTTTTGCAAGAAAATCAGCTTTCTCATTACCACTCAGTCCACAGTAAACTGGTATCCATTGGAAGACTAGGTGTTTCTGAAGTGCTGTTAGATGGGTAAGGATTTTCCAACATTCTATAATTGCTTGGTTTTATGGTGACAACTTGGAAGTAGTTGCTATAATTGCTGCCCTGGAATCTGAGAGAATAACTGCTTGATGAAAATGTGAAATTCTATATAAAAGATTTTGTAGGGCCATTCGAATTACTTCAATTTCTCCATCAAAGTTTATAGTTCCATAACTTAAAGATTTGTAATAGGAAAAGAGGCGACATGAGACTCCAGCCCCTGCTTCATCAAAATGTGTATGAAATTATTTTTGTAAGCATTTAGATAGAAAAATGCCTTTCTAAGATTAGTTTGTAGAAGAGGTGTAAGAGTAAATGAGTGGCTAGAGAAAGTCATGTGAATGTAAAATGCATTTTTTTCTGTTTCTATTACCTAGAGTGCATATTTAACTGTTTTGGTTTCCACTAACAATTTGAATAAACAAATGTTGATATTTTCAGGGCGAGAGGGACGTTCTACCTGAGTACAAATGCCAAGAAGCCGTATGCCCAAGGTTTTCCTGAGGGAAGGAAACCTCCAAGAAGAGGGGCACGTTACACATGACACATGCCCCTTGTGTCAGAGACCTATACCTACCAGTTCTGTGTGTGCTTACACCACGTGCAGAAATAATACAAGTCCCATGGAACTCCATATATAACATTGTTGTTTAGTGTGATAAGAGTTTTAATGCCAGTGTACATGCCAGTGATAAGGCAAGTTATCAGATAGAACAGAACATATGTGATAAATGTTTCATGCTAACGGGTATTCCTAGGATAAGAAATAAGTCCTTTGGTTTCATGACCAGCAAGAGTCACTAGGAAAGTTTGGGATACACAAAGTTGACGATTATTGTACACAGATTATTCCTTCAGATAAATCTCTGGTGTAAGACTTCTGTCATAATATATTCTAAACAGATACACTATTCTTTAACCTATTAAATTTGAGGGCTGTTTTTTGTTTTCAAGGTCCAATCAGTCGGAAAACCAAAACTAAAGTGAAATCAGTTAAAACTTTGTGCAGGTGTGTTGCACAGTGTTTCTATACTCTGTTTACCTAGAGATTAGAGGAGACATAAACAAAGCACCGGTTTGTATCACTCCGTGGCCACGTGCATTCACAATGACACAACATAGTTACCTGCCGCTACGCGTGGATATAATATGCATTTTACACTACTAAAAGGATATATTTACTTGATCCATATAACATGTAGCACATGGAAATTAACTGCTACTTATGTCATCTCTGTCCATAATAACACTTTTTCATTTCCTGCTCACAAACTCTAAACCAATCTCCAGAAGCAGCTTGTGGAGGGAAGTTCGTTTTAAGTCTGGAAGATCGGGATCAAAGTTAACTGCCAACAGCACTTTGTTTAAAGTGGGGGTTCATTGTTAACAAAGAACTGGTGAACTTTTCAACGGATTGCAGATCCCACAAATTCGTTGCAAACTACATCCACCATTTATCTGGTATGTGAAAGCTTTTGGCCGGGATCTTCACCAACTGACAATTTTTCTTTATGTGTGCCGTCAATACTTGCAACTGACACACCGGTAAACTCGGATGTTAATTTCATCACATCTTCGATAACAAGTTCGGGATATTTCTCGCAGAAATTGTTAAATACGTTCAATATTGTTGTCTTTTCACCACTTCACAACGGTTTGCCGCACTTATGTTTCACAACTCACTTGTTCCGCCATGTTACTTTCATACTGAATAATGCGCGTGCAGAATGATTTAGGCTAGTTACAGATTCACTTAACTGCGTATTCTTACACTTTAACTATGCTTAGTACACTTAGTTCATACTTTAGCAAACATTAAGTGACATTTCAGACCTTAGTAACAGTATTTCTTCAAGGGACTATTTGCACGGCAAAAGCGTCAAGAGGGCGCACTGTGGTCAAAACGCACGTGACTTTGTTTACATCTCCTCTAATCTCTTGATGAACAGAGTATAGCATGCCTGCTGGTCATGTCACACCACACTTGTCAGTTCTGAGCGCACAGTGCGCACATAAACATGTCTAAAACAATAGTCTCCTGGCAAATGTGAAGTGTGTGTTGCAATTCAATTTCTTTGTGAGGAGGGTTGCAATCCAGCTAAAACTCATTGACGAATGAGTAATGTGTACAATGAAACTTTAATAAGTCACAACAAATGTCAACCAATGATCTCATTTACCAAATGGATTAGGTAACTTGAGAAAATCATCGGTTCACAATTTGTGGTGGGCAATGATTCACTTCCCAAAATTTCAAGGTCACCTCTCTATATCATCATGACTATGAAAGTGAAATAAGGATTGTAGGGCACAAAACCTGTTGCACAGTAGACAAATATCCAATGATGTCACAGTCACGTGTTTTCTAGCCAACCAGACGTGGTCTGTTTCACAGTGCATGGTGAGAGTATTTGTACAGTTTTACTGAAATTAATAATTCCGAGCAATAACTCCACTCTGTTGTCTGAGAGTCTGAGTAAGTTCACTAACAGTTCTGACGATGGCAGAAGCAAGCAGAAGCGTTATTCACAGTCAAGTCAGAGAAATGTGTGTAATGTGCACAAATACTTCCTGAGAAAGAAGGGCAACAGTTGCAGTGCAGCATCTTCCCCTATTACCCCTACAGATGCATTATCTGTCACTCATCACCATCATTCCTGCCAGCTTCTCTAGTAGTGCAAACTGTGTGCCAGGTGGGTTCCCAAGAACCTGTCCGACCATGAGAAAACCCAGTGAATGGACATCACCTCAATGCAATGCAATAAATCTAAAATTACTTTGTAGTTCCCAAATATTCCAATTTCAATGACTCTGTGCTGTTTATAATAAATTGTAAATGAATTGAAGACTGAAAAACAGTACATCAAAATAAACCAAAATTGAAGAAATGCAAAAATGAAAGTTAAGCAATTCACAAAGAATAAATAATCATCAAACTCATAAACAATGGTTGAGGAATTGGGCACTAATGCTCTGAAATTTTAACTGTAATGTTAAACAAGAAAGGAGAAGAAACAGACTTGGAGATTTAAACCAGATGCCTTAGGAATGACAGTCAAATACATCAATGATACAATTACTAAGAGCTTTTGTAAGATTAGCAATAATGCATACACCTACCTCAACTCACTATTCCAAGCCAAAATATAAAGCAGGAATTTTATCATGTGCAGGGAGCTCTGGTGTGTATTCTTTTGTCCAAAATGATCTTGATGTGATCCCAAAACTTTACTAATGATTCTTATTTAAGGTCACTGCTGGATTATAGTCCTAGAAGATTGTTAAAATTCTAAGTGAAGGGTGATCAGAAAACAAGTGACATGAATTTTTTATGCTTCATTTCTGTATCTACTGTGATAAAAATATTGTGAATGTTGTGCATTTTAATACTCTAGGTAACTCATTTCTCATGCTTCCGTCTCTCTACAAGACTGTGTCACAATTTGTTACAGTGAGCTAGCATGCCTCTAGTTGGTAACACTGGAGTAAAATTGATTAAGAGAGGTCTATATAGCATTGCTCACTGATTCATGTTTGATTCTTATGATTTGCTTTAAGTCAGTCCTGAGTAGACACAGGTTTAGATAAATGTAGAAACCTAATAGGAAAAATCTGATGTGTTGCACTCACTTAACTTTCTCTACTCTTGTAATATTACAAACTCTTATTCCTATATCTCCTTCTTGTTAGCTGAGATAAACATTTTTACAAATTATCTTATTGCTTATTTGCTTGTAGGTACAAGGTGAATATTAGAATAAGTAGGCTTTGTGCAATAGTCAAATCTATTAAAGCTTTGAGATCCTGTTCTCTTTACACTCTTAACATATTGTGACATGGCTTCTCCATGTCATTAAGACTCTTTGATTTTCAAGGAGGTTGCGATGGAGACAGTTTGAGTTGTTGAAGATGAAGAGACAGAAACTAGTATTGTGTGAGAGTTTGGAAAGATTAAGAGACAGAAACGAGTAGTATGGCTGTACTTGAAGCTTGAGAAAATAAAAAGATTTGCTAAATTTGTTACATTTAAATTTGTTACATTTGGTGTCAGGAAGTGGGATATTCGGAAACCAGGATGATGGCAATGATGAAAGAATTATTTGCCAAAATGGAAACGAGAAACGACAACCTCGCTGCCGAGCTGAAAAAGATAAAGACGGAGCTATCGGCGAAAATTGACGAGCAACTGGCTGGCGTGACGGAAGGCGTGGAAGAACTCGGCGAAAAGGTGGAAGACCTCTGCCAGCACGTGGACGTCGTGGAGGACGACGGGGAACGTCTTGGCGCCCTGGTAGTAAGAGTTGACGAGAGCGTCAAAGTACTGGATGCCAGGGGCAGACGGAATAGCGTGGAGCCGGGGAGGGAGCACCTAGTGGCCGAGGCGACAGTTGCGCCCGTTTCGGACGATCAGCAGGGAAGCGCACAAGCAAACGAGCAACACGCGAGAACCGACTTGGCGTGTGACATGGGGGGACCGTCGGGGCCATCCAATCACCTGACGCATAGTGCCGTGAACGGAAGAATGGTGGACATCATCGTGGACGGCAGGATACAGGAGAGGCCGTGCCGAGCACGAGTGAACACGAGTGCAGCGGTGGACGCGACTCGCGCGGATGTGGTGGGGTTTGTTGCCGGACCCATCGGAAGCAAGGTGGCTGCGAAGGTGCGCCAGAGAGGTCGGCGGACATGGTACCCAGTGAGCCGTTTCAAAGTGCGCAGGATGGCCCGTCAACACACCAGGAAGAAGGGCAACTGGACGAGGGACCGTCAAGACCGGCGGTACTGTTGCAGAATTTCGAAGCAGGATGGCATACATCGTCCTACCTGGACCAAGGGACACTATCCAACAGTGATACCTAGGATCGTGCCCCCTGGAGAGCGAGGTCCTACTGGCCCTCAAGGTTTACAAGGATTCCCTGGCCCTCAGGGTCTGGTAGGCTTGCCTGGAATGAAGGGTGAACGTGGATTCCCAGGAATGAAAGGTGAACAGGGCAATCCAGGACCTCCAGGACAAGCTGGTGCACCAGGACCTGAAGGACCTAAGGGTGACTCAGGCTCTCAAGGACAACATGGAGCTCCAGGACAACCTGGTCCACAGGGCCCTCCAGGAGACAGAGGACTTCCAGGATTACCCGGCCCAACAGGACCTGCTGGCCTCAGAGGTCAGAGAGGTGCACAAGGTGAGACAGGTCCACCAGGGAAGCCAGGCAGTGAAGGACCTCCAG
This sequence comes from Tenodera sinensis, assembly GCA_030765045.1. Classification (NCBI taxonomy): domain Eukaryota; kingdom Metazoa; phylum Arthropoda; class Insecta; order Mantodea; family Mantidae; genus Tenodera; species Tenodera sinensis. The sequence goes on from CM060963.1 coordinate 15,688,240, forward strand.
GACCACAAGGTATTGCAGGACCTCTAGGACCACCGGGACCAATTGGAGAACAGGGACCAGAGGGAGCACCAGGTAAAGCAGGAACACCTGGTATTGCAGGAAGACCGGGAGATAAGGGACCTGTAGGACCTTCAGGACCTCCGGGAACTCCAGGGGCACCAGGTCTTCCAGGGCCACCTGGTCCAAATGGACCTCCAGGACCAGCAGGAGAACGGGGTCTTCGAGGAGAAACTGGACCACAGGGTGTAGAAGGGCCACAGGGAGCTAGAGGAAAGCCAGGACCTCCAGGGCCAGAGGGAGGTAAGGGTGATAGAGGAGAAGAAGGTCCAAAGGGTGCAAAAGGACACCGTGGTCTCATTGGTCTACAAGGGTTACCTGGACCTCAGGGACCTCCCGGAGACAAAGGCATGACTGGACCTCCAGGATTGTCGGGAAAAGATGGTGAACCTGGAACTAAAGGTATGCCTGGAAGGGATGGAAACCCAGGACCTCAAGGTATACCAGGACCACCAGGCCCTCGTGGACCACCAGGAGAAGAGGTTCGATGGGTTAATCCACCGGGGCGCAAGGGAGATGCCGCAGTGATAGTGCTGGTCGGGACGACCAGCTCTGAGGAGGGAGCAGTGTGACATGGCTTCTCCATGTCATTAAGACTCTTTGATTTTCAAGGAGGTTGCGATGGAGACAGTTTGAGTTGTTGAAGATGAAGAGACAGAAACTAGTATTGTGTGAGAGTTTGGAAAGATTAAGAGACAGAAACGAGTAGTATGGCTGTACTTGAAGCTTGAGAAAATAAAAAGATTTGCTAAATTTGTTACATTTAAATTTGTTACAATATAAAAAAATGAACAATAATGTTCCATTTCACGAAAGTTTTAAGTTTTCTGAAACTGACACAAATAACATCTCCAAAATGGTTCACTCTACCAAAAAATGTATTCAGATATAAATTGTGTGTTTTAGCAAGATCTACAGTTTTTGTATAGTAAGATTTTGTCTATCTCTTATGGTTTACAAGTTATTCAAAAGCCATCCAGAGGAAACAGCACTCATAGACTATAGCCAGAAAACTCAAAATATACATTTACTTTGTCATACAAATATCTTAAACATATGGCATTTTAATCAAAATCGTTAGAACCATTTCCAAAAAATCAAAATTTTTGGAAAATTTTCCACGTAAAGGATAGTTTAGGGTGGGGCTATTTTCTTCAAAATCTTTGTGTTGCATCCTTAAAAGATATTAAACTTAAATACAAACTTTGGTTTTTAACCGACTTTTCGTTTTTGAATTATGCTGTCCACAGACTGACAGATACATACATACACCCACCCACCCACCCACCCACCCACCCACCCCCACCCACCCCCCCACACCCACACCCCCACACACCCACACACCCACACCCCCCCACACCCACACCCACACCCACACCCACACCCACACCCACACCCACACCCACACCCACACCCACACACACACCCACACACACACACACACACACACACACACACACACACAGAGCTTTTTCTAAAAATGCTGTTTTTGAATTCAGGGGTCTCAAAAATATATTTCCAGTGAAATCTCAACATCAAATTTTTGGGTGAAATACAATACTTCCCCTACTTACCAGTAGAGAAAGTAAAAAGGCTCTATTGCAATCTAAAGCTCACCCTTTAGGACATAAGTTGTACATGTTGGTGCATGTCATGAAAATGTATTAGAAACCTAAACATTTGAAATGACTATTTCATTTGTATACTGCATATTCGATACTGAACAGTAAAATTTAGCAATGCCTTGGATATTGTCCAATGATAGTCATTTATCTTGTAAAGTTGTTGCAAGGACGTGATTTTATTGGATTAAATGTCAGCTCATTACTAAATCATAATACATAATTACTACATGTTCATGGGGAATTCAAGTCAATTTGAGTCCAATCCCTTTCTCAATACAATCCGCGTTTCTATGATCCATGCAATACAGTTTTAACCTGATCCCACTTCTAAGAGGATCAGATCCAAAGATTCAGTTCAATCTGAATCTGCATTTCCATACAGTATTTAATCTGGAATGAGAGCTCAAATTGATTTGAATTCCCCATGGAAACATAGTTTAAATCATTACATAGTGCCCTAATTACCTAGTTGTTGACAGGCCCTTGAACATCTCCATCAATATGCAGTGATTAAAAAGTATGTCATCCATCTCGATAACGCTATTAAATATTATTCACATTGGAGCACAAAATCAAGAATTTTTCAAACAAATAGATACCTGATGTGTTACTCTCTGTGTTTATTGTGTTCTGATTTTGGCTTATCTTTATTTTAAGGTAAACTGTTTTCTCATTCTTGCAATTGGTAGCATTCTGTAACAAATTAGATAATTCATTTGTGTATGCCATATGCCATAATATGACAGCTGACACAATGTGATTTGAGTTTAAACAACACAAGTAAGAAAAAAATTATTATTTACATAATCTGTTATATTTTAATGCTTGAATTATTTTAATAAATTCCATTTGAGGTTATAAGTTTCATTAGATAAACTCATAGCCTCTTCTGGGATTGACTAATATAATTTAATAGGAAATTATTTTAAATATTTTATATTTTCTTGTGCCGTTTGTATGCTCTCAATATTTTTCTGGTAATTCTTTTTTCTGGAATCAGGCTCTCTCAAAGCATATTTCCACTTAATCATGAATTTTTGGAGTACCTAACAGTGAAATTATGAAGATTTAATGCATGTAAATTCTTTTTCTGGTCACCATTCATTCTGTTTATAGATCTAACTGTATGCCAAAGGGAAATTTGATAGCAGAAATGTTGTGGTTCTTTATAAATTGTGGTTAAATACATTCCTGCAGTTTTGCCAACTGTAAAGTTGGTCCATGAAATGTTTAAACTTTCATATCAATGCATTTTTAAACTATCAATGCTTGACTTTACTTTCCTGTTGGTAAGAAATGGACTGTAAACCTGGTCATTTTGGGTGACAGTTTTCACAGCCATATTCAAACAATTGACATCTTCTCATGATAGAGTTGCATTTTGTGATATTAGCATGGCAAAATGGGCTTTGCTAAAACAAACTTTGTATAAAAGAAAAGCTGTATTTCTTGCAGATGTGCTGAAGTGTTAATCATGTTGTAGTATTTTAAACAGAAATATAGCATATAGAAAGCAAAATAAAATTTGGTATACTAATGCAACAGTTAATTTAACACCATTGATCCATGTGACAGTATTTGGTTTATTGTGTTCATTCAAAACTTTTGTTTAGTTACAAAATGAAAAATTATGTTTTAGAAATCAGTTGTTTAGTGAGGGTATTAATATTGTAATGGGAGAACAAAAAACTTATGAACTGGCTGCACAGTGTTTTGCTTGTCTGCGTCCTTGGCACTCATTATTGTGTGCTGCTATCATAGAAAAGTGCAGATGAAACCATACAACATTTTTAAAATTACTTTTAAAGGCATTACTTACCAACTTTATGAATTGAGATGCTGAAACTGGGCACCATTGCTGTCCACACAGTTTTGGCATCTCATTTATTGTACTTCACGTTGAGAAATGCTGGAAATTTCCTGGCAGATATTTTGTTTTAATTCTTCCAGGGTGTGTGGGTTTGTCTTGTACACATTATGTTTTAAGTTATCCCAGAGATAGAAATCACAGGAGTTGAGGCCACGGGGGCCACAAATCTCTACCGAAACACACTCTCAACAGTGCTCATCAAAAGATTGGCCGGGATGTTGCAGACTCTTGTTGAATAAAGGCAAAATCATGCTCCCTGTCTGTTAATTCATCAAAAGGGCGGTAAAATTGTAATCACGTATGTATGGGCATCAACTGTTGACTCGAAAGAAAGGCCTATAACTCAAAATCTATTGTTCTGCACCACTTTACTTTAACTTCTTTATTTTAACATTGTACCATCTTACTATGAGCTCTTTAATTGCCCTCCTAAATATCTGCCCCATTTGACCAATTTCTATCCGCCGGATTTTTCAGGATAGAGCAAGCTCACATTAAACAACACATGCATAACAAACAATGTATTAAAATAATTCAAATGGTTTTAACAATATATGGAATTATGCCAAGTGAAACCTTGCTAAACATTACATTAAATCTGGTGAAATTAACCGTACAGGAAACCACAAAATCATATACACAATTCAAACATTACAACCTTCAATGCTTGAACAATCTCTCAACATCAGGTTTCCTGTTTCTCATAAGTAATTAAAGTCCTGTTAATAAATTTTTCCTGGCATTAACAGTTCTTGATTCTTACAATTCCTAACAGTTAATGATAGTTCATTTTCATTTCCCATACCACCTTTAAAACTTGTCCTTACTACACACAACATTTAAAATTTGACTTTCACTATATAACATTTAAAACTTGACCTTCACTACATAACATTTTTCACCAGCTTACTACAACCCGAATGCTTCTATACCATGACAAAAAATGGAATTACACTCTTGCTGATTACTTATCTTGGTAGAGTTCCTTAATACCATCGGGAGTATGCCCCTGGTACCTTGGGCTCCGTTAAATCAAACCGTTGTCTTTGAACTGCTGGTTTGGCAAGATGAAGTTCCCTGGTCACCACATAAATACTAGTCAACTCAAAATCAGGTTAACTTCTTGTGTACTCAGCATGTGGAGAACTTGAGCCAAACTTGTGCCGAAGACTGGTGCCAAACTCGAGCCGAAGACCGGTACCGAACTGGAGCCGAAGACCGGTGCCGAACTTAATCCAAACTTATGCCTTACTTAAGCCTAAGGCTGAACTGCCCTTCTGTCTTTATATGCCCACCGGCTACTGCTGCATACGTCAGTACCTCTTCATGATGAAAAAAATTGGTGTATGGTACGCTATTAGCGAAGAAAGGTTTCTCAGAGCTCCAATAAGCGATGGTGACCAGTTTCAGCATCTCCTTTCATAAAGCCTTTAAAAGTAGCTTAAAAAGTGTTGTATGATATCCTCTGTGCTTTTCTATGATAGTGGCAGAGGGCAACAACTGCCAAGGATGTGGACAGGCAAAATACTGCACAGAGAGCTTTTTGTTCTCTCAGTAAGTGGTGTTCTTTTCCTGATTACCCTCCCCTTATGTAGGACTTACACCCCTAGGACTTACAAGCCTTTGCGTCTGTCAGGGAGCAGAGGAACCTCTGTACCAGACAGAGTGAACACCTGCAAGTATGAGAGTGAGGAAGAGGATGATATGAAATTCAGGTGAAATGAATGAATGGAAAGGTAATGATGGAGCAATTGGTGGTGGCAAGGAAACTGGAGAACCCAGAGAAAACTCCTCCAGACGCCACTTCATCCACCACAAATACCACATGTGGATCCCTGAGATCGAACCCAGGCCATCTAGATGGTGGGCAAATGGTCTAACTGCTTAGCCACAATCCAGTATGTGTGTTATTCAATAATACGTTAAAAGTCACAGATTCTTATATCTTGAAAATGAAGTAGGTTAAATGAATTCTAAAGTAAGAACAAATTAGAAACCAAAAACTTCACTTATCTTAGTAATGTTGCAAGTTTGTTTTGCAAAAACTGACTCAAGTTTCGAGTTGACTCCAACTCATTCTCAAAGCTATACAAAAAAATTTGTTACCAAAGCTACAGATCTTCATTTTTCTCTGAAAACAATGTAATATCAAGCTGCAAAATATGTACATATTTATGTAACAAAAACATCAAAATATGTAATATTTTATATATAATATCAACAAAATATGTTGTTAGCTAATGCTGGATTTCTGACAATGAAGTCATTAATCCTCTTGCTCTCCAATATTTTTCACTGATGGATGGGGCGCTAGAAGTGGCCGGGCATATTTGAAGGTGGTCTCGATCCATTTCCTCTTGCAGATCACATAGAGGACAGAGTGGTGAAGAATATATCCCAATTCTGTTTAAATGTTTTGCCAGACAATCATGTCCTGTAATCAACCTGAAGGTTGCAACTGCTGTTTTTCGAGGATACTCAGGAATTACTGTTTGAATGTTTGGTAGTTCCCATCTTTTATTCTTTGATTTTTCGTAGTAATATTTTGCAATCATTTTTTTGAATTCAGAGTTGACTAATCTTTTAGCTACATAAAATGGTAGATTAACTATAGATTTTTGTACTTCAGATGTCCTAAGATTCACGTATAGAAACAGCTACTTCTGAAGAGAACATGTTCACCACTGACTGGACTCCTTCAAAATGTTTACAATAGAACTTCACAGCTTCTAACCACGTACTGGCTCAGCTCAGGAGGCAAAGGGACATGTTGGAGATGATTTTTATAGCACTGTATTCTCTATGGTGCTTTCACGAAGACCTCTTTGTTGCTGATATCAACTTATTCACACAGGGAAAATTATTTCTTGCTACTTCAGCAACACGTTACAATGTATGGGCCAAGCAGGTGAAGCAAAGTACATTCGGGTAGAAAACCTTATGGGCAGTAGCAGCTTTAATCATGTATGCTGCAGCATTTGAACACATAATTAAAACCTTTTCCTCACACACACCCTCTGGCCACAGAATCTTCATCCCATCATTTAAGAATCTTGCAATTGAGGAGCGTTTTTTCAAAACTCGATAGATGCAAAATTTTACGAAATTGAGTTATATATAGTATCGGCATAATTTTCACCTTCTGCATCATTCTGTGAAATCAGATTTTGCAAAATTCGATTCTTGTCCTGTGTAGAAGCTAGGGAATATAAGCAGTTTTTTTCAAAAATCGATAGATGCACTTGCTCAGTTAAAGCAAAGGTCGATAGATGCAATTTTATGATTTTATAATCAAAAGTGTAGCAACCTCAATTCTATGAAATGCATGTTGGCATTGACTGCCATCTCACTGTTACGATTCTTGGAATTCTCAATCATTTCTGCAAGCTTTGTACACTGCTGCTTCGTTGGAAATAACTGAGAACTCAGGTTGTGTGCTTGGATTTTACATTCATTTCTGCAAGCCTTTTGTTCCATTTATATCCCGCCTTTAACTGGAGAGGTCATATCGGTGGCCTTGCCTGTTAGCAATGGCGTTACTCGTTTAACAGTGGGTTTTTCGGTCTTTGGGGTTTTTATACATTGAATTCACACACACATTCACACTTTCATTCATACTTCCAGACTTAGGGAAGGGTGAAGAATAATCTTGGCTGGAGAAAAATTCCTACCCCCTTGCTGGGAATCAAACCCAAGTCCCCTTGCACAGCAGGCAGGTGCTTCTACAAGCTTTGTTATATTTACCTGGCATTTTTATTCTTAATTGAGACACTGCACTGTACTATGTACAATGGACAGGAGCTCAGATTGTGAAACTGTACCAGTCGTAGAATGCGCTGGAGGTAGGAATTGCAAAAACAAGGAAAGGAAATCAAAATGCAAGTTAAGGAAAACTCATCTCCAGCAATTACATGTTCACATGGTCTCAAGTGCACTCCACAAAATCCTAAAACTAAAGCCTCGAAGGAATCACAGGGGTGTCAAGGTTAGATTATCTCTCCTGGCTAGAAAATTTCACTTATCTGGGAATACGCCAAAGGAAACCAGAGGAGGTGACAGAACAGGAATATTACAGAAGGGCATTACTGCTGCTATAAAGTAAGATATTAAGAAGTACAGATGTAGAGAAAGCCACTATGGAAGAGCAAAACTAATTGGAGGATATTTACCTCCAGAACTTTTAATATCAGAAAAATGTGGACCAACTTCTGCAACGAAAGAAGATTAAGAAATCTACCAGTCTGCTCATTGTCAAAATATAAAATACATATTTTACAACTTCTTCAATCTTTCATTCCATACACCACACACTGACACATGCTCAATGGGACAGATGAAGATTAAGACAGAGGCAGATGTGGAGAAGAGAAACGAACTAAGAACCATGTACATACTGCACAAGCACTAATAAAGGTGAAAGCTTACTTATTCATATTGTTTGAAATTTCTTTGTGAGTATTCAATATGTTTGTTATATAAATAAAACAAAATACGAGTGTTATTGTGAATGTAGCAGTACTTAGTTTCCAAGTTTATACCTAATAAAATAATCCCTATAAACATTAATATGTTGGTTGTATAGTACATTATGTATTATAAAGAGGTGAAAATAAATTTTAAAAAAATAAATACATAAATAAAAAGCAACAAAAACAATAAATGACAAAAATAACGAAATTTCATATCTTAATTTCTCGCTCACACAGGAAAGTTAATCAGCATCTATCGGCTTTTGGAAAATTCCGCATTTTCAAACCCCAAATTTGCACCTGTTAAACTATGCTATTTGTTTCTTTTCACATTCAATGAAACAGTATCAGGAAGGAGAATTGAATGATTAATATATTTGCTGTGCTAACCAATTAGTATTGCCAATAAATAGAAAAACCCGTTTTTCTCAGAAACACATTTTGTGCATCTATCGAGTTTTGAAAAAACGCTCCTCAATTGTAGAATGATTTGTTTGTTCTAACACCTTGCAACAGATTAGAAATGATTTTGCTGGACTTTCGGAGTCTAGTTTACCTACTACTAAATTTGTTATGTACCAACCTATGCCATCTGTAGTTTCATCGAAGGGAAACCAAATACAGGAGTCTCCAATTTCCAATTTCCTCAGAGTAGATTCGTCATGAATAACTTTCTTGCAATATTTTTCCAAACCCTTAGCGCAACAGCCCATGAAGGGCCAAGGCTTGCCACTCCGTCCCCCACCTCTGCCCACTACAGGCGTCATTGGTGGGGGTGCAGTACTGGAGGGTGGCTCGTGGTCATTGCGTCGAGCCCTCCCGGCCAGTTATACAACCTTCTCGACGCCACTTCTCCATCAAGTAGCTCCTCAATTGGTCCCCCCGGGACCTAACGAGGCTGAGTGCACCCCGTGCCAGTCCTCCCAGAGGAGATAAAATCCCCATGCTGGGGGACCCGGGTCCTCCGCGCCAGAGGCATGCGCGCTACCAACTGCGCTACGGAGGCGGTCAATATTTTTTCTAGAAACGCGCGAAATTGAGGAATTTGAAGTTTATGCCATGGAATATTAGCTGCAACCATTGCACTGCTCAGGTCTTTAAAAAAATAATTTCCTGACGGTTCCTGTTGCACTTGTGTCAACAGAACTTGCTTTCTAGAAGACTGTAGGTGTCTGTTGCGTATGTGAAGAGCATATTATGTTGTTCCAATTGAGATTTCATGGAACAGCCAATTCTTTTACCACATGCTTGACAGACTATTACTTTTCAGACGGTTGCAAAGGCGCTATTTAATTTCACCTATGAATTGAATTTGCAGGATAGCGAGGACGCAACTGGTGCCATTTTACAAGACTTGCAAGAAACTTATCGCCTCGCTATATTGATGGTTGTCCGGCGGCTCACTTTGTTTCCTGGCAGCTATTATATTACAAGATGCCGACTACCGCGACAATAGTAACAATGGTAACAATCAATTTCTCGAGTTCTTGTAAATGTCCAAAGCGCTACGAGAAACGTACACTGGAGGTCAACATTGTCGAGCGGCACCTGCTTTGATATAAAGGGACAACAATCAGAACGAGGCGAAGCGGTTATTATCGCATTCTTCATTTAACTTGCATCCTGTTTCGCAGAATGATTTTTGTTGCTTTAAGTAAAACTTGTGGAAAGCAGTAGTTTATAATGTGACTACAATAGTTTTTAAAAAATAATAAAATTGTAACGAAACCCAAAAAATATGTACGTTTTATGTAACATCGTTAAAATATGCAAAATATGTAAAAAAAAATGTTAAACAAAAATTTGTAAATTCGTAATTCGCCTAAATTTTTAGCTCTTATTGAAATATTATGTAGGACTTAAAATATGTAATTACATAAAAATCCGGGCTCTAATCATCACCATCACCATCACCATCATTATCATTATCATCATGATTATTATCATCATGATTATTATCATCATTATTATTATTATCATCATTATTATTATTATCATTATTATTATTATTATTATTATTATTATTATTATTATTATTGTTGTTGTTGTTGTTGTTGTTGTTGCTAGTATTATTACTTAAGCTTTTATTAGTCTGATTATCTTCAAAGAAATAGTGGACAGTAAATAAACATGCTAGATATTCAGGAGTGTCAACGAAAACCAAGAAGTGATAAGTTGACAACTTATTTGGTGTGCTGTATATTGAACAATTGTTGTTCTGGTATTGGTATTTTATCGTATTAGACCAGAAGAAGGATTGTATTTCGCAGTTGTGTCTCAAGTTCACAGAGACAATAACAATGGGCACTCGAACTTTTATTGAATTCCCTTAGGATTGAATTACACTGACTGTAATTTGTTCGTAGCTGTTGGCGGCCCTTACACAATGCGAGTGTCGTTTGTTCTGAGAGCGCGTCTTAGCAACGCATACATATTATTATATTAAACGTGTTTGTGTAAGGAGAAAGAGGTGAGTAGTTTTGGATGGAATGTTTCTTCAATTATACATATAGTAAGTCACAATTGTTATAGGTATAGCATTGCTCATTGAACTGGATGTTTTGCAGTTTGAAGAATGGGACGCCGCAAGAGTACAAGAAAGCCCCCAAGTAAAAGGAAGGCTACTCAGCCTTTGGATGTGCATTTCAATTGCCCGTTCTGCAATCATGAAAAGTCGTGTGAAGTAAAAATGTAAGTTGAAATAGAGTAGTTTAAATGGGTTCGCTAAACTGTATAGGTATAATACGAGCAGTTTTTGTCTGCACAAAGAACGCGTTTGCATTGTTAAAAGTGCGGCCATTGAAACTGCTGGGTGTAGTGATTTTACAAGCGTCGTTCAGCTCAATCCGGGACTTTTTACTCAAGTTTAAATGGGTGCCTAGGCTGCAGGTTTTGTATGCAGTAGAAACTGGTAGTACCTGTGTTGTGTTACTGGTAGACCACGCTCATTTTTCGCGCTTCTGGATACGCCATTATTCAAGATGGCAGACAACAGGGTTAACTTCTACGTGTTGCGATGAAGCTTTTAGCGAACAAGGGCATAAAACCTGCTGAAATTTACAAAAGATTACGCTGATGAGACACTCAGTCGCAGTAAGACATTTGAATGGTGTAAGTGCTTCGAAGATAGCCGTACCTCTATTACTGGCGATCCCGGTCGTGGTGGATCACAGCCCACGGTAGCCATTCCTGATAAACAGGGAATCATTCACGTTGATTTTTTACCCCATGGTGTCACATCAACAGTGAGTATTACTGCCGTATTGTGCGTGATGTGCACAAGAAGCGTTTACGGAAGTAACGTCCGGATTTCATCACAAAAGGTGTTCCCTTTTTGCAAGACCGCATACCGCTCAACGTACAGTCATGTGCGTTGGCAGACGTTTTTTCAGGGGAGGGCCGCATGTTGGAAGTTTGCAATAAAATAATATTAAGCCATTATTCTGTTGTCAAAAACTGTAAAAGATATGAGTCATAGTATTTGTTGCGAATAAGCATATTACTTTGTGCTAAAAAAAATTACTAATTACATCAAAATTAAAACAATAGTTTAGTAGTAATTGACTGCACATTAAGTGCATTAATTTCCAGGGGGGCCTGGCCCCCCTTGCCCGGCCCCTTCGCGACGCCAATGTGCACAGTCCAAACAATCACGTAACTCGGCTGGGAGATCTTACCCCCCCCATAGTCCTGACTTAACGCCAAGTGACTTCCACCTGTATGGGCCCCTGAAGGAATTCCTTGGAGGACATTTCAACACCAATGAGTCGGTCTGGGTGGCTCAGTTGGTTAGACGCTGGCCTACCGATCCCAAGGTCGCGGGTTCAAACCCGGCCCAGGCCGATGGTTTTTAAGTGTGCTTAAAAACGACAGCTCCATGTCAGTAGATTTACTGGCATGTAAAAGAACTCCTGCGGGACAAAATTCCGGCACACCGGCGACGCTGATGTGATCCTGGCAATTGACAGCGTCGTTAAACAACAAAATAGTTTTAAATTTTTTTAAACACCAATGATGAGGCGACGCATGATGTCCTACAACGATTCAGTCGTAATACTAAATATTTCTATGCCCAAGCATTCCAGGCGTTACTCAAACACTGGGATAAGTGTATAACGTAGCTGGAGATTATTTGGAAAAATAAATCCACTTTCCAAACTTTGAACTACATTGTTCTTTTTTTTTAAACAAAGTCCAGGATTGACTTGAACGACCTCCGTAATTTTGTTGTGGCTTTTCAGAAATACCTATACCTATATGAAAGTATGATTACAAATATCCGTGATGGAAGTTTGGAGATGGTTCCTGTGACCACTATTTAAGTGTGACGCACTGCATGGTTTACTTTACAGGGTTAAAGAACGCAACACAGCGAAGATATCATGTAAAGTGTGCATGGAGGAGTTTCAAACCACTATCAACTACTTATCCGAGCCTGTGGATGTTTATAACGATTGGATTGATGCCTGTGAACATGCAAACTGACATTGTTCTTTTCTCTTGTCTGTATGGATTAACATGTTGTATTGTTCAAGCAACCATTTTATGTGTTTCATGGTTACTGTAAACAAATGTAGCAATTGAAAGGAGAATTTGATTGGACTTATTTCTCGTCTTGGAATCAATGATCCACAAACTTCCTAATTTGGAGGCAGAAAATGAAGTGCTGCTGTTCTGTTGACTCTCTATCACATTGTTTACGTCACACACAACAGCAGAACTAACAACATGAGACTAACAAACACCACCACACTTACTTGGATATCAAGCCCTTAACCTTAGCAATGCCAGCCTTATTCCTGGACGTATACCACCAACGGGGTAGTACTTTATCAGCACCACTAGTAACAAAATGTCTGAGCAATTTAAAAAAAAAAATTTAAAATTGGGTATTATATCTTACCATGTTCATAAATGTAATATTTAACACTGCTTAACTATTCCTTTTTTACATGAATCACATTATACTGACGGGGCAGTACTTAAAGACCACTTTAACATTTCATTGTTTCTCAAAAAGACCAATAATGACAACTTTGAAAGAATTACGCATTGCAGTAATAGAAACTGACAATGGCTATTAACTACATGGCGTTAATCAAAAGATTAAAAGACAGAATTTAAAAATTACAGAAGGTGGGCATAAAATACGGGGGGAGGGGTATGCTAGGGTTAAGGCCCAAGCCACAAAGCGTAGCTGAGGGATGAGGCCGGAAAAGACAAAATTAAATAACGTTAATACACATTAGGTACAACTACCTGTATTTATGATCACTAACTCAGATAAAACTTACTTTTTGTTAGCATTTCCAGAAAGATGCAACTTAAAACCTCGCACTTTTAGGTTGAGGACAACATGGCGTGGTTTGTTGTCTCATGTCATTACTCTGCTGTAAAACAATCGATTGAATAAGTTATAGGATTCTGAAGTTGTAAGATCTCCTCTTGACGCAATTCGTAAGATACAAATTCATTTTTATTACACTTCATTTTCAGCCACTAAGTACAGAGTCCTATCGATAATAGAAAAACAAATTAAAGGGGGATTTTCGAACAAGTTTACAAGCCGTTGGATTTTACAATGGCTTAGACGCGATCTGCCAGTAAAATTGGCTTAACCAGAAGTAATATTTACTGGAGAACCGGATGATATTTTGAGGTTATTTGTGCATAAATTGACTTCACTATAGTCAGCAGAAGAATTTTGGTTTTTGTCAGGGGCTGTTAGCTTGGTACATTTCATTATGAGTAGGTAATCATTTACAGGAATTTTTGGTGAATAAACAAAGCGCCTTAAATTAGTGTTAACTGTTCCAATGACATTTATGAAGCAGAAACATGTTTCTTTACACTTAAGAGAGTAAAAACGTTCCTGAGAAATTCCAGCTCTGAAGAGAAGCTGACAACAATGGCAATGTCTTCAGTGGAAATGGATGAAAGCTCCAGATTTGAAAAGTGTGCTGTAATGAAAGACTGTATGGTGGACTTTATCTTCAAGTAGGTAACGTGAAATCATATTTCATAACTATTTAATTTTTGTATGTTTTACATTGCATAAGTTATAAATTGACGAATTGCTTAGGTTAACCACTTCCAACACTCTTCTGATCAAAGAAATTACAGCAGTCAGAAACAACTCTTGCCGGCCACCACTGCTAACTCATGGGTGTGTGTCCAAGTGCCTATGAACCGGTGCGTCTGTTTTGCGTCCCACTGTGGTTGAATAGTGAACATTTGATTAGTGACTTTCCACCCATTAGAGGAACCGACTTTAGTAGTAGTTTCTGACTACTAACTGCTGTGAAGCATTCTACTCTAAACTGTACACTCAATTATAAAGGTTTTACTGGTTCGTCAAATGGGGCCTTAATTTGCTTTTCTGGAACTAAACAGGGTTGTCACTGAGGAGAAGATTCCATACCTAGTGGCTGAAAATGAAATAATAGTTATAATAACAGCAATAACAACAAAAACAACAATCGTAATAATAACAACAACTAATAGTAACGATAACAATAGTAGTAATAATAATCACCATACCATCTATCATATTTATAGGAAGAATGATAAGGATGACGAGATGAAGAAGAAGAGGAAGAGGGAAGACGAAGAAGAAAGAGAAAAGGAGGAGGATAACAAGGAGAAGAAGAAGAGTACAAGAAGTAGTAGAAAGAGAAGAACTAGTAGAAGAAGGAGAAGTATTAGAAGAAGAAGGAGGAGAAGTAGGGGGAAGTGAAGGAGGAGAAAAAGAATGCATTAAATCATGCTGACGCATTGATTATTCTAATTGGGTCCCTCACCATTTACACTTACTGCCACTAGGTTCGCTCGATCACTCCATGAAGTACTGCCATTGCTGTATTTAGATTGCATGACTGTCTCTTTTAGTTCATTGCATTTGGCAGAGCGGTTAGACCGTTTGCCTACACCTAGGCAGCCCATATTTGATCCCAGAGACCCACATGTGGTACTTATGGTAGACAAAGTGGCATCTGGGTGGGTTTCTCCGGGTTCTCCAGTTTCTCCCACCACTCATCCCACAATTGCTCCATCATGTTTCCAATCACCCATTTCACCTGCATTTCATATCTTAATCTTCCTGACTCTCATACCTGGTGCTTGGCTGACCACTTGCTCCCAGGTGTTCACTCTGTCCGGTCCACAGGATCCTGTGCTCCCCGACAGGCATCTGACCCTAGGCACTGGCTTGTAAGTCCTACAGTGAACTTACTCTATTCTGTCAGGAAAATATGTCTAGCAGTTTTTGTGTGCCATGAAAACTCCAGAAGGGTCTTGTGCCATGGAAGTTTTTCTATACATTTCCCTGTGCAATGGAAATAGGTCCAAGTGTTTGGAAATGCATCTAAAAGTTTCTGTGTGCCATGAAAATGTATCTAGACATTTCTGTGTGCCATGAAAATGTATCTAGACATTTCTGTGTGCCATGAAAATGGATCTAGAAGTATCTGTGTGCAAATATAGAACTGCAAATTACAATTAAGTGCATTATGTATGAATTAGTTTTATTAACACGTTTCTAAGTTAAAAAAAATTGGCATATGAATGCTAAGTACGTAGAACTGGGTTACATATAAAGCAGATTCAACCATACATCTTTTGCGATCCTCTGAATCTAAAAAAAAAAGTACTTTTAGTAAAAGGTCTGTGTGTGTAGGCATGTGTGTGTGTGTGTGCAGGCATGTGTGTGTATGTTTTTCTATGAACAGCCAACTCAAAAATGAAAATTCAGTTAAATACTGAACCTGGTAAGCTGTAAGACATGGACAAAATCTTACTACACAAAAAATGTAGATCTCGTTAAAGTACACAATTTATGTTAAAACATTTTTTGTGGACATAACTGGTATTTAAAATTTAAACCAATAACAAAGAATGCCTCAAAAACAGGTTAAATCCATTACTCTTGCAGGTTCCATAATCAGGCTCTTAATGTTGTAACTGTTTAAAATGTCATTCAACTTTTTATAGTAATTGTCTAAGAGGTTGTTACTTATACTTAGGTCATCTGTGATACTAATTTGGGAATGTTTTAAAACATATCTAGCTAACACTTTGTCTATGTGTACTACAAATTCATCTACAGAGGAGCTTGCTGGTCTATAAATTCCGAGAACAATAAAATCTTCCTTGCAAGTATGTATCAATATACCTGCAATCTCAGAAGTTTTCTCTGTGCAGTATTTTCCTAACTTAAGATCGGTTATTTTAATACATTTAAAATTTTTCAAGGACGAGCATAAGTGTCGGCAGACGTTTTTTCAGGGGAGGACCACATGTTGGAAGTTTGCAATTAAACAATATTAATTCATTATTCTGTTGCCAAAAACTGTATAAGATGAGTTATAATATTTGTTGCAGATAAGCATATTAATTTATGCTGAATAAAAACTGTTCTTTACATCAACATTAAAGCAATAGTCTAATAGTAATTGATTGCACATTACATTTCTTATTTTCCAAGGGGGGTCATAGTCCCCCCCCCCCCCCTTATGCCCTTTCGTGACACCAATGAGGATGAGGTTTGGTTCTACCTTCATCGATATGTAGATATGTGCACCAAATAATCCTTGTTGGAACTCTGAAAAGCCTAATATTGTTCATGAAGTACCCTTTTATAATGAAGAAATTAGTGTATGGTGCACCAATAGTGGGAAAACAGTTATAGGGCAAATTTTTGTCGAGTCAACAGTTGATGCCAGTACATACTGAATACAATTTTGCCCCTTTTTTAGAGAATTAACAGAGAGGAAAGGTGATTTGGCCTTTTTCCAACAAGACTCTGCTCTTTGATCTTTCTATGAGAAAAATTGAAAGTGTGTTTCAGGATATATAGAGATTTGTGGCCCCCTTGGTCCCCCAACATAATACCCTGTGATTTATATCTCTGGGGTAGAATTAAAACATAAAGTGTACAATACAAACCCATGAATTAAAAGAAAATATCTGCCAGGAACTTGCCAGCATTTCTCAATGTGAACTATGGCAAGTGATGGATAGTTTCCTAAAGAGGTGCCAAAAATGTATGTATGGACAATGCCAGTGGCCAGTTTCAGCATCTCATTTCATAAAGTTGGTAAGTAAAGCCTATAAAAGTAGTTTTAAAAATTTTGTGTGGTTTCATCTGTACCTTTCTATGATAGCGGCAGATGTCAATGAGTACCGAGGAAGCAGACAAGCAATACACCACACAGCCAGTTCGGAGGTTTTTTGCTCTTCTGTATATTATAAAATCTATTTGGGTCTATTCATTATAAAAAGATTTGCAAGCTTATGCAATAAAGAATCGTTAAAGACTGTATATTATGGGCAAATTTACCCTTAACTTTCATACAGAATTATAATTTGGGGACTTAGCACCAATAAAAGTACAAATCGAACTCTCAAGCAACAAAAAGTGCAATCAGGATAATTTAGGCTTTAAAACAAGTAGAATCATATGAAAGAGTCATTTAAAGGCTTAAAAATATTCTTAATCAGTGCTCACTGTACATATTAATATTTGTATATAGGGAGCTAAATAAAATCAACCACGATTATTACATAGGAAGAAATAACTAAGCTGTAAATGTACATTCACTAGAATTATATAAAACTAAACCAATATCATCAGCTTGTGAACTTAACAATAAACTGCTTTCATACTTAAAAGATATCCAAAATGAGAAAGTTTTAAGAAGTTATTTTTTAGGGAAGATGAGCTGTAAATGAGAGTACACCAATTGTATGTAAATAGATTAGATGTTACTTATTATTTATTTATGCCAACAAACATACTGTTGGTGTTTTTAAACACACAAGCCGTGTGACAACAGTAAGTTTGTTGGCATAAATAAATAATAATTACCATCTGAAGGTTATTTAATCCTGGGACATAAAGTACTTGCAATAGTAAGTCACCATTGGGGTAATTTGTCTCTGATGTGAGACTGCCTTTGTGGTTTACCAGGAGAAATACGAACTGGTTTGAGAATTTAATGCCATTCTGGCAGTTTGTCACAATAGCTCAGTGGTTAGAGCGTCCGCCCGGTAAGCGGAAGGTCTGGTTCAAATCCTAGTTGTGGCATTGAATTTTTAAGTTCCAGTTCTACCTCTCAAAGATTAGATGTTCTTTAATCTCTTATAAACATCTGTTTTAATTATTAGCACTGCATTTAGGCATAAATATTATAACTTTAATTCATCACTTTCTTTAATGAACCTCCTCAAATTGTTAATGCAATATAATAGTCAAGCAAGATTTAGTTATATAGAGAGTGCCCAGGTCAAATGTTGCAGGAGCGTTTAGTTCGGCTGTCGAGGCCTATGTTTAGCATTTGCAAAGCTTATCATGGAGTGTACAAGACTAGTTTCTTCTGGTCGTTTATTGGAAGGCTTTCCAACAGCAAAATTGAGAATTTAAGGACACATACATGCATATTAGAACAGTGACTTGGTCGTTGGTAAAGATTTTAAAATGTTTAACGTGGTAAAGCCTTGAGAGATTTCAATGAATATGCATTTCATACAGAACTTAATGAATTAGATTGTCTTAGATAAAACAGAACCATATTGGAAAAAAATATTAAAAACTTAAGCACTATTTATAAGTGGATGTATTTGAGGATTTGATCTTCCACACTGAGACATGTTTTAAAAGTAAGGAGTGAACTTATTTTTGGTTTCTCAAAGGTACAAAATACCTGTGCGTAGTATATCTGTATGTCATTTATGTATACCTTGTCATAATAAAGTACTGTAAAATAATCATGGTTAACATTCTGTGAGCTACTTCCTGGAATTCCACATACCCATCCAGAAAATCATCAATGCAGCAGATCATATGGCACTGATATCCCCCTTCATTCAGTGATCCAGTTCAAAAATAGCGTTCCAATAGGTAGACATGGTGAGGTATTGTCAGTTTCATATTGTTCTCTACTAGCGACAATATGTGGCATCATACTCAAAGTTGTGAAGACCTGTTTCCATATCATAAAAACAGGTTCAAAGCCAATGGTATAGTCATGGAAATTCCTCAAATAGATGCTAGGAGACAGCTCCAAATGAGAAATACACTAAAAATTGCATCTGATACTAGCCCCTTTTCCAGCTGCCAAGGCTGATAGAAATACCACAACTATACATTGTTAGATGACGCAGAGTCATGAACGTCAGCAGACCTTTTTCCAGGGGGGGGGGGGGGGGGCCAAATGTTAGAATTTTGCAACCAGATAATATTAATTCATTATTTTGTTGTCAAAAGTTATAGTATTTGTTGCGGACAACCGTATAAATTTGCCCTAAATAGAAATTGTTCTTTACATAAAAATTAAAATAATAGTTTAATAGTCAGCACATTAAGTTCATTAATTTCCAAGGGGGGGCCGCGGCCCTCCCTTGCCCCCCCTTCACAACGCCCATGCACAGAGTGCAAATGCATTTCTAGGTAATCATACACTAGCTTCAAAGTGTGATGTCATACATTGGAAAGTGAAGGTGCAAATAAAAATGAGCACTTGTGTAACAGTGAAGATGAAAAACGCACTTCTCATTCACAACAAAATATTAGGTCGAGCATCGGGGTTAAAACTTTTTTTCCTTTTTTTTTTTTCTTTACCTATTTATCCTCCCTTTATGTAGGACTTTCAAGCCAGTGTCTAGGTTCAGACACCTGTTGCAGAGCACAGGAACCTATGGACCAGACAGTGTGAAGATCTGGAAACGGGTGGTCAGCCAAGCACCAAGCATGTTAGTGAGGAAGAGGATGATATGAAATGCAGGCAAAATTGATGATTGGAAAGGTGATAATGGAACAATTGGTGGAATGAGTGGCGAGGAAACCAAAGAACCCAGAGAAAAGCCACCCTGATGTCACTTCGTCCACCACAAATACCACATGCGGCCTCCCTAGGTGGTAGGCAAACGGTCTAACTGCTCAGCCATGGCACCAACTGTTAAAACTGTCTTTTGATAGACTATAATGATTTCACCTAGGGGTCATTCCATATAGGTATTCAATATGATCATGTCACCCTCCAACTCAAACGTAGATGAAATTTACTGTACAAATATTCCAAATTTCTCCTTTATTTTTTTATTTCTATCTAAAATTATTTTAATTTTATAGTACTTCAAAGTTTCATTAAATCTGCATTTTCTGTTCCTCTTGGGACTCTAGGCACAAGTAGTGAAGAGGTGCTTTGGTTCATGATGTACTTTGTAACCTAAGTAAAGCATTCAATTGTGCGCAACAATTGTGCTGGGGCTCTTATTCTGATAATGATAAATGAAGTATCAAAATGTTGCCCTTGTAACACAGCTATTTATATGGATGATACATCTTTCCTTAATATGAATAAAGACTTAAATTGCTGATATATTTTGTAAATGAAACCATGCAGCAACGTCAAACTTGGGTTAAAAGTTATGGCTTCCTTACAATTGCCAGAAAATTGAAAAAAAGCAATCTTTGGTTTAATATATGTAGATGCTGATTGTTACAGTGTGAAACTTCTTGGTATCTTAATGTATAGACAACTATCCTGGAGCCCACATATTGATTTTGTATGTAATAAATTATCATGTAGGGTATTTCTCTTAGCTATCTTAAAAAAGCAGTGCCAAAAGATTTTCTTCAAATGGCCTATTTTTAATTGTTCCAATCAATATTTAGATATGGAATAGTACTATGGGACAGTGGTCCAAAAATAATAGAGGTATTAAAGATTCAAAAAAGAATAAGAATTGACTATATCAAATAGACTCAAATGCTGTAAAACTTTATTCATAGAATCACAAAGTTCCTACTGCTATTAATTTATATATGTATAATATGTTGGTCCAAATGAAAGAGAGTTTACATACCTATGGACTAAGGGGGGAATCATCAGTGTCACCTACTGCTGAGCCGCATGTAGTAAAAGTGATCATTAAACACTACTAAAACCAAAAGAGGAATCATGGGAAAAAGTATACAAAAAGGCACATACTTATAAACAATGCTTTTGAAACATTTCCTAACATAACAAAAATTGCCCTGATTCTGCTATACCAAAACAACAAGTAGGTATATGGGGGTTTATGGAAACGTAAATCATGGATAACAAAACAAATTATAAAATCATCAGAAAGGGTAAAATTCCTCAGTAAATTAACTAAGGCAACCAGATCAGAAAATTTTAAAAACTATTACATAAAATACACGAAAATATACAGGCAGACATTATAAGCAGCAAGATAATACCAAAAGCAACTTGGCTAATAGGGATCTACAACTGCTGTTACAGATTTTGCTGTGCCTAGGTACTGGGGCCACTCAGCATCATCCTCATCTCGTCGTATCCATTTTGGTAGAGTCACATTTTTGCTTAGTTGTGTTTCTTCCTCTTCTACATAGATTAAGCAATACTAAAGTTGTGAACTGTCTCAGCAACAAGGATCTGTCCCGTCTTACAGTTTTGGTACAATGTCAATCTTGTGTACTCTCTGGTGGTCTCAGGGCAGAAGATTGAGTGAATCCTCCTGACTATCCCTTTTGTGTGACTCAAGGTGCAGAGCTGTTACATGTGCCCAGTAGCTCCTGGGGGCAACAATGTGTCGCTGGGGAGAGCCAACATTTTGCCACTGTCTGGGGTCTGATGTAATTAACCACCAGCCCCGGAATCCACACTGACTCCATTGAGATTGCATGGCCTAAAATGGGAAGCCACTGAAGGTTAAGGCAGTGGTAGGGGCATAGAGTTGGACCTACCTTTGGTGAACATCTAGCATACCAGTGGAGAATAACTTCTCTGAAGAAGATCTTGAGATTGGGCCTGAAGTGGATGTTTTAGGCTGACATTGACTGAAAGATTTAGGTGTCTTTCTTTTATCCCCCGGATGGCAGACTGATGCTGATGGTTCTGGAAGGGGGACCTACCAACTCTTTACTCATCTTCATCAATATCTCATCTTTTAGTGATTCATCTGACCACTGACAGTAAGACTATGATACACCTGTGTCCTGTTTACATACAATGAGAGCTGAAGAGAATCTGTGGCCTAAGAAAGAATGCCACACATTGTTAGGATGGTAGCTTGTCGATAGAAGTTTTCAAGACCTCCAAATGGCCAAACTGTTAAATGCCAGGTTCCTAGGAGGCCTAGTGAAGCTGGAAAAGCACAAAAGCTTCAACAGCTGTCATAGCATAGTCAGTACTTCAAGTACTTCAGCCTCTGTAATGAGGATATACTACAGTAAAACCCTGCTAATCCAAATCCTGCATATCAGAAATTCTAGATAGTCCAAACACAAAATATGTAATTAAAAAAGATTGAAAAGCTTATCTGTAGTATAGAGAAATCATTTTTATTATAGAACTGACAAACTCACTATTGAAACTACACGCATCAGAACAAAATGTTTATTGCACAAAAATGTTTTGCTGAACTTTGCTATAGACAATGTGCTTGTATCTAACGCATTTAGTCACTGTTAAACAAAATTTTCACATTTACTTAGGTACCATACCAGTGATTATCCATGTTTATGAAGCAGTAATTTTCACTTAACTTCCAAAATTGCTAATCTTCTTCTGTCCTGTAGAACTAAACCTGCTTGAAGATGTTATGTTACACAGTGTCGCACGAACATCACATCGTTTGGTGTGACAGTATTATGTTTCTACGTAGCATTATACCAATTCAAGGGCATCTGAAGTATCAGAATGCGACACAATATCCTTAGGAAAGTCTTCTTCTTTACTATTTCCATCTTCAGAGTTGTTATCGGGTTGATTCTGGATCATAGAGACAATGACTTCATCACTGATACATTGATGACCATTATCGTTGACTGATACCATTTAAGAAGGTAATTTTCCCCTGCATTTTGCACCATGGGGTTTCTTCAATAAGTTCAATTTATATACATTTTTGTATGTTTTTTTGATATAACAAACATTTCTGAATCCGAACAGACACATGCCCAGGTAATTCAGATTAGCAGAGTTCTATTGTAGTTTACTGCCTTTCAGATCAAGTTATTATTGCTGTCTTCCAGTTAATCGGGAAGAGGGAGGAGCAACCATTTCCATTGCACACAGCCTTTCCAATAAACGACCAGAAGAAACTAGTCTTGTACACTCCATGAAAAGCTTTGCAAATGCTAAACATAGGCCTCGACAGCCGAACTAAACACTCCTGCAACATTTGACCTGGGCACTCTCTATATAACTAAAGGTTTGCCAGTCTGTGATGTCATGCACAACCATCAAAGGAACAGATAAAAATTATCACTTTGTAGTTTTGGAAAATGAATCAATAACACATGTTAATTTTTCAACATAAGTGTTAGATTTGTTATATTGTTTCAAAGATCATTTGAGATCTCTTTGTGGTTTACCAGTTGGGAAGTTGATGTTGCCATCATAGTTCATAGCGAGCACATGAAAGTGGACGAAGATCCATGGTTCAAATCCCAGCTATGGCATCAAATTTTTCACTCTGATTCTACCTTTCCACACCTGATTCTACAGATGGTCTTGTAGGAAAGATCAGTAATTAATTATCAATACCTAATGCAGGATCCTATAGCAGTGTTTCATACGTTTCTCCATAATCTGTCATTTGTGTGCTACTCTTCCTAATTCAGCTTGAGCAACTTCTTGAGCTGTTGCTATTGGCAATCCCAGAACTCCCATGCAAAACATCCTATGTAGTAAGCTCTGAAGTTCCCACCAGTAGCGGTTCATGGTTCATAAAATTGGGAGGGCGGCATAATATGATATTTTCAAAATTAGCACATGGACGTGACAGTTAATTCTGAAATTCACCCAAAGATATGTGAAAAGAAAATTAATCATATAAATCGAAAAATTGCTATGCATGACCTTCCATCTGATCATCAATCAGATTTTGAATTTGTTCAATTTTCAGCATTGGTCTTGGTGGTCCGAGCTTCTTAAGTTCCAATCGAGATGCAAAACTCATTATACCCACACTAAGTACACTAGTTACCAGTGGCGGCTCGCAGTCGAAATTTTAGGGTAGGCAAAGTGTAACAGTAACAACAAACAACAACAACAACAACAACAATAATAATAATAATAATAATAATAATAATAATAATAATAATAATAATAATAATAATAATAATAATAATAATAATAAACCCTGTTTATCCGAAATATAGGGGGTGAAGTCATTGCGGATAACGCAAACAATATATTGTTTGGTTGTTTAATAAGAGCAGAGTGAATGAGTGTGACTTACGGACGAATTACCGCCAAAACTAAAATCACGAGTGTCAGCAGACTTTTTTTCAGGGGGAGGGGGGCACATGTTGGAAATTTGCAATCATATAATATTAAATCATTATTTTACTGTCAAAATTTATAATATTTGTTGCAGATAACCGTATTAATTTGTGCTAAACAAAAATTGTTCTTTACATCAAAATTAAAATAATAGTTTAAAAGTCAGTAACTGACTGCACATTAAGTTCACCAACTTCCAAGGGGAGGCCGTGGCCCCCCTTGCCCCCGTTTCGTGATGCCCATGACTAAAATAGATTAAGAAATTGAAAAATTGTCTGACTGCAGCTTTGTGTTAAATAGCTAAAACACTCCTCTTTTCATTGTCAGTGCGCTGCGAAAGCGAAATTTGTAATAGTTCACTAATTAAGTCGGTCATACTGGTATTACACAGAGATAACGACAGATTCAGATCTCTGAGATCTTCGTTCGTGGAGTATGGCTGTTCGGAAAATGTCGCATAAATTCGGATTTGGGCAGGCAAGTGTTCGGACTGCTGGCCATCACGTCTACGCATGCTCGGAGTGCATATACAGACCGAATGTTTCCTTATCCCTGTTCAGGGGCCTTGTACTGAGGAAATGGGGCCGGGCAGGCAGAGGTTAAGCTTGCCTGCTCTCCACTACCCAGGTTCCATGCGTATCATTTCTGCCGCGCGTTTCAAACACGCAGCACAGTTTTGATGAATCGGAATTGAGATTAAAGGATTTGACCATGCGCTGGTCATTATAACCGAGAAACTTTTCTTGAACTGCAATTTAGGGGAAAATGAAGGTTCAAATGATAAAATGCAGAATCATAGTTAAACATTATTTGTTGATGTATTACGATAGGGTAGGCAATGCCTACCCTGCCTACACTGAGGAGCCGCGCCTGCTAGTTACACTGTTGATGGTTCACTAATTTATTTCACAGTCTCCACGAAAATTCACACCATGACACCACTCGAAAGTGCTGCTAAAACTGGGTTTGTTTAACCATAGTTTAACTGTTACAACTACTTTCAGTGTTACCAACCCATGGGATTTGTCCCATATTGTGAGACACTTTGACAAATATTTTTCAGGAAGGGCAAAGGGACTTTTCTGAAAAAAAAAGAACATGAATATAGGACATTTAATAATAATTGCTGCCTATAACATAGTGTAGTAATGGTTACGGTACAGACAACAGCAAAGATAA
The DNA here is from genome assembly GCA_030765045.1 of Tenodera sinensis. Lineage (NCBI taxonomy): Eukaryota > Metazoa > Arthropoda > Insecta > Mantodea > Mantidae > Tenodera > Tenodera sinensis. The sequence continues at coordinate 15,713,735 of CM060963.1, forward strand.
ACATTTCACGGAAGTTAACTACACAACACACGCAAACTGTCATTTGTACAACCAGCAGTCAACACTCTCACTAAGGGCACAGTAGGTTTGCTTACACAACAGTAATATCCATGCGCTATTACCTATAGGCGAGATTCGAGTATGTGTTTGGGGAGTAATGTTTCCATAAAAGGAAAGCTGTATCTACCGATAAGAGGAGCAAGCACTTCAATAACATAAGTCCTGATTTTATATTGCTTGCACCTTTGGAACTTTTGGGCTTCAAAGTTGGCACCATTGCTTTCAGAGCAAATTATATTATGGCATAATATGTATTCAATCTGTCATGCTAGCAAAATTACCAACATAAATATAGTATTAATATACTTTCTTGGTATTGTTTTATCGCAAATGTGCAACACTGTACCTTAAATGGTACAGTTAGAGCTAATTTAGCTAAATTTCCTTTACAATCAATCTAAATTACAAAATTCAATTTAGGAGAAAGGAGTATGTATGTATATGAACGGTAGCACTGTTAGCAGTCAGACAGTTCCGAGATCGCAGGCACTTTCCCTCTCCACCCGGGTGCCGCCTGGATTGTCCTCCCTCTCCATACCCCTCCGCCTAAAGTCAAGCTATCCCTGCACCTCCTTGCACCGCTGGCAGTATCTACAAGATGCAAACATATTGGGAGGGATGAGCTACAGTCCAAAACTGTATTTGTAATGAAAACATCGCTGCTCTACCACATATTAGCAGTGTAAAAACATTTTCCATGAAACAAAATGAGTAAATAGAAATAGGAAGTGTACGAATGCATTTTAGCATGACGTCTGATGTCAAGGATATTTGAAGTAATGCTTTTCATGTAATGCTACCTTTTCTTTCTTATTTTGATTTATTGGGAGGGCGTCGTCCTAGAGTCCTCCATTGCCAGCCGCCACTGGAATGTAGTATTAATATACATTCTTGGTATCATTTTATCACAAATGTGCAACACTGTACCTTAAATGGTACAGATAGAGCTAGTTTAGTTCAGAACTAAATTTCATTTACAATCAATTTAAATTACAAAATTCAATTTAAGAAGAAAGAGTATGTATGTATTCAAATGGCAGTACTGTTACCAGTCTGACAGTTCCAAGAAAAATTATCAAAGGCACTTTCCCCCTCCACCTGGGCGCTGCCCGAATTGTCATTCCTCTCCACATGCCTCAGGCTATAGTCAAGCCATCCCCACACCTCACCACTCCACTGGCGGTATATACAAGATGCGAACATATTCAGACAGATCAGCCACAGTCCAAAACTGTATCTGTAATGAAAAAATGGGCACTCTTCTGCTTATTAGCAGTGTAAAAACATTTTCCACAAAACAAAATGGGTAAACAGAAACAGGAAGTATACGAATGTATTTTGGCATGACGTCTGATGTCAAGGACATTTGAAGTAATGCTTTTGATGTAATGTTACCTTTTGTTTCTTATTTTTATTTATTGGGAAAGCGCTGTCCTAGAGTCCTCCATTGCCAGCCGCCACTGGTTCCCACCCAACTTTACTAAACAATATGCTGTTGACACACAAATTCTGGCTGGCCACAAAAGTTGTTATTTCTGAAAAAAGATTTTACCTAAGGGCAGATTATCTGATCATGCCTTGTTTAAATGTTTGTCTGTAATTTTAAGAAAAAAAAAAGATGAAAAGAAAATAAAGCTCTAACCAACAATGTACATCCAACATCAATGCCAGCATATGGCACAATCATATTATACTAGATGGTGAAGTCAAAACTCTGTGACTTACTTCAGCAGCATTTTCAACAGTCTTGCAAAATAGGACTCTTTCCTTGCCTTCTAAATAACATAACTTCACAATGTGGTATGATTTCCTGTTAATTTGACATTAAACTTTTAATTAAAAATATTTTTATACTCATGCATGTTTCCAATTCAATACATTTAATAATTGATTACTAACGCATTCAATGAGTTTCACTCATTATAAGACTAAGTGTATGAATAAAAATACTTAATTACTATTTTCAATTATGCCACACAGCACATAATGATGTTACTGTATACTATTAAAATACACTGGCAATTAACTGAGGCTCTGGCTTAAGCAAGGGAGTTGTTATAAAATAAACATGCATATACAGAGAGATCCAAATACATGTGAACCGCTATGCTGTGTTTTGCAAATACGGAAATACAATAACAGCAGCTGATATACACAAGGTCACAAGCATCACTCGTTTTTCTCTGCTCTGCTCACAATCAGTATTGAATTGATGTGATATCGTGCGGCTGCATTATTACCAGTGTGCTTTATTATTTAGTCCTGTACTTACTCACAAATTGTATCATGGCTCAGCATTTGTTTTCTGCTGCACAGTGTGTATTTATTATGATTTTTTTTCGAGTCAGTCCGTATATACGTGAATACAATTTTACCCCTTTTTTTTAGAGAATTTGACAGGAAGCATCATTTTGTCTTTTTTCAACAAGAATCTGCAACAGCTCATACAGCCAATTTTTCAATGAGAACAATTGAAAGTGTGTTTTAGGAGAGAATTATTAGCAGAAATTTGCGGCCCACTCAGTCCCCCATCCTAACCCCCTGCGATTTCCATCTCTAGGGTAACTTAAAGCATAAAGTATACAAGACAAATCCACACACCCTGGAGGAATTAATATATCTGTCAGGAAATTGCCAGCATTTCTCAACGTGAACTATGGCAAGTGATGGATAGTTTCCTAAACAGATGCCAAAAATGTATGGACCATGACGGTGGCAGGTTTCAGCATCTGCTTTAATTATATTAGTAACTAAAGCCTTTAAAAGTAGTTTTAAAAATGCTGTATGGTTTCATCTGCGCTATTCTATGACGGTGGCACTTGGCAACGAATGTAGAGGACCTGTACAGGCAAAACAGCGCAGCTCATTCACAGTCTTTTGGATCATCTGTTACTAAAGCATTTGAAAATTAATGGCAATACTTTTGTAAATGAGATCCCAGTGGTTACAATTGGACTGCAATTAGTGACAGTCACGAGCTGAGATATTAATTTTTTATAAACTTCTTGCCTATTAAAACTGTGTGACATCTACCTCTTCAACTGCTGCTAGATGGTAGCACATTGGAGCTATAGCTTGGTTCTTTTTTGCTAAACTAAAATAGACTTGTCTGAAACCACTGAAGTAATAACCTCAGTTTCCGTTTGGTGCTTGAATCACTGTTGCTAATCACAATCCACTTGTAACTTGTATAAAATAATCATTTAACTGTGCCATATACTAACAAAAACTTTGTTTTTTGTTGTTTTTTTTTTTTTTTTTTTATTAACCTTTTTATGTATTCATTTCAAACACATGAAAGCTATTCTGTGTCACATGGCAAACCTTTATATAAGGTCAGATTTAATAATAAAATCTGAACAGTAATGTAATGACCGGAGAGTGCCTGAATGTTCAAGAATGTTATTGTAATCCAAAATTGTCACATGCAGAGGAGGGTTAAGTTCATCTGTCTTCTCTATGATTTGGTTAATCTTTTGAATATGTTCCACAGTGGATGTGATCCACAGTGGAAGCCTACTTGTTCACATGGGTGATTCTCATTTAGTCTCTTTGTCATTCTTTTTGTAGTCTCTTCAAAAATAATACTGGTCTATAGAAAAAAAATCTTTTCTTTCAGTCACAAACACAAAACATGCTGTTTCTGGAAGATATTTCATCCCTGAATCCAGATCTAATCTTAGAATTCCTGAACCACAGTTTCCATGTGATAATGGTTTCTCTGAATGCTTACATCAGCATATGTATTGTATGCACCTGTCAAGAGGAAAACAAAATAATGTGTCGGTGAATGAATTAGTCAATTAAATTAGCAATATAGGAGTTAACAAAGTGAACAAACATCTGTAAAAATGTTTTCTTCCTGTGATACTTTGCTTCAAGGATGTCTCTTCTTAAGGTCCAACAGTAGTCAGGCAACACTGTCTTTCCACTCCAATAGCGTTGATAACACTTTTCCATTCGAGGAATGTCTTGGTGGATCTGTTCTTCCGGTTCGTCACTAACTGCAGCAAGATTGCAAGATTATTCAGGGACGGTGGTGATGTTACATCCCATATGAAGGTATGATCATCATAGTTCTTGTGTAATGTCATGATAGTTCTCTATCTTATGGTTGTCTACAAGTTTTTATAAATGCTTGTATAAGATAGCCATGCCATTTCTTCAACATCACTCAACAATTCAAGGACATATTCATCAGTCATTAACTGTCTCACTTGCCATCCTGCAAATATTCCCTCCTCAATTTTTTGCTCACTGATCCTTGGAAAATTATCTTGCAAATACATGAATCCTTGCAATATTTTGTCCATGGCTTTTACAAAGTTTTTGACGTATAGGTCTTAAAGCAGATGATAAGTTAGAATATTGCACAACTTTCTTTGTTTTAGAAGTGATTTCTGCTGTTTCTGTTATGCAGAAATAATGGTGTGCTGTTCCCTCCTAATCGTGGTGACTCCAAAGGGCATGTGAATTATGATCCTTTTAACCAGACTGTCAGGAGGGTAACCCAAGTCAAACAGGATATATGACCAACCCAAATTAAGTTCATAGCATTTCTTTATGAGAGGATTAAGCTTTCGTTTTTGCAAATTCAAGGTTAACTCACCACAAGGTTAACATAAGAAGTATTTGTGTTATTCATACAGGCACGAGGCAGGAGCAGATGTAGGATTTGTTTTTGGAGGGGATCTGATGAGGTGCTACAATTAGAAAATTTGGAAATCTCATTGTATGCATAAATACATATATAATATATATGACAAGGCTTTTAACACATTTTATCCAGTGATTCTTGAGTTTTAAGTTCCAAATTTTTATGTATATACATTAACACTAGTTGAATCTGTCTGCTCCCATAGTACTCCTCAAATAGGTCTTCAGAATGAACATTCTGGTGTTGCTGTAGTTACCGGTAAAGTGCAGAGAATCTTCAGTGTCTTGTGTATGAAGGGGAAAATAATTTCATTATTCCTATTCAAAGATGATGTAAGCCCCTCCATTGTTACTACCAAAGCAATCCAGGAGTTTCCTGAAACTGCAGAGCAATTTGTGTTATCGTAATGCTGTAGATGTTTATATGATTTGGAATGAGATTATGGTAAGCATATTTTATTGTTAACCACTCTAAATCTCTCTGCTCTGAATTATGATGCCAGAACATCATTATAACTTACTTAGATATTTCATTAGATGTACATTTATTATTTTAATGAAAATAATTAACATAGAAAATGTTGAGTTTCTTTGAATATATTTGTGAATTATGTGAATCCTTTTTCTTTAGTTATGCTCTTAATAGTTTCCAAATTTTTGGGGGATACAACCACCCTGTCTGCCTCCCTTGGATCTGCCCCTGGTATGAGGCATTTCTTCTCCTGAATTCACACAGAGCATTAACCTTCACAATACTACAACAGCATTTCACTTCACAACATCAAGGCTCCCTCAATACTGCAACTGATGCAACAGCAATGCGATACAACATATTGGACATGACTCATCGTCCTCCTTTGTACCCTGGTGTGAATTTCAGAACTCAGGATCATGTATGAAATTCCTCTTCTCCAACAATTACATCCACAAAATAAAAGTGAAAGCAAATTAATTAAGCAATACCAAAGCACCAACATACAGCATTTTCAAGTTGTTTTAGAGATAGAGGGTACCGTATCATAAAAAGTGAGCCTCATAGCCAAAAACGGATTTCATTTTCGAATTCAGGCACAGGCTCTAAATGATCGATTCGTTTCCAGCACGTCACAGATGTATGATGAAAATGATAACCTTGGAATACTAAATAACATTGAAAAATAGAAGGCAAATTGAATATGTCACTTTTCAGACAAAACTGTATTTCATGTACAAGTTATTTATTATTTTTTGTACAATTAATTAAATTAATTTGTGAGAGTGTACTTAGTGCAATAAGTAAGTTGCATCCCATTGTCAATAATATCCAACATTTTAACATTTTCTAAACTTGCGCTAGTTGTGTTTCGAGAATTAATTGATATTGCGCTTTGTCATTGCCTGCATGGGAATTCTCTGATTGGTGGAACACCTGTCCTTCAATGAACATTGAATTCTCCAATTGGATGAAGACCAGTCATTTAATGAAAGTTTGAACTTAAGGAGGTCCATTAAAGGATCGCTATCAGATTTATAATTAATAAATTTGAGTATGGTCGAGCATAAACTATTTTAAAAGGACCATAATTTCCTTCTGAAAGCACATAGAAATATAAAACTTGTTTAAATGATTATCGTGACTTTGAAAGAGTCAGTATCACTGACCGTTGTTCCCTATTTGCCTATTTTGTTGACTTTAATGGGAATTATGAGCATTGTTGACTTGTTGACAGTCTTTATTTTGCAGTCGTAATAGATATATACAGTACTCACTTCGAGAGAATGTTTTTATTGTGAAAATGTATTGGAAGACAAATTCAATGCAAACAATACAACAGGAATGTCAAAGAGAATTCAATGTGTGTGATGTTCCAACAAATGTTCTTTGATACGACTGTAGACACTGCTGTTTATAGGGCATTTGTGGACCAGCTGGATGATATGAATATCGAACTGACAGACGGTTATTTCCAGCAAGATGGAGCAGCAAGTCATATAGACATGTACAGTCGGGGAGAGCCACCCTGTTATAAACAAATAAATCATGCAACAATTAGTTGATTGGACAAATAGGGCCAGCCTCGTTCGTAGGTGAGTGAATCAGCTGTCAAGTGTCAAGTTAGCTCTCTCCAACTTTAACTCCTCCATACAACTTGTAACCAGTTTTATTGTATATACTTAGGCTTTCATAGCCGGTGTCTTGACTATTACAAATGTTTAGTTCTTCTGGGCTTGTAGGCCGTGGTCTAGAAGGCATTGTAGATACCAATGTTTCGCCAAGTACTGCACTTGGCATCATCAGGGTAACACGATCCGCTGTCTGCACTGGTCAAACTCTTGAAACTACTTAACCTTCTATGGACTTATCTTTCCATCAGAATAGCTACTGAAAGTGGCATCAGGAGACTTAGTGCACCCAGACCAAACCTGCCAGTGGGGAAAAGCCCTCAGCAGGCTCCCCGCGCCAGAGGCCAACACGCTACCACTGCACTACGGGGCGGTCATGTATGATAGTAAGAAGTGTAAATCACATGTGAACATAAAAGGAGTGAGATGATAAAAGGAGAAGTGGTAAGTGGATGGTGCGTGATGCTTTAAACCACGTGTCGCCATGCGATAGTATCTAAGCAACTGTGGCTTTTGCGAGTCCGGGACACGGGTTCTATAGTGGTGCATAATGGAATTGCCATAGTAAAAAAGTTTAGGGAAACCCTCCAAACCAAAAAGTGACAGAAGCATAGTAATTATATAAAAATTATGTTACATGGTTTTATATAATATTGCTATTTCCTCAGTAAACCTAATGGCAATGCACCTGTGAAATAAGATGAAAATATAGGAAAAACAAAAACTTTTTTACTTTTTACTGTATTTATACTCATGCTTTCATTTGACACCTAATGTCAGCAATACTCTTCAATTTACGAAGCCTTTGAAACACTCCTCAACATACCACTGTAATACGCATTCCAATTTGAAATGTTTTCTCAATTTTTTCACTACTTATCATTACTTAAAATGCTCCACGTGTAAAATGTCCCTTTAATAATAAACAAAAGAGAACATAAAAAGATGAACTTGATCTGATAATTTGTAACAGAGATAAATGGATGTTTTGTAAGTATTGGCATTTTGCACATGTGAGTTGGGCTGAGGAGAGAAAGCTCCGGGGGGGGGGAGTTGGGGAATTTTGTCTGGTAGCAGTTTATCAATGGAATAAAATTGATACTTTTGGATAAACTAGTCTGGTTACTTTTCTATCACTTTATTGTCTTCTAAAATGTTGCCACAAATACAGTTTTCTTCTCGTAGTCTCAGAAGTATAGTGAACTTAGGCAGTGCCGGCCAAAAATATGCTAAAGTAATAAACAGACGGAGATATTGTAAGTAAACAAATATTTTAATCAACTATTGCATGTACTCAAAATGCCTGCCTTTGTCGGTCCGGGTGGCTCAGTTGGTTAGACGCTGGCCTACTGATCCCAAGGTCGCGGGTTCAAATCCGGCCCAGACCGATGGTTTTTAAGTGTGCTTAAAAACGACAGCTCCATGTCAGTAGATTTACTGGCATGTTAAAGAACTCCTGCGGGACAAAATTCCGGCACACCGGCGACGCTGATGTGATCCTAGCAATTGACAGCGTCGTTAAAGAACAAATTTTTTTTTTTTGCCTGCCTTCAACTTCGTTACGTTTTTACATCGCCTGGTTATGTGAAATCGAATTCTTGGAACGAGTTCAAATTCTGATGTATTGACGTCCACACGGATGCTTGTTAAGACTTACGTTACCTGTTTCACTGAAACACCCTGCCTCTCCAATCTTAGATACATGGTGTGGACTGGGTAACGTCTGTTGAAGTAACGTCGTTGATAGAGGCAGCAAATTTCTCTTGCAATCTTTCGGGCTTCAGAAGCCTCTATTGTGACAATAATCAAACAAAAGAATGCTGCAAAGTAGGGAACTACTTAACAAAATAATACGTAAACACTACCGTTGGCTGTAAGGTATGGTGTGACAGCTGATGTGATAAATAATTCTTAACTAATGAAGGCGACATTTACTGTTTGAGTCTACGGTTTGTTTACCTACAGTTCCTGCCGTTTCGGAGGCCCTAGCGTAAAGAAACATTTCTGCACATTGGTTTATAAACAAAATGTGATTATGTACTACACATCTATGCCATCACACCTAGTAAGGTATATATTTTACATCCTGTATAGTCTCTTATAGTGTTAGACGAAAACGAATTCCAGACATCGTCACTGTTGTCTCACAGTCTCTGACAGCCAGAAATAAAGCATCTCAGCATGCGTGCGATTGACTCACTGTTACAGCGTTAAGCTTTGTCATCTAGTACGTGTCTGACAAAAATGGCTCGTCTCAAGCCATCTCATTGACCAGCCTAGCCCTGTAACCAGTAAAGCAGGCATCCAGCATGGTACACCAGTTATACGGCAAGATTGGAGTATACAAATGAACCATGATAGCTTACTATCACCTACATATCTAAGTTTACGTGTAGTGAAGGCAAAATAGGGAATTGTATTGGGCTTAAGGAGTATACAAATTAGTGAATTTTTGTATCGCATCCTTGGAGATGCTGAACTTAAATATAAATGTTGTTGTTTAACCGACTTTTCATTTTCGTGTTATACTGTTCACACACATACACCACGCACGCACACACACAGGGTTTTGTTTTTCTAAATGTGATTTTTAAATCCATTTCGCCTTCATTTCATTTCAACCTCTTCTTCACTCTTATAGCTGGTGCTGGGCTGACCACCCGCTTCCAGGTCTTCACTCCGTCCGGCCTATAGGTCCCTGTGCTCCCCCACAGGCATCTGACCCTAGGTACAGGCTTGTAAGTCCTAGGGGATGCAAGTCCTACATAAGGGGAGGGTAATCAGATAAAGAAGATGGTACTCAGAACCTACACACGGGTATTGAATTCTACTTACCAAAATTAATAATACAGAAAGCAAAAATGCAAGAGATTCAGGAATGGTTTTCAATATTCTGAATGAGTGATTTTAAATGAATAAGGAATGAGATTTATGTTGACTTGAGAACATCGTGTACAATCAGATCATTTACCAGAGAAAACGAAATTATTCCATGGTTTAAATATGTATATCAAATTAATAGACAATATATATTTACGTTTTCAAGAAGATGGGTGGGAATTGCACGTATCCATACGTTTTTGGAATTAAATGGGTAAATGAAACTCTCCACTCTACGATTGTGACAGTTATGGCAACTTGGATATGTTAGCCTCTTTGAAGATATCAACTGAAAATCTGCAACTATTGTAGAAAACAAGCCTTCTTGGGATGTCAAGACTCATGATACTAAAGTATTCAAAGTTGTACTGCACAATATAAGTGACTACAAGAGTGAAAGTTTAAATCTCGTTTTATTTCCTTTTTCCTGAGAGTTTAAATATTTACCTCAAGAATGTAGAGTTTTAACTTTTAGTTCCAAAGGCGTTTATAAACGCCAACCACCAAGTGATTACATTCCAGTGCAATTTAGGTTTTGTTATAGAATTTTAGCATGTTTTCTGGAGTCCCCACTAAATGTAAATCTAAGTATCTCCGGAGCTTTTATAACGAAAGTGATTATAACCTAAATAGATTGAAGCTTAATGTAGGTCACAAATTTGATGGTTGTCCAAAGATCGGTTTAATCCAGCATTAAAGGTTAAAATAATTGAACTTAAATCAGACGAAACCCTGAAGGTATGGTCCTAAATTGTGGACTTCTGAACAGAATTGTAGCTCTTTGGAGAACGGTCCTTGGTAACACTGAGCAGTATATGGTCATTTATTTATACACAAATGTTCGGGTTTAATAGATGAATGCAAAAGTTATAGAGGAATTACAAAACAGAACATTAAGTAGACTTGTATGGAAAAATAATTAAACATTTCCTAGAAATAAAATGCAGAAATTTAGAACAGGAAGAGCAGGCAGGATTTAAAGTAGGTAGATCAACAATAGATCACATTTTCAGTATAGAACACATTATAGAAAAGAAAATAATCAGAGCACAGTCCCTTCATTTCGTATTTATAGACATTGAAAAGGCCTATGATAGTGTTCCTCTATCAAAATTATGGCTTTAAAATTGATGAACATTTATTCAATATTGATTAAAGCAATTAAAAATTATATTCAAAGATATACGTTGGAAAAATACTTGTCGAAGGGTTTTTAAACTAATAAAGGATTACCACAAGGATGCTATATATCTCCGACACTATATAACATTTATGTATACTGAAATAGCTATTGAAGACTGGAAAAAGAAATGTAAAACGATGGGAATACCACTAGATGATGATTTAACAGTATATGTCCTCCAATTTGCAGATGAACAACTAATAGTGGCTCAATAATTTGAAGATATAGAATACCTCACAAGAAAATGAATACAAGAATATAGTTTATGGGGTTTAAAATAAATATGGATAAATCCAAATATATGACTATAAGGGACGTTGCTCAAGATTTAATATTAGAAGAAGATTTAGGGACAATTAAACATTTTGGGAATTAAGATTACAATGGATGATAAACAAGAAAAAGAGAAGAACTAGGATCAATACAGGAAGGAATGCTGCATCTACACTAAATGGAATACTGTGGGACAAATATATTTTCAAAGAAAAAACTTTTTAAATACAATAATCAGAAGCATTTGACCTATGGAGCTGATGTGTGGGCTTTGAATTCACAACTGAGAAACAAAATTGCTTGCTGCGGAAATGGACTACTGGAGACGCTCTGCGAGAATAACCAGGAAAGAAGAAGAAGAAAAAAGAATAGAAATTCACAGATAAGAGAAATTATACAAATCCAATACTCAATTTTATATTTTATCAGGCAGTAGCAGATTAAATGGTATGGGCATGTTAGGAGAATGGGGAAGGAAGACTTCCAAAGCTGATCATGGATTGGGAACCGCAGGGAAAGAGGAAGAAGGGAAGACCACCTATTACGCGGATCCAAGGAATCAACGAGGCCAAAGGGAGTGGATGAAGAAGAAGAAATGTGAATGAACAGACAGGAATGGAAAAATGTGTTAAATCAAATTTGTTAAAGGCTGTGAACTGTTACTCATTGTAAAACAGTTTTAATAAAAAATTTTGGGTTTATTAAACGTTACCTCGATAGACTTATCTCCTTCCAGATTCACAGAAATACAAAAATAATATTCACATATTTACATACTTCATTTTTTCCACATATTTGCAGGAAGCAGAGGAAGTAATTTATTCCACCCAAAAATTCCATATAGATGTTTCACTGGAAATAAACTTTTAGTTTCCCAAATGTCAAGGGAAAAAAACCAGCAAACAAATTAGAATCTCTGCCTGTCTCTGAACAACATAAATACAAAAAGTCAGTTAAACATCAAACTTGTAAGTTCAGCCTCTTCCAGGGATGCAACACGAAAATTCCTCATCCCAAATTACCTTTTATGTGGACAATTGTTATTCTGATTTTATAAAAATGGCTTTAACAATTTTTATTATAATAACATATGGTCAAGATATTTACATGACAAATGAAATGTAAATCTCGAATTTTCTGTAAATATCACATAAAATGCTCTTCATACTGAATAACTTGTTTTATTAAAGTACACAAATAAAGTTGGTTAAGCTTGCGAGCTCTAGCAAGGGAATAGTATCGCCTTATCATTGTAGGTGGTGCTTAATGCCAGTCAATGTGTAGACAGAATGTTGCTAACCTACATATATGTATATGAAAAAAAGTCACGACCTATTAGCGATTCGCGTAGTAAAAAGGGAAGACAGTTTGCGACTATACTAAATAAATGGTAAATAAAATGAAAACCTAAGCCTATATAAATAGTGAGATAATCATGAGCTTTGTTAAGGAACACTCGCTTCGCTCGCGTGCTGTGGTGTAACCGATGTTTGCAAATTAACGCAAGTTTACTGTATATAAGCTAAACCTAACCTCACCTCCCAGAATGAGAAACCCAAGTTACATAAACAATAATGGCCATAAGCATTGCTAAGGAAGGCACGCTCACTTTGTTCGCATGTTTTGGTGCAACAAATCAGCAGCAGTACCAACACAGAACACCCAGTACCAAACTAAGCTATTCTAGCGGATTTCAGTTCCGGCGCTTGGGTTAGCAGTGAAGGAAAATAGCGTGGGTTTGTTGACATTGCAACATGATTTTCATATGAAACAAATGTTGGTTAAAAAGGTAATCTGGAAATACTGCCGCCTTCAGAAATGTTCAAATTTTGCCCTAACGTACCTTAAAGGTATTGCAATAACGTTCGCTGATGCAGTTACGGTAACCATTTCTGAGATAATCCTTTTTATGAGTTCGAATTTTCAAATACATTTTTCTCAATAGCATGTCTGTTCGTTTTCTTTTTATCCCAAGGCCGCGCAAGAGATCGAATTTACGAATTTCAAAAACCATCACAAAGCCATCTTAAAAGATTTGACTATCTGTTGAAGCCCGCTGTATTCCTATTTCCCATTGTACCTACAAGCAAATATACATTAAGAGAATTTGTTCATCTCGATTAACATGAACTAGATGTAAGAGCAAACATTTGTAGGGAGAGTTTGTACAACAGAACAAAACAAATTCTTTTATTTCCTGATCATGCAAATAGAACTGAATTTCATTCATCACACAGCTACCAATTCTTAAAAGAGTTGACTGTCGCTTAAGCCTTCCTTATTCTCCTACTGCCATTGCACGTACAAAATAATATGAATAAAACCATTTTCACAAATGTGTATCTCGATTAATATGAAGTAGATAGAAGAATATCTAAGTGTTTGTAAAAATATATTGTATAAGAGCGAGAAGAGAAAGGCATGTGAGTACAACACATAATTTTTTTTTTTTCAAGTTGCGAATTCTAGCCAAAGAACATATTCGTAGCAAGCAAAATACTGAAGGCTTGACTTTATACTAGCAATTGTTTTGTATTATTGCACTAACGCGTAGGGCTTCGAAAACTACATTAGGGTTTAAAATTCATTTTTCCGAAAAATGGCAGCCTCGGACAAGGGTCGACCTACAACCCCCGTATCAGCAAAAAGTGTAAAAGATGCTCCAGCAGCAGCGGGCGCTGAAGCAATGCAAGGGGCGGGAGATCAGATTGCTGACGAGGAAGCTGGGGAAGATCTCCTTCAGGAGTATACAAGTTTAACTATGATTCAAAGTATAATGGGCGATTATTTCGAACAAGCAGTCGACGTTGGAGCTAATTTATCTCTTATAATACAAGGCGCAGAGAAAATAATAGACCATCACGAGAAGGAAGCGGAAGTGAAACAGATAGTTTCGGATGTTGTTCTGGATGCACTTGAAGAGGTGGAACAGCGAGAGCGAGAGAAGAAGTGGCCTTCCTTGGCTAGGGATAAGCGGCGGGCAGTGGCGTTCCTACAGCGCACAAGTCCTACAGAAGGAATAAGTCTGTAAGTTGAACCTGCTTACTTCCATACTTGCTTTCCCTCATTAGTATGTTTTGGACGCATGGTGTTTATTATGATTCATTTAATTCATTAGGAAGGGCCGCCAACATCTGAGCAAACAGCAGCGCCGGACATACATAGGTTCTTTAAAGTTAATGGTAACCCATTCTCTGGCTCTCTCCACTGCGCGAGAGAACCAACAGTTACCGGCGAAATGTTGCCTGCAGAGGCGCACTAAAATCCTTACCTCACAAACAGGCAGGATATCTCTTATTGTTTCATTAAACAAAATGGTTCCTTTATCATGGCGTCGGCAGAATGTTTTTGGCAATAGTAGGGAAGTTGGAAACACACTTGAACACCTATATTTAACCTACTTCTTCACTTCCCCTCCGAGCATCTTGGTTCTCCCACCACAACTATTTCCTTCAATTGCGATAAGTACCACCTGGGCTTACAGAAAAACTTCAAAACAGTGACAGTACTACTAGACATGGGCGTCGCGAAACGAGGGCAAGGGGGGGGGGGGGCCGCGGCCCCCCCTTGGAAGTCGGTGAACTTAATGTGCAGCCAGTTACTGACTATTAAACTATTATTTTAATTTTGATGTAAAGAACAATTTTTATTTAGCACAAATTAATACGGTTATCTGCAACACATATTATAAATTTTGACAGTAAAATAATGGTTTAATATTATATGATTGCAAATTTCCAACATGTGGCCCCCCTGGAAAAAAGTCTGCCGACACTCATGCTACTAGATGTACAAAAGGCTTTTGCAACAACATATCGCCAAGGCCTATTGTACAAACTCAGAGAGGCAGATCTCCCTTCCCCTACCTCAACCTAATCCGGGATCGCACCTTCTGGGTAGAGGCTATCCTCAGTCAGACCCATAGCGGCTGGAGTACCGGAAGGCAGTGTGCTGCTGATCATGCGCAATGTGGACCGTCATCCTAAATGCGAAGCGAAATCTGCTGGAATTGCGATATTTTCATTTGTTGTTATTCTTCTTGTTTACTTCCTGCTCATACAAACGTAAATGCATTGCTGAACGTGCGTTTCACTAAACAAAGATAATATGCACAGAAAACTAAACTTATATAAACAGTAAATCTTATGCGTCGACTTCGTTCGCGTGCTTTGGTATAAACACTGGTTACTAACTACTCTAGTTCCCAATGTCGCGGATTCAAACTCGGGATAGGGCGATACACGCCTCTGTAGCGTGGTGGTAGCGTGTCTGCCTCACGTCCAAGGAGTCGCGAGTTCGAATCTCGCTTAGGGTGAGTTATCCAGATAAGGTTTTTTCCGAGGTTTTCCCTTATCCTGAGAAGTTGAACGTCGTGTACCTTAAAACTCTATGGACCTCGGGCTCATTTGAGCATCATTTCATCCGTTTCATTCATTCACCGTCCGATAAGACACTGCGTTGGAGAATATTAATAAAAAGGCATGAGGCGATGGATTTTTTTGGCGTAAAATCCTTAGCACGTCTTAGTGGTCCCGTATAAATCCACTACACGTAAAAGAACTTCAAGGCTCATAAAGAGGCTTCTGAGCAAAATGAAGCGATCTTTCACGCCCAATAGAATCGGACTCTAAGAACCATGGTAGCCAAAGAGCGCCCATAAATTAAAACTAATTTTCTTTGTTATCAATTAACCTAAGTATATCTTGTTTTTATATGAGTTTGTCGTTTGTCAGACGTATGCAGTGTGTGTTATGCCTATGTTAACATTTTTGTGCATTTATTTGGAGGTAGGAAGTGCTGTCTACCGGGAAGTTGGGCTCTCAAGCCTTAAGTAATAAAGAAAAGAAAGGGTGTGTCGCAAAGACAACGACAAAGTGAAACTTTTGCATTACAGGAGCACATTTTAATTACTCATAATCACTTTTGAATGACATAGATTGTGTTTATCATTCAATTATTTACATAAAATTATATACATATGTGTTACTGTGCATCATCTTCGTTCTTAAGAAGAGGAATTATCCGTTTATAACTAAAATAAGTAATGAAAACTCTCGATTCTAAATTTTCAGTCGCACTACAGTCCCCATTGCACTAAGAACTTTGACCATATATTTAAACAAAAATAAAACGATTATTTTAAAAAATAATTTACCATTACTATTCACAAGTTTGGAGTTTTTACATTCTGAACAGTCACTTCACCCGCACGTTTTCTCACACGCCACACTCTTGTTCTTTCTGCGCATGACTTAGGCATATTCGCAACAAAATTGTTTATTTAAATGAAGAAAATAGATTATAAACAACGAGAGCACTAAACAATACTCGAAATGCGTTGGTTATACATACGCGTTGCTCTGTTGACAACCAACAGCTGTACTCAGTGATCGCCACGCCGCCTGAACGCAGTACATAGAATGAAAGAAAGCGAGAAGAGTGTATGTCTCACTCTTCTCCGATACCCGAAGGCAAGCGAGACACTGCTCCCACTCTACTCGACACAGTGTTTACCCCCACCACTTTTCACAAGTCATACAAAAAGGTTGCGCATCAGAATTTCAAATCCCTACCATAAGAAGTTTCATTTCAAAAATGTCAAAAATACCTACTACTAGGTTTACTTTTTGCCACCTAAATATGTTTGGATTACCTTTTTTATGTCTTAAATGAGGAAATAGTTTTACAAACATATCAGACTCTTTGCTCACAAGCAAAGTACCATATTACTTTATTAACAACGCCGTCACCTGTCAGGATCACGTCAGCGTCGCCGGTATGCTGGAATCTCGTCCCGCAGGAGTTCTTTTACATACTAGTTAATCTACTGAAATGGAACTGTTGTTTTTAAGCATACTTGAAATCCCTCGGTCTTGGCTAGATTTGAACCCTCGACCTTGGGATGAGTATGCCAGTGCCTAACCAATTGAAGCTTCCAGACCTTGTGCTAAATACAAGGTCCGAATATCTGAAAATGACGCCTCTTATGTCATAACCTTCTTTCATTAATTCTGTTCTATTCAGAGGCTTTCAAGATTTTGTCAAAAGGGTAGATACTGAAAATGCTTTTCTTAGGTTCTTCACATTGAACCTATTGTTACGAGTATATTTAAATACTTTCACACAACCACTAAAACAATGTACTTTATTGGACTAGTTTCAATTTGAAAAACAAATCACTTCCTGAGTAAAATGAAAGCAATATAAACGTAATAAATACTCGATTCCGTTAAACATTTGTTTTACCCCCAGTAGTCAGTAACGCAATGATAAAGGAGGGGAAACTGAATGTTAAAACGATGTTAGCAATGATGGCTAGTTTAGGACAGAAATAGAAGTTAGGAAGGAAGATGCAGAAAGCAGAAGAAAGGAAAGGGAGGAAGACACAGGAAGTAGGAGAAAGGAAACTGCTACCTTAGGTCAGAGTTTAGGATTGAAACTAGAACCGGAAATCTAACAGCATAGGAAAGTATAGAGAAAAAAGGAAACGGTTTTAAACATGGAAACTATGGAGAAGAAGAATTAAATTAATTAAAAGGTATACAAAGGGAAAAAGTGAAACTAAAGGCAAGATCAGATGATGATGCTTTTATGTCAATAGTGTAGACAAAGTAAGAAAATAATATACTCACAAAGACCCCTACATACTTACATATAATATTCAAAATCCTTACCACGCAAGCACAGTCTTAAACGAAATTATTCCTCCAATTTTCGACTCTGACAAAGCGGACGATGAAAAATTATTCATAAAGAAATTGGTAGAGTATTTTAGAGTAAAAGGAATTTCTAATGAGCTCAGTATGTTGACAGTGAAGAAAAGTTTGAAGAATAAAAAATTTAAATTGCTTAGATTGACAATGGGTCACGGAACATATTCCTCTTTTAGGAAGTATATCTGTCCAGGTATGCGGGTCCCGCAAAACAAACCCAGGTGGATAATAGAACTACTGTGTTTGGCTCAGGAGTTCAGCTATAACTTTGTGGTTAACACAAGTGAATTTGAGATAGCGCTCTATTGTTTCCCCCCCTTCTAGCACTGACGGTTTACAGCCTGCTTCAAAACAACTTATCCTTTCTTTCCTGGTACAATAAATAATACGCGAAAGAGCATCACTAATACATTATATTACCGCATAAAACAAAGCAAATTATTGTGCTCATACGTTGAGTAATATCACTAATGAATTATGTTTATTGGAGACTTACGAAATCACACGATATAATATTGTAGAAGCACTGGCACTGCTTACAGACCAACTGCATTGTAGACAGTAAGATTGAACTGCTGTTTACATCGTACCGAGAAGCTCCCCACTCCACACCGCGATTGCACGTTCAAGGATAAAGACATTCTACTGAATCAATGGCAGTAACTACTAGGAGATATGCTTCGTCAAAATGACTGTCTCTTGTAGATGACTCTATGAAGATAGCAAACAAGGGACAATTGTTAGTACTACACATGAGTGAGTCAGGGCTAAATACGAGCATCATAAGGCATTTCCCACACACAGTAGCAAAACCAACAGATTCCACTGATGTGACAGAACTGTTGACGGCTTTTGAGACAAGCCCCAAGATCAACAGATCAACGAAGTAAACATGACGTGCATAACCTCTCTCAAACCAACAAGGTAGTAATCAGATAAACAGGGCAAATGACGATCGAGCAATACACAGGAATGGAAACCCGAAAGAAACAGGAGGGCCACAAGAATCACAATATACAAATTATCACAGTAAAAGAGATAGATAACAAGGGACGATGAGTAGAAGCAAATAGAATCTGGGAAGCCAAAATACGAGATGGCTGTACAAAGGGAAATGTCTGATATGGGTAAATATTAGTTACCATTTAAGAGCTTGCAAGACAAAATAGTTAAAAGGAAACTATTCCACTATCAGGCCACAAAACCGAGAACACCAAGTTGGGAAAGAAATTTTAAGGAAACATGTATTTCTAAAGCAACAACGAAAATAAATAGCAAAATGCAGCTAACGTATACAACACCTATTATAATAAATCAAACGATTTGGAGATCTCACATATGAATTGCAAAATTTTAAAAAAAGGATTGGAAAGCATAATAAAACATCTGAAAACATTTAAGGAAAGAATATGTTTGAAAAAATGTTGATTAAAATGCCATATGTTTGAGATATTTTTATGACAAATGAAATGTAAATCTTGAACTTCTGGCTACAGATTACCGGATGACTTTTGCATAACTACACCAAAATGAAGATCTTGCTAAAACACAATTTATATCTAAATAAGTTTTTTGTAGAATGAACAATTTCGGAGATATGCCCTGTTATTTGTGTGAGTTTTGGAGAACTTATACTTCTGTCAAATGGAACATCGTTATTCATTGTTTTATTTTTTCGTGACCGCCAAAACATAAAAATATGGTGCTCTCTAAAAAGCGGTTACATTTACTGCTAAGTCTCTTCAATATTTATATTGAAAAATATTGGAGAGCAAGAGGATTAATGACTTCATTGTCAGAAATCCACCATTAGCTAACAACAACATATGTTAACCGTGCAAAGAGAACGAATCTCAAAGTTTTAAAAGATTTGACTATCGCTCAAAGCCTACTGTATTCTAATATTCCCCTTGTACCTAAGAGGAAATAAGCAATAAGGTAATTTGCACAAATATACATCTCAGCTAACATGAAGAAGATATAGGAATAAGAGTTTGTAACAATGGTTAGTAAAAGAGTAGAAAAAGTCATGTGAGTGCAACACATCAGATTTTTTTGAATTCAGAGGGCCTCAAACATATATTTTCGGGGGAACCTAAACATCAAATTTTTGGGTGGCATACAATACTTCCTCTACTTACTATACGTAGTAGAGAAAGTAAAAAGTGATGCAATGCTCATTCACTTCAAACTGTACACTGCCTGGTATCGCAGAAGTACCGGTGCGGAAGTAGCAAATGCAGCCATCTTTGATTACTGCAGTAAATACGCAGTATAGTACTGCTCATTAAATCAGTAAATTACTGCCACTGGAGCCTTAGTCTTAGAGAGAGTGTGAGCTTTAGATGTTATGGTAAAGCCAGGTTTTACACAATTATTGCGAATGTTCTTTATTCCAGGTACGACCACCTTATGATGATTATAAACAACGTTCTGGCCGAGAAACGGGACGACGCATTGGAACATTTCGAGGAATACAGCAAAAAGTTGAAACAGGAACGGTTTCATCCCAAGGATGACCATCTCAGAGATGTCTATGTTCCACCTGAAATAACAGACCTGGCTATCAAAAAGCAACAGTTATTCAAGGTATGTGTTATCTTAGATCAAATATGCTACCTCCCTTACACGCGCGCACACGCGCACACACACACACACACACACGCGCGCACACACGCGCGCACACACGCGCGCGCACACGCGCGCACGCGCACGCACACGCGCGCACGCGCACGCACACGCACACGCACGCGCACACACGCACACACGCACACACACACACGCGCACGCGCACGCACCCACACCCCCCACCCCCACCCACCCACACACCCACACCCACACCCACACCCACACACCCACACACCCACACACACACACACACACACACACACACACACACACACACACTGCCATCTTTCAGAAACGAAACTAAGGAATAGACAGGTAAGTGCTCCAATGCATCAGTGAACAGACACTTTTCCCCAAACATTTATTTATTAAATCACAGATGTTTACTCTAAATAATCTTAATATTCTGCCATCTAGAATATGCCTCCTTTATTATCGGTTCATCTATTTTTGCAAAAGTTAAAAGCTCTTTTCATGACTAAATAACATTTCCAGTCATCTGAAACTCTACCTTTATGAGATCTACAGTGCTTCTATTACGTGGCTCAATCAATTTATTGTTCATTAGAAAAAATATTTCCTTTCTGCATTTGATCTTGGAACACTTAAGTATTGTTGCTGTTGGTTAATGCTGGAATTCTGATAATCCCCTTGCTCTCCAGGATTTTTCACTCAATGATGTCACATTCCTGATACCTGGAGAGCATTGAAGGTGATCTTGACCCATTTCCTCTTGAAGTTCACATAGGTAAACAATAAAAGCCATGGCGCCGACTCATGGAACGATGAGGAATAATATTGGCTGGAGAAAACTTCCTACCCCCCTGCCGGGAATCGAACCCGGGACCCCTGGCACCTTGACCCAGTTTTCTGATATATCCTCTTCCTGAGGTATAGCTTCTGACTCTGAATACAAGACACTTTAAGCCATAAAGACTCCGGGCTCATTTGAGCATCATTTCACATATTCTCTCATTTATCGTCTGATATGAACTACCCAGATAAAGAACGTTAACTGAAAGAAATTTACCAATATCGATTCTCCCAGAGCCACTGAAGCAATAAAACAAACATGTTAGCAGTACTTTTCCTGGGAAATTAAAATCCTTAAGATTGTGTGTGATTGGGGGGGGGGGGGGGCGTGTATAATGCTGTGGAGTTAATAAAATCACTGGCTTCCCAATATTTGTAGATTAAATCTTCTTGGATATTTAGACCTTCACATGCTGCTGGATGGTTTTTACCCATATGCTCTTCTTTTCTGCACAACATGCATGGGGGAGAGCATCCATATATAAGAGCTAATTCAACTGTTCTTATGGACACCTTATCTTTACAAGTAGGCAGTCGAATCATTCCAACTTAACCTTCATATTGTGGAAGGATCACACTTATCGTTGGTCAGCGGATCCATCGGATCTAGCTGGGAGGTGTCCTTGGCAACCACCACCCATTCCTTCTTCAGGTGAGTAGAGAAAACTATGTGAAAGTAATACATTAATAGTAAACTGGATAGCATAAAAACCTTCATGAAGAAACACCTAGAAGTGTTCATGGTGATCGTTCAACCAGGGTTGGAGTTTATCAACTTGTTACATACCAACATCCATTCCATATTGTCACCGCGCCCGCCGCATCTAATTGCCGACAACAGCAGTGTCACCCATCGCATTATTGTCGGCACTACCGCAAAGGAGCCGAAGGAAGGAGACAGAGAATGGCCGCATTGTTGGGGCGCTTGCCGAAAGAGAAAAAAGGATAGAGACTTCGGGAATCTTCTGCTTTGTATTTCACCGCAATAACTGAACTTTCCAGAATAGTGCCTGGGAGATATAAATAGCGGTAAAGTGCGACAGAAAAGAGTCAGACGTATGTGAAGCGTTGAGGAGTCGTGCCGACGGAGAAGGGACAGTTGTTGTGTTACTAGTTCGGAGCCGTGCTGTTGGTGAATGGGAAAAGACTTTCTTACTGTTGCAACGTGTACAAAGTTACTGTTTACGGAAATAAAAGTGTTTCTTTATCTCGACTACATCTGTCGTCTTTACTTTACACCCCACCAAAAAAGTCACAATATGTATAGATTGTATGAATGGTATGTCGAAGAGTGAGTAGAGAATGTGATGTAAATGTGTTACATAAAAGAAAATCTAATGGAGAAAACCTGTGAATGGAATACGTTGCATAGTAAAATGGATAACATAAAAACACTCTCCATGAAAAAATACTTATACAAAGACGTGCCAAAGTTCGCGGTGACACGTAAAGCGGTTTAGGACATTAACGGTTACATGCATATAAACATATCCAGTTTTATATACATAAATCGATGTGTACTTTGAAGCTAGAAGACACACAGTTGTCTTTTTGTTGCAGTTGTTAGTAACTGAAGAAGTACCTGGGGAACAAGAAGATGCCGAAGTGACTAAAACCGAAGAGGAAGAGATTCTTGGTCCCAATATCTTGCATCAACGCCATTACTTTGAACAAGCCGGATTGGCTTTACCTCGTAAAGAGGTGTTTATGATTCAACTTGCCATACGCAGGCTGGTGAAGGGAAACAAGACGATAACCAAATACAGGTATGTATGTCAGAGTTTATTCTTCGCTACAATTCAGAAGGCGAATTTTCCAAACCATCACTTCGCTCAGTTTTCACTGTCGGTTAATTCGCTGATAGTTCATTTAGCTCACTGTCACTTCAATAATGTGAACGAGTTCCCTATCCACTGTTTTGTTCCGCGACCTCTTCTTCGGACGGTTCATTCGCTGCCACTCGGGGAACACTGCTTCTCGTATACCCGTGTTCTAAAATCAGTCCCTACTTTCTTGCAGGTTCTGGGGTAAGATATTGGGCCTACAGAAGAATTATATCGTCGTAGAGGTAACCCAAAAGGATGAAGAATATGCACGCAGACTTCAGGTAATTTCTATACACATAGATAATGCACTGGATTTTCATGAACCTTCAAATACTGTAACAAGTGAGAACGGCATTTACTGTTAAATTCATTATACTTGTGTCTTAAGCATCACACTTGGGACATTGTTGCACAGGTACAACAAAGCACAAGGTGACATTATTAGCACATAAGGGCCAAGGCTGGGCATCTCTAACACAATGTCTCAACCATAGCATCAATTTCTTTTTGATTCCCAATTCAGAACTAAACTGCATTCAGACCTTATATAGGCTTCGCATACAAAACAATATAGAAGACGCTTTGGAACCTGCCGAGAGGAATTTTCTGGAGCAGTAATTAACCAAACTTAGGAGAGAGGGCACGTAATGAGCTTGTCACGCAGGAGGATCGGTCTTTAACGCAGGTAGCCGGCCGGGTCACTATGCGCCAATCCCCTGCTGCCGAAACGTGACCAGCTACGCGGCCGCAGTGACACCTCAAAAGTCACTCAGGCAAACTTAATAATGGGATAAAGTGCAGTTTCCAGGGCTGTCCTCTAATAAATGTTCTTTTTCCTGTTTGATCTCGACCCAAAAGTCCAGAGACTATTGTTTACCACATCAACACCGACTGCGAAAACCTTCGTTTTTTCCCGAAGGATATAGGTTTTAAGTAGGGTTAGGAAGTTCATGCATTTGCATGTTTTTTCATAGGGGTTAAAAATGTATGCTTTTACATTATATTGGAGAGCAAGAGGATTAATGACTTCATTGTCAGAAATCCAGCATTAGCTAACAACAACATTATGTGCACGAATTATGGAATTTTAACTTATTCGGACATGATTTTATGGTGCATATAACTGCATATTTTCTTGATTTTGATAAATGCATAATATTTCAATATTATAGTCTCTATATTGCATATTTTAATGATTTTTATGGTTTTTTATTTTTATTATTTTTTATTTTTTTTATTTTTTTATTTATTTATTTATTTTTTTTTTCCATCTGGATAATATTTTTCATATTGGTTGTATTGCACATGATGATGCAACTCACGAAGATTTCAATATTATAGCCCCTATATTGCATATTTTTATGATTTTTGTGGTTTTTAATTATTTTTTCCATCTGTATCATATTTTTGGTTTCTATACTCATAAGTAGAAGTATTGTATTCCACCCAAAAATTCGAAATTTCACCGGAAATGTAAGTTTTGAGACCCCCTGAATCCAAAAACAGCATTTTTAGAGAAAGGTCCGTGTGTGTGTGTGTGTGTGTGTGTGTGTGTGTGTGTGTGTGTGTGTGTGTGTGTGTGTGTGTGTGTGTGTGTGTGTCTCGTCAGTCTGTGGGCAACATAACTCAAAAACGAAATGTCGCTTAGAAACCAAAACTGGTGTTTAAGTTTAATGTCTTTCAAGGATGCGACACGAGGATTTTGAAGAAAATAGCCCCACGACGTGGAGTGAAGTTTTTCACGTTATAAAAGTGTTTTGCGAGACAACAGACGATGTTTTACAGTTGAAAATTTGTGCAAAGTGTTGGTTGTGAACTGCAATTTAGCAGTTAATACTAGCAGCGGGACCACTTCTGCTTCAACCTCTAAGGAATAAGGTAACTTGATTTATTATTTATACTAACTCGTCTTGTCTACTACAAAGGGACATTAATTGTTTTAATTAAATAGTGCATATTTCTTGGCATATTTTCAAGTTTTTAAGAGCATGTTTGCATGCATATTTCAGGGTTTTTTAGGGCATGAACTTCCGAGCCCTAGTTATAAGACACCTAATTTCAACTCCTAAATTACTAAAAGGTAAAAAGGATTTGTAAGGTCTGAACATTGGAATATAAACATGTTGGCGCTGTAATAAAATATACTAATATTGCTTGGACTTTTCGTTATCGTAGTTGTAACATAACAGAGATGTTTGTAAAAACCTGCGCATAAGGGTTTTAAAAACCTGCGCATAAGGGTTTGATTCATCCATTAAAATGTATTTCTTTAATTGACTGTTGATCAAACTGAAGAAGTTTTCAGTTAAGTCTACACTGAAGCCTCTGTTTACCCCTTGTGGGCTGCTGATGCTATATCATTCATCCGAGTTTGATAAAAGTTGACAAATGGAAGTGTTTTTTCATACAGATTTTTATGCTATTCATTTTACTATGCAACGTATTACATTCACATATTTCCTCTACTCTCTGTTCTTTTACATGCTTCACATGTCCTTCTCTGTTTGATCTTCAACGTACAATTCATATAATTTTCTATTATTGAAGTAAAAATGCAACGTATTACATTCACATATTTCCTCTACTCTCTGTTCTTTTACATGCTTCACATGTCCTTCTCTGTTTGATCTTCAACGTACAATTCATATAATTTTCTATTATTGAAGTAAAAATGCAATGTATTACAATCACACAGTTTTCTCTACTCCTCTTTTACGAAACGCAACCACATTTCTTTCTCTACTCCCACTTCTGCAAACAATACGTACAATTTTCTATGTATTTGAAATAGAAATGCATCGTATTACATTCAAACAGTTTTCTCCATTCTTCTTTTATGTAACATACTCATATGCTCTTCTCTGCTCGCTCTTCAACATGCAAAGGTATTTTATATTATTGAAATACAAATGCAACGAATTATATTCACATGGTTTTCTTAATTCACTTTCCTTTTTGTTAATACATTCTCATGTACTTTTCACACACTCATGCACTTTTTTATATTGTCGAAATAGAAAGTATTACATTCAAAGGGTTTTCTGTACTCACTTTTCTTTTACGTAACACATTCACATGTCCTTCTCTACTTGCTCTTCAAAAACAGTTCAATTTTCTATGACTGAAATAGGAACGCAACCTCTTACATTCACAAGGTTTACTCTGCCCACTTTTCTTTCACAAAACACATTTATTTCTTAACTCCCACTTCAACATACAATTCATATAATGTTGTATATGTTTAAAACAGTAATGGAACTGAGACAGAATATTGTAAGACCCTAAAAGAAAATCACTTATGTAAATATTTATTGCAAATGTAATTTATTTTTGGTGTTGATACGAGTTAGTTGAGTAACGAAAACGTGTTGCTATTGTTCATTGTTACAAAAAATTAACTTTGTTTAAAGACGTCATAAATGTTAGGTTCCATATTTAAATTTAATATATATGTATAAATAAAAGAATTATATGTGTTCAATATTAAAAGCGAAGGGAGAAGAGCTAAAGATCGCTTCCCTAACAATGCGGGAACTATTTGATGAACGCATACGCGGATGTACACAAAAAAAAAGGAAGCATCATGTGAAGTGGCGCTGGAATCGTTAATAGCGTCTGTGTGCTTGATATGAGAAGACGTGTTTTTATAACGCGCGTGGATGTGAGTAGAAAATTGACTAAACTTTCATGAACCTTTTGTTCTAAAGCTGTTGAAAAAGTGGAAAGACTATCAATATAATATAAATAGGTGCGACGAAAGATAATTGTAAATACGAGAAAAAGTGTTAATAAAATAATATATTATAGTGAAGTAACATCGAGTGCTTATTCATTCCATCTAGTACCACGCCCTGAGATAAATAATAGTCACATTGCTCAATTCGAAGCAATATTTTATAAAAACAGCACCACAACCTATTACATTCACACTGATTTCTCTACTCTTCTTTTACGTAACATTCCTATGAATTTCTCTTCTCTTGTACAAAAGATTCATTTATTTTTCCATATTATTGAAATAGAAGTGCAACACATAACATTCAGGGTCTTTTCTACTCGCTTTTCTTCCTCTGATGGTTCAACAGTGTTTTTACATAGTGTCTTCCCAGCATATCTATTCATTTACAGTTTATTTTTATTCGTTATAATATCCTAAGAGGTTTAATTAAATAGTTCTTCAAGTGTGTTGAGTAATATTTTGTAAATGTCCCCAAAGGTACACAAAGCAATTGCAACCTAAGTTTGAAAGTTTTGGGGATAAATCGTCAAACAAGGAGCAACGTCAGGTATTTCAGTTACTTTTATTCTGTATTCATAAGTAGCGAAGTTTCTACATGTCACAGTCTCTAATAATCCTTATGTGCTACATTTCCTCTTTTTGTTACAATCGACCTCTTTATATCGTGATGGTTCTGTTTATGTGCGACTTTCAGGGCATGTTGGTTTACATAAAAAGAGCAAGCAGTTTTCAAATTACTGCACGGTTATTTGCTCTGGATGATAAAGTATTTAACAAAGAACTCGCCATCTGGAAACAGTTTGAATGAAGAAAATTGTCCGAAGCTATTTAATGTTTTAATACGTGTGGAGGTGGTACGTGATGGATAGGAATGGTCTGGTCCTATGAACTTTTCGGAACTATTGATTCTCTCTGTACGTGGATGTGATCTACGTGACATTTTTATTATACATGAAGCGACGTTATCAAAGCACGCCATGCGCTTTTCTACTTTTAATAATAGAAATTATACTTTAATATTTCGTTAAGTATTGGAGATCTGTAAAACATTAAAATATATCGGCAACAAGTAAATTAACGCAAGTGACATTGGTTTCATTCAATATGTGTGTATGTGTGTGTGCGCGTGTGTGTGTGCGCGTGTGCGTGTGCGCGTGCGCGTGTGTGTGTGTAATGCTCAGGATTTAATAAATCATTCCCCTTCTTGCTTCCCAATATTTTGATGTTTCAAAAGTCATTAGGGATTCACAATTTTAGAAGTTCCATGTCCATTTCTTCTCCTTTGGAGCACAAACAATTTGGATATACCACTATTCTAATTCTGAAAA
Source organism: Tenodera sinensis (assembly GCA_030765045.1). Lineage (NCBI taxonomy): Eukaryota > Metazoa > Arthropoda > Insecta > Mantodea > Mantidae > Tenodera > Tenodera sinensis. The sequence continues at coordinate 15,741,937 of CM060963.1, forward strand.
GATGTTTATTCAAACAATCATGTCCTTTGATGAGTCGAAATGCAGCGACAGAGACATTTCTTGGTAAATCAGGAACTATTGAGGGATTATCCAAAATTTTCTTCCATTTTGACTGTTCATTTAGAAGTGTTATCTGTTGATTATAATTTGAAGTTATTTTTGTTTTAACCAGTCTTTTAATTGATTCATAGGAGAAATTTTGTTTTACCACTAAATTGATTTTAGACCCTTTCTTTGCTAATATATCAACCATTTCATTTCCAAAAACACCACAGTGTGCAGGAACTGACTGTAAGGCCATATTTTTGTATAGGTTCGGTATTTGTTTGATCATATAACTTAGAGGGCAGCTTTAGAGTCAGATAGAATAACTACATTTTTGAATTTATATAAAAACTAATGTTGAAATCTGCTCACAAATAAATAATAGTCTAATTCAATCATTAACTCTTACAAATAAGGAATTGTTCATCGTAATCACAATTTTTTTGTAATGTTATAAATTCTACTACAAAAGTATGAACTCCAGTATACTACAGGCAGAACAAATAATGTAAAGGAAGAAAATTTGTTCATTGGAATATCCCAAATTACTTAAGGGGAGCAAGCTCATGCAAATTTTGCATTTTCAGGAGCACTTGCCTCAAAACTGAATGGAAATATGAAGTCCTTGTTTTCTCGCCGGTCTAATATGTGGTGTGAAGTAGCTCGGCCCAGACCGTCTTTTCTTGTGCGCCGTGCCGGGCGTCGGAATATAACGCACTATATTAGAATTATGCAGTGTATTTTATTTTAATTTTTATAAAAATTTAAAATGTTAATTTGTCATAGTACTGATAAAAGTATCCAACTGGTGATTTCCATCATATGTCATTTCCTAATATTGACTTGATCTGCAGGATATTACACAGCAGAAACAGTTCGAGGCAATAGAAAAGGAGAAGGAGGCTAAACTCAGCGCTGCAGAATCTGTACCAGTACCACCACCCTCACCAGAGCCTGAGGGTGAGGCAGAGGGAGAGGGTGAGGGTGCAATATTAGGACCACCTCCGATACCTCGCAGGCCAGTGCCGCCCATCCCTGAGTCCACCTACGAGCCTCCTCCAGAGGTACCATTGGAAAACCCTGGTGATGGAGTCAACGCAAAGGTACGTATCCCATTTCAGTTTCATTCCTCTTCTCCATGTATTTGCTATGATATCGCTTCCAGAAAACCTGCTAAGAAACAGAGCACTGCATTTGGTTTTGAACAATGGGCTTGAACAAAATTGCGATAAAAGACACAGTTTTGGGAAAAATAAGTAAAACTAGACTTAGTCGAGTCCTCGGCTTTCCGGCTTCTCAAGGAAAGGCACAGATTTTGATTTCTGATTGGGCTTTCCTCCGAAACTTTTGGAGGTTTGAATGTGGTATTGAGTTTCGTGGCTAAATTATCTAATGCAGGCATGGGCACGAGCGGAGAGGTAGCGATTGAACTTGCCTTACTCACTAAACATTCTTTTGCCGAGTGATGAAGATTGGTTTGATACAACAACGCAGAGGTGGGTTCGTTCCAACTGCGCGGTAATAATTTCTACCTATTATTAACTATTTTGTTTATATCAAATATGTTTTTCATGCAATAATTATTACAGTCATCTACTGTGGTTAGGTAAATTACATAATTATCTTCTTTTTTGGAAGTTTGAAAACAGTGTTGTAATAATCAATTTAAATCAAAAAGGTGTGTCGATTAATAACACTACACAGCACTTACTTATAATTTACAGGAGCATGTTTCGGAGGCTGACTTTCCTTGATGCCCAGTTGATAATGGAGGAAAGTCAAGCCTCTGAAACATGTTCAAATTTATAACCTTCCTTTATTTATGTACATAATATTCTCACACTGCTTTATCATTAACACACTAAACTGTTTCTCCTTCACAATAATTAAAGCATTTGCTATTTAGTCTTAGCGCAATAAATTGTTTGGCTCTAAACTCAATATTGTGTTAAAACTTTGAAACACGAAGCACAATAGCTTATATTAAATAAACCAATAGGAAATTAAACACCTAAAAAGTGGAATCATACTGTCCAGTTTATTTGTTTACAAATACGAGTGTTCAAAAGCTACCTTTTGAAATTTTAAATAAATAACTGTAAGATCACAAGTTCGCTTCATGCTTCTGATCATAATGGCGTTTGATATTGTAACGCTTTATATTTGCAAATTGAAATCCGTAGATTAAACAGCAAACTTTCCTGTTTTAGTAACTTACAAAAAACTCTCTCTTCCACTCTTCATGAAACAGATGTCCCGACGAAGTCATACTCGCCACTGAATGAAGCAAAGGTAAAGCTCAACAGCAGTGAAGGGGAAGGATGACCGGTGGAGTGAAGTAATATCACATTTCAGTGGAGTGAGCCTTTCGAACCGATTTTGCCCATGCCTGGTCTAATGTACAACATTCACATGATTCTTTCCATCCATTATTTACTACTCACGTATTGCAAGCAGACGAAGAATTGTACTCCTCCATAAATTCAACACCTAGATTTCACCAAAAATACATGTATTTAGACAAAAGGTCTCTCTCGCTTTCTCTCTCTCTCTCTGTGAGTGAGTGAGAGAGACAGTAAAGCCGACACAAAACCGAAAAGTTGAATAACTACAAAAGTTAAAATCCAGTGTCTTCCAAGGTTGAGACAGGAAGGTTTTTAAAAAAATAGCCCCATCCAAAAATATCCTCTACAGGAAAGTCGACAATTTTTATTTTCCCGAAAACGGCTCCGATAATTTTGATCAAACTACACCGGTACGGGTAGCCGAGGTCACTAAGGCACGAATTCGTGAATGGAGATCTACGTCACAGCTTTAGTATACAAAATTAGACTGACAAACTTAAACCAGAGAAATGACTGGTATCTTTGCGAGTAAGGCAGAATGGGGCACGTCGATGCACTCTTTGTGTTAATCGCAATGGGCGTGCGTTCCAACATTTACTTTGAAAGTAAAGATGTGATTAACTGTAAACAATGAGATGTTTGTATTTTGTTTGTGTTCTGCGTTTGTTTCTTGGATTAAGATTGTGTGCCTTACTAAGATAAATGCATTGTTGATTTTGCTGCAAATACTTAAACTGGGTGGGAGACAGTAATCTAAAACATTAACTCGTCTAGCACCGCAGCTAAAAACTTTCCTTAACTAAAAGTGTTTAAAATGATGTTATTTATCGGCTCCCAAAGTTTGTCGGTCTAATTTTGGGACATCGTGTATATGTAGATCCAAACTTGCCTAATATGTCAGCAGCGTGTCTGAAAATTTGGACTGAGGTAATTTTAAGTAAAATCAGTCAAAGGTTCTAAAGTAAGAACAAATTAGAAACTAAAAACTTCACTTATCTTAGTAATGTTGCACGTTCTTTTTGCACAAACTGACCCTGGGTTTCAAGTTGTCTCCAACTCATTCTCAAAGCTATACAAACCTTTCTGGGTAAAACAGGATTATTGACTTTTAAAATACTTTTTTTTAGGTATCATTTTCACTTCGTTGAGAGTTTTACTAAAAGTTGAAATTCATTATTTAAAGGATCATTATCAATTTTTAAGTAATCTTTACTTTCAAGCAAAAGTTCTGCTCTATTAATATAATCAGATTGATCTAAAATTACAATTTTGTTGCCTTTATCAGCTTTAGTATAAATTACATCATTTTCTTTCAATGATTTAATAATCTGATTATTATAATTACTTTTAGGATGATTTTTATTTATATATTTCAAAATTTTAGTGCATTTCATTTTAATGAAAGATTTATTAATGTCATTTAAATCTTGACTAGCAATTTCAATATCTGCAACAAAATCATCTATGTTTTTTAAAAAACTTACACAAGTTTTCATACCTTTATTTAGAAAATTTCTTTCTTTCTCGTTAAAGTTACAATTTGATAAATTTATTACATTATTTGTTTGATAATTTGGTTTCTTTATATTCAATTTCTGTTGCTTTTGGCATTATCTATTTAACTTGTTTTTTAACCTCTTAATTTTTCTTTTCATGTTAAAATTTAGATACTCAAATAATTTTGATTCAAAATTAACCCAAATTAAGTTACCTAAAATAGCTTTGAGAATGAGTTGGAGACAACTTGAAACCCTGGGTCAGTTTGTGCAAAAAGAACGTGCAGCATTACTAAGATAAGTGAAGTTTTTAGCTTCTAATTTGTTCTTACTTTAGAATCTTGTTGCTTCACTGTTAATAGCTTCAATTTTCCTTATTCAGTCAAAGGTGTTTTATGAAGAAAGAAATTCTTCATTTCCCGATCAAATTGGAGGTCAATAAGTTCCAATTGAAACTCACTTTCAGTGGTTTAGAGCTTCTCTATATCACGTTCCACTCCTTTATAACCATAGTACTCACCACTATGAATAATGTAGTTGAAATTTATATTATTTAATTGTTGGATCAACCTTGCCGCACCCTGAACATCGCTGCACCACCTATCTATATAAACAGATAACATCCTTCCCAAACAGAGAGAAAAGTACATGGTGATGATGGGCGAGGTATAGATGAAATAGCCACACTTAGAGAAGTTAACATTCCTACAATTCACAAGCACACACTGCACGCCAGTTACACGCGTCCGCCATTGTTACACTCGAAGGAACTACTAAAACCGGTGTCCGTTCCTAGCACAGAACATGCTGCCCCTGTCCGCTGCCCGCAGTTGCCTGGTATCTAAGAATGTCCTCTGTCCCTCAGGTATTCTACGTGACCAACGCCCCCGAAGAAGACTGGGTATTGTTGCCGGATGTTACGCCTCAGCAGCTAGATGCAGCAAGGAAAATAAGAAGACTCTTCACTGGAAATCTGGAAGCCGAGGTACAGTATGCTAAGGAAATAGACTATGTTGATGCAACCTGAAATATCTCCTCCTCTTCCTCTTCCTCTTCCTCTTCCTCTTCCTCTTCCTCTTCCTCTTCCTCTTCCTCTTCCTCTTCCTCTTCCTCTTCCTCTTCCTCTTCCTCTTCCTCTTCCTCTTCCTCTTCCTCTTCCTCTTCCTCTTCCTCTTCCTCTTCCTCTTCCTCTTCCTCTTCCTCTTCCTCTTCCTCTTCCTCTTCCTCTTCCTCTTCCTCTTCCTCTTCCTCTTCCTCTTCCTCTTCCTCTTCCTCTTCCTCTTCCTCTTCCTCTTCCTCTTCCTCTTCCTCTTCCTCTTCCTCTTCCTCTTCCTCTTCCTCTTCCTCTTCCTCTTCCTCTTCCTCTTCCTCTTCCTCTTCCTCTTCCTCTTCCTCTTCCTCTTCCTCTTCCTCTTCCTCTTCCTCTTCCTCTTCCTCTTCCTCTTCCTCTTCCTCTTCCTCTTCCTCTTCCTCTTCCTCTTCCTCTTCCTCTTCCTCTTCCTCTTCCTCTTCCTCTTCCTCTTCCTCTTCCTCTTCCTCTTCCTCTTCCTCTTCCTCTTCCTCTTCCTCTTCCTCTTCCTCTTCCTCTTCCTCTTCCTCTTCCTCTTCCTCTTCCTCTTCCTCTTCCTCTTCCTCTTCCTCTTCCTCTTCCTCTTCCTCTTCCTCTTCCTCTTCCTCTTCCTCTTCCTCTTCCTCTTCCTCTTCCTCTTCCTCTTCCTCTTCCTCTTCCTCTTCCTCTTCCTCTTCCTCTTCCTCTTCCTCTTCCTCTTCCTCTTCCTCTTCCTCTTCCTCTTCCTCTTCCTCTTCCTCCTCCTCCTCCTCTTCCTCTTCCTCTTCCTCTTCCTCTTCCTCTTCCTCTTCCTCTTCCTCTTCCTCCTCCTCCTTCTTCTTCTTCTAATGCCCTTTCTTCTGAAAACTTCTAGTTCATTCGGAATCTTGCTGTCCATTACAATTTGCTCAAGTTGGTTGCTTGTTGTTTGGGATCAAACAACCTGAACATTATAACTCAGAACTTTTCTTATGTTATGATCAGGTTAGAGAATCTAGCTAAACTGATCTATAGATACGCAGCAGCTTATAGAATTTGACTGCTGTTCAAATGTCAAAAATGACTGACTCTCGCTCCGGTGAACCATCTAATGCTGAAATAGATGAAGTAATTCAAAAAGGGAAGCCTCAGAATACACAATACATTATAAAATACATTTGGAATAGTTTGGCGAATTTTGTAATGACCGAAATTAGAAATTAACAGCAGATATTCCAACCACTGACGTGGCCAACATTTTAAAAGATTGGAGCATCAGCACGATAATCTTGTAGGTCGTGCCAATGGACGCTGATGTCTGTATGCCTGCTAGTTTCTTTTAGTACTTACAACCCAGTATTTAAATAACATTTCATATGCTATACTATAATCATTTAATTCGTAAAATAGTCATGCAATGCATACCTGTGTTATAAAAGACTGCGAAAGTAATAAATTCCCCAGGGATACATCAGCATATCCGGTATATTTCGAGGTTTCTTGTAAGACAGAGTTTAATGTGGCATCCACCAGATGTCTCTACCGTACGCTCTGTTCCTTTACCTATAATTTATGGAAAAGGGAGCTATTGTTTCTGGGTTCATGGTAATTTAACACAGTTTACTGCTCTTCAAGTGAGAAATGTTTCCCTAAACTTCGGGCATACATTTTTGTTAGACTCTGTACTACAAAGGATAAAGAGCCTTTATAATCGATGCTCAAATGTTTTCAGATTGAAACTTTTCCACCGTTCCCTGGCAACGAAGGAAATTACTTGCGGGCACAAATAGCCAGGATTTCAGCAGGAACACAGGTGTCTCCCCGTGGTTTCTTCCGTGCTGGGGAAATGGCTGGCGAAGGGGGTGAAGCGGAAGAGGAAGAAGGCGAAGGTGAAGGAGCAGGTAACTATTATCAACATCTTTCATGAACGTTTCTTTCTTGCATCTCTTAATACCTGGACGTGTGAACTTTGCCCTCTGAAGTATGGTTTTTATTACTTTCTCTACCACAAACATAGCATTCCACCCAAAAATTCAATATCGATATTTTAGTGGAAATCCACGTTTTGAGGTCCCCTGATTCTAAAGAAAGCATGTTTAGTAAAAGTTCCTTGTGTGTTTGAGTGGGTGTGTATATGAACAGCATAGCTCAAAAACAAAAATCGGTTAAAAGTCAAACTTGGTATTTAAGTAGATCTTCCAAGAATGCGCCACGAAGATTTTCAAGAATACCTCCCACCCCAGGCTACCCTTTAGCGTTTTTCGAACATTTTGATTTTCTTAAAAATAGCTCTAAGTATTTTAGTTAAAATACCATGCACTTAAGATATTTTCATGACAAATGAAACATATATCTTGAATTTTCTGAATGACTTTTGAATGACTTGTATACCGTAATAGATAGACAAAATCTTACTCTGTAAAAAAGTAGATTTCGCTAGAAGTTCATTTTATGTAAAACACTTTTTTTTTATTTTGCAAAGTGAACAATTTCCGAGAAATTCTTTGTTATTTGTCTGAATTTTCCAATACTTTTCTCACAGGGAAAGTCTTATTTGTCTTTTTTTATCTCTTGGTCATGCAAAGAGAAGACATTTTGCAGAAATCTTTTTTAGAATTGGAATAGTGGCTTCCCTAAATTGTCTATTGTGCTCCAAGGAAAAAGAAATGAATATGGAACATTTAAGAAATTGTGAATCCCTTATGGCTTTTGAACCTCTAATATCAAAATATTGGGAAGCAAGAAGGAGAATGATTTCGTTAACTCCTGCGCATTAGACACACACCCACCCTCACACACCCACACACCCACCCACACACCCACCCACACTTCCACACACCCACACACACCCACACACACCCACACACCCACCCACACACACCCACCCACACTTCCACACACCCACACACCCACCCACACACCCACCCACCCACACTTCCACCCACCCACACACCCACACACCCACACACACCCACACACACACACCCCACATCCACCCTCCCACACATCCCACACACACCCCACACACCCCCCAAACCCACACCCCCACACACCCCCACACCCCCACACCCACCCTCCCACACACCCACACCCCCCACACACCCCCACACCCACACACACCCCACACCCACACACCCCCACACCCCCCACACCCACACACCCCCACACCCACCCTCCCACACACCCACACCCCCACACACCCCCCACACCCACACATCCCCCACACCCCACACACACCCCACACACCCCCCACACCCACACCCACACACATTTTGCAGAAAAGCATTCTTTATCTAAAAATGAGGTTTGAATCAGTGTTTTCTAGATCATTAAAACAAAAAACCAGATTTGGTATTAAAACCAAATTAACCAGTTTAACACTCCGCACCGCAGATAATTATTGCTCAGTAAGGAAGAAACAGCGCTGAAAGTGAGGAAGAGGGAGACGGCAAAGCGAGCGAGAGATATAGTCCCTGGAGGTTTGCGCCGAGGTCAACTTTTCCTAATCGCATTTTGCACCTTGCACCGTGGGTGCACTGGTGTATGCTCCCTGAGAGGCCCTGCCCTGGATCATGGAGGAATCGTTGTTTCATAAGCTTATTCTTCTACCCACTAACTTCTTGTTAACACAGAGAAACCTTTATTATACATTACGTTGTAGGTAGGTAAAGAAGGATGCAAAAGTGGATCACTATGTGATGACTTTGAAATTACATGTTCTTTGCATGGCCAGAGGAAAAAATCTAATAGTGACTTACCAATTTAAAAATTCCGGTGTCACATTCACAGTGCTTTCTCTATTCAGTCTTCCACAAATTATTCTTACAAAAACTTGTTTCACCTACTTCTAGTTTATCCACATAAAATTACACTACACATTTATTTGGTTGCAGGACAAACCAGGTAAAGCAATAGTTCAAGTTTTAAAGAGCTTGTTGTTATGTAAAGGCTTTGCAATTCCTTTAATGAGATTTGCATTTTTGTGCAAGAAGATTCTGTGTATTACTGTTTACAATTATGAAAAAGTCATTTAGAATAAAGGGACTTCAGATAAAATTCAACATCTGCATTTCATTTGTAATGAAAGCATCCTAAACATGTGATGATTTAATCGACATCATTGGAATAATTTTTGAAAAAATTACATGGATAATTCTATACTGCACTTATACATCTAACAGCTTCTATGTCCGGAATAACAAGTAAAAATATTAAAAGCTAAAATTTAAGATCTACATGGCCAACCATAACGTAAAGTCTCAATGAGAAAAAAAAAAAAAGCCTGCTATTCTATCATCAGGACGAATATGAGACAGAGCTTTTCATGGAGTTCTTTCTAACGCAGCTATTATCTCATCAAACTTTTATTCAGGACTGTTGACTGTATATTTGTCTAACAAGGGCCAAAACATTAAATTACTTTTGTGCTGTTATATATTACGAAATCGTTAGAGACGGTGACATTGGTGAATTTCTGCACAAACTGAAGCTGTCAGTCCACACGTGACTCCATTCTAGGAAAACCTAATACAATAAACACACACTGTTCTGTAGCACAGATTACACACAGCTTTATATAATGTTGCTCAACGGCGCGTCAGCTAGGCTACCGCAGAGCGATTATTCAACGCGATACCTTCTAGAGTTAGACCTGGCTTACTTCGTGATTTAACTTACTTAGTTTAAATTTTTTCCAGAATGCTAAAGTAAAAAACAAGACAATGTTATGCTTCATCAGAATGTGACACGTGTTTATTTTTGCAGGTGGTGGAAAGTTATCGGAAAACCCATTCTACGCGCCGGTACCGGTGAAGGACCTCGTGGATGGCAGTCTCGCATTTTGGGTTCATCATACACCATATATACTGAAACAAGGACGTACAACTTGGTGGAATCCATCATTAAAGGTGCGTACACTGGCGTAACAGCAGAACAATCACTTCCCAGATTGCAATACTGTTTTTTCCTCCATATGGTTTCCATCTTCAAATAACCAAGCTTTGTCACCACCCAGCTGTTATCAGTTCTTTATGTGACTGGCCTGGAAACTAATTGTGCAATATAAAAACGAATGATGTGAATTAAAGTGGTGCAGAGATCGCCTTCAAAGTATTGCACTAGGTTTAGTACACAAGGAAAGCTTAACCAGCACATTATTCAACCTTCTAGAGTAAGGCGTGAAGGATTATTTGCTCTTGTCTATGAAATTTTGGTCTGAAATCTGAAAGGTTGTGCTTTTTTGTATTTAATAGCAGTTTTAAGCCTAAAGTTTCTTTTTTGAATGCTTTTTGGTCAGAAAACACAAGAGTGTCTAGCTGGCAATTCAAATAAAAACTCCAAAACTAGCGTTGGTAAATAAAGGTAAAAAATTATTTATTTATGCCAACAAACTTACTGTCGGTGTTTCTAAACTTACTGTTGGTGTGTGGGCAATGTTTGAGAATAGAACTGGAACTGAAAAATTCAATGCCGCAGCTGGGATTTGAACCACAGAGCCTCCGATTCTCCAACCAATTCGTATTTCTCCCGGTATTTAACTTTTCAGTTCTGATTCTACCTCTCAAACATTGCCCACACACGGCTTGTGTGTTCAAAAACACCAGCAGTAAGCTTGTTGGCATAAAAAGATAATAATCACCATCATTTATATGTTTACCAGGGACAATAGCAGAAATTTCATCCACATATCTATACCAGGTTTTAAAAATTAAAGAGAATGCCCTACTGATTTGTATATCAAAAGATCTCATGAAAAGATTAGCAGGAAATGGCAAAGGTGGAATACCCATTGCTAAGCTAGACGTTTTTTGAAAGAAATTTCATTAAAATTGAAAAAAAAAAGCCGAACAAAGACTGGTACGCATAGCAAAATCATCTATTAATTCTTAATTTGATTCTATGAAACTTAAGCATTTTGTAAAAAACAAAAGTTTTCTTTTTAACGCACTATCCTTATTCAGTTGTTTCTGGAGAGGTCATGGAAAGAGCTTAGAATGTCAAGAACTGTAGATACGTATATAGTGAGCAGTTTTTGAACTTTGACTGTCACTGTTCCCTTGGTACGCGAAATGTGTAACGAAACTTTTATGCAAATATTTATCTCAATTAACTTGTAGTACAGAGAAGAATGCGATGCTGTATAAATAAACAATAGTTGGTAGAGAAACTCATGTAAATGTTGTTGTTGTTTTCTAGTGCCTTGCATCTGGCAATGAAGCCATTAGCATACTCATGTAAATGTAACACATCAGAATTCTTTTTTCTGTGAAATTCATTGTTGGGTAAGCATGAACGTTTCGAAATAAATAATAATGTGTTGATTGGCCAGGGAGAAATGAAGGGTGAGGGAGAGGAAGGAGGAGGAGAAGGAGGAGAAGAAGAAGGAGGAGAGCACATCGAACCGGAAGTAGGACCAGCTATCCTCACCCCCCTCTCCGAAGATGTCTCAACAGATAATATCAAACCCTGGACCGTAAGACCAACCTCCCTGCTGACACCGGGATTCGCTGCGGCGACCATACGCTCAAACCTTTGGCCCGGCGCCTTTGCAATAGCTGCAGAGAAGTAAGTACTGCTTCTGTTTACCTGCCCTTGCTGACAATGCTGGAGCCTATTAGTGTCAGCGCACTTGCAATAGCTGCAGAGAAGTAAGTACTGCTTCTGTTTACCTGCCCTAGCTGACAATGCTGGGAACCTATTAGTGTCAGCGTACTTGCAATAGCTGCAGAGAAGTAAGTACTGCTTCTGTTTACCTGCCCTTGCTGACAATGCTGGAGCCTATTAGTGTCAGCGCACTTGCAATAGCTGCAGAGAAGTAAGTACTCCTTCTGTTTACCTGCCCTTGCTGACAATGCTGGAGCCTATTAGTGTCAGCGTACTTGCTTGCTTAGCTGCAGAGAAGTAAGTACTGCTTCTGTTTATCTGCCCTTGCTGACAATGCTGGAGCCTATTAGTGTCAGCGCACTTGCTTGCTTAGCTGCAGAGAAGTAAGTACTCCTTCTGTTTATCTGCCCTTGCTGACAATGCTGGAGCCTATTAGTGTCAGCGTACTTGCTTGCTTAGCTGCAGAGAAGTAAGTACTGCTTCTGTTTATCTGCCCTTGCTGACAATGCTGGAGCCTATTAGTGTCAGCGCACTTGCTTGCTTAGCTGCAGAGAAGTAAGTACTGCTTCTGTTTATCTGCCCTTGCTGACAATGCTGGAGCCTATTAGTGTAAGCGTACTTGCTTGCTTAGCTGCAGAGAAGTAAGTACTCCTTCTGTTTATCTGCCCTTGCTGACAATGCTGGAGCCTATTAGTGTCAGCGCACTTGCTTGCTTAGCTGCAGAGAAGTAAGTACTGCTTCTGTTTATCTGCCCTTGCTGACAATGCTGGAGCCTATTAGTGTCAGCGTACTTGATTGCTTAGCTGCAGAGAAGTAAGTACTGCTTCTGTTTACCTGCCCTTGCTGACAATGCTGGAGCCTATTAGTGTCAGCGCACTTGCTTGCTTAGCTGCAGAGAAGTAAGTACTGCTTCTGTTTACCTGCCCTTGCTGACAATGCTGGAACCTATTAGTGTCAGTGCACTTGCAATAGCTGCAGAGAAGTAAGTACTGCTTCTGTTTATCTGCCCTTGCTGACAATGCTGGAGCCTATTAGTGTCAGCGCACTTGCAATAGCTGCAGAGAAGTAAGTACTACTTCTGTTTACCTGCCCTTGCTGACAATGCTGGGAACCTATTAGTGTCAGTGCACTTGCAATAGCTGCAGAGAAGTAAGTACTGCTTCTGTTTATCTGCCCTTGCTGACAATGCTGGAGCCTATTAGTGTCAGCGTACTTGCTTGCTTAGCTGCAGAGAAGTAAGTACTGCTTCTGTTTATCTGCCCTTGCTGACAATGCTGGAGCCTATTAGTGTCAGCGTACTTGCTTGCTTAGCTGCAGAGAAGTAAGTACTGCTTCTGTTTATCTGCCCTTGCTGACAATGCTGGAGCCTATTAGTGTCAGCGTACTTGCTTGCTTAGCTGCAGAGAAGTAAGTACTGCTTCTGTTTATCTGCCCTTGCTGACAATGCTGGAGCCTATTAGTGTCAGCGCACTTGCAATAGCTGCAGAGAAGTAAGTACTGCTTCTGTTTATCTGCCCTTGCTGACAATGCTGGAGCCTATTAGTGTCAGCGCACTTGCTTGCTTAGCTGCAGAGAAGTAAGTACTGCTTCTGTTTGTCTGCCCTTGCTGACAATGCTGGAGCCTATTAGTGGCAGCGTACTTGCTTGCTTAGCTGCAGAGAAGTAAGTACTGCTTCTGTTTACCTGCCCTTGCTGACAATGCTGGAGCCTATTAGTGTCAGCGCACTTGCTTGCTTAGCTGCAGAGAAGTAAGTACTGCTTCTGTTTACCTGCCCTTGCTGACAATGCTGGAACCTATTAGTGTCAGTGCACTTGCAATAGCTGCAGAGAAGTAAGTACTGCTTCTGTTTATCTGCCCTTGCTGACAATGCTGGAGCCTATTAGTGTCAGCGTACTTGCAATAGCTGCAGAGAAGTAAGTACTGCTTCTGTTTATCTGCCCTTGCTGACAATGCTGGGAACCTATTAGTGTCAGTGCACTTGCAATAGCTGCAGAGAAGTAAGTACTGCTTCTGTTTATCTGCCCTTGCTGACAATGCTGGAGCCTATTAGTGTCAGCGTACTTGCTTGCTTAGCTGCAGAGAAGTAAGTACTCCCTCTGTTTATCTGCCCTTGCTGACAATGCTGGAGCCTATTAGTGTCAGCGCACTTGCTTGCTTAGCTGCAGAGAAGTAAGTACTGCTTCTGTTTATCTGCCCTTGCTGACAATGCTGGAGCCTATTAGTGTCAGCGTACTTGCTTGCTAAGCTGCAGAGAAGTAAGTACTCCTTCTGTTTATCTGCCCTTGCTGACAATGCTGGAGCCTATTAGTGTCAGCGCACTTGCTTGCTTAGCTGCAGAGAAGTAAGTACTGCTTCTGTTTATCTGCCCTTGCTGACAATGCTGGAGCCTATTAGTGTCAGCGTACTTGCTTGCTTAGCTGCAGAGAAGTAAGTACTCCTTCTGTTTATCTGCCCTTGCTGACAATGCTGGAGCCTATTAGTGTCAGCGTACTTGCTTGCTTAGCTGCAGAGAAGTAAGTACTGCTTCTGTTTATCTGCCCTTGCTGACAATGCTGGAGCCTATTAGTGTCAGCGTACTTGCTTGCTTAGCTGCAGAGAAGTAAGTACTGCTTCTGTTTATCTGCCCTTGCTGACAATGCTGGAGCCTATTAGTGTCAGCGCACTTGCTTGCTTAGCTGCAGAGAAGTAAGTACTGCTTCTGTTTACCTGCCCTTGCTGACAATGCTGGAACCTATTAGTGTCAGTGCACTTGCAATAGCTGCAGAGAAGTAAGTACTGCTTCTGTTTATCTGCCCTTGCTGACAATGCTGGAGCCTATTAGTGTCAGCGTACTTGCTTGCTTAGCTGCAGAGAAGTAAGTACTGCTTCTGTTTACCTGCCCTTGCTGACAATGCTGGAACCTATTAGTGTCAGTGCACTTGCAATAGCTGCAGAGAAGTAAGTACTGCTTCTGTTTATCTGCCCTTGCTGACAATGCTGGGAACCTATTAGTGTCAGCGCACTTGCAATACCTGCAGAGAAGTAAGTACTGCTTCTATTTACCTGCCCTTGCTGACAATGCTGGGAACCTATTAGTGTCAGCGCACTTGCAATACCTGCAGAGAAGTAAGTACTCCTTCTATTTACCTGCCCTTGCTGACAATGCTGGGAACCTATTAGTGTCAGCGCACTTGCAATAGCTGCAGAGAAGTAAGTACTGCTTCTATTTACCTGCCCTTGCTGACAATGCTGGGAACCTATTAGTGTCAGCACACTTGCAATAGCTGCAGAGTAGTAAGTACTGCTTCTATTTACCTGCTCTTGCTGACAATGCTGGGGACCTATTAGTGTCAGCACACTTGCAATAGCTGCAGAGTAGTAAGTACTGCTTCTATTTACCTGCCCTTGCTGACAATGCTGGAGCCTATTAGTGTCAGCGCACGTGCTTGCTTGCTTAGGATTATAATAACAGCCCCTAGTGCTGTTGTGGATCAGTTATTTGTGGACATATCGCTCCAAATGAATGATTAATGTCTCTCCGTATACACTTATTTTAATGTTTATCTAACCGTGTGACGTCTTAATTATGGAAATAATTAAAAAAACATGTCACAATTTGAAATATTCATCCTTTCTAATGATTATGAATATCAAATCTAGTCGGACACTTTTGGCTTATAAACTTTTTAGGTATTAGTTTTCGAAAAACTAAGCCATAAACAGTATAACCACTCGTAAGGTAAGTAAATAATTATCATCTAAAGGCTATTTAATCCCAGGACATAAAGTACTTACGATAGTCAGTCGCCCTTGGGTATTTGTCTCTGGTGTTGAGACTTCCCTTGTGGTCTAACGGGAGAAATACGATTCGGTTGGAGAATTCAATATCATTCTGGCAAGTTGTTACAGGAGCTTAATGGTTAGAGGAAGGTCTGTGGTTCAAATCCCGGCTGTGGAATTGAATTTTTCAATTCCGATTCCACCTCTCCTGTATTATGTACAGTCGAAGGCAATGAAACATAGCAAAGCTTTTGGTTTTCTGTAGCGCTTTTGTTTATTTAATGGCACAATCCCATTATGACCCGAGTCCCACAGCAGCCCCTAACAAACGAGTAGGCCTATGAACTGAGGCCAGGCCTAGGAAGTGGTGGAATGAGTGCGGAAACATTTCACCTGAATGGTTGGAAGGCATGCTTCGTCACGACTGTCCACACAAGCCCCTAGATGAGCCTGTCTAGTATTGGTTTGAAGTCAAAAGTCTGACAAAAGCTATAATGAACAAACAGTTGAAGAAGGGGAAAGTAAGAAATTAACTAGAGTGGTAGATGAGAAGCAGGGCTGGGCGTGGTAGAGGTGTTGGTAATTCCTTACCAACATAAACCCTGCGCATTATATCGTTAGATATTATTCACTCAATTATACCGCAATTCACAGCAATCATATGAATTGTTTATTTATGCCAACAAACTTACTGTTGGTGTTTTTAAACACACAAGCCGTGTGAGAGCAAAATTTCAGAGGTAGAACTGGAACTTAAAAATTCAATGTTACAACTGGGATTTGAACCACAGACCTTCCGCTTACCAGACGGCTGCTCTAACCATTGAGCTATTGTGACAAACTGCCAGGAGAAATACGAACTGATTTGAGAATTTAATGCCATTCTGGTAATTTGTCACAATAGCTCAGTGGTTAGAGCGTCCGCCCGATAGGCGGAAAGTCTGTGGTTCAAATCCCAGTTGTGACATTGAATTTTTAAGTTCCACTTCTACCTCTCAAACTTTGCCCACACACGGCTTGTGTGTTTAAAAACACCAACAGTAAGTTTGTTGGCATAAATAAATAAGAATCTACTTATCTTATTAATATTGCAAGATGTTGAACTACTGACTAGTTTCAAGTTGTATCCAACTTATTCTCAAGGCTATCCAAACAAATTACCATAGCTACCGATGCTCAACTTAAAATATCCATTTGTTGCCAACCTCTGAAAACAAAAGCTTATAAATACAATATATTTGTATTATTTCAAAATTCATTACGCGGTTCTTGGTTTTAAAAATGAATATATTTTCTCAAACCATTAAATATATAGGTACATTTAATTGGTTTAATAACTTAACTTCAGAATTTATTTCATGTTTAAATAACCAAAACTGATCCACCCAGCTGATTTGTCAATTAGTTTATATTTAAGATTTCTAAAATGCTCTTTAATTCTGGTTTCTAAATGATGTTTAGTTTTACCAATATAAACCCTATCACAATCCAAACAGCTAAACTGATAAATGTTAGATTTCTTATGATTTGCAATTTTATCCTTTTTTAGAAAAGTTTAGTAAATTTTGTATATTATATTTCTTTTGAGGGAACAAATTATTCTATATTCTTTAAACATTTTTGTAATTTTTTGATAGCCCACGGATGGTAAGCAAACTTTTTAAAAATACAATTATCTTTTATTTTCTTGAGGGTAGAAACATCTTTAACAGCCTTCTGCTATTTAAATTTTTCTTCATTTTTATGTATAAAATCTGTATTAAAACCATTAATTACCGCAGTGTTAATAATGTGTTTATATTCTGTGTTAAATTCTTCCTTATTAAGGGGTATATTTATTAACCTATAAATTAAACTATTTAAAACAGCAAATTTGTGTGAAAAAGGATTAAAACTTTTAGTTTTAAATAATTATCAGCATGAATAAATTTTCTATAAATGCCAAAATTCAATTTATTGTTATGTTTTTTTAATTTTTAAATCTGGAAACGGAAGGCATCCATTATTTTCTGTTTCCAAGGTGAATTGTATGACTTTATCCTGTAAATTTAAAAGTTTTAAAGCATCATTTCTCTGTTTTTCAGGGACAACAGCAGAAATATCCTTAATTAACATTAGAATTTGTTAATACATTGTAAATTTGAAATGTAACTTTGTTACACAGGGTGGTGGAGAACCTGTACGTGGGCTGGGGTCTCAAGTTCATGGCCGGTAACTACACGCCCCCTCCCATGGAGCCCATACAGATGGAATATCCACTAGGTCCTGAGATAATGGAAATACAAGATCCCACTGTAGAGGAAGAGGAGGCCTGGAGGATAGCACACACACCCAAGCCTCCAATAATGTTCGGCGAGGGTGGAGAGGGCGGAGAGGGAGGAGAAGGGGAGGAAGAGGAACCAGATTAATTCTTCTTAATACAAATATGTTCAAATGTAATGAATTTGATATGTTAATGTGTTTGTAAACTGTAATTATTACAGTACTTTAATAACAACAAATAAACAATCTGTTGAACACGTATTTTTCTTTTTTGCTTTCTCTACTACAGATAGTAAGTAGAGGAAGTATTATATTCCACCCAAAAAAAAAATAGATGACGAGAGTTCACCGGAAATATATGTTTTGAGAACCCCTAAATCCAAAAAGAAAATCACTTTTAGAATAAGGTCCGCGCGTGCGTGTGTGTCTGTCTGTGGACAGCATACTTCAAAAATGAAAAGTCGGTTAAAACCCAAAGTTGGTATTTAAACTTAATGCCTTTCAAAGATGCGACACGCAGATTTTGAAGAAAATTTCTCAACCCTACACTACCCTTTACATGGAAAAGTTTTCGAAAATTTTGATTTTCTTGAAAATGGCTCAAACGATTTTGATTAAAATGCCATATGTTTGAGATATTTTTATGAAAAATGAAATGTATATCTTGAATTTTCTAGCTATAGCCTATGTAGTGATATTTACTCTGGATGATTTTTGCGTAACTGGTAAACCATAAGAGATAGACAAATCTTACTATACACATGTAGATATTGCTAAAACATAATTTACGTTTAAATGATTTCGTTGTGTAGAGTGAACAATTTTGTGGTTATTTCTTGTTACTAAGTGAAGTTCTATAATATTCCATTGACAAACTCGACACACTTATACTTTTGGTACCTTAAACACACACCCAAAAATGTAACTTTAAATAAGTCGCGTATGTGTATGTGAGATTGTGTATGCGTGAGTGAGTGAGTTAGTGTGTGTGTGAGTTAGTGTGAATGAGTGAGTGAGTTAGTGTGAGTGAGTGGGTGAGTGAGTTAGTGTAAGTGAATTAGTGTGAGTGAGTGTGTAAGTGAGTTAGTGAATGAGTGAGTGTGTGAGTGAGTGTGCGTGAGTGTGTGTGAGTGAGTGATTGTGTGAGTGAGTGGGTGAGTGAGTTAGTGTGAGTGAGTGTGTAAGTGAGTTAGTGTGAGTGAGTGTGTGAGTGAGTGAGTGTGTGAGTGAGTGGGTGAGTGAGTGAATAGGTGAGTGAGAGTGAGTGAGTGAGTGTGTGAGTGAGTGAGTGAGTTAGTGTGAGTGAGTGTGTAAGTGAGTTAGTCTGAGTGAGTGTGAGTGAGTGAGTAAATAAGTGAGTGAGTGAGCGAGTGATTGTGTGAGTGAGTTAGTGTGAGTGTGTAAGTGAGTTAGTGTGAGTGAGTGTGAGTGAGAGAGTAAATAAGTGAGTGAGTGAGTGAGTGAGAGTGAGTGTGAGTGTGTGAGTGAGTGAACAGCAGAAGAGGCCTGTGAGAAAAATTAAGGGGTCTTCACGCCCAACATATAATTGAACGCCAAGAACCAATGTAGTTACACAGCTTGCATAAATAAAATCTATTATCACTTTCAAGAAAACTCCCCTCCCCAAACTACTGTTTATCTGGAAGAATTTTTCGGTATTTTCGATACAATTTCTTCAACAATTTTGATTAAAACGCCATGTTTAATATATTTGCTTTACAAATAAACTGTATATTTTGAATTTTCTGAAAACAGTCTTGAAGATCTGTTCATTCTGATGGAATTTTGTATAATTTTATTCAAATCCATCAGAGATAACTCAAAAATGTACTACCACATAAAAAATATACATGTCTTAAAATACGTAGTGTATTTCAAGGGTTTCAACTAGAGTTGTAAAACTACCCTAGACTACCATAAGTAAGTGTAGACTACGGTAGTTTTTCTGCCAGAACTGGTCAGTTAGGAACCTACCCACATTACCTGTATGTTAGGTGTGTTGCATACCTATCTGGCGTTACCTAATATCATAGCGTTGTTTAGCTTATGTGATCATGTTTTACTAGATTCTTCCAGAAATAGTTTGCGTTGAACTTTGAACCTTCTTGAAACTGAGAGAGGACATATAAAGGGCCGCTTAACCCACAGAACATTAGTGTCTTCAGAAAATATTTTGAAGCTCCTGTAAGAATACTAAAGTTGAAACCTAAGATACTGATAGTAATCACGAGTAATGTTATTTTGAACCGAAAAATACAAATTTTATTTTGATCAACGTGATAAAACTCATGACCACAGTTTTTGTTGATCATTATGTCTGAATTTCTCGTTAAATTCCTTAACACTTGTATTTTGTATTATGTCTTTGCCTACCAATGCCACCAATACTACCGGTAATCTTACAATACATAAATGACGTAGTAAATGGTAACAAAATTATGGAACCGCATCTTTGGTAGAGCGTAATTCTAGTTTCAACTGTTACCAACATATTCATTATTATTGGTTTGTAACTTTTGAAGATATTCAGAAGTTCCTCACGATGTCATTGAAAGAGTATTGAATTTCAAGGCAAACTTATAGCGACACGGTTTTAAGATCTGAAAATCGAATCGGTTTGTCGTCCTTGTGTATACAAAACCGTTTCAGCAAAGGTTTACCATGATTAACGTCAAGTATATAGAAAAGTAAACTTTGGTAAGAAAAGTTTGTAGAAGCTTTGTAGAAGTAAGCAATAGTTGTCAGAAAATGTCATGTGAATGTAATATATTACCTATATATTTTAAATATATTCAGAGACAGTTACAAAAGCGAGTATTTTTCTAAAAATGCATCCTTTAAGAAATACACATTCCTCAAAATGCGATTTTTCGGTAAAAAATGGATATTCAGTTTGTGAAATACATTACCTGCACTTCTGCCTACTGTAGCTAGATGTGTTAGAGAAGTTTAAAGGGAAAAGCTTGCTTCTTAGTTGTGTTCAAGACTGAGAGCCGATATTTACGAGACAGAACGTACTTTTTTTTTTTTTTTAAAGAACAGCCTGTGAAGTTTTTCAAGGATGCGACACGAAGATTTTGAAGAAAATTGCCTCACCCTAAACTACTCTTTATATGGAGAATTTTTAAAAAAAATTGATTTTCTTGAAAATGGATTTAACGATTTTGATGAAAATGTCATATGTTTGAGATATTTTTATGAAAAATGAAATGTATATCTTGAATTTTCTGGCTGTAGCCCCTGTAGTCGTATTTACTCTGGACGACTCTTGCATAACTGGTAAACCGTTAGAGATAGACCAAATCATACTATACAAAAAATGTAGATCTTGTTAAAATAAGCAATTTATGTCTGAGTAAATTTTTTATAGAGTGAACCGTTTCGGAGATATTCCTTGTTATGTGTGTGAGTTTTGGAGAACGTATGCTTCTGTCAAATGGAACATCGTTATTCAATTTGTTATATGTTAACTATGCAAAGAGAATGGAATTTGAGAGCTTTAAAGCATTTGACTATCGCTCAAAGCCTACTGTATTGCCATATTCTCGGTGTACTTACAACAAGATTAACAGTAAGATAATTTGTACAAATGTTTATCTTATCTAACACCAAGAAGATACAGGAATAAGAGTTTGTAAGAATGGTTAGTACAAGAGTAGAGAAAGTCATGTGAGTGCAACACATCAGATTTTTACTTTCTCTACTGGTAAGTAGGGGAAGTATTGTATTCCACCCAAAAATTCGATGTCGAGATTTCACCAGAAATATATGTTTTGAGACCCCCTGAATCCAAAAAAAAGCATTTTTAGAAAAAGGTCCGTGTGTGTGTCTGTGTGTCAGTCTGTGTGTGTCTGTCAGTCTGTGGACTGCATAACTCAAAAACGAAAAGTCGGTTAAAAACTAAAGTTGGTATTTAAGTTTAATGCCTTTCAAGAATGCGACACGAAGATTTTGAAGAAAATAGCCCAACCCTAAACTACCCTTTACATGGAAAATTTTTCGAAAATTTTCATTTTCTTGAAGATGGCTCTAACGATTTTGATTAAAATGTCATATGTTTGAGAAATTTTGATGACAAATGAAATGTGTATCTTGAATTCTCTGACTATAGCTGCTGCAGTTGTATTTACTCTGGACGACTTTTGCATAACTCGTAAACCGTTAGAGATAGACCAAATCATACTATACAAAAAATGTAGATCTTGCTAAAATACACAATTTATGTCTCAATAAATTTTCTTGTAGGGTGAACCATTTCGGAGATATTCCTTGTTATGTGTGTGAGTTTCGGAAAACTTAGAACTTTCGTGAAATGGATCATCGTTGTTCATTTTTTATATGTTAAGTGTGCAAAGACAACAGAATCTCAAACATTTGACTATCGCACAAAGCCTACTGTATTCTAACATTTCCCTTGCACCTACAAGGAAATAGGCAATAAGATAATTTGTACAAATGTTTATCTTAACTAACACGAAGAAGATATAGGAATAAGAGTTTGTAAGAATGGTTAGAACAAGAGTATAGAAAGTCATCAGATTTTTATTCTTTGCTTTGCAATGTTTTAATGGAAGCATGAAGACAGTATAATGAGTTGGTGCAGGAAAGTGGAATAACGAGATGAATGTAGGTAAGTCAGCAAGGAGGCTTATGGTCCTTGATCCAGCTGTAATAGGATTTGGCAAACAGTTAAAAATAACGAGTGGTGTTACCTCATTTGTCAGGTAGGTAACCATACACCAGTGTAGAGTTTCACACTTAATCCTGTGTTAGTCGTGTACGTTTCAGCCAAGTGTGACCACCGTTAGCACCAGTCTACCATTGCAGTTTCTTCTTCTTCTTCCTCGTCCTCTTATGCAATACTTCAGCTGTCAGGCGCTGACGCTTTCAAATTATGTCACTATAGACATTAGGTACCACAACTGCTATTAGAGAAAGCATCGTATTCCCCCCAAAAATCTGATGTGTTGTACTCACATGACTTTCTCTACTCTTGCGCTTACAAATACTTAATGTTAATCGATATAAACATTTGTAGGAATTATTGTTAATTTTCTTGTAGATGCAAGGGAAATACAATAGGCTTTAAGCGATAGTCAAATGTTTTAAGAGCGATCGCTGTGTGAAAACTATTTAATTCCTTTCTCTTTGTATTAGCAAGAAATATAAAGATGAATAACGACATCCCATTTGAGAACGGGCTATATGTATTGCAAATTCTGAAAAATAACAAGGAATATCTCCAAAATTGTTCATAAAAGATCATTGACATAAAATGTGTGTTAAAACCAGATCTGCCAGTCTCTGTGGCGTGGTGGTAGTGTGTCTGCCTTCGTCCAAGAGGTCGCGAGTTCGATTCTCGCTTAGGGTAAGTTATCTGGATAGGGTTTTTTTCCGAGGTTTTCCCTTATCCCGAGAAGATGAACGTCGGGTAACTTAAAGATCTGTGGACCTCGGGCTCATTTGAATATTATTTTACCCATTTCATTCATTCGCCGACCGATATGACATATGTAGAGGACGTTACTTAAAAAAATTAACGGGTCCACATTTGGTATAGTAAGATTTGGTCTGTCTCTTACGGTTTACCAGTTATTAAAAAGTAATCAAGAGTAAACAGCGCAAGATGGTCTATATCCAGATTTAAAATATACAGTTCATTTACCATAAAACATGACATTTTAATCAAAATCGTTAGTCATTTTTGAAAAAATCAAAAGTTTCGAATAATTTTCCATTTAAATCGTAGTTTATGGCGGAGGAATTTGGTCAAAATCTTCGTGTAGAATTACTGTAGGATATTAAACTCAAATACCAAATTTGGTTTTTAACCGACTTTTAGATTTTGAGTTACGCTGTTTACAAACAGACGCACACACGCGGGCCTTTTTCTAGCAACGCTTTTTTGGATTCAGGGGTTCTCAAAAGAGGGTGACATATCGACATCGAATACAGTAGTGGAATATCTCCCCTACTTACTAATCATAATGGAGAAAGTAAAAATTGGGTAGCTACCAAGATTTTGCCACAAATGCATGTTTTGAGACAAACAAGCCTACTACCTAAAAACAATTATTTTTTTTACAAGTTATCTATAATTACTAAAGTAAGTGTTGCATTCCACCCAAAAATTCCACCTAAATTCAAAGAAACATTTTCAGAAAACGATTCCAAGCTTCTGTCTGAACATTTGTGTGTGTCTATGAAAAGCACAACTAAAAAATGCAGTCTAGGATAACGGCAAAAGTTGCAAACAAATTACTTTTTAGTCTTTCATTCACGCTTATAAATTAAGCTGCCCTCTTTAATCATGCACACACAAATATGTTTATATAATTCTGCACAAAATTCCGTTTAAAGCTACAGTAATAAAACAGTTTACTAACGTGGGTCACTTTTCATATTAGTACGCTATATCTAATGTCTCAATGTTTTAAGCGATTTTATAACTATTTGATTTTGATTAAAATGTCATATGTTTGAGATATTTTTATGACAAATGAAATGTATATCTTGAATTTTCTGTCTATAGCCCCTGCAGTCGTATTTATTCTCGACAACTTTTGAATAACTTGTAAACCGTTAGAGATAGACTAAATCTTACTATACAAAGAATGTAGATCTTACTAAAATACACAATTTATGTCTAAGTAAATTTTCTTGTAAAGTGAACCATTTCGGAGATATTCCTTGTTATATGTGTGAGTTTCGAAAAACAAAACTTTCGTTAAATGGAACACCGTTGTTCATTTGTTTAAGTGTGCAAAGGGAACGGAATCTCAAAGCTTTAAAAGATCTATTATATCACAAAGCTAATGTATTCTAATATTTTCCTTGTATCTACAAGGAAATTAGCAATAAGATAATTTGTACAAATGTTTATTTCTATTAGCATGAAGAAGATAGAGGAATAAGACATTGTAAGAATAGTTGGCACAAGAGTAGAGAAAGTCATGTGATTGCAACACAGTCTTTTTTAGATAGTGAATCATGACTTCAGCACATTTAACATTGATCAAATTGCGTAAGCATTCACGGCCGGTGTCATAAAATATAAAATGATTTTCCACTAGACCACGGCCCACAAGCCCGGATAATCATTTTCTATTTCACATTTAACGAATAGTGAACTTGGAAATTAAATTCATCATGTTCCAAGCAGTGACGCAAACATTTTCAAGAAAATATCCCCACTCTAAACGCTCTTTGCATGGAAATATGTTCGTTATTTTTTTATTTTACCAATTATGACTAACCATTTTCATTAAGATAGAATTTAAGATATTTGCATGTAAATATAATTTTGTGGGAATAATCCCGGAAGTCATTGTGAATGAATTTTTCATACCTAAAGGTATACCGTAAGAGACAAATACTATACAAGCTGAGCCCGCCTCTGTGGTGTGGTGGTAACGCGCCTACCTTACGTTCAAAAGATCCTGAGTTGGAATCCGGTGAGTTACCCGGATAAGGATTTTTATGGGATTTTTCCTTAATCTGAGAACGAATGTCGGGTAATTTTAATCTCTATGGACGCTGGGGTAATTTGAGCATCATTTCAGCGATTGCATTCATTCATCGTGTGATATGGCCCACCAGTTTAAAGGCTGCTAAATTAAACAAGGGTATATCTCGCGAAAGGACACACAATTTATGACAAATAAAGGTTTTTTTCGGCGTAAACAGTTTCTAGGTGTTATTTTCATGGTTAGAATGTCCAAATACGCATTACCTTTCTCTACTGGTATTGCGTTTAATTTCCCCTGCCCCCATTTCTTTCCCTGTCGCGATGAGAACAGAATATCAAAGGCATCATACAAAGACCCGCTCTTAAAGGTATGACTTTGGCGTAAGCCTGTTGTGTTCCTTTAATCCTCTTACGACCACAGTGAACTCTATACTAACATAATAAAGAGGGAACATTTGTGGGGTAATCTCAAAAACCACTCAACCGGTTTTGATAATTCTTTCAACATTGCAAAACTCAATATTTTCTGACGTGTGTGGGGCTATAAACCGCTTTTGTTTGTACAAATTACTAAAATATTAAAAATAATTTATAAAGTCGTTCTACTTGAATATAAACACACTAACCACAAGAAAACATTGTCTTTTAGTTGAGAACGGCATGCAGTGCAGAGCAGAATATAAGTTGCACTCAGCAGAGTAATTAATTTGCTAGATTTTTTGGAATTAGTGTAATGGTTTATTTACACAATTGTAAATGTTTAAAAATGTTAATTGTATAGCATTATAGTGTAGAAACTATTCTTACAGATTCCTATTCCTCTGCCTGGCTCATATTAATCGAGATAAATATTTACAGACTTATTTCGAATGTTCTTGAAGGTGCAAGGCAATTATGGGGACATAATAGTCAGCTGGTCGCTATATGATGACTAGGGAGCGGAACTTCATACAGGGAACGAAAGGTTGCGGTGTATGGACTGCAGCAAGTCATCCAGTCACATGATCGCAGCACAGACGTTGTTGTATAAATCACATTCTATGTTGTCACCAAGAGCAGTAAGATATTCTCTCACTAATTCTTATACAGATTCAACAATATATGAATATTTTGATGTTCGTGCTGCAGACATTTTACTCTGTGTGTCAAACCAGTGAACACATTCAAGAGACTATGCACTAGGCAGTGGGCCCAGTTGTTCCGGGACATTCCACGTGTACCCCAGTGGGGTCCAATGACCCCCTGCCCGGACCCCACGGACATCCATGCTAACGCCTTTGTAGACACTTGCGACACTGAAAGAACTAACAGGATGAAGAATGGATGAAATAATTAATGAAGTGGAATTATAGTACAGCAAATTCGGTGGATTTAACTATCTTTCCCACCATCCACCCAGCGACCCAGTAAACCCCTGAAAAAACCCATGGGTCCGGTAGATCAGCCGCAATAATCGAAACCGCGACCTTCCGATTACGTTATCGCGAGCCATCTCAGCCAGTTAGTTGACATAAACTAGTGTTTTAGAATATGTTGCTCAAACAATGTATAACACATCTTTAAGATGTTTTTCATGATAAATGTTAAGTACACATTGGGTTATCTATGACTAGCCTCTGAACTTCTCCTCATTCTGAATGACTTTTACGTAACTAGTGAACCTTAGGACATAGAAAATACATTTTTACGGGAAAAAGTTAAATCTTGGTACAGAACGGGATATATGTGATATATCTTTTTTTATAGTTAACCATTTCCGAGATATTCCTTGTTGTTTCTGTGAAATTTCAAAAATGTATCATATTTTCAAATAGCAAGTCCTTATTTGCTGTTTTTCTTCCTCCTAGCCATGCAATGAGAACGGAATGTTAGTCATCATAGCGATCAACTCTTAGAATATTTGACTATCGCTCAAAGCCTGCTGTATTCTAATATTCCCCTTGTACCTACAAGAAAATAAGCAATAAGATAATTTGTACAAATGTTTATCTCAACTAACATGAAGAAGATATAGGAATAAGAGTTTGTAAGAATGGTTAGTACAAGAGTAGAGAAAGTCATGTGAGTGCAACGCATCAGATTTTTTATTTTCTTCTGCCTTTACAGGGAGCAAAATTTCACTTCGTACACTAGAGTACGTATTCATTTAATAGTTTGTTTCCGGGGTTTTGTTAATTGGGATTACTTCCCGTCCATCTACTCCAGAGAGCGGACGTTCTTGGTGTTTGCCTCTAACATTCTGACTCAGTCTTCATGTAGCTTTGTGTTTTCGTATGACAGAGGTGACAAATGATTGAGGTATAGATAATTTGACAGAATATTTGGGAAGGAGAGGTATGCTGGTCCTTTCCGCGCTGATTGTCTGCTCGCAAGGTCGGGTAACCCGACTCTGAGGGTGGGGTCCAGAACTGGACACTATATAACGTGGGTTCGACTGTCCAGAGATCACAAACCAACAATCACCATGCACTCACCAACTGCAATGGTAAGTACAGCTTCCTGTGTTTCATACATCACCCCAACATACAGGTTAACTTCTTCAATTTATCACATCTGAGATTACATTCCACGTTATCGTGTTCATCAAACCGGAAGTAGTTGAAAGCCATATCTGTGATTATGAAAACACATCAGAATCCGCAATAAACAATTAGTGTTTCTGCAAGTTGATATTTACTTGTTTCCAAATTTAAAACAGTCGGGAAAACGGGATTTTGCATTCATATTGGAATATTTTACATTTATAACGTTCCGCATCAAATTACAAAAATTCAATAAGCAACAATATATTTTGTATCGTGCTAATTGTAGTATACACATTCCGAACTCTTCCTAAAGGTATCGTTTTATTTATCAGATACGTAAATAATTATCACACCTATGTAGGTGACATATGCAATGTTTCTGTATCTCTATTCGACTGAATAAAAGCGTAGATATCAAGGATAAATTTTATTTTTGAGGCTTTTGTTTTGTTTAGGAAGATTTAGTCGTGTAAAACTTATATGCGAAAACAAATATTCAATTGCGAAAATAGTAACACGTCTGGGAAAATGTAGTCTAATAACTTCGTCCCCATAAAAGTGCATTAAAGGAATCTGATTCTTCCAGCAGTCTTTTGATTTTACTCAGGAAAAATGTAGTATTTCAAACTGTAATTGACGCATGCGCAAGAGGCGATACATAGACCTTTGAGGAAACATACGGTAATTTTATAAAACGAGAGAAGATCGCATACAATTGTCATAAATGTTTGTTTGTGTAATGTTTATGTTTTCTTCTGTCGTTATATCTGACTTCTTTTGGTGACATAACCAACAAATTTAACGCATGCTTATATATTAATTATTTTGTTAATAACACTGTCCTGCAAAATGTTTATAGACATTTTAACGCTGCATTAAAATCTCTTTTTATTTTTCATACATCATTGACAGTTTAAGAGTAATCCGATTTTTAAGTTATTCTAATATTTTCATATCATTATTTAATTTCACCACTGTTAGATCTACTAAATTCATTACCCATTATCTCAAAAACTATTTAAGATACTGAAATGACTGAAATGTTTACAGAATGTATACGAATTTAAGTTCACTGATCTACTTTTGTGCCCTCTTTTGCCCATATTTTGTTTAAATGCTGCCAAAAGGGTGTGTTTAAATGTAGCTCATATGGCACCCTTAAAAGTGACGGAATCTAAAAAGTTTCACTGGGGAAGATTTATAGGCATAAACCCAAATTGACAATTTTACAACTTTTAGGTTATTTTTCAGTCCCAAGGTCTCTTAAGCAAAGCAGTATAAAGAGTGCATGTATATTTACGGTTACTAAATGAGTTTCAGAGCCCCACAATTGAGGGGACATTCACGTTCTGAGAGTGTTTCTCTGTCGACTGTTACTACTTGAGAACTGTGTTCAATATTTCAGTTCGTGCTACTGAGTGCCATTGTGGCCTCTCTGGGGAGCGCCACATCCGTGTTCCTGGGGCCCCACACGGTGTTTGCCACGCCAACTCACGCACCCCTTCTGCACCTGGGCTCCAGTTACAGTCTGCAGGTCCCCTTCGCCGCCCACGCTGCCCCTGCTCGAACTGCCATCTTTCCAGCACAGCCCTCTGGCGCACTCCTCTACTTCACGGAAGGCGGCCATCAGCTCCTAGACACAAGGGCCCAGCAGTCACAACAATATTCTCTGGAGAACACCAGGTACCGCAGTGGCAGCGAGCAAGCTTCCCAGGGATACGGTAACAACTACGCCAGGACCTCCCAGGAGTTCCAGGCCACCCAGAGCCCTGCACCCTATGCTCCAGAGGCCCGAGTACCTAGCCAGGACTTCCCAGTATCTCCTCAGCGCCAGGACTACCCCACATCCCGCACTTCTGAGAACAACGTCCAGAGCCAGAACTTCGCAGGACGCTCTTCTGCCCAAGAGTACCCCGTCGAGGATCGCAGGACGCAGCTGCAATACTCTGCCCGACCTTCCCAGAACTACCAGAACGTGCAGGAAGGACGCAGAGTACAGCAGGTGCAGCAGCAGCAACAGCAGCAGCAGGTCTATCCCGAGAACCAGGCAGCATACTCCAGAGGACCCGTATCTCAGAGCTACCTTGAGGGAAGACGAGTCAGTGAAGAGTTCCCTGCCAGCCCTTACCCCGAGAGCCGACCTACACCCGTGTACTCTGCAACTCCTGCTCCTCTCGCTTATTCCAGTCCTCCTGCCCCCGCCCCTGCTGCCGCCGCCCCTACTGCTCCAGCATACGCACCCAGGCCCACTGCCCGTACCTTCCAGGAGACTTCTCCAGTTCAGGAATACCCAGCTGTCCAGGGATACTCTCCCAACCCTACTCCCCAGGCATACCCCCAGCAAACTGTTGTACCCCAGTCTTACTCCAGGACTTCCATCCCTCAAGGGTACGCTGGGGAGCAGTACCAGGAGGACGTCGCAGCAGCCAGACAACCATTTCCTGAGGCTCGTGCACTTGCAGTATCTCGCGGATACCCCACATCTAGCCTAGAGCTGCATCACCCACAGCCTCATCAGACATACAGCGTCAACTTCGTAAGTATTCCAGTCTCAATCCTCACCTAATGTTATGTTTTCAATCAGACTGAAACATTCAATAGTCTAGGGGTTGATCTGCTTCCCTAGGTCACGGGTTCAAACCCCGAGAAGGGTGGATTCTTTTTTGGGCAGTAAGGTCCTTAGCATGGCTTTCTTCGCAAGGGAAGTAAAGTCGGTGTTCTGTGTCGTACCTGAAATGAGGCCTCTGGGCAAAATTGACTGTGAAGTCCGGTATTTAAGACACTGTAAGTCGCCATTGGGGTGTGCTATCTCAAAATTAATTTGATAATACTCGTAATTTGTTACAAAATTACGAGTCAGTGGAGAATTTAATGTCCTGCCGATATATTGCCATGGTAGCTCACTTGGTCAGAGCAACAGAACGGCAAGCCCAAGATCCATGGTTCGGATCCCGGCTGTGGCAGTGAATCTTTTGTTTTCATTCCACATATTGGAAACCACATCAAAATGGAAAAGTCTGCAATAGTAGCTAATGTAAGGCAACATTTCCTAACACATCCAAATTCAGATGCAATGTAGATAATTACATTAACACGATAAGCTGCCTGACACCAAAAACTTAGGAAATTTACCACTAAAACTTCGCAAAACTTGAACCTAAAGATCATACGTCCGAGCATATTCAGAAGCTGTCATTCCAAAAGTTATTGTCACTTTTGATATATCTCGTAATATTCCCCTCTACTGCAAAGAGTAGTAGCTTTTAAAATGCACAGTGACGTCATGTCAATTATTTGGCCTGGCTCAAGAATCCAGTGTTAGAGACATGGTAATGGAAGTACATATTTGTGTTGCAGGAGGGCTCTGGGTTCGGCTACGGCTACACCGTTCAGAGGCAGCAGTT
This sequence comes from Tenodera sinensis, assembly GCA_030765045.1. Lineage (NCBI taxonomy): Eukaryota > Metazoa > Arthropoda > Insecta > Mantodea > Mantidae > Tenodera > Tenodera sinensis. Next base: position 15,772,872 of record CM060963.1, read on the forward strand.
GACGACTCCAGCACCCCCTCTCTTCGGGCACGCCAACTGACTCCCGCGATATCTCTGTTAGAGCACCAGGGTAACACTCACTAGTCATTCAGTGTGAACACTACGTCATGTTACCCTGGTGTTGCCACTTTCCTCCGATGTGAATCACCAGAGCGCGATGATGCCATTATGAAACAGCGACGCAGCATCTGGCGGAAGATGAACGGGGTGCACTGGGAATGTCATCGCTGGCGCGCGCGCGCTCTTTCACAACGGGTTTGACAGAGATCCAAGACTGAAAGACCAAGCTCAAGAATATGGCCTCATTCAACGGAAGAAAAAAAATATTAACGTTAGTAAACTGTAGCACTGAAGTAATATGTAAATAATTTATGTATCCTAATTAATGTATTTTTCTGTAATTTGAAAATAAATTTTCATGGAGTGAACGTTCTGTTTAACAATATTCCTTTAGCTTCCCATCCCAGTTTCCATTACTCATTGTTATTATAGATTAAGTGAGAGGTTTGACTAAGTGAACTTTCTAGAATAATTTGATACAAATGCCTGACTGAACTTATAACGCTAGGAAAATGAAACTGTACACTCTGATGTGTTGCACTCACATGACTTTCTCTACTCATGTACTAACCATTCTTACAAACTCTTATTCCTATATCTTCTTCGTGTTAGTTGAGATAAACATTTGTATAAATTATTTTATTGCTTATTTCCTTGTAGGTGCAAGGGGAATATTAGAATACAGTAGGCTTCGTGCGATAGTCAAATCTTTTAAAGCTTGAGATTCCGTTCTCTTTGCACACTTAACATATAAAAAAATGAACAACGATGTTCCATTTCACGAAAGTTTTAAGTTTTCCGAAACTGACGCAAATAACAAGTAATATCTCCGAAATGGTTCACTCTACAAAAAATGTACTTAGACATAAATTGTGTGTTTTAGCAAGATCTACATTTTTTGTACAGTAAGATTTTGTCTACCTCTTACGGTTTATAAGTTATTCAAAAGTCATCGAGATTAACAGGGCTACATGGGCTATTGCCAGAAAATTTAAATATGCATTTCATTTGTCATAAAAATATCTTACACATGTCATACTAATTAAAATCGTTAATGCCATTTTCAAGAAAATCAAAATTTTCGAAAAATTTTCCATGTAAAGGGTAGTTCAGGGTGGAGCTATTTTCTTCGAAAACGTCGTGTAGTATCCATGAAAGACATTAAACTTAAATACCAACTTTGGTTTTTAACCGACTTTTTCGTTTTTGAGTTAGGCTGTCCACAGACAGACAGACACACATGGACCCTTTTCTAAAAAATGCTTTCTTTGGATTCAGGGGACCTCAAAACATATATTTCCGGTGAAATCTCGAGATTGAAATTTTGGGTGGAATGCAATACTTCCTCTACTTTACTACCTATACGTAGTAGCGAAAGCAAAAGTCTGATGTTATGCAACTACCGGACTTTCTTTCTCTATACATTAGATTTTCTGATAGGCACATCGAAGAATTTTATGTTGTGATGGTAAGGACGTCATTACTATGATGTAGTTATACCATTCATTTTTGTCACTGGTGCCTGGAATAGGGTAATTTTGCACGTCATAATGAGCCATTTTAATGCTAGAATTGCATAAACACTCGTTTTTCTACTTAATATATGCTGTTATAAAGGTTTTCTAATGTAAAGGTTTTGTTCCAGGCAGATAGAAGAATATTTTTGAAAGCAAGCACTATGGTCAAATAGTTCAAAATAACCTTTCTGTATGTTTATTTAATATTTTCAATATTTTTGCATACCGTGAGAACAAACAAAAGAGTGAATGTGGCATTTCAGAATTGGTATGGAGTTTACCATATTAAAACTTTCGACCAATATTGGTCCGAAGCTATAAAAAGTGATTTAACAGAAGTCGCATATTTTGAAATTCACTAAACTTTTTCTGAAGCACATTTTTACCATCACTCAATTCGAAAAGGAGCTCACAGGCTGCTCGCAAAAGACTCCTCGTTGTGTTTGAAAGGATTCTGTAAACGATAGTAGAGATTTCTTGAAACTATTTGTGTCTCATATTTGGAAACTGCAGAAGCTAAATAATAAGTTTGATAAATAAAGGACTTTTCACTTTTAAGTTACGCTGTACTCAGACTCACACGTCGTTTTCTAAAACTGCATTGTTCATGAACCTCAAAACATGCATTTCTGGTAAACTCTCTACAAAGCCTTTCGGGAATACAATACTTCCTCTTGTTGTATTTGGTATGTAACAGAGAAAGTAAAAATGTGGTGTAACATGTTAGAAACCTTTTGAGTAAATAAAAACCAACGAAAACATTTCTATGTAAAGGTTAGCTTGGCCTAAAGAAACTTTTTTTTTTTTTTTTTTTGGAAATTTTGTGTTGCATCTTTGAAATATAAATATCACTTTTGGAATTTCTTTATTTTTATTTATTTGCCTCTAAAAATAAATCTTATTGTATCATCTGGTATGTTATTGTTATAAATATCAGTATTTTCATTTAATAAAACAATGAGACATTTAATTTAGATCCAATCAAAATTAGCAGGGATTAGAAATGAGCATTCAAACATTATTTGTTATTGTTGTTGTGACGCTGACACGGAGTACCTAAACGCCGAGCTTCCGCGAAGAAAACATCCCATATATTTAATGTTCCGTGTCTGACGTCACGTTGCTAGGAGATTGAGTAGCTTCCATCAATAAAGTTTTGAATTTGGTTGTAAGTTTGTGTGGTAAAATGAGTTTTTAAGTGTATTTGCGTGATAATAACTTGTGTGAGCGAGGCCATCACGGATATAAAGTAAGTAAACAAATAATAAAGAAGTAAATTAAAAGATAATTCAAGAGTAATTTTGCTACATTATACTATTGTTAGGATTAACATAATGGCGATTATTATGGTTATTATTACGAGTATTGGGTATTATAAATGCACGGCTATTAGTAGAGTAAGTTTACAAATACAAAGATATTTAGGTTCTTGGGCTAAAGATAGAGTGTTTGTTGTTCTGTGCATCATAGGGAACAGACTTCGACACTTGGATACGCAACTAGGACAACATGAACTGTTGTAACATTGGACATGATCCAACAGCAAGACGGAAATAACTCCAATATTCTGCCGAACAGATTTCACTACAATGTCTCTGCTGAGGCGTGCCTTTATAATTTATCGTGTGACCCGCTTGCGTTTCTTCATCATTTAATCACACTTTCAGCTATTTGTGTCACACTCGGCGCTTGCAATTAAACTTCTAGAACATCTCCTTGCTTTGTTGAACCTGGTTTATGTACCATGTCCATAACAAACATCTTACAATGGCTGAATATGCATTAAAATATATGTTGCTGTTACGTCACTTTCTCTACAAACTATTCTTTTTAAATCTTTTTTCTTGTTAATGTAGATAAACTTTAATTAATAATGTACACATTTCATTGTAAGCGACAGTCCGACTTTTACTTTCTCTACTAGTAAGTAGAGGAAGTATTGTCCTCCCAAAAATTCCATGTATAGATTTTATCGGAAATATATTATGTTTTGAGGCCCCCTGAATCCAAAAAAGCATTTTTATAAAAAGGTCCGTGTCTGTGGATAAAGGTTTCCACGAAAGTCGTAAGAAACCATATGGGAAATGCTGAAACAAATATACAACACACTTAAGGATATACAAATCCTCTTTCGCAATTATAATTTCATTTCTTTCTATAATTGTTGTTCGTTCGCCCGTGGTACCGTAGGTTGCAAAACGGGCGTGAAGCAGTATAAATAGATTTGTTGCTTTAACTGCATTAATTTATTCTAACTACTATAATTTACGGTGATCCAGCTTTCACAAGCGAAAACAGAAGTTCACGTGCCAAGTTTTACGAGTGACACAACGAAAACATTACATGTGCTACATACAACGTTTTATGCAATTTTAACATTAAAATACGTAAGGAAATCTGATGTGTTGCACTCACATGACTTTCTCTACTCTTGTACTAACCATTCTTACAAACTCTTATCCCTATATCTTTTTCGTGTTAGTTGACATAAACATTTGTACAAATTATCTTATTGCTTATTTCCTTGTAGGTACAAGGGTAATATTAGAATACAGTAGACTTTGTGCAATGTTCCAATCTTTTAAAGCTTTGAGATTCCGTTCTCTTTGCACACTTAACATGTAAAAAATGAACAACGATGATCCACTTCACGAAACTTCTAAGTTTTCCGAAACTCACACACATAACCAGGAATATCTCCGAAATGGTTCACCCTACAAGAAAATTTATTTAGACATAAATTGTGTATTTTAGCATGTATGATTTAGTCTATCTCTAACGGTTTAACAGTTATGCATAAGTCGTCCGGAGTAAATACGACTACAGGGGCTATAGCCAGAAAATTCAAAATATATGTACATTTCATTTGTCATAAAAATATCTCAAACATATGACATTTTAATCAAAATCGTTGGAGCCATTTTCAAGAAAATAAACCATAATCCATATAGATGACTGCTATTCCAGATTGTCTCCATCTATAAAGGCAGAGTTGTCAATGGAAAAAAAATTCAACATGGAATCATGCATCTGCTATTTGACCTATATTCCACACTCAGACACTTTACCACTTCCTATGGAATAAAGGCTATTCATAGATTCCTCCAAGCTAAGTTTGAAGGCTTTATCACTTCACAACGGTAACCTTCTTCCTTCCATTCCTGTTGGTCATACAGTTTACATGGAGACTTATATAAACAGGAAAGTCCTCAATCAAACATGCTGAACAAAAACGAAAAATGGAACAGAAAAATCAGGGCCATTGGAATGAAGCAATGGTCTCTGTATAGAGATGCTCCGGAACTCACATGAGGAAAGCCAAAACACAATGAGCTTATGGACCTACCACATGAACCTCTTCAGACCCCCAACCACCTGCCAAGGGTCGTCATCACCATCATCATCACCATCACCATCACCATCACCATCATCATCATGGTTTAGGAGAGTTCCCCTGTTCATACTACTTCCCATCTTTTTGTTGCTCTCCCCATTGGTCTGTGACCAGAAGGTTTATATTTGTAAGATTGTAATGGAATGTGAGAGTTATCCATTCTTTGCAAATGACCTTTCCATTTTTCTCTGTTTTCTTGTATATTTTCTTTTAACGTAAACATATCTAATTCTCTCTTTATTTCTTCATTTCCAACATGGTCTTGTCTTGTACATCCTTTTACTGCTCGGAGATATTTCATTTCTGCCGATTGTATTTGGCTCCAATCTTTCATTTTAACTGTCTTTGTCTTCGATCCATACAGTTAAACTGGAACGGCCATTATCTTATAGAATTTAAAATTTCTATTCTCTCGGGTTTTCCTTTTCAACGCACGAGCTCTTATTCCACAAATATATTGGAATTTACTCATTTATTATTTAGCTCTTCGTTGTTTGCATGCCAAAGGTTCTTCCATTAATTTAGAACTTTAGGAATATCATGCTCATTTAAAACATTCAACTGGAATTTCAATGTTATTGACATATTCAACTAAAATGTATCGTTTTCTCTTAATCCACTAAAATAAAATATTTCCACCTATTGTGAATCACAGAAACTAGAATTAATATTCTTTTTTTCATTGTCATATCCGGTTTTCAAATCCAAAGTTAGTAAGATTTGACTCATGAAGGGAAAGAAGTGTTCATTTTTTTTGAGGGGGAGGGATAGTGTTAGGTATGAATTGTGCGAGACTTTTTATCCGGAGAACTTCGAAATAAATGAATAGGATTAAATAAATTAACTTAATGGCCGCCAAGTCTTATGGAACTTTTATTTCTTTGGGATGTTTGTGCAAGAACATCACTTGTGATAAATGAATAGTCATTTGAAGAGGCCAGCCAAGGGAATGTTGCAGATAAACAACTGAGTATTTAAATGTGTTTGAGTGTCGGAGTGTCTAAATTTGTACAATAATATGCTAAATACTCACAAAAGAGTATTATACATTTTGTGTATTGTTTCTTTAAGCTATATAATACTAGCTGGAATACCCCGCGTTGCCCGTAGTTTGATCATTTATCCCTAAAGCTTTCGGACGTAGGTTGCATATGTTCAATTGCTTTGTGTTTCTTTGGAGACATTTAAAAATATTACTTGATACACTTAAACAAATGTTTAATTAAAAAATTTAGGATACTATAAGAAATAAAGAATAAACTAAATAAGTAAATAAAAACACCGAAAAGACACTATGTGAAAGCACTATTGAACAATCGCAAATAGCAAAGAAAAGCGAGTAGAGAAACCCTGTGAATGTAATAGGCTAAATTCCTATTTCAAACATATAGGAAATTATACGAATTGTGTGTAGAAGTGGGAGTAGAGAAAGAAATGTGTTTCGCAAAAATGTGAGTGGAGAAAACCGTCTGAATGTAGTATATTGCATTTCTATTCCAGTCATACAAAATTGTATGAATTGTTTTCAGAAGAGTGAGAAGAGAAATACATGTGAATGTGTTACCTTAAAGGAAAATGGATTAAGAAAATCATCTGAATGTAATACGTTGCATTTGTATTTCAACAATATTATGAATTGTATGTTGAAGAGCAAGTAGAGTAGAACATGTGAATGCGTTACATAAAAGAAAAGCGAATAGAGAAAGCCACGTGAATGTATCACGTTGCACATTAAAATGGATAGCATAAAAACCTTCTCTATAAAAAAAAATTAGATTTGACAATTTTCATCGCATTAGGATGAATGGTATAGCAGCTCATAAGAGAAAAACAACTTGTATTTTTTATGTATGCAATATATGTACAGGACGGAAGGGAAGTAATTACATTAATCTAAACCAGTGGTAGTTTTCGGTATTTCGAACACATTTTGCATTTACGTTTTTGTCTCTGACCATTTCCTACGGAGATAGTTTTGTTTTGTCGAAAACAAGCTGGCAACACTGCAGATTGTGTGGGTGTCACTTTCACTAGGCCAGTACATAAACAAACACGCTTCACTACTGCTACCACGAGTCTCATGAACGTAAATAACATGCCGTGTCCTTCCATGTTTACTGTGCCAGTGTAAGCCAATTAGAATCGTTAGCTCCCAAAACATTACACGACCCTGCAAGCGACCGATATGTTTACATCCACAAACCAGCTCAATTTCCTGATCAACCTCAACGCAACCTTGTCGAGTTACTTCACGTCTGAAAGAGCTGCTCGGAATATTTCTTCAATTCTATTAAGTGATTAATTATTTTGAAACCCTGTGTGATCTCCCATGAAGCTATGTCAGAAATAAGTCAATCTACGCATCTTACAAGTAACAAACTGTTATCTTCGTACATTCTTGTGGAATTACGCATCCAGTTTGGAACAAAAACCATTTCTTTTTTCGAAATCGCCTGATCAAATAACAAAATGTCAGACTTTTTTGTTTGTAATACTTCTGTGAAGTACATATTAGAAGGAATGTAGTGACTTCTCTTCCACCCTGTATATTACAGTTTCTTTGTATATGTCATATTTCATTACTGTACACCTTATAGTTTTGCCACCTGTATATTCCACTTTTGCTTTAGTTTTACGTGCCTTCTCTAGGGAGTATCAAATACAATAACTCCATTATTCATAATGTTTACTTAATATAATTTTTCAGCATCATTTTTAGCATATATTATTATAACCACGTGACGTTTCGGGAAGAAGAGGAAGAAAGATCTGCTAAAGTTCCTTGAATCTTTACCACAAAGACGCAGAGGTAGTCCACTTTACCTTTAAGTGAAGTTTTATTCTCGTCATCAAATTCAAATGTATAATCAAATGCTTGTAGGTTGCTGAATTATTCAATTCTTCTTTCAAACTGTCATCTAAGGACCATGGGATGTTTCAATTGAGAAAATCAACGAAATTATGTAAAACAGTAATTTAAATGGCAAATAAAAATAAATAATAGTGCGAAATGTTATCTATACAGCTATGTATAATTAATTAATTAATGAATGTTTGTCCCTCATGGGCTGTTATACCATTCATCGGAATGCGATGAAAATTGGTAAATATAAATGTTTTTATAGAGCTTTTCATGCTATACACTTTACTATGCAACGTATTACATGCACATGTTTTTCTCTGATCTTCTTTTCTGTAACTCATTCATATTTCTTCTCTACTCGCTCATCAACATACAATTTTCTACATAGTGAAATACAAAAGCAACTTATTACATTCACATGGTTTTCTTAACTCAGTTTTCATTTACGTAACGCATTCGCATGTCCTTCACTGCTTGCCCTTCCAAAACAATTCGTACAGTTTTCTATGAATGAAATAGCAATGCAACGTATTGTATTCACATGATTTTCTCTGCTACTTTTGCTTCACGAAACATTTCTTTCTCTACTCCTACTTCTACATACAACTCATATAATTTTCTATATGTTTGAAATAGAAGTACAATATGTTACATTCACACAATTATCTCTTCTCGCTTTTCTCTCAGTGGTATTTAAGGTTGTCCAACAGTGGTTTTGCATAATGTTTTCCTGGTGTTTTTATTTAGTTAGTTAATGTTTTATTCCTTACAATAATCCTAAGACTTAAATACTTAAGTGTGTTAAGTAATATTTTTAAAGGTCTCCAAAGAAACATAAGGCCATTGGGCAAGTGTAACCTAAGTCCAAAGATTTTAGGGATAAATCGTCAAACTACGGGCTACGCCGGGTATTGCAGCTAGTGAGCAATAAAAGTAGGATAAACAGGAGAAGAAAAGGGAGAATAATTAAACATTAAGAGGAGAATTTAAAAATTGATTAAGCTATATGGGGGAATAATATAATGCATACTGGTAAAGAGTACAAATAAAAGAGAACAAGGAAAGAAATATAAAAATAAGAACAAAGAAAAATGTGCATAAATAAGGCAGCGTGAATATATGGGAAAAGGGGAAAAGGTGAAAATAAAGAGAAATAAATAAAAGGGGTGAAAGATTAACGATAAAGGGTGAATATAACAGAAAGAACGACACAAAAAGTTTAAGCAAAGAATCAAATGGAACAAGACAAAAGAGATAGGCAATAAAAAGGCAGAGAAACAATAGAAACAGAAAGAGTGTAAAGAGAAGCAAACCAAAAGGAAGTGACCAATAAGGAAAGAGATGACACAATGCTAAGGAGATCAGAAGAAACTGCAGAGGAAGAAAAACAGTGGTCAATGAAAGTAAAATAACACTTAAAAACTAAGCACAAAGAATCTGGGAAGTATAAGACAATGGTCAAGCACATGCGCATAAAGGTTAAACAAGGGCCAGATGGGGAAGATGAAAGATATGTACGATAAGGAAAATAACATGAAGTATTGTAGTGAACAATGGTTACTATGATTCAAGCAAGCAAGTCACATTCCCGTCACACAGTTACGTCGCGTCGTGTGGAGGTGGGGACCGAAATAGACGCCCCACAGCGTACAAGACGCCCAGCGCCGAGAAGGAGCGGCCAGTACATCGCCGAACGACGCCCAGCAAGCTACAGACACTCACAGCAACATGGTTTACGAGTCCGACTTCTACGTTTCCCGCCGCCCCTACTCCAGGCCCACCGTAACATCCTACTCTGTCACGGTAAGCATCTCTGTACATATCGCCCGCCCCACCCACCCTGTAGATGTAAGCTCCACTCCTGTAGATACACCCAACAACTTGCATGCAAAGTGAACGAACACGCGCAGATGAAGCTTAGCTTGTCAGTCATACATTTCTTACTCAATTTGGTCAGAAAACAGAAAATAGTACCGAAAATGTTGACACTAATAATGGGATCTAAACGCATGTGCCTTCATCCCAAATGTGTCAACAGCTAACCAAGCGAAAAGTAAAACATCATCCAGTAATCCACAATTAGGGCTTTAACAGCTCACAAAATTTGATTGGAAATGTCTTCCATAGCGTATCAGTAGGAACTAGATGAGTTCCTGGTCACTATGGTATTCAGGGCAAAAATAACTGAACAAGTGAAACTTCTCATGAACAAGTTTGTCAAATTTGGTCTTAAAATAGGAAATAGTATCAAAAAAATTGACACTAACAGGATCTAAATGTATTTGTCTTTGTCCAAAAGTGTCAACCAAAGTCCAATCAGTTCACCAAACGAATTTTGATTCCAAAAATAAATATATTCAAAAATCTATGTCACTAATCCACAATTTTGGTTTTATAAGCTCAGAAATTTGTTTGGAAACGTCTTTCATGGCGTATTTAGTCAGAACTAGACGAAACTGTGTTGTCAAAAAATAGGGAATAATATGGAAATATTTGACATCAACTGAAATAGACGCATGTGTTTTGGTCCCAAGTAAGTAACCGATGCGAATCTCCTGAAGCGAATTTTAACTGCAAAAGTAAATAGATTGAAACATTTTTGTCGGTAATTCCGACACTCCCGAGAAGGTTGTTTGTAAATGCCTGCAATGGTCTACATAGACGAAACTTCTTTCGAGTTCTCGGATACTACAGTATTGATAATATGAGGAAACATACCAACTAGTCTAGAGGGGTTAGTGCTCATTTCATCGGGTCAGAACCGCTGTTCCTTCTCCTGCTTCTTTATATTTACAGTGGACAGCAAGTGCTTCTTTGGGAGAACTTTCCAGGATAGGTTAGGGAGAGGCTTTTAATTACCCAGTAAGTAAGTCTAATATGTTCCAAGGACTGCATGTTGGACAGGAAAGCTGTCGAGTTAATGAATAACCATTGGCCCTTTAGAAAAGATTTCCATACGTTTAGATTCTTTAATAACTACCCTTCTTAGATCAAGAACAGAAAGCGTTATTAGCTGATGTCTTGGGTACATTACTCCCAATAAATCAAATTAAGTAAACAATGCTGACATTGAAGTTAGGGATTTTGTTGAGCTTTTAAATAAAAATATCGTACGTAAAGGATACTAAGTGAATGTTAAAGGTATTATTCTTCCACAATAGATTTATGAAATTATTTTCACCATCAGTGTATAACTCACTATTCTGTCTTGTTGAAAAATTAATAAATATCCTACTTGAATAGAAGACAGTGAATCAAAAGGTAGTTGTTTAAAAACACTACTCAAATGAAATGCAAACTCAAATAACATGATATGTCATAAAGGGACTGAGACCCGTTTACCAAACTTCCAGAATTCCGCAGAACCGCCAAGAATGGGAATACAGGACAGTCCCGAGATGATGATGATGATGATGATGATGATGATGTTGATTATGATGATATTTTCAAGGGTGCTCAACTACTTGGTCATCAGCACCTTGGAGAGTCCTGAGATATGGACCAATTCTTTTATAGTGTTCGAATGCAAGTGTAGTAAACCTTACAGGAGCACTGTCTCAAGTCATCCTTCAGTAACCCAGTGAAATCGTGAGCACTGTTACATAATGTTAATTTCGAAGGCCGTCAGAAGACATTCCCGACCTCCGGTAAGAGAATTTAACACCTCTCTGAGAAAGGTGACACCCAGATCGGGTTTCTCTCACCTGTATCGGTAAAATGAGGCCGAAGTGAGAGTGACTATGCTCTGAAGTAATCATATAATCCTGGTATCCTGACTGGCTGTAACAACCGTTAGAAAATAAGGCACAAAGTGACTTCCTGTGACAGTATTTGCAGAGAGTTTGTGGATCTTTCATTTAAATTAAGACTGCTTATCAGAAAACTTTTGCAATTTGCCAATAGTACTTTTTCATATTAAAATATCCCAGAGTGGATGTTCTTTTCGTTCCATCAATGATACCATTCCAATTTAAAGGCTTGTAAAATTGCGATAACGTAATCAACATGATCAGGCACTTAAGTCCGCATGAAAATCCTTGTCATATAACTGGAGATATATTTATCCCTATTTCCTATACCATCTCCTAAGCTGTGGAAACCTTTCGACAATATCAGTTTAGTGTTTCCTGAGCAGGTTAGGAAAGGCACACCTAAGTTTTCATTCTGGAATTACTAAACGCAAATCACTTCCAGTAAGTTAGGATATTTCGATGCCTTTGAGTGAATGTAGTATAATTTCATAACTATTAACAACATCCAGGAAATACCAGAGATTTTAATCACTGACATCATCCAATTGCTATAAATTCAAAAGATCTCATTATGAACCCCTCACAGGTATCTTAATATTGGTTTACCAAGCTGAAGACGTGGTTCAAGGATCTGAAACTTGTACTTTAATCATTAATATGCTCCAAATTTGCAAAAAACACTTGGCAGGATTCAAAATTTATCGTGGGCTTGGGAGATGAAATAGGATGTAGCTGGCAGCAAATGTGGCAATTCATACTCGTTATTTCAATCGGACTACTATAGTCTATACTAAAAAGCTAACCTTGATAGTATTGTAGGATATTATCTGGGTGTCAATAAAAATTAACTAACGCCGTCTTCCAATGTGTAGTTTTAAAGTTCCTTATACAACAGAAGTTTAAAGAAACGACAGATAATTGTTTATGTTAAAACGTAACCCCGAGGCACAAGAGCTCACTTGGGCCAAGGCTTACCGCCCGACCGCTACGTCCCCCACCTCGACCCACCACAGGCGTCATGAATGGGGTGCAGTACTGCAGGTGGGACGTGGTCAATGCCCCGGTCCCTTCCAACGGTTATGCAGTTTTCTCGACAAGGGAATTATGTTAGGCATATGTAAGAGGTCCAGTATACAAAAATTTACCTGTCTTCACCCTCGGTCACCCTCAACATAAATTTGGGATGATGGATTTGGAACAAGAGTACTAATTAATACTTGCATTCATACACAGTGACGAAAAAACGATTACACGTTGTAATATTTTGAAAACTCCCTAAAATTGTTTAGTAAAGAAGTACATATTTTTATTTAAGTATATTTAATACGGAATACTTTCAGCACCTATAAAGTACACGTTGTTTTCAAACATAAATGCTCACTAAATCCTCTAAGAATTCCTTAATTCTTGAAGGAAAGCTCTCAACAAAGATACGGTGTTTTGCTTTGGTTATAAAAGCCCATTTTTCTTGTACTTTTCTGGAGAATTCTTGCAGCTTCTAATACTTATATACTGCCTTGCAGTTTTGTCTATAAACGTACAATGTTGTATACAATGAAGTTTAGGAGGATTACCGAGCGAGATGGTTCTATGAACCTCGCATTCCGGAGGTCGTGGGTTCGATTTCCAGGCCCACCTTCCTGGACCATGGGCTTTTTCGGTGGTTTCCCCGGATCTCCAGGCAAATACTGGGAAAGGTATTACATCCCTTGAACTTCCTGTCCTTCCATTTTCTTTCATTTCATTCATCCTTCATCCCGTTGGTTCTTTCAGGATCACAAGTGTCAGAGAAGGCGTTAGGTGCAGCTTGGCAGGGATGATATGCGCACAGAAACTCTTTTCGTCCCTCGTTGTCCGTGCGATCTGAATGGAAAGTGGACGGCTTTGGACACCACGCCGAGATCCCCCTGTGTTGGCACCGGAAGGCCTAAACACTTCGAGGTCAAACTTAGGGACCCAAGTCAATGTCTGTACTGTTAGTCCGGATCTCGCCGCCCGGTGTTTCCTCTCACCTCATCCTTCCTCCACTGGGTGTCCCCTTGTAGGCATAGGTACAATAAGCCTAGCTTCAGCGCAGAACCTCCTCCATATTTCTCCTATCCCTATTCCTTTTAGGAGAATTGCCTAGATGAACTGAAGACAAATCTCTTCTGGGGACATCCATACGTGAATTCGCGCCATGTTACACCAGCGAAAGCTGTTTCTGTCATTGATAACCTTGTATATTCACCAACTACACCTGTGTTTTTCTAAATGGAGTGAGAAATGTTATGTAAATATGAGACTTTTTCACTCGATCATCAATTAAAAAACATTTACTTCACTTTCTCATTCATAGCTTCTGGCAGTCGACTCGTCCAAAAGCAAAGCAAATAACTTCTACTTGGTGTCGTTGTTCCCATTGTGGAATGCTGCCAGATGTTTCTTTGTTCCCTTCAGAGCAGAAACATCAATTTGACACGTGTGTCTGATTTTCCCTGCCAGATTTACCGGCCAGTTATTGTACAGCCTCTACAAAATGTTTCCTCCTAGAATAAAATTAAAACGTGTGACTAATAAAGCAAATCTCTGGGACTCGGCATAACTAAGAGACAAAAGAAATAATTTGCTGTCGGGAACCATTCTAATTTATGAAGCATGTAGTATTTAAGTCAGTCCATAAGGAGGACATAATAGAAATACATAGTACTACATCCAAATTATGATAGAAAAGACATAGATAATACCTAAAAGACATATCAAAGAAACATGTAAAACTTCAGAGCTCAGAAGTTAATGCAAGAAGAATAACACCAACTATTATGTCCAAAATGCAAATAACTACAAGCAAATAATCTTAGAAAATGGTTTTGTCAATCCGTAGGACATTTCTGATCTCTTACACAACTTCGGTATTCAGGTTAGGAGTAAAAAAACTGCTAAGGGGATTATATACCGAAAAGAAAAACTGGGAGATTTTTTCTTTTTTTTCAATTTTATTCTTAAAAATCTGATGTGCTGCAATTGAATGACTTACTCTATTGTACTAACTACACTTACGCTCTTATTCCTCTATTTTCTTCATGTTAGTCGAGATAAACATTTGCAGAAATTATCGCTGATTTTCTTGTGTGTGCAAGGGGAATACAGTAGACTTTGAGCGATAGTTGATTCTTCTAAATCTTTGAAATTCCTTTCTCTTTGCATGGCCAAGAGATAAAAAAATGAATAGCGACATTCCATTTGAGAAAAGCTTAAGTATTCCAAAACTCACATAGATAACAAGGAAATCTCTGAAATGGTTCACTCCACAAAAATACATTTGGACATAGCTTGTGTACTTTAACGAGATCTACATTTTTGTATGGTAAGATTTGGTCTATCTCTTACGGCTTACCATTTATGGAGAAGTCATCTAGTTTAAACAGGACTACATAAGCTATAGCCATAAAATTCATAATATGCATTTAATTTACCATAAAATATCTTAAACATATGGCATTTTAATCAAAATTGTTAGAGCCATTTTTGAAAAAATAAAAATTTTCGAAAAAGTTTTCATGTGAAGGGTAGTTACGGGCGGAATAATTTTCTTCAACATTTTCGTGTTGCATCCTTGAAAGATATCAAACTTTAAATATCAGCTTAAATATCAGACTTTTCGTTTTTTGAATTATGCTGTACACACACACACACACACACACACACACACACACACACACACACACACACACACACACACACACGTACCTGTTTCTAAATTTTTTGTTATTGTGGGGCCTCAAAACATAGTTCCGGTGAAATCTTGACATCAAAATTTTGGGTCGAATGGAATACTTCCCCTGCTTATCTTACATAGTAGAGAAAGTGAAAAGAATAATTAAATGGGAAAGCAAATTCCGTGTCGCACTTTGGTTCAACTGCAGCACATTTGAATTCAGTAGCTACTATCTTAGACCCAGGTAACGAACATTAATGTCACCTAGTGTACATCCGGATGTCTTCGAGCGTGGCTCATTCTGAAAAAATAAACACATAGTGTTAGTGTTAGTCATCCCGAGAGCCTCTATTAAGTAGTGTCATTATGAACACTTATGATACGTAGAGGCGCAGAGGGGAGTATTCCTGGCAAGCGTCTCGTCTTCAGTTTCCGAGCGGCCAAATTTAGACAGGCTCTGGGACTGGTGACGTCATCCCCATGTTCCAGTTTGGAAACCGCAACAGGCGCGCTGGGAATTTCGATTTTGTCTCTTGAAGATAACCAGGCTCTCTGGTGATGGAGCGGAAAACTTCTGGTCGCTGCATCGCCGTTAGGAAAGGCTCATTATTTTCAAACCGTTTGTCACTAAAATGTGATTTCCCTCCCATCCTCCGATAGAATAGAGAGTAAAAGTAGAGACAAAAAACCCTAGTTTCAGAGGAAATACGAGTTCCAAATGTCCAACATTTAATAAGCCTAAAGAACAGTAGAGACTATAGTCGAATGGTGAGCGTTCTGGCTTCCCAGTCTAGAGGTCCCGGGTTCAAGGCTCGACTGGAGGAGGAGAAACCATTCGCTGCCTCCAGAGGCATAACGAAAATCAGTTTTACAAATGTGAACCCATATCACCTTCTCTAGTCTTGCATGAACTATTTTTGCAAACACTTATTGTCCTGCTGCGTCACGTTCATTGAGACAAACATTTGTAGAAATTATCTAAATTGCTAATTTTCGTATAGCTGCAAGGAGAAGGGATTCTGTTTGAAATTATGTAACTTGAACGCTTCTATATAAATTATTATGTTTTCATTTTGTATATCTTCTATTCGACACCCGATATATGCGGTTTATTTTTTAATCATTCTTTGCTTATCTTGCATATGTATTAAGAATTATGTACACATTGGAACCATTGTGAAAGTGTAAACAAATGAATAACTGCTTAATTATTAACAAAAGTTCCCTTTTAGTTTTTTTAGAAATATTCGCACAAGCGAAATTAAGATTTAGCTTCATCTAATAACGTTTTTATTCCGTTTCTTATAAAAATATTTACGTAATGAGTATTTTGTCACAACATTTATACAAATTTAAAACTCGAATGGATTGTTCAATACACTCCTTTTCATGGGAGAGAGTCCAAATTCAAATTTCGGTTAGTGGTTGCCAGAGAAGTGGATCTTTCCTCTTCTTGACAAGACAAATATCGAACAACCTTCAGGTATAGGGTCAATGGGCTTATTTGAGCATGCATTTCATTCAAAGTCTCCTAGATGAAACATAGATATGGAGAAACACTTTAAGCACAAATAGATATAATTATGCACTTTTACTTTTTTAGTTTCTGTTTCACCCAACAAAAACTTTGTTATAAACATATTGAAGTCCCTGAATCTAAAAAAGAGAAAAAACTGCACAGAAAGATGGACAAATACAGCAGATACTTAAGTTACACAGAATTTAAAGATATCAGAAGCTTTTTAACAAAATCCCCCCATCCAAACAGTCGTTTTCATTTTAAAAGTTAATTATTATTTTCTAAAAAAAGTCTCTAACCGTTACGATTAAAGTCGTTTAACCGTGCGTTTGGCTTGGCAGCAATACCTTGGCTGTTGCATCTACTGCATTACAAGTATATCTGCTACCTTAACACCAAAGTGTCAGTTGAGCTGTAGGTATATAATGTCTCAGGCTATCAGCTAAAACCTCAATTCAAAGCTGCATGCCAACAAATGTGCACAGTAAAAGGTATAACACCCTGAAGATGTACATAAAATAGTATCGTAACCAGTTATTGCAAAGAAGAAAAATTAAGAGTCAGAAACTTTCAAATGTAATTCTTCACTTGAGACACAATCAAAATGAAGGGATTTCCTGGAACATCCAATAAACACAAGATACAAATTTGTATTGTCCCTCTTTAAAAAGTTAAAAGTTAGCAAAAATGTCTTCATTGAAGAGCATCTAATTTTTATAGTGGGAGTTTCGTGAAAATCTTCCTGTTGTCCTGGAGAAATGATAGTCTGAATTATGAAGTTTGGAATTCCACCGACTTTTGGTCTTCACTTTCTCTGCTAACGATGTTGACTATTTAAATGTATTATATCCAATTTTCTGCAAAGAGCCCGTGAAGTTCTCTTCTTCCTGAATACCCATTGTAATTGCTAAACCAATTTAGTGCACAGAAATATATAGATTTCGTTAAAGCACACAATTTATTTCAGAAACATTTTATAGCATTAGCCATTTCCGAGATATTGTTTGCTAACACCTTGAATTTTCAAAAGCACAATATTTTTTAGTGTAAGGACGCTGTTCTTTCTTTCTCGTGGTCGTGCAAGGAACTTGGCAATTTTAAGGCCATCACTTAGCAAACCGCCTTTTAAAAATCGGACTACCCGTCTTATATCTATAACGAAAGATGAAAATGGCCAAGGAAAGTTTAGGTATCTTGTTTAATAATTATTATCTAATTATTCGAGGTAAAGAAGGAATAATAGTTTGTGCAAGTAGTTGGTAGAAGAGTAGAGAAAGTCATTGAATTTAACACATCAGATTTATAAGTTATGTTGATGAAGGATTAAGGATACTCAACTACTTGGTAAGCACCGCGCTTGAACAACAGATCATAGCAAAACCCAGAGATAAATATCTATATTAAATAAGAATACCAATAATAACTAAAATATACATAAATATACATAAATATACCAAACAAAGAAGCAAAAGTCACAACTAAAGCAAAGTTATAAAAAGGTCAAAAAGTATGAAGTTTCATTATCTAAAGTTCCAAATCCTTAGGTTCATGTTTATCACTGCTAAAAAACTTCAAAACCCTTTTATATATAGATCTCTTTATACTAGAACTTACGGGTTTGGGGTACCTAAAAGTGCATTTCAGTGAAATTATACACCACATTCTTAGAGCAATGCAGATTACTATATGTAACTGGTAGCGAAAGTAAAATGTTACCTTTTTGCAATCATTCACAACTTAAACTAACAAATATAAGACTTTTGGAAACAATTTAATATGTAGAAAGATGCTCCAAGCACTTGTTAAAAATGTGATGTATTTATTTGATCTTTTGCTATTGTGACGGAATCCTAACGTCTCCTTTTAGCTTTGCCTGTACCGCACGCAAATAGCAGTCGGCATTAACACTGCAGCGCGCTGAATCGAAAATCCGAAGCAGTGTGCTGGCAATCGAGAAAACTATTTTTAGAAGGCGCTGGAATCCTAGATCCATAACACATGTATAAGGAAAGAAGCAAAATGGAAACCGAGTATTTGATTGAGAATATATACTAAAATTACAATAATCAATCAATAACAAATTAGTTTATCAATATAAAATGTAAAGTAGAACCATTTTCTTCTGGTAATAATTAAAACATGAGTGACATTCATACGACTTTCTCTGACAATTATTGTTTACTTTACACCGGGTGAAGGGTACTACTTCGGCCATACGTTCACCAAGGATTCTACATGAGTGTGACAAATATGTCCAATACAATTATTATTGTCAATAAAGAACCGTTTCGCTGAAAAAAATAATTTGTGTCAAATATCTGGAGCCATCTAGCTTCTTGACGAATGGATATAAATTATTAGTTCACTGTCATGCAAACGTTGTGTGGACATTGTTATAATGCATTTCTACCTTAATTCAAATTAATTTAGTCACAATTTAATGCTAACGTGACGTTGCCAAATCTCTGTTAAAGTTGTATGTGTGTATGTGCCTACATGTATATACATACACACATACCTAAATGACAGATAGACTTACCTACTTCTTGAAAACTGCAAGTAATTTGGTACTTGTGAATTTGCTCTCTGCCATTAAACTAGGCTGGGGTTCCAGATATGACTAATTTCTTCTTTTTTTTTTTTTTTTTTTTTTTTTTTTTTGGTCCGGACTGAAATTTGAATTTTCTAAATTTTTATAGATATTAATTAAATACTTTGTACATTTAATGTTATTTAACTTATAAACTACCACATAACTTTCCAGCCCAATCTGCTTTATAGTTTTGAAGGAAGTAGTTATTTAATTTATTCACAATGCTAAAATACCTTAATATTCAAAATATTCCATGCGCATCAAAAATTAAAATATCACAGCAGATTTATTATTTTATAAACTCTAATTGTCCTACAAAGACTATCAATCTCTGGCAGAAAATTACTTCTAAAGTAATTAATTTATTTACTTTTATGGATACTGAAAATATTTTTGTGAAACGGAGCACGTGTTGGAAAACTTCTAGAAGTATAGCGCAAAATGTAATGCGCATGGAGCAGACAGTATATTAAAAACTGTAAAGTCAAGAAAAACCAGCTTTTTTTTACACACATGCATCATGATCGTGACTCAGATTACCTGTTTGTCACACGTTCCCTCCTTTTTCTAATAGTCTTTCTCCTCAGATTAATGTGTGCTTAAAAACGATAGCTTCATGTCAGTAGATTTACTGGCACGTAAAATAACTCGAGGAACGAAATTACGGCACACCGGCGATGCTGATGTGATCCTGGCAATTGAACAACAAATTAATTTGAATCCTCAGATTAATAGCTTTTCCCTTGCGGTGAGATGCCGCTTAAGCACTCCTTTCCGCTGAATTTTGTTGTTTTTTAGCTATATTTGGCCTATATTTTGTTCAAATATTACCGAAAATTTAAGCAGAAAAGGGGCGTTTAATAGCGCATATGGCATTTAAATTTTGCACTATACTTTTAAAAATGGCGGAATTTAAACATTGTACTGCCAACCGATAACTGAAGGTTTGGGGAACATTTGTATGCATAAATCTAAAAATCGTCAAGTTGATCATTTTCGGTTATTTTTCAGTCCCCTATATATTGACATTGAGCTTGTGGGTACCAGCAAGCTCGACATAAATAACTACGTGTGTAACAGTCAAAGGTCTTTGCTGAAGCTCATTTCTTTGAAATATCCACTCTCAATACTGAAATGTCACCGGGTTTACATACATAAAAGCTGATATGTTTCATTCACTTGTCCTTATCTCTTCTCTCTTATTCAAATTATTCTTACAAAAGGTGCTTCTTGTTAATCTAGATTACCTTTCAATTCACATTTACACATTTGTTTGGAAAATACAGCACATAAAGCGACGGTCAGTTTTTAAAAGACCTGGTCACTGTGCGATGGCATCGAAATTGTTTGACAATGGAACAAAAAGGAATGATTTTTTCAAATCAGATGTGGTTGTAAGCTACAAAAATAGTTTTGAAATAAATGGCGTGCTTTAACGAGATCTACATTTTTACGTGCAGAAAAGTTTCCTCTATCTCCTACGGTTTAACAGGTACAAAAATCTCGTTTAGGATAAAGAATAAAGAGCGCTTCACTAGAGTTGCCCTCCATCAAAACTTGGGTTTGTTACTTTTGGTACAGCACATAAATGACGTAGTAAATGGTAGGATTGCCATAGTATTGGAGCATTACTAGGGAAAGAAACAGAATAAAAAATACAACGAATTAAGAAATTTAGTGAGAAATTCAAACATAATAATCACCAAAAACTGTACATTTGTGTTCAAAATAACATTACTTGTGATCACTATCAATTTCTTCGATCTGGACTGTAGTATGCTTCCAAATGTTTCTGAAGACAGTAATATTCCATAGGTTAAGTGGCAGTTTATATACCCTGTCTCAGTTTCAAGAAGGTTCAGAGTTCAACGTTTCCGGTTTCCATAGGATTCTAGTAAAACATGATCACAAACCGTAAACAATACGATGTATATGAGGTAACGCCCGGCAGCTATGCAACACACCTAACGTGCACGTAAAGCGGGTATGTTCTTAACTGACCAATTCTACCAAGAAAACTACCGTAGTCTACACTTACTTATGGTAGTGTACGGCAGTTTTGCAACTCTAAGCCTCACAGACTATTTCCACAAAATTCAAGATGGACATTTTATTTCTAATAAAATATCTAAAACACATGGTACTTTAATCAACATCATCAGACCTATGTTTATTTATTTATTTTTTATTCATTTGTGCTACAACAGAGCAAAGCTCCAATTACAGTAGCTACATTTAATTTATTTACACAAGCTTGACTAAATGCAAAACAAACATATAAGAAGCAATACGAAGAAACTAAAAGTAAACTATACATATATTAAGCTATTATTGAAGACAAGACATTGCAAATTGTATACTGACCAAGCGAATAAGTGATACAACAGAGTGAACAATAATTAAACAAGTTTGAATATAATAGAAAGAGAATACAATAAAGTATTAAAAAACTAAGACTAAAAATGAAACATATATTAAATATATAAGAGTAGAATTGCAAATGGTATACTGATTCTGCAGATAACAATAAGTGATACCACTGAATATCACATGCAAATAATTCCCATATTTAATTGTTTTTAAACTGCTTGTAAGGTAAGCTAATATCCAGCTCTATTTTAGTTGAAAATTTATTGTATTTCGCACATAACCTAAGAACGGGAGAATTTTTATGGAATGACGTTTCCGGAGTCCTAAATTGAAATAGCTGACGATTTCTAAAATTAGTAGTACTGACATTAAAATATATTCTGTCAAGCAGTGCTTGCTAACTAAGAAATAACGAAAAATCTACCATGAATTGTGTAGTTAGGGTTGCAGGGATTTTCTTGTAATTTTCCCTGTCGTATAAGATACAGAACTTATGTTTACCTGGCATTTATAGGAGAAATCTTCATTTTGGAGTTATGCTACTCAGGGACAAAAACATTTTCCATGCAAAGTATAGCTCAGGGTGGAGCAATTTTCTTCAAAATCTTCGTGTCGCATCATTGAAAGTCTTTGGTTTTTAACCGACTTTTCGTTTTTGAGTTATGCTGTCCACAGACTGACATACACAGATACACAGACATGAACTTTCTTCCAAAAATGTATGTTTTTATTCAAGGGGCTTCGAAACATATTCCGGTGAAATATCGACATCGAATTTTCGGGCGCAATACAATACTTCCTCTACTTAATAGTAGAGAAAGTAAAAAGGAATGCAAGGCTCAGTGTAGGTTTTTTTCCCCCTTTAGCAATCTCCATAATTTGGTCCAATTACCTTTTTCAAATCGGATTGTAGGTTCAAGAATTAATCAGCTATCTTGTTATCTATCAATGATAATTACATCTACTGTTTGTTGGAGCTAGAGATAGAGACAAACTACTTCCTCTCTCACTTCATATTTCTTTTTGGCTCTGAATGAATCAGCATTCGCCGCGTTCTGTGTGATGTCTGTTCAAAGAAACAATTGGGAAACAAACTTGCATTTATCAGCAAAGAAACTCACCACATTATTAACCACATAATTATTTATTTATTATTATTTTATTATTATCATCATCATCATTATCATTATTACACATTTGACAACCATCATCTTCTTAGACTGCAGGTTATGTAACAGTATGCTATGCAGGTCGACCGACCTCTGTATCTTCCGGTATATTAACTATGTAGGTGTTAAGGATGGGCGCGGAGGCTGGGCAGCATCTTGAAATGTCTGGACCCGGTGTTGGATCTCGCCACTGGTGCTGACGTAACGCGTTTAGCCTACAAACTTGCGCCAAATCGCTCTGCAGGAAATGTTACAGAGGATCCGAGATTGTGGATCTTGAGTGATGGCCGTGTCACCTGTTTCATGAACAGCGCTCCACTGTTACCTTCACATGGCTCTCACCTTTCCCCTATCTGTGCTTGTTAATTGAGATAAAGTTTACAGAAATACTATTGTTAAAAATTTGTAAGCACAAGAGGGATACAGAAAACTGAAGAATATATGATGGCATTAGAATCCCATAATCTTTCCATTGCTCCAGAGAATGAATTCAAAATTTCTGAAAATTTGGACATATGCTCCAAAGTAAACAAATAAACATCTTAAAAATGTTAAGCCGTTTATTATAAATCGTTTTCTATTAATTATAACCTTTTATTAATTCAATTTTGTGTAAAACCTTTATTTCGCTCACATTAGGAAAGAAATGCGAATGTTATAAACTTCTTCAGCCATATTGTCAACAATGGCTCTTGGCTCAGAGTGAAATATAGTTATTGCATACCTAAGTCTGTTTGTTGTAACCTTGCCCCACTGATAGGAGGCATTCTTCCACTCTGGTCTTCGTTCCATTTTTTCTATCATTGGCTAATGTACGCCTTGGAAAACTGACAAACAAGCTCTGTGCAATGCAAGGTTAAGCAATAAAATTATATTAATACTCTATTCCAGATGCATTAGTTCCGTTGCGTAATACATTTAATTCATACGGTTATGACAATTTAAGCTTAACAACTAACTTTATTATATTCATATGTATATATTAAATATGGAACTCTTTTGTAGAGCGAAAAAACCTATTCCACGACAGATCCAATAAGAGGTAACTTAGGCCCTTGGCGAAAAGGCACATACTATAAAAGTAGGTATGAAAATAGAAAATAGAAAATAGACATTAACAATGTGTATACAGGCTATTAAGAGTACAAGTGTATGTAGCTCTGACCACGTCCCAGCCTCCAGTACTGCACCGCACCAACGACGCCTGTAGTGGGCAGAGGTGGAGGACGCAGCGGCTGGGCGGCAAGCCTTGGCCCTTCATGGGCTGTTGCGCTGGGGGTTTACTTTAAGATGAAACATGGGCACCCAGTGTCTATATCTTAAACAATGAAACAAAATAGAGAAATATGTCATTATACACACCTGAAGCTACTAACAGTGAAGCAATACAGTATGTAGAGACTAATAACTTCAATATAATTAAGTTAAACTCGATACATCACCAACACAGAGGCACAGAGCTGTGTTGAAACGTACGTTGCTGGTGTACTGAGTTTAACTTAATTATACTCAAGTGAAATGATTACTCTCTACATAGTTTGTGTTATTTGTGGAAAATAGACAAATGCTACACGATTATCGGGGACGTGTCTGGCGTGCACACTGTAACACTACAACTGTTTGTTTGCCAGAGGGAAGTTGCAGTTTTTCTGGGGCAGTGCTGAATTGACCAAGTCTATTGAGTAAGTTGTTGTGTTTGGAAGGCGCCCTGACAACAAAGATGCTGAGACAGTGAGTGATTACGTTAATGTAGCGTAACAGGTGGGGAATGCATCATTAGCTGCCAGCTGTCGAGCCGTTAAATCATAACCAGACCCGGGGGACCTTCTGCCACAGAAATGCAATATCCCAACTTACTTATCACCTTGTATGTAACTCTGATTGCGAGATGCGTCCCCAGGGGGCTCATGTGTGTCTTTTTTAAAGACTTTCATTTTGGCAACACACGCTGGCACACATTTTTGTCTCAGACATTTGCATCACATCATTCTAACTACCAGAATGTGCTCGTGTACCGTAAAAATATTCTCTTGCCACAGACCGGGAAGAATCTGTCGTGCATCGGTTTGCTGTGTTGCTATCTCTTTCACTATCTTCAATATATTATCAAACCAACTCCAACAAAAATATGTGTTGCACTCACATGACTTTCTCTACTCTTGTACTAACCATTCTAACAAACTCTTATTCCTATATCTTCTTCGTGTTAGTCGAGGTAAACATTTGTACAAATTACCTTATTGCTGATTTTCTTGTAGGTGCAAGGAGAATATAGGAATACAGTTAAGCGATAGTCAGATCTTTTAATGCTTTGAGATTCCCTTCTCTTCACATGGCTAAGAGAGAAATAAAGTGAATAACGACATTCCATTTGAGAAAAGTTTAAGTATCGCAAAACTCACACAAATAAAAGCAATATCTCCGAAATATTTACTCTACAAAAATGCATATAATTTGTGTTTTAACAAAATCTTCATTTTTGTTTAGTACGTTTTGTCTATCTCTTACGGTTTACCAGTTATGCAAACGTCTTCAAGAATAAACAGGACTGTATGTGCTATAGCCATAAAATTCAAAATATGCATTTCATTTCTCATAAAAATATCTCAAACATGTGGCATTTTAATTAAAATCGTTAGAGCTATTTTTGAGAAAATCAAAATTTTCCATATAAAGGGTAGTTTAGGATGAAGAAGTTTTACAATTAAAATAAATTAAGCTTAAATACCAATTGTTATTTTTAACAGGCTTTTCGTTTTTGAGTTTTGATGTTCATAGGCACGTGGATACACTTACTAGACCTGTTTCTAATAATGTTTTTTTTCTCAACATGTGTTAAATGTTGGTCTAGACTTTCTGAGTGGAATACAGTATCTTCTATCTATGTCCATAAGTAAAACATGTTAAATGGCAGTTTCAAGTATAGTATACAATTCTGAAAATATAGGTACATAATGAAATCCACATCTCCGCAGCTGTCTTATGTGGACACTGAACATTTTGTAATTTCATTTCGTCATAGTCTATGGCTTTAAGGTCACTGAGACTCAAGAATTCATTTTATTTTCCTATGCCAAATATTCCACACGATCAACTTTTTATATTTATTTTAGTCCCTATCTTTTTATCTAAGCATTGTGTACAAAATGCCATATTACTTTTGGTGCTAGTTTAACGTCAAATGAAAAATTTAAAAAAAACTATCATTGTAAATTGCTATTTCTGCACAGCTTACTTTCTCTTCAAAAATAAATAAATCGAAAAACACTAATAGTACGAAAGTGTATATGAAAGTTTTGTATAATCTGTTGGGCTGTGATTTAAAATTTTCAGAGGAATCGGACGCACACTCCACCGTATGCAACATTTTAAAAAAAAGCTACTGAAAAAAGTACATAAAATTCAATTTCAAAATGAATTGCTTACTTGTCTACAGGGCACAACACTAATTTCGAGGTTTTTACCAAAATTTAATTATGTATTTCCTTAAGAACGTGTACAATTCACTCAAAGGGAGAAATCTTGGGTTTTTGACAGCTGCTGAGACGGTACACAATTTTCACGACCCCCTAAGGGATCAAAGGGCTGTAACAACTCAACTCAAAGACCACCCGTGTGGCACAAGTAACAGGAAACAAACGGAAAGTATTCCATTTTGACCGTAAAATAAGTGAATGTTTTGTTTGTTAAGGACGTGTCATTTGCCAGAATCACTTTAGCCCTACCTGCTGGAATTTCGTTCTGTAGGGGTTCCTTTGAATGCTACTAAATGTACTGACATGAGTCTGTCGCTTTTAAGTACACTTAAAACCCATCGATCGGTCTGGGCCGGATTTTCATCCGTGACCTTGGAATTAGGAGGCCAGTGCCTAATCAACTGAACCACACAGACCGAGTCATTTTGACTGTCATTTACATAGAAACAAAGTAAGTTAAATATGTATTTTCTCTTTTATAATAGCTGACTCTAACCCTTTCTCTCTTCTCTATGAAACATGCTAGAAATTAAGCCATACTTTTCCTGCAAATCCTATAAGATCTGAAAATATATTTCTGCTGCTTTAAAAAACAGACTGGACATGTGAAAAGCGAGCACAGTGTTGGATCAAACTGACTGTATTTCAAAATATTCTTGCCAAACGTTTGTTTTTATTTTCTATGATTTTGCGGTAAGGCCCATGTAAATACCGGTGATATTTGTGATTCGTTGTGATTCAAAACACATTTCCGTTTTAAAAGTACCAATATTTAATGCGTACTTGACAGCGAGTGTTTCACATTTCTAAAAAAAATAGCACTTTTTAAGTAAATTGTTATAAAAAAATCGTCAAATACAGAATTCTATAATCCAAACGCGGTTTTTCAATCGACGTGTGAGGTGGAAGAATTTTAAAACCTGATTTATTCGTACTTACGTTTCCTTTGTTAATTTCATATCATAATGTTCCCTATTGTTATTTGAAAATGACATCAAGTATAATTTTGGATTTGGAGATTTAGTGATTTTATGTAGTTTAGAGAATTAAAAGTTATACTTTTACATATTTTTTGTAAAAGTTTGAATAATTGTAAAGAACCATATTCTAGCAATAAAATTCGAACTTTAACCTTGAAATTTAAAAATGTATCACTTGAGTGACTTCACATTACTGGGTTTTCGTTTTTTGAAAATTTTCTTCTACAATTGGATATATCGGATCACGAAAACTAATTGCTGGTATACTTTTTTGAACGAGTGCGATGAAAATCAGCTAAATTTATTTAAATTCACTAGAAATTAAACTTAATTGTGTTGTACAATACTTATATGTTATTATGTAGAAGGATAATGGGTTTAAAGGGTGGTTTATAAGGCACCGGGGTGATTACGAAAGGCATGTATTATTTTCCCCGTGACTTCGCACCTGTTGAATAAAACGCCTTGGCTATATTTGTGATACTGCCCGTTGAACACCACTGGTGAAGAAGTTGCCGACGCGGCACCAGCACGGGGAAGACTGCGATCTCTCCGATAGAGTTAGACAAACCAGTATGC
This sequence comes from Tenodera sinensis, assembly GCA_030765045.1. NCBI lineage: Eukaryota > Metazoa > Arthropoda > Insecta > Mantodea > Mantidae > Tenodera > Tenodera sinensis. The sequence goes on from CM060963.1 coordinate 15,800,841, forward strand.
AAAGCAATACTATACAAAGTTTTAGCCACGAATATTCTCACATACTCGTAATAAGGTATGGTCCAAACAATCGGTAAACACCGAAACTGCTTACAACCTTTGCTACAGATCTGCAGCACTAGAAACATTAAATTAAATACAGCGAATAAGAGAGATATCACTGAGAAGGTAACTTCATAGTACCAGTCTAAACTGGTTAACATTTTCAATTAATTCACAAATATGTTTGCAAGTACAAAAATACTTTGAACCTATTGTCAACAAACAACCGTTTTGACGAGAAAAAAGTAAATTGTGTCAAATATATGGAATATTTGGAACCATCTAGCTCCTTCGGGTCCAAAAGACCTAGTTGTCGACGGGCCCTTAAACCCCACTTGCTCACTCACTCTAGCTTCTTGACGAATGGTATAAATGGTTCATTATTTCACTAACTGTTGCGTAAAAACTTTGTTAACAATGCTGTAGTGTTTTTATTTTAATTCGAATGAATTTAGTCAAATTTAATGTTAACGTAACGTTAGCAAATCTCTCTTAGAAATTGAACTTTGCGTGAGACTTTAACATTAAATCCTGACTAAATTCGTTCCAATTAAGCTAGAAATGCATTACAGAATTGTCCACCTTTGTTGAACAGCTACTCAACTAATAAACCATTTATATCCATTCGTCAAGAAGCTAGATGACTCCAAATATTTAACACATTTTTTTTTCGGTGAAACACTTCTTATTGACAATAATTGGCTAACTACGACCAAAACAGTACCTTCTACCTGGTATATTTTCCTCTTTAAGGACATGTAACAATTTTCATGCCTAAGAACACACGGCCAAATTGCCTGTATTTATACCAAATGCTTTCTACACGATTTGATGTTCCTTACACCTTCGCGCAATAAACATCCACATGAAGTAGTTATTAACCAATGTTATTCACATTTTAAGCTGAAAATCAGACAGAATGAACTTAAAATACTGCCACATGGTTTTTGCCAAATATTTAAATTGACTAAAATATAACAATTCATTCGGATATATTATTAGAAAATTGTGTTCAACGGTTTAAACTGTTTCTGAAACAACCAGAAGATTGAGTATGTATGCCATTTTGTGTGTTAATATTTAGAATAATATGCTAAACCTTTTATTTTTTCAAAATTACTATTTCTCATCGTGTAAAGTTTTGTCAAAACATATTAAGAAGTGTAACTTAAAATAATCTTATAAATATGGCAGAGCGATATGACACAATGATATATCACTGCAAATAAATGGTTTGAAGTCCCTTAACCTATAGTAGGACCTCTCAGGATGCATGCACCGGTGCATTGCACGTAACTCGCTTTAGTGATAATAGCTTGTAAAGGAGATGTGTTGTACTCACATGACTTTCTCCACTCTTGTACTAACCATTCTTACATATCTTCTTCGTGTTAGTTGAGTTAAACATTTGTACAAATTATCTTATTGCTTATTTCCTTGTAGGTGCAAGGGGAATATTAGAATACAGTAGGCTTTGTGTGATAGTCAGAGCTTTTAAAGCTTTGAGATTCCGTTCTCTTTGCATGGTTAACATATAAAAGAACAACTAACGATGTTCTATTTGACAGAAGTATAATTTCCCCAAAACTCACACGAGTAACAAGGCATATCACCGAAATGGTTTACTCTACAAAAAATTTTATTCAGACATAAATTGTGTATTTTAGCAAGATCCACATTTTTTCTGTAGTACGATTTGATCTATCTCTTACGATTTACCAGTTATGCAAGGTCATCCCGAGTAAATAGACTACAGGGGCTATAGCCAAAAAATTCAAGATATACATTTCATTTGCCATAAAAATATCTTAAACATGTGGCATTTTAATCAAAATCGTTAGAGCTATTTTCAAGAAAATTAAAAATTTCGAAAACTTTTCTATGTAAAGGGTAGTTTAGGGTGGAGCAATTTTCTTCAAAATTTTCCTGTCGCATCCTTCAAAAACATTAAACTTAAGTACCAGCTTTGGTTTTTAAACGACTTTTCGTTTTTTGAGTTATGTTGTCCACAGACTGAAAGACAGACACACACGGACCTTCTTCTAAAAAAGCTTTTTTTTTTTTTTGTTTTGGATTCAGGAGGCCTCAAAACCTATATTTCCAGTGAAATCTCGACATCAAATTTTTGGGTGGAATAGTATATTTCCTCTACTATACGTGGTAAAGACAGAAAAATAAATAACAATGTCCTATTTGACAGAAGTTTAAGTTCTCCAAAACTCACACAAATAACAAGGAATATCTCCGAAATGGTTCACTCTGCAAAAAAATTTAAGCAGACATAAAGTGTGTGTTTTAGCAAGATCCACAGTTTTTCTGTGGTAAGATTTGGTCTATTTGTTACGGTTTACCAGCTGTGCAAAAGTCATCCCGAGTAAATGGGCTACATGGTCTATAGACAGAAAATTCAAGATATACATTTCATTTGTCATAAAAATATCTTAAACATATAACATTTTAATCAAAATCGTTTGAGCCATTTTCAAGAAAATTAAAATTTTCGAAAAGTTTTCCAAGAGAGGATAGTTCTGTGTGGAGCAATTTTCTTCAAAATCTTTGTGTCGCATCCTTCAAAAACATTAAACTTAAATACCAACTTTGGTTTTTAATCAACTTCACGTTTTTGAGTTATGCTGTCCACAGACTAACATACAGATACACCTACACATATACACACGTGGACTGTTTTCTAAAAATGCTTTTTTGGATTCAGGAGGCCTCAAAACATATATTTCCGGTGAAATCTCGACATCGAATTTTTGGGTGGAGTACAATACTTCCTCTACTTTACTATACATAGTAGAGAAAGTAAAAATAGTGAGTAGAAATATAGATATTACTGTTACACATCATGTTGTTCTCAGATGTAATTTTCTCAGGGTATAAAGGTTTGTTTATATATTGAAATGTTTAGATCTTTATTAGAATGTCCGGTTTTGAGCCGTGTTGATATTGTTGCTTCCTGAATGTGTGCGAGTATTGCAGCACGTGCTTAATAGCTTTTCGCTTGCGAGAGATGCGCAGTTGAGACTTATTATTTCACCCTCGGGTTGAATTAGCTGCACACGGTCATGGCCAGTAACTACGAGCTTTAATACGGCCTTGGCAGGCGTTCTTGGCATCTGGACTTTGGTTGCATTACCGCTGGTGTAAGAATAACGTTGCGATATTGTTTTGGACATGGCGTGGGGAAACGTCAATGATTCATTCTCTAATGCGACACTCAGAATCTGGCAACATCGCACAAGTGTTCTGTGAGTCTTCCAGAGCAGATTGCTTACGCAGTTTCATCTCTTAATTAAACAAGCAAATATTTTCTCACTATACAGTGCGATTCATATAAAGTTGAACTAGTTTAATGGACCATAATTTCCCTCTGAAAGCTTGTAGAAATACGAAATTTGTTTTAATGATCTCTATGGTTCTGGGAGAACCAGTACCACTACCCATTGTTGCCTATTATGTTTATTTCGATGGTAATTACGAGCATTGTTGACATTGATGAGTCATTTGCTTGCAGCCCTAACATAAACATTCGGTAATCACTTGGAGAGTGCGTTCTTATTCTGAAAATACTTGGAAGACAACTCATTAAAACAAAACGGGAATTTCGAAGAGTAGAAAAACTTGGTGTTTCTGATGTCTACTTTCCCTATTACTATATTAAGTAGGGGAAGTATTGCATCCGACCCAAAATATGCACAACAAAGGCAACAATGTTATCGATAGTAAGATATCTGGACACAAGTGTCGTACTCGTGGCGCAGATATGTATGGATTTCAGTGGAAGGCAACTCCAATGTTTGCTCTGAGGAACAATGAACAATGTACTTAATCTTCCATCTGTATATTCCCCAAAATTACACATGTGACCTATATGGGTTCAAAAGTTATGGCCATTTCAAAACGGTTGAAGTTTATATGGATCACACTGTAAAACTGGAGACGAATAGGTTATTTGTTTATACAGAGTGATTCGAAATACTTTTACAACGTTTTAGGACGTGTTACTTAAACTAAACATGCAAGATTACATACAAGGCTTTCCGAGCCCAACCAACAATTTAATTTATCTAAGTGCTCATTCATGCAAGCTGCAACTTATTGTATAGATGGCATTGTGTTGCCGTGGATATTTGTTTACATTTGTGTACATGTGAATGTGTACCCATTAATCTGCCTTTAACGTTTCAATTATGTAAATGCTGGCGTGAACACTTCCTAACAAGCTGACATCAAACAATACGTTAATTTATCACTTTAAAATTGTTTTGTTCACAACACTGACTTTATGCTCGACCATAACATAATGTAGAGTTTATACGCCACTGTAAGGGACCTCATTATATCCACCTCTTCATAATCACACTGCTATCAACCAATTGAACGACACTGCTAATCCACCAATCAAATAAATCGTTGTAAATAACATTCTAATAAATTTAATTTCTTATCGTTTTTGAAAATTTCTTCTTTTTTTTAAGGTTATAGCATATACACCCTCTGTATCATTGTGTCAAAGCCAACATAACAGTAAAAGTTGAAGGGACACCTATGGATTCTCTATGTACAATCGAATAACAAATACATGATTAACCTGTCGGACATCAGTGACAATAACATGCAGTATAGAATATTGAAAATTTTTACAAATATCTTATTGACTCAGGGGTCTCCGTCTAGGGGATATGTGAATGGCGACCACAAGGTACCCAAGCTGAGCAGAACATTACTTCCACTTACTGGTGTTTTGCTCCTCACTGTAACTTTTCTATCTGACCTTACCTTGGTCATCTCTTGTTCTCTTCCGACCCCGATGCTATTAGGGTTCCCGAGGGCTAGGGAGTCTTTATTTTTCCAACCTCTCCATTTCTCTAATTTCTCTATAAAACCTTAACCCCTAACATGCTGATCTGTCATGGCATGTAATGCGTCCTCTGATTGGTGATCAGAGGATATGGTCGGTGAATTTACTTTGTTAATTCTCCCGGTCAGGTCGGTGAGACCCGTAAACCAACGACAGGTGTGGTCCTCCAGACATTCTGGGGGTTGTGAGAGAGCGATGTGACCGCCAAAACATAAAAATATGGTGCTCTCTAAAAAGCGGTTACTATTGCTGCTATTGCTCTCTTTAATATCATCAGTCAAAAATATTGGAGAGCAAGAAGATTAATGATTTCATTGTCAGAAATACAGCATTAGCTAACAACAACAACAACAAATATCTTATATTTGACTCATGGTCGAGCATAAATTGTCTAATGAAACTTTAGTATAATAGCAATTATCATCGCGTTGCATAATATATATTAATACATTGATAACGAAAGATTTTAGAACACGTGTTTACCTGAAAAGTTTTCTTGTTTCTTTTAAGGAAGCCATTATCAAACTTGATATACTTAAATCATCCTGTATATTATAAGCTGTCTTCCCAACGTGGCATGGTTAGCTTTTTAAACTCGCATGATTAACTAATTAACATAATTTACCTCGACTAATGGTGAAATTGCCCTTCTGCTTGAAATTGTTAATTTCGTACATCCCCGGCAATTCGTAATAGCGGATGATATTCAAGCAAAAGATGTAAAACATTCACTTACGGTTTCATCCTGACAGTCTTCCAAATTCTAGAGAGGCTACATAGCCTAGAAGTGCAGTTATAGAAACATGCTTGTGAAGCAGAGTGATTTTATATTGTTGTTATTCACAGAAAATGTATCTAAATAAGACAAACGGCGCCAACATTTCATGTAATGTAACTGCCATTCCTATAATTATTATCCGAAAATAACCGTTTGTCACATTACTAACTCATACACCTTCTCTGCCTCTTTGCTCTCAACTGACAGAGGTAGCCATTAAGGCACGGAGGGCCGCGGTTCAAATCCCGTAAAGACCGACTGAAGTGGAAAATCCCGGGAATCTGCCCAAAGCTTACACCAGGAAGGTTTCCTTCCCAAAATCCTATTCCGATTATTCAATTTATTAACATAAATGCCCAACCCCTGTGGTAACGTATGCCGCATAACGCACCCCTATGTCTACAGCAATTATTGTAGTAACTCTAAAACAGCCATATCGAGATTTTACCGGAAATAAATTTTTAAGGTCCCCTTAATAAAAAAAAAAACATTTAGGAAAACATTTGTGTGCATTTATGTGTGTGTGCGTGTGTGTTTGTGTTCCAAAGAAACGACACAAAGATTTTTAAAGATGTATCTCCAATCCATCTACAGTTTACGGGCCAAAGTATGGGTTATTTTTTTATTTTCTTTGTAAAACAGGAGCCCTAGTGGTTTTACTAAAATACCCTCTCTATAGATAATTACATGGCTAATAAAACGTCATGAAGGCTAAGTATAAGTGTACTAGTAGTAGAAAAGTGAGCAGAGAAATTTATATGAATGTTATACATAATATTTTTTCAATAGGATGCGAATATTGAAATACCAGATTTAAAACATTTGAAGTGCTTTTCTTGTAGAAATGAGTACTTTTTGGAAGTATTATTTTCGGTACAACTTCATGTTTCTGGATAGATAAAATAGTGTTAACTAATGTTACACATCTTAAGTAGTTTAACATCTGAATAACTGAATTGCCTTGACATTACTACACACTATAAGTAAGAATGGTGTTCAACTATAATAATTGTGGTTATTATGAGTAGAAAAAATGTAAATCAGAGACAGAAATTCTATCCTGGGTTTGAGGAAGTGCCGGTCAAATTGGAAACCTGAGGATGGCGGTGACCCAAGTGTGTGCACAACTCCTTCACCTTAATTAAAACTTCTAAACATTCTGCTTTTTAACAATTTTTGTTTTCAATGTACGCTTTTGTAACGTTCCTTCCCTAAACTGCATGGATGAGTCCAATATTAATATTCCCTGGAGTTCTATTTGAAACGACATTGTCCCTACTGGGTTCGAACCTAGTTCTGATACACTTATCTACCTACCTCTTTTTTGCTTTTGGACTCTTGTATTTTGTCATTCTCGTTTTCAAGCAACTTGATATTTTTATTTTGTTTTACTTAGCATTTAGTTATGTGTTTATTTTTTCTGTGCTTGTCTATTTATTATTTTTAATGGTCGTTCAAATGAAAACAAGACACAATACATTTGCATTGCCTCCCTTGATTCAGAGTTATGCCCAATGCAGCCAAAAGAAAGGCAATCACTGTACGCTAGATCCAGTGTACATACATTTCAGATGCGGCAAGAAATCTAATGAATATTTATTGTGCTGCAGGCACGTGACTTCAAGCTCTCAAAGTGTGAAATGTATGTCTACCAGTCCTTCAAAAAGCAAACAGGTGACAGTCGAGTGATCACAGCACACAAAAGTCAAATACGCAGTATTTATAATACCTGATACGGTTTCTTTATAAACTATTACTGTTTCTAAACGCTATTCTCGCGGTCGGGTTTACAACAAAAGAGTAATCCATTTGCATGCGTGCTGCTCAATACTGGAATGAAATACCGAAAGTTAGGTGAATCAGTCTGACAGCTGTTTAGACTTCAAAGTTCGGATCAATAATAACTCACAGTCTTTTGCATTTATTGGTTAATATTTTAAGGGATATTGGGAGTGAAATTTTGGTCAAAATTGTCAAAAAGTCGATTTTTTTTAACCTTAAAATGTTCCTGGAACACCGGTGCATTTGGATCAGCTAACATTTTTCATATCCCCCACTCCATGTGGTCATTACGGCCCTTTCAAATAGCGCCCTTCCCTTAACGTACACAGGATGCTCCTATATAAAAGCCTGTTTTTCTCAAAACTACATTTCTGCACTTTCCAAAAGAAGGTCGCGCCTGAGTTTTGCTTCAAATTCAATGAAAACTTCCAAAAGTATTCATAAATAGCAGCTAAACAAAACTATAATTCAATATTGATGTTATCATTAACATGAATTCCAAAAACATTTTTTTGAATGAAAAAAAAATCGATAATTTTAAGATTAAATTTTCTTTGTTATTAAAAAATATGTACAGCATAATCAGCAAACGTATTTGAAATATGTCTTCATACAATTGTTACCCATGTTTTAGGGTATCAGTTCTGCCAATATAAATGAATTTTGAAAAGTCAATAGACCCGAGCTCTATTTTGAAAATGTGTCTATTAAATTCATAAAATAATTTATATATTCTAAACGAATTATCCAATTTTAATTAAATTTGGTGTACCTCCTATTCTCATATAAATACAAACACAGTAAAAATTTCAGAAAATCTATCAAAAAATGTGGAACTTTCAAATTTCACTCCCAGTGTCCCTTTTGGTATGCAACTTTACTCCTACACAATGGAATGCAGTCAGCCTCGTCAGGTCTCTGGGAATTAAGGAAAGAGTACATAAAAAAACTATAGCCCCTCGAACTTTGATTCTGATATATCCATGTCCCATTCTCTCACAAACTATTTCAGATATCAGAGTGAACTTTTCACAGTGTCGAGGAATGTCTTCTAAATTCACTGATCTACTTTTCTCGTGAGTTTTTTTGATAAAAATGACAATTTTTTCTCAGTTGTACCATGATTTGACTAAAATTTACATGTTATTATTTATTTTAACAGTAATTAACAAGTTTAACAAAACAGTAGATCCATAGCAGCACCTAGGGGTTGCTTTATCATCCTAAAAGTTAATTTTATTATCTACGACAGTTTCTGTGCAAACGAATCACTTCAGTTAAAAATATACGTTCAAAGAAAAAATGGAGAAAACAAACAAATATTTGCGAAGAAAGAAATTAAATAACCAGAGCACAAAGAGGCTGCCATATTTAACAGTAATGCAATTTATAGAGCAAAGCTTCCCCTAAATGATGGAATAAAGTAATTTCTGTCTATTCCAAAAGGTACAGGATTAATGAGTTTTCCTGTGAAGTAATGCAGCATTCACAGTATCATATGCAGCAGCATTTTTAAAAATATATTTAAAATATAATTATTCGGCAATTTTCGCCAGTGTCTCCTTAATTTAGACAATTAAGGGACAAATACGGTTTCTGGTCTCAAAAAGCGAATAAGTAGTCGTGAATTGACAATACTGCTCTCTGCCTTAGATTGGTGCAGGAAAAGTCCCTGCTGGTGTGATGTTGATTTTAATTTAATCAACTTATTTTCTCATTAAATATAAAATAATCAAAAACATAAATACTTATACGTGAGTCCAACAAACATTATCTAGAGATAAAAAAGCAAATGTCCAAGCGCAAAGATCATAAATAGTGCCAGACTGGCTGGGTTCGAATCCTGGTGATGTGAACTGAGCCATTAGATGAGCATCTGACGGTTTTGGCGCCTTAGATCCCCGAGTTCCTTTTATCATTAATTTCATCGTGTGATACAGATTTAGATAAAAGCCCGATGATCTTAATTATATGGTATTCTTAAAAGCTATTAAAAATAATGGCTTTATCAACAGAAGAGCTTCACTTAATATATAGGTGGTTTGAAGCATGTATTACATGTCGGAGTACTACGTGCTACAAAGGATATCAGAGTCAAACTGTTGACACTTCTGCTCTTGAAGAATTGATTGATAATACTATTCAATCGTATGAAGTAACTAACCATTTAAAAAATACAGTTGCTAACACTTCCGATAAAACTATGTAAAGTATATTAATGCGTCCTACTTAATTTTTATGTAAACCAGACTCATACAAAAATGCTCAGGGACTCCTATCCTCTATGATCTGTAAATTAAAAGGATAACCTACAAAACATGGAATATTTTAAAATATATACATAAATGTGCGTCTTGCTGTGCTCGTTTACGAAGGACTGGTATACACAAACAGTACAGAACTGTCTGACACTTTTTCTTCCATCTTGGCCAGGTTGGAAAGTTGTATTGAATTTCAAAAGATGCAAAGCTAGAGCCGAAATGCAACCATTATTCGCATTTTCCACGCCCACCCTTTCCGCTGAGGCATCTTGATGAGCAGGTTAAGATTCTCTCTTGTAATTTATGTATTCTGGCAAACCTCCAAGGCGGTGTCAATTACTCTGAGATATGCTTGCAGTACTGTTGACTTGCAATGCGTGGTATCCTTGGACAATCCTGCGGATGTTTGCCAGGATGCAATGCGTGTTCGACTGTCCTGTCACACGAAAAGAAGGCGTTGATCTGTGGTTCGATTTGCAGACTTTGTACTAAACTTTTAAAACACGATTTGACCTTAAAGATACAACAGGTATGTTTCACACTTTGACAGCCGAAAGCTTCGTCCTACCAAGTAAACAAAGTGCGGCATTTTCCAGTGTCTTACTTTGTACAGGTAACATAAGTTTGTGGGTGTGTTCGGTTTTCATTTGAACGACCACGAACCGGAAGAAGCGCGTTAGCTAACGTACAGTGATTGCCTGAATGTTCGCAGAGGCGCGAAATAGATTGGTCCCGCCATCCTACAGTGCCAAGACCGAGCCAGGTACCCCCTGCCTTCACGGCCTATGGACGTGTTCCCAGGGACGCCTCCTTGACGGGCAGACCTAACCTCTCCCGTGTGCCGCCTCGGACTCATCGTCGTATCCTCTTCTACTCCGCCGAGCCAGATATCAGGGCCGCGGTCGGCGGACCCTACTTGCGCAACTAGAGGACTCAACTGGTGCTCCCGAGTCATGTTGCACTCACGGCTGCAGGATGGGATATTCAAGTGTGACCTTGACCTGGGTTTGCCAGCCCCAGGCTCGGGGGGAACTGCCCACAATGTAGCACCTCAGTGCAACCTTACTCTAGAGCCCTTAGCTTTAGGTTTCAGTAAGAAAACATAGCTGCTGGGTGAAAACTTATATAAAATAATAGTTATTGTATTTGAAAACATATAAGAGTTGTGTTAATTGCCAAACTAAACCACAGATATCTGTATGCTTTTGGAGTGACAAACTAAACTTTTATTTTCTTTTTTCTCCCTTTAGATTCTCAATGCTATAAGCCTAGTCTTTTTCTTTTTTTGCCTAACATAGATTTAGAATTGTTGTTATTACCTAATAATTAAGATGCCACTACAGCTAATGGACAGAGACCATTGGCCAAATTTCAATTTAAATGTTAAATAAGAAAATATTATAATTATAATTACCTATAAGAGACTGATTTGCAACTTGTTAATACGACAGAGAAGTATAATTAGTAGGAAAACATAACACTCAAACCGCGAAGATTCTGCGGTTTTTATTTAAGCTTCCTCTGCACCTGTTATTGTAAATAGTTAAGTAAGGATGTATATCTACTCTTTGGACAGAGTGTCGAAGGCGTAGAGCAATACCTAACCTAGCCTCATATAACATTACACACATGAACTAATGTAGAATAAGTAATGTTTGTAATTTAAGTGAATGGTGTAGGACAGGCAAGTTGAACTATCGCCGACGCGGTCGAGATTCAAACCCAAGAGCTCTGTGACCAGTAACGCAATTTCCCTCGGCGGCGAGCGTTTGACCAAGCCTGTCCATATATTAGCAACGTAGCAGTGTGAAAGTGTGGTTTGCTAATTTAATAAGAAATACAGATATATGTTAAAAAATATACAAAAAATCATAATATGCTGTGTAGATGTGCTTAGCAAGTCAATCTTCTGTGATATACGAATATCGCTGATAATACGAAACACGAACGAGCAACAATGTGAGATTGTTGATGTCATCACATTGTTGCCTTTTTCAATAGCTGTAGAACAAGTTTTGGTGTGCTTTCTTAGATAGCAACATTGATGTGTGTAAAATGCGAGGAAGCTTCGCACGCGTTTGGCAGCACAAAATGGCGGACTTGATTATCGCGACATCTTGTCTTGCGAAACACGTGCAAAGCCCTAGCTATGCTTTTTTTTCCTGTAAAGGGTATCTGAGCTATGTAACGTTCCATCAGCATTTACTTGCACAAAAACCAAAATAAAACAGTTAAAAAAGCAGTTAGATGTGTTTTTGGTTTAACAGTGGCCTGTGCACGAAGGGAAATTCACACAATTGATAGTCATCGTTTAATAAAAAATAAATACACCATTCTAACAGCTTCTATCTCTCCATATACAAAAATGTTCAATGTTTTGAAAGTGGGATATTTTACTAAGTTATAATGGAAATGTATTACTCTTATTTGTGCTTCATTTTCAACGAAACAGATCTTCAAGGGGGTTATAGAATATCGTCATGCTGTATTTTATTGTATTACACTGATAGAAATGATTCTGCATCTTGATAACCATGCATTTTGATTTCAAGTTACTTAATTGCCCTGATCTACAAAGTAAAGCTGCTCAGCTTTGCTCACAAAGATACAAAACACTAGATTTGTTATTATTTATTTATGCCAACGAACTGGTTTGAGAATTTAATGCCATTCTGGCAGTTTGTCACAATACCTCAGTGGTAGAGCAGCCGCCCGGTAAGCGGAAGGTCTGTGGTTCAAATCCCAGTTGTGGCATTGAATTTTTAAGTTCCAGTTCTACCTCTCAAACTAGATTTGTTCTTCAAATTCCTTAAAACAATTTGACAATTTGACAATTCGACGAATCCCACTCCTGACACCAGTGTGACAAAATGACAACATCGGTCTAGTTACTTTTCTCTCACTCTTTTCAATTTCAAGTTTTGCACAAAAATACAATTCTCTTCTGCTGGCGTTAAAACTGTCTTTAGTCTTTTCTGATATTTCAACTCACAACTGCTTTCTTCTCGTCAGCTTGACTCAGTTCTTTCACTGTCTTTCCTCAATTTCTCTGTCTCTCGTACAGTAACTCTGAATATACAATCACTTAACTCTCATTAAAACTTCTTCACTTCGATGCGACATGTCTATCAAAGCGACAGCACCACACACACACAAACACACACATACACACAAACACACACATACACACACAGCTGTCTCGCACTGACCGATTCATGTCTGTAACCATAACTAACTCGTTGTCTCGTCTCATATAACGGAAATGACATCATACGATCCTTTCTGGAACTTCTACAAACACGCCGGCCGCCGGATGCCTCGCTAAAGCCCCAGCAATCGTTTGTTAAGTGCCGCGCTCATTGTTGTTAGTCACCAATACACAAACCGTCGCGCGAAGCAGCTTGACCTTGAGCACCTTTATTTGCTCGCCGGCCTGGTATGTGGTGTGAAGTAGCTTAGTCCCGACCGCCCTTAGTGTGTGCCGGGCCCGGCGTCACAATAGTAACAAACCTATACTGGCAGATTTCCTTAACACGGGATTTAGTGTTTACCACTTGCTAACCTATAATTCCGCAAGAACGGCCAACAAGCTCTATAAAATAAGGTTCTAGTCGATATGAAACAAATAGATGCATGCATACTACGTGGAGAGTTTACTCCACAGTCACAAAACACCTTCAACTGCCTTGGATTGGATTGTGGGACACAAAATGACATGCAAAATCCAAGCTTATCAACAAATATACAACACGTTCAATAGGAAAACCAAAAACATTCAATTGAAGCTCCACAATGGATGTGAGTTTTAATTTTACTAGCAGAAGTTGGCACTGCACTCTTTCCCTCTGCACTTGCGTCAAGCCAAATTGTTTATTGTCGTGACAAAAATAACACAGTGACAGCGTGAAGAGGATGTTTCTAAAGCTATTTATAGCGCATGGAAATCTGAAGTACCTAAGCGCTTGTAAATCCTTCTTTAAAGCATTTAAATTGAGGCTCAGAGCTTGTGAATCGAAGAAACATTAGACAGGAATTATAATTAAACTATAGACACTAAGTCGCCTCCACGTGTTGCCTTCAGTTTCAAGCCGTTACAAAATGTACAGCGGAAGTGGAATTAATGATTAAAACCAGCCATACAGTCTGCTGGATGTTCAACAATGTTACATTGTTTCGTGTCTCAGTACTATAATCTGTTATGTCCTGAATCTACACCGTATGATATTTATGAATATGAATATTTATTTACAGGCTCCGGTCCGTGTTGCAAACGACATTAGTTGAGAGCTATTTTGTGTGTTTGCTTTGCACTTCATGTTTGTTAACTGTAGAGGAGGTGGGGAAGGGGAGGGTCAACCACCGCTACAGTAACCTGTTTGTAAGGCAACGCGACTGAACCGCCGCTACCCAAAGTGTGCTACATCACAAAACCTCTCTGCAAATATAACTGATAAGTTGATCGCATGCAACCGGAGCTCAAGTCTATTTATTTATTACGATTTCCAAAAGGTTCCAATTTTATTTCTAACTTCCAAATTCCAAACGTAATTTCTCTGAAGGGTAATAACTGTTTAAATCTAGTTTTTTTCAATAAAATTTAATGGACGTAATTTACATGTAACAGAAATAATTTACACCGACAAGTTGTCACCCACAACACTTAGGTAATTCCATTTGTCTATTAATTTATTAGTGGCTACTTACAACTTAAGGCATTCAATGAGCTTTTGTAAAAATACACAAGACAAAGGAGGGGGCCCCCACATTAGTGAGACATAACTGTGAACTTAGGCCAGTAGGCATTTTAGTGTCTCTAGCCCCACCCTTAGGAAGGAAGAACGAGGGGAGACACCTGAAGGGCGACCAGATACGGATAACGATAGGCGTAAGCATGGACGGGATCCATACGCCGCGCGCATTTTATATTATATCCGAGTTATGTTTACATTGAGGGCCTACCAACTAGGCCTAAAGAAAATGCACGATTGTTTACTCTTTCTGCTGTGTAGCTGCTTAAGGTAAACAAAGTATTGTATTCAATTCATAAATTTGATCCCGATTTCACCGAAAATGAGACCTTGAAGTTCCATACAAGAAAGGAAAATAAAAAATGAATTTGTTACATTTGAATATCCTTCCTAAACATTCGTTCACAAATTACTTTTATGCAAGTTTTCTTTTATATCTACAAAGATACAAAGATGCAAAGACTGAAGCGGTAGTCAAATCTTTAAAAAGCAGTTTGCCATTTGCTGGCTTTGAAAATCCGCTCTTTGCATAACTACGAGAAACAAACGGTGAGCGGCTGACTTAAAAAAATAACTTAAAATACAAATTAGTAACAACAAATATGTACGAAATGGTTAAAACCACCAAAATATTCACTAAATTGTGTATTTCAACTAGATACATCAGATTATTGTAAAGTAGGTTCCCATTTTGAAACAGCTGCATCCCAACAGCTCAGTGCCATACTTGATCACTAGTGTTTACAAGGTTTGGCTTCTTTCTCGTTGCTATGGTAACTGTGTCATGTTTGTATAAACACAAGAATACAGAGGGCAGTTGTAGGAGTAATAGCTTTACAAAAAGGTCGCGCGTTAGTTCTTGGCGAATGACATTTTTAAATGAGAGGCTAGATGCGAGTCACTTACTTTGTGCAGTACCCAAAGTTTAGCCTTCCCTTACGGTTTGCCATTTATAAAGCTCCTTTGAGTCGTTAATTTTTTTATAAGTGTGAAAATATGTTCCTTTTAAGACGTACGTGAAATAAAGAATTTATAGCATTAGTCATTTTGGAACTGTTATTTGCTATTGATCGACTTAACTTGTAGAATATCAGTAATAGCTTCTGGTGAGAAACTCGCCTAGGCTCAGGCTTGCTCGCTCTTGTCATTCATCGCGGTCTGTTTTGTAGGATAGGTTTAATAGGTACACATAATAACATACAGCGGATTTTATTGAAACACATATCTTATAAAACCCACTGCTTAGAGACAGAAACAGGAATATTACACTCTCTCTGTCTTTCGTTCTCGCTCGCTATGCGCTGGCAGGTCACGTGACTTGGAGCCATGCTACTGCACAACCTGCACTGAACCGCCTTTGTATGTGCTTCCAACTATACTGGAATAGCAAGCATAGGCACACCAACGGCCGCAATATTCTATTGGAAATGTGTTTGCTGTTTAAGAACTGGAGAAATGTTTGTGCATAACAAACCTGGTTCTGCAAAATATATCTTATGTATTAATCCTATAGTTGCGCACATCTGGTTGTAAGATTCTTGGAGATATAGACTTCCAAACAGAAGCTGTGTGTATTTTCTTTTAAAAACTAATTTTCCTTCGTGCACAAGGCACACTTTCGACACTAAGAAGACCCCCAGCATCACAAACAAAAGGTAAGCGTATCACAACACATCACGCCATGTGGGGAAACAAGCTGTCTTTTGTTTACTGCCTATCATCCTTCAGCGCTACCAACATAGTCGCTGCAGTGAAGTGTGGTTTGTTTACATCTCAGCACACAAACTTTATATATGAAACAATTCTGATACTGAAACAACAACATAATACTACCACGCATTAAGACAAGGCACGTACCTATGACTAAGAAATGAAAAAAGAATTTTATGAAAATGTCAAATTAAAGGAGTGGTTGTTAAAACTACCCTAGTTTCTATTTATCTTGTTTTCATTGTATGTCATAGATACGTTCAGAAACTACTTGCGAAACAAGGAACTAGCCAATATTATTAAAAGGTGTGGCAGTCTTGTATTTCTTAAGATTGTTTGCTCTATAGAATCTACCTTTCTAATTACCAGTACCCTCTTAATAATTTTCACCTCCTGTCCTTAAAATTGGAGTTGTGAAAATGAATGTTAGGCCTGACTACGTTATAGCAAAATGTCTGAAGTTCCATTAGCAGAGCTATTTTTAAAGGTGCACTTAATATGTTGTAATGTGTTTCTTCATGCAACTGAAAATTCATTTATGCCCTGAATAGCATGAAAAAAGTGGTTGCAGTTATATTTGGCATCTTCTGGTGTATTAGGATAATGGGATACAACAAAGCATTTAAATCAATTATGCAAATTACCTTTACTTAATTCGCATAAACGGGAGACAAAATCTGTATACTTTAATACAGTAACTTCCATTAAACTTGATTAAAGAGTTGGTGGTACCTGTGATGGTCAATGGCAGCGACCAATCAGCATGGGTCGTTTATATCGTTAGCTCACCCATGAGGCAACAGCAGTATAACAAGTGAAAGTTGTGTCTACAGTGCGGCACTGGCGTTTCTCGAGACCTGGCAACGCTGTATTGCTAGTTCTTAAGCGGGAGTTTCAAACAGACTATTTTAAACATTTCGTGTTTTAAGCACTTTACACATTTGCAGACCACATCGCTACTTTGTAAATTTACATGGAGAATATGTATATACATGACCACATAGTAGAATATGGAGATAACTGTTATTTAGAGGCTCCCCTTAGTAAAAAAATAATTTAGCTTAACAAGTTAATAATTTCGGTAAATTTAACAGGCATCCGACTCTATACTACCCGGATATAGGTCAACTTTTGTCAGATAAAATCACACATGAGTTTTCCACAAGAAATGAAGTGCTTTATTGCGAACACACCAAAAAGTTACTAACATTCCATGGGCGAGTTTTCTATTATTTGAGCTACACTTCTAAAATCGATAATATGCACTCTTTGACTTATCTAGTCACTGACCTAGAATGTTGAGGGACACTTGGAGTGAAATTTTCGTCAATATTGTCAAAAAATTGAAAATTGTTTTTTCACCTTAAAATGTTTCTGAACACCCTGTACATTTGGATCAGCTAACATTTTTCATATCCCCCACTCCATGTGGTCATTACGGCCCTTTCAAATAGCGCTCCTCCCTTAACGTACACAGGATGCTCCTATATAAAGGCCTGTTTTTCTCAAAACTACATTTCTGCACATTCCAAAAGAAGGTCGCGCCTGAGTTTTGCTTCAAATGCAATGAAAATTTCCAAAAATATTCATAAATAGCAGCTAAACAAAAGTAAGATTCAATATTGATGTTATCATTAACCTGAATTCCAAAAACATCTTTTTTGTATGAAAAAATCAATAATTTTTAAGATTAAATTTTCTTTGTTGTTAAAAAAATATGTACAGCATAATCAGCAAACGTATTTGAAATATCTCTTCATACAATTGTTACCCATGTTTTAGAGTATCAGTTCTACCAATATGAATGAATTTTGAAGAGTCAATAGACGCGAGCTCTGTTTGGAAAATGTACCTATTAAATTCATAAAATAATTTATATATCATAAACGAATTATCCAATTTTAATGAAATTTGGTGCATCTCCTATTCTCATATAAATACAAACACAGTAAAAATTTCAGAAAAATCTATCAAGTAATGTAGAACTTTCAAATTTCACTCCCAGTGTCCCTTAACTAGGAAACCTCGTATCTTCTTCACAAAATGTAGATTCCGCCATCCGCCACTTTTGTTCATAGTTCGACACTGTATTTACTTAGTTACATTATTATTTAATGCAAGAGATCGTCTACAGTCGATCTGGTGTTGGTTTTAAGGAGGTGTTTACTGTAGAACAATTAGGACAGTGAAATTTCGATTCAAAAATATAATTTAATTAAAAGTTTATATTTTAATAAATCCCAACATATTACAAGAGTGTAACGCACATAGATTTGGATATCCACCATGTTTTATGTTCAAGAAATACTCCAGTGGGAATAGATGCCAGATAGATTACAGCATCCTTGCACAGGCAAAATTTTCATAACCATTTCAATTGCTCTCTTGAAAGTATTTGTAGAAAACTGGCAACCACGCTGATAGGTAAGGGAGGTGTATATCACGTAAACTGGAAAAGCACGCCCTACTTGTGTGTGTAGTCCTGCAGCAGGTAGACGATGCGCCAAGGAGTGTGCTTGGTTCATGGTCTTGCTAGTCAGACAGTCAGACAGTCAGTTAGTCAGGCCTAGCATTACTGACGACCCCTCCACTGTGCTCTGTGCAGACGCCGAGACACTACGTGGTGACAGATACTGTGGACAGGCCTCGACGTGCTGAAGAACAGTACTCGTACTCGTACACGAAGGAGTCCACGGCCTCGGGCAGCGGCGTGCCTACTCGCAGCTACTCCACTTCCAGCGAGAGAGTGTCTCGTGCCGCTGGCTCAGGACCTGGCAGTTACTCGTACAACGTGGAGCGCTCCTCACGCAGCTCCGACTACCCAGGCTCCTACCACTCCTCCTACTCCTCTACTACTTCCGGCAGACTGCCTCACGGCACCACTTACCGCCACTACTCTTATCGTGTCTAAACCTCTTCACTAGATTTAGTTACTTCACTGTCCAAAACCCACAAATTCCCTTTACAAAACAAGGAAAGTTATCCAACAGCTTCATCTAATGTTTGGCTTAATATTTTGAATTCTCTAAACATGATTTGGTTATTTTATTCTTAGTTTTTGCAAACCAAGCTTGACATAAATGTCTTTTTGTCTGTATGAATATTACCCGTTTAAAACACTATTTTAAAGGTTATCTTGTTCATGAAAGCGTACAATAAAACCCATCACCACCTGATAATATTTACGCTAATATTTGCGTAGGACAAAAACAGCTATTTTACATAAAATTACTTCCGAAAGATTTCAACCGATTGCTACTAAAGGTAAAAAATGTTAGACGCATTCATTTAACCATGGTAGCATTTTCGAGATCTCTGATTCAAAATTCCATCATGTGGTGGAATTTTTATATAAAAATGTAAATCCTGAAGCGAAAAGATCAAGTTTAAAGTTGAAATCTATTCAACCACCCAAAATAGTTTGAAAGTTTCAAAATTATAGTGATCATGTCACTGCAGATTACTAAAAATATTTAAATAATTGTTGTAAATCTTGATAGAGTAATGTCCTAAGGCATCCAAAATTACATATTGTGTCTAAAATGTTATTTACCAAATAAACTGTTGATTTTTTTGTATAACTTGCCTGCAAGTGAATTGTTTTATAAAAGCGACGATATCTTAGCAGTTTCCAAGTTAATAAAATGTATAAATATATTTACCTCAAGCACATATTAATCAATTATCTAGCCCCCTAAGAATTTTGGTTTAGTACTGTAATAAAATATTTTAATGTGGAGAAGATCCCCTAATAAAAGTCAACTCATTTAACTAAGATTATAAATATATACCTTAACCTGATTTAATTCCTAAAATTATAGATTTTCTCCAAATTCACCAGCACATCCCTCTCCAGCATGCTAAATATTTTAATAGTGTGTCTCAGTACCCATTTGGCTTTTTCAGCATTTTTCAACTAAGGAGTGTTGTTTATATGTTTAAGTGCTGCCAGTAATTAGACGCATTTAGAACGTGTTGTATTGCACAAGACGTCTCTCAGCATTATTAACACGGCTAGTTGACAGACAGCTGTTTCCCCACGTGGCGTCCCATGCAGTTCATGACTAATGGAGACCCTCTCTTCTGTTCTTCCCCAAAACCCTGTCCTTTATGCGCGTCCCACTGCTGCCACCACCAAATTATCTGGAGTGCAGAGTAGCAAGTGGCCTCGACTGTATGGAATGGGCAAGGTAAGTATTTCAGTGTGGCAATTGTTCAGTGTTGTGACGTACGCTCTAACTGCACTCGCCCGCCGCACCGATCCAATCATCGACATTTTGTTTTATGTTGCCTGCCATCTCCAGAAAGATCTTCCACATCACAGCAGCTGTTGTCCTACAAACCATACCTATGTGATACAACATTTGTAAAATGTAAATAATTCTGCTGCTTTAATGAAGCCAGTGATTTAATATATATACACATCAATACACGAACAGCAATACTTTTATTTACTTCATTTCATCATGTTTTGGAGTGAACCAGCAAATAATTGTTTGTTTTTAATAAATGAGCTAAAAATAAATGACATAAGTGACCGCTACAACAATATCAAGGTTTCTCAGTGAAATCCTTTCAATGAAAGCACAAAGTCGATACTGATAGAATGATGGGTTAACAAACCTAAGGAACAATTACTGTTTCCATGAGGAATTCAAATCGATTTGACTCCTTATTCCGGATAGAATACTGCATGGAAATGCAGACTCAAATCGAACTCAATCCTTGGATCCAATGCTCTTAGAAGTTGGATCGGATCGAAATGTTTCCGCCTGAAACACCTAACCAGTGCAGCGTGTTACAACGAAAACGGTAGAAATTAGCAACTTTGGCGGATTCAAATGTATTTAAATCCGGTAAGTGTTTCCATGCAACACAATTTCGATCCGATCCCACTTCTAAGAGGATCGAATCTGAGAATTCAGTTCGATCTCAATCCACGTTTCCGGGTAGTATTCAATCGTCAATGAGAACTCAAATCGATTTGATTCCCCTATGGAAACAGTAATTGTCCAGGTAAGATTAAGCCTTCTTGCAGGCAGACAAACGTAGAAAACTTAGAACATTGGATAAAATATTGAAATCTGTATTTAACAGTCCGAGTGGGGTTTGGTAAATAATCAAAATAAGTTCTAAGAGCAAACATTTTTATTTCATTTTTTTATTAATGCCCTCCAGCGCAGTGTCATATCTGACGGTGAAATGATGCTCAAATGAGTCCGAGGTCCTTCTCAGGATAAGGGAAAACCTCGGTAGAAACCTTATCCGGATAACTCGCGACTTCTAGGACGTGAGGTAGATACGCTACCACCACGCCACAGAGGCGGTACCTACATCGCGCTCTGCGTACTCGCTATTTGATGAACTCGCTCATCTAACCCCGCCGTGACCTATTTCAAACTTCTTTGATGTTTATGTATGTAATAAGAGTTAATGACATACACACTTTCATACGCGTATGTATGTTATTAAGCTAAATTAATTAATGTTACGTTATGACAGAGGTCATTCAGCTTGGTTTAACATGCACCGCTCGTCCTTTACTTGTTGGTTTACTCGGGTAATTAAAATGTACACAACGTTTCTTCACAAATAATGTTCTATACTGATAATTACTCTGTAAATGCCCTATGGAAAGCAGAGATATCTCTCTCGTATCTTTACACCCAATTTACTTTACCATAAATAATGATGATATTGATATAGAAGCACTAAAACGAAATGTTATTAACTCTCTGTCCAAATTAAAATTTCAAGAATAAAAGAAATCGTTTTGATCCATTAAAACTACTAGATGACCCGGTGAACTTGTACAATCTAAAATTAATTTGTTTTTAACTCTTCATATCTGATTACCAATCCTAATCAAACTCCAATTCATTGAGATCATTAAACGCATCTCTACGGTTTGAATGTTGTTTGGTTATTAAATGAAACTAGTTTGTAATTGAAATGAGTTCAATGCCTTTTATTTACATGAATGCCAAATTTATTCACAATCCTTTATTTCTACGAAAAAGCTATTTTAAATGTATTAGATGCAGCTGTCAAGTGATAGTTTTGCCACAAACGCCATATATTGAAAGTAAAATTACAGCTCGTCCTCTCCTTGGCATTGTAATGAATACTGTAAAATGATGCAATTGATTTCACAGCCACTCAAATTTGTTGAGAACTTTATAATATCGAAATCCTCAAACTAATTAATCGAGTTTTGCTAAAATACATTTTATGGTTATGTCCAAGCTCCTCTAACTCTCCGAGTCTGGCTAAAACTAAATTGAATGACATTTTTTGTTTCTTTCTAAGTCTGTAAAGTCAATTTACCTTAATAGAATGGCTGATCAAAATGAATGTCCGCAAAATGTAATTAAAAAATACGATTTTATGTAATAGATGCAATTGTCAAACGATAGATCCACCACAAACACCATATACTTAAAGTAATCCGAACTGGCAATTCCCATACAAAATTACTAATTTCGATTTTTCCGATTTTTCGACTGTTCCTTCCTATACAAAAAAATTATTCAAATCGCTCTAGCCATTTTCGAATGATAAATTACAGGTCTTTGTTATTAGCTATTCAAATTATTTTGTTTTCTGGAAAAAAAAAAAAAAAAAAAAAAAAAAACAGGAAAAGAGTCTTACTTCACAAAATTCCGTAACATTCCAAGTGTCTGATGTTAACGGCTTAAGAAAGAATAGTTGGAAACCCCCGACATTAGCAGGATGTTTGTGAAAGAGCACAGAAAAGATCTGGCATAAACTCAGCGCTTACGTAACAACTGCCAACCTTGCGAAACGAAAATTCTACGCCGCATGTTTATGCGCAAGTTGCCAAATCTTGCCCGCGTTCTATCAATAGAATCCGCCTGGTTTACACAAATCATCTTTTGGCGTGCTGTGTGCAAGCTGCGATTTCTTGAGCAGTTAATGGGCGAGCGATTCCAAACAGTCTTAATTAGCAACTTGCTTACGTAACACAGGATGAAAGAAATGTATTTGAAATTGTAAAACTAGATGCACACCAAGCAAAGAAATGTGCCTTTGTATCTGCGGAAATCTGTAGTCGATAGTCTGAAATTTGCAGCCGTCCTTCATCCTTGGAACCAACGCATCCTGTTTGAAGCTTTTAACAGTAGCAATAGAAGGATCTTAGAAGAGGATAACAATCATTTTGCTTGAAGAAAAAAGAATAACACAAGAATAAATGAACGACGTAATACTACTCTCAAAAGTGCACCGTGTAGTATGTAGCTATTTGTTTAATTAAAGGAATTAAAATTTATAACAACATTCAGTAATTCACAAGATACAAAGCAATTATGCTCGACTGTCGGTCAAGTTATAAATCGTGCATATTATTGCATTGGTGTCCGACATTTTAATCATGTATTTGTTATTCTATTGTACATATGAAAATCAACAGTTACGCCTTCAACTGCGAATTTAATGATTTTATTGATATGTTGTTGACACAATGATACAGAGAATATTTATGCTATAATATATAAAAAAGTAGACCTTCAAAAACGAGAAGGCAAATTGAATTTATTAGAATGTTATTTACAATATTGACACTAATTGGGTATTAAATAAACATTTTAGCTTTATTTCATATACGGGAATCGATAGTTTCGCTTTCAGCTCCATGGGAATGTGCGCAGATGTGACAAGCATTGATTGCTAAATACAAATCTTTTGATTGGTAGTTAGCAGTGTCGTCCGTTGTAATGGCGTACATATGGCATGGTCGAGCATAAAAGGAATACAAGCGAAAACAAAGTAAAAAATACATTTATTAGATAAAGCTACTCAAATTACAACAATTTCTAATAAAAATTGTGTGAGCTATTAATGCAATAATTAAGTGCAAACAGCAGTGCTCATAGTTTCCTAATGCACATAATTTGAACCTTATAAAACAGAATTTGAAAGAAAGCAATGTACTATAGCAGGATATTTCTCAAGATAAGGAATAGAAATAAAACAAAAGTTTAACTTTAATCCTCAACTGGGTTATCTTATTGTGTACTTCCAATCAGCCCATATGAATTAAAACAAAAAATAACCACACATATTGGAGAGTTTGAATGGATTCGCTACGTTTCACTCGATTATCAAAAACAGTAGAAAAATACGTCTACATTATTAATTTAGACAAATAGGTGTGAGCTGCAACCCATGATGACATTGCAATTATTCTAATGTGAAATATAATTTGATAATAGAACAAAGGAATATCGGGCTAATATATATAATTGAATTTATCAGGAATGTATGTTCGTAAACCTCTTATCGAACTAGAGGACATTAACGTTTCTGAAACACCGCGTCGGTTAGATGAAATTCCGCCGAACAGATCGCTATGCATTCTTACAAGGTATTGAGAGATCTTTGAAATATGATTAGCCTCGTATCTTTAATTTTGAAAAATATGACAATACAAAGCTCTTTTAAATATCAATTTTACTATGCATATGATACTAAATCCATTTGCTCTGAAGTAGGTCAAATATTTTAACCTATCTACAATGTTATTATTGTCAATAACATTCAAATACTAGCATTGTGGATCAAATTTTATCCACCATTAAAGACTTCAAACATAATTAAAATAAGAACAAAACAAGTATTGAACAAGAGAATAAGTATTTATAAATGATATTCAAAATACAACTTTGGATTTTGGAGTATAGTAATTTTTGCCGAGTTCTTTCAGAAATACCTGGCATATGCTTCAAAGACCCTGGTCATCAGCTCCTCTTCACTATTAATGGCCTCCCGTACACTTACTGCGTAAGTAAAATGGAAAATTGTGATAATAGGCGGTTAATTTGAAAGCACTTCTAGTAAACGGAGCACTTTAGTATCTGCTGATAACTGAGATTAATAACTGGAACAATAAAGTGCTGTATAATATGCGACAAAATCCATTACCGTTTTAGTAACCAAATGCTGGTGTTAGGTTAAGTGATATAAACAATGTTAAAAACAAAATACAAGCGGTATTCCATAATGCAAAGAAAACAAATGCCGAAGGCGGAACAAGGAATATGTTGTGGCAGAATTGCATATAACCCGACGCGGCATTTGAAACTCTTTAATAGCCTCTAGCTCAAGTAAAACCCCCGATTCACGTCTGGAAATTATTCGGTGTTATTCTACTCATCCTGTATATGTGGCACACGTCAAGTAAATGGAATACTTCCGCTAATGCAGACACACACTTAGGAAAACCACGTCGCCTACTTACCATCAGAAAAGTTCAGCAGAAGACTTAAGGGCACTGGGAGGTGTTTTTACCTCAATAATGAGGTTAATTTGACCAATACTTTAAATTAAACTATAGCAGCAACCAATCATTAGAATAAATTGAAATTTGATGTAATTACAATCCAAGTGTTGGTACATTTAACTATAGCATAACAATTAACCTAAAAAGATGTTACACCTCATACTTCAGGTGAACTTCTCTTGTAGGGATTTGAAGCTACAGGCACCTTCCAGTGTTCTTGAATGGATCTTTAAATATTGTTTCTAAAATAACCTTCATGAAGACTAAACTGTGACAAAACATATCATAAGAAAACATCATATGCTATTTCAGTGTTTGCTTTGCAAACTGTAAACTGTAACCATTTTGTTTATTATTTATGTTATTATGTTATTTATGTACAAGTGCTGTAACATTTTCTTTTTCAGCAAATTAAAACATGTATAATGTATTATAACAATGATGTCATGTAACAATGTGCTTAACAGTTTATTGTTGTTAATATAGTAATTATTTTGTTCAAATTATAATGTAACCTTGCTGCTGCTATTGCTTAACTGCTCATAAATTATTTATTAACACTTTAATCAGATTTTACATTGGTTCTAACAGTTAGCTCTTGTTTTTGTAGCAATTATGTATAATACGTCTTAACTTTTGACAGAGCTGTTTATTTTTATAAGTTTTAAATGCCTAACAAGAAACATTAAACTGCTAAGCTATTTTTGCTCAAGATATTTTGATATGTATCAACAATATAACATTTCTGTACGCATAATAATCAACAAAACTAATGAATGTATAGTTCTCTTTTTTCAATAAAGGTTTACTATTTTTAAAAACGTTTTGTAGATTTTTCCTTCAACATAACTTCAGGTTTTGCTTAAAAGATTTTGTGATTATTTTTCATGAACTAGACGAGAAAAAAACGAGTATTTCTTCCAAGATGAGAAGCAAGAGGGGATTACAGGCTGAAGATAGCAACAGTATTTGAATTATAGTTCCCATGCACGTAAAAATGACGTATTTCTTAATAAATCTGCAGTTCTGTGCAACAGTTGCTCCTTTTCCTGCCCAGAGAAGTTGTATAGTAAATAACGAGCAGAAAAATAAAAATTTACTCTTAAAACGTGAATTTCTGTCCTTTTTCTTAGAAATTATAAGTAGAGAACTGAAAATTTTAGTACGTGTATCTATACAGCAAGTAGTTAAACTTTCCGAACTACGATCGTAATTTTATCATAAAGAAAGCAACAGCAATGCAAATTGTTTCACATTTTGACTTTTTTGACTTTACAAATATTTTTTTAATTTATAGCAAACTGATATGTATAACTAAATAATTGACGTTCAGAAAATAGCAGATTATACTATGAACAAGCATGCAAAAGTGTGATTCTGCAACAGAAGTATTTTCAGAGAAAAGGGTGCATTAATTCACGTGTTTAAGAGTAAATTTTATTACCTTTCTGGTGAATGAAATAATGTTTATAGATTCAACCACGTAATTTATCAATACAAATAACCACTTGAAATAACTCATGATTTACACAATAATTCATAAATATATCAGGAGAAACTATTGAAAACTTTAATATTATGGCAATTTAACTTGCTAAGGTGTAATTTCCATATGCTCAGACTATCATGTCCCCTTAAATGAGAATGTGAAAATGTGTAATTTTAATTAAATATAAAGCTCTGTTAGTTTTACACAGAGCGCGGAAAATCGCGCAGAAAATGTTGCAGTGAAAGGCAGTACCAAACAAAACATTAAGAGTATGGTGTTGCAGATGGAATATAACAACAGGAACGCTGAATGGGCAAAATAGTTGAAATCTGCCTTTATGAAACTTCTTCACTACCTCACACTAATCTCAACCATAACTTGTTGCTGTTTTCTTAACAATATCTTCAGCAGGTTTTCACAAATGTTGAAGAAATTCTCGTTTATTATAATAGAAACTGCTTTTATTTGTATTTTGCATTTTATTAGAATAAAATATTTATATTTTGAAAAGCAACGATGTGTTTTTTTCTTATTGTCAGCTAATCAAACAAATTCTTCTGGGTTCTCACAAAGTTGAAATATTTAAGCGAGTGGATTCTAAATAAGAATATTTGTATAACAATACTGCAAAACTTCAAACAGTTGACTCTTCCGTGTATTTTTAAAATCGTGATTTTCCAGGGTCCGTAGATGACGAGTATAAAAGTTGCAAGTATAACAGGTTATAAAGTTATGACTTGATCTCGAGAGACTGCCAAGAGAGCTGTAATACTTCCTAAGGAAGCCGAAGTGTGTCCAGGGAACTCCCACGTGCGGTATAAGCACTGCCGGAAGACAGTTAAGTTTTTCTTCCACCTCTTTTACTATGCCTTCCTTCTTACTTTAATCCTACCGTACACAAACACACTGTGTATGATTCCGGGATTAATACCCCAGTTGATGCCACGTGCTAGCAGGACCAGCAATTTTATCTCTTTGTGTAGAACTTGCCTATATTGGACAGGAAATAAATCGTACGAATTCCAAAATTGCTAAATAATTTAAGCGTATAGCTCAGTACTGCTGGGATAATCGCTGAAAGATACTGAAAATCTCGGGGTAGAAGACTTTAGAAACGCAGGCCTAAAAAAGAAATTCAAAGGTTTTGAATGTTTACTGTTATATCGAAAAATATAATCATTTTGATCTCAAAATTCACTTTATAAAATGTTTATTGTTCGAAGTATTCCATACTTATCCAATTTTTCTTATAACGGAGCTGAAAAATATAAATATACATCAACATGCTTTCAAAATTATTTTCCTTTGAACAAATCCAGCCCATCATTTGGAGCATTTGAAATAGGGTGGCAGAATTCATGTTTAAACCAATAACTTGATGGCTAAAACTGCATGAAATGTTAAACTACTAAGTATAGTTGAAGACATGAAGTGTTTAGAATCCGCTGGTGAGGATAGGACTAGGTGAGGATTCCAGAAGAATTACAGCTACATACATGTAACGCTAGGCACTAACGCTTGCAAAGTCCGAGCCCGCGGTGCTAATACTGTCTGTTTCTGCACAAAACGCCAATAGCAGCTTACGCACTAACGAGCTCGCCTACACTAACGTGCAACACTAACACGATAAGAGCGAGCAGCACTAACGTGGTGAGCCATGCACAGGGCCAGACTTTCCACCACATGATCCCGCACGTGGCCCACATGAGACTCACCCCGGTTAGCGCCCCAGTGCACACCGTGAGGGTGAGGCCCAGCGTGATCCTGGCCGAGATCGACCGCATCCAGCACAAGATGCGACCATCCATGTCCTACCAGCCAGAGGAGGACTTCCTCAACACCAGGTCCATCATGGTAAGTTCCTCAACGGCTGATTTATACAGGTATTCTCATTTTCTTGACAGCTCTTGTGGCTGTTGGTGCACTCTAGTGGCAATATTGCACCAACTGAGTAACTTTTCCGCAGATTAATGTTGTATGTGTGTTTCTGTATGATAGAAGTGATAGAGACGTACATTTTGCCCTAGAATTCCCTAAACTTTGCAGACAGCACATGAAGAGATAATGCTGTTCATCAGTGCTGCCACGTCAGTGTCATATGGGTGTGTTCATAAATTCAAAAATTAAAATAGGACTTAATAGACTTAATATACATTTTTACGAATGATTTATATGCCATAGTTAGAGCTAAGAGAGATATTTAAAAATATCGTGGCAAAGTAGATCCCTAAGTAGTTGCTTTGATTGTGTGGTTCATTTATCACATTCATTTGCGGTATTGTAACGGTTTCCCACGGTCAGTTTTGCGCAAATAGCATAAATTCGTCAATACCTATACATCTCTGCATTTTGCAGAAATTATGTCATTGCTAGTTTTCTTGTAGAGGGTACATGGGAATACATTAGGCTCCAAGCGATAGTCACATATTTTCTTCGTTGTACATTTGAATTTTACAATACTTATGCTTTTCTGTGAAACGCGTTTATAAAACCCACGCCAGTGTTTCCGGCGCGTCAGGTACAGTTGAGAAAATGTAACATTTCCTCTATGTGACGTCACTGCGAAATTAAAATGCTGTCAGTTTTGAAAGCTTTCATTTCCCGAAGCGGTGCATATATGGGCATTTTGGTGGTATTAAGCAAGGACAAAACAACCAACGACATCCTCTTCTTTTTCTTCTTTTTGAGTTTAAGGGTTCCACAATTCCTCTGGCAACTGAAATTTAAGAAAACAAAGATCCTGGCCTTTAAGGGTAAATACGCAGTAAGAAATAAAACAATAAAAGATAACAGAATAGAACAGACTTCATTGTTTAACTATTTAGGTACGATAGCTTCATCGTATAAAGAAAAAGATATTTACTTTAAACTTAGTCAATTTTTAAATATTTGTCGAATGTTAAAAAAAAAACTGAAAGAAAAAATCAGGAAAGAAGAAGAAGATAACGTTGCTTGTTTTATTATATGGTAGTGATACCTGGACTGTGGACAAATGTAGCTTAAAAAGAATTGAATCACCAGAGATGAGATATTTAAGATCAGCAAAGGGAACTAAGGTGCAAGACAGAATATCAAATGAAACTATTAGAGAAAACTTGAATATTGAATGTATATGTAATAAATTAACACGTTATAAAAATAATTGGTTAAATAATTTGGAACGAATGTCAAAAAATAGAGTTCCTAAACTAACAATGAAATACCAACCAATAGGAATCCGAAGATTTTCACAATGATTAAAATATATATTCTCATTGTAATTGTATTTCATTGTATATTTTATTATTAACTTATGAACAAAAATCTATATAAACCCGCTCCAAACTCTTAGGATAGTTTGGGTTTAAAATATATATTTTAGGATGTTTTGTTCGTGTATACATATTATGGCAAAAGTTTCAAAGTTTGACAAAGATGGTAAAGGCCCATAATCCAATCTGTATATTTAAAGTCTGTATTAATGAACATAGCAAAAGTTAGATTTAATATAACTCCTGCATACACATAAGTGAAATGCACAAAATACGTCGGAAGGTTAGGTTACCAACACTAAATGCAAGAAATTCAATTTTGAGCCATAAAAGCATAAACGGAAGTGATGAAAAAGCTCTATCGTGGAAAAATATGTTTAATGATACGAAAGGATACGAGATACGTGTTGCTGAAGTTAATAATTCTTTTTATTCTCACTAAACGACGGTGCTGAAAGTTTTACAGCCTCTAAAAAAGGAATAACTCGTCACCACATGAATCAAATCAAAGGAACGGGGTCACCGGTCCCGAAATATCCAGGTGTTGCGTATAAGGAAGACCACGTGGATATTCAAATGTTATAGCTTGCTCAACTGAAGTGTAACTAACAAGTAACATCTGCACAGCGATGAGCGCAAGGAATGTGAAGCAGGAAGTAACCTAAGGTGTTTATTATTTCTTAAACCGGGCTACGGATGTCTTTGTGTGTTTTAACAAAGATCAAGCAAAGCAGAGCTCTGTCTTTAGAGTTGACGTTAGTAACAGATTTCTGAAAACAAAATACTAAATACGGCTGATTTGTAATTCGTATTCCTATAATCCCCTTGCACCTACAAGAAAATTATCATAATTTTTCCATATGTTTATTCTCCACTAACATGAAGATAGAGGAATAACGGTTTATAAGAGTAGAGAAGGTTATGTGAGTGCAACACAAGATTTTTGAGCATTTTTGCATACTCAAAGTCCTCCACAGGCCGCAATCTTTTGTTAATTTTTTTCAAAATACTTGCGCTAACTCTCAAAGTCCATTAAACAAAATAACCATAATTACCATCTGAAAGTTATTTAATACTGGGATATAAAGTACTTACAATAGTAAGTCGCCATTGGGGTAATTTGTCTCTGATGTGAGACTGCCTTTGTGGTTTACCAGGAGAAATACGAACTGGTTTGAGAATTTAATGCCATTCTGGCAGTTTGTCAGAATAGCTCAGTGGTCGAGCAGCCGCCCGGTAAGCGGAAGGTCTGTGGTTCAAATCCCAGTTGTGGCATTGAATTTTTAAGTTCCAGTTCTACCTCTCAAACTTTGCCCACACACAACTTATGTGTTTAAAAACACCAACAGTAAGTTTGTTGGCATAAATAAATAATAACCATATACATTTTTTAAAATATTGCTACAGTTTTGAGAGATAAATTATTTGGTAACTTTTGTAAAATCAACAAGTACTTTATACGATAATTAGGGAGCCAATATAACACACGTGAAATAGTATACGTTTATATAACCTCATTTGTTGTAAAGTCTGTATTTTAGATTTAAATGCATTAAAATGCATCGTGTACAGGATGCATTTAAATAACCATTCAAGCTATAATGTTGAAAAGTGGCTAAACATTACATCTACTGTATTAATAACTGGCATAAGTTTTAACAAGAGATGTTAAAGATCGGATTTTTCAAATGTTATACATATATTACCTTAAAATGAAATCACCTGTGTCAGCTGTCAGATCACGGCATACTGGATGAATGAACAATCGAACGTGTTTCGGAAACTAGCCATTGCTACCAACAGTGAGGATGAGGAAATAGCTAACCAAATAAGCTAAAATCAAAACGTACTAAAAACACAATTTTAAACGTGGAAAGGAAGGAATCTGCCCTTTCTTTTTGTAATGGAGTGTGAAGTGGATATTTATAGTATTACGATTCAGTAATGAGCTGACGTTTCACTCAATAAAATCGCATCCTTGCAGACGACCGTGTCTGGTCGATATCAAGGCATTTCTAAACACGATCTGTCAATATCAAACACGTAGGAATGGAATGATCCCGTTAATTTTACTATAACCTAACTAAAAATCTGATCGTCATCTCACATGACTTTCTCTAGCCTAAATCCTTATATAATCCCCGTACATTAGTGTGTTATATACAAAGAGGTCATTTTATCCACGATTACTTTTTTACTAAGAATTAAGCAAGAATTTCGTACACGATACGAAAAACAATACAAGTGTTCTACAATCACTTGTTACTTATATTTCCTCTAGTGTCTACTTAAGAAGCAATACTGCATTTTAACCAAAATTTAATTAAGAGATTTCACCGCTAATACATGTTTTACGACCCCTGAATTAAAATGTACATGTTTATAAAAAGATCCAGTGTACGGGCATGTCTGTGAACAACATAATTCAAAAACGAAAAGTCAGGTACAAATATATTTAAATTCAGCATCACCAAAAATGCGACTAATATTTTCAAGAATCATCCCCCCCCCCAAAAAAAATATATATATATATATATATATTTTACATGGAAAGTTGTTCGATACATTTAATTTCCTCAAATATGTATTTACGAGTAAGATATTTGCATTCTGTGAATAGCCTGTGAAGTCCTTATTCTGAATGAATCATGTTACCTGTGGTGAGCAGAGGTAGAGGACGCAGCGACCGGAAAGAGCTGTTCCACCGCGGGGTTAGTTTTTTATATTCACATTATTTGGAGCTAATGTAAATACTTCAAGCGTATAGTATTTTAATCAAAATTAAGTAATTTTTGGGAAAATGAAATCTTTCTAAAAATCTCCTATGTAAAGGGAGACCCATTTCGAAGTCTTTATGTTGCATCTTTGGAAGAGCAGCTATGGAACGTTTTCTAAAAATGATTTCTTATTTTTAAATTCAGATATTCTTAAAACGTGTACTTCCGGTCACATCTTGCAATCGAATTTTTGGGAGGAATACAGCACTAATGGAGGGTGGCAGAAATAGTAAACCTGAAATATAATTTTGATGTTATGGAAATATATTTTATGCTTGATATTTCCAAAGCACTGCTCTTGTGAGTAGATAAACCATACTATAAAAATTGCATAAATCTGTGACAGTAAGTGTATCCGAAGCTCAGATCTTCAGGCTGTGTGCTGCATTTTCCAAGCAGTGTTGGTACTACTCTTAAGGTCGACTGTACCAACAAATGTAGCGAAAGTGCAGCTAAGACCTCTGCCAACAAGCGTACAGCCGAAAATAACTGAGTTAAGAATAAGCGCATTTCGCAATTCATCACTCACTGATCCTGTGTATTTTTGAAAGACTTCGGTCGCGCTCAGATGTTTCATTTTTACAGCATTTCAAACTTCAACATTGTAACAATCTTTAATAATTTGTTGTTGAGTTAATGTAAGACGAACGTAGAAGTGCTGTTTAGATTTTATTAATCTTCGTTGGAATGAAGGTCTTATTACTCGCGGCACATTACATGAAACAGTCAATATTGTTTTAAAGAATGTTTTGAACAATTTATTAACACTTAAAAATCATTATCCTTCTCATGAAACACTTTTACAATTTTCTCGCTAAATATGGCGGACTTCTTCGCTAACAAACAAAATGGCTACGCACAGACAATGATTGTGCAAAGTCAATGTTCTGTTCCAGTCTTACCGCACTCGATTCATCTCAGTTATTGGCGATATAGTTCCTTTTTATGAATATCACAAAATTTCACAATTAATTATTCACTTTTCTATGTATGATTAGTATTCCTCGTCTTACAATATCGATCAAACTCACTTCTTCCTTCTCACTTTTTCCACAACAGAAGAACTCAGCCTACGCTGCCTATAATTTAACATGGTTACTTCAGGAGGCTGGGCTTTCTGTTGCCTTTATATTTGCAGTTTGAATCACTTCAGACGGCTTACACAAAAACACTGCCTCAATATTTATTTGGAACTGCTTGGCGAAAATGAGAAAGCTTTAAACACATACATTATTTGATTTTACGCGGAGTATTTAAAGTTACTTTCTTGTGTGAACACATTTTTTACTTTCTGTATACCTCCCTATAGTACGTAGAAGAAATATTGCACTCAACCTACAAGTTCGATACCAAATTTTTAGAAAAATACACGTTTTGAGACTCCTTGAATGAAAGAAGAACATATTTAGAAAAAGGCCTGGGTGTGTATGTGTGTGTATGTGTGTGTATGTGTGCGTGCGTGCGCGTCTGTGCATTCGTCTGTCAGCTTGTCTGTGAACAGCACAACTCAAAAACGAATCTGACTTCTCAGTGTCAGGTAGCTCGCTTGTTTTGACCCTTCACAAACGCTCGGACAATAGGAAGCAAATTGACGATCGCTAACAGCTGAGTTTGGCTTCCTACAGAGGCAAAATGTTTAAACGATACTTACTTTAAAAACAGGCCTTGTATAAAGAAGATAGTCAATAGTAACTTTTATTAGAAGAGGTGGAATTAGGGCTGAAAAATTCAATGCCATAGGTGGGATTTGAATCAGAGAGCTCTAAAATGTAAACCCACACAGAGGTGCTGCCTGACCCATCTTGACACGTATAGGTCTGCGGTTCAAATCCCCTTCGGATCGTCCTCCCTGACAAAGGTTTTTTGCAGGTTTTCCTCGGTCTTCATAACTGGCAAATGCCGAAGGCATACCCTAAACGTAGACCTGAAGTTTCCTTTCCCAATTATTATTTCATTTAATGCATCAGCAATATCCACCGCCTAGGAGCATTCGGGCGTTAAACACTACAAAAAAAAGGAAACCATATGGCTTGATGTGCATATAATTCGTGCTTTTTGTATTTTTTATTCATGAAAGGTAAGTTTTAAATTTTTTGTTGGTTATATTGTGTTTCAGAGCAAGGATTGGTTTCTTTATGGTTCTCTTTTGTGTTTTACTGAAGTAATATGTCAACATTATGTTGTATGTTATTTTTCCGGTCACATCACGTATTTTCTCCACCATGTTTCACGTTAACGTTGTGCTGAGTGAGGAACTATTAATTACAGGAATTGCTTGACGTTGCCAATAGCAACTGTCCCCCGGAACTTCGCTGCATCAGCCACCTCTTGTTTGTTTGCCTGGAATCACAAAACATAGGGCATAGGTCACGTTCAGCCCGTTATTTGTATGTATGTACCCAAGCTAAAATATTATCCTACTGTTCCCAGTATTAAAATAAAACGGTGCAAGTTTTTGTTGCAAGTGTTTTTGTTTTCTCTAATATGAAATATTGAATTCCAACCAAAAATTTGATATCGAGAGTTCACTGGAAACGCGTGCTTTTAGAAAAATAAGAATGTGCGTATGTTTGTGTCTGTAGGCGAACAACATAACTCAAAAATTAAAAGTTGGTTAAATAGCAAAACATCCCAGACGACCGTCTACGTGCAACATTCTTAGAAAATTCATTTTCTCATTAATGACGTTAAGGATTTTGATTCAAGTCCCATGTTTAAGATATTTTCATGCCAAATGAAATGTGTAACTCGAATTTTCTGGGAATTTTCTTGGAAGTCTTCTTTCGGAATAATTGGAAATAGACAAAAGCTTACTACACATCAAAGTACATCTCGTTAAATTACACAATTTATGTCAAATACATACTTGTGGGTGTGCAGTATATTACACCTTTACTCTCTTTCTTTCTCTCTCTGACACAATTCTAATTCGCAATTTGTGTAGCCAATTGAGCTCTTACGCTTTGCTATTTTTTGTTTTAAATGGATAATATCACAACAAGCGTTATTTGTCCAGATGCTGTTTCTCTCACTTGCAAAGAATAAGCACGAAAGTTAGTTTCTCTTTCGAAAGATTTATCTCCTTCAGTTTCGCCATGTTATTCATTTCATAGATTCAAATTCCCGGCTATGAGCACACACAACTGCAAGCAATTTGTTGCCAAAAACACCAACATAACAAACAATAATAAACACTGTACCGAAATAACTATTCTAAACTAAAGTATTGGCCTCAGTAAATTACGACATGATTATATGTATTTATAACGGTTTAATAAAAATAGATGTCGTTTTGTTTACAACATTAATATAACTGTAATTTTAATGCCTATGGAAAATGGTGACATATTTAGAAACGTCAAGTTGATTGCAATTTCCGTTAACCGAGCGGGGTGAAATGCTCGTAGCATGAAATATGGAGACTTGTATGAGAACGCAGTGCGCTTGCGCGGGAACAATCGCGTGTATTACTCTTGTCGATTATGCTGCTTTAACTCGTTGTACTCTTAAATGCAAGCTTTCTCCCGCTCCCCGCGACCCCTCACCCCAAAGGTTCCTTCGCCAGTCGCAAAAGCCAGTTTATGCATCTCTATAACTTGCTGACTGAATGTGCTGGCATTTGGTAAAGAGGGCGCGGAAAAATTGAACGAGCAAGTTCATATAGAAGAAAGCTCAACATTCGACCTTCTCATATGCATGTCTGTAGAGGTGAATACACATTCACATAGAGGAAAAAAAAAAATAGTCGGTGTGCAACAAACATATGTCAATTTGAAGAAACTGTTCACAAATATATGTAGAGAAATACTCACTCTTATACACATTCTCGCAAATGCTTATTTCTCTATCCACTACATTTTAATAGACATAAGTATTTTCACAAATTCCTTACTGGGAATTTTCTTGTAGGTGCAAGAGGAATATGGGAATGTGGTAGGCTAGGTAAGCGATACTGAGATATTTTAAGAACTGGTTGCTATGCGATGTCTTTGAAATCCTGTTCTCTTTGCAAGGTCAAGGAATGAAAAAACGAATAACGTATTCGAATTCGAAAAAAAGTATAAGTATTGGAAAATTCAAGTAAATAAGAAAGAATATCTCGGAAATAGTTCACTGAAAAGAAAAATTGTGTTTTAACGAGATCTACATGTTTATTTAGTAAGCTTTTGTCTGTAACTTACTGCTTACCATTTATGCAAAAGTAATTCAGATTGTAGAGGTCTTGCGTCTGTCACTGAGGAGTGGAGTGGGTTATAGCCGCACACTGCGTAAGGTTCTCCAAAGAGAAAAGGTTGGACATCCTTGGTATAGAGTTTTTGAGTGGAATACAATACTTCCCCTACTAACTGTGTGTATTCTTTCTGGACGTTGCCTAACACTGTATGAACTCTTAGCTCTAGGTTTTTGTGTCTGTGTTGTAGTCGTTCGACGATGAGACCAGGTCGATCCGAGCCCACACGGCGGCGTTGTTGAAGCGGATTCATGAACCTCTACCAAGGGCGAGGAGGATCTTCCCCATCACGGTGACCACGTATGTATCCTCTCAGTGACACACAGCACCCAAATCACCGCCCCCTTTACTCCAGTACGCTACCCAAATGATATAGCAGACGGGATAATCCCACCACAGGCTACGAGTTTATCTGATGAAACTCGCAGCGTCAAGTGGGATTTACTAAAACTATTCCATGAATAAAAGGTAACAGCTTATACGAGGCGTATTTTCAAAGTGATAACAACTGGTGAGGACAGCTTACAAAGAGCCATTTTTCAATAGGAAAAAGTTACTGCTGAATATAACCTACAAATATCGCCAGGCAAAACTAATGTAATAGCGTTCCATGGGAAGAATCCAATAAGAGCCAAAATAGTAGTAAATCATTTTCTAACAGAACAAGCAATTGGTTTTAACTACTTAAAGGTTCTCTTAGGAAATGACAGGACAAAAGATGCTAACAGAAGGCTAACATTACAAGAACAATTACAAGAACACTAGGAAAGAAAACCCGTAAAGAAACTCTCCTCAAGTTTTAACTATACCTACCTGTTTTGGTATGGCTCGGAATGTTAGACTCTTAATAAAAGCATGCTAAGGGTGAAAGCAGCAGAAATGAAATTTCTTCGACACTCTCTTAGATAAAAAAAGGAATGAAGATATCCGCAAAGAACAATAAAAGGTCAGCATAGTAACAAGAATAGAAGAACATAGAAATAAACGGTTTGAACACGTCAGCAG
The DNA here is from genome assembly GCA_030765045.1 of Tenodera sinensis. NCBI lineage: Eukaryota > Metazoa > Arthropoda > Insecta > Mantodea > Mantidae > Tenodera > Tenodera sinensis. The sequence goes on from CM060963.1 coordinate 15,839,083, forward strand.
AATGAATATGGTTTCTTAAACAATGGCGGAAAAGATCGCGCATTCTCAGAATCTTGACTGCAGCGCTGCAGCGGCAAAATATCTAAACGGTACTTACTTTAAAAACACACCTCTCGTATAAACAATAATCACTTTCTTACTTTCGTTGTTTAAAATTAAATCACCATTGTGCCAACTGTGAGATCACAGCATATTAAATGAACGAACAATTGAAGGTTCATGGAATACTAACAAGTATTACCAAAGTAGGAGGGAAGAAATGAGCTGAAGAAATAACCTCAATATTACAGAACACATTAATTAGTTTTCATGGAATTATTTATTTGGAAATTAACACAATTTGAATGCGCAATGATGAAAAACAGGTAATATCAAATCATCAGCGTATAAATGAAACCCATTAGACTGCGTTATTTTATTTAAAAGTGTTCTACTGTTGGTAACACTGTCACGTGTACGAGGTAAGTGTATATGGCGTACCAACATTTAGCTTATTTTGTTACATCAAAATACTATTTGTATATCATTAATCGACACTTCACATAGTACTATAATTTTTATAATGTGATGAATACTTAAGTGTGCAATACAAAAACACGCATGCACGCACACACACAATTCGTATACACACATTTTCTAAGAATTCTCGTTTTGGATTCAGAGATCTTAAAAATTTATTTTCTTAGAAATCTGATCATTGTATCATTTTTGGGTGGAATGGAACTTTTACTCTATGTATGGGTAAGGTCCTCCTTTTTAATCATTGTTTATAACTTGCATAGCTTCTATGAAAAATAATGTATGTTTTGTTATACACTCAGGTAAGCTTAAAATTAGATATAAGGTCACTGTAATAATAATTTGATTTAGTGGTTAGAAATAACGATAAATAAAGAAGTGGTATTTCTGTATGACAAAAATGTTCCAAATATGGCCCCTATCGTGAAATAATATAAAAGGTGAGAGTAAGCTATGTAAATAGTTAAGCACACATAATTTTGCGAAAGTAAATTAACTTTCGAAAATATGTTGCTTTTCAAACTAATAGTAAACAAATGCAGTTTTTCTTGGAATACCACCATATTTGTTGTAAATCACCAAGGGTGCCATATTAGGAGAAGGGCTTGCTTTTAATATCACTTGTTTTTCGAGGTTATCTTTACTATGTAAACTAATAAACTGTTCTATGACTAAGCAAATAATCCTGGGCTTCTGTGGTGCAAAAAAGCTATTTATAACATTATATTTCAAGGTAAAACATGTTTTGTAACAGAAACGTGTCAAAAACTAACTTTATACTCAAAATTAAGCACAAAGTTTAGGACTGCTAGAAGTAAAACTGCTTCTTCACACTTTGCATGCAGTTTCCTGTGTTGTAGTTCATGCTAATACTTTGTGAGGGCGCCACTTGCTGGAGGGTTTATATAGAGTGGCAATATTAGGAAGGTGAGGCTATGTATGGCTTCCTTAGTTTACTTATTTCACAGTAGAGAAAGTAAAAAGACTTTCTTCGGAGACAGGGGACCTCAAAACGTGTATTCCGAGGAAAGCTCGGTATCGAATTTTTTTGAGGAAACCCTATACTTTCTCTGTCTACTTATAGGCAAGTAGCAGAGGTGACCTAAAAAGGCCTGCACCATTAAACAATAAGTGAAACATATTTTAAGGTTATACAATGAACAATATATTACTTCTTAAAGTAGACACACGCGTATTTCATATGTTTATTATAGAGTAGCAAAGGGATGGATATTGTTCACATCACGTACTCTGTTTTGTTTCTCTGTGTGCTGATATTAAGCGTGTTGTGAACATTTCTGTGAAGTAATGCGATAGCTCTGTTCATTAGATCCATTATCCATGTAATGCTTGAGGAGGGAAATGAGTCAATCATGGCGTGACAAATGGGCCACTCATTTGGAAACGTGCCACATCATTAAGCTGGCTCAAATAGAGCAAACAGTGATCGTGTTGTTGCATTTTGCCCCCAGGTATCAGGAGACCCCCATTCCAGAACGTATTACGTCAGACACTTACATCAGACGACTCCTGGGGCCCACCACCAACGTCAAGCAGGACATCGTGTGCATGTCTCATTATGATGAGCCTGCCAAGAGATTCATGGGTACGTATGACATGCTCAGACAGCACCAGGTTGTAGTATATCAGACTGAAGCTGTAACCAGCAAGCATAGGAGTTCTAAGCAGTTGGCTCCACTCAAGTCATGAACGGTCAAAGATCACGGCGGGTAGAAGCCGGTCCGAGTGCTCTCTACAAACCATTAAAGGATGGGGAGGGCGACGTCTCTGTTTACAGTTCAGTAATAGTTCAACCTTATTTACGTAAGTCCTGGTTTTAATGCTTAGAAATTCCTATGCCTCTTAACAGTTACTAAATCATAGTCTGAACACACAGAAATTATTACTTTATAATTCATGAAATTTATTTCAAGTGGTTTATTTACATTGATCTATTCTGTGGTTGAGTCTATAAAAATTATTTCATTATGCAGAAAAATAATACAATTTACACCTAAAACATGTGAATTCATATACCTTTTCTCAATATAAAATTATACAAATTAAAACCAAAATTAGTTGCAATGACAAAGGTAAACATGTGGAAAGTTGGCAATGCTGTTTTGTTAATATCACTAATATATATTATAAAATTATTATTGTGGTTCAGAAAGTTTAACTATGTGTTGTATACATATACTGAAAATTTCAGCTTTCTACCTCTCATACTTTCAGAGAAAAAAGTACACGAAATAAATTTACAGACTCAACCACATAATCTATCTATGCAAATAACCACTTGAAATAAGCGTCATGATTTATAAAATCATTTTTAAAAAGATGAGGAAATATCATTAACTTGAAGAGGACTGGCAATCTAACCTAATTTAACTAAGATGTTATTTCTCCTTGTCCATGCTATGTTGTTCTCTTAAAACATATGACGCACTAAAACAATTAGAACATTTTAAAGCGATATACGTATACGATATTTAGATCAAAACATTCTAATAAACCTTATTAAGAATATTTTGCCATATTTTCTCAGAATGTTGTAGTCGTGTGGATTAGTAGCGTGTGGTAAATGATCATATAAATAAAGAAAGACAGTTAATTTTGTGAAACACTGTGAAAACTTAGTATAACTGAGTAAAATCTGTGTGTTTCACTAACATAACTTTCTCTACTCTTGTAGGAACTATCCCAGACGTGCTTACTTATTTATATACTTTGTTTTAATCGAGAGTCAAAATTTTAAAAGTTGGTCTTTGAAATTCAATTTCCTGTCTATAGCCTGTGATGCCTTATGTATAAAAACAAGAGGCATTAGACACTACCAAACACACCCAAGAAGACAAAGACCGCCAACAGACGCCAAACATTTTCTTGCCTGACGCAGGGCAATTGGCCAGAGAGCCCAGCGATCTCAAAAACCTGCACTCAGATCAAATAAATAGCAACAAGTTAAATGTCACTAAGACAGTTGGCTTAGCAGTAGGTAATATTCTCAACTAGATCGTACCGAGAGGCGACTTCGCAACTAGGGTCAACTACCCAGCGTGGTGCTGTATAATTAAACTGTGAATAACAACATGATACTGGAATTTGAAAGAAAGGAATATCTCAAGGTCACAAAATCGGACACATATTAAATGGAGTTACGTTAACGTGACTTACTCAACGTTACGCAACGTAATATTTTGGCAATGCCAAACTTTTGCTTTACGTCACGTCAACTTTGGTGGTCACGTGACTAATTTGAACCAATCGGCGAGTAGTGTCATGCAGGAATAAATTGTGCTTCTCTGTATGACTATTTGCAATTCTTTCTCTGTTTCTTTTGTTTAGTTCCTAAAGTTATGACCATCTGCATACTTTATTCACCGTTTAAAACTGTTTTTATTGTAATTTTGTTACTCTGTTTTATTTCATTTTTGGAAAACATAACCTCTGATTAGAACAACATAGCTACTTGGAATATCCGCCATGTCTGGCGAGTAGGAGATTAACCAATCTTATAAGGAAATACGGGATAAAATGTCTGCAAATGTCTGTTGATCTCCATTAACATGAGATATAGTATTTTCATTTTCACCTGTCCACTCAAGGTCACTTCTTCCTTGCATTGCAACCGCCCCCCCCCCCCCCTCCACTCCTCTCAGTTAGTGAGCAGTGAGAGAAGGATAGTGCACCGTCAGGGGGGAGGAGATAGCTGTAGAAAGACACATACAGAGCGATGGTGGGGATATACGTTCATGACCTTGAGTGGACTGGCCAAAGCGAAAATGTGTACAAGAGTGAATAGAGAAAGTCATGTGAGTGTAACACACCAGACTATGTTTTAAACAGTTCCGTTCCAGAAGATCAGTAATTAAGTTACATGCTCTCCTAGCTTGATGTGTTTTGTGTGCAGGGAAAGGGCATCTTGCCTGCGTCAGTTTCGCCGGAGGTCGCGCCTTTCCCCGCAGGAAGAACTACTACTACGACGACGACCGGGTGAAGAATGACGTCAAGTATTTGTCGCTGTACAGGAAGAACAGGGAGGCTGCAGAAGCTCCCGTCTCTAACGAGGCAGCCAGTGAGTTGTTTTGGTCTTCCTACAGGGGCAAACGCTACTACCACTTTAGTGTTCGTCCCAAAACAATTGCGGCGTTGTCGCCTTATCTGACCAGGGCGCGACAACAATGGCTTTTTACTCATTATTTCTAAGCTTGCTCATAGTCCATTGCCCATGCTGAATATACACAGTGGGCCAAAAGGACATCAACTTTAAAGTTCTATGTAAGTTGTGAATGAATGTGCTCCAACTTATTCTTTATTATTCATTTTTATTGCTTAAAGAGGCAAGAACTGAATAGTTTAAAAGGAAAACTGCAGCAAACTCTAAGCTCTTACTTTATAACATCATAACATTAAGTCGTGCAAATTGTCACTGCTATATATTGTTATTATCAAAGTGAATTATAGTTGGGCCACTCTTTGTGTTTCCAGTTCGACTTCTTTGACTCTAGCATATTCGTGCTAGTTTAGGTTTACTAATCGTAGCAGAAAACACCTTCGGAAGTTCGTTTGCACTGCGATGTATAATGTATTGTGACTTACTTGTAGGTAAGGTTAGCATGTAAACATTGCGGGATTAATAATGAAATACATGTAGTATTAAGAATAAAGCTATATCAATTTATTTTAGCATTATTAACGTATACTATAAATTCCGATAGCAGTGTTGTATAATAGACTTAATATGAAATAACATCTAAACGTCAAAATTTGTAAATCTTTCTCAAAACTTCAAATTCTAGCGAAACATTGTGCAATAAAAATGAAAGTCGTGCATTGAACCACAGAAGAGTTAACTATTAATACTTTCTTAATTCGAAGCAAAGTTATTTCTAACGTGTCCCCGTATGTACCTATTTTAATATTAATGTGTAATTTAGAACAACACAAAAATCAATCGTTACTTTTTCTAGTATTGAAATCTAGAATTAATAACTATCAAAGGGACATGAACGCGAAATGTAGTCTTAGGCAATACGTCATTGATGCAATAGTTGAGCGCCTCTATCGGAGAAAGTTGACGTTCGTCAGGAACCGGTGTTATTGTTGACTCTTGTGCCCATACACCACCTTGTAAGTGATTGTCAGAATCGTGCTATATAGGTGCCATAAAATTTGCTTAAATTGGTTGAAACGTAGCTATGCATTTATAAATTATTCCATTCTAATTCCCTCTTAACTTTCAGTAATATAGTCCATTTGATTCATTTGTGTCCGAGTTGGCAGTATAAATGACATTTTGTCTCAAAAACCAAAGAACTGCCTTACAAATTGCCGACTATTATATCTAGAGACTCTTTGTTTGGACTTGTGGCCGGTATAGCGGGGATTTTCTTTGATAGATAAGAATATGGAGTCAGAACGACTTTCGCGTGAAGTTTTAAAATATCTGTGCAGCGAGCGAGTCGAGAACTAGCAATTACAGCAATGACAGTGTTGAAAATGTTAAGAAACCATCTCCAATAACCGTGTGTATTATGGTAACTTTAACGTTTTTAATGAAATTATTGCACAATCTTTAAGAGGCTTTTTATTGAGAATTATAATTTTAATTTCGTACAGTCCCTGCTATTGACAATAACAGATAAAAGATCCTCTAACATTTGTACTAAAATATGTGAAACAGGTCAGGTAAAGTAAGGTTTTGCCAGGCCTTTTTAATTTGTGATATAATATCACAACTCTCATTAATGACGTTGGAGAGAAACATCCCTTCTGGTAATTTCACTGCTGCAGATATATTTATTCAATTAAAATTACATCAATTGAGAAGAAAACCTAAATACATTCATTTACAACTAAAAAAATTCACTATTCAGTTTTTAGCCATCTTGTTTATTTTTGGCCTGTGTGTATATTTGAGCCTAACTTACCAGTTGCAGAGAACAATATTATGTCTATTGCTCACTACATTATATCTAACGCAAAACGTTTGTTTTCTAAATAATAAAAATAAACTAGGAGCTTCTATGACGTCTCCTGGAAATAAACGTGTGCTTGTGTGCCTGTTTGTTTATCCTTATGTGATCCTGTTCTGATAGTTTTAGTTCTCTCGCAGGCATACATTTTCTCTATAAATTATCTGAACTAAATTTAAATTCACAATATAATGCAACATTTACATAATTTTAATTTGAAGTGTAAAAAGACCAATTTTATATGATGAAACTAAAATGTAATAACGTTTCTGGAATTATTATGCCTTTTAAGTCAATTCATGTAAGCTTAAACTGGAAAATTCATATGTTGTAAATTCATATTGATAAAGGAACGTTTACTATACCCGAAGAATTTATGTGATAGGTTAATGTGTTTTCTTCTAATTTTTATAAAATGGTTTTGGGGTTATCTAGTGCATTTAGGGATAATATGGTTAAGTGGACAAAAATGTTGGTATTAACCTTTTTGTAATCAGTAGCAAAAGAATTGATAATTTGCCTATTATGTGGGGATGGTAAACTAGAAATGGAGTGCAGTGATTAAGACAAAGGAAGAATAAGATAAAATAACTAAGGAAAACAAGGGAGAAACGACAATGTTGCATAGGAAAACCTAAATATAAAACCCAAATTTAAACATGTATATAGAGTAAAGTTGGATCCTTTATATATAATAACCAGAATGTTCGTTGTATAGGATCGAAAATACCAAGCTCCATAGGATAAGCTTATTTATGATACCAATAGTAAAACTGTACATTTTTGTATCGACATTTTGTGTAAATAAATGTGTTAAGAACAGTGTTGCCAGGTTTCTGGTAGAGAAAATACCCTATAGGCCTTCAAAATCCCTCCAAAACAAAATAATTTCCTTTCTGCTCACAAAACATTTTATTGTCCAGGATTGTAACTCATCTAGAATACTTTTTTCGTTTCGGACTTCTTAAAAAGTGCGAAAAAATTAGATGTAGCAGGGACTCAACATTTTTGGGAAGATATTTTGTTGCAGCAGTAGTAAACAAATGAGAATGGAAACCAATTGACATTTGAGAATCTAAAACAATTTCATAATTTTCCTTAGAAAACGAGATACAAAAGAATTGTGTGCGTCCATTATGACATTGGCGTTATGGCCACAGTAACCAACAATGTTTTTAATATACAGACCATGTTTTGATAGTGTTTGAACACACAAGAAATATTCTCAGTTGTAGCATCTATAATTTTAACATACGTAACCTAAGAGAAGATTGCTACATCAAGTTCGCTAATAGATTTCGTGACAATGCATAGATTTTTAGCACATTCTAAATCTGTACCTTCGTCTATCAAAATTGAAAATCCTTTCAAGGATTCCATATTGTTTTGCTCTACAGGCCTGTGCAGTCTGATATAATTCACTTTAGTGATTCGTGAAATCAATCCCTTAATTCCCAAAGAACTCCCTCATTCTCTTTCAAGTTGAAAAATACCTATCTCGAGGGCAAAATCCCTCAACCTGACAACACTGATTTAGAACTCAGATGTTTCACTTTTGAAACTTCACTATGGTATAAAAAACTTCGTCTAACAATTATTATAATGAACTTTTCATAGATAATTATCATATACAATGAACATGTTTATAAAGTATTATTAAAACCAATTAATAAATGTACTCTGCAGAAGAGAATAATTCTATAATGGTTATGTATGTATGTATGTCTGCGAGATGTGTTTCTAGTCAGATTAACTTGATTTTTGTTCGTTCTCTCTCCTTACAGGCAAGACGCAACAAGAACAGACTTCATAATGTGTTGTGCGGCTGCTTCACTTCTTCTGTTACACTTTCTCTTTCTTATTAATTTCTACTTTCTTCCTTTTCTTTTCTTTCTTCCACAAACACTATTACTCGACACTTTTCTCACCAAATTTTGAAGAAGTTGGATTGAGACACAACTATTTTATAACGTTTTCATGTTTTATGTATCGCAATTTTTGTATTTTAGAAATAAATGTTGCTTGATTTCTGCTATAGTTCTTAGTTTTTTGTGTATTTTCTTAGGACAGTTGTGACCCTATCATTTAAAAACTATATGTTTCCTGCGCACTTTACACTTTTTTTAATTTTTAATACATTCTCCTTTTTTTCTTCACATATAAACTGGCATGCAAAATTTTGTTTCCCGAATTCCCCCTCCACTCTTCATGTAAAAGTAATTAAAAATCAGGAACTTGGACATCCTACTTTAAATAATTTAATACATAGAGAATAGAATAGATTGAAAAATTAGCTTCATAGAATAGAACTAACATATTACATCAATCTGCTTGCAGTAGAGTCAAATTTGTAACCAACATAAAGAAAAGCTTTGAAGATTATTTTATATATACAAATATACAAATTTGAGCAGCTCAGTAACACTACAATGCACAAAAACGAAAGACACTATTTCATTTCTAAAAGCTAAAAGTGCATACGATGGAATTTTTAAACTTACCTACTTATATATCAATATTCCGAAAAGAGTAAAATAAAAACAAGCTTTATGCAGAACAAGTCGACTCCAATGCAAAAGTATTCTGGTGAAGTAGCGGAAAAAGAATAATTTTCTACCAAAGGTATCGTGCGGCCTAATGCAGATTATTTCAATAGTTTACCGAAACAATTCTATGTAATTTATTTTAATACTTGTAAATAAGTAGTATTTTAATTATTAAAACATGCTTCCAAAATTTTAAAGCTTTATTAAAAGTATTTATTGAAAGTTAAATAATTACTATCAGATAATAATACACTGACATTATTTTAAGTTCAGAAGACGTATTGCTCTTGGAATTACAATTCACTTTAGAAAAAACACAAATTGTAATTTACTGTGTAGTTTCGGATTCTTGAGAGCAAGTACGCGCAGCTTATAGTAAGATAGTGAAGGAAGTACTTGGAGAGGCTAGAAAATCAGCCGCTGTTTCTTGAATCTTCCTTCACGTTGTTCTCTATTTACTCCGGTGAACTGGCATAAAAATTTGTTTACACTCGCTCCCTCATATACCCCTAACGTTCACTGCAGCAGCAATTTCTTATCTCTTTGACTTCAAGTCTAAGAACGACCCAGACGAATAACAGTTATTCATCGACTTATAAATTATGCTTTTACTAAGGGCTGAATTATTACAATATCCAGTTGCAAACAGAAAGCATTGTTCTGCAAAATACCACGGCCTTCAAATGTTCGAAAGAACAAGGTTGGCATTTATTTCAGTTTCTTCCCTCTGACACGTTTCCTAAACTGCGAATCTTTGCCTTCAACCTGATACAATTTTTGGGTCTTATATCTGTAAACAGAGCTTCTCCATAACTGAAAAGTATGGCTCCTGGTCAAGAAGGCCCCATAATCGGCCACGAGGGGGGGGGCGCTAACCACGTACTGCACCCTTGTTAGACGCCTGTGGTGGGCAGAGGTGGGGGACGCAGTGGTCGGGCGGTAGGCCTCGGCCCGGATAGACTCTTGTGCCACGGGGTTAAAATGTCATGAATTTATCTTATTTGCTCTTTAGGAAAGCGGAAGGATAAACATGTCCTCTGTTTCTTACACTTAGTAAACTTTATAGCGGCACTAACGTCTCCTCTTATCCCATATTATTCTTAAAAACAATTTACTTAACATGTACTTTTCCCTCAAACAACAAATTTACACGACAGTTTGGTTACCTACTTAAAACCATTTCACTAGCAGCTGGCCGATAGGAGCGCTGTAGTCGTACCAGCCATAAAACCCATGACTATGATGAACACGTTAAACATGTGGGCAGAACAATGACCGGAAGTAGAGGGCGCAGTGCACACATCCGGTTAACAAAATGAAGCTTGTACTTTTGCAATGGAGTCAACATTGAAGCCAGCGCTTTCACAAATAACAGGAATCAAGCCTAACGCTTCCAAATAAGCGCGATTAAATGCAAACCAAAACGACAGTAACACCAGCATATGGATGATTCAACCTCTCCCCTATTCTTCATCAGAATGTGGCGTGTTCGAGGCCCGGCAGTCACAGAATGTGTAAGTATCAAGAAGAACAATGGAGCACTCCAAACAGCTTATCAGAAACGCAAGTCGATATAACAATCACTTCTTCCCTGTCTCTTGCACTCTGTTGTAAATACACTAATTATTTCGAGCTGTATTCTATGTGCGAGAAGTGTTTAAATTTTATTTCTGCGATGGTGCAATAATAATTTGGTTAAAATCTTGCATCCCAAAATACCATAACAATTTAAAACCACTTTCGATATCATTTACTAGTTTAGTTTATGTTGGAAGCTTATATTTGGTTATTTAAAAAACTGTGGTAGTACGAAATACTTACGCTTGAAACTAAATACAATGGGGAATTGAGCACCTTATGTTATCTTTGTTAGTCAGGGCCCTTGTAACCCCAAAAACTGAAGCTATTATCACACAGATACCTAATCTATTGTAAAAAGTGGATGAGTAACACTCAAATGACCTTCTTTACCCACTATCGTTTATTTTCATACCCAATCTTGTACAAAGTATTCCTGCGAAAGCTTATTCTTCTATCTATTTCAAGATAATTTATAGAATTTGATTACATATTTCGATTTAACTACCTAAGGATACAGAAAACTGAAGATATAGCCAAATGTTTGAAGCGACCTGGGAATATCGTAGTTTTTCCATAACTTGCGAGAAACAACTGAATGATGAATACTTCAAAAATCACTACCGAAAAATTAAAACCAGTAATAATGGCTGAAACCACAAACAATTATTTTAGGTTTTTAAGATATCCATATTTTCTGTGCAGAAAAGCCTTTGTTTATATAATATGGTTTGCCACTTATACAAAGTTATTTCCAAATGAAGGCTACTCCCAGAACATTCAAGATATACATTTTACGCACCATACAAAGAAACTAAATATATGGTACTATCAAAATCGTTACAACTTATTCATCAAATAAAAATAATGAAAACGTTTACATTTAAAGGGCATTTTGGGTGCTATTTTTACCCTTAAAAATCTTTGTACCCCATCTGTGGATATCAACTTTGGTATTCATCTTAAATTGAATTTTAAGTGTTCACAGACACACACATATACACACAAGCGAGCCAAATTTAACAAGTGAGTACTCCAGATATCAGATTAAAATGGATTTATTTTCAAATTTCATTAAAAATATACTCACCTTTATCTTAAACCTCTCATAAAATCGTGCACTTTCTATAAAACTCGACGAGAAGTTTCTGCTGTTTTATAAGTTTCAAAAATCATCACCGCCTTCTATATTTTCCACCACTTACTACAAACGAAAAGGCGAGATATGAGTTTTGAAAGATCAGCAGTTTAAATGATACATCCCAGGTATGTTAATAAGAGATTTGGATAAAAGTAAACAATATATGACACAATTATATTCCTTGTTGTTCAATATTTAGTCGCTGAAAATTCCTTTATGCTGTGTTAACCAGCAAAATGCAATGTTCAAAACCCTTTTTTAACGCACGTTTTGGGAATCATAAAGTAAAATCTGTCTACATTCTGGAACAACAAAAGTATACCATGAAGAAGAAAGAGACCAATAAAAAACATGTCAATGAACGCTGTATTTCACGATGAACATGGAGTATTTCTGTTATGCATACACTCACACATGAGTTTTAAATCTGTCACATAAAATTGAAGTATTTCGATTTGAAAATATACATAAGAATACTACATTGTTATTGTAATTTCCATTCGATCTACAGAACCTATAGCTATAATTCTTTTGTCTCCCATACCTTGAGGATGAACTGGAATTTCTGATGCCAACAATCCTGAATGCAGGCTCTTCTTTCTGTAAAAAGTAAAAGTACATCGAATAAGTAAGGTTATGTGTGTAATTAGGGTGAGTCAGATTAACACCGAATAACTTTAAGGTATGACTCGGGAGTTATATGTAATGGGGTTACTTTCTTATCAGCATGTATGCCCGTGAATATCTTATTATCGAATTAGAGGGTATTAAACTTTTTAAAACGCCACGTCGGATTAGATGAAATTCAGCCAAACAGATCACTACATTAGGAAAGTTTGGAACTAAGAATAGCCGCGTAGTTTTAATTTTAAAAAATGCAATAATCCAAATTGCTGTACTAAATATTGCTTTCATTATATGACACTAAATCGATGTGCTCTAAAGCACGTCAAACTATTTAACCGATCTACAGTATATGTTATTCTCAATAACATATGCAAATACTACCATTAATGATCAAATTTTCTCCGCTTCAAACATACGTAGGTAAAATAAGAACGAAACAAGAATTGAACAAGTCATAAGCATTTGTAAACGATGTTCAAAATGTCAATGTTGTAACATAGTTGCCAAGCTGTTTAAAAAATACCGACATATTTTAGCATTTGAATACCAAAACGAAGGTTTTAGGTTATGGTAAAATAAACAATGTTAAAAACAGAATACAAGCGATACTCCAAAATGCAAAGAAAACAAAACAAGCGATATTCCAATGCCGTAGGAGGAACAATTATCTGTGTAAGGGAATTTCATCTAACCCGACGCAGGGATTGAAAAACGTTACAGTGTCTGAGATCTAAGTTGAAACATGGAAAGTAGAAAGAAATAGCCATGTATTCCACAGGGCAGTTGGTAATCCTTGACTGCATAATCTCAAAACCTTTACTATTGAAATTTAGTACCTAAATTTGGTTTTCATATTCCCCAGCATCCTCTATGTTAATACGAAAGCCATCTAAGCAAGATCGGCTAAATATTTGCCACATTTCTGTAGAAATTCCTCCATATTTCACAAGTATAACTAATTTTAGAGACCAGGCAGTGAAGGGTGACTGTGACAGTGTTTCTGAGCACCTGGACCGTCATTGGCGCACCCACCCCTCCTAGAAACGTGAGGTACTAGCTCAAGGTCATGTTTCAACTTAAATCTCACACTATAATGTCCTCTAGCTCAATAACAAGACATTCACGGACATGTATTCATTATAAGCAATTACTCAAATATAACTCCTTAATCACCCCTTAAAGTTATTCGGTGTTCTTCTGACTCACCCTGTATAGTATAAAGTAAAAAAAATCCAGTACTAATCGTTGATAAACTGCTTTAAGTCCTGGATGAATTCGTACCCAGAGAAGGGAGCGTAAATTTTCGTAACACCACAAACATTATGTTTAAGTTGTTTACATCAATTTGCAGCCCGATGCATGTATACAATAAAGCTAATTTTTCATGCTTCAACTACTAATATAGATATTACGCCGTATGTACCATATCTGTGCTTGTTATGTTAATTTTACAGCCGTTGTTGCTTCGTATTGATTTGTTCCTCTATAATTAGCTTTCGCTTCAATTAATCACTGTTCTGATTGTGATTATGTTTCTGGTAGGTACATTTAATTTTAGTTCATTGTTGTGTTAGGACAAAATAAATAAGGAATAGATATATCAGTCTTTATGCAGGCTATTAGGGGTACAAATGCATCTATTTCTGTTGTTGAGGACAGTTTAATGCACAATATTACGTCAATACTTGCTTCATTTGCGAAGTACTATACTTTAAGATTGGTTAGTACCTCATTTTCCCCAAGAGGGTGGACCGAAAGCCTTAACGCAGAGTGGGCAGGCCTCGCGGTGATGAATGTTGCATCGGAACTGATTTCGGATGCTTCCAGGAAGGCCATTGACCCCACGCCACCTAGGCTAACGCTTTGAGGTGTGAACACGTGGAAGTAAAATGGACAGTCTATACTGAAGGCGCTGCTCATTTGCGGCGCAGTAACGACCGTACAGAAAACAGAAGTAAACTACGTGATTGATTTGTGAGAAAACTGACGGAGAGAAAAACCTAATAAAAATACAGAAGTAGTAGTTACAAAAATATATGCATATATACCCTTAACACCTTGTATATTTAAAGCCAGAAAAATAAAAATGAAAAGTTTCAGATTAAGTCATTAGTAAGCAGCCTTGTATTCATACAGAGAATCAGAAAGCGTATTTATTAAGATTAGCTATTCCAGCAATAAAATATTATACATTACACTGGTTCAAAGCTGCATAAATAATTCATCCTTTTAGGAGGTGATTCTACTCGCAAAGATGAATTAAAACAACTAGAAGACTAGTATAGTGTTTACGGTCCTGGCTTTTTTTTTTTTAATTTTTTTTTTAATTTATTTATTTTTTTTTTTTTTTTTATTTATTTTTTTTTTTTTTAATTATTTTAACGTTCTTCCTTAATGATGGACACACAGTTTAAAAAGTTCAAAAATGTTTTTAAGAATGAGTAATCGAAACCAGCAGACTTAATTGTGTTTTGTAGAAATAGTTAAATATCTGCTTTCAGGGTAATGATTTAAGAGATATAAATCAAACCTTTTGATAATGTTACATGCAAAATCTAGGGAACTGGCTAGAAATTTTATCGGACATTTCGCTTTTGAGCTATGCTGTTCACAGACATATTGTTTGGGTTTGTTTGTTTGACTTCAGAGTCTCAAAGCCTGCATTTCCGGTGAAATCTTGACATAGAACTTCTATCTAGAGCCTATTACCTATTATATGTGGATAACAGAGGAAGTAAAGGGTATAAGTACTTGAAAATTTAATCCAATAACAAAGAAAACACAAAACAATCGTAATTCAGCTTTTATCTGTCATGCAAATATGTTAAGCAGATGGAATTTCAATCGAAAGAGCAAGTTTTGAAAAAATAAAAAATTGCAAAAGTTTTGTAAAGGAAAGTTTGGGTTGATTAGTTTTTCTTAAATCCTTGGAAATTGGAGATACTAGTAAATACTAAGTTTGGCAGTTATTCCATTTCCATTAGGTATCACATTTGGCCTTACCAACCCTTAAAAATAGAAGTTGGCAACATTTACTATTTTATTACCAAGAATATCCTTAAAATTGCCCCCATAGGGAATATTTTACACCCCGTCTCTTACTGGGGACGGTTCTTGCTATACTATCCCAAAAAGAATAAAGAAGAGGTTGTTAACATCGTCTTGGGATGGCGTTCTCGTTTTGTTTTAGTTTTGCTTTTATGTGTTAGAAATTTCCCATTGGGATCGGGAATTCTCCAAAATCTTCCCAGCGGACACTTTTCAAAGTTATCTCCCTTTAGAGATGCCCTTTTGCACCGCTAAGAGAATGAAGGGAGCAACACTTATATTTTAATTCAGCAAAAGGATTGAGGAAAACCTTAGAAATTCGGGCAACCTGTCGAAAACATAACCTATAATTCCCCAGTGTATAGAATACTGCGCGAGTCTCCTGGTTTACTTTAGTGTATTATTTGAAGGAAAGCTGCAAATTAAAAGCACGATGTGTTTTATCAATGTGACATTTTCCTCACTCTTTACAAACTCTTCTTACACAAGCTTATTCTTCTATCTACTTCCTGTTATTACGGATAAACCTTAATTACATTTGTAGGTATAAAAAGGATGCAGTAGGCCAAAGCGATAGTCAGATGTTTAAAAAGCGCATCGTCATGCGATGAACTTTAAAAATTAAATTATTTTGTTGTTTAACGACGCTGTCAATTGCCAGGATCACATCAGCGTCGCCGGTGTGCCGGAATTTTGTCCCGCAGGAGTTCTTTTACATGCCAGTAAATCTACTGACATGGAGCTGTCGTTTTTAAACACACTTAAAAACCATCGACCTGGGCCGGGTTTGAACCCGCGACCTTGGGATCAGTAGGCCAGTGTCTAACCAACTGAGCCACCCTGACCGACTATGAACTTTAAAATTCCATGTTCTTTGCACCAGCAGAATTCAAACCAATAAAAACGAATTTCTTGAAAATTCTTAATGGACACGCACGCACACGCACGCACGCGCACACACACAAACAAACATATGGAGACACAATCTGATGTATACACTCACATGGCCTTTGCTACACACTCTTGTGCAAAATTTACGCAAAAATGCTTATTCGTCTACTTCAGGCTGATTGAGATACACATGTAGGTACAATGGGAACAGGAGAATACAGTACACTTAAGCAACAGTCGAATATTTTAGGAACTGTGCTAGATTTGACATTACACTCTCTTTGCATGGCTAGGACATAAAAAACAAATAGGTGCTTCCTATTTCGCAAGCGTATAGTGTACGAAAATTTAAAAGCAATATTAAGGAATACCTCGGAATTGGTTATTTGACATAAATTGCGTATTGTAATCTTTCATTTGCCTGAAACATTAATTAACACAACTGCCTTCAGTATGCATATCTTCATTAAGCTCTGGGCATATAATTAGGTTATAATTAGAGCAGAGTTAGTTGTTACATTGACGAAACGAGCCATTGATAATGATGCCCGTGGTAAATTGTGATTCATATTTGTCATTATAGACATCTGATCTTTGTATATTATTAATACAAGTTCTTATTACAGAAATGCCACTGACAGTTTCTCTAGCTTTAATTACATTATTCAGGAATTTCATCGGATTTTTTCATTACTTTGACAATTAATGAGCTTTATTTATTAAAGTGCACACTCACTGCACATTCCTCCCAAGGGAGATGATATAGTCTATGAAATGTTATTTAAATGCTGTATTGTAATTAATAACGTCTTAAAGGAAAGTGAAGCAGTCATGCAATATATGACTCACACGTACATCAGCGTTCATTGGCACGGCCTACAAGATGCGTTTTTAAGATGTTGACAATGTCAGTATTTGCAATATTTGCTGTTAGTTTATAATTTCGTTCAATATAAAGTTTTTCATAGTGATTCCAGACATATTTCCTGTTGTATTCTGTGTTCTGAAGTTTCCATTTTCGAATTATTTCATGCTGGCATTTTTGACATTTGAATAGCGGCCGATATTAAAACGCCTTGCCCTAACTATGAGGCAATCAGCGGCCATATTGAATATGTTAATTAATCTGGAGATTTTCCAGACCATAGTGTCATTCTGTACTCGTACTTTGATACCAAAGAGCCTCTATGAACAGGAATAGCATAGCAATGGAAATGTTAACAAATAAAGGATACAAGAAAGGAAATTGTTGAGGAAATTCTAGGGAAAGTGTATAATAAATTCATTCATCTCTTCACTTTAATACAAAATTGCGTTTTATATACAAAACAAATGGTATGTCATTTCGTGCGTACAGTATGTTTCAATGAATAACTTAGTCATACATAAATTAAATTGTTTCATTCTATTTCATATAATGCTGTACAACACGAAAAAATCAGTTCAAAGTTATAAAAATATCTACATTATATCAAACATCAGGTGAAATTAATTTTCTTTATACGAGGTGAATCATCTGTCGCTATTTTTTCGAAAATAGCCACCAAAAGGCAGGTGCGCCTTGAGTCTATCTTGTCCGTACATTCCACACTTCACATAGAACTCTTAACATCTCACTGAATAAGTGATTTAACGAGCAAAAAGTATTCGCGACATAAATCCATTCCAGAAACAACGTAATTTTACCCTGAGAATTCCAACAAAGTTTCTACTCAATTCATAAACTTTTTACATTCTACACACACCCTCCCGAAGCTTCTGTTAAAAGAATGCCTATCAAAATGAGTTAAAACAAAATGGCGGATCTGTGCTAAGGAACAGTGATAGGTTATGACCGATTAGACACATCTACATTCATAATGGAGCTGTACAGTCATATTAACAAATGTTAATAGTTTTGCAGTTCAATGTTGGCTTAAATCACAGCATTTACTAGTTTCTGTAGCAAGCGAAGTAACTTGAACCATGTTTATTAATGAAGATAAAACCCCAAGTTTGCACTAACGACTTGCAACACACTAGTAAAGTTGCGAAACAATGACTAGTTTCCACATACCTTAATTAGTATTAGAGTTTAAAAGACCGATCCTTAAAGGTCACACCGGTGATCTGAGGACACGTCTTCGAATCTACAACAATGGGTCACAATTTTTTCTCTCCATTTCACTTCTTTCCACCAATGATAAGGTGTAACAAAACAATACAACTACAAAACAAATTCTGATTCACCTGGTATAGTCATTCAAAACTTTACTATCTATGACTTGGTAAAACATTAAATCCATTTTAGCATATATTGCATATCTTAAATGTATCTTATTTTTATTTTATCAGAAAGTTCTAACGATTTTGATTCAATGATCACATATTTAACATACTGTTAGTACCCTGTAAAGAACCTCAGTTGATTGAATTTTGCATAATTCTGAACTATAAGGAAACCTAATGTAGCAAAAGCCTTGCTCTAAGAAAAATAAAGAGATCATTAAAATACACAACTTGTTATATATGGAGTTTTAGTAGTGTTAAGAGTTTTGGAACTATTCTTGTTTAAATATTCCATGACAAGCGTTGTCCTTTAGCAAAGAAAAGCCTTTGCAAGAGTTTAATGCCACGAATAAATGTTTATACACTGTATCCTCATATTGTAACAAAAAACATACTGCTTAATTTTAAATAATTTATAATCAAATACCTTACATCAGTAAACGGTATAAGGATCACTTTTTATATAAATCCTAACCTGTCAGTGTTAAAGAAAGTTGTGTTCTCACATGTTCTTTTCTCTTCAGTCATGCAAAGACCATAGAATTTTAAAGCCATCACATAGCGACACGTGCTTAATATTCCTCAAGAGGCACTTAAAGCTACAGCTGTGTAAATGTGAAATGAAAGTTTAACCTAGGTTAACAAGCTGCAGATACAAGAATCAACTTTTGTAAATGTAGTTTGTAGAAAAATGGGTGGAGAGTGTCATGTGGATGTATCACACGATATTGCTTTTAATACGAGAAGAAAGGATCTAATTAATTTATTGCGGCAATACACAAATTGCTTTCTTGTTTTAGTCTATACGAGTAAGCCTCAATGAACAGTAATTCATTGAGGTTATGTAGACCTTTGGGCCTTTACGTCCGTCATCAGTAAACCTAGTTACGTCATAACTTACACACTATATACACTCAACCACATATTTAAATTCAAAGCTAAAAGAATCACTTTATAGAAATTCTTAAAACATGAGTTGACTATTTACATTCGAAACAATCCTACTATTTCTTAAGAAAGCGCTCAGTTGTAATATGAATGCATGTAAATAGAATGAAATTTACTCAACAGAATCATTAAGCAATGTAGTCAGTACAATTCCAGCCCTCTTTGGGAACTTTTGGAAACAATTCAAACTTCCAATTACCAACACATTCGCAATACGCAGCTCTGTAAACATTCTTATATCTCATTTATTTGGACTTTAAAAGTGCGAACAAGGTAATTTTGTTCTATGATCTGTATTTACAACTTTAAATTGCATGAAAGCATAATATTATTAATACTGTCACCATATCTGTCTGTAAATTATTACAGCGAAACTCAAACATATGTCTAAGTGCTATTAATAATGTTATTTATGTGTTTGTTTACTTTGTTAAACTTGGCAACCCACCAATATG
This sequence comes from Tenodera sinensis, assembly GCA_030765045.1. Taxonomy (NCBI): domain Eukaryota; kingdom Metazoa; phylum Arthropoda; class Insecta; order Mantodea; family Mantidae; genus Tenodera; species Tenodera sinensis. The sequence goes on from CM060963.1 coordinate 15,859,082, forward strand.
AAAAGTTTTTTATTTCAATAAAGAACTAAGTTTTTTATTTAAATTAACGCAACCAAGAATACAGTGACTCCAAAAAGTACTCGTCTCTACTTAAAATATAACGGAGAAACGTAATTTTAAAACGCAAACAAAACAAATCATATTAAAATTTACTTACGTTGGCATTTTTCAGACACTAGTTACAAAATAATTCCACACACAATTAGCAGAGAAATGTTTTGGCACAATTATTAATGAAATTGTAGCGAAAATTGGTTTTGACCAGAAGGAGGATGCCATGTCAAAGTCAGAAATTAAAAATCATTCAACTAAACTTACTTATTAAATTAAGCTTTTACTTCACAAATTTATTTCTCCGGCAGTTCAAAGTAACTGCAAACAAAATAATGTTGTAAACTTCACGTAATAGTTTGAAACTCTTTTGCTTTATTCCTTTCCTAAAAAGTGACGAAATTTAGATATAAGATATATATGGCAAATAAAATGCATATCTTGAAAATTTATAAAATATCCTCTTTGTTCTGAATGTTTTTGTATAATTGGTAAACCGTAGTAAATAGACAAACTTTACTACATAAAATGTAGATGTTAAAAGCACTCAACTTATGTTAATCTTTAAATTTTTCTTTTATTTTCTGTATAAATCGTTTTCAAGATATCCTCTGTTATTGGTATGCATTTATTTATAGTGTTTTCTAGTGGTAAGTCACCATTCGTTTGTTTTTCTTTTCCGCACTGTTGCAAAGAGCATGCAATTTGAAAGCCATCACACAGCGATCCACTTTTTAAAAAATCTTATTATCTCTTTAGTATACAGTAGAAGTAGACAGAAGAATAAATCTTAAGAAGAATATTTTGTTAATGAGCTAGTAGAGAAAGTATTTAGAATGCAACACGTCAACTTTTTAAATTGGAAACGAATAATTTCTGGAGTCACTGTACCTGTTCCTATATCTTCCCTTGCAATACATGTTAGATTGTAAATGGCATGCACAACGACGTAACATAGCATAACGTAACTTGGTAATGAATGTGTATTGACTATTGCAGCACTATCTGGTGACTGGTATCACAACCTAGCGGCCAAGGTCAAGCCTGAGCGTGCTGCCCCCAAGAGTCGGTTTTATCGTCCAACTCACATACCTGATATCGCGGTAAGTCATTTCAACATATGTCCGTGCAGCTTTCCATAGCAGTTTCTGAAACAACACAGTGAAAGTTTAAATAGTACTATAGTGAAAATGTAATCCTAAACAGAAATATAATTTCTCAAAAGTAGAGTTCCACCTGAAAATGCAATATGCTAATAATCACATGCGTGATGAATTAAACATACTGACACTGCAGAAAGCATTCGTCTCTACTTTAAAAATACAGTAGCCAAATTAAGGAGAAATTTCTCTTCCTTTACTCGAATTTTAGAATGCTTTTAAAGCTTTTATTTGTTTTTCACTGTCCCTTATCTAATGTCATCTGACTTCAGCATTGAAATTTAGTTCATTTTTAGTGTCACTTCAGTAATGTGATTTAGTTCAGTTCTCACTGTCACTTCAGTATTCAAATCTAGTTCAGTTCTCACTGACACTTCAGTATTCAAATTTAGTTCAGTTCTCACTGTCACTTCAGTATTCAAATTTAGTTCAGTTCTCACTGACACTTCAGTATTCAAATTTAGTTCAGTTCTCACTGACACTTCAGTATTCAAATTTAGTTCAGTTCTCACTGACACTTCAGTATTCAAATTTAGTTCAGTTCTCACTGTCACTTCAGTATTCAAATTTAGTTCAGTTCTCACTATTACTTCACTTATGTGATTCGGTTCTCACTGACACTTCACTAATGGGATCTAGTGACAAGGTGCCAAGATGCCAAGTACATTTTCAGATTGAATGTCCCTGTTGTAATCACTTACACAGGCGGTCATATGAGAAGACTGTAGGATAATACACGTTTGGAAGTGTATACATTATTAATTTAGATTTCAGGTAAAGGTAATTTTGGTTAGTTTGCTGTTATTGGAGCTGAGATACAAATGCTTCCCACTTAGCTATATTAATGTTGTCCTACGATTTCGTGGCTTGTGAAGTGGAACATTAGTCATATCCTATTTCTTCTCCAATTGCACAGTTAGAGTCTGTTTAGTGAACGCAAGTTCACAAAGGAAATGTGCGCTACCCACAAATAATGATTATTATAAATTCATCTCCGCTTTTCAATAAAGGTAAACCTCCATCTCTGTCGCTGAAGCCCAATAGCAATCCTGAGTTTGAAGAAGTGACAGTAAAATTCTGAATTCCATTTTTTCCCTGCTTCATCATCTGCAGAGGGTCAGGTTAAGAGGTGGAAACTCTGCAGAAAGGTCTGAGAAGGAATGTTGTGAAACGATTAAAAGGGTTCCTAAAAGAAGGTGGCCGAATTGCATACGTCAATGAAGTGTCAGACTTTCGCCACTTATTTGTTGTGCATTTACTGGGGCTGTGTATTTGTCTCTAAGCACTGTATTGTTGTGTTGCTTAAACTTTTTGAAACATAGAAGTAACACAGTTACTGTTTTTTTCACTCCAGGAACCAGCTGCTCCCACCAGAGTGGAGACTCAGAATAACTTGAAGGAAGCTTTGAACAAGAAGAAGCTAGAGCAACGCGATGAGGATGCACGAATTGCAGAACTGGCGAGACAAGAACAACTGGCCAAAGAGGCAACAATGGAACGACAAAAGCAACTCCAGAAAAAGGCACAAGAAGAAGCGGAACGCAAGGCAGAGGAACAACGTAAAGAAGAAGAGAGGAGAGCAGAAGAACAGCGAAGACAAGCCGAACTAGAGAGACAGGCAGCTGAAAAGAAGGTGGAAGAAGAAAGGAAAGAAGCGGAAAGGAAAGCTGAGGAAGAACGAAAAGAAGCAGAAAGAAAGGCGGAAGAAGAACGAAAGGAGGCAGAAAGAAAAGAAGCACAAAGGAAGGCGGAAGAAGAACGAAAGGAGGCAGAAAGAAAAGAAGCACAAAGGAAGGCGGAAGAAGAACGAATTGAAGCGGAAAGGAAAGCGGAAGAAGAGCGAATTGAAGCGGAAAGGAAAGCGGAAGAAGAGCGAATTGAAGCGGAAAGGAAAGCGGAAGAAGAGCGAATTGAAGCGGAAAGGAAAGCGGAAGAAGAGCGAATTGAAGCAGAGAGCAAAGCTGAACTGGAGAGACAGGAAGCTGAGGAAGAAGATAAACAAGCTGAAGAGAAAGTTGCCGTTGAAGAAGAACAGAAGCAATCAGAGCAAGAAGTCCCTATTGACCAGGCTCCAGTTGAAGAGTCGAAGACAGAACCTGAAGAACCTGAAGTGGTCGTTGAGGACAAAGTTGCTGAGGAAGTTGTACAGGATGTAGAAGTGACAAGTCCTGGTCCTGAACCAGTGGTTGAGGAACCTGTGTCACCGTCAGACCAACAGCCACAGAGCTCAAGTGTTGAGATACAGGAGGCTGTGACCACTGAGGACGAAGACGCATGAGCGTCGTCTTCTGTCAGGCATTCCGTGCAACAATCGAGGGGAAAATGCCACACACGTATACGTAACCTGTCAAGCACTACCTGGTGTACCCTACATATACATATATCTGGAACAAAGCTTCTGGGAGGTGAATAGTTGTGCATTTATACTGTAACTTTATTTTTAACTCCTTCTGTACATAATGAACATCAATATGTAAAATTTACACTCATATAGCTTAAGGTTAAGGTATAAGCTTTACATAGAGTGGAAGAACCGGGTCTTATCCTTCATTTTTAAACATAATAAACCATTAAGATATGTATTCCCTTTCCTATTTTCGCTAAGAGAGTATATATTTCCTTTTTCACTATTTATTTCTTCAGATTTTATATTTTATTCTGATTCTGCAGTAGGCACTAATAAAGTTCTATGTTCGGCGATTATGTACCCTGTAATATGAATCAATAAAATTAATTAAACATGTGTTTCCTCATTTTCTTTAAATATCAAAATCCTATCACATATTAGTTCATCATAAAAGTAAAACGCCTTAAAATGCTAAAACCTCCGAAATAAAATACACCTTACACTTGCTTACCAAAATCAATATTGGCAACAAATCCCAGCACTGTATTTGCAGTGAGCACAATGTAAGACCCGGGCCAAGGGACTGGCGCTCATGAGCGTAAGGGATTAATAGAGAAAGAAGATTCTTTAGGTACAAAAAGATGTGTAAATATTGAAACTCTTGTATATAAAATAAAATATAATAATAGTAATAACAAACAATATGTAACAAGGAAGATTTGTAATGCTATAAATTATACCAACAGTAAGGCAAAGAGGCCAGATTTATTCTTTGTTCTTCCAATTTCGGAAATATAACGTGAATTTATTACACATTTTATCTTAGTAAAATGTTCTATAATGTTTAAATAATAGGAAGAAGGTTTTATTTTTATAAAGAAGGTATATGATATGAACTTATTAGCCAGCCACTGAGGGTGCTAATATCAAATTAATCAAATATAGAGCCACTGTATGTGGGCTGTTTCAATCCCATCGTATACAACTTTCACAACACATATGCCATCTGCTGGTAATACTAGTAAGTATATTCAAAGGAATGAAATGGTACGAAGGTAAGTCCATCAGATTTGTCAGTATTCAATGCTTCATTAACCTCAATTGAAGGATTTATGTTAAAGAGTGCGAGTCAGTGAACTTACTCATAGGAACGAATTGTCTCGGTTCACAACTATACGACAGTCGTACTATCTATCTTGCTATATATAACTGGTGCATTTAGTCTTCTTCATGAACTAAGGTTATGGTTGACAGATACACTTACGCAGCTGCAAGTAAGCAAACTGGGAGAACATATATTGTTGTTAAACATTAATGCAGTATGTATTTAAATTATTCATATCTTACTTTATTCTTTATCGTTGGATTCTCCTTCAGGATTCAAGTCACGTAGAACTGCTCACTAAGAAGTCGATTTATAGACAGGAACATTTGCGGGGATAGTGCCTCCATCAATGGAATTGCTTTAAAAAGGGGAGAAATATACATACCTATTTTAAATTGTTTGAACACCATGAGCGTCGGCAGACATTTTTCCATGGGGGGCCCACATGTTTGAAATTTGCAATCAGATAATATCTATTCACTATTTTATTATCAAAATTTATAATATTCGTTGCTTATAACCATGTTAATTTGTGTTAAATAGAAATTAATCTTTTAAAATAGTAGTTTAATAGTCAGTAATTGATTGCACATTAAGTTGACCAACTTCCAGGGAGGGGCCGTGGCCCCCCCTTGCCCCCCCTTCGCGACGCCCATGTTGTACACTAGGAATGTAGTCGTGGTTAGCTACAGGCGACGCCCTCCGCTGTTTCTATCTTCCTCAGAGAACCGGTCAGTGCTGGAGAAATGTCGCATAACAAGGTAAACAAATGCTTCAAAGTCAAATACTAGACTGCATTCCTGTTACTCTTCTGATGCCCAGAGGTTAGGCCAAATCCGAGCAGGACCTCCTAAATACCGGACCTGACACTGTGATTCAAGATGGCGGCCAAAGTGGTGGGAACTACTTGTAAACAACTCGTCTACAGGCTACGATTTCAACGCAGTAAAATAAAAATGTGGTGTAATAACACGCCTATTTTGTGAATATGGGCTGTGTTAAACACAAAAACACTGTCTTAAACATAAACTCAAGTAAACAAAAAAGAATGACATTTAATATTAAACGATAAACCATGGGCAATGAAATATATAACCTCAAATATCATTCATGCAATCTACAGGTTTACATGCCATTATGTAACTGCATTACACACTCAAATTACAAAGAAGATAGACAAAACTGCAAGCAGCATGTTACTTAAATAAAACAGAAGTGTTGACAGTGAGTTGACTCAGAATTATTAATCATTGTTTACACTGTTTTTCACATTTGTACAATGTGCAGAATGTTATATACCTACACAAAACATACTATACTGGATGGCTGATATACAAATGCTGCCATTTAGAATGACCTAAAGCTACCTACTGAATTCAAAACCTTTAGGGTGAAATTTTGCTTTCACTATTACTGAGAACTTGATTACTCAGTTTGCAACAACATATTACTCAGCACTTCAGGACACTTTATTTTACAGGGGGAATCCACAAAAGCAGATGAAATATTAAAAATAATAACCGTAAAACAGCACTGTAAATGAAATACATGAAATACGTAATCTTAAATCAGTATTGTAAAGCAACATTGTGTTAGCTTAGGTTAGGTTAGTTTTGCATATGAGTGGGGTGACAGGGTCCTGTGTTATCGAAATATTTACAATTTGGGTAGTGTTTATGCAATCATTTCAACGTAAATGCATTAATCAATCATTGTAGCATATATTACACTCGTTTATGCACATTTATTAGCTAAATATCCGCCGCATAAGCGAAATAAAACCACTTCATCGACCGTACGAAATTTTCTCATAAATAAAACACGAAGCTTGAGCGCACAATAAAACTTACAAGATCGTAATCAGCAATAAAAACTGCATCCATTGCACTATGTTTCATTCGTTTTCTCGAGCGGACGATTTTGTAAATATTTACCAAACTTTGCTATAGTCTACAGTTTTACATGCAGCAACATAACACATTTCTTCTAAACTACAGCTACACATTTAAATTACAAAGACAAAAGATAATGTACAAATATGAGCAGCATACTACTTACATGAAACAAACTGTTGGTGTTGCAGATGCCACTAATTGAATTCACTCGAAATTGTCTTTCACTATTCACACTATTCACCATGTTATATACACACCGGCAACTAATACACATAACGCTGCAATTTATTGTAATTAAATACTGAATTTAGAAGCTTTATGTTGTAATTTACCTTTTGTTTTAACTGAAAGTTTCTGATTTTTAATTTGCATCCGGGAATGCAACAGTTACGGTGCATTGTCGTGTTTGAGGTTAGGTTGTAGTATGGCAACATTAATATACACTACTGGAACAGTTTTTCTTCAACAACCTCTCACCACTGTAATCGTGACACAAATTGTACTTGCAAACAGATAAATTAACCACACTATACGGCTAATGTAGCCATAGTCCTAGATGGAACACAATAAACATGAACACGTGGATAGCACACGGCACAGTCAAAACGTTATTACATTTATTCCTGTTCCTATACTGCCCAAATAAAACTTTTGAAACACTCGCTTTGCTGATATGAAGACAAACTTACATAGGAATTATTATAAGAAACAATAACTCGAAGACATAGAAAATAATACGAAAAACAGCGTGTGGAAACACCTCAGAAATAAATCCCACCAGCCGACGCCATTTTTGTACAACTTAGATGGCAGTGTCAGGTCCGTTAATCTAGAAGGTCCTGATCCGAGCCACTTAGTACCTATCACGACCAGCGTTGGCAGCACATGTCAGTCAAACGTACCAACTTAAATATAACCTAAGATAAAATACGCTAGTCGCTTAGGTCTCACAGAAGTACTCGAAGTTACCAGTCCACACGTGCATGTGCAATATGCTACAAATCAAACTTCTACACAGCGAGATAAGATACAGTTTATTGAGTCATAATCCTGCAATAACAACAACCAGGGAACAATTATTAAAATAACCGTTCTTCACAAACTTCCACAAGTACGTACTCAAACTAAATCAAACCTGGCTATACTATAGTTCGCTATGACATAAGCATAATGTCAGGAATGATTCTGTGTTCAGATGAAGTTTTCACTAGAAATAACCAAACAAGGTAATTAATGCAGCTGTGAAATTGGATGAAAATCTGGAAAACATGCAGAAATTGTATTCTTCCCTTTTCATTGCATTTATACCCTACACTTTCATTTGGCATCTTTCATTTACTAATATGGGTCATATTTATCATACTGTAATGTACGTTCCAATTTTAAATCTTATTTTCTCAAAACGTTTTTTTCATCACTTAAAATGCTGCCCGTGTGAAAATGTTTGACCTATTAACTTCTAATTTCCAGCAAAACGTCGTAGAAGACTCGAACACCCTTTTTTGAAAGTTTATAATTATGTTAGTTTTATTAAACATTTTCATAAAATGATATTCATAAAATTGAAAAATGATCAAAGGGCTTTTTATCCGTTTCTAACGTGGCTTCATTTGAATTTTTAAAAACTTATTGTGCAGTTCTTCATAATTTTGCCTTTACTAGGCGATTGGCGAGAACTGAACGCTAAACTTCCCCTGAACGGGAAGCAGGGTGGAATATGACTTAGTATTGTACGTAGAGGAAATTTTATATACCTACCACTTAAAAATTCATATTGCGATTTCACCGAAAATAACGTTTTCAGTTTCCTCAATCCAAAGGTACATTTTTGAGGAAACTTTGCGCGCCCCTTGAAGCAACCGCATAACCCAAAAACTAAAAATCGAATAAATACCAAACAGCATTTATTCGAGCATTTTCCGAGAATGCGACACAAAGATTTTCATGAAAATACCTCCATTTTGAAGTACCTGCACTTCATATAGCATATTTTAGTTAGATTTTATTTCCTCAAACAGCTTTCGCTATTTTTAGACACCTAAGATTAAGATTTTACAAGACTAATAAAATATAATCTAAAGTTATGTTCTGTCAGAATGAATTTTACATAATTTTGTGTAACTGGTAAGCCGTAAGAAATCGACAGAAAACCTACTATACATAAAACATGGATCTCTTTAAAACAGAGGTATACTTAAAGAGACCTTCTTTTTGGACGATTCAAGATATGGGTAAGGTCCTCAAATATGACCCCATTTTTATTATTGTTTATAACTTTCGCAAAACGTGTATGAAAAGCAATGCATGCTTTGTTATGCACTCAGGTAAGCTTAGAATTAGATGTAAGGTCACTGTAATAATATCTTGATGTAGCAAATAACAATGAAAAAAAAAACAGTGGCATTTGTTTATTCATGACAAACGTATTTCAAATGTGACCCCTATTATGAAACACATAAAAACGCGAAAGTAAACTATGTATATAATTAAACTCATAATTCTGCAAAAATGAATTGACTTTGGAGAGTATTTTAATATTAACAGCTGCTTTTCAAATAAATGTTGCAAATAAACGCAGTTTTACGTAGAATATCGCCATATTTGTTATGCACCACGGAGCGCTTGTTTTTAATATGGCGTTTGTTTGTTGAGGTTATGTTTACTATATAACCTTGTAAACTGTTCTGCTATAAGCAATGAATCCAGGGCTTCCGTGATACAAACAGCAGATTTATAATAGTTACTTACTATACACTACGTATTCAATGTACAAATTTCACCAGAAATATATGTTTTGAGGCCCCCTGGACAAAAAAAAAAAAGCCTTTTTAGAAAAAGATGTGTGTGTTCGTGTGAGCCTGTCGTGAACAGCAAAAGATTTTGATTAAAATATCATATGTTTAACATATTTTATAGCAAATAAAATGCATATTTTTAATGCTCTGGCTAAATCCCATGTAGACTTGTTTACTCTGGACGACTTTTGCATAATTGGTAAACCGTAAGAGATAGACAAAATCTTACTATAAAACACTACACCTCGTTGAAAAACAGAATATATTTTATATTCATTTTCTTTGTAGAGCTAACCATTTCCGAGATATTGCTTGTTATTAGTTTTAAGTTTGAAGCTCTTAAGCACTTGTCAGCACGATGGAAACATTTGAATGCGGTTTTCGCAAGATATAACTATGAACATTTTGGTTACTTTACGAATAGACTTTTTCATTTTAAACTTAATTTATATCAAAGTAGAGGAAGTCATGTTAGTGTAACAAATCCGTTCTATTTAATTTAATTTTATGATTGAGAACATGTCTAAGTCTGTATTTTTGGTGGAATCTCGGTGTCAAATTCTTGGATGGAATGAATAATAGATAAGTAAGAATAAAGAGGAGCAGAAACAGTAAATGTTATTTTTGAAGTAATCTGCCGTTGGAGTTGTGACTGCATGTGTTACGTAAGGCTGTTATTGATGGAGTTACAAGTTGCCGGAAGTACATAGAGTGTTTAATTAAACAAACAACAGCCGCTCTGTGGTTGGTTAATTTCCCATCTTCTGCGGTCTCACTTAGTTTCCTCCATGAAATACAATGTTATGTGCTTCACACTGTTTCAATATTCAATATCGTTTTCACATTGCAAGAAGAAATACATGTTTGTATTTTTAGGTGCGTTCGCTACCTATTTATCAGCGTGTCGTTCCCCTTCATTGTGACGTATGAAACAGCTCCACTTTAGTTTGTTGATTATAAAAGGCAAAAAATTTTGGTGAAACAGTCACGTGGTTTTTACTACACAGTCTTCAACAAATTATTATGACAAACGCTGGTTCTTGTATCCAGTACTTGTTAATACAGATAAACTTAAATTACTTTTTTCAAATTCAAGTATTTGGTCTAAATTTCTAAATTTGAAAGGTCAAATAATGAACATACATGTATATACCAGTTCTGCAAGAGGTCATCGCTTCGGGGTTGTTTGCTTAATTGAAATGATGTTTCCTAGCTGCCGGCCTTGAGCTCCCACATCCCCTTGTTTAAAACACGTGCACCTGGAGGGAAAATGGAAAGAGTCGAAAATGAGTGAGACAACCGGAAAATGCTGATGTTGCTAAAATGTCAGTTTTAGACGTAACTTTTGTAATTAGAATTTATGGAGGTTTCGAAATTTTAGTGATGGAAAAGTAACCAGACTGGAGTTTTGTTATTTTGTCACAATATGTTGCAGAACTGCTCTTTTATTTGAAAACACTTCATTTCCAGATCATAATAGAGAATTTATGACAAGACAGATAAGGGATCATGTTAAGTTGTATGGCTAGAGAAATCGTCATCTGAAATACTTGAGAATTCTTTATTGCAGTTGTTTATTTGAGAGCCAAGACACTTGAGAGGAGATATCGCTCTTCTGTCGTCGAAGGACACATCGTTAACTCGCATGCACGCCACCCACGTGGCTAAGCTTTGACGTCACACCTCAGGTATGTCAGTCCTTAGTGAAAACTTTACAATATTACATTTAGCTTGGTCCCATTTGTAGGACGTTGAACCACGTGACTCACTTTCAAAATGACGGTGGTCAACACATTAAAGCAGTTTAAGATAATAAAGCTTTGACAAAGAATAAAACCCCAACTTGCACTAATCAACACACTCTCAATACAAGACTTCGCTGATTGTTAATAAGAGTTTCCGTAGAATACGCCATTGCGTCACTGATAAGATTTGGGCTTGTATACCTATGTGAAACAATTGACGCTGAAGGGAGAACGTTGTTCAGATGTCTTTTTCCCGTTACAAGTCAATGTTGGGTGCAAATAGAAGATTATTCTTCAAAATATGACAGTTATTTCATTGTCCAGACCTGCGAGTTATGCCTGGATTGAGCAATTCAATAAATTCAAAATGCAATAATAAAATTAATATTATTTATTATTGAGTGTGGTAGATTTGTAAAGTAGATTTTCAATATGTTAATTCAAACAGCATTAACATTTTCCATATTTCAAAAATATGACAAAAAATTTTAGGTCATATTTTCCACACACACAAACACGGTATCTAAAACACTTTTGATTCAGGGGGTCTCAAGACATGTATTTACGGTGAAATCCCGATATTAGATTGTTTAGCGAAATACAACTCTTCCTTAAGCTACCACAATTAGCTGGCAGGAAAAGTAAAAATAAATATTGTAAGCTGTTACTTTCTGCGCGGAATTTGGACAGCCCTAGTACGTATAGCTATCAACACCAGAGGAAGTAATATTAGTTTTCGCTTGTCTGCGTAGCCCACCACAGCCGTCAGTTGTCATGGTAACCACGTCATTTTACGTAGGTACAAAAAGTTGAGCATCGCTCTCCTTTAACACTTTTTGTCGTTTCGTATCGAACGGAAGACGCTATGTGTTTGTTTCCCGACTTAGCGAGTGCCAGTTTACTCTGGCTTGTCTGATACTGTACTTGCACGACAATAGAGTTCCGCAAAATGAAATTGTGTGCTGATTCATCGATATTAATACTCGCAGTAGATCAACCGGTAGCCAACAGCAAGCATTAGCCGCCAGGATCGCATAATAGCTTGCGCTTCAACTGTTTAACTTTGTAATTAATTATAGTACATCAAGTAATTGTTATCAAGCTCAATATTTGGTTACCAGTTCTGTGTATGCTGAATACAAACAGATTTAAAATAGCTCTTTAATACAACAGGGAACGGTAAATGTTAGAAAAGAAAAGAAAAGAAAAAAAGGAACTTTAAAACCTTTTCGACCGCAAGTCTGACAGGCAGTTGCAGAGAATCTCGAAGGTGCGCTAGGGTCCCGTTTAAAAAGTTAACGTTGCTCTCTTCATTTTCCATGTCGGTTTTGGGAGGAAGGTTGGCAAAGAGAGAGAAACGCGTGGAAGAAATCTGAGGCGATTAGTAAGTCAAAACAAGAAAAGCAGGAATTCTGGCAGAAATAATTTTAATACTATTGGATATTAATTCCACAGAATCCCGTACACAAGGCGCCTACGGCGACACTCCCTAAATTAGCCTGTATCAACGTCCAATACGCACAAATAGCTGCAGGGTGCGTGCTTGGTGTACAGTGGAAACCCTCTGACGTGCTCAGTTTGTTCTAATTCTGCGGGTGTTTAATCAAATTAGGCCGTTCCTCAAGACTGGATATTCATACCATAACAAAACATGCTGCGTATTAAATAGTGTAGCAGAATTAATATCAATTAAGAGATTTAAAATAATTACTTGCATTTTCGAAGCCACGAATAAACCATAATATATTAAACAGATAAAATTAATTGAAATGGCTCAGGCAGTAACCTCCAGGGTGCAAATCCTAATGGGGTTATCAATATGAATGGCGTTTTCCAGTGGTTCCTTTCAGTCGCCAAAATAAATACCTTCTTTTTGTTCTTGTTCTTCTTCTTCATGTCCACTTCACGGCGTGGCCTTCCGTCTTACAGTAATTGCTTTTTCCACATTTTTTTGCGCCTACCAACACGTTTTGGTTGATACTGGAATGTAATTTTAGGCGGCATTGTTTCGGACATTTTTGTATGTATTCATTCCTGTAGTGGGCAGAGGTGGGGGACGCAGCGGCTGGGCGGTAGGCCTTGGCCCTTCGTGGGCTGTCGCGCGGGGTTTACATTACATTTACATTACATTTACATTCATTCCTTTTTATACCTTTCAATTTTGCTAATTATTAAGTATATATCGAGTTTTTTTCTTCTGTCTTCATTTTTTTTAACTTTATCTCTTAGTAAAAAAACGAAGTATTGTATTTCACCCAAAAATTGAATGGCTCTAACGATTTTCATTAAAATGTCATATGTTTGAGATATTCTTATAACAAATGAAATTTATATCTTGAATTTTCTGGCTACGACCTATGTAGTCTTATTTACTCTGGATGACTTTTGTATAACTTGTAAACCATAACAGATAGACCACATCTTACTATAGAAAAAATGTAGATCTTGCTAAAATACACCATTTATGTCTAAATAAAATTTTTGTAGAGTGAACCATTTCGGAGATATTCCTTGTCATTTGTGTGAGTTTACTTGTCAAAGTAAACATCGTTATTCATTTTTTATATGTTAAGTGTGCAAAGAGAACGGACATTTGAAGCTTTAAAATATTTGACTATCGCACAATTCCCACATTCCCCTTGTACCTACAAGGAAATAAGCAACAACACAATTTGTACAAATGTTTATGTCAACTAACACGAAGAATACATAGGAATAAGAGTTTGTAAGAAAGGTTATTTGTGCCCTACTTTTAGCCACACAGTGTACACTAAAATTAAGCACCAAACGTCTCCAAAAAGTCCAATTGCCGACGGTTGTTCTTGGCAGTTAATTAGGTCATCAACTGCGTTCTGAACTTTCCACTTAAGATTTAATTGAGCTAATGACAGCTGATTGCTCATCATTACCCTGTGCGTAAATACCGTTACTAGTGACGTATTGGGAAAGGTCAAGAGATCATCAGGGCTGTTCTTGGGAATCTACTTCCTGAAGCGCTGCAGGAGCAGAAGTTGGGGTTGGCGTGTTATTCTTTGACATCGGCGACTCTTATGTTTCTTTTTTTTATTAATGCTCCTACAGGCGTCCCATTCTACATTGGGTATGCCCTATAATTAGTAAAGAAACTGTTGCATTTCACCTAAAAATTACATATCCAGATTTCGCCGAAATATATGTTTTAGGACCTGCCCTAACCTAAAAAAAACATTTTTAGAAAACAACACCACGTGCATCTCTAGCATAATTCAAAAATGAAAAATCTGATGTGTTGCACTCACATGACTTTGTCTGCTCTTGTACTAACCATTCTTACAAACTCTTATTCCTATATCTTCTTCGTGTTAGTTGAGATAAACATTTGTACAACTTATCTTATTGCTTATTTCCTACTAGGTACAAGGGGAATATTAGAATACAGTAGGATTTCTGCGATAGTCAAATGTTTTAAAGCGTTGAGATTCCGTTCTCTTTGCACACTTAACATATAAAGAAATGAACAACGATGTTCCATTTCACGAAAGTTTTAAGTTTTCCGAAACTCACATACATAGCAAGGAATATCTCCGAAATGGTTCACACTACAAGAAAATTTATTTGGACATAACTTCTGTATTTTGGCAAGATCTACATTTGTTGTATAGTATGATTTGGTCTATCTCTATCGGTTTACCAGTTATACAAAAGTCGTCCACAGTAAATACAACTACAGGGGCTATAGCCAGAAAATTCAAGATATACATTTCATTTTTCATAAAAATATCTCAAACATATGACATTTTAATTAAAATCGTTAGAGCCATTTTCAAGAAAATCAAAATTTTCCATGTTAAGGGTAGATTAGGGTAGGGCTATTTTCTTCTAAATATTCGTGTCGTATCCTAGAAAGACATTAAACTTAAACACCAAATTTTGTTTTTAACCGACTTTTCGTTTTTGAGTTATGCTGTCCACAGACTGACACACAGACACACAGAAACACACACACACACACACACACACACACACACACACGGAGTAGCTGGTACAAAAGCAGAACTGTTTGTTTTATCACTGGCTTAAATACAGCGTACGTGTGAGGATGAGTTGAAACGCAAATCCGCCACTGCGCGCTAGACAGACACTTACAGTTCACAGGTTTACGGCGCGTTATCGTAAAACGGTTTACTGTCCCGGCGCAGACCCTGACATTTTCAAATCACTGCTACTTCCATTAGAGCCAATCACATGATCTGTGCTGCAGCTAAGAGCATCGTTAAATTTTATTCCGTCTGTTTGGCGTAGGAGTGTAAGTCTCCTAGGTTGGTATTACTCTCGACCCTTCTATGCGCTTCAGTAATGCACACAGCAGCGTTCGTATTCAGAACACAGCATGTCAATATACATAATCAACATTATACATCAACAGAGAACATTTTAAAGTAAATAAAACAAATGTATTGCACTCACATGACTTTCTCTACTCTTGTGCTAACCATTCTTACAAAGTGTATCTTCTTCGTGTTAGTGGAGATAAACATTTAGAGAAATTACCTTATTACTTATTTCCTTGTAGGTACAAGGGGAATAATAGAATACAGTAGGCTGTGAGCGATAGTCAAATGTTTTAAAGCTTTGAGATTCCGTCCTCTTTGCACACATAACATATAAAAAATGAACAACGATGTTCCATTTCACGAAAGTTCTAAGTTTTCCGAAACTCACACACATAACAAGGAATATCTCCGAAATGGTTCACCTTACAAGAAAATTTATTGGGCAATAAATTGTGTATTTTAGCAAGATCTACATTTTTTGTATAGCATGATTTGTTCTATCTCTAACGGTTGACGAGTTATTCAAAAGGCATCCAGAGTAAATACGACTACAGGGGCTATAGCCAGAGAATTCAAGATATACATTTCATTTCTCATAAAAATATCTCAAACATATAGAATTTTAATCAAATTCGTTAGAGCCATTTTCAAGAAAATCAAACTTTTCGAAAAATTTTCTATGTAAAGGGTAGTTTAGGGTAGGGCTATTTTCTTCAAAATCTTCGTGTGGCATTCTTTTTTTGTTTTCTTTGTTTTGTGTGTATGTGTGCGCCCGCACTCTCAACCTCAAAAGGCGTCTCCTGTCTCTCCAAGCTCAGTGTTCATTATTGTGATGTTAGGCACAAGAAGAAATTAAGCTGCATTTTCAGGAGTCACTTTCACACCATGCATGGCCGACATTTTCATTTGTCAAACTGGGAAGTCACGGAAGTCGTTGATTGGTCGAAAGGGATTTGGCGGACTTTGAAACTACAAAAGTCAATATAGATGCTGGATTTGGCGGATGTTGCACCCATTTTTGACTACGTATTTTAATAAAATGTGAGGTTTCGCTCTCATATCATAGCTGTATTGAATTCATTGATGTAAAATGTATCAGAAGCGATGCATAAGTCAGTTTGGACCATCTAGCTTCTTGACGAATGGATATAAATGATTTATTATTCTACTAGCTACAGTTACTGACACAATAGACCATTTATATGTATTTATCAAGAATCTAGTTGGTTCCAAATATTTGACACAATTTTTTTGACGAAACGCTTCTTTACTGACAATAATTGTATTGCACATATTTGTTACAGATATCGTGTAGAATCCCTGGTTAATGTATGCCGAAGCAGTATCTTCCGCCTGGTATACATCATTTTATAAAAGCAAGTTCCTAAATTATCAACTAGTAATTGAAATTGCAGAAGTATTAGATTTTGGTCTATGTTTCTGAGGTATATAATGAAATCCTTTCAGCACTCAATATTTTTGTGGTTGGCAAGGCGATGTTCATTTGTCTTTGTTAGCAATGTATTTGGATTTAAAAAGATCTGATAAATGGATGATATGATTCAGGAAATACAATGTTTTGTGCAGATGGATGCTGTACAGGCGAATCGACATTGATTCGTGGAAACTCGGGGAGTTTTTACCAAACGAAAATGAGACATTTTGTACCAATGAAGAGTCAACTGAACATTAAATTCAGTTCTTGGAACCACGTATTAAAATAATAGATCTAGCTGTAACAGTTGTACCAACTAAATGTTGAAACATGTTCAAATGAGGCCAATTGTGCATTAAATATCTGTAAATAAGAATAGCTGTTGTTTTACATTTTAAAACTTATTTGACTATTTGACAAATTTGTAGTAGATAAGACAAAGATGTGTCTTGATTTTCAATAAAAGTTTTTGACTATGTTTTGTTTCTTAATAAATCGTCAAGCAATTTTCGTAATTAAATGTTGGCATTAATAAAAAAACAAATTGGGAAGGGTTCAAAAAAGAATTACAGAGCACTATTGAACTTAATGTTCCTTTAAAAACTCCGCAACAACTGGAAGCAGAGATAGATCTCTTTGTTACTAATATTCAACAAGCAGCATGGAACCATACTCCAGAAAAAAGTAGGAAAAATGTGAATGATATCTCCTATCCAATGGAAGTGGGGGAGCTAATTAGTGAAAAACGAAAACTGCGTAAAAAGTGGCAGAGGTCACGGGCACCAGAAGATAAAAAGCGATTAAATCAAATCTGTAATAAGTTAAAGAATTTGATCAGTAGTATCAAAAACAAATCATTTACTATCTATATGAAAGGGCTAACAGCAGACAAAGATACTGATTACTCTTTATGGAAAGCAGCAAGCAGTATCAAAAGACCTATAAATCAAATTCCACCAATAAAAAGAGGAGATGGATCATGGGCCAGGAGTGATAAGGATAAAGCAGATCTATTTGCCAACTATCTAGAAGATATTGTTCAACCTTTATCTGGACAAACTTCTGAAGAGGACATTAAACATGGTAAGAAAAGGGAAGGCAAAGAGCTTAGGCATGTAACGCTCAAAGAATTAAAACGTGAAATCCACCAGAATATAAATGCAAAAAAAGCGCCAGGATATGATTTAATCACCGGACACATTCTTAAAGAATTGCCACAAAAAGCTCTTATCAAACTATTACATATGATAAATGCTGCATTAAGACTTAAACATATCCCAAGTCAATGGAAGGTAGCAGAAGTACTCATGATCCTTAAACCTGGAAAAAATCCTAATGAAAAGGAATCATACAGACCGATTTCACTCCTATCCCAATTAGCTAAACTATTTGAAAAGTTATTGTTAAAGCAATTAAAACCTATAATAGAGGAAAGTAAATTAATACCAGAACATCAGTTTGGATTTAGAAATAAACATTCAACAACTGATCAAGTACATCGTATAGTCGATGTCATAGAAAGAACGTTAGAGGAAAAGAAAATATGTTCTGGAGTATTCCTGGACGTGGCCAAAGCGTTTGATAAAGTCTGGCACAAAGGTTTAATTTTTAAGCTCCAACGAGATCTACCTGACCACTTTTATCAAATATTGTTATCATACATTGAAGGGAGATATTTCCGAGTTAAATATGGAAATGAATACTCTGAATTAAAGAATATAGCTGCTGGAGTAGCCCAAGGAAGCGTCTTAGGGCCAGTACTATACCTCAT
Source organism: Tenodera sinensis (assembly GCA_030765045.1). Classification (NCBI taxonomy): domain Eukaryota; kingdom Metazoa; phylum Arthropoda; class Insecta; order Mantodea; family Mantidae; genus Tenodera; species Tenodera sinensis. The sequence continues at coordinate 15,877,699 of CM060963.1, forward strand.
ATTTACTAGGGATATTCCAAACCTAGATAATACAACCATGGCCACCTTCGCTGATGATACAGGAATTATGGCAGTTGGACATACAGTAGAGGAATGTACACAGAAATTACAGAAAGCTGTCAATAAGGTTAACGAGTGGACGAAGAAGTGGCGTATAAAATTAAATGAATCTAAAACCGTACATATCAACTTTACAAATAAGAAAACTCAGATACTACCAATAAAAATAAATAACCAAACTATTCCCCAAGCACAAACAGTGAAGTATCTAGGAATGACACTAGACTCAAAATTAAATTGGAGAAAGCAAATAGAAACTAAAAGAAAAGAATTAAATATCAAATATAAGAAACTTTATTGGCTCATTGGGAGAAATTCCGAACTCGACATATACAATAAGTTATTAATATACAAGCAGGTGTTAAAGCCAGTCTGGACCTATAGGATACAGCTTTGGGGCTGCGCTACGTCGACCAACATAAAACACATACAGACTTTTCAAAATAAAGTTTTAAGAACAATAGTTAATGCACCATGGTATGTACGAAATGATGACATACATAGAGATCTCAAAATCGACACTGTTATACAAGAAATAAAAAAGACTGCAAAGAAACATCATTTAAAAGTGCAGTACCATGAAAACAAAGAGATGTTGAAAGTTCTTAGTAACTGTGAAGTTCGAAGACTGAAATGAATAAAGCCAGATGACTTAATGTGAGACCGCAAGAACTATGTGTAAACTATGGGAGCCTTCAATGGAAGACTCGCCTGTGCATGTGAACCTATTTAAGAAGAAAATATTACTAGATAAGCCTTTGCTTAGTTGTAATTTGATTAAAAAAAAATGTTGGCATCTTTGTCAGGACAACTGAATATCTTAGTTTTTTTACTATCTCTGTTAGTATAGTTAAAACTTTGGAAGTCAATCCTCAGATATTAATAAAAATGCCTTAAATAAGAGAATGAGTCAATGTAAGTACATTCTGTTAATTGCAGAGCATTGCAATTAAATCTTCTTTCGAGTATTGATATTTCCTCTCGTTTTAAGTACTAAAGTGTTAGAAATGTCAAAGATAAATGCACGACTACATGCAATAAAGAATGCAGAGAAACAGCCAAGTAAAACATATATTGAAAATTGTGTATTCATATTCGAACGAATCTATGCTCTAACCTTACAGAATATTAAAAGCTTTCACAACAACGTCCCTCTGTGGTACAGGGGTAGCGTGTCTGCCTTATATTCAAGAGGTTCCTAGTTCGAATCTCGGTTAGGATGACTAATTTGAATTCCTTTTATTCATCGCACGATGGGACCTAACAGGTTAAAGAACACTAGTACTAAAAAGCAAGACAAAGGCTTTCGATTCCTTCTAATTTGGACTTGTAGTGGATATGACGTCATACCCTACAAAAAAGAAGGAAGGAAGGAAAACGTCTGACGTGTTACATTCGCATGCGATTTTCTACCCTCTATCGTTCATTAGTGGATATACAAAATATTCTTACGAAAGTTTATTTTTCCATATAATTCGTTTTAAGTTAAACAAACCTTTGCAGTAATAACTGCATTATACGATTGGTTATAGACACAAGGCGAATAGTTTAGCTAAATGTTTAAGAATTGGAGTGTCATCCAATCGCGAGAAACAACTGAATATCGAAACTACTTAAAGAGAATATTAAACTATTAATAACCCATATCTCGGAAATGGTTTGTGGTACAAAAAAAAGTTATGAGAAATAAACTGTTTTTCAAAGAAATTTATATTTTTTGTGCAATATGTTTTGTGTCTCGCATAATATGTACCGGTTATTGAATATTATGCAACCTCCCTTCATTATGAACATACTTCACAGGCTACTATAATCTCATTAAAATTATCCTTGTGAAAAAATAAGAACAAAATGCTCAAACAGCAGACACTTTTGTAAATAGTTTTTTAGAGCTCCAATAGATGGCATGGGGTGTTTTCTAGTGGTCCATATTTAAACATACTCTAACCTCATTTGACGGAAGCAAGTTATTTTTTATTATCTCCCTGTTCAGTAATCCAGGTTTGTTTGTCAAGAGGTTATGTAAGAAAATCAAGTGAAGTTGTGTTTTCTTTGTAAATAATAATAGCAGTGCAGAACTACGCAATGCTGCATTTATTTCTAAAGGAAAGGTTTTTGATAAGTTTTATTTCTAAAGACAGAATTGCACACGTTTTGGTAATTACGAACAGCACTTACTAAAAGCAATTTTGAAATTGCAAACTGCTTGAGCGAGAGTATGAATGCAGCAGCGAGAAGTGAAACATGTGTGAGAGAAGAATAGCTGTGTTGTGTGTGAAATTTTCAATCGAGTCTCTACCTGTGCAAAGAAGAAAGAAAGCAACGAAAAAGTTAGCGAAACTCCAGCTCTAAAGAACTTGAAAAAAAGATTCAAAACTTGTGCGCTACATTTTAATAAATACATTTCATTATTATCATCAATAATAATAACAACAGGATTTAAGCCTTAAGAAGCTGTAATTTTCCTGAAAGTCTTATTCACAGACATCAGTTCAATGCTTTCACTTCGTGAAGTTCAGAATCCATTACCAAATTCCAATGTTGGCTAAACTGATTTCAAAAGCCAGAAGCCATTGCATGATTTAAATTAATACGTGTAGATTTAAAATCTGCTGGCGATGATAATAAATAAGGAACTGACCAAACCATCTGCATATCCCTCTGCCGATTTGGCGTTTCTTTAACCAGGAACCGTTGCGAAAACTTCTATTTGCTGTTGTATTATATATGAGAAAAGAATGAAACCAATCAGCGTTATGAGAGATATGTGCTAATAAAATCAGTTAATTGCTATTCAGAATAAATGAGAACAATGAGTTATTGGTACGAACAGACTGAATATACTTTTAATTTTATCATAGCGAAAATTATTTCAATGTTTGATTTTAACCGTGTATATATGGGATCAAGATCAATGCAGCAGAAACATGCCTCAAATTATGAATGTGCAACATAACCTAAACCTCATTTTAACGAAGATAAGGTGGCAATGATCAAACGTTTATTTAAAACTATTAGAAAATCAACTAACTCTTACTTGTATCGTACTATTGTACTGCAACTATTAATTGCATCATGGGCGACTTTTTTAACGATTTTGTGTGCAAACATTGTCTGTATATCCATTGCGGTCTGTGTATTAAATCTATGTCTGACACTATGGCTCTGGAAGTGTGATTCTTGAATAACAAATTGACAATTCTGTACTTTCATCCAAAATCTCGTTCAGGAACACAATCCTAAATTATTCTGCTATTCTCGACTACGTCATCAATATATAAATTAAATGGTTATCCTGTAGTACGGCCTAGCTCTGCTACGCGTTGCTGACGTAGACGTTGCCAACGTTGGAACAATGAAAACCCCAGAAGCATGTAATTGTTGCCAAGCGCAAGAAAAATGAATTTGCAAGGATTTTTGCACCCACCTTATTATTATTTCGTAATCGTGCGAAGTGGCATTAGGTTTTTTTTTTTTTTTCTGTTATTGCTCCCAGGGCTACAAGTTTTCAAATTATTGTTATTCATTCTTCTTTTGACGCAGTGTTGTGCGTTCATGTTTGTTACGTTGGCGACACCCTCTCCCTCCGTAGCAGACGACAGTAATGGTGGGGCCGCTATGCTACAGGATACCTAACCAATTAAACAATATAAGTAACAACGGCATTCTTGTGTAATACATTTATTTCTGCCGTGTTCCTGTTTCCTTTCTGGCCCGCATCTATCATTATTTGTTATGTATAAACTATAAAGATATTTATGGCATGCAATGACTAACAAGTTCACCACACAACATTGGCCCTTGGCATTAGTTGGTCTAAATTTGTTTGGCATTGTGAAACAAGTAAAGTTATAATGATGTGTATGTCTGTTTATTGTGTTAAGTTTGGTTAGTATGGAGTAACATGTGAGCTGCCAACTTGAATTTATAACAGAAATTCCCTGTGTCACCACTCTTAACAAATCCACAATTTATAGCTTGTTAGAGCACTTTCAAAAGACTGTCTCCGTGTTAGAGAGAAAGAAACTCAGTAAGCCATCAGTTCTAACTGACGATAAAATATACGTGATAGTTGCTGTCCTGGAAACTCTGTGTTTCTGATGACAGAATAATAGACTCGCTCTCCAGATCCCACTTTGTGTGCTTACTAGCTGAAATACCCGGCGTTGACACTAGTTTGACGATATATCCCTAACATTTTCGGACTTAAGTTGTACTTGCCCAATAGCCTTGTCTGTTTGTAGACCTTTAAAAAAATATTACTTCAACAAAGAGTTAAACTGTTAGGATAGGCACTACAAAGAACAAAAAATAAACAACTAAATAAATAAAAACACGAGGATGACACTATGCAAATGCAGTGTTAAACAATCACAGATACTACCGGAAGAAAACCGAGTAGAGAACACCATGTGAATATTTTACATGTCTACTTCAATCATGTAGGAAATTGTATGAACTGTTTGTATAACAGGGAGTAGACAAGGAAGTGTGATTGTTTCTCATAATAGAAAAGTGAGTAGAAAAAGCCATATGAATGTAATACTTTGGATTTGTATTTCAAGCAAATAGCAAAGTGTATGAATTGTTTGTGCAAGAGGGAGTATAGAATGACATGTGAATATGTTATGTAAAAGAAGCGCGTAGAGAAAGCATTATGAATGTAGAACGTTGCATAATAAAATGGAGGGAATTTAAAAAGTTGAGTAGAGTTGTATTGTTTTGGAAGCATCAGTTCATGGGGAAATAGACACTCTTGTCTGCTTTAATCAAAAATTGTTATTCTTTGGAGCATCTAAGTGCATGAAATACTTTTAAAACCAACGGACGTAAGCACGAACAGTTATTTTATTATCTACCTACATTGCTCGGCAACATGTCAATGGAAATATTGAAAACATTTATTAAAAGAGGTTATCATAATAATTGGTGTCATTTTTTCTAAATAAAACCTATCTATACTCTTACAGAGCACTCTGTGTGTCCTTCCGAGGTAGGGGACGACCACAAACACTTGAGACATTGTTAGGCGGTGTGAAGCATTGTTGCTTCAAACCCCCTTATCAACGTGTGACCTACAGAACGCCAATTTAGCTTAAAGGTACAAAATACCTCACTTTTAGTGTTCTTCTAGATGGACTAATTTCGTTGCTGCTTTTAATTTTATCTGAAATTATTCGAAAAGTTCTCGAATTGTCATGAACAACAATAGAGAACCAAAGCAAAGCTACTTCAATGCTTTTGTGTTAAAAGTTTCAGTTCCTTCGCAAATAATTAGAAAAGGCATTTTTAATATTGCTGTTATTTTCGAAGCCCATGAAATTGTCCTGAACTGTGAGGCTCAATCTGGAATTCCAGGAACTCTTGCCGTTCTTGTTCGCGTGTACTCCTGGGGTTTAAAAACGGCACGGAGCTGAGTCCTTCCTTATAATCATCAGTATTTTTAATTAATTACGTGGCTTTGCACGCAAGGGAGCCGATATCGACTGTATTGGCTTCTTACAATCTTTTTAGTTCCTGAAGTGAATAATACATAGAGTCCAGTATATAGCTGCTCAATAACAGGAGAAGACGACGGCGAGTTTCGCCATCACATGACTTTCTCTACCCTTGTAACAACTATTCTTACAAACTCTTATTCCTAGATCTTCTTCGTGTTAGTTGAGATAAACATTTGTACAAATTATCTTACAAGGCGAATAACTTAAGCAAAAAGATGAACATCGATCTGTACCGGACCGAGATATACGTAACAAAAGTCCTCTGGCTCTCTGATCGAAGCTAAATCGTGGCCGATATTCAAAGCAGTGCGCCTCAACACCATGTGTTTTATTTTTGCATTTTTCTCGAGCTTTTACAGCGATTTGTTAGTTAACATCTTGTTGACGTCAAAGACAACTGCAAGTAACAGCTTTGGAAAAGGTAGCACTCGAACTGCACTGCATGTCTTCTGAACTCGCTCCGTTGTGCTTTTGTTTCCCCATCGCAGCGCCATTGCAGTAGGAGACGTTCTTGGACAATTATGCGCGATTTTTTCCCGATTGTTTGAGGTTATAATCTAGTTGTCAACGAAACTTCTAGATGCGGAAGAACTAGTGTTTCAGCGTTTGTAACGGAGCTATGTTACTAAGTACAGAGGAATTATTGAGTGCTAGAAAGCAAACGGACTTATATTATAAGAAAAAGGCGTAGCTTGGGTCAAAGTCAAGTTCAGGCGTTTCATTTAAAATTCAGATATTGGCCTCCCTGTGCACCATATGGGGCCCTGTGGAAATATTTTCCATATTACACTTTGGAAGGTTCCTTACTCCAGTAATATTTGGAAGTATTAGAGCTTTCTCTATTCTTTTAAGAGATTATCTGTAACACTTTATATCGGCCAAGCTGTATATTTTACATTTATACATAAAAAGTTATTCTTCTATTTGTGTTGTGTGTGTATGTCTGTCAGTCTGTGGACAGCATAACTCAAAAACGCAAAGTTGGTTAAGAACCAAAGTAGGTATTTAAGTTTAATGTCTTTCAAGGTTGCGACACGAAGATTTTGAAGAAAATAGCTCCACCCTAAACTACCCTTTACATGGAAACGTTTTCGAAAAATTTTACTTTCTTGAAAATGGCTGTAACGATTTTGATTAAAATGTCATATGTTTGAGATATTTTTATGACAAATGAAATGTATATCTTGAATTTTCTGGCTATAGCCCCTGTAGTCGTATTTACTCTGGATGACTTTTACATAACTGGTAAACTGTTAGAGATAGACCAAATCATACTATACAAAAATGTAGATCTTGTTAAAATACACAATTTATGTCTAAATACACTTTCTTGTAGGGTGAACCATTTTGGAGATATTCCTTGTTGTGTGTGTGACTATCGGAAAACTTAAAACTTTCGTGAAATGGAACATCGTTGTTCATTTTTTATATGTTAAGTGTGCAAAGAGAACGGAATCTCAAAGCTTTAAACGATTTGACTATCACTCAAAGCCTACTGTATTTTAACATTCCCCTTGCACCTACAAGGAAATAAGCAATAAGATAATTTGTACAAATGTTTATCTGAACTAACACAAAGAAGATATAGGAATAAGAGTTTGTAAGAATGGTTAGTACAAGAGTAGAGAAAGTCATGTGAGTGCAACACATGAGATTTATCTTGAGGTTTCTCGTGTATAAAAAATTCATACAGAATAAAGAGGACTTCACATACTATTCCCAGAAAATTCAATACAGACATTTTATTACTCAAGATATCTCAAATATTATTTTAACCAAACCTGGTAGAACAATTTGTGAACTTGTGGTATCTTGAAAATATTCGCCCAACATGTTTATGGTTCTCTGTGTCTTTCCGATAATATTTAAATTAATATTTAGTTTTAAGAGAGATTTGGCAGTATTCTACTGTCAGTGCCGTATTAGCCACGTGCAGTTTGAGTGAAATATCCCGGCCGCAAGCCCAACAAGGGACTTATTTTTGAAACTGCGTGTCAGAGAGGCACATTCCCGAAATTAGGGGCACATTGTCTCCATGGCAACACCTTGTCTCACGACCATACTCAAATGTAGTTATTCCAGCAAGCGACGTCGCGGCGCCTGGTCGCTGACGTCAGAGGCACAAGGAAAACCAACCTTTTTCCCCACATGGTTAGCATCGATTTGGATTGCTTTTTTATTATTCTAAAAGTTAGACAAACTACAAGCGACAGGATGACCAAGTGGTTTCTTTGCGCATGCGCACTAGTCGCTAAGACCATATATTTAGAGTCTGCAATATTTAAAAGTTAGGCTCGTTAACTTTTTAGGTTAGGCTGCAAGTAATTCAATCAATACCCAACACAAAATCAGTGGCGATTTTCATTTTGTCTGTGGACACGCCAGCCAACCTTGACAGTCGTAGGACATTGATTTTGTTTCACCAGTTTTCACATTCAGCTACAACCACATTCAAGTGAGGTGGCGCTGTCGGTAGCGTTTGTGAGAAGTTTTCACTGGTCCCCAGTAATACTTTTTATTTTCAGTTAATATTTATTTAGTGTTTAAAATGTTCATTAAATTTTTATATTTTTCTTTCATTTTAGTACATTTTTTATTACTTTCTCTACTGATAAGTAGAACTGTTGTATTCCACCCAAAAATTCGATGTCAAGATTTCACCGGAAAAATATGTTTTGAGGCCATATGAATAAAACAAGCATTTTTAGAAAAAGGTCCGTGTGTGTCTGTGTGTCAGTCTGTGGACAGCATAACTCATAAACGAAAAGTCAGTTAAAAACCAAAGTTGGTATTTACGTTTAATGTCTTTCAAGGATGCGACACGGAGATTTTGAAGAAAATAGCCCCACCCTAAACTACCCTTTACATGGAAAATTTTTCCAAAATTTTGATTTTCTTGAAAATGGCTCTAACGAATTTGATTAAAATGTCATATGTTTGAGATATTTTTATAACAAATGAAATGTATATCTTGAATTTTCTGGCTATAGCCCCTGTAGTCGTATTTACTCTGGACGACTTTTGCATAACTGGTAAACCGTTAGAGATAGACCAAATCATACTATACAAAAAATGTAGATCTTGCTAAAATACACAATTTATGTCTCAATAAATTTTCTTGTAGGGTGAACCATTTCGGAGATATTCCTGGTTATGTGTGTGAATTTCGGAAAACTTAAAACTTTCGTGAAATGGAACATCGCTGTTCATCTTTTTATATGTTGAGTGTGGCAACACCACGTCACGTGTTCTAACCTTCGTTGAACAGAGCTGACATTCTGATGGAGGGAAGTATTGTCTGACGTTACTGTAAGTGAGGGGAAAGGGAAGGGCAGGCAAAAAAGGTATAAGCATTGGTGGCTTTAGCTGTCATTTATGACAAGGAAATCATTAGTTTTATTTCTGCCCGTTAATCTAAAAAATAACGCAATTGTTCTACAAAAATAGAATATTTCTATTTGATTGTGTCTTAAACGCAATTATTATTGTTTTAGCTTATAATGGACCCTAATAACGTGCATTATTGGGAAAATTTGCTTCCCTTTATGTCAGTACTATTTCAATCCTAAAATACGTGCTTCATTTTTCTGCTTCCTTAACTATGGAAAACTCAATCTTCATTATTATTTGAACGAGTACATCATTTCAGTAATATTCACACCTTTTAGACATAACATTTCTATAGCGTGGATTTGCCCAAGAAAGTGGCTCCTTCAGTCGTGTGGTAAACGCACTAGATGTTGTGTGTTTTGTTTATATCTGAGGCCAGAGCAGCAGATGGCGTTCAGGTAGAACACAGGCCGCTTGTGGGTGCGAGGACGCACTCACTGGTTTTCTCTACTCATTTTTCTTTCACTAATCCGTTCGGTACCAGTTAGTTTGAGTTAGAGGTACTCTACCTATATCTATTAGCCAGGTTATTCTGACGGAAGCAATATCTTCTACCCTGTACTTTATTATGATCAAGTATTTTCTTTAACAGCTACTAAGGTTGACACGACTGGTCACTGACGTGTGTATTTTGTTTATTACCGTGTGAAGTACTATTTTTCGGCAAGCAGCTGTTTCCGAGTGTTGCACTAAAAAGCAGATAAACGCACTTTCCTACATCTGGCACTTGATCACGCACTGTTGGACACTTCCATCAGGACTCCTTACGCTTGAGTCTGTTGCTGGGCAACGAGCGGACTCTCAAAATAGTAGAGCATTATTCGCTCTTTGTTATGACTGGGGAATGAACTTCGCCCTGGCAATGATCTCTCCAGTCAACAATTCCCATTATTTTTAACTGCTATTTCGGTCGTAGTATTACTAGTTTGTCTACCGAGATGCAACTACTCCTGGTATGTCTGTAAAACTGCAATAGCTTAGACAAAAGAAACAGTATAATCAAAGTATTACTTTCCACACTCGCTTTTCTACAAAATATTCTTACAAAACATATTCTTCTGTTTCTTGTTGGTCGAAGCAAGCTTTCTTTAGGGAAAAAATATGTGTTGCACTCACATGACTTTCTCTACTCTTGTACTAATCATTCTTACAAACTCTTATTCCTATATCTTCTTCGTGTTAGTTGAGATAAACATTTGTACAAATTATCTTATTGCTTATTTCCTTGTAGCTGCAACGGGAATATGGGAATACTGTAGACTTTGTGCGATAGTCAAATGTTTTAATGCTTTGAGATTCCGTTCTCTTTGCATGCTTAACATATAAAAAAATGAACAACGATGTTCCATTTCCAGTTCTCCGAAATGGTTCACTTTACAAGAAAATTTATTCTGACATAAATTGTGTATTTTAGCAAGATGTACATTTTTTGTATAGGATGATTTGGTCTATCTGTAACGGTTTACCAGTTATGCAAAAGTTATCCAGAGTAAATACGACTACAGCGGCTATAGCCATAAAATTCAAGATATAAATTTCATTTGTCATCAAAATATCTCAAACATATGGCATTTTAATCAAAATCGTTAGAGCCATTTTCAAGAAAATCAAAATTTTCGAAAAATGTTCCATGTAAAGGGTAGTTTAGGGTGGGGCAATTTTCTTCAAAATCTTCGTGTCGCATCCTTGAAAGACACTAAACTTAAATACCAACTTTGGTTTTTAACCGACTTTTCGTTTATGAGTTATGGTGTCCACAGGCTGACAGACACGCGGACCTTTTTTTTTTAATTCAGAGGGTCTCAAAACATATATAACATTAAAAGCAATAATAGTTCAAACACACAGATACATTAAATATTAACAACTAGAAATAAGATAAAGATAGTGGTAGTTTATCTCTTTTATGCTTTATGTCATCTGCCACGATATTCAATACTGGCTTTAGTGGAGAACGTATCAGTTTTGACATTCTTGCCAAGAGACGCCGATTCCTCAAAATGCCATATATTCCTCTATTCTGTAGGTTTGAGATTTCAGTCACTTCATCATCTAGAGTAAGGGGGTAGGTATTCCAGATGGTATGTTCTGGGGATTCCGCACCACGAAGTCCAAATCTACGAAGCAATGTAAACAAAGTGCAAAATTGTATTCCTCCGCGACCCTCTGTGGTTGGTAGAAGTATGGCGTGACGTAACACGTGCGTTATATGAACTGCCATCACCACGTGACTGGCTTCTGACTTTTGCTCCTTGTATTGCATAGGAGCACTACTCTCATCTGGCGGCATCTGCCTACAACTACAGAAACAAGTGAAGAAGCGGATAAATTTATTCTACGCCTTTATGTAAAACAAAGAATAACACAATAATGATTATGGTGATGGTTATTTCTCACAATATTTTGAAAATAAATTTAAAACAATTCGCTTTTTAATACATCGTAATGATTTCTCTTGCTAATTCTTTACGTACTCCAAGACAGAGACCGTTTTCAACAATCTACATATTCTGTTCCTTCACTTCCTTATATGGGAGCGTGCAAATACATTTCGTATCGCAGTTAAATGTGCTAATAACAATGAATTTGCATATTAATATGTTCTAATTATTCTTGGAAGCGTTTTTGTAAATAATTGTAATAGTTATTTTAAATTTAACACCTTTTTGCTATTCTCGACGCTAGATGGTATTGGGCGTTCTCTAACCTCTCATGGGTAAGGATACCATCCAAACAGATAGATATTCATTTATATTATGCTAATTATCTAAAATTAAAAACATATTTTAATGTAAGAATGTGTTAAAAGGATAATATAAGAGATTAATTCTTACACGTGGCTAGAGAGAATCAAAGCTGCAAAATGATCAGATGAAATGGCTATATTGTAAACACATTCCACAATTATATATACTTCATATTATACTGACACACATTTGATTAGGGATATTGAGTACAGAGTGTAGTTATATAAGCGTTGTTATATAGTGTTTTGTTTAGTGTGTCCGTGTACACCTGGACGTATATTTTGAGTGAAGTACAATAACTAATATGTGAATGAGTATCAATAATACTCCGTCCCCTGTGTAAATAATTCTACGTATAATTATAGTGTAAATATAGTGTGTAAGTGACAGTGTAAAAAGCGCGCGAAATATAGTGTACCCACGCTAAGTGGAGGCTCCCAGAAGCACTTGCGACTGGGAGCGGGAACAAGAAGGGGATGGAGAATGCCCTTGATCCGCCGGCCGCCGAGAGCGGAGTCAGGCAAGTGATGGCATCCAGCGCAGCAGCCGTGACTGCCACCGCACTCGCCCCGCCCACTACAGCCCCATTGACTACAGCTCCCAACGGCCAACGAACCACGGACCAACCAACCAAGAAGACGCAGATGACAGAGGAAGAGCGTAAGGCAATGGAAATAGAGAAACTTCAGAAAGAAGTAGATGAACTAAAGGGAGAGATCATCTACTACCAGAATGTGCTGGCAAATATGGATGGGGAATCCCAACAATTTGCAAAATTCGCACAGGACCTCGGGTTCTGCTACAAAGAGCATGCCCTCAAGAAGCGGCGATTAGTCATCCTCAGCGAGGGGTGGCAACAAGTGCCTGCAAGAAATAAGAGGAATAGAGGAAGCGGCCGGGAAAGCGATTCAGACAGTGAACGTCCCAACCAGCTGCGCCCCAAGCGCGTCTCAAAACAAAAAACGCCGCCATATCCCCTCACCACGAGAAACACCTACGCGCCGCTGAGGGTACAATTTGATGCAGAATCCGACGACGAGACGTCAGAGGATCCACCACCACAACCCGCAATAGACTCCACCTCTAGAGACCCCTTCCCCAAGCTACCCCCTACCAAAGCCCCCATTCAAACACAGACACAGAAGAAACACACCACCCAGCCCACCATTCCCACCCCCACTCCAGCCCCAAGCACATCCAACAACGGAGCAAAAGCATCAGACAACCAGAAACCACCAAGAATAATAATCCCTGACGTCCAACACACGGTAAAGGTCCTCCGCATCCTGCGTGGCTCCCTTCCTGCCGGCACATATAAATTGCAGACGACGAGGGACTGCCTTAAGCTCTTCCTTCAACGGAAGCAGGACGCGAACCCGACAATGCAGCTCCTGAAGGACGCCGGAGTAGAAAACTACAGTTTTACTCCACGTGGGGACCAACCTCTTCGCTACGTAATCAAACGTCTTCCAGCTGACTTAGAGGAAGATTACGTGAAAGAGGACCTGGTCCTAAAAGGCTACACCGGCGTCCAGGTACGACAGATGACTTCACGTGGCAGGCCTCTGCCAAATTTTCAGGTAAGTCTTGACAGGACCACCGAAAACCAAAAACTTCTACAGGAACGAGAGGTGTGCCATATGATGGTCACCGTGGAAGTCCTGAAAACAAACCAAAATATAACGCAATGTTACAACTGCCAGCAGTTGGGGCACACTTTTAGGAACTGCAATATGACCTCCCGGTGTGTCCTTTGCGGTGACCTCCACCGCCTGGCTGATTGCCCGAAAAAGGCCAAACAGGGCGTTGTACCCCACTGTGCTAATTGTGGGGAAACGCATCCTGCCAGCTACAGGGGGTGCGAGACGTTTCGCAACGAACGTCACCGCCGTCAACTGGCATCCATTGCCAGGAGCTCTCCCAGTGCTCAGCCAGGACCAAAACCCATCATACACCCGGCCCTGGTTCAAACAGGTACCTCCTATGCGGGAACTACCGGAGGGCAAAACGCACCAGTGCCACCACAGAATGGTCCCCCTCCACTACCCCAACAGGCGCCCACGGGTGACCTGAGTGGGATAAAAGATATATTAAACATGTTCAGAGACCTAAATTTACCATCATTATTGATGAAGGCGCAGCCTTTCCTGGCCAAATTCAAAAGCTGCAGCAGCACTTGGGAGAAAATAGAGACAATCATATGTCTCCTCTCAGCCCTTTTAGAATAAATGGCCCACGTAAGGGGAGGCACAACTTTAACGCGCGCACTACTGTGGAATGCAGATGGCATCCACAGGAAGCAACACGAACTTGAAAACTACCTACGGCGTAACAAAATTGACGTCGCATTCATCTGCGAAACAAAATTAAAGCACGAGCACACTTTTAAGCTCCAGGGGTATCAAATCTTTCGGAACGACAGAATTGGCAGACAAGGGGGAGGGACTGCTATTTTGCTTAGAAATACTATTGCTCATGCTTCTGTTACGTTGCCTGTAATGGCAGCGTTAGAGTGCACAGCACTTAAAACACGTGTAAATAGTAAAACGGTTATGCTGGTAGCACTTTATCGGCCCCCTAACTCTCCAGACTTTACACAAGACCTCGAGCAGATCCTCGCTTTAGAGGAGCACGTTATAATTGCAGGAGATTTCAATGCCCGGCACCCCTGGTGGTTTTCACGCCGGGCAAACGCGGCGGGAAATCTCCTGGTTGAATTTATAACTGATAATGATGACATTGAGGTACATCTTCCCCCAGAACCCACTTTTTGGCATCGATCAGGGCACTTTGACGCTGAGATTTTGGACATCGTACTAACAAAAAATGCGACACTGTTAAATAACTTTACTGTTTATCACAGCCTGGACTCCGACCATCTTCCTGTGCATTTCGACATCCAGGGTGGCATTTCAGCCAGTGCCTCTGGCCCTCAAAGTAGAGCTGAAACCGACTGGAATAAGTTCACCACTGAAATGCACGGGATGGCGCAACCCAGACTGTCATACTATAGCGAGGCAGACATAGATGTCGCCATTGAAAACTTTACTGCCTCGCTACACACAGCCAAGAGAAATGCTACCACATACACCACAAGACCACCCGGTTTTTGCACGTACCCCGAGGTAGAGCAACTCATTGCGCGGAGACGACGCTTGACAAAACTGTGGCGATACACCCGTCAGCCTGAATATAAAGTGCTAGCAAAATGGCTACGCAACATCATTCGGCAACAAATTAAAATCAATAAAACTGAACAATGGGAAAACAAAATGCTGAGTACCACACATTCGGACTCTTCTTTGTGGAAATTACTCAAGGCTTTCAAAGTTCCCACGAGCGTCAACTCCGCAACTGAGGCGCTGCACACTCAAAGCGGCTTGCACTTCTCCGCAGAGGAGAAAGCCGAGGTCTTCGCTGACTGTCTCCAAGACAGATTCACCGAAAACCCAGTGACCAACTGTGAAATAGAACGGGAGGTCCAGACATGGGTACAAACCTGGGTGGCGCAGAAGCAAGAGCAACAACTACCCACCATAACACCGCAGGAAATTTACAAGCTCATTAGGAAATTGCCTAATGGGATAGCTGCCGGTCCAGACAAAGTGACTAATGAGGAACTTAAGCATCTCCCGAGAAAAGCTCTGGTGCAACTAACAAAGATATTTAACGCCTGTTTGCAGCAAGGCTATTTCCCCTCTACTTGGAAACGAGCTAAGGTTATCATGCTCCCAAAGTAAGGGAAAAGCACCAGACAACCGCAAAACTACCGTCCCATTAGTCTTTTGTCTACTATTGGTAAACTGCTCGAAAAATGTATCCTTTCTCGACTTCAAAAACAAGTCTCGGCAACACATGAACTCTCAAATTCACAGTTTGGCTTTAGAAAAGGACATTCCACTGAACTACAGCTCCTCAGACTAACTGATGACGTAACAGAGCAATTTAACAATGGGGCTTCAACGTTGGCGCTATTTCTGGACGTAGAAGCTGCATTTGACCGGTGCTGGCACAATGGCCTTATTTATAAACTGCACCACAATTTCCCGGCTCTTCAAAATTATCTATACTTGCTGCACAATTTTCTAGAAAACCGGCAGTTTTACGTCCAAGTGGGCCGCTCCTCCTCACGGGAGCGAGTGATGCGGGCTGGCGTCCCACAAGGGGCAATAATGTCCCCTTTTCTGTATATATTATTCACCAATGATTTCCCAGTGGACGCCAGATGCAAGGTCGCCATGTATGCTGACGACACTGCAATATACAACCACCATAGAAATCCACGTTTCGGCCTTGCAGAAATGCAACGTTATGTGAACAACTTCCTCTCATGGCAACATGACTGGAAAATCAAAATTAATCCCGACAAATGCCAGCTGATTCATTTCTCTAAGCGGCGTCACACTTTGGCAACGGACCTAACGGTCGGTGGTCAAATATTGCACTGCCGTCAGCAAGTTAAATACTTAGGTGTCACCTTGGACCGCACAATGTGTTGGTCCACCCACATAAAAAATAGCGCCAATAAAGGCAGACAGCGGCTAAAGTTGTGCGCCCCCATCTTCCGTAGTAAACAGTTGCGACTAAAGTCAAAACTTATACTATATAGGTCATTTATTCTCTCAGTGGTCCTGTATGCATGTGTGGCCTGGGCTAATGCCTCCAAAACTGCCCTCAAACAACTCCAAACCCTCCAAAACCTCTCCCTCAGAAAAATCCTCTCTGCTCCACTCCTCACCACCACCCAAACTCTTCACCTCGAAACTCATATCCCGTTCATCCCGGAGGCAATAGACAAAAGAGCAATGGCGGCATGGACGCGCATTAGGAACCACGAAAATGACGTGATCGCTAACATCGGCAAAGGCGAGCCGAAGCACCGCAAACATACTAGGATAAAAATGTTCTAGAAGCGGCTTGGCTCGCCGACTAATGCGCGTCCACGCAACCTCGTCCCTAAGCCACATACATGTTCCGGCAGAGGCCCTCGCCTCGGAAAATATTCAGGAGCTGCCACCGCGGGACAGTGTATATAGTGTCAAATTGTAAATAGTGTAGTGCGCTGGGACGCATATTTCTGGTGTGCCCAGTGAAGATGTGTGTGTATGTGTGTACGAGTGTGTGTGTGTGGGTGAATGCGTGCGTGTATGTGTCTGTATATAATTTGTAAATATGTACATATGTATATATAACCCAAAGACAAAACAGACAAAAGACAAAAGAAAACTATTCTTCGTGACCTATAGATGGTCACCGTATGGGTTTTTTGTAGACACCGAAAAAGTGTATATATAAACAAAGCCAAATGTAAAAAAATGTTAAATATAGCCTGTAAGCCGGGCCCATTGTACCGGCACCAGGCCAACACTTTTCTAATAAATAACTTGAACTTGAACATATTATACTGAAAAATTGTACCAATGGTAAAAATATGATAATATAAATACTTGTAATCAGAATAGTTGATGAAAATACAACGGGTTCACAAACATAATGGAATTTAACATAGTCCACTACAAAAAACTATAAATATATGTATTATATGTGGCACAAGTCATCATTATTATTGTTGCTGTAATTTTCATTTACTCGTATTTATTAATTAAATGATTTCCCAGAACAGTTCCATATGTTTTGAGAAAAACTTAATTGAGAAAATAATTAAGCTAACTTTTCTTATCATTATTATGATTGATAAACACCTTTACATTGTTTTAACAATGAACGGTAACATTAAAACCATATCAGTATAACAAATCAGGTATCATTATTACTAAGAAGCTGAAAGTAGTGAATTCTGAGAAAGATAGCATTGGCACAAATATATAAGATGAATCACGTGTCCTCTCCATCTCCCTCGCCCGCGCTCCGCCCCCTCCCCCTTCCTTCCCCCCTTTCCCTCTCCCTCCACCTCCCCCTCTCCCTCTCTCTCCCCTCCCCCTCCACCACCACCTCCACCTCCACCTCCACCTCCACCTCTCCCTCTTCCTCTCCCTCTTCCTCTTCCTCCTCTTCCTCTTCCTCCTCCTCCTCTTCCTCCTCCTTCTTCCTCCTCCTCTTCTTCCTCCTCCTTCTTCTTCCTCCTCCTTCTTCTTCTTCTTCTCCTCCTTCTCCTTCTAACTTATGCAACTCATTAAGAAACAGGTACGCCTGGAGTCTATCTTGTTCTTTTCTAATCTCGCCGCACTCGATTGATCTCCATCAATTATTAATTACTCACTTTTCCATGTATGATTATTATTTCTCGTCGTTATATTGTCGACCAAAATCACTTCACTTCTGTTGTCTCACATGAACAAAAGAAATCAGCCTACACTGCCTATAACATAACATAGTGCGGCAGCTTTCATTTTGTCTACTTCGCTCTGCATGGTAGGTTGTGCTGAGGCCGAAAATAGTCCCTCTTAACACTTTAATTCACCACTCGCCTTTTAGAACACCCGGTATAAATACTCATCCAATTTCAACCACTGCGATATTTGCGGATTAGAGACAATACATTATTTAGACCGTAAAATCGAATTGCAAATGCACTTCAATAAACTGTTATACAACCAGACACGTTTTTATTTCACGTAGCATTGCAGCGCATGCCGGTACAGCTAGTATATTTATAAAAGGGAAGGATTCAGTATAAAAACCTTCTAAATCTAGATAGAATAATTAGAATCATTTCATGAAGTAAATAAAATTAATTCCTCGCTGGAGTTTTAACAGCTAATTGCGCAATTACGTGTTTGTAATAAAACAATTGCTAGACGTTTATTCCCATGAACACGGAGTATCTGGAAAGATTTCGGTGGTTCGTGTTCGCTTGAAGGAAGTATCTGGAAAACATTCAAATGAGCGGGTTGAGGTTATGAGCCAGTTGAACTATTGGACATTTGTAAACAAGATAGTTAGGGCGGGCTAACATGTGGCTGGGCAGGGTGACGTCCACAATGTCTGTCTCTGGGCCCATTTGGAAACTCAAACCTAATCATTATACCATGAACAACTAATTAAAGCCTTCTATCTTGCACGATTGGCTTGGAATTCTTTATGGTGATTGTAAGTTAAATATTACAAGCAATTCTATATGTAACACTGAAAACAAATGCATTGCTTATTTTTACCGTTTTCACTGAACTTTCAATTGGTTTTCGTGTGCTAAAGCACAACATGGCAACTCCAAACTGAGCACATGGTTGCCTCATCTCTATTATCTTCCGTCTTCTGTTCGTATTGTTCAGCTGAAGGTTAAAGTGTGACAAAGTGCGTTAACTGATGATTATTCTATCACATTAGTGTGATATATTGTTAGTGAAAATGGAACTGACGCCTCAGAATTTGAAAAGAGCTTGTAAAACGCGTCGCAATGTTGCAACACTGTATGCGAGGTACATCCAGTTTGTATCGCTCATAGCCTCAACTTCTTTATAGAGATTTAACAATTACCAGCGAGTGAACCGCCCGGAAGAGAAGGCTGCGTCGGGCGTATTTCATTAATGTTATTAACGTTAATAAACAATAAGATAATTTGTACAAATGTTTATCCCAACTAACACGAAGAAGATAAAGTAACAGGAGTTTGTAAGAATGTTTAGTACAAGAGTAGAGAAAGTCATGTGAGTGCAGCACATCAAAATACATATTCCTACTAAAATCTCGATATTGAATTTTTTGGAGAAATGCAATTTTACTAAGTGGAAGAAAAAGTAAAAATGTGGAGATAAAAAAGAAAATATGCTTGAAGCAATATAAGTCGATGGCAATGTCACTTTTATACCTG
Organism: Tenodera sinensis; assembly: GCA_030765045.1. Lineage (NCBI taxonomy): Eukaryota > Metazoa > Arthropoda > Insecta > Mantodea > Mantidae > Tenodera > Tenodera sinensis. Next base: position 15,897,168 of record CM060963.1, read on the forward strand.
CGTGCTACAGTACGTTACATAATCTGGGGACCGCAATCCCATCGCGTGCCTTACTGACGCAATACTGAGTGCAGTTGTCCTTAATCTACTCTTCGTGTACTAAATAACACGAGACTATCTGGACAAATACGTATTTCATTCTTGTAAAGTTAGCAAACATTTGTTAGTTATGTTAAATTGCTTTCTCTATACTACAGACTTTTATATTATATGGTTTGTAAACTACCCTTATGAAAGGGTTTACTTTTACTAGCAGTAAAGTAAGTAGGGGAAGTTTGCATTCCACTAAAAAATTCGATACTAAAATATCATATTCTGAGAGGCTTCCTGAATTCAAATTAAGCATTTTTAGAAAAAGGTCCATGTGTGTGTGTGTGTGTCTGTGTGTCAGTCTATGGACAGCATAACTCAAAAACGAAAAGTAGGTTAAAAATCAAAGTTGGTATTTAAGTTTAATGTCTTTCAAGGATGCGACACCAAGATTTTGAAGAAAATTGCCCCACCCTAAACTACCCTTTATATGGAACATTTTTCGAAAATTTTTATTTTCTTGAAAATTACTCTAACGATTTTGATTAAAATGTCATATGTTTGAGATATTTTTATGACAAATGAAATCTATATTTTCAATTTCTGGCTATAGCCGCTGTAGTCGTATTTACTTTGGACGACTTTTGCATAACTGGTAAACCGTTAGAGATAGACTAAATCATACTAAGCAAAAAAGTAGACCTTGCTAAAATACACAATTTATGTCTGAATAAATTTTCTTGTAGGATGAACCATTTCGGATATATTCTTTGCTATATGTGTGAGTATCGGAAAACTTAAAACTTCCGTGAAATGGAACATCGTTGTTCATTTGTTTATATGTTAAGCGTGCAAAGAGAACGGAATCTCAAAGCTTTAAAATGTATGATTGTCGCACAAAGCCTACTGTATTCTAATATTCCCCTTGTACCTACAAGGAAACAAGCAATAAGATAATTTGTACAAATGTTTATCTCAACTAACACGAAGAAGATATAGGAATAAAAGTTTGTAAGAATGGTTAATGAGTCAGAATGGAAGTTGTTAATTTGGAAGTATGCAGAAGGAGCTTGCAAATGAGCGATAAACCTAAAAGAACATATTGGTTAGCCAAGTGGAAGTTCGGCTAACATAACGCAACATTTCCTCAAGTGGTATGACGTCAGAACGTGGCTCCAGAGGGCGTCCGTGGAAAAATTCCAAATAAATATGAGCTGTGAACAGGCAGTTGTATCGTCACCGTGGCCCAGTTACACAAATAATATGATGTGAAGCTCTTGTGATATAATTGGCTCGGCGGTGTCATTAGCCCTTTGAGTGAATAGCTCTTGCATCCACATGCCTATAAGATGAAGCTGAAATAAACAGTCGAATTCAAGGATACGAAGGATTATATAGAAGTGTAATTAAAAGCCTACATGGAACATTGTAAGTAAATTCAAGCTACTAGATGCAATAATATTAACCGGGCTTGTGGGCCGTGGTCTATTGGGTTCCTTCTTCTTCCCAAACGTTTCGTCTGCGACTACGGCAGACATCTTCAGTGGCGGCGAGGTCGAAGTTTCCTAGTGGAGATTTCAGCACCGACTGTGCTGGTCACCACCAGAGGTGCGGTATTTATGTCGGCGGCTGGAGGGGAAGTACGTTGTGATAGGTCCGGGTGGCCAGTGGGCTGGACTTGTACCAGTGGAGTACTACAAGGAGCTGGCGTCTGATTGGCTGGAGAGGGGTTCTGGATTTTTGTTTTTGTTAACGCTGTTTGCCATATTCTGTTGAGTTTGAGTCCTTCTACTTTGCGATTGATATTATTTTTGTGCTTGTATATTTCAATGGCTTCACGGAATAAGCTTATTCCGTGAAGCCATTGAAATATACAAGCACAAAAATAATATCAATCGCAAAGTAGAAGGACTCAAACTCAACAGAATATGGCAAACAGCGTTAACAAAAACAAAAATCCAGAACCCCTCTCCAGCCAATCAGACGCCAGCTCCTTGTAGTACTCCACTGGTACAAGTCCAGCCCACTGGCCACCCGGACCTATCACAACGTACTTCCCCTCCAGCCGCCGACATAAATACCGCACCTCTGGTGGTGACCAGCACAGTCGGTGCTGAAATCTCCACTAGGAAACTTCGACCTCGCCGCCACTGAAGATGTCTGCCGTAGTCGCAGACGAAACGTTTGGGAAGAAGAAGGAACCCAATAGACCACGGCCCACAAGCCCGGTTAATATTATTGCATCTAGTATTGACACCGGCCGTGAAAGCCTTAGAACTTTGATAAATTCAAGCTAGTAATTAATTCTTGTTGCACACATGTAATGCATAAGACAAAGTAAGGACGGCAGAATTACCACTTGAGGTTTTGATATTGGGGATATGTCACCAGTGATTGTCAAATTATGTAGAGAATCGAGGTTTTCATATTGGGGATATGCCAAGATATGACTAAGCTCTTAAAAGAAATATGCAGCATGAATACGTACATTGGCGTTCATTGGCATATTGATGCTTCAATTTTTTAACGTCAGGTTATGTCAGAAAATCGAGTATCTGTTGTTAATTTATAATTTCGTTCAATACAAAATTTGTCAAACTGATTCCAAATATATTTCCTGTTGTATTCCTTATCTGAGGTTTCCCTCTTCGTATTATTTCACCTATTTCAGCACCGAAGCGAGAGTCAGCCATATTTGACATTTGAATGGCAGCTCTGTTGCGTCAAATTACGTCAGCTGTTCCGCATCTTTTAGCACAGTGCAGTCAGATACTCTAACCTGATCATAAGACAAGAAAACCAGAGGAGGTGGTAGTGTAATGGCTGTCATTGGTTGAAATTTGAAATTGTTATGCACATGATTGGTTTATTTCAATCAACTCGTGCAGGAGTGAAATACTCGTCATATGAAACCTCCAACTGTATCGTGCGATCATCCCGCCTCTGGTCCTGTACGGATGCGAGATCTGGGGAGTGGTGGCAAAGTCCACCTTCATCAGACTCCAGACGTTGCAGAACCGGGCATTAAGGATGATCTACGACACTGGTTGGAGATTTCCTGCCCACATCCTTCACGAACATTCCGGTATCCCGTACATTGTCGACGTGATTAAAACCCGCGCTCGAACAATGTACAACAAACTCCAGAACCACCCTAACCCACTGGTGAATACTCTGGGACAATACGACCAGAGAGAGCCTCGCCGACTACCATCTAAAAAAATTGCCGAAAGACATCTTAAGTCCAACGGTCTAATTTTCGCAGATGGGAAAGGCAAAACGAATATCTGTACTTAAAACAGAGTAAATCGCCTAACTCAGATCACCTCTCAGTGTGTGACTGACGGCCAGAACCAGGAGGAGATTAGCGCGTCACCTGATTGACTAACCAGCCGATCAGCATGTATGGGCAGTGCCCGTTCATGGACCTATCCCTACCATCATTCATCTTGTCCCTAAGATACCCCTGATCCCAAACATTCCTAGAGTTTAAATCCCTGTAGACCAATACACCATACTATCGCGCAGGTAAAGCCGTATAACGGCTAGGTACTGCGGTAAAGACACTTCGGGTGGGGGAATAAGCTTCCCCACTCGACTCGAACTGCCTCTGGAGCCTCTCGTGGTATTACTAGAGAAATATTCATTGCTACAGACATGTACATGTTGAAAATGTCTACATTCTGCCACAATACACCCGCGACATACGCTCTGGGTTGTTGCTAATGTAATTGAAGGCATCTCTCATTTCCCCTTACAGTTTGCTAAACGTTATATAATTGGTGTTTCACATTTAAAATGGAAGATGCCCTTTCGCGATTTTGATTAAAATGTCATATGTTTAAGATATTTGTAAGACAAATTAAATGTATATCTTGAATTTTCTGGCTATAGCCTATGTAGTCCTGTTTACTCTAAAAGACTTCTGAATAACTCGTAAACGTAAGAGATAGACAAAATCTTACTGTAACAAAAATGTAGATCGCACTAAAATACACAATTTATGTCCAAATAATTTTTTTGTAGCGTGAACCATTTCGGAGATATTCCTTGTTATATCTGTGACTTTTGGAGAACTTACACTTTTGTCAAATGAAACATCGTTATTCGTGCAAAGAGAATTTGAAGGGTTTAAAATATCTGATTATCGCTCAAAGCCTACTGTATTCCCATATTCCCCTTGTACCTACAAAAAGATAATTTCTGTAAATGTTTATCTCAACTAACACGAAGAAGATATAGGAATAAGAGTTTGTAAGAATGGTTAGTACAAGAGTAGAGAAAGTCATGTGAGTACAACACATCAGACTTTACCACTGTGTCCTATATTTCCATAAAATAATATGGTAGCCCTATCTGGGGAGAATGGGGAATAAATTAGTTTAATAGAAGTTTCCACACTCCAGCCGAGAATGGAACATGTTATTGATTTGGATTTTTCGATGCTATTTTTGAAGCGACGCTGTTTAATTGTTTCTCGCGGTCACGTGAAAAGCATGGGATTTCAAGACTCGATTTACAAACATTTCACTGTCGCTTCTATCTAAAACAAAATCTACCAACATTTCTCTGAGTTAAATTGAAGTAGATTGAAAAATAAGCTTTTGCAAGAATACGTTGTACAAGGTAAATAAAATAAACGCTATTGGACGAGCTAAAACATTAAACGTATTCGCAGGAGTCATCCGCTTCTTCTTATGCCAGCACTTGCACTTCACCGCAGCCAGCTCGCCAGCCAGTCGAGCGACCGCCGCCATCCAGGCAGGAGGTCAGCTCCCCGGGAGGGGCAGTGGCAGTGCCCATCCCGGAGTTGCCGGCCCATCCACCGCCGTCTACGGAACATCGCCCGGCCATCACACCATCGCCGCCTGCACTCACTAGCCCCATTTCAGGGATTAGTGTCATCCTCCGAGGAGTGCCTCGCGACTTTCCGGCGAGGCACATACTGATAGCAGCACAACACGAGTGGCCGTCAGTTTTGAGGGCCACCCGTATCGTCACCTCACGCGGACCTTCAAGTTTGATGAGGATTATCTTCGCCGACACTGCAGACCAGGAAGCCGCCTTGAGGACGGGCTTCCCCTTACTTGGGCGGCGACTGCCTGCCGAGCCCAGCCGAACTACTCGCCGAGTGCCATGCCGCAGATGCTGCCGCTATGGGCACGACGCCACTGCCTGCACCGCTGCACCAAAGTGCCATTACTGTGGAGCTTTATGCCTCACACTGCAATGCACCAACCACGACCTCCGCCGTCGACGCAGGTACTGCGCCACCTGTAATAGCCATGGGCACTTTACAGGACAGGCGCAGTGCCCACTCTACCCCAGGCAGTCAACCCCGACCAGCGCAGCCAGACAGCAACAACACATAGCAACACCTATCTCCGCCGACGCACCCACACTACGTGGAATAACTTCCTACGCCGCAGTAGCAACACATGGAGAGCTTCATAGCACAGAGACCCAGGAAGTTCATTCTATGGTCTCTGGACTCGATCACCGTCTTCGATGCATCGAAGATGCTTGCAAACAACTCACACACGCAGTCTCCACATTAACTACAGCAGTCACCACTCAACCACAACCTGTGACCAACGAACAAGACACCACTACTGCACAAGAGGTTCGAGATATCGACGCAGAGAGCGTCCCAGCTCTCACTCACTCAATAACAACACTCAACGCTAAGATCAACAAGCAAATACGGACAAGCCGCCGGCGCCACGCAGCGATTGCCCGACAACTAACTCATCACACGATAGGATTTAACGCCGCAGCCAGACTACTCCATCAACTACGTGCAGCTATAATCGAACTGGACAACAGTGACGTTCTCAACTCCATACAGCGCAAGCTGTATAGGATAGAGAATACACCTACCACTACTAAGAACGACACCGCAACACAATACAACGACGCAGACATTATTGAGCCACCGACACCACAGCAACTGAAGCGACTTCGCCGGGACGGTTACAGCATCCACTGCGATGATCAGCCTTGTACCAACGCGTGCAGGGTTCTACTCTGCAGCGCTCAAGGAGTAACATACATGCAATACTATACCTATGTGGAAAACCAGACTGGCTTTCTCTGAGAACAGACAAACATAAATCAAAAATGACAAGAGCCTGTTGCAGCAGCAACTAGAAAAAACAAAAATCAAATCGTCTTCTTGAATAGAAACGGCAGGATGTGTGACCTGATAAAGAAAGAATCACCAAGAACAACAGCACCACCCAAACCGAAGGATCTCTGCCCCACTCAAAACAAAAACTAAGCTAGGCTGAAGAGGGAACGCTCCCTAAGCAGCCCGGGCGTGCTTGCACGTCCAAATACCCGCATTCATTCATTCATTCATCCGCTTCTTTATTACTTTCATATGCTATCCTCATTCGGACATATGGCTACTGGGTAATGAAATTTTAGTTAGATAAGATGGAATGGAGAGAGATATTATGATGTAAAATATTGATGAATTCCGGACGGCGACAAGGGGAGGGAGGAAAAGTTAAAAGCTTATCTGCATATTCCAGTGAAGTGGTCTATTTCAGGATCACCCAGCCTCTTGTGTTACATACACTCGTTTACACATTTCCCTCCGTTTCAGTGAGCATATTCGTTCTATGATATGGTGCAGTTATAACTCCAGCTATACCTTAAGTTTCACATACTTGCTTGCAAACATTACCCACTTTATTAAATTGTTTTAAGTCTTAAGGCAGTGTCGTTTAAGAACTACATAATATGAAAATAATGTATTGCATTCACATGATTTTCTCTACCTTCTCTCCTATAAACTATTCATATAAAATGCTATTATTCTGTACATTATAATGCTGTTATTCTGGAAGGTTTAAGCAGAATAAATTCACTGCTTCTCGTTCATGAGCAAAAATCAGACACTTTAATACCGGTAATTTCGGTTGATATCTCTAGCCCACCTCCTACATACTTTCTACTTCTGATCTGTCAACTCTAACCTTACTTTCCTCTAACTCTTTGCTAATTATCTCTTTCTTGCTCCCATTCCTTGTGTAATCTCTGTACTAATTCCTCCCGTAATTTTCTGTTTCCCTTCTCTGATTTTTCACTTATTTCTTGACATATTTTCTTTTCAGAAGTTTCTTTTTCCCTTCTTATACTTTTCATTTCCCCCTTAACCTCTTCTCTATATTTCTTCACTTCACTCCTAACCTGGTTTATTTTCCCGCTGATCCCTTCCTTGTATGTTTCTAACAGCTTCTATTGCCTTTCTACTGCTTTCCTAATTCTTGTTGTGAAGAATATCTCGAAAATAATTAACACTACAAAAATGTTATTGGGTATAAATCGTGCGCTTTTACGAGTTCCACGTTTTTTGTAGAGTAGAATTTGCTCTATTTCTTACACTTTATCAGATATACAATGAAGAGAACTTTATATGTTCCCAGAATATTCAAGACATACATTTATTTGCCTTGCACATATTTTAAACAAATGGTTTTTAATAAAAATAGTTTCTGGCATTTCTGAGTAAATAAGAAATGAATATTTTCCATACCAAGGTTAGTATGTTGTTCATAACCTCATACACATACACGCACGTACGCATGCGCACGCGTGCCTGCGCACAAACACACACAGACACAGACAAAAATTCTGACCATATATGTGTGTGGTGTATATGTGTGCGGACGGATTCTTCTGCATTCCTAGAAGTCTATTTTCTACACAATGAAATAAAAGCAACCCCTTAACGTCACACACATGTGCTATCTTTGGGAGAGTTACGAGGTTGACCTTGAGGTTCCCAATATAAAGACATATAAATGTTAATGGTGTAATTAAACTTCAACTGTTACGTAAGTATGATTGAGTTTACCTGCCTAAAAAGGCAGCAAGTTACTTAGATCACCTTTCACTACCACTGTCGCCCTGTTCTCTGTTTATGGCAGCAATTGTTTTTATTCCATTTCATTGACGTAAGAACGGAGAAAGAATTTTTTGGCTTTTTACTTTCTTTCCACTTACCTAATAGTTAGATGCAATATGCATTTGCCGCAAACTTCGATGCTGTGGCGCACTTCAGTTCACCTATACGTAATGTTTTCAGTTCAGATACCAAATGTTTGAGTGTGATTGTTACACTGATCCAGTTTACAGTTGCAGAAAGTTTCACGCTGATTTTCGCGTTCAGGTAAGCGTGGTAATGATAATATTTGGACTTCCACCCACGTTTTTGTTTAAAGCAGGGCATCCAACCGTAGCTGTGAAAGATGACTATCGTGCATAACAGCTCGGCTCGTTTCTCTTTTCATTAGAGAATGGAAACAAACCGCGTTCTTTCTTACTCTATGTTACACAACAAACCGGCAGTTTTTCTCTTCTGTGAATGCTACAAGTGCGAGAAAAACCATTTAATTTCTGAGTGCCCCAACGGAAGCACGTGTCAACGGCGGTTAATGTTCCTCCACGAAACAAAAAACTGAGGAAACTTCAAAACTAATTTCTCTTACACTTCTTTTTCCCCTGCTTGTCTACAAACTATGTTTATTGTTTTAAAATTTACTTTATAATACAATATTTCCTTCTACGATAAATGAAGATATAGCTAAAAGGGCAAAACCTCATTTTGATCCTGATTACACTATTTTTGACATTACCATAATAGGTATAGCTACTCATATGACGTAACGAGACTAAATAGATAAATAAATAAAAACCTGCAATAAGAAATCTTGGCACCTAATTACTTATATTCCAGATCCTCATTCTTTATTTAACTTTACAGAATTCTACAGGTTATAAAACCTAAAAACTGCATAACAAAAGTATAATACACCACAAAATTAATACGAAACTTTATGCAACTTAATATAAATATGCTCAAAATTAAAATGTATCACATATAACATCTATACAACCATTTCCTCTAAAACAGAAAACAACTTAAATTAACATACGTATATATAAAATTTAATTCTATTTAATTTATTACTCTTTTCATTAAATAATATAAATCAACAAAGCAAAAAAAACAAAAAAAAACACCTATATTAAAGACACAAAAAATAACATAAGTAATAGGATCATATTTATTTTTGGACCATCTATAATAGATGGGAAAGAAAGGACAAAATTTAAATTGTACTTTAACGAGATCTACTTTTTGGTGCAGTAAAACTTCGTCTATCTCCTTATCGCGTGTTACTGACATCAAAGCAGTATCTTTACGAAGCTGCCACATTAAACACAGTTGAAATCAAACCTGAGTACGAAGGTCCACAATGAAGTGATCTGTGGCCGATAAGCCCACCACGTGAAGCTTGTTGAGATAATTGGCTAGGTATCAGGCGCAACTCTGGGGAATTTCCCCTCCAGTATCTTAATGCAGGTTTTTTTACAGAACGCTCCAACGTCAGAGGAAGGGTTTTGCGTTGCTAGGTGACGCCGAAACATATCAATAGAAGGAAATAAGCATAAAAATCTGACGAACTATGTGACGGGTTTGAAAGTCCATGCTGTCTGTATTAAGTAAAAGAAAAACGACTTAAAAACTTTAAATTATGGGAAATTCAAGTAAAACAATCTGATATGTTGCACTCACATAACTTTCTCTACAATTGGACTATGCTACAAATACCTCTACCTCTATATACTTCAGGTTAATCGAGATAAACATTTGTAAAAATTATCTTTAGCTAATTTTCTTCTGAAATTTCCGTTCTCTTTGCACAAAACAATCATCAATTACATAAACATAAATAGAATGTTGAACAAAAGAATATCCAATAAACGAAGTCAAATTAATGTTTGATTTAAGTATTCCTTTTGGGTACATAATTACTGTTTCACAGCTATTCAAGGTATAAATTTTATTTGTCACACAAATATCTTGAACATGTGACGTTCAATCTAAAGGCTGGTTCACAACAGCCCGGCAACGAGAATGGTATCGATCAACTTATCGATAGACAGTGGAAGTCGATGTTGGGCATTGGGAACTCATTTGTTTGCAATGATAATGTTTTTCTAGCTTGCGGTTAGAGAGAGCTCTAGCGACTGTTTCATGCCATGACCGCCTGGAATAATTTCTACAGCAAAAAGTCTCTGAATCTCTGTCCATTCTCGGGAACAAAAGGTTAAAATTTGGTCGTCTTATTTGGAGTTTACGCATTAAATCATACAAACATTCAAACCCCCAGACTCTGAAGAGGACAGGGAATAATTTTGGCTAGAGATAAGTTCGCAACCTCCCAGGAATCGAACTTGGGACCCTTTGCATAGCAAGCACACAAATTGTTTACACGTAAGAGCAATAGATGGCGCTCAAGTTGAATTAACAAGTACCTTGGGCACAACCTGACATAATAACCCAATTCCCGACCTGTGACGTGGCGATGCACGCACATTGCATCCAAAATGATTTGATTTCCTTAACGTATTGCAGACCTACTTTCCTTATGGCATGTGTTATGCAATTAGATTGTTTATGTACTACTCCTTCAAACGTACCTTGAGTCGATTACATCTTAAGTAGCAACTGTTTGCAGTATTGCTTCGATATATTCTTAAAAAGCAGTTTTATTTTCTCTGGCGATTATTATATTAGGTAAAGGAAGTATTTTACACTCAAAAATTCTTCAGACATATTTCAATGGCAATACATATTTTGAGGAACCCCATATCCAAACATAGGATATGTATGTAAACTGTATAACTCAAAAATAAAAATGTCAGATAAATAGCAACTCGACATTTAAGTTCGGCATCTTCTAAGAAAGTGACACCATGATTTTCAAAGATACATCCCTCCCCACCTCAAACTACCCTTATAAGCAAATTATTTCCCACATTTTAGTTTTCTGAAAAATGGGTTTGAAAAATTTTTATTTAAGATATTCGCATACTAATTAAATCTACTGTGACAGAAACAACAAAAGTCCAGTCCAAAATATGCGAGTTTGTTTTCTCCATTTTTACTTTCTCTACTGGTATAGGAAGTATTGTATTCCACCCAAAAATTCGATGTCGAGATTTCACCGGAAATATATGTTTTGAGGCCCCCTGAATCCAAAAAAAAGCATTTTTAGAAAAAGGTCCCCGTGTGTGTCTGTGTGTCAGTCTGTGGACAGCATAACTCGAAAACGAAAAGTCGGTTAAAAACCAAAGTTGGTATTTAAGTTTAATGTCATTCAAGGATGCGACACGAAGATTTTGAAGAAAATAGCCCCACCTTAACCTACCCTTTACATGGAAAATTTTTCGAAAATTTTGATTTTCTTGAAAATGTCTTTAACGATTTTGATTAAAATGTCATCTGTTTGAGATATTTTGATGAAAAATGAAATGTATATCTTGAATTTTCTGGCTATAGCCCCTGTAGTCGTATTTACTCTGGGCGACTTTTGCATAACTGGTAAACCGTTAGAGATAGACCAAATCATACTATACAAAAAATATAGATCTTGCTAAAATACACAATTTATATCTCAATAAATTTTCTTGTAGGGTGAACCATTTCGGAGATATTCCTTGTTATGTGTGTGAGTTTCGGAAAACTTAAAGCTTTCGTGAAATGGAACATCGTTGTTCATTTTTTTATATGTTAAGTGTGCAAAGAGAACGGAATCTCAAAGCATTAAAAGATTTGACTATCGCACAAAGCCTACTGTATAGCAATATTCCCCTTGTACCTACAAGGAAGTTGACAATAAGATAATTTGTACAAATGTTTACCTCAACTAACACGAAGAAGATATAGGAATAAGAGTTTGTAAGAATGGTTAGTACAAGAGTAGAGAAAGTCATGTGAGTGCTATATATCATATTTTTCATTTAAGCTTAATTAAATATGAAACAGCTAATGTGATCTCACAGCCTCATTGACGTATGAGTAGACATAATACGTATCTAATCTCTCTATGACATCTAACCAGCCTGTGCCATCTAATAACTCTGTGCATGTTAGTTGCGACAGACAGTCGACAAGCGACGGGGATGAACAAACGAGCACTCCCCTCTGAAGAAAACTTCTTAATTATACCATCCACTTTAATCTTGTATTGCTACTTACGAAATGTAAACAATCCCACTAATTACAAATTAAGAAATAATTTTAATTATTTCAACTTATATAAAAATAATTATATTTTCGCTGTGTACAATATTGTTTGGGATATGAATGCTTGTGTGTCTCTGTCTCTCTCTGTCTCTCTCTGTCTCTCTCTGTCTCCCTCTGTCTCCCTCTGCCTCCCTCTGCCTCCCTCTGCCTCCCTCTGTCTCCCTCTGTCTCCCTCTGTCTCCCTCTGTCTCCCTCTGTCTCTCTCTGTCTCTCTCTGTCTCTCTCTGTCTCTCTCTGCCTCTCTCTGTCTCTCTCTGTCTCTCTCTCTGTCTCTGCCTCTCTCTGTCTCTCTCTGTCTCTCTCTGTCTCTCTCTGCCTCTCTCTGCCTCTCTCTGTCTCTGTCTCTCTCTGTCTCTCTCTGTCTCTCTCTGTCTCTCTCTCTGTCTCTCTCTCTGTCTCTGCCTCTCTCTGTCTCCCTCTGTCTCCCTCTGTCTCCCTCTGTCTCCCTCTGTCTCCCTCTGTCTCCCTCTGTCTCCCTCTGTCTCCCTCTGTCTCCCTCTGTCTCCCTCTGTCTCCCTCTGTCTCTCTCTGTCTCCCTCTGTCTCTCTCTGTCTCTCTCTGTCTCTCTCTGTCTCTCTCTGTCTCTCTGTCTCTCTCTGTCTCTCTCTGTCTCACTCTGCCTCTCTCTGTCTCTCTGTCTCCCTCTGTCTCCCTCTGTCTCTCTCTGCCTCTCTCTGCCTCTCTCTGCCTCTCTCTGTCTCTCTCTGTCTCTCTCTGTCTCTCTCTCTGTCTCTGCCTCTCTCTGTCTCTCTCTGCCTCTCTCTGCCTCTCTCTGCCTCTCTCTGTCTCTCTCTGTCTCTCTCTGTCTCTCTCTCTGTCTCTGCCTCTCTCTGCCTCTCTCTGTCTCTCTCTGTCTCTCTCTGTCTCTCTCTGCCTCTCTCTGCCTCTCTCTGCCTCTGTCTCTCTCTGTCTCTCTCTGCCTCTCTGTCTCTCTCTGCCTCTCTCTGTCTCTCTCTGTCTCTCTCTGCCTCTCTCTGTCTCTCTCTGTCTCTCTCTCTGTCTCTGCCTCTCTCTGTCTCTCTCTGTCTCTCTCTGTCTCTCTCTGTCTCTCTCTGCCTCTCTCTGTCTCTGTCTCTCTCTGTCTCTCTCTGTCTCTCTCTGTCTCTCTCTGTCTCTCTGTCTCTCTCTGCCTCTCTCTGTCTCTCTCTGCCTCTCTCTGCCTCTCTCTGTCTCTCTCTGTCTCTCTCTCTGTCTCTGCCTCTCTCTGTCTCTCTCTGTCTCTCTCTGCCTCTCTCTGTCTCTGTCTCTCTCTGTCTCTCTCTGTCTCTCTCTGTCTCTCTCTCTGTCTCTGCCTCTCTCTGTCTCTCTCTGTCTCTCTCTGTCTCTGCCTCTCTGTCTCTCTCTGTCTCTCTCTGTCTCTGCCTCTCTGCCTCTCTCTGTCTCTCTCTGCCTCTCTCTGTCTCTCTCTGTCTCTCTCTGTCTCTCTCTGTCTCTGCCTCTCTCTGCCTCTCTCTGTCTCTCTCTGTCTCTCTCTGTCTCTCTCTGCCTCTCTCTGTCTCTGTCTCTCTCTGTCTCTCTCTGTCTCTCTGTCTCTCTCTGCCTCTCTCTGTCTCTCTCTGTCTCTCTCTCTGCCTCTCTCTGCCTCTCTCTGTCTCTCTCTGTCTCTCTCTCTGTCTCTGCCTCTCTCTGTCTCTCTCTGTCTCTCTCTGTCTCTCTCTGCCTCTCTCTGTCTCTCTCTGTCTCTGTCTCTCTCTGTCTCTCTCTGTCTCTCTCTCTGTCTCTGCCTCTCTCTGTCTCTCTCTGTCTCTGCCTCTCTGTCTCTCTCTGTCTCTCTCTGTCTCTGCCTCTCTGTCTCTCTCTGTCTCCCTCTGTCCCTGCCTCTCTCTGTCTCTCTCTGTGTCTCTGTCTCTCTGTCTCTGTCTGTGTCTGTCTGTGTCTCTGTCTCTGCCTGTGTCTCTGTGTGTGTCTGTGTCTGTCTGTCTGTGTGTGTGCGCGTGCGTGTGTGTGTCTGTGTGCGTGCGTGCGTGTGTGTGTGTGCGCGCGCGCACAATGCAATATTCAAACACTGCTTTCGTTTACGCTGTGTTTTCAAGGAAACTATAAATGTTTCATGCATGTTATTCTGAGACATCCTGTACTTCTGAGGAAACTACGAATATAGATCATTAAGGTACCTGACATTTCTTTGTAAATGTAGATATCTGAGTGGAGACTGCGTCAAAGACGTAAGAAAGACGTGCGTTTTTCCTTCAGTGTTGTGTTTCTTGTGTTAGAAGAGCTGTGCATATTGTGATATAGGATTTGGCGTTAGAATGTGACTATTTTATATGAAAAGTCAAAATGCAGAACAAAATTTCACAAAGATGTCATGCTAACAAAGGCTCTTTCCTAGCACCTAACCTATATAAAATATACCTTCAAAATGCCTTATAGACCGGCAAAAACAATTGCTATCGGGTTTACTATTAACAAATGAAACTACATATGCACTATTGTTCGCAGACGAGCAACAGGTAGTGGCAGATTATGACATTGAATGTATGACAAGAAAACTTATGGAAGAATGTGGAAAATGGGTCTTAAGATTAACATAAACAAAACTATCTTCTACACTTAATATATTATTCCTGGTTATGACTTGGGTAAAGAGACAATCACAAACTTCAAGTACACAAAGTCTCATTTGCGTGCGTTAATGTCGTATGCCAAATTAAAAACGTAATTCAAGTGTCATCTTTGTAATGGAATATGACGTGTGTATTTCGCCTGGCCTGTATAACCTCTAGAAAGATGTCACACGGCAAGAATTGGTAAGAACGTAGCTTTGAATTGCTGCGTTTTTGAGGTTATGTAATTTAATATCACATAATAATCGCAGGGGAGCATCTGCAGCATACAAGGCACGCTATATTGCATGATCAGCATTCATTTCGCAGACTAGCCGAACAAGCGTGCCTTTTAATGGCAGTGCCAGCCAATCAAAACATCCTCTTTATGTTAGCTCCAATTAACACTTGCTTTAACTATGAAGCTATTTTTTCCTCCTCACCTATGTGTGTTTGCCGGAAATTGCTAAGCTCTACTTCCCTTGCATTGTCAACCTTTACAATTTCGATTTTATTAATTTCATTTGTTTCCTGCGCCCTGTATGAAATTATTTTGCAGTAACCTGAAATATTCTTTCGCATTGAAGGTTCCCCCATAACCTAACTGTAAATGCAGTTTTGTAAAGCCACACCATATTCTGATATTCACGAGATTGGAAATGAAAAATACGAATATTACAAATTCGAAATGTTGTAAGTGTATTTCAGTGATGAAAGAAGCACACACAATAACGACTAACCTATATTTTTCTATCAATTTCAGTGCGTAATCATTTTGATTGTAAACTTTTATTTAATTTCCAAGTTTCCACTCCATATGTCATTATACTTTTAGTTATAGTAAAATATATGTAAAATGGTGCGTGAAAATCATACCTGATATATAAATTCAGCATCTTCCAATCCAAATACGTATTTTAAAACTCAAAATCTTGTTACGTAAGTCAATAATTATCGTGATTCAACTACAACTCAAACAAAAAAGAAGCATCGACTTCAGTTTCTTCTGTTCCACATAGAGTAATAATGGAAGCGAACCAAAATTCGCTACATTGAAAATAAATGAATGTCTGCAAAGAACTTAATTTCTAACACGTATTACTGTTTATTATTACTATTATTAGGAAACAAATTCAGGATAATGTGACAGTAACCGTATTCTGGTTATATTCTAGTACAATAAAGCCAATTTTAAAGACCGCGTATGTTGGCCGACTCCCGCAATGACGCCTAAAAGTTTCCTCAAGGAGTATTTATCTTCAAGTTGTAGAAATGAATAAAAATCACTTTGAGCTGGTTTGGGTAAGAATGGTGGAAATGATAGCATTTATTTCACTCAAGAAAAGAGTCTCTTGGCCAGCAGAGTTTGTCCTAATGAAAGAGAATTGTATATGAGCGTTTTCCTCTTCTTTTCACTTTAATGCACTCGTGGAATCTAGCTTCAGCGATCAGAGTTCCGTATTGGAGTAAAGCTTAAGAATATCATGTTAAATTCACACTATTTTCTCTACCCATAATCGTTTATGTATACAGTTTTTACAAATTATTCTTACAAAAGTTGTTTCAGTGACGCACCATTACTTTTAGTACAGGATATTAGAAATACCAGTACCAAATTTTATAAGGGAAATGTGTTATTGTTTGGTAGAAGATTGAAAATAACTTTATCTATATTTATAGCGCGTCTCACCCTTAAAAGACAGTACACGTTAAATGGAGCGCAGTGTTGCAACATGTACTAGTTGCGAATCTTTCTCCGCGAGCGACTCGAGGTGGCCTGAGTCCTGTACTTAGTCCTTCAATTGCTGCTTGACGAGATGGGCACTTTTAACTTTGGTATCCCTGCACGCCTTTGTTGCTGTATGACCTAAATTTACAAATTACTCGTCTGTATAAACAATTGATTTCCCCTGGTCCCTAAACCTTTTACGTCTTTTAGATATTTATGTCGCCATCTGATGATATCGATATCGTCTCTTTCTATTAATATGCACTTGTTACCCTTTCTTTCATATTCGAACCCCAAATCAGAGTGGCGTTTGAGAAATTTGGTAGGGTCTCATCACTGTTGAACTGTGACAAAACTATATTCAGCGTGAGTGGAATATTTGCAAACAGTAAAGAATGAACAATTCGCCGCACTCCACCTTGCACTATTCAATCATATTGCGTTAACCTAGCGTTTTGTGTAGTCCCGCCCTTTTTGCTTTCTTTTTCGATGGCGTTCTTAGAGGTCCTTTCATTAGTTCCTTTTTAATCCTATACATTACTGCTTCTGAACACCCGATAGCCTTAGCTGTTTCTTTTACTGCCTTACTTACACGCATTTTACTTAAAAAATAATCTAACACATTCATAATTATTTGGCGTTCCTTACTTCTTTATTTACCAACATATCGTCCCTTCCTAGCTTCACCCTCCATAACTACAAATATTTACAAAAATATTAAACAAATAACGCAATAACAGCTCACAGTTACACACACGACTTCTTTCGAACTAATGCTAGTGCTGCTCCTTATACTATCTTCTGTGTCAGGCCTGACGCTGAATAGATGAATACCTTTTGTTTGCCTTACTGGATAAAAGAAAGAGGTTACTGCCTTTTGGTTTGTTTTAAAAACTTTCTCCAACCTTCCTCAACATTTGTTCTCGCTGGTTCCCTGATGTAAACTCAATAACAAAAAAGTTTCACACTGCGTAACTTTTGCAGTGCACATATATAAAATTTTCCGAAAACATTTAGTTTAAAAAATTATAACACTTAACTGGGTAAACATAGAGAATTCAAAGTAGGCAGGTAGTAGCACTATAGTTTACTCTACCTAAGAAAAAAATATAGATGCATTCTAGCAGTTAGTTTGTTAGTTAGTGCGTGATGAGTGTAGAAACAGCAAATATCGGACTTCTATTGAAAAAAACGTTTTCTGAAGAAATTTGGACCTATAGAAATGTATAATGACTCTGAAAAGGATATAACCTGATAGAGAAAAAAATTCTGCATAGGATAATGTGTTCAAACCTGAAATTTATAACAAATGAATATTTATACCATGCTATTAGGAATCTGGCAACAGAGCGAGGGAAGAAAAGGACGCGGCTAATGGCAACTTGTATGCGCTAGGTAGAGACAGATATATCCCATTTAACTCCATACTGTCTTCTAAGAGTGAAACGCTATATATAATACTAGTGATTTATTTAGTTTTTTTTTCTTCTTCTTTTTTATATGGTTTCAATGACGCCCAAAACGACACGCCGCTATCAGGAGTCGAATCCAGGTCCCCCGCTCGGTAAACACTTAGGAAGACGACCATGTGTAATATTTAGAATTATATATTTATTGGAGAAAACAGATTTATGTACTTATTCCTATTTGTGATGCACCCTATGGTTTCAGTTAGAAGCATTCGATGCTAGATTTCCTTGACAAGGTTTGGTAGAAGGACTTAGCACTTTTGATCTTAGCCCCCCCCCCCCCGGAGTGCCCCGTGGGATGGAGGAGTGAAAGGATACCAAGCGCGGTCGGACCTGAGGAGAAATAACAAAAGAGGGCAGGGTATTTGTTTGTGTTCTCAAGACGCACCGTTACTCTGTTTGTTGATGTACTAAACTAGGGAAAGTGACACACACAATGTGCAGTGTTGCCAGCTTCTTTTCGACAAAACTAGAATGATGTCTTCCCTTTCACCCTGTATATGGAACCCAGGATACCACAGGTTCAAAACCCTTGACAGGTTATGTTGTAGACCAGCACACTGTATGTGTCAATGGTTAATTGTTGTTGTGCCCTTGTCCAATCTTACCATGGTGTGAAATTTATCATTCAGTATTAGTCTCTGTAAATTACATTATTAGCTTCTCCTGTAGAGAACTGAGTGAGGTTGTTGCAACATCTTGTGACGTTTGTTGTGCTGCATGTTGTTCAGGACGTAATTAGAGTTTTCTCCCATTTTGAAACACAAAGCAACACACACACACACGGAATGAGGTTTGCGATTGTTTCAATTTTAAGCGGAAGCCAGACTGAAATGAAGCGGATTGCTGACTCATGTCGCTGTGATTAACACAAATGAATGTTTTATGGAGCTATTACCCAACAATCCTCTTGGCTGTTTTTTTATTGTTGTCCATATGGGGGAGCCGATCTATGTACGTATGTATATCCTGGCTTATTGCTTAACAGGGTTACCATCACATTCCGCTACAGCTATCACCAAGTCACAGCTACATTCCTTCAAACTTTCTCAATACGCAAACATTTCATGTTTTTAACACGCACCAATTAAACATCTAATGCATTTGTCAGCAAAGATGTTTAGTCAGATGTTTTATTTGTTAAATGTGCAAAGAGAACGGAATCTCAAAGCTTTAAAACATTTGACTATCACACAATTAAATGTTTAATGAACGTTTATTTCGAATATTAAGAAGGCAGCAGAATTAGACTTTGAAATAATAGTTAACATAGGAGTGAGAAGAGAAAGTTATATGAATACCTCACATTAATTTTTTTAAGATAAATATTATTTTTAAATAATAACCAAGTAGCGAAATTCTAATCTAATATCATTCTTTTAAATGCTTACTTACCGTCGTTTCACAAAATCACGATAAATGACCCAATTTATTTCCCTTAGTCAGAAAGAGCCACTAAACTCCCACAGTGCCTTCTCCATTCCACAAACATACAAATTATAGAGGAAAATTAAGATGTAACTTTTCTGTTACTTTCTGACTCACTTCTAGGTCTACAGAATAAAAGCAAAACTTTCTGAAAAATATCAGTGTGTGAGTGTAAGTGTGTTTATGTTCACAATAGCTCAAAATGGAAAGTCTGATAAAAGTCAAACTTGATATTTAGGTTCACAATCTTCCAAAAATAGCCCAAAGATTTTAAAGAAACTCCCACACTAGGCAGAAAATGAATATAGTTCTTCGATTCATGCTAGGGAAGCTCTAAAAGTAAGTTACACATGATTATGATTGGCCAAGTAACAATCAAGTACAATAGACACATAACACTACTTTTCAACACAGTCACCAAGTCTTTCTAAACAACGGTGTGAACATTATACCAGTCGTTCAATTCTTCAACGTTAGAAATGCTCTCCTTTGCTCTTCATATTTTTGAAGCTCTTTGTCACCATTCATTTTATTCCTTATGATGTGATGCAAAGAGTATGTAATTTCAAAGCCTCTCCTTTGTGTGTACAACGAAGCGTGTAATGAAATCGTTTCTGCAAAAAATTATCTCGATTAACATGAAGTAAGGGAGGAAAAGAGCTTTTGTAGCAACAGGTTCTAGAATAGATACAAAAATAAACCTTAGTGGGTTCAAAAGGTCCTTTGAGCACAATGTATTTCCTTCTTTGTCTACTCTGTAGAATCCTGAGACCAGGAATGATAATTTAGCCCTTTTTCCGTCTCTCATTCCTTGCTTATTTGAAAATCGTTCCTAAGTATTACTTTATTTGTAAATACAATAATGATGTGAAGTTTTAATTATGAATGTACCTATACCAGACTTTTCTGTTATATTTCATATTAAATGTTGTCATTAACCTGTATTGCTTAGCTTGGCGTTAGTTACAGAATAAAACTATAGGAGTCGAGCGCTGCTTGCCTTGATTCTTAGAACAATAATTAAAAGATAAGAGTAGCACAGTAGACTGAGTTTTATAAGAATAAGAGCTTGTAAGAATGGTTAGTATAAGAGTAGAGAAAGTCATGTGAGTGCAACACATCAGATTTTTTAAGCCATCCCAGTATTGAAGTAAAGAGAACAAAAAGGAAATTATTCAAATCGGTCGAGCCATTTTGTAGTTTTTGCGAGACAAGGCGCGGCAATTGATTTTTAGATATATATAGAAGTATCAATGTCATGCTTGACTGGCTCTGCAAACCCGACTGTCTGTCTACCTTGTGCATTTTCTACGAAAGACAATGACAAATTAAAAACATTTTCAACGTTCTAGAAGACTTCGCTGATGTTCTTCGGGTTCCTGTTTTCCATGGTTGGTAATAAAGATTAGATTTGTTTTCGACAGCTAGGGAAAATAATTACAACCCCCAATTTACTAAGTACTGTGAGATTATCTAAAGCATACTATAGTTGCACATAAAATTCTGAAGTTGAACCCCCCTCAGCCCACTTGGGGTGCAACCCCCTACGCTGTCTCGAGGGTCCCTACCTCCCATGATAACAAAACAAACGTCATCACTTAACTTCATTTGTTCACTTAAAACGTATGACTGATACACCATATATTCTGTTCACTCAACTAGAATTTTTCAATTGAGGGTCACGTAATCATGAATGGTGCCTTTTTTTATTCTGGAAGTTCTTTCCACCAACAGAGAACTAACAACTGAATGTCTTCTTATTCATTTGTCGCTAAACTTTCAAGTTTTCCACGAGAAATCTTGGACCAACTGAAATGAGGTTATGGTACCGATATTGGTTTGTTTACTTTGCAAATTTGATATAATGAGTGGAAAAGGAAAGTTTTCACGCAGTGGAGAGGAAAGAATTACTGATTTATTTCGTCAGAACGAACTTCTGTACAATCTGCAGCATGCAGAGTATAGAAATGTAGAGGAAAAACTAGACTTTGTAAGGAAACAAACCAATCAGGAAAATCAGGTACATAAGTAAATAAGATTTACTCTTTCTGGATAACATTTAATAATTTTCAGCTTGTTTCTGCTCTGAAAACAAGCATGCAAAGGTTCTAGAATAAGTGAAGCACAATAATAAGTATAACCTCGTCATGTAGGCAGTAATTCAACTACATGTGATCGCTTGGTTAAGATTGCATATCTGCTAAAAGAGCCGTTCATTAGAAATACTTTACCTGGGCATGCGCAGTTAATGGTTATAAACTTGATGCCTCGTTAAATTTGTTGGGGCCACCAATTTAGTTTATATATGTTAATAAATGGGTGCAATATAATCCTACATGTGCACAAATAGCGAAGTTGAACGCTTTGTAACTTTACAAAATACAAACATGTTGATATAAACACTAAATATTTTAGGTTATGTGATTAACTGTAAACAATGAGATGTTTGTCTTTTGTTTATTTCTTCTGCGTTTGTTTCTTGGATTAAGATTATGTGCCTTACTAAAATAAATGCAATACTAATTTGCATGACTTTGCCGTAAATATTTAAACTTGAGCACCGCAGAAAAAAATTTCCTTAATAAAAAGTGTTTAAAATAATGTTACTTATCAGCTCCCAAAGTTTGTCGGTCTAATTTTGGGGCACTCTATATGTAAAATAGACTGAAATTGTTAACAGGAATGACTTCTAAGTTTCACAATCTCTGCCATCCATTAAATTTGTTTATTAAGGAAGCTAGGATTGTTTTCTTAATTGTATACGAGAAGTTTCCGTTTAAATTTATAATATATAAAATAATTACCAACCTTCTTGCCTCTGGCGCGAAGGAAAAAGCGAAGAAAGACACTCAAAGGACTGAGCAAGGTTACGAGAAGTAAAAGTAGTGAGTTGTGATAGCGTGAAAGATTGTAGACTGTTTTAACGACGCGAAGAAAACTGTATTTGTGATAAAATAGGGTGTAATAGGGAAATCGGGTGTCTACACTGATGAAATTTATGTCAAATTAAAGAGGAAATACAAGTTAATAAGACGACAAAGAAGCAAAAATATAATTTTGCTAAGTTCGCCATTAGCTAGAATTTTGCTTGGCATGTAGTTTTCATTGAAATTGTCTTGCTACTTGAGATCCATTCTGTAGCCATCAAACATCCCCAAATTAAATCCAAACGTTTTGTCCACCACGATGGCACCTACCACATAGCTAAGAGTGTCTCCAGGGGGGAGGGGGCGCACAAATGATCGCTAAATATAAACAAAAAAGGGGGGAGGAAATATCGCGTCGAGTGTGCGGGAGTAGTAATTGAAGTTGGGGAGGAGAGAGCAGAGGAGAGGGGAGGGGAGGGGAGTGTTGGTTGGTCGTTCGGTCGGAAGCCGTCAGTCAGCTGTTATACTTTGGTGAGAGTGGATACTTTGGTGCGTTGCCATGGAGGCTGTCG
The DNA here is from genome assembly GCA_030765045.1 of Tenodera sinensis. Taxonomy (NCBI): domain Eukaryota; kingdom Metazoa; phylum Arthropoda; class Insecta; order Mantodea; family Mantidae; genus Tenodera; species Tenodera sinensis. The sequence goes on from CM060963.1 coordinate 15,919,915, forward strand.
AGCAGAGACCGCTACATCCTGCAGGTTGGTAATATTGTCTTCTGTTTTCCAAACAAATAATAACCAACTTAAAGGGTGCTCAGATTTATTTATTTTATAGCTCTACATATAAGAACTTAATTTTCTACATTGACATATAGGAGAAATACTTTCATTGTTAGTGAACAGATGCATAAATAACGGTGAGACGATTGTCAACTATTTTACACACGTTAACAATTACATTGTATACTCTTTGCACGAATACGTAAGAAACAAATGGACATCTACTGCTTAACCCCGGGGATTTGAAACAAGCAACAGCGAATTTTCCTGAAATCGTTGGCATTAAACCGCTAAAATTTTCATGTTTCTGTAGTTCTGAAGTTGGTTTAAAGGGTTACACGTGTTTTTTGGGGGGATGGGGGTTGGAGGGGGTGGGGGGATAAATATAATTTAAAGGACAATTGCCTTCAAAGCAGGAGCGTCAATCAATTCTGCGGGGGGGAGTGGCAAGGTTGTCTGAAGCCTTTCGGAATTTTCATTGAATCACTGACAAAATATAACCTAAAACAGTATTTTATATCGTAAATACTTGTATTAAAAGTACAGTTGTCATTTTTCTTTTGCTAGAGCAACAATAATGAGTAGTGTAATTATTTCTCGTAACTTAGGTGAGCCATTTACCCCCTCCCTCCTGCTCTCCCTAAACGACACCCCCCCCCCCCCCCTGCTTCCAAGATACTAAACTATAAAATGTAATACAAAACATTGACACTATCCTTCCAATATGAGCAATAAATACCTACTTTTTCATATTTTGTTAAATTTAAACACTGGTTATCAATAATATTTTAATCACACACATTTAAATTGCCATTTTTTCTTATTTTTAGATATTTTAAGGGGACACTCTGGTACAAAATGAATTTTCTTCCCTAATCAACCAATTTTAATTGAAGTTTTAGATTCTAGACTGAATAGTTTTGTAGTTAAAAATTATATGTTTTTACTAACAACTGAATAGTAATAAAAGATACACTTTTTCCAATTTGAAATAAATATAGAGGCCTGAACTTGGGTATGTTACTTGTTATATTCTTATGCAATAAATTTGTGCAGTTTTTTTCCAAAATATTAATATTTATTAGAAATATCACTCGTTTTTAGAACAAAATAAACGTATTACTAATAATTGCAAAGAAAGGGAAAAGCGCATATACTTGTATGTATGAGTGAAATCAACAAACCAATGCACAGTTTTCTTTATCAAACTATATTCTACATATTCTGAAAATTTTAGCTTGATCCGTCAGTATTTATTGCAAAAAAGTTTACCCCAAAGTACAAAAATTGAAGAAAAAGCTATTTAAATTTTGGAACACAGTTATTATTAAATGAATATGCTTATTACGATGCTTATACGCATCCTTTTTTACATACAAGAACAGTTTATACCTTTAAAGATGCATGTCGGAGAAAAATTCAGGAGAGATGATGTCATCTGACAATTTCAACGCTGTTGATATGAATTTTAAAAGAGCAGAATAAGAAAAGAAAAATATATTATATACTTTTTAGTTAATTCTTCACTGTATTAAACATGCAAAAATTTAGAATTCCATAATTTAGCAATTTTGGTAAAAATTTCAGTCCCTGTTTCTCTTAAGGGTGTACTATATATAGCTGAAGATTTGTAATTCTGAACCAACAATGATCATTTTTTTTGTTACGTCACTAGAAAAGTCCCTCACGACAAAACATTCTAAATTTTGGTTTAACATTCCATCCCTAGGTTCAAAATACATACTTCTTTAAAATTACCATTAGGTTTCTCAATGACTCGTTAAATTAGACTCCAATATCAAATATTTTTGTAAAAATTGTAATTATTATGTTTTAAAATTAAACAGATATGCTTATACACATCTGACAATAAAACTTAGGGAAATTTTTCCTTGTTAGGTTTCTGTGAACATACGTAGCAGATTTCATTACAAAAATTGCACCGTAAGGAACGTTTTACAGGAAGAAAAATCGAAAATATAAATTTTGAATCAATGACAGAGAATTTGAAAAGGCATTTTTCCCATTCACTAATGTGTTAATTACTTTATAGAATTAATATAAAAAGGTGTCTTTTTTTTCTCAATTTTCATGAAATTTTAATCATACGTATGCTTAAAGGAATAAACTAGTTAAGATCCTATTATTTAAAGTCTTGGCTAAAATGTAATCTTAACTTTTCCTTATGTTAACATTAATTCTATTTAAATTTCGTATGTATATCTTGTTCGCTTTTCAATTTTATTTTCCTCTGACAAATGCTCCTCAAGAACATTTGTATTGGTCATAGCCACTAGACAGACATGAAGAACTTAGTAAAAAAAGAAAACAAACAGATATAAATATACCAACCAAAGAGGCAAAAACCACAATTAAAACAGCCGAAAAAGTATTAAATTTCAATATCCAAAGTTTTAAACCCTCAGGTTCATTTTTACCTTTGCTAAAAACTTAAAAACTCTTTCGACTGCTTGTTTATCGTCCGCTACAACCTCTGCAAGTCTGGCAGGCAGTTGCAGATCACACCCTGGCACCACGTGACACACCGACAAAAGATAGTTTATGTTGTCACAAGATTAAACATGAAATGTATATCTTCAATTTTCTAGGAATATTTTTTATCTGCTCTTCATATGGACGAAATTTTGTATAACTGAATCATAAGAAACACACAAAAATTTAAAAAGTCTTTAAAAAAGTCGCGCTTTATTTAAAGCAAGCGTTTCTTAAACATTTGACTATCGCTACTCTTTTACTATCTATAACGAAACTTGTAATTAAACTGCTTATGCGATATTTTATCTCAAGTAGATAGAAGAATGTGCTTTCGTAAGAACAGAAGTTACGCAAAACCAACGAAAAAGCTATGTAAAAGTGACATATCTTTGTGGTAAGTGCCCATAAATTGGTGGAAAATAGTACTTAATAAATAAGTCAATAATTACTAATTAAATTACTATATTAAATGCTCCAATAGCATCTAAACGTATGGCAATTCTTTTGGACCTGTATTCTCTGTTTTCTCATTTGCAGCCCGTATCTCTAATTGAACCCTGCCTAGTACTAAAATCATATGTAACTCCATATCAAAATCTGCCATATATTTTAATGGTCACTATAAATAATCAACAGGGCATGTATTTTAGTGGTTCAGGAATCTTTGAAATCACAAAATCCATATTCTTTCGTTTGATACTTTATTCCCCGACTTCATGAGAGAGATGTTTTAAATCTTTGAGACCAGTTCAGGACAAAGACTTCTTCCGGGTGCGAGTGGAGCGAAGGTTATCCACAATCAAATGCATAGCAGCTGGAGTTCCGCAAGGCAGTGTTCTGTCACCATTGTTCTTCGCTGCCTATATGTCTGACTTCCCCGTATAACCCAGCACTGTCACGTGACAATGATGTCCTCATACTGGTCCGAAACAAACCTCCGCTACTATTAATACCTGTGCAGAAGTTACTAAAATAGTGGCATATTGAGTAAAATAAGGTCTGAGTATTACAGATGGTCTCACATTATAGTAGTTATATAATCTGCTACACTTATTACTGAAATAGTATTAATAAATTCCACTAGAAGTTACGCGTTTCATGTTTCATATTGTGTCGCTGACGGCGCGGCGCACATCAAAGAAAGGCTCGGGGTCAAGCTGACCCAAACAACAACGCGCGGCGTCCGTACATAACAAACGACGGTCAAGGTCAACTTACCCTACACCACTCACGCGAGAAAACACTGACAACAATCACTGCTACATTACAAAAGAATCTGCGTGAATCTTCTGGCTGCCGGCAAGTTTCAGGAAGTTCGAGAAAAATCTGGTTACGTCATCGCGGGTATAAAAGCTTGTGGAGCACGCACAGTGTGTGTGTGTGTGTGTGTGTGTGTGTGTGTGTGTGTGTGTGTGTGTGTGTGTGTGTGTGTGTGTGTGTGTGTGTGTGTGTGTGTGTGTGTGTGTTAAACAACTTTAGCTGAAGATTTATTTTCAATGTTGTCTTATACCAACATTAGAGAGTTTTAAATGTCAGTGAAATATCTGAATTAGTTTCTAAGTTATGGAATGTTAAATCTATGCCAAATGCGCCACACGATGCAACTTTTAAAAATTTCCGTTCCAAAAATTCTACTATATTATAACGCACAAATCTGTTATATAATTTTGCTCTACTAGCCTCAGTTAAAAATAAAGTTTTTAAAATCTGTCATTTGAAATTTCTAGTTGTGTTTATATTTTATACACTTGTAAAAAGTAATAACTAAAAAATCGGTCAAAAGAAAACAATGTATGACTGATTTAATTTTTTGCTGTTGGGGAATTATGAAAAATTTCAGAAGGATTTAATGATAACTATATCGTGTGGAAGAGACCTAATGAGGCTGAGTGTACCCCGAACGAGGTCTCCCAGCCCTGGTCCCCCGCTTGGTAAACAGTAGCGCCACCACTGGACCAAGGAGACGACTAAATATGGGTATTTGTAATACAAAATGTCAAAAAACATTTTGAATTTATGGCCCCTAGGTATTTTTATAGTCATGGAATATAAATGTCAATTTTTGCTTGTCATTAACTAATTGTTGTCAAGCCTCGGTCTAAAAATAATAATCATAAGCGTACATTAACCTCAACTAATTACCGAGAAACTGTTTTTACTGAAAACACCATTTGTCCTTGCTACTTGGTACTCTACACGTGTGAATTTAATAATTGGAATGAGATGAAGAGATTAGTAGCCCAACGCTAAACTGGGGCTGGTCAGTTCTAGGGCAGATGTCCCCTATAACCTTTCAAAGAGCACCCCCCCCCCCTCTTGAAGCAGTGATTTCTACTAGCATACATGTTGTCATGGCAACCTTGGCAGGGTGTGGTAGCTGATGTTCAAGTGTTCCCGGACTTAGCAACACATCGACGTCATTCAAACATTAATAATAATTATAATGTACCGGATTAAGTATTGCCCGAGTTTGGTAACACTATTGACCGGTGACTTGCTTAGTTGTTTCTAAGGGTTACACAAAAGTACAGGAATTATTTTGAAATTTCTTCCTGCTCTTCTTTGGAGGTGAATTACTCCCTAAATCCATTATGTTACCTTCATATCTATTATAACCTCAATGTTTTCGTCGCAACACTGATGTAATAACAAAAGACAGCAGATAGTATGGCGTTACTCCAAAAACATTAATCGTGCAGATATAACTCTCACTTCAAATACATTAATAGTACAGATAGAACTTTGTCAACACAAAGGGATAATTTTTTCTCTAAGAATAGAACTTTGTCATTTTTTAATCTCCGTTATGAACCACTAGATGAAATCAGTGCTGATATTTGTTATAGATTGAAATATTCAGTATCAAAACACACAATAACTCAATTTTTTTAATTTTGTCAGTTAAAATTTAATACATTTATTTGAACGTTCAATGTCTAGGAAAAAAGTCATATTTATGGCGACGTAAACTATATGATTTTAATGCGGACATAGTAATTAGAAGAATTTTAATTGTAAAAAGAAGTATAAAACTGTGTGCAACTGTTTGGGCAAAGCTAGAGAGCAATGGACAACAATAATGAAATAAAAATGTAGATTGCGAGGCAGTCGTAGAAGAACAATGAGCAAGTATAAGGCAGTAAAAATTACGATCACACAAATAACCTGGACTTGAATGAGTGTAGGCAAAGATCTTCAGAAAGGAGACACTTAAGAAGATAAGTAAGATTAGGTTAGTTAAGATAACAGTTTGTAACAGACTGCATACAATGCCAAGTTAATTATCTAATGTTGCAATGAGTAAATAAATTACTTATCTACTATATACAGATTTCAGTATTACTTCCATATCTTGCATGCAAGAAACTCATTACTTACAGGTTTAACAATAGGGTACTTACGGTGAAACCCTCAAGACACTTAAGAATATTTTCAAACTCGTTAAAATATTACCTAACCTCAAAAGAATTGCCATTCGGGATTCTCATCTTTTACCGTTGTCTCTAATGTTCGATAAAACTGATAAAATGATCTGCTTTTCTATGAAACTTACATCTGTAAATTAACATTTCTTCAAAATTTATGTAACAAACAGTCGATGGGTTTTTCAGTATTAATATAATATTAATGAAACAAAGAAGGCATTTCTTTCTTAATCCCATGCGTCATGATGGAACTGACAGTTGAATGTAAACATTCAGGTGACGTTGCACGAGAAACAGTCGACTTGCTATAGTTCTGTTTCAGATGGTCATATAGTTTAATATTTAATTTAACTAATTAAAGCAGATCCTGCAAAGCCTGCGCTCAGTATTGCCTTCTTTCTTTCACTCATTACTACCAACATTAAAACATGAGTAAGGCATTCCTACATAAAAGCTTATGAAAAACTGAACACGTAATTCTGACGTAAGGGGAGGCAGTATTTTAATCGCATTTAATACTTCAATTAATCGTAAAACCTTGCCCAGTTAACTTTTTGCTTGTGTTGGCAGCCGTGTAGTCTCTTTGATCTGTGCCGTTATTCTTTTTTTTATGACCTGAATTATCATCGATCATCAATAACATGGCGGCAGGTACGAATATAGATAAAATTGAATTCCAAGAGCCGGACAAAATTCCGGGTGACATTGGAATAGCTACAAAAGGGTTCACAAAATGGTATGATGGAGCATATGATAATAATTATAATCGCTTCAATGCCTTTTGTAAGGTAGCACTGCTAGTGAATCAATGGAACAGCATTCTCGCTGCATATGTCTGTCTGTCTGTCTAACCTAAAAGTTAAAAAGTAGAGTTGAAAAATACCGTAATTGGTCCGTTAAGAACCTACCCGCATTACCTGTATGTTAAGTGTGTTGCATACCTATTGGGCGTTACCTCATATCGATTGCGTTGTTTACGCTATGTGATCATGTGTTACACATTCCGTTACGTTAAACTTTGAACCTTCCCGTAACAGAAAGGTGATCTATAAAGAGCCGTTTAACCTAAGAAATATTTGGAATCTTCTCCAAGTATACAGTATACGCTGATAGCGACCACCAGTAATGTTATTTTGAACTAAAAAGAACAATTTTTATTTTGATTGCGGTAACCAAAGGCATCATTACAGTTTTTGTTCATTATAATGTTTGAATTTCTCATTAAATTTATTTTCCTACCAATGCTACCAATACTATAGTCGAATCAGTTTATCAGCAGATCCCAACAGTTCAAAATGGCAGACATTACACTAAACTGAAGAAATAATCGTAAAAAGCAGTCTTGCCAACGTACATAATAAAGGCATTTCTAACCTCAAATATTACAGGGTTAGATAAAGTAACATACTTTCAACCGATAATAATACTTGAACATCGTTACCATACAACCTACTGAAACTGCGCCTGATTGGCTGGAAAACACGTGACTCTTACTTCTTTGAATATTTGTTTTCTGCGCAAACGCCTTCATTCGTGACGGCGAGTAAAGTTAAGATTAAAACAGCATCAAATGTTTCAGCCAAGGCCCGCAATATGGCCATTCAAAGGGAACGGGCCACAGAAATGAACACAAACAATGCACGCCTTTTGTCAGACAACCTTTACACAAAGTGAAAAAGCATGCCTAACTAGGCGATTGATTTCTGCTCCGTTTAGACATGCGGGTTACTTACAAAACTGACGCTGACAAACGAAATACCGATGTTCTTTGATGAACAACAAAAAAGATTCAAGCTACACGTAAATACACTATAACAGAAGCTTTTTTGTTTTGAATTTTGAATTAATAATAAATAGTATTTTTACTTTCTCAGTTAAGTAGAGGAAGTATTGTATTCCACCCAAAAATTCGATGTCGAGATTATACCCTATTCTCCCCAGAGTATGAAGAAGAGTCTGTGGTTGTGTTTGTGCGCATGCGCGTGTGAGTTTAAAAACATACAAAGAACACAAATAGTAAAACGAGTGAACATCAGCTATTGTTTCAAAATCTAAACCGCGGATATGATTTACATTTAAAGGAATAAAACTATAAGTTATATTTCTAATATTTACATGAAGAATCTTGAATTTTTTGAGAATAACCTGCGTAATGGTCGTTCAGAAGACGCTTTCTATAGTTTTCTATTACTCTAAACTGCCGGTTGTGGCAGTATAATATTATAATATAACAGATATTTAATTCGTAAACCTCTCACACGTGAGTCAGTACCTTAAAAGTATGTTCAGTTTGACGAAGAGTTTGAAAAGTGCTGCACTGAAAGCGCCCGACTAATAAGGAATCTATTTAAACGAGAACACAAACGAGCCTATTGTTTCGATCGCAACGCGGTATCGATCGAACACGTTCATAAATTTATCAAGTGGCCCACTCGTCAGTCACGAACATCCAAAGACTAAAATAGAACATCAAGTATGCAAGAGCCATTTTCTGAAGGACTGTACAATTCAAACTTCCCTTCTTACGTTACAAATGTCAGTGAGCGAGTCTGTCTCCTGAGTTGAGAATAGGTATAGAGTAATTATGGCAAAGAGTAAACTAAACGCCAGAAACAAATGAAGAAGCGCCTTCAGCTGACAGAAAATTGCAAGGAAGTGACAGTTCCTGGAAAGAAACTAGAGCAAAAGTAGAGAAAATTGAAATGCAAGACATCATTAGTAGTTTCAAGAAGACAAGGTCATTAATAGATTATAGATATTTAAAATGAAATGGGCAAGAGAAAAATACTTCGAAGCATGCAACGAGAGGAAGGTGTGGCCTGTGACGTAGAAGAATGGGGGGGGGGGGGGTTGCACTAAATGTAGTAAGAAGTTGCATTATAACCGGAAAACGGAAGAACATTCAATTGCGAAGAAGAAAAAAACATCTACTGTGTTGCACTCACATGACTTTCTCTACTCTTGTACTAACCATTCTTACAAACTCTTATTCATATATCTTCTTCGTGTTAGTTGAGATAAACATTTGTACAAATTATCTTATTGCTTATTTCCTTGTAGGTACAAGGGGAATATTAGAATACAGTAGACTTTGTGCGATAGTCAAATGTTTTAAAGCTTTGAGATTCCGTTCTCTTTGCACACTTAACATATAAAAAAATGAACAACGATGATCCATTTCACGAAAGTTCTAAGTTTTCCGAAACTCACACACATAACAAGGAATATCTCCGAAATGGTTCACACTACAAGAAAATTTATTGAGACATAAATTGTGTATTTTAGCAAGATCTACATTTTTTGTATAGTATAATTTGGTCTATCTCTAACGGTTTACCAGTTATGCAAAAGTCGTCCAGAGTAAATACGACTACAGGGGCTATAGCCAGAAAATTCAAGATATACATTTCATTTGTCATAAAAATATCTCAAACATATGACATTTTAATCAAAATCATTACAGCCATTTTCAAGAAAATCAAAATTTTCGAAAAATTTTCCATGTAAAGGGTAGTTTAGGGTGAGGCTATTTTCTTCAAAATCTTCGTGTCGCATCCTTGAAGGACATTAAACTTAAATACCAACTTTGGTTTTTAAGCGACTTTTCGTTTTTGAGTTATGCTGTCCAGACAGACACACACACGCGCGCGCGCGGACCTTTTTACGCTGGGAAGCTGTAGGTACCAAAATGATTACTATGGTGATTTGGGTCAATATCTTCATATTCCATGTGGATGATTATGGGGGGGGGGTGCATTTAGAGAGATAGTTCCTTTTTTCGTCGCCGAGATAAGGCCACATTATGATGTCCGAGCACGTCATGAGGCTTATCGGCGCCAACTGTGCGGAAGTGCCGATTACATTACAACAACGGACGGCCTTTAAAGAGCAAACACGTTTTTATCAATGCGCGATAAAGTTGAACAATTCAGTGTCGTGTGCCGCCATAGCCTACCTAGGTGAAACAGCGGGAAAGAAAAGACGAGCGAAAAGACGGGACAGAAGACAATTGAAAGCTTTCGTCTCCACTTTAAAAACCCTCATCTCTTGTATTCACATTATTTTCTCTACTCATTCCTCCACATATTATTTTTACAAAAGCTGATTCTTTTAAATATTTTTAATCGAGATAAATGTTTATTACACCTTTTATTTATACATTTCTTTGTAGGTTAGGACACAGAACCACGAATAAAATGGGTTCCGACTTACCAAATCTAAAAAGCTGGTGTGCTGCATTCACACGACTTTCTCTACCCATTCTACAGAATACGACTGGCATTTATCTGAAGCGAGCACCCCTTCTTTTGTTTCATTTTTCTCCCTTCAGTCTCAGATTCCATTTCTTGATGGGAAATTTGATACAGTTATATAACGCAATTGCCTGAGGCGAACTACGGGATATGACAACACGTCGTTTTTTACACCACAACCAGCGCTTTTTAACCCCTCTCTAACAACACTTACGAGTTTATTTTAAATATATTTTTAGTAGACGCTCTATTTAACAATCGACTGTCGCTCTGTTAAGGAGTCTAGCCTCGGGTCTTCGTATCTCCTCACCTCACCCCCCCCCCCTCCTCCTCCTCAACAGATTGGCTGTCATAGCAGCCAAGATTTGCCAGCTACTCGGATCGCTGTGTGTTTGTTTTCTCGCGTCAGGTTCATTGTCATCCGAACGCCTCCCATATGTTACGGTAGGTAAATTGCTGCTAGGAACGCGGATGTGTTGAAATTCGTGACTTTGGTTTCCACAACTGAGGTCGTCAAACATCCGGTTGTTAACGACTCCTCCACCACATGCGAAACAATAGACAATCGCAGGTGTCGACAGCACATCTCTGATTGTTGTCAAGTCATTTGACTTGTCTTGCGACTTAAATACCAGCCTAACTTGCATCTGTGCTTGTCAACAACATAACCTAAAAACTAAAAATCGGATAAATAAAAAACTAGGTTCATTATTTTGCAAAATGGCTTTGAGAATTTTTGTTAAACTGTCATACATCTAAAATGATAGTCACTTATACGTAACATTTAGCTCATTCTAACATTCAATTGTTTTTTCGTTTCTCGTTTCCTTCTTTTCATTGTAAGCCATTGTTACCACAATGGAAACATCTGAATGCTGTTTTTGCGAGATATAATTATGAAATTTTTGGTTAAATTCAGTTACAAATGCAAAATATGAATTAAGGCATTTAAAAGTATATTTTGGAAGCTGTCGATCACTTCGTTGACCTTCGAGAGATTATCATTCAACCAAAAACGCAAGACTTTTTCATTTTAAATTTAATTTGCATTTAGAACATAATTTCAAAGCTTGCTGTAAGCTGAATTCGGACAGTAAGGCAAACTTGGTAGCACTAAGAAACAAATGCAAGTCGCGTAGATCAGCCAATGGGGGTATACAAGGAAATTTTTCCAGAGGTGTTGAAATGATTAGAGTTATTTACTTTGTGAAGCAATCCCGGGAAGATCAGCAGAGATTCAGGTTGCGTATACAAGGGGCGAAGGACGCTAGCGAAATATAGGCCAATGTTGATGACTCACATTCCTAATGTTATTCTGCTTTTGTATACCTACGCGTTCCTCTGCATTGAAATTCATTTGTTTAAAGGCTCTTGCGTAACATTCGCTTGTTGTTTCACTACATTTGTGTATTTTGACGGCACTTTAACATGGATTTACAGTGCTGAGGTAACCCCGCCAGGGATGCCAACGTACTCATTACCATCTCGCTGTTTGCCTCAACGAGCTTTTAGTAATGTGTTTATTCACATAGGAGACAAAATTCCTGATAACGTTCGTACTTTTTAAATGTTGCAGGTGCGTGCTCAAGTCACCCAACTTGCTCTGCCTCTTTTCCCCAGTTTCCCCCGTATTGACTAGAGTCTGTGCCATTTCCCCTTCAACAGTTGACAGTGCATTTCCCTTATCACCAGTCTCATTGTCTTCTCAGTGATCGTCATTCAAACACTTCCATCATAAACTGAACATCGATTTCATTATGAAATTCACACTTAGTAAAAAATAATAATTTTATTCATTATTTGCTAGAAAAACGAGTCGAGAATAGCAACTATTAACACATATTACAAGCAATGTAATGACTTCCCTTTCATCCAGTATATGTGATTATTTAAACCTGTATTTTTATTCACAGAGCCTCAAAACAGGCATTTCCGGTGAAATTTCGACAGGTACTTGGGGTAGAAAGTAAAAATATACGGTGTAATAATTGCTTATTTGTCGAAAAACTCTGCAAGTTGCCGCTTCTGTAAAAATAGACGCTTTGCCAGATCTTGTCGCAAATGATTAACATGAAAAATATCTTTGTCCTGTAAATAACAGAGTAAGATCACATTTCACAACAGCGTTTGTAGGTTCTACACCTCAGCTGTATTTTCAAACAGAAGAAGAATGGAGCGGTTTCCTAGCAACGCTCCGGTAAGAAAACAAATGAAGGAAGCGGAGCTAACACGGATGCCCTACACAAACAACGCATCTTCCATCTGTTTGTGCGATTGGAACCGCTTAGGGTTTATTTATACCTAAAGAGAGCGCGTCTTTGTTTCCGATGGTTTTCGCACAATTGGCCGGCGTGCGTATAAACTGGAACGCTGTGAGCATTACGTTGTGTGCTTGGCACGTTCGCGAGTAAAGTGGGCCAATGTCGGCCGAGTTTTGACGTGCGCGTCGTATTAACTAACTATTGAGTCATTGTAGGCAATGACCGAGTAGCTCATGACGCCGTAACTATATTGACTTACAGTTTCTCTTTTAGGAGGCTGTGAACGCTGGATTTTGTGAACCACTACCGCAACAACCCTCAGGGCCAACACCTACCGCCCAGCCGCTGCGTCCCCCAGTTCTGCCCACTGTAGGCGTCATAAAAAAACTGCCGCAAGTTTAGTGCACAGGGTTCTACTGTTTCTCCTGATGCGCGTGCATATACGACGGCTGCGCAGTACAGCTTACGTCATTCATTCTCTGTGCCCAATTAACGTCACTGCGCAGACTCCACATTAGTGATCAGTGCGCAGCTGTAAGCAATTTGTTACCGGTAAGAGTGAAATAGGAAAATAGTTGACGTAATTGTTTGAATTATCATGACGTATTAAAAACTAAAACTTGACATATCAATTATGATAAAGAAACCAACTTTACTACATGAATTAAAACGTTGAGACTCAATTTACCTATATCCTATGATACATAACCTAAATATTACGCAACAAACTTATATTTATAGTTTTGCCCCGGTAACACAATTACCGTATTTTAACTCCGTATTACTTTATTGTGTGATTTATTTTTATAAGCAAATAAAGTATTAATACTCCTAATGCTCTTTTTGCTCTCCTGCCTCCAATTGTGTGATGATACAGTGTTTACAAGATTCTTACAAACCCTCTTTATTCAGTTCCTGGCATGCATTATAACATTTATTAAATTTAAGGTGAAAATGTAGCAATTACTTTTAAAACCAGTAGGGTCATTATAACCTAAAAACACAAGTGTAACAATTTCAATTATAAATTTACCAAATACGTGCTTTTTAAATTCAACGTTTATTGAGTAGTTCATATGCAGAGCAACAAATACATAAAATTACAAATTTCAGGTATTAAATTTAAATTAGTATCATAAAAATAAATTTCTTTTCGGGTCATATTGACCCAAAGGGTTAACAGGTTCAAGAAAAAGGGCAGCGCAGGGCAAAAACAAGAAATATCTCTTTTGTAGCCTCAAACGGCTCAACAGGTGGGCACCCTGCAGTGTTAACTCTTCAGTTGGCATTCCTTTTCCTGCATGCAACCATGCGCAAGTTACGTGCAGTTTACGAATCGATTTCTTGGTTAAACAATCCTGATTTCGTTATCTATAGATAGATGGCAGAACATTCGTTATTACCATCTATTTTCATTTTTAGTATATTTTTAGAGTTAAAGTTGAACTTTGGGCCGTGGAATTAAGTATCTAATATTGTCACCGCGCCCGCCGCATCTAATTGCCGACAACAGCAGTGTCACCCATCGCATTATTGTCGGCACTTCCGCAAAGGAGCCGAAGGAAAGAGACAGAGAATGGCCGCATTGTTGGGGCGTTTGCCGAAAGAGAGAAAAGGATAGAGACTTCGAGAATCTTCTCTGCTTTGTATTTCACCGCAATAACTGAACTTTCCAGAATAGTGCCTGGGAGATATAAATAGCGGTAAAGTGCGACAAAAAAGGCAGTCAGACGTATGTGAAGCGTTGAGTAGTCGTGCCGACGGAGACGGACAGACGATGTGAAGCGTTGAGTAGTCGTGCCGACGGAGAAGGGACAGTTCTTTGTGTTACGAGTTCGGAGCCGTGCTGTTGGTGAATCGGAAAAGACTTTCTTGCTGTTGCAACGAGTGTACAAAGTTACTGTTTACGGAAATAAAAGTGTTTCTTTATCTCGACTACATCTGTCTTCTTTACTTTACACCCAACCAACAAAGTCACAATATGATATTTGCCTCTGTAACTGAGGTAAATCACGAAAACGTGTATCATTTGTCAGGCTACGGGATTTGAATCCACTACCTTCCAGATAAAGGGAATAGACGTTAACGGAAGTTATCTTATAATCCCTGTATCAACAGGACAGTTATATTACACCAGCAGTGCCCAACGGTAGTTGCACACTGAACAACCCCACATCCCGTCATAAAGTGGTTAAGCCCTAAAAGGGCAGGTACACGCATGACACACCTCGGGCTGATCTCAGCCTGCCAGATAGCGTCGTCGTCGACAGTTATATACAGTAGAAATAAAGAAGTATTGCCTTAGAAAATCAACAACAAAACATAAATATTATCATATACATGCTGAGGCTTCCCCGGCCGTGGTCCAGTCGATGAATGTTGTGACGTTTCGCCCATGACTGCGTCGGACATCTTCAGAGAATGTCCTGCTGGCTGCACCAAATACCGGAAACTTATCACACTCCTAATATGTACTTCATAGAATCATTAAAAACATAAAAGTCTAATGGCATTTTGTTGTTTGATCAGCCGATTTCCAAAAATAAATAGTTAGATGCGTAATTCCATAACAATGTACAAAGATAACAGTTTGATATAGCTTCAGTAGTAAGTATACATCACACAGTGTTACGAAACAATCACTTAAAAGAATTAAAGGAATTCTCGTTGCGTGAAAGCAATATTCACATAGCCAACCAGGGAAACCACGAAAAACTCACGTTGAGGCTGACCGGCCCCAGGAATCGAACCTCGCACATTCCCGCGGAGCCAGGCCAGTCGGTTTTATAAAATTAGAAAAAGAGGTCAATACAAGCCTTTTAGCGAAGATTGGTTGTTATAGAAAAAGAAGCATTGCCTTGTTTATATCACATTTGTGACACACACACATATCGTTGTCGTGGCAACGTAATCCGTCATGTTGCTTATGGCATTTCCGTCTAATTAGCCTGGTTGCCAAGATACGGGCAAGCACACACATGACCATACCTGTTCTGCTCAGCGTTACACATCTAGGTACAGTCCTGCACAAAAGTTGCAACATCTGACAATCAGGACAGTATGCGTAACCAGTTGAACAATCCTAGCAGCCGAATAATGGAGAGGAATTGTCAAATTGTGTTTATATACTAGACTAGCTGATGTGTTGCACTCACATGACTTTCTCTACTCTTGTGCTAACCATTCTTATTCCTATATCTTCTTCGTGTTAGTTGAGATAAACATTTGTACAAATTATCTTATTGTTATTAATGTTAGAATACAGTAGGCTTTGTGCGATAGTCAAATGTTTTAAAGCTTTGAGATTCCGTTCTCTTTGCACACTTAACATATAAAAAATGAACAACGATGTTCCATTTCACGAAAGTTTTAATTTTTCTGAAACTCGCACACATTACAACGAATATCTCCGAAATGGTTCACTTTAGAAGAAAATTTATAGGGACATAAATTGTGTATTTTAGCAAGATCTACATTTTTTGTATAGTATGATTTGGTCTATCTGTTACGGTTTACGAGTTATTCAAAAGGCACCCAGAGTAAACAGGAGTACATAGGCTATAGCCAGAAAATTCAAGATATACATTTCATTTGTCATACAAATATCTAAAAGATATGACATTTTAATCAAAATCGTTGGAGTCATTTTCAAGAAAATCAAAATTTTGGAAAAATTTTCCATGTAAAGGGTAGTTTAGGGTGGGGCTATTTTCTTCAAAATCTTCGTGTCGCATCCTTGAAAGACATTAAACTTAAATACCAACTTTGATTTTTAACCGACTTTTCGTTTTTGAGTTATGCTGTCCACAGACTGACAGACACACGCGCGCGTGCGCGCACGCGTGGATCTTTTTCTAAAAGTAAATTTTTGGATTTAGAAGAAATGTGGCGTGATAGCTAATCGCGTGTCAGAGTGCAACGGGACTATGTATGGGAAATGACACATTGTGTCACTTTTCCCCATTTACGCACTAGTTATAACAATATTTGTAAGAACATTTGTAGTAGCTATATACAGCTAAACAATAGTGAATATAAAATGTTAAATTTGTATAAAGTGGAAATGAATAGTTCCTGGTTGTGTTTATGAAGGTGGAGCCGGCAGCTCAGTTGGTAAGAGCGTCGGTGCCCTGATTTTGATTTCCATAACGTTGGATTGAATGACGTGGCCTAGAGATGTGGGGATGTGTTGGTGGCAAGTGTTAATGAAATAATCCCTTGTCGCAGCGAGCGCTATTCTGTTTGCCTTATTGATTTCTTTCTGTAGCCTGATGAAAAAGTTCCCCGTGGATGTTCATGTCTGACTGACTCACTAAATATAGACAGACACTGTCGAGACCCAAAGGCGGCTACCAATGCTTAATGTCGCAATGCTCCCGTCTGTGGTCTGGCGTTTACGGCCCCTGCTGCCATCTACCGCAACATTCACAACACATACTTGTAGTTATACAGGGTGGAAGTGAAACAATCCGCCAGACTAAAGGAGGTGACAGATTGGACAAACATAACCACACATTTCTGACCGTTAACTATATAATGGCGTTTAAAGCCGATAGTGTGTGGCAACGTGGTACGACTTGTCGACTGAGTAATCTGCTTCTACCTGCTGCTCAATGAATTATTCTAACGCTCTGAAGAAACTTTATGTATCGAATTCAGCTGTTTTATCGTTGGTGCGCCAGCCACCAGAAAATTACGTGAAAAAGTGAGGTTATTGTTGAGTGCCTCTATGAAAATATTACCTACATTTCCACGTAATTGCAAGAATTTTATTTGATATGTTTAAAGGCCTAAATACCTGACCTTTTCCGCAATTTTTTTCTAACTTCCGACACCAGTTGCGTTATTTCATCCACTTAGAAACATAAATAATTTTATACAAAATTTCATAAATTTTCAGGAGAAGTAAGTTCATTATATGTGTGTCTCACCCCCGGCGATTTTACAGATCCCCTTGGGGGCCCGGGAACAGGAGGGCTCTCCCGATCCGGACATAAAAAATTCCCTATCATGCACGCCGACGCATACAACCCTGGAACGGGCAACCAGGAGAGATGAAATTGATGAAGAGAAAATATCGGGATATAAGTATTGTTCCCAGCATTCGCCTAGCTACCTGGGGAAACACTGTTAGTCGGTAACGTCGACTATGGGAATCGAACTCAGGACCTCTCAAATGCGGACCACAGACGATACTCCCTGAGGGTATTTTCAGAAAATTGAACATGTACATTTCATTTGTTACGAAACTAACTTAAACACATCCTATCGTGACGTCACTACCCCTAATTGCTTTAGTTTAATATACATTTTTTCTACAGAAATTTTAAATTAGTAAAATTTGTTTAGATACTTTTCTTTTGTTTCAGGTTGGTAGAACCGTTTGTGGTCCTTACGCAGTATACCTATCGATCTTGTGGGGAAACAATAACATGCCAATAATTTAGCCAGGGAATGGCATCTCCGAAGGTAAGGACGTAAAGCTTCCCATAATGGTTACCATGGTTACCAACCGCTCGCCGTATCGTAAGTCTTGTGTTGTTGTAGGTTTCCATCCTGGCTTTATTGAATGAAGCCTTTGCAAACACTGTTCAGTAAAAACATAAGAAGATCGCCGTTCGCCTTGCGTAAAATGAATTAGTTAATTTAATTGTAAGTTTAATTAATTAGTAGAGCTGGGATTTTCTTTATGAAACAAATATTTTGGATGTAAGAAATATAAAATGCTCAGTTTCGATTCGGTAGGTTTGTTTTCTAAAAATGTTTATTTTCGGCAATGTATGTATGTTGTACCCGACCAGCGCGTGCTTCGACGCTAGCATTGTTCTCAGATGTAAACAAAACACTCGCCCAGTGCATTTACCATATCACTGAAGAGGCCACTATGTCGGGCAAATCCACAGGAGAAGAGAAATAAATACATATAAATGTTTTACGTAAAAGAAAAGTGTTTAGAGAAAGCCGTATGAATGTAATACCTTGCTTAGTAATATGTTTAGCATAAGAGCCTTATTACTTTCTCTACTGGTAAGTAAGGGAAGTATTGTATTCCACCAAAAATTCGATATCGAAATTTCACCGGAAATATATGTTTTGAGACCCCCTCAATCCAAAAAAAAAAAAAACATTTTTAGAAAAAGGTCCGTGTGTGTGTCTGTGTGTAGCATAACTCAAAAACGAAAAGTCCGTTAAAAACCAAAGTTGGTATTTAAGTTTAATGTCTTTCAAGGACGCGACACGACCATTTTGAAGAAAATAGCCCCACCTTAAACTACCCTTTACATGGAAAATTTTTCGAAAATTTTGATTTTCTTGAAAATTGCTCTAACGATTTTGATCAAAACTTCGTATATTTGAGATATTTTTATGACAACTGAAATGTATATCTTGAATTTTCTGGCTATAGCCCCTGTAGTCGTATTTGCTCCGGACGACTTTGGCATAACTGGTAAACCAAATCATACTATACAAAAAATGTAGATCTTGCTGAAATACACAATTTATGTCCAAATAAATTTTCTTGTAGGGTGAAACATTTCGGAGATATTCCTTGTTATGTGTGAGTTTCGGAAAACATAAAAACATTTGTGAAATGGAACATCATTGTTCATTTTTATACGCCATAAAACCCTAGGTTTATCATAGCACTCGCCACCCTAGGGCTGCGGAGCATAAGCCGCTCAAGGTCAAGCTTCCGCACTCACGCGAGCGAACACGTCACTAATAACAATCAACCTGCAATACAAAGGGTTTACCAGAGCATTCGAGGAGTGTCCGGCAGCCAGCTTGTTTGTAGAAGTTCAAGAAAGATCTGCCTTCGTCATCGCCGGTATAAAACTTGGGGAGCGGGTGCAAGCGGGCAGTTTTTGTCACTCAGTGTGTCAGTGAGCTCAAAGCAGCTGAGAAAGATACGAACTGTAGAAGTTAGAACGAGTGCTGATTGATTGTATCGTCGGAGTTAATGTTTGAGAGACAGAGAAAGTGAAAAGAGACAGATAAAATAATTGCGAGTGGTAACATCAAGAAACGCTAGATCGTGTTAGCGTCGGTAGAAGAGAACTGTGTAAAAGTTTAGAAGGAAAATAAAGTTATAGCAAAGTAACTGGTTTTGCCATTTTGCGACAATATAAACAAATTGATGTAAAGGCATTTGGTAATTTAAGTTAAGAGAAAACATTTTCGTTCATATGTTATTGAACTGTTCAACTTCGTCATTTTGACTATCAACTCAACTGTTTCATATTTTAAGTAGCGCACGACAACACAATAATGCAAGCAGAGCTGCGAGTTCCTTTCACGTAAAAAATTGAACAACCCTAATGCTGGTTAAAATCAATCTGAATTTGCAAAATCAGACATGCATTAGTTAAGTAGAATGAGATTCCCTTTAGTTGTCAAACATGTTATGCTATTGTCGTTGCTGCCAACTTTTCCACTATAAATTACCCCTGTAGAAACATTCTTTCCTCCCGCATTCTTAGCGAGTTTGGCTTTAAGTTGGCTGCCATTCCTGAGGGGGATTCCACAGCCGTTTCCAAGGAAACGTCGCTGTTCAACTTTTCTTTCCTCCAGAGACCTGGGTTCTTCCAATTCCTCGCGGGCGAATTCTTTTCGCCGTATTCTGTGATGGAAAAAATTAACATTTATGTTGGTTCCACTGGAATATTTGCCCTCCGACCAAACGACATACTGTTAACAAAACTATATTTATGTATTTATGTATTTATTTATGTATTAGTGCTCATTTAAACACATTAAAGAAATTCGCGTTCATCATCATCACATAAACCTTCCTTGACGTCCGCTTAACGCTAATGATTATATGTTCCAAAACAGCATCTCTGATAGTTACCTTCCGCCTGTGTACTGAAGGAGCGCATTGCATAATTCAATTTCATTGGGTGGGTCGTTGCTTTATATTGGAACTTGGAAGTGGGGACAGTTCACATCAAATATATATTTCAGACATGGGACTTTTATGTAAAATGCAACATTTCCAGTGAATACATATGATCAGGGGACGACGGATTCACCTTGGCCCTCGATCCAACCTGGATCTTGTGTGCTTACCACTCCCACAGGAGATTATTTGCCGCAAGCAGCCAGCCTACAAAGATGCGCAGATGTCCCTAATGATTCCAAGCTTCATACCAGGGCTCAGACAAGACTTCCACCTGGCGGAACTGGGTAGAACTCGACCTGTCTGAAGGAGCTCAAAAATAGACTGCCATCTGGCAGGTCCGAGAAGAACTTTCTAATGAGCAAACATCTGCGCCATCTCTCTAACACCAACCAAACTACACAGCTTCTAAACATTAAAGGGGAACTGAAATGATAGGAAATGAGAGAAAGGAAATTCATGATGGGAGAAAAACTATCCTTGCGTTCGCCTTTCCAACCAGGGAAAACTACGTACAAAGAATCGAACACATGACCTTTCGAATGTAACCCTAGCAGCTTACTGTGAAGGAAGTAAAATTATAGTCCATTAAAACACACTTTATAACAATTTTTTGTCATTAACTTGATATTTATTATTTTTTTACATTCTCAAATCTTAAATGCTTTTTCGAAGTGTTAAATAGCCATTCAGCTGTTTCTCATAGTCATATAAAGAGGGAAATTTCAAAACCGGCATATATCAGTCAGCTTTTTTAAAAATCTGATGTGTTGCACTCATATGACTTTCTCTGCTCCTCTCGATATGGATAGCAGAAATTATTGCTTATTTCCTTGTAGGTGCAAGGCAATACAGTAGGCTCTGAGCGATAGTCAAATGTTTTAAAGCTGGTTGTTATATAAAGGTTTTGAAATATCGTTCTCTTTGCACGGCCCAGGGATAAAAAAGTGAATTACGATCTTCCATTTGAGCGAAGTTTAAGTATCGCAAAAATCATACAAATAATAAGCAATGTCTCTGAAATAGTTCACAATAGATTTCTTTAAAACAATTACTTTTGAGAAAATCAAAGTTTTTGAAAAATGTTCTATGTAAAAAGTAGTTTAGGGTGGCGTTGTTTGTAGAAAAGTGGGTAGAAAAATTAACGTGAATGTAACACATCGGGGTGTCTATCTGTACGCATGAAACAACCCGCGAACCACTGCATTCTCTGAGTTAACATTTTATATATGATTTTGAAGAAAATAAACTGATATATTTCTAATTTGATCTAATGATCCTCCTAAATATGTGCGATTTGTAAGATTATTTCCCAAAATAATAATTTTACAAAGGCTACCGAATATTTACCCCAACAAATGGCCGCTGTGCTTGCATTTACTGTCACAAAGCGTCTTTAAGTAGTGTTTCCGGAAGAAGGAATGGCCCTGAAATATATTTTTAGTTCACTAATAAATCTGCTTGCACACCTAGATAATTGCTATACGTAAACAGGCCTGTAAGTGGAACAAACAAGTGACTGTTGGTGGGGCGAAATTTGTATCCTAGCTAGTTTATTTCTGCCTAGCGTCACAAAATAAATGTTGGCCACATTTGCTGGCGTCATTCTTTTGTTTTAGCATCTGCGGCCATTTCCCCTTGATTAGCAGACAATATGAACTGAAGGAAAACCCCGCTGGTGTTTGTGTTTTTAATTTATTTATGAGGCATATGGAACATGTATTTTCTATTATAACATTAGGTATTTATAGTAATGAGATTCAGAAGGGAAAGGGAGTATTTATTGCGTCCAAAACCTCCTCTACCTTCTAGAGGAAAGTATAATGAAAGTAAAACTAAACTTATGCAATGACAGTTTGCAAAATCTCCACGAAATCGTAATTCACATGAATTTTTCACTTAAGAGCTTTTATTTCTCTAGGTGTAAGAGTCTGATCCTCAAAGAGACACATTTAGTAAAGTATGGGGAATTTGACGTAATTTAGGAATGCCATATTTTGCACTTAATGTGACTGGGGAAACAATTTTTTCTTTCAGTTCTGTTTATACTTGATCTCGTCCTATTTCATGTGGAATGGGATACATTACCCTTTTTCCTGGAATATATATGTCATTTATAACCAAGTTAGTGCTAATTAATGTTGCCACGTATATTTAGACTGTTTCCTGCGTAAGTTCGCATGTCTCTTAGGAAATTCAGAAATTATATGTTGGTACATACATAAGTGCAAACAGCAAGCATGTTAGCCAACTCTCTTAAAAGTTTGCAGGAGGCGTTGGTTGAGTGACAGTTCTAATATCTTGAGATCGCGTTACAGCACAGCAAACCGGAAACATGGAACCCAGTGGCGGATAGACATTACTGGAAAATGAAGAACAACCCTTAACTAGTTAATAATCTGATGTACTGCACTGAATACATGACTGAAATACCTTAAGGAATAGACAATCCACTTTCACGTGACTCTGAAGAACAATCTGTTGTACATCAAGGTAGGCCTAGGGCCATACCTAACCTAACTTCGGTTGTTCACACTGTCTCGACTAAAAGTACGAGACAATTCAATCCTTTCTGGTACGAAACACAGAAATGCTTAATAGGGAGTAACATTTAAAGCCAAATTTCACTGTTCACCTTGTCTGCTAGTTTCATGCAAAGAAGGTAATGATTTTTTTTAATATGAAAAATGTTTCCAACGCCATTCATCAGCATGGAGTTTCAAAAGAACACACAACTTACGTGTAAACCTAAATATAATAGTGGGGGAAAGATAAAATTATTTGCGTAATTCAAACTGGTAGCTTTAGCGGGTATATGAATAGTTTTAGATTATGCAAATTGCTCTTAACCTCAAATTCTCAACTTGGCTAATCTATATTTAACTAATCACAAAGCCAGGAGAACAGAAATAAGGAAACAAAATGTTGAGGTTATGTACAGATGTTGTTTGGCTTTATTCAGCAGCTCTGCTGATTCAAATGACATTCTGATTTCAAAATGCTAAAACTCATAATCCTTTTGTAAAAGTTCCAAACATTTTCTGAGCTCGATATTGACATGTTGAGAATTCTTTGTCTGTCGCTATTGCATTGTTTTCACGCACAACAGTTGTTCGGGACGACCTTTCCCACAATTTCTCGTATCCTGGCTGGCATCCAACACAACAATCGAAATAAAACAGTTGCTGGCCAACATAAAATGTCGCTTTGTGCATAAGAACAAATATTTTAGGACAAATGAACACTAGGCTCGAGGTAGCAGTGGCGGAACCAACCATCAGTGAGCGAGCAACAGAAAGTTTGGGTTTCAAGCGATTCGTGTGATTAAGAATCGAGCAGAACTTCTGCTATTTTTTGAATGCGGAGCTTCGTTTCAGCTTTTTCTCTCCCAATCTCTCTCAACATCTCCGTCGCTCTTCCTCTGTTTCCCTTCCTTTTTCACCACCTCCTTCTCCTCTCTATGTAGCCTGCATGATGTGTGATTTTTCAAAACCGATTTTAAAACTATTTATAAGATGATATATATTAAGACAGACACGACACTACGGTGCATCTAATTGTTACTGGTGTCCGACATTTTAACTATTCGATTCGATTGTACATACAAGAATCGATAGTAGTGCCTTCAACTTTTATATTGGTCTTGACATAGAGTATACAGTGCTATAACCTTTAAAAGAGTAGAATTTCAAAAACGAGTAAACAAATTGGACTTATTGCAATGTTATTTACAATATTAACACTAAGCATTAGAGTAGCTTTATTCCATATACACACTTTCAGCTGCGAGGGAATGTGCGCAGACGCCGAAGTATTGATTGCTAAATGCGGATATTTTGATTAGCGGCTAGCAGTGTTGTGAAGCACAGCTGCACCTCCGATTGGTGGATTAGCAGTGTCGTTATGAACTTGTGCACCTTTGATTGGTGCACAGCAGTGTTATCATGAAGAGGTGGTTATAATGATGTCCATTATAGTGACGTATAAGTGCCAAATTATGGCATGGTCGAGTATAATAGTATATTATGCAACGAGACTATAATGGCAGTAATCAAGACGCGCGCGCGCGCGCGCACACACACACACACACACACACACACACACACACACACACACACACACAGCCACTTTTCTAATTTTTTTATTTTTATTTATACAGGTGTCTCAAAACAATTGAGGTTATATCTGGATATCGAATTCTGCTGTGGAATACAATATTTCCTATAACTAAGTATCGTAAATATGTAATTGAGAAATATATATATAATGAACCAATCAACGTCTGACAGAAAACTATTTGGTCGTATATCTAATCACCAGGGAGTGGGGTTTAGTAGATAAATATAAGAATGATATTAACAGCACGGAGTATAGAGCCGGCAGCTAGCGTGAGGGTTGAGGAAACAACACGCCCACCCCTACACAACACCCTGTTTCTTGCGACTGGCGTATGTTATATTTGGTTGTTTTCTTTTTTTCTTCTCTCTATTGTGTCTATCCAATAACACAAAATGGTTTAGTACTTGTTACGGACGGGACTTCCTATATGAAGAAAGCTGCCACAGCAATACAGTAAGCATTTCCAACAGTAAAACTTGTCTACCCCATAGTCTCCACCGAGTTGCGGAAGAAATCAACAGATGGCACCTGGAATTTCCTTGTCTCCACAACCAAATGTAACTCGGTGAAAAAAAAAAAAAAAAAAAAACGAGCAGTTGATTCCAAAGCCAACAATAAAACATCTGACCTTTCCTTTAGTTTACGGTATTCTTCTTACAACGTAACGTGTAAATATTTACCTTGATTAATAAGAAGCAGATAGAAGTATAAGTTTTATAAGAATGGTTTGCAGAAGAGTGAGTAGAGAAAGCCATGTGAATACAACACATTAGAATTGTCTCTACTATTTGGAAAGCAGTTCTTATTTTCATAGCATTATGGTTTTCTTAAATAAGCTAAGATACAAGCCTATAGTCTAAAGAAAAGAAAGCTGTAGTAGATATTAACTTGACAGAAATAAGGTAGAAGATTTTGCAATCTCGATTAAGCAGGGAGGCTGGTTCCGTTGCCAAGGTTACTTGACCATGCAAATGTGTGCTGATGCCAAAGATATAGAGTCATTTGTTTGAGGCAGTTCTGCTAGAATGTGGACTTCTCTTTTACGAATGTTTACTGGAAGCAAGTGTAATTAACGCATGTCTCTGTTTTTAATGAAAATGAACTCTGTGATCTTTATTTGTTCCCAGTGTGTTATGTCTATCGGGCGCTTGAAGCATTTAGCTCTTTAAAAAGTAAATTAATGAAATGCAATATTTTTAAGCTTCATCTGTCGTTTACCTTTTGGTGAAATTCTTAGTATTCTTTAACAAAAAAGAAAGGTTATGTCTTAAAGACACACGATAGAAGTGAAACTTTTGTGTTTATTATTCATTTATTTACATAAAATTATACTTCAAACTAAATAGATTATTTATAAATAAATCTTATGTGTCGTACTCGCATGGTATTCTCTTCTCGCTATGATACAAATTTTATTTTTCTATGTTGCAAACTTAATCAAGATAAACATTTGCAGAAATTGTCTTATTGCATATTTTCTTTTTAGGTCTAACATGAATAGGAGAATGCAATGGGCTTTAAGCATCCTTGGAAGACGCTGAATTTAAATAGAAAATTTGGCATTTAATCAACTATTCGTTTTGTGAGTTATATTGTTTACAAACACAAACACACACACACACACACACACACACACACACACACACACACACACACACACACACCTATAATACATACACAATTAATTCACAATGAAGGTGAATTCACAGAAAATTCAAGATTTGCATTTTATTTTTCATGCAAATATTATAAATTTATGGTAACAAAATTATTACATCGATATTTAGGGTGCAGAGTTCCTTAAATATATCTTCGCATCAGAAATTACTTAAAGGCCCTGTTAATTTATGCATTTTAAGATGAAAATTGCTTATAATAGAAGATATTTAGAGATTCTTTTCTGCGAAAACCCGAACTTTCTACATTTATCCGTGCGCCTGCAGTTAAAGTTGAAAGTCCCGGCAATAATTCCATGTGACGTCATAGATCCCTCTCCGTTAAAATATGCCCTGAAACGTCATGCATAGCGACACACCAGTCCCTGTCAGTTTATTGTTGGTGTCTACCCTGTTATAAACGTTATAATTTCTCGAGTCATGTCTGAAATCAGATATATCAACAAGAAATCTAAATACAAGACGAGAAGAAGGATATACCTATTTGGAGCTACTAAATAGAGATGTCTGGAGTAGTTGTGGGGAATATGTTTCGTCAGCAAGTCATCATGAACATTTCTGCTACTGTCACAGTGTCATAGTGCTGAATGCACTCCATTACATAATAATTCCTTTTATTCTCTTGTACTCGGAGACACGTTCAACACTTCTGGCACATTGTGACGGAGAGGGAAGACTTGCGTGTAATTAACAATAGCAATATGCGATATGTAGCTTACACACAAATCGTCTTCTCAACTAATGTTGAACACCCTTAGGAAAAAGGATCTTCTTTGACAACCTGTTTCAAAGTTTGAACATAAAATTGAGTTTAAAATCAAACAATTTATTATGTTGATCAAATATTTTAAGGTTAAACAGTTATAGAACTTTGCTGCTTCATTTGTTACGAAAGAGAAACAATTTAGTATGTTAAACTTCAAGATTATGTAATTTACCTAAACACAGCAGGTGGTTGTAATAATTATTGTATGCAAAATGTGTTTAATATAAACAAAATAGTTAATAAACAGTATAAATTATCAATACCGCGCAGATGGAACGAAGCCACCACTGCGCTTGTTGTATCAAAACAACCTTCGTCACTCAGTAAGAAAAATTAGCAATAATTTCTACAAATGTTTATCTCGATTAACATGAACAAGATAGAGGAATATTTTGTACAGGAGTAGAGAAAGTCGTGTGAGTGCAACACATCAGATTTTTTTTTTTTTTTTTTCACTTTCACTTCTGAAAGAATTAACAAAGTCAGCTGAAATGTTTGCGAGAGAAGATAATTTACACTGAGAAACGAGGTTGCAGATAGCCGTTCACCGCTGCGAAATGTCGTTTCCACGGTAACATAACATTTGCTGTGCGGTTGCTAGGTGACCAAAATGTTTACATTACTTGAGGCACATATTTGCTCTCGGAAAGTTTAAAACATAAAGCTGGCATATTAGCCAGCGGGAGTGTGCGACCCAGTAACCAGATATGCATTCTTTCCATCTACTACGTGACGCACAGCATGCCGCGCTCCATAAACACTTGACATCACTTATAGCGATCGTCTTCTGTGATCGGTGTGGTAAACAAACTGATTGCGCGAGGGAGGGAGTGAGTACAAGCCACTGAGGCGGAAAGAATGTCTGTGGGTGTTAATAGCGCTTCACTAAACTTTGTATTGCAACACTGTTAACTGTCTAGCATGACTTCGATTTATACGCCGCTTATTTGTTATTCTCCAATAACATTTAGCACTGCCTGGGATATCAACCACTAATTTATACCAGTGGTGTTCTCGACCATAACCAAATTTATTAATTATAAGTCGGATAGCGATCCTTTAATATACCTCCTTAAGTTCAAACATTCATTAAAGAACTAGTCTTCATCCAATCGGACAATTCATTAACATTAAAGCATTGCAAAGCGCAATATCGATTAATTCTCGAAACGCAACTAGCGCCAGTTTAGAAAACGCTAAAATGGCGGTCAAACACAAAACACACAAATTAACCTCAATTCAGTATCAACTTCCAAGAATATTGCACCAAGCATAGTCCTGCAAATTAATTTCACTAATTGTATAACAAATAACTTATATATGATATAAACTTCCGTCTGAAAACCAACATATTCCATTTACCTTCTATTTTTCAATGTTATGTAGTATTCCAAGGTTATCATTTTCATTATGCAGCTGTGACGTTTAGCCCCTGCGCAGAACTCCAAATATGTATGTATATATTTTCTGCGAATGGGTATTACCCGGTGGCAGAGTTAAATGTACAAATTAACGTTACAAACAAAGTGCACAAACAATAGTAATACAATCATAATACAATAAAGAACAATAATAAAAATATAGATGAAATGCACTAAATACTAATTAACACTCATTAATTATCCTGTCAGTATAACCAATTTAAATTTAACATTAGTATTCACCATCAGTTCAATAAATGTCAAAAATACACGTGCGTAAACTTTATAGTAAATTACACAGCATTTACTTGATTTACGATATTTTTCGAAAATTTCTTCACAGATAAAGGACAGCCCTGAAAGACTGCTACAGGTAATTCATTCCATTCCTCAATGGTTCTATTAACAAAGGAGAACTTTCCTACGTCGGTTCTGTGCCTTCTACCTTTAATTTTATACAAATGATCCTTTCTTCCGTAATATGTAGGGTTGTCCAATCTTTCACTTATACCCACCCATGCATTTGAACCACGATATGCTTGAAATAATGCGCATAACCTCTGCCTCTTACGCCGGACTTTTAGAGGCTCCCATTCAGTCTCCTCCCCCTTTTTTAGGCCCAAAAGATTTACCTCGTTTTATAAATTTTATAGCCCTTCTCTGTATTCAGCTGATGCAATATGCTCTGGTCAACCTTAGCCCTTATGCTTAATCCTAGAGCTATCCTTAATTCAAATTATACATAACCACAAACACACCAGACAGGCGTTGTCCTGTTCCAACGTTGAAGATCAATTATACAATTGTGTGAATAAACACGTGACTGTGAAAGAAACAAAACATCGCTAATACCGCTGATTTCGCTTCTCATGTGGGTTAGAAGT
The DNA here is from genome assembly GCA_030765045.1 of Tenodera sinensis. Lineage (NCBI taxonomy): Eukaryota > Metazoa > Arthropoda > Insecta > Mantodea > Mantidae > Tenodera > Tenodera sinensis. The sequence goes on from CM060963.1 coordinate 15,949,161, forward strand.
AGCCATTGCGCATGCTCTGTAGCGGGAAGATGGCCATGCTTGTTGTAGTTACGTGATTATATTACTGTAAAGTGCGCACGAATAACAGTAAATTGCATATAAGTCGCCGCCTCACTTATCATCTAATTGTGTGTTTAATTAATGCACTTGTCAGCTTTTTAATAAGTCATCTGAAAGCTTGTGTCTTTATTAGGTTATGTTAATTGCGAGATTATTTTCTGAATGTTGGTATTGTTCGTTACATTTCGTTAGCATTCGATTGTCGGTTGCTAAGCAACATTTGAGGTCTTCAAAAGTATTTAGATAAGGTTCTGTCACAAATTGTGATTTTCAAGGGAAAGCAAGTTAACTGTGCAATCTGTGGTCAAGTTGGTGTTATACAGAGGAAACGAAGATATTGGAATAATATATAGAAACCTGGTGCACGTGTTCGTAGTGCAGTGCTCGTGACTAACTAGTGTGCTTGTGTTTCAAGTCACAGGATTGTGGTGCCATACAAAGTGCATTTTATTTACAGTGCACGTACTTTTGATCTTGTCGTTTCATCTTGTCTTCTTTAATAATTTAAATATATTGATACGGTCAGGTGCCGACATTTAAGTGTTCCTCGGTGCCGGCCGATGGACGAGCTATCGTTCCCGGACTCGGACAAAGAAATGGCTGAAGCCGAAGCTCCGGTTTTGCCGGTTTCGGAAACTACTGCTAGCCTCCCGACTCCCGTTAAGGAAAAACTCTTATATTCGTTTAATGATTTAGCTCCATTTTTAGTAGTCATTACAAGTAGTAAGGGTGATGTAGCTTCTCTACACCCATTGAAGCTCGGTAAACTTCTCTTTGAAAAATATGCGAAATATCATATCTCTAAATTACAAAAAGCTGGAACAAATCGATTTGAAATTTATTTTGAAAAGTATTCCGAGGCGAATGCATTTTTGCTATCCGGTTTCGACTCTGAGAATAATATGCGCTCTTTCATTCCTCAACATTACATTGAGACGAAGGGTATTATAAGAAATGTGGACACTGACATTACTGAGCAGGAGATTATGGAATTTGGAAATACAGAATCTAATACCCCCATTCACCATGTTTACCGATTCAAGCGCAAAGAAGTAACCCCGCAGGGTGAAACTGTATACCACCCTACACAGACTTGTGTCATTACTTTCCGAAGTCAAACCCTTCCTCGTTCTTTCCGACTATATTACAGCTCTTTTAAAATTACCCCTTATATCAGCCGCGTGATGCAGTGTTACAACTGTGCCAAATATGGACATTCGGCTAAAGCTTGTCGTAGCAATACAGTATGCTTTAAGTGTGCCGAATCACATACCACCTCATCTTGCACATCAAATAACCTACGATGTGTACACTGCAAGCTTGCACATCCGGCAAATGCAAAAACTTGCCTTATCCGCCTTAGAGAGGAAGCAGTCCTGAAACGTGTCGCCGAGCTCCGGGTCACGCGCTACGAAGCTCTGGCGATGCTTAGGGGGTCTTCCTCGTTTGCCGATAAAGTGCGAGAAAATGCTCCACGTACAGAACGACCCGGGGAGACAACGCCGACACCCCAGACTCTAACGTTGACTAAACAGAAACGTCTGGCTGGAGGAAGGACCGGTGCCCCCCCGCCCCCTGTCGCCGAAAAAACCTCGCCATACTTTAGCACTTCCAAACGTGTTCGCCTGGCTCAAGAGCCGCCTCCGAAGCGCGCATTCCCCCACTCCTCTGGTCGCCTACCTCAGGCAGGCCCCTCTCAACCTGTATATGCTTCTCAAACCCCGAGTGCTCCTTTGAGCTCATTCACATCACAAGCGGAGGCTCCCGCCAACAAACCTCACGTTGTAACACAACTAGTAGACAGTTTCGCATTTCGCCGACAACTCGAAGATCTACGTCTCTTAGTGGAATCAGAAGCGTCGAACTGGGTCGAACAGGCAGGGCGTATTCTCGCGGGCCTGATCCAGGCACAGACGCTTCAGTATGCCTCCTAATTGCCCCATGGACAAGCCACTATCTATACTCCAGTGGAACGCACGTAGCATCCGCTCTAAACGGGCGGAACTCCAACAGTACCTGGCTAATAAATATGTTGATTTGGTACTTATTTCAGAATCCTGGCTAGCGCCACACCACACATTTCGCTGGACTCCTCACCGGATTATTAGGCACGATCGTAACCGGGAGGGGGGAGGTCTACTCCTCCTACTTCATCCCTCCCTTACTATTCTTTCCGTCCAGAAAATATCTAGTTTTGATGAACAATTTCAAGCAGTGCTGTTACAACTTCCTCAACTGCAGATCCTCACGGTTTACAATGCTCCGGCACACCATATATCGCAAACCTTTTGGAACTCCCACGTTTTGCTTAAACCCCATCTACCAACCCTCATATGTGGCGACTTTAACCTCGGACTCACACCACAGCAGATACGGGACGGTGCACACACGCACCGGATGCTACACTTCTTGGCTTCTTCCCGTCTCCTGCTTCTGAATACCGATGACCCTACGCGCTATGGGCCACCTCCCCAACGTCCGACGTCTCCCGATCTTACGTTTATCTCTGACTCACTCTGGCCACAATCTACTTGGAAGGTGGATCTTGACAGCCTCGGCAGTGACCACAGGGCCATACTACTGCAAATTTCTCCGCTTGGTCCGGCTCAACGCCTTCGCCATATCCCAATACGCCCGCAAATACAAGACTGGAACCAATTCACGCAGGACCTGGATAGTGCCTTTCTTCAAATCACTTCCACACAACTAGCCTCTAATCCCCTCGACCTATTGGATGCCACGCTAAACACTACCCTCCCTAAATACTACCCCAAATCTCGTCAGTATGCCTTGACACGAACTGCGAAGCCTCCGTGGTGGACACCGGAGTGCTCTGCGGCAGTAGCTAAACGGCGCCAGGCCCTGCGACAGTACAAAGAATCTCCTACCAGATCCCTCTACTTGGCCACGCAACGACAATATGCCCAAACTCGACGGATTCTACAACAGGCGAAGCGCCTCGGATGGAGGAATTACTGTTCTAACCTCGCACCCCACGTCTCATCCTGTGAGATATGGCGTAAACTTCGATGGTTCACGTCGCGTATTCGGGGACCAATGTCTCCCATAGAATATAACCCTGAGCTACAACAGGAATTTCTATGCTCCGTAACCCCAGATTACGCAGCCGAGAAACCGGAGGTGGAGGACACAACTGACAGTTGTGTGGAGTGTATTCCTGGGAGACGAGAGTTGATTTCCGCAGTGACGATCGAGGAACTAAAAATGGCTCTCCAACGACACAACCACTCTTCCACGCCGGGTCCAGACGGTATTTCCTATGACATGATTCGTCATTTTCCAAGCAAACTTCTACACCTACTTACAGAATGCTATTCGCACATCCTGACCACAGGAACGATTCCCGGAGGTTGGAACACATTTTATGTGATCCCTATCCTCAAACCGGGCAAGTCGGGCGACGAAGCAGCACACTATAGACCGATAGTGCTCGCCTCCGTACTGCGCAAGCTGTTAGAGCAAATATTGGTCTCGCGGCTATCCTTCTACCTTGAACGCGTTGGTCTGTGGCCAAAGGGACAGTATGGCTTTCGTAAGAGTTTCTCTACTACGCATAATCTGGTACAAGTTACACACGACGTTCGAGTCTCGTGGCATCAGAACCAAGGGGTTTTAGCCCACTTTTTAGACATATTACATGCCTATGATTCTGTGTCTGTTGGCCCATTAATCCAAGAATTACGTCACTTTGCCTTCCCATCTTCCCTACTTACACTTTTTATCAACCTCCTGTCAAATCGCTGCATTTACCTTCATCCTCGCTATACGTTACAATCCCCACGTTTTTGTTCCCAAGGTCTCCCCCAGGGCACGTCCCTCAGTCCTCTCCTTTTTATCCTTTACATTCACACATTAAGTACATTACCATTTAAGCATAGCCAACTACTTTTATATGCCGACGACTTAGTCTTATATTCCCAAACCCCTCTACATACTGTGAGTCACTCTCCGACCACCCTTCAGGCCGATTTAGACCTCCTTCTTGGCAAGCTCAAAGACCTTGGCCTGACGGTTCACCCTGACAAGTGCGTATCGATTTTCTTTAAACGCGGTCCACCTCTGCTACATGCTAATATGACCATTGGGGAAAATCCGCTGCCTTTAGCTCGATCCGTCAAATTTCTTGGGTTACACCTGGACCATAACCTGAGTTGGAAATCGCAGGCGATACACCTGCACTCATCCCTCTTGGCTTCTAGTACCCTGTTCCGCTACTTGCAAGGCCGTAGCTGGGGAGCACACCCCCAGAGTCTATACAACATTTTCTTATCTTTATGTCAGGCAAAATTAGACTACGGCTTGATAGTCATTACTCATCTTCCTAAGGTGTGGCAGAGGAAAATAGACTCGGTCCTATACCGCATTGGCAAAGCCATACTTGGGGTAGGGGGCAAACCTTCTATGAATAAGGTTTTCAAGGAGCTGGGAATGCAGCCTCTTCTGCATAGGCAGGTGGTTCTTGCTGTCCGATTTATAGCCAAACTATTTCAATATCGAGAAACGCCATTGTACGCGAAACTCCTGTTAAGTACACGCTTACCACTTTACCAAGTAGTTGCTTCCACACGCCATCCGTTGGTTTACTTAATAGTATTTCGGAAATGCCAAGAATTAGAGGGCATGCCCAGTTTCCCCAGGCTACCGATATACTTAGTGGACTACATAGTCCACCAACCACAGGCGACTCTTCTGACTGCCGATCTGCATCGCGGGGACCCGTCTACTCCACAACGGTTCCACCACTTCATGTCCCAACACAAGGCATCCATGACTCAACCATTTTTCCACCTATATACCGACGGCTCCGTTACCACAACAGGTGCGGGAGCGGCGTTCATAAATTGGACAACACTAACGTCGGCACGAGTTTCTCTCCCTGCGGGGTTCTGCAATTATTTTGCTGAGATTTATGCCCTCTACCAAGCTCTACGATCTACTCTTGGAATTTCCAACTCCACGATCCTGTTTTGTTCAGACTCTTTGAGTGCCCTCCGAAGCATCAGCTCACCCAGTATGCATCCGGGGATGGATTGGTGGGAGGTGATGTGTCGACTAGAAATCTCAAAACACTTTAACCGCAGCAATACAATTCAATTCTTGTGGGTCCCGGGACATGCAAATATTTCGGGCAACGAAACCGCAGACCGCCTGGCTAGAGAGGCGGCTCATCTCCCCGCACCGATGGAACCGATAACCCTCCCTTGGAGAGATGCTGCACGGCTTATATATAACCACGTGGTTTCACACCTCTCTAACTATCCCGACGCACCTCCCCTAACGGAGTGCTACCCATGGTTTAAGAAATCCACTCTCAGTAGAGCTGCAATCTCATTGATCTCAAAACTCCGATTAGGAGTCGCCGTTACACCGGCCTACCTATTTAAAATCCGCCAAAGAGCCTCTCCAAATTGTGATTGTGGTGCCTACGGTGATATCAACCACATCTTTCTTAATTGCCCCTCACACGCACTCCCAGTTACGCAATTTATCAGCAGACTAGCCAAGCGTTATGGAAATGGCCCATGGAATATTTCCTCCCTGGTATATAGTGCGGATACCGATTTGCCACGGCTACTACTTCGCCATCTCGTTAACTGCAAAATGAAACTATGATCTGTGCTCCGATCCTCCTTTAGTGATGCAACGTTTATCTCAGTTCTCCTACATATTTCGATTCGACGCAGACATCGATTACTCCTGCCAGGAGTGTGATAGTGCGTCCAAAAACCCCCAACAACAACAACAACAACAACATTCGATTGTTTATTCATATAATTTAGGTACCTACTTTAGATCAATGAACGTTCTATAGTGTGTTGACTTTTTTAAGGTTGGCAACAAAGACAAGTGATTGTGGAACTTTCTTAAGGTTGGCTACAGGACAACTGACATCTGCTACCGACTCGACGCATTGGACTTAGCTTTTGTTTTATTTCAAGAGTATCTTAAAGTACGTTTTTATGTTTCGATCTATTTGTGACTTTATATAGGTAGTAACATCGCAAGTGATGGAAGTTAGACAAATAATTTGCGGGACGTAGAGTCCAATTCACCCTAAAGCACTTAAAACGTTCTAATTTGTTTCCATATGTTGGATATGTAGAACGCCAGGAAGCAAAGACGTAAAGTCTCAAGAAAAGAGGCCCGGGTGACGATAGGTCAGTCACATAAAAGTCCCAGGAAACAAAACAGTGCCTTCAGGTTCATTATTCACGACTTGGCAAAGTAAAGAGAGTGCTTTAAGCTCCTGCCAGAACATACGTGCGCTAATATTTACACCTGTTTAACTTATTATTGCAGCATAAACGTGTTGTATCGCAGCGTGGCACTAACGCATCCTCTACATACATACGGTATATCAGCCTTTGGAACAATTGCTCATCTCTACAAGTTTCTTCAACGCATGAAAACATCTACGAACCTTGAGATAATAATCTCGGTGCAATTCTCAGTACATAATTGCAAGCAAGCTGCACCATGATTGCCAAGCATGGTAACCAGACCGGGATGCAAGAAAATGTTACTGGAAGAAACCATAAAGAAGATAAATCTTGGAAACAAGAAAAGGAAAAAATGAAAATGTAGCAGATCATTTTAAGAAACGTCCACTGATAGGTAATCGCCACCCCATCTTAGAAGTGACTCCATCGACAGCCTACGTACTGAGCCTTTTTGTGGGGGTAATATTGCAATAATATATAGGGATAATGGTAAACTAAGGAACCTCGGGAGCAGCAAAAGTATTGATCTGTTTCTCCGAAAAGTGGAGACAACAAAACATGCATAAACATTTAATGCATAAATTTGGCACTTTGCGGAGGGTAATAAAAGAAATCCCAAATACTAAAAAGGAAATACAAAATGCAGTTACTATGTATGCTACGTGGCTACAGAAAAAGAATGCCTAGTAGATCAGTTGAAGATAAAATTAACCTAATGATAAAGTTTTGCATAGGTCTTAAATATTGCTAAAAACAGCTCCATGTATAGCTACAAAATAAATAGCAGAGAATGTGCTGGAGGAGAAATGATGTTCAAATACCAATATATATTAAGACAAATTAATACTCATCAAAATAAAATGGAGAAAGTTAAGAAATGGAAAGCAAAAAACTTGGTGTTACACTCACATGACTTTCTCTACTCTTGTACTAACCATTCTTACAAACTCTTATTCCTATATCTTCTTCGTGTTAGTTGAGATAAACATTTGTACAAATTATCGTATTGCTTATTTCCTTGTAGGTACAAGGGGAATATTAGAATACGGCAGGGTTTGAGCGATAGTCAAATCTTTTAAAGCTTTAAGATTCCGTTGTATTTTACTGCTAACATAAAAAAATGGACAATGTTCCATTTCACGAAAGTTTGTTTTCCGAAGCTGACACAAAAAACAAGGAATATCTCAGAAATAGTTCATTCTACAAAAAAAAAATTATTTGGATGTAAATTGTGTGCTTTAGCGAGACCTACATTTTTGTACAATAAGATTTTCTCTATCTCTTACGGTTTACGAGTTATTGAAAAGTCATCCTGAGTAAACAGGAATACATAGCCAGAAAATTCAAGATATACATTTCATTTGTCGTAAAAATATCTCAAACATATGACATTTTAATCAAGATCGTTAGAGCCATTTTCAAGAAAATCAAAATTTTGGAAACATTTTCCATGTAAAGGGTAGTTTAGGGTGGGGCTATTTTCTTCAAAATCTTCGTGTCGCATCCTTGAAAGACGTTTAACTTAAATACCAACTTTGGTTTTTAACCGACTTTTCGTTTTAGAGTTATTCTGTCCACAGACAGACACAGACACACAAAGACCGACAATTTTCTAAAAACGCTTTTTTTTTTTTTTTTTTTTTTTTTTTTGGATTCAGGGTACCTCAAAACATATTTCCGGTGAAATCCCGACATCGAATTTTTTGGGTAGAATACAATACTTCCTCTACTTTACTATACGTAGTAGAGAAAGTAAAAATAAATATACGCATATACGGACAAATACATAGCATGGGTCTGCTAGGCCCCACATGATAAGGGGTGTTCTCCCAGGGCGCACGCTAACGGAAGGTTAATCAACGGCCCCTTATAGTCCGGATGTGGTACGTCTAGTGACAGTCCCAGCTTACGCCACTGGGGAATCCCTGATCTGTCATAATCGAGATTTAAAATTAAGACTCTATGATTGTGAGACAGACACTCTAACCTCCTGACCACGGACGTGGACGTCTTTGTTTGTAAATGTTACTCCTGGACCATCCCCAGACTTTTATTGAAAATGTACCGCATCCATAGAAAAACAAAAATATTGGGCTGAATTAAAAATGAAGGTGGAAGTTTTGTAGCCCACGAGGGACAGAAGACGTGATGGGTTTCTGGGTTAATTGAACGTCAGCTCAGGAACCGAAAAAAAAAAAAAAAAAAAAAAGACTGGAGAACTTTGTGTCTATGTTGCTGCCCTCTGGGAACAAAAACTAATAAACCTCTTACTTTCGTCAACAACTCCCTCTAATAACGTCACGAGTGCTTCCCAGTGCAACGTGATCCGAACAAATATTATCACTTAAATCAACAAAGTTAGGCCAGCGTTTCTTATTTATCAACTTGCACTTTTTAATTTCTCAACAGAAAAACGCAGTGGTTTGTCATTTCATTTATTTCTGAAAGAAAATAATATTTCAATTCTTTAGACGTGTCAATACGCAATTTTCTATATTTATTTTCAATAAAGCATGCAATGTGCGTTTTTAAATATATTCAAAAGTATTTGACTCAAAACAAATGCCACGGAACTGTAATTTCTAAGGCGTTTTATATTCGCGAAGAGGATTTAAAAAGGCCAGTGGTGCTGTAAGCGCGGAATGAACATTGCCTGTGCAATTGCATTACGGAAATAAAATCCTTCAATGGCTTCTATCTCATTACCATAACCTGATTTCCATAGATTCTGCCATATAATCCAATAACTCGCCTCTTAGCTAGCTAAATGCCAGCAATCAAAAGTCTGCTGTTACGTGTAGCATAATCTAATTACGTAACTAGGTTATGGTGATTAAAGTGTCAATCTGCACTAGCTTTGCATGTGGAAGCTTGTGAGAAAACAGCAATTTGACAAATCCCACTTCTGACACCAATTTGACAAGTCCAGTCCAGTTACTTAATTTTTCTCACTCTGTTTCCTTCCAAAACATCAGCACAAATATACAGTCCTCTTTTACTGACATTAACTCACAGGTGTTGTCTTTTCGTAAGCCTCAAACTTCGCAATTTCTGCAACTTCAACAAATACGCCGGCCGCCGAACGCCTCTCGAAAAATCTCGAAAACCCTTTATTGTGCCGCACTTATTGTCACATGTTCACACGCAGTGGTTCGAGGGAGCCTATCCTTGAGCGCCTTTGATACATGGCACAGTATTGCCACGTTTTTGTTAGAGAAAATCCCCTATAAGTTTTCAAAATCCCTCATAATTAAAATAATTTCCATTTTAAAAAAAATAAAACTTTTGTTGGCTTGTTCTCATATAAGGCTGTAATTCAACCCAATATGTTGTCGTTCGGACATTGGGAAGACATTCTGATGCAGCACTAGCAACTAAATTAAGAGAATAGGAAATACAATCAAAAACACTTTCATCATTTTGCTTTAGAAAATGAGGTACAAAAGAATTGTGTTCGCCCATCATGACATTTGCCAACGACCGTCCGATCACCGAAGTTAAGCAGCATTGAGCGTGGTCATTACTTGGATGGGTGACCGCTTGGAAACAACGCGTGCCGTTGGCATAACCTTTAAGTTTGACCGGTAGCGCTGTTGGTAGCACGCGTGCCTCTGGCTCGGAGGACCCGGGTTCGATCCCCGGTACCAGCATGGGCATTTTATCCCCTCTGGGAGGTTTGACATGACTTCCTGACAATGCATAGATTTTTAGCACTTCCTAAATCTGTGCTTTCGTCAATCAAAATTGGAAAAATCCTTTCAAGGATTCCATATTCTTTTGTTCTACAGTCCTGCCTTTCAAATTTTAATCAGGCACTTCACTTTTGTTCGTTTGTTTCATATCACGCGTAATGTTGGAATTTGGCAATGCACTCTGATGTAATTCATGGAATTTAAGCTCCTATCGTGCTCAATTATATCTAATACAAATTTAAGTTCTGCATGTTTTGACCATTAGTCAAATTAAATGTATATTTGGAATTTTCTGACCAGAGCCTATGTAGTCCTGTTTACTCTGGATGACTTTTGAATAACTCGTAAGCCGTAAGAGATAGACAAAATCTTACTATACAAAATGTAGATCTCGCTAAAACACATAATTTATGTTCAAATAAATTGTTTGTAAAGTGAACTATTTCGGAGGCATTCCTCATTATTTGTGTCAGTTTCGTATAACAAACTTTGGTGAAATGGAACATCGCTGTTCATTTTTTATGTGTTAACTGCGCAAGGAGAACGGAATTTGAAGGCTTTAAAATATTTGACTATCGCACAAAGCCTGCTGTATTCTAATATTCCCTTTGTACCTACAAGGAAATACGCAATAAGATAATTTGTACAATTGTTTATCTCAACTAATACGAAGAAGATATAGGAATAAGAGTTTGTAAGAATGGTTAGTACAAGAGTAGAGAAAGTCATGTGAGTGTGACACATCAGATTTTTTTTTTTAGTAATTTACAAACTTTTAGGTCATCATAATCCGAGCCTTTGTTAAATTATTATTACTATTAATAAAGTGAAGTGGTTAAGCATCAGGCAGGCCTACATACATACGTCGACACAGAGAGAGAGGGTCACTCCCGCCTGTTCTTGAGCTGACTGGGGGAATGCACCTCGTTTCGCCTCTTGTCACGAGAAGAATTCAACAGACTTAATTACTCTTTTGTCTCTTTCGATAAGCCCAACACCTTACTCCATTGTCAATTAGAGCCTCTTTCCTAATTACATCCTATCCTGGCGACTTCTCCGTTCCTCCTCGTTATTCTGGTGTTTCTGTTCTCCACCATCCTCGTCTCGCTGCAGTAAACATACACCAGAAATAGCTCAACATGAGGTGTTTGCCCCACAAGACAGATATCTCATATTCCTCATGCAGACTTCTCAACAAGTTCTGTGTTAACCCAACGGGCGGGTCTTCGCAAACTCAATCATCTGCTGCAGGCGATTCAACATATTCTAGCAGCCAAATTAACGGCGAGAAAAACACTTATAACGTGCTTTAAAACTCCCAGAATTAAAATAGAGAGAAAGAAAGAGAGAAAAAAAATTAGACAAGGTCCGTTTGTGTGTGTGTGTGTGTGTGTGTGTGTGTGTGTGTGTGTGTGTGTGTGTGTGTGTGTGTGTGTGAGTGAGAGAGAGAGACAGAGAAAACAGCGTTACTTTTCTCAAACTATTATGTATTCGTTTAGCATTATATTTAAACGCCATTACATATAATACACTCTTTAAAAATCTGACTATCGCTTTCCTTACTGGATCTTGCAACGAAATTCGTAAATGTGGATTAAAAGTTTATCTGGACTAATAAGAAGTAGTTAGAGTAATACTTTTTTAAGAAAACTTCCCTCATAATTTTTGGAGAAAAGTGCACTGATTTTCAACCTTCGTGTGGATTTAAAAATAGTATCTGAAAATGAGGTTTAAACTAACGGCGAAATTATCAGTGTTTGAACTAAGCATCTCCTTTTTTACTTTCTCTACAGGTAAGTAGGGGAAGTATTGTATTCCACCCAAAAATTCGATGTCGAGATTTCACCGGAAATATATGTTTTGAGGCCCCTTGAATCCAAAAAAAAAAGCATTTTTAGAAAAAGGTCCGTGTGTGTGTGTGTGTGTGTGTGTGTGTGTGTGTGTGTGTGTGTGTGTGTGTGTGTGTGTGTGTGTGTGTCTGTGTGTCAGTCTGTCAGTCTGTGGACAGTATAACTCAAAAACGAAAAGTCGGTTAACAACAAAAGTTGGTGTTTAAGTTTAATGTCGTTCAAGGATGTGACACGAAGATTTTGAAGAAAATAGCCCCACCCTAAACTACCGTTTACATGGAAAAATTTGATTTTCTTGAAAATGGCTCTAACGATTTTTATTAAAATGGCATATGTTTGAGATATTTTTATGACAAATGACATGTATATCTTGAATTTTCTGGCTATAGGCCCTGTAGTCATATTTACTCTGGAAGACTTTTGCATAACTGGTAAACCGTTAGAGATAGACCAAATTATACTATACAAAAAATTTAGATCTTGCTAAAATACACAATTTATGTCTCAATAAATTTTCTTGTAGGGTGAACCATTTCGGAGATATTCCTTGTTATGTGAACAAGGATCGTGAAATGGATCATCGTTATTCTTTCTTTTTTTTTTATGTTAAGTGTGCAAAGAGAACGGAATCTCAAAGCTTTAAAACATTTGACTATCGCACAAAGCCTACTGTATTCTAATATTCCCCTTGTACCTACAAGGAAATAAGTAATAAGATAATTTGTACAAGTGTTTATCTTAACTAACACGAAGAAGATATAGGAATAAGAGTTTGTAAGAATGGTTAGTACAAGAGTAGAGAAAGTCATGTGAGTGCAACACATCAGATTTTTTTACAACTTTTTTTACAACAACGGACGTTTGAATGTAGGGCACATGGCATTTAAAGCCTGTGTTAGACTAAAAACTTTCAGTCAACCGATGACTAAAAGCTAAAAGTCGTCAATTTAACAATTTTTTATTATTTTTCAGTCCCGGTCTAGTCCCTCAAGCCGGGCAATGCTAGCGTCAAGATTCCCAGCTACAGCCCGCGGTTGCCAAGGTTACCCAAGGAAGTGCGCTACAAGACATCTGAAAGTCTATACCTATACAGCGACATCTCACTTGGCGTGACCGCAGTCGATCTAAAACCACGACTTTTTTTTCATCCATCAGAAAAATGCCACTCTCGTCACCACAGAAAACCAAAATAACACCTTCATGCGGTGAGCGATTTAATATTAAAGTTGAGAGGTTTTATGGAACGCTGAGGAATGCTGGCTGAAATAACTTTAAATCTGGAATGCATTTGTGTCACCACTATACCGCGTGGAAGGCAACTAATTACATTAATTTAAACCAGTGTAAAATGTGAAAATGTTGAAAATGTTCTTGAATTTCTTGGTGTCGCATCCTTGAAAGACCCGCACCCTCTCACACTCACACACACAGCCATACTTTGTCCCATCACGAACATAGATTCCTCCAGGTCTGCATCATTCGTCTCAAATTATTAATCAGGCGACAGTTTCTTTCCAACTTACTGAACAAATACAAGTATTATTGAACTTCCTCCTCTTATTATTATTCTCAAAGCACTACGACTTCAAAGTTGAATGACTTCGCCTTCTCAACAATTCTTTTTCAGGCATTTTTGTTCTCTACGTCATTGTCCAGTTTGATATTCATTTTTTTAACATCATCTTCCCAACGGACTTTGGTCTACCACCTGCTCTAGTTCCCAAGGATTCCCATTTATACATTCCTTTGATCTTTTATTCTCTTATTAATTTTTATTGGTTTTTATTCTCTAGTTGCCGTCTCTATATTATGAGTCCAAAGAATTTGACCGTTCCAGCGACGTATGGAAGGAAGAACAGTCTTGATGGAAGATGATGTTTTCTTTGCCAAAGCGGTCTTTGTCTCGTGTATTTTGGTCTTCAATTGGTCCAGAAGGTTAGCATAATACGCTCCGGTGATAGATTTTCCAGGAGGAAGATAATCAATTACCAGCACATCCTTCCCCATCACCTTCCCGGCCGACTTCACACACTGTCTTCTTTGGCGGTGCAGCATCTTGGGAACCCGAGTTTCATCTGTTATAAAGACACTGAAATTTATGTAAGAGCCAGGCAGGGTTTTCACATAGCCATAGATGTTTTGAGGGCATTTACATTTTTCAGCGATGAACGTTTATTTCGTTTCTCCACCTACGTGTTTCATTCCAGTCCCCTTCAGCCAATTCCATCATCCGCGATATTTCGGACATCCAGGACGTTCTAGGTCGTCCCATTTTCTTCTGTAGTCGAAGACCACTGTAACTGATGTTTGGTCGTCTTCCCTCATCCACCCTTCTTACGTAACAATGTATAAATAACACCCTAAGCAAGCAGGGCAGAGTGTAGAGTTCATATCTGAGATATTCCTTGTTATTGATTTGAATTTTTCAATCTTAAACTTAATTTAAATGGGTAGTCCATATTCTTTATTTCTTCCCCCTTCGGACCATGTAAAGAAAACGGAATTTCTTTCAAAGCCCTCACATAGTGACCTACTCATAGAAGCTTACTTCCCTATTTCCATTGCACATACAAGAAAACGTTATAAAAATGTCTACCAATGTTTTATATCAATTTGCGTGAAGTGGATAGAACAAAAAAAAAAAAAAAAAAAATTAAGGATAGTTCGTAGAAGATGGGTAGAGAAAGTCATGTGAATGTAACACTATTTTTTACTTTCTCTACTGGTAAGTAGGGAAAGTTTTGTATTCAACCCAAAAATTCTATGTCGAGATATCACCGGAAATATGTTTTGAGGCCCCCTGAATCCAAAAAAAGCATTTTTAAAAAAGGTGCGTGTGTGTGTTTGTCAGTCTGTGGACAGCATAACTCAAAAACGAAAAGTCGGTTAAAAACCAAAGTTGGTATTTAAGTTTAATGTCTTTCAAGGATGCGACACGAAGATTTTGAAGAAAATAGCCCCACCCTAAACTACCCTTTACATGGAACATTTTTCGAAAAGTTTGATTTTCTTGAAAATGGCTCTAACGATTTTGATTGAAGTGTCATATGTTTGAGACATTTTTATGAAAAATGAAATGTATATCTTGAATTTTCTGGCTATAGCCCCCGTAGTCCTATTTACTCTGGACGACTTTTGCATAACTGGCAAACCTTTAGAGATAGACCAAGTCATACTGTACAAAAAATGTAGATCTTGCTAAAATACACAACTTATGTCTCAATAAATTTTCTTGTAGGGTAAACCATTTCGGAGATATTCCTTGTTATGTGTGTGAGTTTCGGAAAACTTAGAACTTTCGTAAAATGGAACATCGTTGTTCATTTTTTTAAATATGTTAAGTGTGCAAAGAGAACGAAATCTCAAACATTTAAAACATTTGACTATCGCACAAAGCCTACTGTATTCTAATATTCCCCTTGTACCTACAAGGAAATAAGCAATAAGATAATTTGTACGAATGTTTATCTCAACTAACACGAAGAAGATATAGGAATAAGAGTTTGTAAGAATGGTTAGTACAAGAGTAGAGAAAGTCATGTGAATGCAACACATCAGATTTTTTAAGTGTGCAATACAAATTTCTGTCGTTTGTTATATATGTTAAGGCTGTAAAATCCTTAATTCTCTTTACAGACTCTTGAAAATGCACTAAAATATTCAATAAAGAATGTAAGAAATGTTTACAACTTTTCATCAATCTACCTTTATAAGTTTCAGAGTAAAAGGAGCATTAACATTTAAAACTGTCGATTTGAGAAAATAGAGGTCAAAAGTAGAAAACATTTCTAATTTAAAGTACATTTTAATATCATTTAAATATGTCAATATTGCGTAATACACCAGAAGTGTCCTATATTTTCTGAAACTATAAACTTCAATAAAGTTCAAGTCTAACCTGTTGCTTTAAAGACTTCGATTTTTAAAATAAGTGTCATAGTTTCAATACTTTGAAATGTAAAACAAGATATTTTACTACATTAAAAGTGTAAAATACTTAAAGAAGACAAAGCTACGAATAAGTTTTCAATTAAGTTTACAAAAAAAGATTTGAAAAAATTATTTTCAGTTTCAATTTCCTTAAACCATTGGAGATGGAAGGTTTACATTTTTTATTTCTTTTTTTCTGTGTTGCAGGTGCAGAAAGTTCTATTTCTATACAAGCGACGGAAGCTGCCGCGCTTAGGTGAGTGTTCCAATATAAAGGCAGAATTAAGAGGTAGAATCAGGACTGAAAAATTCAGTGGCATAGCCGGGATTTGAACCACGGATCTTTCGCTTCACACGCGGCTGCTGTAACCACAGAACTACCATGGCAGCTTCGCAGTATGACAAACTCTCCAACCGATTCGTATTTTTCCCGGTAGACCTGTAGGGAATCTCCGTGGTCCTGATTCTGTCTCAAATATTGCCTATAAACGTTTAATGTGTTTAAAACTATCAGTGAGTTAACTGGATTTAAAATATAGGCAAGGTTTACTTAAGATATGTTAGACATCATAATCACTTTTATTGCTAATTTTTTCAATACCACGAGGGGGTTTGATGACGACTATTCCACTCATACGTGACTTGGTTGAAATCAACCAATAAGATATACACATAAACTCGTTAATATTACAGCTTACATCAAATAAAAACAATATATTTACGTTCTGCTTAAAAATAAATTACCACGTACCCTTTATACCACCTGTTGAATTATGAAACAATGCCTGATCCAAAAACAAGGGTTACGTATCACATTAACAGAGTAAAACTGCAAATGCTCTTTAAAAAAACCTTCTAAAATTAAAATCTATATTCATAACGCTCGAATTTAGTTTTGATTGTACCCAATCGGAAACAAATGACGGACGTTATTCATTGCAAGATGGAAGATGTGTTTAAACACGCTGTCAACATTCGTAGCTTCTAAATGTTCAACTCAAAACTTATATCATCAGTGTGCTGCAGACTAAGAATTGTTAGGTATTTCTTGCACCATAGGGGCCTAGGTACAATTGTGAAAAGGGAGGGGGGATTCAAGAGAAAATACCAATAAGTTTCAAGAACTTTAACCTTTATAGATCAATAAGTTATACATTTAGTAACATGAATGATTTGAGCTTTAAACAAAATAGAAGACGAAACGTAGAACAGAAATACAGGTGAATAACAATTTCACATTACCCCATTCAACTCCAGCAAACGAGGAGTTGAACAATATTAGCCTATCTGAAAGTGCCAAGATAATTCGCGTGTAAATCTTATAGGTTACGAGAATTGCTTCCCTAAACTTTAATACATCCGCGCTAGAAGTCATTTCCTAGGCAATGGCGGTCAGAAAACTAATCTAAAATACATGTCTTGAGCCTTAGTGAAAACAAACAACACGGAAACACTTACCCTGTGCACCAAGAAAAGAGAAACACACCACTGTCTGTCTCCCGCGTGGTAAAATCGAGAGTAACCCCAACAAAAAACACTAGCGCTTCCCAGCGGGAAAAACCCGAGTCGCGAAACAAAACATATGCTTGCATAAGACAAACGAAATGCCATCAGCGCATTCTAACAAATGAAAAACAGTGAATTATAGTACCAAGTATAAATAAGAAACGGTAACAAAACGGACAGTTCTCTCTAGCATCTCATTACGGAAGCGTCTCCAAAGAGACAAAGTTGGACAGCGCTCCTGCATGTTGCCCTTAACATGAGGGAAATAAATTCATAAGGTTTCGTAAGTGAATTTGTGGAAGCTAGAAACGACAGTGGGTAGAGAAAGTCATGTAAAAGTAACACACCAGAATTTTACCTATATGGATGTTATCGAGCGAAAACAAACACGAACGCAGGGAATGCGCTTTTAGAAGAATCAGTTTGAAGGTGTAAAACAGATGAAAGTCGGTATTCACGGCCTCTTGAGAATGCAGCTAGTGCAGTGAAGCAATGAGAAGGAGCACGTGCACAGAATTGGGTTGACAGGAGGGCAGATGATCCCGCCTGGACCGAATTTCGCACGCAGCCAGTAACAATAGGAGAGAGAGACGTCATGATGACGCAAGTCTAACTGATCGGGCGGGCTGCACCACTCTCAATCAGAGAGCGGATGTTCGCTTCCTGACCTCCACTGAAGCTGCGAAATGTGACTTTAAAGGTTTAGGATATTAAAATATTTTTTAGTGCGGAAGCAGAACAGCAAAGAGAATTTACAACTTGACTCGACGCCAAACCTCACTGAAATATCTTATGTGTAGCGCTCACATGACTTTCCCTATTCATTCTTCTACAAACTATTCTTAGAAAAATATAATTCCTCTATGCACTTCTTATTAAATTTAATAACATATTTACAAATTTTATTATAGATACAAAAACAATGCAGTAGGCTAAAGCGATAGAGTAGAACCCCAAAAAACTCGATTCTCGATAACTCAACATTC
This sequence comes from Tenodera sinensis, assembly GCA_030765045.1. NCBI lineage: Eukaryota > Metazoa > Arthropoda > Insecta > Mantodea > Mantidae > Tenodera > Tenodera sinensis. Next base: position 15,967,427 of record CM060963.1, read on the forward strand.
CTTATAACGACAAATTTTGTACATTCATGTTTTATTTTTATTTTCTTTACTATGTATAGTAAAGTAGAGGAAGTATTGTATCTCACCCATTAATTCGATGTCGATATTTCACCGGAAATATATGTTTTGAGGCCCACTGAATCCACTGTGTGTGCGTGTGTGTGTGTGTGTGTGTGCGTGTGTGTGTGTGTGTGTGTGTGTGTGTGTGTGTGTGTGTCTGTGTCTGTGGACAGCATGACTCAAAAACGAGAAGTTGATTAAAAACCAAAGTTGGTATTTAAGTTTAATGTCTTTCAAGGATGCGACAAGGAGATTTTGAAGAAAATTTCTCCACCCTAAACTACCCTTTACATGGAAAATTTTTGTTATGTTTATAGTTCCACAAAGAAATAGATCATGATTGCAAGATAAACAAATAATATCAACAGAGGGAAATGAAAATTGATCTAACCTCAAAAACAACAGCCTAAGAATACTCTTGCAAGAACTATACAGGTTTTTCCTATACCAGCATGAGAACCTATTGAAGTTTACCGCAAAAGAGATAATTTTAAGCAAGGAGATTTTTACTTTCATAAATATGATTAAAAACTGATAATTTTTCAGTGAATCGTGGGCCTGAATGGTTAATATTTAACACGTTACTTCGTCCTGAATAACAAAACCCCTACATATGTGTGTAATAGTTAAAAGTAATATCACTGAAGATTTTGATTTTATGGATAGATCATCTTTAGAGTAGATGTAGTGGTTCGGGAGGTGATGGGGCCCCACGTCACGGAATTGGGATAAGATGCCTATTATCTTTACTTGACTAGCTATGTTTTAGAGGACTTTAGTGCTGAGTTTATGTTAAATAAATCACGCGAGGTAAAAATTATGAAATTCAGGGCTCTGACATTATTTATTACCACGCTACTTATAAAAATCTTATGTGTTGCACTCACATGACTTTCTCTACTCTTGTACTAACCATTCTAACAAACTCTTATTCCTATATATTCTTCGTGTTAGTTGAGATAAACATTTGCAGAAATTATCTTATTGCTCGTTTTCTTGCACGTGCAACGGGAATATGGGAATACAGTAGGCTGAGCGATAGTCAAATATTTTAAAGCAACTCCGTTCTCTTTGCAATGAATAGCGATGTTCCTTTTGACAGAAGTATAAGTTCTCGAAAACTTATACAAATAACGAGAAATATCTCCTAAAGGTTCATTCTACAAACAAATTTATTCAGACATAAATTGTTTGTCTTAGCAAGATCTACATTTTTGTATAGTAAGATTTTGTCTATCTCTTACGGTTTACCAGCTATACAAAAGTTATCTAGAGTAAATAGGACTTCATGGGCTATAGCCAGAAAATTCAAGATACACATTTCATTTGTCATAAAAATATCTCAAACATATGACATTTTAATCAAAATGGTGAAAGCCATTGTCAAGAAAATCAAAATTTTCGAAACCTTTTCCATGTAAAGGGTAGTTTAAGATAGAGTAATTTTGTTCAAAATCTTAGTGTCGCATCCTTGAAAGGGATTAAACTTAAATAGCAACTTTAGTTTTTAACCGACTTTTTGTTTTTGAGTTGTGGTATTCACAGACACACGGACCTTTCCTAAAAATGCTTTTTTTTTTATTCGGAGGGCCTCAAAACATGTATTTCCGGTGAATTATCGACATCAAATTTTTGGGTGGAATACAAATACCTCCTCTACTTTACTATATGAAGTAGAGAAGGTAAAAATGTAGGAAACCTATAAAACCTAAGCCACAAATTTCGTTACGATGAATTGGTAGTAACACAAGTATGACAGGCTAAAATAAAATACTTTCCTTTGTTTTGTTGGTCGGAAGCAGTATGGCACAGTACAAGCAAAACAAGTCACAAAAACTAAAATACTGCTTATCAACTTATTTCAGTCTTCCCCTGTTCATCGCCTAATGTTAAACAGACGGCAGCGCTGTATTGCGTAATGCTGTTAATTAGGTCGCAATAGAACCGCAATGTTAACAAGTGTGGAAGTAAAACGCATCATGATTACTGTTAACATGCTCATGCATTCCATATGCGATTTTCTGCTATTGGGCAATTGTAACCTAAGTCCGAAAGTTTTAGGGATAAATCGCCAAATCACGGGCAACGCCGGGTATTTCAGGTAACACTAAATAAAATGCGTGAAATTGCCACAAATCTCGAATAAAATTCTAATTAAAACAGCTTCAACTTTGTGCGTATCCCATAGGAGTAGCCCTTCCTTATAGTGACTGAAGAGTGGCGTGTCGATTGCTAATAGCCAGCGAAGTGAAGTGGTATGATCCAGTATGATATTGCTAGTTGTAATCTGTGACTGTGTACGTGTTCTCATATGCCAGAACAGGTATGATCCGAATATAATCAGATTCCTGTTTATTTCATTGTAACAGCAATATAAGCAATAAAGAGAATTCCGTGATATTGTTAGCATTGTCACTGCTGCAGCAATTCAGTCAAGAAAGGCATGTTAATGCGACATTTCCCAAAAGAGTCTATTTTTGGGGAAGGGAGATTTAAATGGAAAACGCATAGTACTTTCTAGTCATTCTTTCAATTGCCTGTGAGACAAATATTAATTTCAAATATTAGAATCTGATACAGAAGTAATATTTAAATACACCTGCCTAGATGTCACGAACTCAAAATAAATATAATATTTATTTCATATACGTTCAAAAATTAATTCTAAAATGTGCGACTTATACTTGCTTTCTTCCAATATTTACTGAAGTGAATTGAAAACTCAACTTAAAATGCTTTCAGTTGATTCACGCGATCATGTTTTTTCCTCAATATGACGACTGAATTTCTCCAACGAAAACCACGGTGACAGTCATTTTTTCAGCTCAGTTTAGTTGAGCTTTGGCTGAGGTGATAATCCTGAAGTGAGGTTATAGTTGCGGATTTCCTATTTTCTTTTTCCTTTATGTATTTTCTACTTAAATGTATTTTCTTACTATTAATCGTGGGTAAAACTGTAGGAGACCGTCGTCACGTGGTTCACTGACAGTTCTATTATGTCACTGACCTACAACGGAAGAAGATGGCGCTGCAAGGCAGAAATATCTGTTGCCAACTTAACATTGTACAACTCGCTAAAACTACCAACCACGCATCACAAAATGCCAAAACAATGTACTATTATTTATTAATATTGTTGTTGTTAATACTGCGTAACAGTACTGTATTACACAACCTCAATATTATTAATTACTTCATTGTTATTGTTGCACTATTGCGTAATACTGCGTAATCTGTAATAAAATTATTGTATTATACAACCTCGACATTATTATTGTTGTTGTTGTTAGTACTGCGTAATCTGTAATAAAATTGCCGCATTATACAATCTCAAATAAGGATTGTTGTACCTTTGATAAGTGTAGTCATCTGTGAAAATGCGCAACAAGTTCAAGTTTATTATTTATTTATGCCAACAAACTTACTATTGGTATTTTTAAACACAAACCATGTGTGGGCAATGTCTGAGAGGTAGTACTAGAACTTAACAATTCAATACCACAGCTGGGATTTGAACGACAGACCCTCCGCTTACTAGGCGGGTGCTCTGAGAGCATCCCTTCTCGGTTTACCGCCTTCTCTTGTGCCTCTTGTGGTAATTTTCATTTTTATGTGCTTCGATGAGCCACAATATCTCTTCCTGAGTCCAATTTTTCATTTCCAAACGTACCTATGTAGAATACAGATTAAAACCACAACCGCACCGCACAAGAACTTAAGTCACATCACTTAATTACAAAACAATTACTCTAAATAACAACAAATAACGTTAACAAGCTGGTTGGCAACACTCACATACTTCCGCTGATTTCAATTTTCCAGCGTTGGCAATACACACGTCACAAACGAGTTAAAGGAAGCGTAGCCGAGATATTGGAGACTCTAAGCCGCAAAGGTAGTCGAATGATGTTATTATAAGAAGAGGAGTGGAGCAACTGCAAAACGACAAGCGTAGCTAAAGTCCAATGATCGCCAAACAAGCGGATTTCACTAAGTCCCTTAGGTTGGCACTCTCATTGATCATCTTTATAGTAGAGAATGGCCAAGTGAATAATAGTTTTGTTAACTGCACCATACAAATTAAAATAAATTATTTTGTTGTTTAACGATGTTGTCAATTCCCAGGATCACATCAGCGTCGCCGGTGTGCCGGAATTTCGACCCGTAGGAGATCTTTTACATGCCAGTGAATCTACTGACATGGAGCTATCGTTTTTAAGGGCACTTAAAAATCATCGGTCTGATTTGAACCCGCGACCTTGGGATCAGTAGGCCAGCGTCTTATCAACTGAGCTACCCAGGCCGACGCTGCACCATGCAGTATATAGGAATGTGAAGGGAGAGAGATAGATAGAGAGAGAAGCAAATGGTTTGGAAGCTGTTATCGATAAACTTAAATACTTATGTCGGAAAAATAAAAAATAATTTTTCAGTTTTCGTTCAGATGTCACCCTCCAGCTGGTGCACTTTGCAAATACACGAACAAAACGCCAACATTGGAATAAGAAGCACCGACTTCCAACAAACGTCATACCAAAGCACGCCCTGGCTAACGAGAAATACAAGCTACGGGGCGAATCGGAGTTACGTAGTAATGGTAGTCTGATACATACACGGCTAACATTGTGTACCCTCATGATAAAACTGTATCTTTTTTATGAATTCAACGAGCAATTTGTTGGTTGTTTAGAATATGGATGTATTAGTAGGCGATTGTGGTTTTACTTTATTGCGCCATGATCAGACTACTTATTCGTTAGACATGAAAGCACGCCAAGCTTAGGTTAATTAGAAAACATTAGTTACACCAAAGCAGAATGACGATGTTTATGATTCATTTTTCATTATCCATTAGGTTTGTGATTCACGGAAGTTTAGGTTACATTTTGTGATTCGCACCTTATAGTGATAATTTACAGTATTCTGATTTTAACAATATCAAGACTGCACATAATGCTTTCAATCGAGATTTTGTAAATAATCCATTCGGTTTGAAGTGCTGGGTGTGTGACATTGTGGTTTAAAAAATGTTTCCCTATAATACAGAAGTTTCACGTCTATCGTGTGTCTTTACGACACATCCTTTCGCAATATTGTAAAGTGCAGTGTAATTGTCAATGGCAAATATTGTGCGCATATTTGTAATGTACCTACATGCAAATCACTAGTTGGCGATTGCGATCGCAACTTGCGCTAATTCCCTTGTTAGTCATTTTGTGATTTAGGTTGGTAGCAATGCCTTTACTCGCTACTCATTTGTTCCTTTGCCTCGCCTCGCCATTACTGTAGTAACTCAGTAATTCGCAATGTGCTTCATACATGATCTTATGGCCAATTTCTGGGATCCTAGAATTTGGCTTCCTCCTGGAATCACGTGGGAAGATCTGAAATCAGATGATAAACATACTTATGCAGCTGCTAAGGATTTACTGGTATCAATTCCTGCGGCGATTGTGTTGCTTTTAGTGAAATATCTGGTGGAAAAGTACGTGTTGTACCCGTTTGGCTTGTATTTAGGAGTACCAAGGCCACTAGCAGTCAAGGCACCACAGAATGACATATTGGAGCCACTTTACCGAAGTAAGAGGAAATTGGGACGTTGTGAAATTGCTCGTCTTGGCAATCAAATGGGATGGACAAAGAGGCGAATCCTGCGTTGGTTTCGCATTAGGCGGGCTGCAGACAAACCTCCCCAGCTCAAGAAGTTCAGCGAGTGTATGTGGAAGTTTCCGTATTACACGTATTCATCTCTGTACGGACTTGCGTGCCTTTGGGACAAACCTTGGCTCTGGGATATTAACCATTGCTGGTACAAATACCCCTTCCATCCTACTACATGGGACTGCCGACTGTATTATGTCCAATCTTTAACGTTTTACATCTCAGCAACGGCATCTCACTTCTTCGACGTGAAACGGAAGGACTTCTGGCAAATGCTTGCACACCACATCCTAACAGTTACTCTTCTCACCTTCTCCTGGTGTTGCCATTACCACCGCATAGGAACTTTAGTTCTGCTGGTACACGATTGGGCTGATATTTTTGTGGAAACGACCAAGGCAGCGAAATTTGCAGGTTATCAACGCATAAGTGACGTCTGCTTTGTGATGCTAACTATAACATGGCTGGTGACTCGAATGGTGGTGTACCCCGTGTGGATACTTCATAGTGCCCTAATTCAAGCTCCCAACATAATACCCATGAACCCAAGCTATTACATATTTGGTTCAATGTTAATAGTTTTGGCGATATTTAACGTCATGTGGGCCTATGTCATTCTGAATATGGCAATTTGCATGTACAAGGCAGGTAAAATGATGAGAGATTTGAGAAGTTCCTCAGAGGGCGAAAGTTCGAATGGAGATGGTTCTAGGGTGCAAGAGATACTACACAATTCTCGAAGATTCAACACACACAATCCCCTACATGATAAACGTGCAAGTGCACGAATAAAGAACATAGCCTTATTAGTTATGGGAATAATTGTGTTAATTCCAGTTGTATACTTCCGACACTTTAATTAAATTCACTGACAACAGAGTGTGTACAAAATATGCCTTAATGTGAGTTGTTCCGACTTCTTTGTGATAAAACTTCCCTCTTGGGTTTGAATTTAGAAGAAAAGGAGTTTGTAAGTAGTTTTAAAATAAAGTTTGATTAATTATTTGACTATTGTACCCACTGAAAGTCATATACGGTAGCAAAATATATTAGTAGATGAACGATTAGTGTGGGTAGTCCCCATTTTGGGTATTAAAATTGTCCCAAATTTTCGTTAATCTTTTGCCTTCTCTTTCTTTAGTTAGATGTTCAAATATTTCAATAAATATGTCCATTGATGTGTTTAAAGCAGAGCTTCAAGTAAAAACTAATTTTAATATGCATATATATGCTGTGCAATATAAAGAAATTGTAGCTTTTAATATAGAAACAATATTCATGCTTTTTTAATATTTGTGAAGTATTTTAGTATTAACTTTTGTCATTTATTACTTGTGTTATTACAATATGTTCTTTTTGGTGTTTTCTAATTTGATAATGCATAATAAAGATGTCTAACAAAACAACCAGTTGATTTACAAACACTAGCTGGCTTATTCAAATTGTATGGTTAGCAACTCAAATTATGAATAAATTATTTACCTGCCTCCATTCTTTATAAACTTATTGTACAGTGATATAGAGTAGTGGTATTCAACCTTTTGTTCTCCCCATACCCCAAAAGACAATTTTCCATTCCAGCCTGTACCCCTAGAATTAGCCTTCATTCAAATTATACTTTTTATAAAATGGATTTAAAAAGTATAATTTATTAAATACAAAAAGGAGGATAATGCTATAAATTTGTAAAATAAACATAAGAACTGTATTACAGATAGCATGGGCACAAAAAGTATGTGCATTTTTATATGCTTCTGATGAGATGGCTGAGCTTGTTTTCTGGACACCAGCTCCTCTATTCATGGCTGAATCCTAGTCGAGCATCAGTGGCGATTCTGGATTCAACCAATTTCTTGTTCTGTTTTGATTGCTATCAATGTAGTTCACACATATACGTGGAGAGGAATGCAAGAACTATCACTAAGTCCAGCTTACTCTTTGCATGCATAACACCGGAAATCACACATTTACACGTTTTCAATTTTTATTTTTAGTGAACTGTTGAGGAGTTAGACCATTTGCCTACACCTAGGTAGTCCGGGTTCAATCCCAGGGACCTGCATGTGGTATTCGTGGTGAAGTGGCATCCAGGCTGGTTTTCTCCAGTTTTCCCAGCCACTCATTTCACTAATTGCTTCATCACCTTTCCAATCATTCATTTTGCCTGCATTTCATATCACCCTCTTCCTCACCCTCATACCTGGTGCTTGGCTGACCACCCGCTTCCAGGTGTTCACTCTGTCCGGTCCATAGGGTCTTCTGCCCCCCGATAGGCGTCTGATCCTAGGCACTGGCTGGTAAGTCCTAGGGGGTGTAAGTCCTATGTAAGGGGAGGGTAATCAGGTGAAGAACATGAAGGAAGATCAGAAGAATTGGTGGTGGTGCAAAACGGATTTGTAATCCATTTTTACTTTCTCTACTGGTAAGTAGAGGAAGTATTGTATTCCACCTAAAAATTTGATGTCGAGATTTCACCGGATATATATGTTTTGAGGTCCCCTGAATAAAACAAAGCATTTTTAGAAAAAGGCCCATGTCTGTGTATGTATCTGTGTCACTGTGGACAGCATAAGTCAAAAACGAAAAGTCAGTTAAAAACCAAAGTTAGTATTTAAGATTGTCTTTCAAGGATTGGACACCAAGATTTTGAAGAAAATAGTCCCACCCTAAACTGCCCTTTACATGGAACATATTTTGAAAATTTTGATTTTCTTGAAAATGGCTCTAAGTTTTGATTAAAATGCCATATGTTTAAGATATTTGTATGACAAATGAAATGTATATTTTGAATTTTCTGGCTATGGCCTATGTAGTCCTGTTTACTCTGGATGACATTTAAATAAGTCGTAAACCATAAGAGACAGACAAAATCTTATTATACAAAAAATATAGATCTCACTAGAACACACAATTTATGTCTGAATAAATTTTTTTGCTTGAGTGAACCATTTCTTGTTACTTGTGTCACTTTCGGAAAACTTAAAATCTTCGTGAAATGGAACATCGTTATTAATTTTTTTATATGTTAAGCATACAAAGAGGATAGGATCTCAAAGCTTTAAAAGATTTGACTCGCTCAAAGCACACAGTATTCTAATATTCTCCTTGTACCTACAAGGAAATAAGCAATAAGGTAATTTCTACAAATGTTTATCTTAACTAACATGAAGAAGATACAGGAATAAGAGTTTGTAAGAATGCTTTGTACAAGAGTAGAGAAAGTCATGTGAGTGCAACACATCAGACTTTTGTGTCTTAATTTTTCAATTTCTGGAGAGTATTTTAAACAGAAGGCAATTCAAATCTTTCTGGCTGAAATACTGTTCATTATTTGTGATCATTATGGAAACATATTATACAGACTGTAAGCATATTTTAAAGTTTATGTACCCCCTTTGAAGTCTTTGCGTACCCCTGGGGGTACACATATTCCTGGTTGAATAAGTCTGATATGGAGGATTTTTATGGCCTTTGCCCTTTATGACTAACACTGCACAGCCCTAACTATTCTTAATAATGGATGAAGAGTCCTCTGATATTCACACAAAAGGATGCAAAATTTAAGCTCCCACCGACAGTCTTAAAGTTCTGAAAGTGCTCCACAGTCTGTGGTATCCTTTGGCAATGGAAGAATCATTGGTGGTAATGGATGAGTAACTCGTTAGTTACAGTAGGGAGAATGTTAAACCTTTAGATCTTCTCGTTCATCCCATAGTTATTTAATAGTATAAAAGCTACAGTCTTCACATATTGCACTAAACCTTAACATATACAGTGAAATAGAGGAGAAGCTGGTGAGTATAAAGATTTTGCACTCCTAGGGCAACAGGTTAACCTCTTGACCTAGATGTTAACAGGCCCTTAAGCTATACACTCACTCTTTCGAAACAACAAAAGTCTGCAACCCTCAAGAAAAATCATCTCAGTTGTTAATTATAAAATATTCTGCTGTTTACAGATGATTTGGCAGTAGGTTGTCTACTGCAAATGACTTTAAAATGTATTTATAACAAATACATGAGTACTGTTCAGAATGGGAATTAAAGGTAAATAGAGAAAAACAATTTGGAGAGGAGGTAAATAGAGTAAACACGAGAAAGGAAGGAACAAATATAAAGTGGTGGATGATTGAACTTATCTAGGAATAAACATAGGTGGAAGAGGAAAATGGAGGAAAGAAAAGAGGAACATTGGGATTGTGTGAAGATGTTTCCATAAAATGCTATAGATAGAGGTGAAATGATTGAAATGGGTACATAACTGGTTGGGCCTTACATGTTATATGGTGTTAAAATATGGGAATTTGAAAATGGGTGGGAAGTTGTGGACCTAGTACACAAGATGATTTGCAAGGAAGTTTCTCAAATTAAAATGGAAAAAGTATCAAGAAAAGGACCCTGCATTTAGATGAGATAGTCTCTTAAAACAACACTTAGAATACTAAAAAAAGGTCTAAAAAGTATGGCTTGGATAAATGTTTAAGAAATAACTTAGAAAATAATGGTTTAGGGAATATTTGGGAAAAAAGAGAAACAATAAAGGTTTTTAGAAAGGCTCAAGAACTAATTGAGACACAAAAATTGCTCGATCAACTAACAAAGAAGTCATTAATATTTTACGTTTCAGTAAAAACAATTAAGACAGAGGTATATACTTAACACCAATAAAAAAGAAACATATGGAATAACAGTTACAGGGGAAACATTTATCGGCAGTTCCCAAGAATTGAATATGGCTGACTCACACTAAACAACAGTGGACATTACACCAAAAAGCAGTACTGCCAACCTACATAATAAAAGCATTATTTCAAACCTCAAATATCGCAGGGTTAAAGTTACATGCTTTCAAACAATAATAACGCTTGAGCATCTGATAAGAAATGTTTTCCCGGTTCCTCCTGGTGCATCAGGTATATTAGTGACTCAAGAAATAGATAAAAACAATCTTTGAAGCAGGTTATATATTGTGTCAAAATTTGACCTGATCGATGCAGAAGTTTTTGAGTTTTGAAGCATACACAAACCAACATAACAATTTATATATATTATATAGTTATTTAGCATAAATTGATAATGAACTTTTTAAAGACTGTGGTAATCGATAAGATTACTATGACATAAATTATTTCATTTTCAATTTTATGTTTAATGAAATTTAAAATTATACCATCAGTTATTGTATTTCAATGAATATGCTACCTAATTAATCAGTACTGGAATTTTGATAATACGTATCTGCTGAAAGATCTGGAGTAATGAACAATGAACTGGTGAAAACCGAATATGTGGAAGAATAATGGCTTCCTTCCTGAAATGACTACAGTTGGTCAGAGTCAACATGGGACTTGTTCGTTCACTCATCTATGAGGGAGTGTTGGGATGCATAGACAAATAACGTGCAACAAGGATGATATCAGTTATGCTGTGTCATATTATTGGTGCTGTCTACTGACATACCTCTTGCAGCTGAGATAACGTGTTGGCCATCGAGTACCTAGTTGAATCTGGCCAACTTTACATGCAGAGGAACTATAGCAAAACCTCCCATTAGGGGTATGAAAAGACTTAGACATAAGTATCACATGTATTTAATTACGAGTATTATTGAGTTAATTTTTGGCACATCACTTACTTTTTACTTTCTCTATTGGTAAGTAGAGGAAGTATTGTATTCCACCCAAAAATTCGATGTTAAGAATTCACTGGAAATGTATGTTTTGATACTCCTGAATCCAAACAACACATTTTTAGAAAAAGGTCTGTGTGTGTGTATCTGCATGTTTGTCAGTCAGTGGACAACCGCCTGCAGTGCCGTAGTAGTAAAAGTGGGCATTAAACACTACAACACCAGCCAGTGGACAGCAGAACTCAAAAGTAATGTCTTTCAAGGATGTGACACAAAGCTTTTGAAGAAAATAGCTCCACCCTAAACTATCCTTTACATGGAAAATTTTGATTTTCTTGAAAATGACTAACAGCTTTGATTAAAATGCCATATGTTTAAGATATTTGCATGGCAAATGAAATGTATATTTTGAATTCTCTGGTTATAGCCTATGTAGTCCTGTTTACTCTGGATGACTTGAATAACTCGTAAACCGTAAGAGATAGACAAAATCTTACTATACAAAAAATGTAGATCATGCTAAAACACACAATTTATGTCTGAATAAATATTTTTTTAGAGTGAAGCATTTTGGAGATATTGCTTGTTATTTGTGTCAATTTCAGAAAACTTAAAACTTTCGTGAAATGGAACATCGTTGTTAATTTTTTTATAAGTTAAGCGTGCAAAGAGAACGAGATCTCAAAGCTTTAAAAGAGTTGACTATCACTCAAAGCCTCTGTATTCCCATATTCCCCTTACACACACAAAGAAATAAACAATAAGATAATTTGAACAACTGTTTATCTCAACTAACACGAAGAAGATATAGGAATAAACGTTTGTAAGAATGGTTAGTACAAGAGTAGAGAAAGTTATGTGAGTGCAACACATCAGATTTTTACCATTGTGTCCTACATTTCCATAAAATAATCTGGTAACCCTATCTCTACCACATACATAGAAACTAGGGAACAAATTGTGTTCCATCCAAAAATGTTATACCAAGATTTCAGTAGAAACACATGTTATGAGGTCCCCTAAATCCAAAAAAGCATTTTATAAGAAAATCTGTGTGTCTGTGAACAGCATGACCCAGAAATGAAAAGTTGGCTAAATACTTAACTTAGTATTTCAGTTTATCTTCTTCCAACGATATGATATAAAGATTTTCAAGAAAATTCTACTCCCTTTACATGGAACATTTTTAGAAAAGCTTGGTTTTATCAAAAGTGGCTCTAATGATTTTGATTAAAATACCATATGTTTAAGATATTTTAATGACAAATGAAATGTATAAAATGTACAAGAAGGGCTTATCATATAATTAACTGTTGCAGCATTGTTGTGGATGACGTGGATGGTAATCAAGAGCCTGAAGAAGCCATAGAACCAGAAACACAAGTTTCACAACCTACAGAAGCTGCAGCAGGGAGTTCTAATAAAGATGAACTTGATAAACGAGTAAAACAAATGCAGGTAGGTACAAACATTTTATCTTTTGCAGTTCTCTTCTCACTTGAAGTGTTGTTAGATGTGGCATATTGCAATGGACCTCTCACGGGGAGAGACCTGAGGACAGGTGGGTGTAAGCTCAGCGGTGAAGAGGCACTCGGGAGAGGTTTAGGGAGGTTTTGGCGGCCATTTGAGATTAAGAAAGCATGCTAGCCCTGAGTGAGTGGACTAGCCATTTTATTAACCAGCGGGTTTGGAAAGGCCAAAGTTCCAGGCCAGAGTCTTAAGATCACACAGACTTACTTTGTCAACGGCAGACATTGTAGCAATGATCAGTGAACAGGCGTAACACAGACCCAAAAGACAGACGTATTAGGCATAACAGACAGGCCAGACAGACCATGGGGTGTTGATTGCCTGCATTAATAAAGCCCCTGCCTGGTTTGTCAGCATTCTGATGTTATGGATACTTGACCTGGATTAGCTTTCGACTCTTTACAATGTCTGATGTAACCCAACCATGGTGTTTGCACTCGATATGATCATTACAATATGATAGCTCATTAGGAGCCAAGACCTGTCAAAGAAATGCAGGGAAAGGTGGTCATGTGATCAGCAGCACGTATCCCCCAGTAGAAATATTGGCCTTTGTGACCCAATCATAGTTCCTTATACGCCTTGCAGTGCTGAATGGACTGAAAAATCTGATATAGTGTATTCACATGACCAATGATAAACTCAGAATCATCAGAAACTTTTAGTGGTTGGTCTAACATGAAATTTCTTGGTATCAGAAAGCATACCATGACAAAAATGACAAGTCTAATGCAATTGCTTTGAAGCAGTTTTTGTTTTAATGTATGATACTACAGATCTAGCCCAAATGTTGCAGTAGCATATGTAATGGTTTGTATATATATTGATGCCAGTAACGACTTTGAGGTATACTTTTATAATTGGTTTAAATATCGGCCTCAGTGTAGCTTCAGTAAGAGAGCTAGACAACTCCTTTTCTTATATCTCAGTGTGGCACTGGATCAATGTTAATTTTTCCCAATAAATGATTCGACTTGTATTATTTTTTATGTGTTTTATTTCTTTTTATTGTAGTTTAGCACTCAATCACAATTAGTATGCCAAAATTTTCTGTCTTTCTTCGTTGTTGATTTAACAAGTATGTGAAAACATAATATGCACTCTGCATTATTTCCCACACTGCTGCTTTTGTAATTTCATGTTTTATATTCAGACATTTTAATCTTATATTTGAGTAAGTTTACCACAATACCTAATAATTGTGTTGCAGTTGATTCAACAAGTGAAACATGACTTCTTAATGTCTCTGTTTTGCCTGTTATAATTTTTGAAGCCTTACGTAAGAAGTTGCTTCAGATCTTTGTGTCACTTTATTTTTCTTCTAAGCTGTAGCACAAAACATAATTCTCTTTTCATCATTAACAGAGTCTACAGTTCTTCGTGATCTTACAACTCAAGCTGTTTTCTTGTAATCTTGACTCACACTTCTTTCTGTGTTTCAATTCTCCGTCTGTCTCACAAACAGCTGACGTTGACCATACAATCACTCAACATTCACTAAAACTGCTTTGCTCTCTTCTCTTCAAGCAACAGTTCTCTCATGACTACGCACACACACTCCCCTAACAGGTGTCTCATTCAAAACTCACAACACCCTTTTGTCTCAAAAGCTCGCTGCCTGCTCTGATGCATCCTGCAAGCTTTTATACAGGGAATGATGTAGCATGGATCTTTCCCAAACTTGACTTCTAGAAGCTGATTCCAGCACACTGTGGAGTCATGGGGAACGAAGCTGCAGACTCACTTGCAAAGAAAGGCACAACAATAAAACAAAAGTCTAAATTCAATTTCTCATATTCCTCAATAAAACGCTTGATCATAAAAAATTTTTGTCATTCATATCTACAAGAAATAGAAACAAATGCCAAAGATAAAAAATGGATTACACTACTTTCCAATCCAGATATAATCCCCCAGAGACCAAGGAAAACAGCTGTTGCAGCCTTCCGACTATTGACAAATCATGACTGCTTGGCAAGTCATCTCTACAGAATAGGTATCTCAGCCTCACCAATATGTGTCCTGTGTAACGATCCAGCAGAAATGAATGAAGAACACTTGAAGACCTGTGAAGCATTAAGATCAGAAGAAACTACAGTTCAAAAGTATTGGAAAGCACGAATGCTAATGGCTTCAGTGCCAGATGCAAGGCACTAGAAAACAACAACAACAACAACTTCTAGAAGCTGTCACAAATAAGCCGGCAGTCAAAGCTTCACAATAACTCTAGCAAATCCTTTGTTCTGCCACTCTAAATGTCACATGTTCACAAGCAGTGGCGCAAGGCAGCCCAACCTTAGCATCTGTGATTCACACCAGCCTGGCCTACGATGTGAGGAAACGTGATCCTGAATGCCCTCTAATGTACAGTAGCTGGCTAGCATCACAATACTGTTTGCCAGCAAAGTCATATTCATAGCTATTTAAAATCAAGCTCATAGACTTTTTATACAAATTATAACCACATTCAAAACCAGGTTTTGAACCTCTTTGAACCTCTTTTGTAACCTATTACACTGAACTCTGTGCATAATAAACAGCGTTACGCTTAACAGCATATCACTGGTACTGACTCCGGATAGTGCTTGGGAACATGGTTTCCTGGTCTAAAGTTACTCAATTTTGTCTACTCTTTCTGTTCCTCAGTTTTTCAGTAACCTTTTGAAGCACTCTGTATATAAGAGGAAGAAATAAAAAATGAGCAACTCAAAAAAGAAGTAACACATTGTGAAAAATTTTATGTAAAATTCAAAGAAGATAATAAATCATTAAGCAGAAAATGATTATCTGCACTTGTGGGCTGTGGCCTAGTGGAAAGTCTTCCAGACGTTTCATCCGAAGCTGCATTGAACATCTTCAGTGGCATGGCTGCAGTACTCTGCTTGTCTTGACGACCACTGCTACAGAGACGTTTGGTTTCATGGGCTTAATATGTTTAGCATGGGGGGGGAGACAGCTAGCTTCAGACGAAATGTCTGGTGTCAAGGTCATAGAGAGTTGAGGAAATGTTCTGCAACCAGCGGGCAAAGCATGACATAATATATATCAACACTAGAAACGTTATCACCTGACTCCTGTTTACTTGCAGGTTGGCTGCGTCCACGGAAAACCTTTCTTAGAGTGTGTATACCATATGAATGTTTCCTTCAGAATTGCCAACAAGGATACATAGCACAGATATAAGTTGAATCTACGAAGGGGAACAGTACTTCTCACGCGTAAATAGAAAACTACTTGATGTAGTTATTCAAGTTGATTAAAATAGTAAAATAGTAGCAACTTTCTGATGATCAGGCTGAATTGTAGGTAGGTACTATTAAACCTACCCTAGCCCTTGGGTTAGTATTCCCAAACTGCAAAGTACACCATTTACGCACCTACATACCTCTTAAAGATAGATGTTTTCATTACTTTTCAATCCCAGATGTAAAAACATCAAATCAATTTTCAAACGAATGAATAAATAAATGACTAATTACACAGTATTCATAATAGTGCTTTTAATATGAACTTATATCAGATATATCTATATTTA
Source organism: Tenodera sinensis (assembly GCA_030765045.1). Taxonomy (NCBI): domain Eukaryota; kingdom Metazoa; phylum Arthropoda; class Insecta; order Mantodea; family Mantidae; genus Tenodera; species Tenodera sinensis. The sequence continues at coordinate 15,983,841 of CM060963.1, forward strand.
TACAAATAGTAAATGGCAGCTTTGAAATACTGTTATCCCTTAAATGGATATCCTTAGCTATTTTGATTAAACATAAAAAACAAAATATTTATTTGGATTATCTTTCAATAAGTGAAGTAGCACAAAACATTACTAGCAACAGGGGTTATAGAACTGCATTTAAGTTGTTTGAAAACTACTGTCCTTAAAGATGCATATTTTAATATTAAGCGCTTGCATAATAATTTAAGACAATCTTACTGAAAACCTAAGTAAAATCCCACATGTTACACATTTGTAGGATCAGTTACTTGGCATATTTTTGAATTCACACACTTTTCAAAATTTGGCTCAATAACATTATAAAGACAGATTCTAAGACTGGATGCAAAATTGCTATCCGAGAGTCTATTTCTGTGGCGAGTTTTAGGGAGCTTCATTATAGAGAACTCTGTTCACAAAGGTGGGTACTACCATACATTGCATAGTTTTTGCTGTGTTGGAAATCAAATTTAGGAATCGCCTATTGTCAAGTTTCTGGTAGAATTCAATCGGTGCGTCTGAGAATGAATTGTCAAATTTCTTACATTGTACTCCTAGCAGCTACAGCTGAGCTGCTGCATTATTTACTTTATCTATGTTCATAATGTCTTTGTATGTTGCATTTTTAATGCATATTAGGTAATGAATACTATTACCGTCAATTTTGCAGAGGAATTGTTTTTCCCATTCGAAACATGCAAATCCAAATGACTCGTGTCTGTGCTCTCGTACGCAGCCATTGCTCTGCCTCCATCACACGGAAAACTGCACTGAACTGGTTTCTAATGGATTGGCCCGCTATGCCCAGGGCACGGCGACTGGCTCTCTATGTGGCATTGCCACTCAAGGCAGCAATTGACACCACTGCACTAGACCGTGGCCCACAAGCCCAGATAATAATTTTTTATTTAATAACACCGGCCATGATAGCTTACACAGCTTGATTAATAAATCTTGTTCATTTTTTCATTCATTCATGGGACCAAATTTGATATTCATATACCATTCTGCCACTGGTATAGGAACCACTGTGTAACACCATCTCTGCCTCTGTCATTCTGGAAGTGCTCACACAGATGGTAGAGGAATTTCTTGAGGTGTAAGGAAATATAGAAATTACAGGTAGCAACGTCTTGGCTATAGTGTTGATGATTCACCATCTCCCAGCCAAACTTCTGCAGGAGATCTGTAATCCACTACGGCCTGTATAGTCGAGCTTTATCATGCAGCAAGAAAACACAGTGGTACTAAGCATTCTGTGCTGCTTACTCTGCATAGAACTAAGCCCTTGCATTCAAAAATTGTATCAAAGATTGCACTTCACATTCAGTGGGAGCCGAAATAAAAACAAATTATCATAAACCACTTCAACGATATTACCGTGGAAACTTGGGAAATTGTCCTAACACATGTGCTATGCCACATCATTACCCTATCACATAAACACAGTTGCTTCATGCAAAATGTGGTTTACTAGCTATGAGACAAATGGGGAATTTACTTTATGAATTCATACATTCATACATTGAATCTTGCTAAAAATTTCTGAACATCCTTTGTAATAGAAAAACATCCTTTATTATATAGATTAAAAAGAAAATATAATATTCTGAGTAGTTTTTGAAGCTAGTATTTTATACTAAGCTAGTATATATGCAATATTTAAATATTTTATTAATTCATTTGTGAACTGACTTTGACTTAAGATATGATGGTACTTATAAAATGCATTATAATGAATATTTCTGAGGTGAAATAAAATTCTTTAAACTAAATTCTAATATCAACATACTAAGATAAGTGAAGTTTTTAGTTTCTAATTTGTTCTTATTTTAGAATCTTGTTGCTTCACTGTTAATAGCTTCAATTTTTACTTAATTTCTTTGAACTATTCTGTACAAAATTAAAATTACTTCTTATCTCCTATGTCACAACACAACCTGACTGGGAAGAAAATTTCTCGTTATGAGCCAAGGCTATTAACTGATGAAAGAGGTATCCCATTAACTCAGACCCTGATTTTATATGACTGCACTTTTTACTTTGTATTCCACCCAAAAATTCATATATGTTTTGAGCCCCCAATCCAAAAAATGCATTTTTAGAAAAAGGTCTGTGGATACCATAACCCAAAAATGAAAAGCTGGTATTTAAGTTTAATGTCTTTCAAGGATGTGACATGACAATTTTGAAGAAAATAGCCCCACCCTAAACTACCTTTACATGGAAAATTTTTCGAAAATTTTTATTTTTTTGAAAATGGCTCTAACAATTTTGATTAAAATGACATATGTTTAAGATATTTTTATGATAAATGAAATGTATATTTCTAATTTTCTGCCTATAGCCTATGTAGTCCAGTTTACTCTGGATACTTTCAAATAACTGGTAAACCGCAAGAGATCGACAAAATCTTAGTATACAAAAATCGTAGGTAAATATACAATTTATGTCTGAATAATTTTTTTTGTAGAGTGAACCATTTCGAAGTTGTGCCTTGTTATTTGTTTGAGTTTTAGAGAACTTATACTCCTGTCAAATGGAACATAGTTATTAATTTTTTTATGTTAACCATGCAAAGAGAATGGAATTTGAAAGCTTTAAAAGATTTGACTATCACTCCAAACCTACTGTATTCAATATTCCCCTTGTACCTACAAGGAAATAAGCAATAAGATAATTTCTGCAAATGTTTATCTGCATTATCATGAAGATATATGAATATGAATTTGTAAGAAAGTTAGTACAGGAATAGAGAAAATCATGTGAGTGCAACACATCAAAATTTTCATAATGCATATTGTAGGATTATCTATTTATGTGCCTAATATAATGTTTATGGTGAATGTCTAATACATTCTGGATTAGTTGTCTGTAATCTAGTGGTTCCTGATTACCCTCCCCTTATGTAGGACTTGCAAGCCTAGGGTCAGACGCCTGTCGGGGAGCAGAGGAACATTTGGACTGGACAGAGGGAAGCCCTGGAAGCAGGTGGTCAGCCAAGCACCAGGTACAATAGAGAGGAAGAGGATGATGTGAAATGCAGGCAAAATCGATGATTGGAAAGGTGATAATGGAGCAATTGGTGGAATGAATGGCAGGAGAAACCGGAGAATCCGGAGAAAACCCACCCAGACACCACTTTGTGCACCATGAATACCACATGCGGGTCCCTGGGATCGAACCCGGGCCACCTAGGTGGCAGGCGAGTGGTCTAACCACTCAGCCACGGCACCGCCGGTTCCTAAGGTCATAGGTTCAAATCTGCAACAGGATTTTTTTGGAGTGTAAAAGTCCTTTGCATGGCTTTCTTCAGTAGGGAAGTAAAGTCATTTATCCCACATGATCTTTGTTAAGTGTAAAAAAGAACTTTGTAGTTTGAAAGAGAAGGTCCTAAAACAAAATTGTCAGTCATTTCATTCTTGTATATCTGGCTTCCCCTGTACAGCTATCTATGGGCAGTGGGCCAATCATCTGCCACCATGTGCACTAGTGGTGGAATTAGTGATTGTAGAGTACTCACTTGATTACAAAAAAACCTTTTAGGGTATCCCTTTATGCTGACGCATGACTGGAGACTAACTTTCTGAATTCAGTAATTTAAAAAACTAAACATTTTTCTGAACTTTTGTTAAAGAAAAATTAAAAATTTAAAGATTTTATTAAGTTGTTTGCCCAATTGATAGAACATTGCTGTGTTTTACTATTCTTTTTTTCTTTTTTCTTCTCAGGTTGAAGCAGAGAGTCGTAAGAATGAATTTGCTAAACTCTTAGAAGAACATGCACAGGTCATCAAGGAACTAAAACAAATGGAAGATGAACCACCAGCTCCAGGGCCAATGCAAGCATGATCTTGATGGTCACAACCAATTCGCTCAACATTACTGTGAAAATGAGCCATTGTCCTTTTACTATTATTTTGTTGTCATCTGTCCCCCTTAACCAAAGTTTCATCTTACCCTGCAATACATTCTTGTAAACAACATAATCTCATTTTAATATTTATTTTCAAAGTTCAATTCTATAATGACTTTTGGCAAGGGAAAGTGACATTTCTTTAAAAATCACAATACACACAGGATATTACTCACCACATAAAAAACTAAATCAATTACCCTATCTTGTATAATTTATATGTTTATAACCGTAAAACATCATCACAGAAAGCATCAAATTCTTATATTTCAAAATGAAATGACATGGGGCTGATTTTAGATCATTCTATTCTCAGCAGCAATAACACAATAAATGTGTACTTACCATTAAATTTTGAGTACATTGATTTTGTAACAGAAGTACGGTACCATTGGTGACATTTATCATTGTGATGGATATTTTTAAAAATGAAATTAGATTGTTCACTTTTAGTATATTCTTTACAAATATTGTTTAAACTCTTCACATAAAAATTTCAAATATGTCTTGTAACATTTTACCTAAACATTTAAATTCTGAGGTGGGTGTCTACATATTCAGTTTTGTATGAATTTTAGCTAAATTGTAAGCATGTCGAAAGATTTTCTTCAAACTCAAATTTTAACTGTATATGTGTTGTGGTTGACAAGTTGCTTCATGCATACAAAGGGACAGATAGACATTTAACTCCAAGTCTACTGGGAGTAAGTGCCCCCTTGTAGGCCAACCGACTGGCTCCCCAACCAGTAGGCAGAGATCCTGACATAACCTGGCTTTCTATCTACTAGACAGGACATTAAAGGTCCTTACACCTCCACCACTGACAGTATCACATTTGCATACCCAGTTTCCTATGGATATTAAGATCACTCTCCTGCCAAGTCCAACCCAATCTGAATGGCTCTCTGTCAAGGTAGGCTCAGAGTCCAAATGGCACACTTCTAGCACCATCAGAAGTACCACAAATGCTAAAGATCTGCAGTGCTCACATCACATGAACCTCTCTCCCATGGAGAGAAAAAGATAGACGAAGCAATGCAGATATATAGGCAGTAATGACATATCTAAAAATGATTTTCAAAATATTGCAAAACTTTTCCAATGCAATGTTTATTATCTACATCACATGCATTTACAACAGAATATACTTTTTAAGAAGTGACACAAGTTGAAAGAATACCATGGTGATGCTTTAAGGAGATTATCCCCCCTCCCCCCCACCAAAAGGTAATAGTTATTGCATATTTGTGCTCACATATGCTGCTAAATCAGATAAAATAAAAAAAAAGGAGGTTTTGACCTGTGCATTTTTTCTGTAAGTTTGTTCAACAGCTCAGGGTCCCTGGCAGAAATGCAATGAGTCAGTACACCAGTAAATAATTCTAAGTATACAGCAATATTTGAAGTTGGACTCATGCCTCTGATTGCACTTGCGTAGCACAAGCCCAGCTTCAGATGCTGCTGTGTACCTAGAATTATTTACTGGTGAATTGAGTCGTGGCATTTCTGCCAGGACCTTCAGCTGGTGAACAGACTGTAGTACCCCTTTGTATTTGTTTTTAAATGTATGCTGCAGTGAAGAGTTAAAACTTATAATATTATCCTTCAAATCCATTAAGTAGTTTTGGGTCATACATAGCAGTTAGTGCATATATAGGGGAGGCAGATTCAGATACACACACCAGTCATAGCAAGGAAGTGCCGTTCACTAAACATGCACTATAGGTCCTTAAACTTCTTGGTCTTAGTTGCCACAATGCAATTAAAGTATGAAAACTGTAATGTTTTTAGCTCCAAATGTTAAAGTGTAAATAAAAATATGAAGGGGAATTACATGTTTTTTTAATTTAATTTATTGAACAAATGTTTCATTTTACAACATAGTCTACACAATGTTCAACAGTATGTCCCCTGGCACAAAGAAAGTGCAATAATTTGTCTGAGAAAAAAAACTCATGTGGTTGTATGTGCAGTCATTTGTGCACCATCTGGTGCACCTCTTCATTAGAATTCAATTTCTTTCCTCCCATTGACTTTTTGAGTGGTTCAAATGTGTAATTAGTAAGGGCAAGAGCTAACAAATATGATAAACGAGTATCAAAGTAAAAGTCAGTGAAAATGGCAACTGTTGCACAGGCAGTATGAGGCTGAGCATTGTCATGTTGCAAAATGATACCTGTATTCAGAAATCCATGTTGCTTTGATCCGATTGCACTCCAAAGACAATGTTTCAACATATTGGAATACAACACACTGGTGACAGTTTTTCCCCTAGACAAGTAGTGTTCTTCATTCATCACCTAACAGTAAGGCTACCAGATTATTTTATGGAAATATACAACACAATGGTAAAATATGTAATGTTATAATTTAAATTATATTTATATTAAAATACTGGCAGAATTTTGTAAAGTTTTGTTTCTTAGAAGATGTACTGTTTACTTTCCATTTCATTGTTATTGAATAACAGAAATACAAATGGAAGAGTGACAATAAAGTATCTCTTTGTCTCTAAAGACCACCAATGTTTTGTCTTGGAATGCAAATACTGCATTGCCAATTGGTCGTTTCATATTACTAATGCACAAGTATGCTCTCTGACTGTAGCCGGTGTAGCCATGGTGCCATAGCGAGTTGCAGTAGTGGCTAATAACCAATTATTCATTTCTGTTTTCCCAGTTTCCAGTTCATTTTCTATTGACCACTGCTTGTTTCTGAAAATGTAGGACATTAGAGAATTTTCAAAAATTCTCCCTGGATGTACTGACTGATTCAGATTACCTGCACCAACTTGCCAAGGCCAGCTGCTCGTGTGTATCCCTATTTAAAAACAACAGGCATTTTCTTGTGCAGGTCGGTGCAAGCAATAGAAATCAGAATCTGCCTCCACTGTAAGCATGCCCATGCCTATAAAATAAAATGGCATATACAAACAACTGCAAACAAATAATTTTGATAAAAAATTACAGTTACTAATTTGACTCGAGCACAATAAATTAACACATACTTAAAGTTGTACTTAAATAACTTCTACTAAGTTGCAATACATTTTAAGGTCAGAACATTTAAATAATGCAGCGTAAATTTGATATTCTATTCTGCAAATTATTATGCATGCTATTTACAAGTAAACAGGGGCATGGTTAGCTGGCCAAGCACAGTGTTTGTATGGCTTATTATGGGGACATATGGAAACAAAGATTAGCGGAGAGGGAGGTATAAGGAAGTACTAAACAGTGCACTTCAGCATGTTTTCATAGCTTTTTTCCTTTCTTTTACATTTAGACAAAAGCTGACACTTTACAGAACCACCAGTCATATCAGAACTTAGTCCCTTACCCATGAGGACTGTGAAGTATGTGAACTGGGGTATTTGCTCTGAAGATTAATGAATAGCAACAACCAGACACTTCAGTTTTGGACTGTCAAGTTTTCTTTTACATGAAATGATCTTTAAGTGTTCTCTTCCATTTTCCCCAAAGAGGCTTAAATATAAAATACAACTTTTAAAATGAGATTATGCTGTGTTTCTACTGTTTACCTTGTAATTTAACTTTCAGTGCTCACAGTGAGGTCCAAGAGACAATGTGCTAATTTAAAGACAAGAGTTGTGTTCTGTGAAGTAAGAGATGCTTATTTGGTCAATGCTGTATAATTGTGGCAGAAGTGTTCCTCAAGCAAATGCAAAATGATCTCTTTTTGCTCGATATCTGATTTTTATTTTATCACATTGCAACAATAAACACAATATACTGGGTGGTAGGGTTATATATGAATGAGCATGTAATGGCAATTTCAAGAACTGTACAGTGGTCAACAAATCCTATACTGTAATGTTCCCAGTTTCTTTCTGGGTATGGGTAGGATTCAGAAACTCTTTATTTAAGGCAAGAGAGCAATGTATGACTGCAAGTGCAATAGGGCAGTGTTCAAAGCACGTATAAAGGTTCTTAAACAATGAAAAAGGTTTGCTTTGCTTTACAATCCTTGAAGCAGCTATAACCTAAACGTTTAAACATAGAACCATGGGTTTCAACTTGTCCAGCAGTATTAATAAAATCATAACATTTTTTATTAATGTAATATGAATAAAAAGATGAAAATGAACCATATACGCTGTTAAAATAGAATTATGATTTTAATTCTGTTGCTATCTCATTGTTGTTCAGCTCTATGGTCCCAATTTATTTTCAAACTTCTAGTTTGAAACATCACCACTGTATGTTCTCTGTTTTGTAGTATGACATGTTAAACCAAAGATCACTCACTGGCCACTATAGCTAGATTTGAACTGCACTGCAGTATTACCAAGTTTCTGTTAAAGAATGTGGTGGATCTACATAAAATAAATGGTGATTGGCATCCATGAACGCTGATAGAAATTCAGTAAAACCATGATGAAACATCTGTTCCATATTTAAGCCAGCAACAAAATTTATTGGTCTGCCTTTTTATTTATATATAAATAAATTGAATCAAACTACTAAAACATGCAGAAATTGGAAAATAAAATGATCCAATATTGAAAGTTTTCTATGGCCGTATATTATTTTGCAGAAAACTGATCAGTGAATTCTTGTTATAATGGGCATAGGATCTACAAAAGCTAACTATACTCTAAATTTTAAAATGATTTTTGAAAGAATCTTATATTTACATAGTTTAGCAACAGTTCAGTTGTCTTACAGCATGTAATCACTGAAGAAACCATACAGCATAACTGTTTTGTATTTTTGTTACTTTGCTAACCTCAAATTGAACATACTGTTTAAAATAATTAACTTCTAAGTTTCAATCAATGAAACAGCATTTAAAGAAATACCTCTTTTAGCTCTGGTAATAGCACCAAGCAATTTTCTTATGAAATACTATGCATTTCAAATGTTTTAAAATATGTTTGCATGCATGAAATTTAATGAGAAGAATATTTAAAAGAAGAAAACAAGACAAAATTGTGCATCATTTTCTTATAGAATATGTTGTTAACTCTTTTAAATGGTAATCTCTTCTTTTTTTTATTTTTTCTGAGAGGTTATCATTTTCTTTAGTTGCATGCAAAACTTTGTTTCATACAGGTTTGGTTGCTCTGGGCACTCTTTAATTCTTGACTTGTGCAAAAGTTTTTGCACAAAGAAAACTGTTTTACTTGTGATATCAGTATGAAATAAAATATTTGTGATAGAAACGCAAATGATTGAAATTCTAATGATGATAGGAGTTGGTGACAGAGAAGGTACAAAACAAATAGGATGTAGATTTTTCAAATACAAACAAAATTCATAGAACATAGACATGTTAGAAATGTAAAGAGGTCTGGAAGATCTTAAAATATTAATATATATTTAATTTTAGTTTTGTTGATATTACATATTACTTATATAAACAACAAAAGTAACAGAAATGTGCGATACTGAGGTATTTTATGCCAAAGAAACAAAAAAAGCAATACTTCCATACTTACCCTCTGTTTAATTCGACAAGGGCACCTAAGAGAAGGTAAATGCATACGACAGAGCTTTAAGAAGAGAACACTTAACCCACCCTCTGTTTGTTTTAAGAGACCACTTTAAATAGTAAAACCATTGCAATAAGTCAGCAAACTTAGTTCATAAGAATATCAATGTTAGAGGTGGAATATTCCTATTGCTACATCATATCTGTTATTTGAATGCAGTTTCTATATACACATTAACCTTAACCTAACCTTGGGTAAATCTTGAAACCACAGGAGCTCCAGCTCATTATGGTCTAACAACCTGAATTATTCTATTCTTACTTCCTGTACCCAAGGAGTTTGCCTTTTCAATTTGTAATAACCGAAAATTCAACATTTCTATACACTAAAAAGACAAATAATTTAATATGCCATTCTATCTTGCATATTATTTGCTCAAATAATGGTGGCTCTTCAAGATGAACTACTTGAATTGTGAAAACTACTGACTGATCCCTAAATTAATCTGCATAGGCATCTGTAGACCTTTTTTCGGTGGGGATATATTGGAAGTTTGCAATTAATATTAATTCATTATTCTGTTGTCAGAATTATAGTACTATAGCAAAACGCCAGCGCAACAGCCCATGAAGGGCCAAGGCTTGCCTCCCAGCTGCTGTGTCCCCCACCTCTGCCCACTACAGGCATCATTGGTGGGGTGCAGTACTAGAGGGTGGTATGTGGTCAGCGTCCAGAGGCCTCCCAGTCAGTTATGCAGCCTTCTCAACCTGGGGCCACTACTTCGCCATCAAGTAGCTCCTCAATTGGCCCCTTCAGACCTAACAAGGCTGATTTCACCCCATGCCAGACCTCCCAGTGGGGGAAAAAATCCCCATGCTGGTACCAGAGATCGAACCTGGGTCCTCTGAGGCAAGTGCTGCCAACTGCACTACGGAGGTGGTCATAGTGTTATAGTAACCTTATTAATTTGTCTTAAATAACAATTGTTTTTTCACATCAAAATTAAAAAAATAGTCTCATGGCCAGTAATTGACTGCACATTAAATTCATTAACTTCCAAGGGGGCACCACAGCCGCCCTTGCCACCCTGCCCCCTTTGAACGCCCATGCTAATCAGTGAAGGTAAGAATGGAAATAAGCAAAAACAAAAAGAAACATAGTTCCTTTGTTTTTCAATATAAAGCTAAATTTTAAGGTAAAACTATTATATAATTAAAATTCTAAAGCTGTTATTAACAGTTAAGCTGCATAATATACTAATGTTATTTGGTTGAATGTTTGCACCGCTGAGTGCCATCAGTATCATTCTCTTTCTCGGACCAATTTCATGCTTGGGAGTGGTCCGACTTTATAGGTTCTAATAAAGTGGATGGTAGGCAAACCAAAGAATAAACAGAAGATGCAGTCAATTTCATGTTTCTTTTGGTAGTAATCCTGCTTTGCAATTAAAAGTGTAAATGAAGAGTTAACAACTATCATAAGCTTACAAATTTTAGTTTCAAGAATCAGTATGTGACTTCAGCATTGCATTTTGCTGTATAATTCATTATTTGTACATTATACAGTATTGTCTTTTTCATACTGAAATTTTATGCTATACACTTGCTTCGTAAATAATCCATTCACAGTGTTATAAAACAAAAAAATGTTAAGTGTTTCATGACTACAAATATACAGATGCTGCAACATTTAAAAAATATTCAAATGGTATGCTGCTTAAGAAATGGTAAAAACTATCATTCTCTGACCAAACAGATTTATGAGGGTTATTCTGACTGCAAATCCCATCCTACATCCCAGACACACCCACATTTACAGCCTCTTACAAAGAAGCTGCGTATCATTTCCAGCTTTTCTGAATCTTACTTGAATGATACATTCTGATTTATAAATTGAAGATATTAAAAACCTAATCAGCAAGATAAATATGTCTGATAAACGTTCACAAATTGTGCCATAAATTTTGACTTATTAATTAGTCATGTCAATATGAGACACCAAAATTAATATTTTGGTATACTTGTAAACATAATTCCATTATGGAGCATTTGCTGTAATGTGAACAAAAAAGAAACTTATATAAAACAAATAATTACAGATTCTGCTCAAATCTGCACCTCATTCCAATGACTTCTATCATTGTTAGCCAGTGGGCTTTAACAAGAGAAGGAGCTAGGTTTAAGATATAGGAAGGGAAGGGATGGGGGGAGGGGGGGGAATAAATATTAACGTCCACATTAAAAACTATCCTGCAACATTATGTATGTTATAACTAACCAGATAGAAAACCATAATAAAACACCACAAATTCTATAGCTATGCAATGTGCAGATTAAAAAGCAGCTTTGACAGCAATGACAATATTTTCAGGTAAGAGAGCATTATGTGTAAGACACAGGGATTGTTCACAAATTTCTGTATATAGTAAAATAGTCCCTGATATTGTATGTATGAGTGTACTTTTATATGAAATATAAACATGTTGACAAAATACTACTTATTTATTTGACCATACCTTTTCATTTCCTGTCCCTTTTCACAAAGATATAGTGGGTTTATCCTGAATAATGCGACACACAGCTGCTGGGTCTGACTTGTAGCTGAATGATCTTGTTCTACTGAGGGAATAACATACCATCAAACTATGTGTAAACTGTTTCTATCTAAATTTACTTGACGTGTAAACATATTAAACCGTAATTGTTATTTTTTTATGTCAGCCAACTTGCTGCTGGTATTTTTAAATACATAAGGCATGTGTGGGCAATGTTTGAGAGGTAGAATCAGAACTGAAAAATTTAATGTCACAGCTGGGATTTGAACCACGGAACTTCCACTTCATGTGCAACTGCTCTGACCAATGAGTTACCATGGCAACTTGCCAGTATGACATTAAATTCCCCAACAGATTCATATTTTCCTGGTAGACCATAAGGGAATCCCACATCTGAGATAAGTATCCCAAGGGCGACTTACAATTGTAAATTTAAAAACATCAGCATTGAGTTGGTTGGCACAAAAAGATAACAATTACCATCTAAAGGTTACTTAAAACCATTACATAAAGTACATACGATTGTAAGTCGCCCTTGGGGTACTTATATCAGATGTAAGATTTCCTTGTAGTCTACTGAAAAAATGTAAATCGGCTGTGGAAGTTAATGTCATAGTGGCAAGTTCCCACGATAGCTTAGTGGTTAGAGCAGCTGCGCATGAAGTGGAAGATCCATGGTTCAAATCCGGGCTATGACATTGAATTTTTCAATTCGACTTCTACCACTCAAATATCAAACTGTAATTTGAAAAACTAATTGGAATTAATGCTGTGAAGTAATGCAATAATCAAAAAATTATAGACCTTGAGTCAATTATAGGGAGGTTCACAATCAACAATAACAATGACTAAAATGAGAAAATTGAAATACATATATTCAAATGGTTCACAAATGATAAGCTTTACAGGGCTTTATCGGGCCCAGGATTGCCAACCAGTATTATAATTATGGGGGTGTACAATAATTTTGATACCGGTGAAATATCAGTTTCACTGGTTTATTACACCAGCGAAATAAAATTAATTACAAACAGTAACACCACTGTTGCCCTCATGGCCTGTCTAAGGCAACCATTTCATATTCTACTAATCCTTCTACCCTTTATCCTCTTGTTGCCAGTGTGCCCAGATCTGGTAATCTCAATGAAGAAGACATTGTTCAGAAAATTAATGATCGATGAAGAAAACTCGGAATATGTGATAAAGAACATGCCTGAACCTGGCAGTTTCTGAAGTGCTGTTAAACGATGTCACATTGTGGGAAATACTGATTTCAAAGAACTGGCGGAGGTGGCATTATCAGTGATTTCACTGCCCCATAGAAACACTTCTTCTGAAAGAGTTTTATCCAAACTAGATTTAATAAAAACCTAAATTAGAAACAGATTGGCGCTAGAAACAGTAAATGGACTTACTGGGTCGTCTCAGCTTATGAAAGAATGTGGTAGGTCTGAAAATCTGCAAGCCACTGAGATGTTAAAGTTTGTCTCAACAACACATTTGTATAATGCTGCAACTGTGGAGGAAGATGATGAACTTTCAGATGAATAGCGTGAGAAACATAAGTACTAAAGTTGTAATACTGATTGGGGTCATCAATCTTGTAAGTGGATACCATAAACATCAATACTATTACATAAGTGTTATGCTGATACATTTATTGTTGTAGTATTTGGTTTATGATGTATGATAATTTTGAATCCAAATCTACAATTTTGAGTGGCCGGTATGATAATTTTACTTTTAAACATTGGCGACCCTGATCAGGTCCCAGGAAAAAGAAAGATAACTTACTCAAGTTTTAATTTTCTCATTCTTGTTACCAGGTAAGACATGTTAGGTTCATACTGTGCATATTAGACTTTTCACTGCAGAAATTATTCAAGACAAGTAATGCCATGAAACAATCGTTATAGGTCTCTCTCAGTTACAAGCTAGAAAACAAATCATTGGTACAAATGAATTTCCAATGTGCAATATTGACCTTCACTTTGCTATTGAATGCTGATTAATAATATGCATTCCCATTCTCGTAATCGGACTGTTGTGAACAAAAATATTGAGTCCTGTTTTTATTTCTGTTCTGGTTACCATTACTGGGAAGTTATGAACCAGCCTTATGACACTTCACATACCTTAAATTTATTTTCAAAGCATTTTGCCTTCATTTGTAGGCATTATCAACAATTTGTTGACTGGTGAAACTCTGCTGGTTGTATGGATGTTGTATTTCTGGAGAACGCAATGCCAATGCAGATGTTTGGCATCAAAGTCCCCACTTAGAATGACGTGGGAATGTAGGGCAAGGAAGCAGAGGTAATAATTAATTACGAACTGCCTCTGGGGTGGGTGGTACACAAAAACCATCAAGACTTCTGTTCTACTGAAGTTTACACAGGCAGCTGTGGCCTCAAGGTTTGGAGTTGCAGAAGCTGGACTATGCTTCTTCTCACCATGTCACCTTCTCAACAATCTGCATGATGCATCCTAAGGCAATTGTAGCCTAAGAGTCAGAAGGGGTTAATTGATCACAGATGTGAATGCGTAGGCTTTCACGGCATGCCCTGATCAGTGCTCTTGGCTTTCGGTGAAGGCTGTGTCATTTTTCTTGAGATTGCCAACGTTTTGCTCATCCCATTGCATGATTCTTCAGGGCTCTTGTCTATCTTTGCTCTGTTGCTCTCACTTATATACCCAATGTGGTTCTCTGGCGGTCCCATCCCCTCTGTTGCTCTCACTTATTTACCTGACGAGGTTCTCCAGAGAACTGCATCAGGTATATAAGTGAGAGCAACAGAGCAAAGATCACACAAGAGCCCAGAAGAAGCTCACAATAGGATGAGCGAAATGTCGGCAACCTCAAGAAAAATGACGCAGCCTTCACCAGAAGCCAAGAACACTGACCACAGATGTGTTTCTGAAACTAAGACAAGTCTAGGGCATGTGCGCTGGCAAAATACTGCTCATTCTCCTGACTGGTCAGATCACACACATTCCACAACGTGAACCTGAACAATGTGATAGATCTAGTTCAAGCTGCCATTCCGGATTATCTGGATGACACTAGTCACCCTTCCATGGTGATGACCATTCTGGAGATCCTCTGCTCCATCTTTAATTATATTTAGTCAGCAATCAGCTGAGGATGAGAACAAGTCCTCTCAAAAAGACCTGAGTAAAAGGAAGGTTTGTGGAGAATGCATACTCATGGTGCTGGCTGGCACAACTGGTCTGAGTAGCAATATACATGTCAATGATGCTGGCATGCATCATTCACTGATGCAAAGACAGCTTCTTAATTTAGCTAGTGGAACACATTCAGCATGGCGAAATGAGTCAGGTTTTCACATGTTCGCTGAGTATTAAACCACATAACCATCGTGTGCAATCCTTTTTTTAATGGCATCTTGAATTTGTTCCTTTATTAGCAGACTCTGTAAACAGCTTCTTTCTGGCAGCCTTAAAATATTTACCTAGCTTAATTAAGCTCATCGTACAGATGATATTCAGAAGAAGAGGAAGACCTGCCAAAGAAGATACCTTGCGTCTACACGATAACCACTGAAAACCGTCAATAAGTTCAAGTATCTAGGAATCACCCTACAGACAAGAGTCACACCATTCTGCTACTAATATAAGACAAAACAGCAGCTGCCGACAAAGCTATTTACACCACCAAACAACTCAGCTCACAAACACATTATGAATTATAGACACTCAATTTCAAATCCTCATAACTTGGCTAAACAAATCAAAACTTCCAGCTTGTTCAATAAAAAAATACCATTGAGAACTCATACACAACTACATAAGCAGGAACACAATCAGAAAATATAATGGTCAGAAAGTTACATTAAGGACTCAAGAAAGCAGGACCACGCCACATGTGGTAGTACCCCGGAGAGAACACGCCAGCAGTCCCATCCCCCAACTCATGAACAAATAAGATCAAGGAATGGCACCACTGACCTCAGATGGTGCCCCATCCAAATTTCTGAGAAATGAATCCACTGCCCTGTGTAGCAATATAAATAATGTTGGATTTTAAAAATGTGGCACAATATTAACCATGTAGTTGCACTAAGTTGGAAAATTGAATTAGACTTGGAAAATTCAATGATATGGTAGGGACTCCAACCATAGTTTTTGCATTCCTGCCAATGCTCTTACCATTAACTACCATCACAAGGTGTCCATGCATACATTAACCCAGTGCTGTCCAACTTTCTTATGTGCTCAGGCACATTTAACTCACGTCTAAGGAGGCATGGGCACCATCACAACCACCATTAGGGCAAGTACCCTTCTTATGAGAGGAAACAGTGAAATCAGTGCTTAGGGGCTTTAAGTGAACAAAAACATATTTCATGGGTGTGTACTGGAAATATGATGTAGTTTTGCCTTGAAATTTGAATTAATATTAGAAATTGGGATTAAAAATTTGCTTATGAAGGGTGCCAAAAAAGCACATCACGAGTGCTGGCTTGGACAATGCTGCAGTAAACCTCCTCAACTGACTCAGATATTCTGCTTAATCTTTAATATGATCTCAAGTACTCAAGATATACTTACAAAGTTGCAAGTGCTTTTTAAATTTCCACTTGTATGATTAACCACTATTGATCTACACAATCATAATTACTAGAGCCATTTTTGAGAACACAAGAAATAATTAGAATTATTCCATGGGAGTCTCAAGGAGGCTCCTTTTATTCAATCTTCAGGTCACAGCATTGGTAGAGGAACAATACACCAAGTGGAACTTTTTTCTAAAAATAACTTTTTGGGATTATGAGACTCTCAAAATGAGGGTGGAATACAATACTGTAGGTAAGTGGTAGAGAAAGTAAGATTAAGGAAGTTGAAAAGTATGAGCAGTTATAGCTTTTAAGAAAAAAACATACGTTTAGTGATACATAGTAATTGCATTTCTACAAAACATGAATATCTTACAGAATATAATTATTTACAGTTAAATGCAATGGCTTCAATAAGAAAGCTTACGAAGATCTGTGTTGGTTCCGAAGGACTAACAGCTTCTCACTTCTGTGTGAAACTTTTCTTCATCTCATACAACATACCTATCAACACAAAAAATACACTGTGACAGATACATAAATTATTTAAATTACTGTCTAGTATACAAATCTTGAAAAAAGCAGTTCAAACATGGTCATCAGTGAAGTGCTGATGAGAATGCAGACATTTTGAATACACTGGGAGAGCAAAAAGCTTCCGAATGGACTGTGTGGTGTTTTGCCTGTCCACTTCCTCGACGCTTGTTGCCATCTGCCGCTATCACAGAAAGGTGCAGATGAAACCTTACTACATTTTTAAAACTACTTTTAAGCGCTTTACTCACCAACATTATGAAAGGAGATGCTGAAACTGTCCACTGTCATTGTCCATGCATTTTTGGCACCTCTTTAGAGAACTATCCATCACTCACTGTAGTTCATGTTGAGAAATGCTGATAATTTCCTGGAGGATATTTTGTTTTAATTCTTCCAGTGTGTGTGAGTTTGTCTTGTACACTTCATGTTTTAAGTTGCCCCAGAGATAGAAATGTAGGGGATTAGGTCAGGAGACCAAGGGTGCCACAAATCCCTACAAATAATTCTGTGTTGAAACACACTTTCAATTCCACTTAATATATACGAAGTGATATAGACAGTGAAACTTTTCCAATGTTTTAGAAGTAAATGAGTCAACCTATAGACACTGTTCTCATTGAGCTGTTGTAGTCTTGTTGAAAAAAAAGGCAAAATCACACTCCCTATCTGTTAATTCTCTAAAAAAAGAAGCAAAATTGTATTCAAGTAGGTACGGGCATCAACTGTTGATTCAAAAAAATTGGGGCTCTATAACTCAGAACCTAATATTGTTTATGAAGCTCCCCTTGATGATGAAATATTTGGTGTATGGTGCACCATTAGCGGAGAAACATTTCTCAGAGCTCCAATAAGTGATTTCTATCTCTGGGATAACTTAAGACATAAAGTGTACAAGACAAACTCAAACACCCTGGAAGAATTAAAACAAAATATCTGCCATGAAATTGCCAGCATTTCTCAATGTTGTTGTTAGCTAATGCTGGATTTCTGACACACACACACACCCACACAGACGGACGGACGGACACACCCACGCACACACACGACCAGTTTGAGCATCTTTCATAAAGTTGGTCAGCAAAACCTTTAAAAGTAGTTTTAAATATGTAGTATGGTTTCTATGATAGTGGCAGATAGCAACGAGCACTGAGGATACTCACAGACAAAACACCACACAACCAGTTCAGAGGCTTTTTTGCTCTCCTGGTATAATGAGAGCATTTAGGTTGTGTGACATATATTAACTACAGGATACTCTAAGGCTGAATGAAATTGTAACTTAATTATATTAGAAGCAGCAAATTATAAGCATATATGTTTTGAGGGCCCCTGAATTCAAAAAAGCATCTTTAGAAAAGTGTGTGTGTCTGTGTGTGTGACTGTGCGTGCATGTGTGTGTCTGTGTGTGCGTGTGTGTGTCTGTTTGTCAGTCTGTGGACAGCATAACTCAAAAACAAAACGTCAGTTAAAAACCAAAGTAGATATTTAAGTTTAATGTCTTTCAAGGATGTGACATAAAGATTTTGAAGAACACTGCTCCACCTTAAACTACCCTTTACATGGAACATTTTTTGAACATTTTTATTTTCTTAAAAATGGCTCCAACGATTTTGATTAAAATGCTATATGTTTGAGATATATTTATGACAAATGAAATGTATATTTTAAATTTTCTGGCTATAACCCATGAAGCCCTATTTACTTTGGGTGAATTTTGCACAACTGGTAAACTGTAAGATAGAGCAAATCTTACTAAACAAAAAATGTTGGCTAATGCTGGATTTCTGACAATGAAGTCATTAGTCTTCTTGCTCTTCAATATAAAATTTTATTGAGCTCTAAAAAAGTGTTGTTGTTAGCTAATGCTGAATTTCTGACAATGAAGTCATTAATCCTCTTGCTCTCCAATATTTTTCACTGATGATATTGAAGAGAGCAATAGCAGTAATAGTAACCACTTTTTAGAGAGCACCATACTTTTATGTTTTGGCAGTCACATCGCTCTCTCACAACCCCCAGAATGTCTGGAGGACCACACCTGTCGCTGGTTTACGGGTCTCACCGACCTGACCGGTAGAATTATCAAAATAAATTCACCGACCATATCCTCTGATTACCAATCAGAGGACGTATTACATGCCATGACAGGTCAGCATGTTAGGGGTTAATATTTTATAGAGAAATCTAAAAAAGTGTAGATATTGCTAAAACACACAATTTATATCTAACTAAATTTTTTTGTAGAGTGAATTATTTGGGAGATATTCCAGGTTATTTGTACGAGTTTTGGAGCACTTATACTTCTGTCAAATGGAACATTGCTATTCATTTTTTTATATGTTAACCGAGCAAAGAGAACAGAATTTGAAAGCTTTAAAAGATTTTACTATTGCTCAAAGCCTAGTATATTTCCATATACCTGTTACATGTGCCAGAAAACGAGCAATAAGATAATTTCTGCAAATGTTTATCTCAACTAACACGAAGAAGATAGAAGAATAAGAGTTTGTAAGAATAATTAGTACAAGAGTAGAGAAAGTCATGTGAGTGTAACACGTCAGATTTTTTCCAATATGTAGTCACTAATTTCAGCATAATTTCAGTATACCCAGTATGTAAAAAAAATTCAAGTATATATCCAGAATCTAATTTGTTCTTAATTTAGATTGTGTTGCTTCACTGTTATTAGCTTCAATTTTTCCTTAATATATCCAGTATTTTCAGAATCAGTAGACACCCTCTTATATTACAAACACATGTATCTCCAAATTTTGTTCTGAATGGCCCTTCATTCTTTACTGATAATTAGCTGAATCAGAAATCAAAATAAATCAATCATCACTTTATGTAAACTGTGATTCTTTTTATTTTGTCCTCTCACATAGAGCATTTATCTTTATCCTTGAGAAATTAAGTCTCTGATACAAAAACACCCTTTGTTCTAAAATAACAAATTAGAAACTAAAAGCTTCACTTATCTTACTAATTATTGCAAGTTCTTCAATTGCTGACTAGTTTCAAGTTGGATGCAGAGCAGAGCTTTTAGTTTTGTTCTTATTTCAGATTCTGTTGCTTTGCTGTTAATAACGTCAATTTTCCTTGATTTAACCCTTTGGTCTATTTACACATATTTAAAAAATTGCTATCGCTATTTACGGTTTCAGTCTTGAGTGTCTTCCTCTTCACTATCTTCTGAGACAGAATTCTGACCCTCTTCTTCATCTTTTTCTTCTGGAGCAGCACCTTTCTGCTCTTTTTCTGCTTCCTCTACTTCGTCTTTTATTCTTTCCTGTTCTTCTTCACTGTCAGTGTCATCATCTGCTCCAGGATGGTGGGACACAAAATGCTCTGGGGCATGTGCCTTATGTGTTCCTGGTTTCTGCCAAATCTTCTGGGCACCCTGCAAACATATAACACCCTTTAGGGTCCTAAACTTTTCATTTCCAGAAACTCAAACATTCCTGCTAACTCAGATTAAAAAATGCATTAATTTAAATGTGAACACTTTAAGCAATGTATAGTGAAGGAGAAATTATGCTGTGAATAATATATCAACAAGAGAACATTGGTAAGGGCAAGAATTAATTTTTATGTACATGTTTTCAGTTTAATTAAAATAATATTGAGCATTTATCAAGAGCATGTAGGATCTCCTGACCCATGTAACTGTATTATTTAGTTTATGTACACAACTTTCAACATTCAGTATTTATGACTTAATCATTTCACCAATTGATTTCATTTCAATTTAAATCCTATGTTGGTAACATTATCAGGTATAATATAAGAAGAATTTGTCTACTAAATGCACATAAAATAATGTTGCATACACAACATATGAACAAGCTGAAAAATTAGTACATTTCAACAAATTATATTAGCATTAAAAATATGGAAAAATGCCACAACAAATAAATTGTAACATTATTTGTTCTTTCTACACATAAAAAATGGCAGATTATGAACTCTTTTTCAGTCCCTAGCGTAATTAAATTTTCATCGTAACACAAACTTCCAATGTTACAGATTTTTAAGTGTAAATTTTTTTCAGAATGACTGCAAGAAATGTACCTACAAAGCTAACTACCCATTGACTCATTTCTAATGTATTGTAGGTCAGTAGCTGTGATTATCACCTTAACAATCAGCATGTACGGTACATTTAAATAAATTCAATAACATGTGCATTATCATTTAGAAACATATTCATAGCAAGTGTACTTTTAGTTGTAGCCAAAAAGAGTCAGAATACTGAATAAATATCTACAAACGGTAGAACGTGAAACATGGTAAAGAGGAAACAGATAGCTCTAAATGTGCAGTAAAGCATAAGATTCTAGATGAAGTGGACCGTGGTACAAAGAAAACAGCAACTGCACACCAGTTTGGTGTTCCCAAATCTATTTTAACTAAGATAATTAAGGATCATTAATGCTACTGCATCAGATTCCGGAAACAAATTTAGTCGGTCTGGATGACTCAGTTGGTTAGACACTACCCTACTGATCCCAAGATCGTGGGTTCAAATCCAGCTCAGACATATGGTTTTTAAGTATGCTTAAAAACAACAGTACCATGTTAGTAGATTTACTGAACTCCTGTGGGACAAAATTCTAGCATACCGGTGATGCTGATATGATCCTGGCAATTGATAGTGTTGTTACATAACAAAATACTAACAAAATACGGAAACATATCTTACGACTTCGTAGCACTAAGTATGAAGACAATTTGCTTCAACATCCGACATCACTGCTGGGTTTATGATTGCTTTAGTTACAATTGTTTGTGAAATTAAAAGGTATTTTTGTTTGCACGAACGTCAGCAAGAAAATAATATAATATGTGAGTACTTTTACAGTCACTTTATAGTCACTATGGTAATGTAAAATGATAATACTATAGTGCATTACAGATTACTGTACATGTATGTTGTGACTTTTTTGGGTTTGGTGTGAAGTAAAGAAGACAGATGTAGTCGAGATAAAGAAACACTTTTATTTCCGTAAACAGTAACTTTGTACACTCGTTGCAACAGCAAGAAAGTCTTTTTCGATTCTCCAACAGCACGGCTCCGAACTCGTAACACAAAGAACTGTCCCTTCTCCGTCGGCACGACTCCTCAACCTTCACGTACGTCTGACTCCCTTCTGTCGCACTTTACCGCTATTTATATCTCCCAGACACTATTCTGGAAAGTTCAGTTACTGCGGTGAGATTCTCGAAGTCTCTATCCTTTTCTCTCTTTCGGCAAGCTCCCCAACAATGCGGCCATTCTCTGTCTCTTTCCTTCGGCTCCTTTGCGGTAGTACCGACAATAATGCGATGGGTGACACTGCTGTTGTCAGCAATTAGATGCGGCGGGCGCGGTGACACTATGTATTAAAACCTGTATTTTTCACTTAACCTTTTGGTCCATTCGAATTCGTGTTAACAAAATTATACTGTGTGTATATATATATAAACATTATTTTGTTATTTATTTATGCCAACAAACTTACTGTTGGTGTTCTTAAACACACAAGCCGTGTGTGGGCAAAGTTTAACTGCCAGTTTGTCACAATAGCTCAGTGGTTAGAGCGCCTGCCCGGCAAGCGGAAGGTCTGTGGTTCAAATCCCAGTTGTGGCATTGAATTTTTAAGTCCCAGTTCTACCTCTTATTATTTTGTTGTTTAATGACGCTGTCAATTGCCAGGATCATGTGCCAGAATTCTGTCCTGCAGGAGTTCTTTTACATGCCAGTAAATCTACTGACATGGAGTTATCATTTTTACACACACTCAAAAACTATCAGTCTGGGTTGGATTTGAACCCACGACCTTGAGATCAGTAGGCCAGTGTTTAACCAACTGAGCTGACTATATATACATACATACATGCATACATATACAAAACATTTACCTGAGTATACATCTTGGCTTGTGCAACTTTGAAACATGCAGAGACTAAATTTTCACACCATCTATATTTCTAATCAGAATGACATAAATATTCTTAATGGCAAGATAAGAATCCCTTGTTACACACTATACAAAGACATGAATGTCTACTCACATAGAATGCAGATTTCATAGCCTGCACTTTTTGTATATAAAAATCATACACAAATGCAGCCATCTGTGGCATATCCTCAACTTCATGTGGAGGTTCAGCTGGTATACTGTCGATCTGCCTTTGTGTTGGGAACGCTTCTTGTGGTAGAATGTGCAGCTTCAGTGGACGTTCCATCAGCTGTAACACAACAGCAGTTAACTAAGTACTTCTATTCACTAACTCTGATCTGGTACCATAGTTCAGTTGGTACAGGAACTTCTGCTTTGCAAGGGTTCCCAGGTTTGATTTCTGATTGGGTTGACAAATTTTTCTTTAAACAAGAAGGTTTCTCTCTATGTCTGCTGATGTAGGAATGTGCCCATGTATGGTATTGTTGACAATAATGAATATTTAGAGCCACCTGTTTTCCGTGAAAATTGTTAGCAGATTTTCTTTTTCTAAAGTCAATTTTGATATGTTTTGCTATTTTGTGTTGTATTTTGTCAATTATTTAATTTTTTAAATTTTTGCTTCCAGGAGTAAAAAGTAGATGAATTAAGACATAACACCATATTGCATTAAAATATCACATTTAATTTTTACAAACTATATACAATAACATCAAAATTAAAATTATTTACAATGTAAGTTGTGAATCTGACAAATCTTCTCAATCAGCAAATGACAGATACGATTAACTCCATATTAATAGGAATCAGACCTGTTCTCTTGACAGACATGACATTTGAGTATGACAAGACCAATAGCAATTAAAGCATTCAATAGATTAATTGGAGAAAGAAAATAAAAGTTATGTTTAAAATTATTGAAATTTACAGTGAAATTATAAGTAAGTGTTGTATAGTGTTATTAATAGACTCACCTTTTTGGTTTAAATTAAACATTAATAATTATTTTTCGTAACTCAGTCATACGAGGGCTGTCCCTGAAGCACTGACCTAACAAACAAAGCACAAAACTTTTGGGAAAAACATCTTTATTTCTCTACATAGTCTGCTTTCAGCTTGATACACTTTTTCCAGGGATGCTCAATAGCTTCGATACCCTGTTTATAGTCAGAAGTGTCAAGCTCTGCAAAATAGCCACCAACTACAGACTCTTCATTGTTGGCAAATCTCTTACCACCAAGCCATTTCTTCAAGTTTGGAAACAGAAAATAATCAGAGGAGGCTAAGTCTAGTGAACAGGGTGCACGAGGAAGCAATTCAAACTTTAACTAATTGATTTTGGCCATAATGACAATGTATGTGTGAACTGGTGCATTGTCTTGATGAAACAACTTTCTTTTGTGTTAAATGCTTGATTTCATCACTCAAACACCAACAAGTTTGCATAATACTTGCCACTGATTGCTTTTCCTTAATCAATGAAAACAATTTGCATCCTAAAAAACTGACGTCATAACCTCGCCTGCAGATGGAACTATATTCCCCTTCTTTGGAGCCTATTCTCCCCTTTCAATCAACTGTTTCAACTGTTCCTTCATCTCAGAAATGAAGTGATGGGCCCATGTTTCATCCATGGTTACCCCTTTCGAACCGTACCTGCACAATCATGCGAGTTAGTTTTTTTTTTCTTTTCTTTTTTTTTTTTTTTTCCTTTTTTCTTTTTTCTTTTTTCTTTTTTTTTTTCAGTCGATCCACGACTTTTTTCTGGCTCAGATCAGACTGCAGCGATCATGCGTGTTTTGCCCCACATTATAATGTTGTTTTTCTTTATCTTTTGCGTCAGTAGATGGCAGGAGAAATTAGAGAGGTTGGTCTACACAAAAGCAGCATGGCACGTCGTGGTAAGTAAGCAATTTTACCATTGTGTTTATACAATTTCGTTATTTGTGATAGTGAAATCTATTCCTTATTCATTTAAAGTGGTAAATATATCAAGTAATGTCCACATATTTGAATTTTCAAGTTGTACTAAGCGCTCAAATTTGAACCAGTACAATTGTGCAAGCGGTTTTTAACCTCAAAATGGAGTTTGTATTTTATTTGTTTTCATATTGAGGATGTAAATGCCAGTTTGGTGTGCTAAAAACAAGTCTTTTGCTTGCATAGGCCTCGGGGATGAAGAGATAAGAAAGCTATTAGAGGAATCAGACTGTGATCTTAGTGATTTTTCAAGCAATGAGGAATGTGAAGGTTGGGAACCTACTCAGTCCAGAGTTCCTGTTCATCAAAAGGCATAAATGCTAAAAATGTTATACTGATTGTATTAAACATGTTTTCATTTTCATGTTGTATGTAATTTTTTCATTTTTAGAGCAACTTTTATTGTATGTAATTTTTTTATTGTTATCTCCAAATGTGTAATACCATCTGAATAATGCCTTCATATTGTTTTTGAGGTAGATAATCTAAACACACAATTACTGGGCACATACCACTTGAATAGCAGTAAAAACAAAGCAAAATTATTTTCTTGATAATTAACAAAATAACTCCTGACCGGCACAATCGTACTAGGGCATTTTTGAAAAAACTATCACCAGAGTATTTTTTCCTTATTTTTTCTAGTTCTCCATCCAAATTATAGGGTATTACATCCATCAGATTGCATTTTTTCAACAAAAAAAGTCTCAGGTCTGAAAGGGTTATGAATCAATGCAAAAACTCAGCTTTATTACAGCGAAACATCTGAAATATCCTCACAACGTTGTTTCTCTTTTGTAAGCAAACATGGCACCAATTTTGTGCACAGCTTTCTCATGTCCAAACGTTCAGTCAGTATGTGATGTACAGCACTTTTTGAAATGCCTGCAAAGTCTGCTAACTCATACACTTTCAGTCAATGGTCATCCAATACTATTTTGTGGATTTTCTTTGCAATTTCTGGAGTAGTTACCTCACTTGGTCGTCCACTGCAATGTTCATCTTGCTTTGCTTAAACTCCCTCATCCGATAATTTACTGTTATAAACAAAGGAGCAGACTCCCCAAGAGTAGAAACTACTCAGCTTTAACATTAGTTGGACTAAGACCTTTTAAATAAACGTAGCAACATTACATCGTCAAACTTCAAACTTAAGCTTCATAAGATTGGTACTTTCTACCATGACCATTTGTTTAAAACAACCGCTATCTATAGTCAGATCAGGTACTTCTGGGACAGCCCTCATAGAATGCAGCAGGCCATTTACACATATCTCAATGTACTCTAAATGCAAAGATTTCATAATCAGAAACTGGTTAACTTCTATACAGCATCAATTATCATCTTGAATTTAAATGTATTTGAAAAGGGATACCACAAGTACATAGTTCCCATACCTGGCTGAAAGCTGGAGTAAGTTCAAAGCAGTTTTTGAACAATGAAACACGAGCAAATATGTAGAGACCAAGTCTAGCACGTGACATTGCTACCACAAGACGCCGTACATCTCTCAAGTGTCCAACTGCTTTTGTCCTGACCAGTGACAGTAAGATGTAGTCATTCTGTTGACCCTGGTACTTATCGACAGTTGTCACCTGTGGAAGAAATAATATTAAATAAAAATCAATAAATTATGAAGAATAATATTTTTTAAGTTTGAATTAATGGAGCTTGTTTGAAAACATCAGTTCAAATTCTCATAACAAATGCAGTTTTGCTATTAGCTAACCTAAGAAGAGCAGTGCCAAAAACATTTGCAGTGTGGCTTATATTTCATTCTTTTAAAGCAACTTAAGATATCGTTAGTATTATGGGGCAGCAGTTATGGACAGCAGGAGTATTAAGGATTTTAAAAAATGTAATAAGAATTTTGACAAGCTATAGGTTGAATACTGTAAATCACTATTTTTAGTTTTACCTACAGCAGTTAATTTATATACTTATTATGTTTTGGTCCACATAAAAGTGAATTTGTATGCTTATGATGTAAGGGGTGATATTCATTCATACACATAATACATACAATAGGAAGAGAGTCATTGTGCTGAAACACAGACTACAGAAGACCTCAAGTATTACAAAGTAACAGGTATAAAACTTTCTAATTCACTTCTTCTTAGGATAAGTACTGCAAATTCTTCAAATTTTCAAAGACAGCATCTACAAATGGTTAATAAAATATCTTTTATATAGCATACATGATTTTAATACAGAAATTAAGAGTGATATGTAAATAATGTTCATTAGCTATACTGTGTTATGATTGTATAGATTTTAAACTTCTTTTTTTTCTCATAGAAAGCCTACTGTAATTACAAATGATGAATCTATTGTTAATATTATTAGTTATTAATGCTATTATATTTAAATTATTATAATTTTTATTATCATCATCACCATCATCTATTCAAGATATCAGTAGATGCAGATTACCTTATGAGGTCTGCCAATGAGAGGATTTGTAGCACAACGGATGTTGATGACGTCACGTATAAGATGCTTCTGGCCATTGTAAGTGGTGAGGATAGAGATCTTTTCAGCAGGGTAACCAATCAGGCGCATGTACATGAATGCAGCAACACAATATTCAGCTTCTGCTAAATTCTGTGAAAAAGATGTGAATATTACACTCATTTGATGTTTAACAAATGTCTAGCGGCAGGTCTTACAATAATTATTTATGCAATAAGTGTACAACTCTTTCCATTATGACAAGAGCAATGGCAACTAACGTGCTCAATAAATTGGTTGGAGAAAGAAAATAAAGGTTAAATTTAAAGTTATTGAAACTTGCTCAAAGTGAAGCAAATAATTGAATTATAGAAAAGGAATCAATGTGAAGCATTTATATCACTTCATTGCTGAACATAATGGATTTGAACATAATGGATTAAAAATGAACTAGCTGAGAAGATTGTAATGAAGTATACATAGGAAAAACCAAAAGAAATTTAGAAATTAGATCCAAGGAACACATTAGGAACATCAAGAGCAAACAATTGAAAAAATCAGCAGTTGCCTTTCACTTTTGGACAAAAAATTACAACTAAAGCCAGAACTGAAACTCCTCAAACACATAACCGTAAAACAACGAGCTGTCCAAATGGGAACAAATCTTCATTTTAAAAAATAGAAACTGAGTATTTAATTTCGACATTCCCCAGAAAAATATTTTTAGCAAGTTCCTTGAACCGTCACCAGAGGAAACATAAGAAGCATCGCCATCCGCACCATGGAAACCCCCGTCATTGTCCAGTTGGTAATGGAGGAAAGTTAACCTCCGAAATGCATTCTGGAAAATTATAAATGTAAGTGTTGTTTAGTGCTATTAATTGACTCACCTTTTAGATTAAATTAGTTGAGAGGATCTAAAGTAAAAACAAATTAGAAATTAAAAGGTTCAAGAAGCCGTAAAAGCTCAAAGAAATAGCTATGCTGGTCCCCCAATAAAGATAAATTTAAATTTCAAAAAGTTCACATATCATTCTTGGATATTTTCAAACATCAAAAGATCTTCAAAGAGCACAATATAGCCCTAAAACTGCAAAATAAATACAATTTAAAAAATACCACACTGAAATCAGAACACATAGTCAGAATCCCATCAGATCAAAGCGTGCATTGATTAAATTGAGAGGAATTTTAGCACAAGACTAAAAGTACACTTTAGAAATATCAGATACAAATAGCTAAATCAGCTGTACTTAATCATTTCTGTGAAGAACTATACAATAGACAAAAAGTCAAGCTAGTAAAATATCGGTGCATAACCATAGAACTGTGTATATGAGACAGAATCTAAATCAAAAGCTCTGAACATTGAATTATGAACTTTATCACCTGCTGGAATTTTAATCTCTAAATTCATTAAATCCATACCCAGGGAAGAACAAGATTGGGGAATCACTAGTTAGTTGATCAGCAGCCAAGAATGGGAACAATAGGTCCTCAAAATACATCTAGCAGTAATTTTGTAAGTGGAGTCTGCCTACGTCCATGTACAAGAATCATGTAGGAAATACTTCAGAAAATGTAAATATTTTAACACTGTATTCTTTATATACACTTGAGGTAATTATGCTTGTAAAAGGATTGGAAAATGGTCATATAACAAACAATGTGATACATGAACATAACACAAGGGGGAATAAAAATGTTCATATAAAATATTATAGATTGAAAATTTATAATAAACCATCAGTAGCTGCATGTACATTATATAACAAATTGCCTAAAAATATAAAATCAATAAGCTGTAGTAATGTTTAAAAAAGAACTAAAAAAAATACTGTATTCAAGAAAGGTTCTACTCAATTGATGAATTTTTAAAATAGGAGGTAATTTCTTATATTATTAAAATTACTGAATATTATTTAGATGAAAGATAATATACAGATTAGTTATAAGTCATTCAAATATGAATTAAGTAGGAGTATATATTCAAGAATATATTTTCTTTTTGAGTTTAAAAACCATAGCAGATTTGTACTACCCCATAAGAGTATTTCAGAATGAGATTAAGTTAACGTATCAAAGGGGATATGTGAATAGCGACCACAAGGTACCCAAGCTGAGCAGAACATTACTTCCACTTACTGGTGTTTTGCTCCTCACTGTAACTTTTCTATCTGACCTTACCTTGGTCATCTCTTGTTCTCTTCCGACCCCGATGCTATTAGGGTTCCCGAAGGCTAGGGAGTCTTTATTTTTCCAACCTCTCCATTTCTCTAATTTCTCTATAAAATCTTAGCCCCTAACATGCTGACCTGTCATGGCATGTAATACATCCTCTGCTTGGTGATCAGAGGATATGGTCAGTGAATTTATTTTAATAATTCTCCCGGTCAGGTCGGTGAGACCCGTAAACCAACGACAGGTGTGGTCCTCCGGACATTCTGGGGGTTGTGAGAGAGCGATGTGACCACCAAAACATAAAAATATGGTGCTCTCTAAAAAACTGTTACTATTACTGCTATTGCTCTCTTCAATATCATCAGTGAAAAATACTGGAGAGCAAGAGGATTAATGACTTCATTGTCAGAAATCCAGCATTAGCTACCAACATATTCAAGAATAGAATTATAGAATTATATAAGGAACAATTAGGTTGAATAAGTGATCACTTATATCTTGTATTTTTATTATATGTACATGGGCGGCGCCGTGGCCAAGCAGTTAGACCATTTGCCCACTGCCTAGGTTCAATCCCAGGTACCCACATGTGGTATTTGTGGTGGACGAAGTGGCATCTGGACAGGTTTTCTCCGTGTTCTCTGGTTTCTCCCACCACTCATTCCACCAATTGCTCCATCTTCGCCTTTCTATCCATCCATTTCGCAGGCAATACAATACAGTAAAAAGCCACAAATGGTAGTGCTGGAGTATAGACAGTGATGCTCAGTTGTTACTTTGGCAAAGCAAAAGGCTTCTTGACTCAAACCATCCGTAGCATTAGATTCCAGGGCTCAAGATAAAGTGTGTGAGTAGTATATACTAAGGTCTATGAATACCAACCACTAAATCTAAAATGAGCTCAGTAAACATTTATTCACAAATCAGAGTACACTATTATTGAAATAGATAAAAGTAAAAACATCTGATTGCTTTCTTGAATGACTTACCTGGTAAAAATAAGGACTTGGTTCTGACTCTCCAACTCCATTGAAATCCTCTACATTTATCAGCTGGAAGTCATAGTAAAATCCTGCATTGGCTACTCGATACTCTGGCCAGTTTTCCACATGAGCAAGGTTCCCTAACTTCTTGTACCGCCAGTTATACAAGTTGCAGATACTGCAATGAGAATTATTACATCATTTAACCATCTCATACTGCTCAAACATTTTTCAAACACTCTTATCTATAAATATAGTGCAAAGTAACTGAGATTCAGATTGGTTCCCAGAGTGGTTGACTGTTTGGAATATGTTGCCCAAGTTTTCCTCAGTTCTCAAACTGAAAACACCAAACTTAGGCCTGGAACATTTCCTTCCCAATTATGATTTCATTTTTTATGCATCATCATTACCATTGCCTATAATGCTATATGAAAAAAGAGCAGGCATTAAAACACACCTAAAAAGTAGCCACTAGTTTTATTTTATTTTTAAACACTGCTCAATGCCTGTTCTTACTACATATGGAACCACAGCCAGTGGACACTAATGATACATAAAGTTAAATTATATTTTGGGAAAGGAAATTTGAAAAGGAAACACTAGAGGCCTAAGTTGAATACATGTATATTTGTCATTAATAGAGGAAGTCATGTTCACATATCATATCAGATTTTTGCAATGGCATGAGGGTATGGTTCATGGTAAGGGCTGTAGTGGATGGCTTAGAGGACTTCTTTCAATTCTTGGCTACTTCTTGCAATACCGTTGTTGTACAACACTTGTTTCTATACAAATCCTTGCTTCACATGTTACCAGAAACTCGGTTACTACAAGATGGATGCACTTGGACAAATACACACTTGGTCTTCTTGTTTACTAATGCTTTCTGCTGAAACCAAACAGCTTCCTCTGTATATCAATACAAGTATGCACTTCTAGTCTTCTCTTATCGGTTCCTAGGTACATTTATCACTTATTGTGATACAAAAATACTTTGATCAAATTGTGTAAGCTTACATGGCCAGTGTCATAAAATAGAACATGATTATCCAAGCTTGTGGGCCGTGGTCTAGTGGAAATTCTCCTTCTAGACATTTTGTTTGAACGAAGAAATGAATGAAGACCACTTGAAGACCTGCGAAGCATTAAGATCAGAAGAAACTACAGTTCAAAAGTATTGGAAAGCGCGAATGCTAATGGCTTCATTGCCAGATGCAAGGCACTAGAAAACAACAACAACATTTTGTTTGAAGCTGCGTCGAACATCCCCAGTGGGGTGACCGTAATACTCTGGTAGTCTCAGTGACGACTGATATGGAGCTGTTTGGTTTCACAGGTTTTATACACTTAGCATGTGTGGGTGTTTCACGATTGGTCTAGTCTCTGTTTATTGGTTCGGCTGCTGCGTGGGCTGGGCTAAAGTGGGGGTTGCTTCCATTGTCTACGATTGTTGTCAATGGGCTGGCATTTACTGTTGCTGAGGCTGCTGATGAAGAATTTCCATTAGGCCATGGCCTAATCCTAATTATCCGTGTATCTGTCCGTGAACAGCTTAACTCAAACTCAGTTAAATACTAGACTTGGGATTCTTGCATTTACCAAGAAAATCCCCCCACCCAGGCTACCTTTCACATGGATCATTTTTCATTATTTTATATTTTCACAAAAATAGGTCTTATGATTTCAAGCAAAATACCATTTCCAATTAACTACTTTTCCACACAATACCCATGTGTAGGACAAGGTTTGAAAGGGTAGAATGAGACTGAAAAATTAAATGGCATAGCCAGGCTTTGAACCATGGACCCTCTGGTCTCCATCTGGCTGCTTTAATCACTAAGCTACCATGGCCAACATGCTGATACAAACATTAAATTCTCCAACTCATTCACATTTTCAGCCTCATTCTACCCTTTCAAACTATGCCGAAGAACAGTTGCAATGATTGCCCTTATAGTTGACTAAACTAGAAGCCTGGGACTTGAGTACTTACAATATGGTAAGTCACCATTAAGGTATGTTATCTCATATAATTTGAAATCTTGTGTGGTTTACTGGGAAAAATGCGAGTGAGATGGAGAATTTAATGTCATATCGGCATCATGGCCATGGTGGTTAAAGGAGCTGGACGGAGACCAGAAGATCTGTGGTTCAAATCCTAGCTATGGCATTGAATTCTTCAGTCTCATTCTACCCTTTCAAAATATCATTTGTATGTCTGCATGACAAATAATTGAATTTCCTGGGAGCAGCTTATAAAGTTCTCCTCATTGTAAATGAATTTGTGAGCCTGGTGAACAGTAAAACAGAGATTAATCTTACTACACAAATAAATGTCAATCTCGCTAAAACATACAATTTATGTAAAATTACTTTCTTTTGTGGCATTAACAATTTATAAGATATTCTTTGTTATTTGTTTGAATTTTCAGAAATATTATGCCTGCTGCTGCATTGTGAATGCTATGTTATATATATGGAGGTCTCAGCTTACCTTGGTCTGGCTCGACCCTGTCCGTCCAAGTCTACTGTTGGTACCCCTAACCTCACAATACGTGTGAACAAGGATTGCTCCATGTTGGAGTATTTCTGAAATGCCATATTCTTGATGACAGGAGGCAGCTGATGATGATCTCCTATCATAATCCATCGCTTAAGTCTCGAAAAGCCATCTTGAGGGTTCTGTAGTAGCAATGGAATGAACGTCTCTATCTCTAGAATTTGTGCTGACTCTTCCATCAAGATATTGTCATATTTAAAACCTAGAAACAAGCAGAAACTTAGCTACCTATTCTATTTGTGCAGCATGTAGGGACCAATTAACACTGATGCTTACCAAGATCCACCAACTCTCTGCGTTTAAGAGCTGCATGTGTACAGGTCATAGCAATAATTTTGGCTTCCTTCACCAGCAGATATTTGGACCGATCAAGCCCACTACGAAGCAATTCAAATGCTCGGAATTCCTCTAGCTGTGTAAAAATCTTTTCTATATACCTGCAAAAGCAATAAAATATTTGAATTTTACATATACATTTACAATATTTGCTCTTGAAAATACAATTCTTAACATGACATTGTTGAATATATGTTCCCTGACTTGAGCTCATTCCTGTACAGACAGCTGTAGAACAAAAATGCTCTTCACAAATTTAAATGTAAGGACTTAAGACAGCTAATATGTTTTAATGTAATCAGAACTTATTAAACCTAAAAGGCTAAAAATAATTTTCTCAATTATTTTCTGTAATTATACCTAAAATTGCAGAAAGAAGGACAATTATTATGTTTACATGTATTCTTTAGTAAAGTTCATGCTTTAAAACAAAACTAGAACTACACATGTTTACACTGACATAATTGACAGTTAATTGTATTACTGTATAATTGCCATATTAAATTTCTTTATAAGTTGAAAGACTGAATTAAAATTATGCAAATATACAAACACAGCTAGGATACAAGTTTTGTTTCCAGCAGCACAAAGTCTTGAAAAGCAATTGTGAGTGAGTGAGTGAAAGAATAGTTGCTATTACATAACATATACTATATTATACAGAATGGAGGACACTGCTTTACCCGTACATTAACCAGGGATTCTATGTGATGGGTATGACAAATATGTCCAATACAGTTATTGTGAATAAAAAGCCATTTCACAGAATGTTCAAACATTTGATTTTCTCCAGTCAGCATTTTTAGCACCTATTGTAAACGTGTGTATGTAATGGTTAGATTTTCATTGTGTAACCCTACACATTGGTTGCGAGTGTATGTTCATACTTGTCCTATGAGTTACAAAGCATTTTGATGTTTCATACAGTTAGATTTCAATTAAGTTCATGCAGCACTGCTGTTATTATACTGCATCTGCAACCCTACGCTCCTAACCTTAAAATACATAGTTTAGTACTGCCTTTCTACTCCACATTTTTCTGCATTGCTTTGCACCTATACATACCTTTAATATTGTCTTATATGTGTAATCCAAGCAATGAGGTACACATTGATAAATAAACAATAACATTCCATAATAACCTTAACACAGATAAATACAAAATATATTTAAACAATAATTATCCAATGAATATTATATAAATGTAGGAGGCAACCTCAACATTCAATTACACATTTAAATTATTTTATAGACTTCACACCAACTCTGTGGACTGATTGAGCAGCTAAGCAAGAAGGTGGCAGTGACATCAGCAACATACAAATAAGCCTGTCATTGCAACATATATAATTAATGTTCATTTCCCAGTTTCTGAAACAAAGGAATCTGTATTAAGAGGAAAAAATTTTTACCTAAAGCAGCCTTCTGCAATTTCCATATCTTCTTCATAAGATCTGCCCTTAAAAAGGGGCTTTGGAGCATTGTCAAAGAACCTATGAAATGGGAATTCATCTTTAATAGTTTTAACAGGAACAATCTGCAAAGCAAAAAAACAATGTTGTTACTAAAAATTTACATTTTTCAGTCAATTTTACCTAAGATAACTACCAGTTTGTAAGAAATACACCAAACTAGAGCACCATAATATGCAATTAAGTCGAAGATATTAACATATATTCAATATATAATTATTATAATATATTACTATTAAAATGATTGTCTTTAATATTCACAACTTAGATCAAAGAGAAATGAAGCTTAGTCTCTAAATATTTATTATATTTTAAATTAAAAAGGAAGTAGTCTGAAGCTAAATTTATTTTGCCCAAGGCATTTTATACATGACAATAATAGAATATCTGCTAAATGTAAAAGCTCTCAGAGTTGATTTTACCTTCTTAATGATAACCTAAAAATGCACTTTATTGTACACATGTTTATCCATTTTAAATATTCTTATTCGATCATATACTTTGAATAATGCATGCTTATCTTTAAAAGGTGGAAACAGGACTGAAAAATTCAATGCCATAGCTGGGATTTGAACCATGGATCTTCCCCTTATCAAGCAACTGCTCTAACCAATAAGCTACCATGGCCAACTTACCAGTATGACGTTAAACTCCACAACCGATTCGTACTTTCCCAGTTAGACTACAAGGGAATCTCACATCAGAGATAAACACTACAATAGTAAGTACTTTATGTTCCAGGTTTAAATAACCTTTAGATGGTAATTATTACTTATTTATGCCAACAAACACTGCTGGTAGCAGATGTCTGTGATTCAACTCCTGGCTATGGCATTGAATTTTTCAGTCCTAATTCCACCTCTTAAACATTGCTCACACAGTTTGTATGTTTAAAAACACCAGCAGAAGGTTTGTTGGCATTAATAAAAATAATTACCATCTAAAGATTACTTAAACCCGGGACATAAAGTACTACTTGGCAAATCGACAAGGCGTATTGACCTTGGCTGTTGAGCGCTATGATTGCTTATCTTGTTTATCAGAACAGCAAAATAATGGTAACTTGGTGTATAGTTAGTGATAAAATGATAATAGATGATCTCTCGCACCTGCCAATACATGATATCCTGAAGATATGATTGCGCCTGAACAGCGCATAAATACACTGTCTCGCTGAGTTTGTGCGATAAGCTCATGTAAATACCTGGGCAGTTTCACATTCTTTCTGATAAGCTTCATGGCTTTGCCAAGTAGCACTGTTTCATATAATTCCATATAGTTTAGGTTCCGTATCATAGATGTCATTTGTATAAGTCTGGAATCAAATGCTGACATGTGGTGCTTCTAATTCTGCTCAGTATGACATAACCACCTGTGTTTCAACTAGGGAAAAACAATTTTACCTTAGCATTACTTCACTCGCCTCAGTGGCCATCATGGATGCGAAAAAAGTGCATGTGGATGGCATGGAGGGTTTGAAAAAACAGATACAAAGTGTATTAGAGAGTGACATGAAAATGGTGATTTTTCTGAATATGAAACAGGAGTCTGAAAAAGGTTCTAGTGACAGTGATAATGAATCTAGTGCAGAAAGTAGCAAAGAAAATAATTATGAAGCCAATAATGATGCGCCAGGCCATTTGAAAAGCATTTGCATTAAGACACTCAAAAATCAGTGTGACTGGAATTGGACTAAAAGTGACAACAACCCCATTCTCTACCCTTTTACCGCAAATAGTAGTGTTTGTAAAGACTTATTGAACAAGCATGTGTCAGAGATGTCATCTGCACTTTCAATTTTTTTGGAATACATGGGACCTTTGATTGACAAAATACTGTTGTTAGATAACGCTAGATTTCTGACAATGAAGTCAAAATATGTGACAAAACAAATGTCTACACAACGAGTCAGTTGAACAATCCCGACACAAAAGTGTTCAAAGATGGTGAAAAATGGTTTAAGACTATGGCAGATGAAATCAGGGCCTATATTGCTTCAGTTATTTTGATATCTCAAGTGCGAAAATCGTGTATTCAATTGTACTGAAGCAAAAACAGATGCCTTGACACCCCAATTTTTCATGAAACAGTGAGTAGATAGAGATTCAAGCTGATTTCTCGTTTCTTACATTTCACAGATGACACCAAAGAAAACCAATGTAATAAACTGAAAAAAAAAAAATAGGTCTATCATACAGAATTTCTCTTCAACATTTTCAGAAATTTATCACCCTTGTCACGATATTGCTCTAGATGAAAGCCTAGTGAAATTCAGGGGCTATATTTCATTTGTGTAGTGCAAGAGATCCAAAGGAGCAAGATTTGGCATAAAAATTAACAAAATTTGTGAATCTAATTCATGTTACTGCATTTACTTCAAAATCTATGTAGGTGAAGATATAGTAGATTCTAGTCTTCCTACCAGTGCCATTGTAGTGCTCTTAAGACTGGTTCACAACCAATGACAGCAGAAACCAGAACCAGAATGAAAGACTTAAAATACATGTATTCAAGTAGGAGTGTTCACAACCAGTGGCAAATGTTCCTGGAGTCCAGGAACAGGAGAGAAGACTTGGCCAAGATTCTACTTTGGTGTTCCTGTTAATGGGCACGGCATATTAGATCCAGTAAGTGCATATTAAAGACTTCTTTTACTTTTTCCTTCAAGTTAGAAATTCTTCAAGTTATCCATGATGTAAACAGGTGCTAGAGCTCTAGCTGGATGCAATTCTGAGAAAATCAAACAAGAAAGAATTTTATCAGTGCATCTCTCACTTTGACAAATTGGTTAGCATTGGTTGTGTAAAGGTATAGTTTGACTGGTATTTTTTAAGTTTATTGCTTTTCTACATTTATATTATACATTGTTTTGTGATACAAACTTCTGGATTGTTATTGTTGCAATTATTCATATTGCTTTTGTTATCGTTTATTCCCTGTTATATATTTGTTTATATACATCAACAGAGCATGCAAAATTCAACGAAGTGCTCATTTTGGGTGAGCAGGAAACTGAGCACCTGTATAACAAAAAGGTATCAAATTATAAGGATGAATATATGAAGAATACGTGGCAATATGCAATAGCTTCGCATTTAGCTCTTCCCTTTATCAAAATATCATGTTGGTTAACCTATTTTTATGTTGACTGAATTGAAGAGCAGGTTAACATTTTTTCACTGGTCAAAAAAAATAAATGACATCCCAATGCACAATATCCACTGTCTATTCCTGTTGCCATTAGCGGGCTGCTGTGAACTAAATTGTTCATGCTATTTCCATTGCCATTGACGAGTAGCTGTTAACCAGCCTTTAAGCTCAGAGAAGACCACCTTGGTAACACACTAGGCAAAGTCACGGGAACAGAGGATCCTCTGAAGGTATCTGCTCTATCGGTAAGTTCAACACCTAACATTATCTTGGCAGACTAATGTAGTGCCTTAAAATGTCTTCATGTTGGCACCCAATTTTACAGCAATTTTATAAATTTAAAACGCCACCAAGGTTAATGAGGAATTTGCAGTAATTGGGCTAATTATTACTAAGGAAACTTACCTTGCATCCAGGAGGTCTCACTCTGCTCAGAAAGCGCTCCCATCGAGCTAAGATCTGGTACAGGAAGAAGTGTCCTGCTGTTTCACATGTATAAGCTACATCTCCAGCCACTTCAAGACTTTCCTGTAGTCGCTGTACCTCCATTAGCAGATCCAATCGCTTTGCAAGCACATAATTTACTCGACCATATCTGTAGAACATTACATCAGTGAAATTTGTCATAAAATGATAAATATTTAGTTTGATTATTATAATACTTTGTACTTTCATGCTACACTTTTGGTTCTTAATACTGACATTTTTAAATCTTTAAAATCCACCATTTAAACCATACTATCTAGGTGAAGCACCTATTTGATTTCAAGTCTACTTTCTCAGATCTTTATATTTTCAGTGGTTTCTAGTAGATATATCTAGAAATACAACTGAACAAACAAAAAACATATCGATACACAAATATGGCAAAAGAAATGTGCCTCACTAAAAAAAGAAATTAATACAGCTAAAAGGAATCACTTTAATAATGGATTATAGGACACATGGTAACAAAGCCCATAAGTTCATAAAAAATGTCAAGGACAGGAAAGAAAACAATAGCACACCTATCATACACAACAATAAAATATCACTTAATGATGCAGTCATTGCCAAAACATTCAATAAATATTACACTAATTCACATAAAGTAACAAGAAATAGTAGAAAGGAATGTAAACAATTTAAGAAAGATTTGAAACAAGAAAGACAATGTGATCCTAACACTCAATACAATATCTTTTTTCAAAAATTTAATATGCAAGAACTGAACATTGTAATTAATAATCTAAAAAACAAAAAGTCTCCTGGACCAGATCACATACATCCAGAGTTCATAAAAAACCTTGAAAAAAACAGCAAAACAACTACTAAAACTCTACAATCTATCCTGGAAAACCACTGTACCTCCCAAATGGCAAAAAGCAATAAGTGTCCCACTCTTGAAGAAAGATAAAACAGCATCAGAAATAAAAAATTATAAACCAATAGCGCTTACTAGCATAATAGCAAAAGTAATGGAAATAATGGTGTCAAACAGGTTAAATTGGTTTCTAGAATCACAAAATTTAATTTCCCCATGTCAAGCTGGATTTAGAGAGCTCCACTCTACAAATGAACAAGTCTTACTTCTCAGTCAAGAAATCAAAGACTCCTTCAATAAAAAAGAAGAAATGTATTAGTTTTTATTGATTTCCAAAGTGCATATGATTCTAAATGCAGAACAGAACTACTAAAGAAAGTAAAAAAGAATAGGGAAGATAAGAGGTTCAAATCCCGGCTATGGCATTGAATTTTTCAGTCCTGATTCCACCTCCTAAACATTGCCCACACACAGCTCATGTGTTTAAAAACCACAAGCAGTGAGCTTGTTAGCATAAATAAATTAATTGAAGTATTTAAGTTGATCATTTGTTAGATTTGCTTCTTGTATGAAAAATATATCATTATAAAACCCCTAGCGCAACAGCCCATCAAGGGTCAAGGCTTGCTACCCAGCTGCTGCGTCCCCCACCTCTGCCCAGTACAGGCATCATTGGTGGAGTGCAGTACTGGAGGATGGGACATGGTCAGTGACCCGAGCCCTCCCTACTTGACCTGGGGCTGCTACTTCTCCATCAAGTAGCTCTTCTATTGGTCTCCCCGGGACCTAACAAGGCTGAATGCACCCTGTGCCAGACCTCCCAGAGGGGATAAAATCCCCATGCTGGTACCGGGGATTGAACCCGGGTCCTCCACGCCAGAGGCAAGCACGCAACCAACTGCACTACGGAGGCGGTCATATCAATGTTATAGTCAAATACAATTTTATTGAGCTCTATTGTTTTTGTTATTAAATGTGCTATAATAATGACCATTCTAAAAATGTATAATATCCTTTTTAAATGTATTGTACCATTTCTTATCTTTCCATTACCTTGTTTTGTCTGCTTATTTTGAATGTTATAAATTTCTAAACAACCAGGCTCTAGTTATTAGCTCTCCCTTATATTTAAACAGCACTTTGTTTTCTCATTAACTTTGGCCGTGCCATAGCCGAGTGGTTAGACCATTCACTTCTCACCAAAGCAGCCCAGGTTCGACCCCAGCCAATGCATGTGGTATTTGTGATGGACGAAGCGGCGCAGGAGCGGATTTCCTCCGGGTTCTCAGGTTTTCTCCGCCATCTCATTCCACAGGTGTTCCATATTCATTCCATGTATCATCGGTGTCACTGCCTGCAGTGCCATATGTAGTAAAAGCAGGCGTTCACCACTACAAAAAGAAATTATCAATAACTTTACCTGCTAAAGTCCTTTTCTGTCTCAAGAGCTTCTTCTCCATGACCCAAACGAAGAAGATGTCTCTCGTCAATATCCAGTGCCATGATCTTCTCAAACAGCTGATTCAGGGCCTGGTTGGAGTGTGTAACAATGAGTGTTCTTTGTGCTGGAAAATTGTGGTACAGGTTTGAGATGATCTGCACTGCAACGTCTGTTTTTCCTGTACCTGG
This sequence comes from Tenodera sinensis, assembly GCA_030765045.1. Classification (NCBI taxonomy): domain Eukaryota; kingdom Metazoa; phylum Arthropoda; class Insecta; order Mantodea; family Mantidae; genus Tenodera; species Tenodera sinensis. The sequence goes on from CM060963.1 coordinate 16,024,890, forward strand.
AGGACCTACTACCAATGTCAAGCCAGGCTGCATACCTGCACGAATGGCTTCTACTTGTGTCGGTGTGAACGGAATAGCATTCCTGTTGTACAAAAAAATTACGGGGTTTAACATGAGGACATATAGTTCCAAATGTCCTTAGTTACATACAGTGAAACATTTGCAACTTATCAAGTTTTGGAAAAATTGAATATTATAAAAATGTGGATTAAAGCATTTGTACAACAATACTGATTATGTGGCGTGGTTTTCTCTTTGTAATTAATTGTAAATTTTCCATAATTGTCATTCTGAAATTGGTGGCTTTATTAATAAAAAATAGAAAACTTTCAAAATATTTACATAATTTTCCAATTAAAAAGGGCAACTAAGAACCTTCATGAACTTTGTGACGTTACCGATTTTTATGCATAGGGACTGTTCTATCTCTTTCACATAGTGCAGATTTTTGTAAATTTTTATTTTTTAATTAGCATTATCAAGACCAAACATTTCAAATGCAACCCTATGCTAAAATTTCTACTTCCTGTGAAATGCTAACCACCTTCTAAGAAGGTTACCATTTAATAATACAGGGTGAGCACAAAGTCTTTCCCTGATTATGATTAATTATATCTCAACATCTATGCTAGATAGAAAAATAAATCCTGAAAATTGAAAATATTAAAATACACCATCAAGGTGTAACAGTTGTAATATAAAGAAGAATTATTATCTGAAGGCTATAGATAAATTAATAACTAATAAATCAAATGAACAAGACATTAGTGAGTTGGATTTTTTTCAAAGAATGGGCAGCATTCAATGATGTAAAATTAATGATGGTGGAAAAAGCTATGTTTTCATTTTTCTATCAAAAAAGTGTGTCATTTATATGGTTTGTTAGTTTCCGTAAATGTGTTTTAGATCTGATTTCACTTTGATGCTTTTTGTTTTGGAGTAAAAAGTTTTAAAATCATTGTAATTCTAGTTCTGTTACTCCATATTAAAGTGCACAGTGAAGGCTTTGAAGGTAGTTGATATTTCAAAATTTCCAAAGGAAATTATAAATTGCTGGAAATTGTATTCCAATTGAAGGAACTGAAAATTACTGATTGGAACACCATCTCCAGCAGACCACGGCAAAACAGCCCAGAAGATATTTCATCTTATAATTCCAATGCCAGCTATGAAAGCCTACGTATTTTAATAAACTCATTATGTTGTATAATTGAGAGAGGTAACTTATTGAACAATTTGGCATCTATATTAATTACATTATTTTTAAAGATTTCTGTCCTACAATACTGAAGTGTATCTCCAATTTATTCCTTGTGTTGTGCTCGTGATATTCATTATTCCTCTCGTGATATTCGTTATTCCTCTCTAATTCCCTAAGTGAGATTTAATTAAACTTAACATTTCTAGGATATATAGGCACCCTGAGGTAAGTATTTTGTCTCTTTTGAAGATCTCCCTGCATGATTTAAGAGTTTGCATTCTATTCATCGTTCTTAGAATCTTTTTCTGGATATGGGTTTGCTTGAGCTTGGTATACAGCTTCAAGATAAGTTAAATAGGCAAGTAGGGCTTGTAACAGATTATTTCTTATTATTTCTCCACAAGTAGTTAATAAAGTTGTTTTTGTTTCATTACCACAGAGACAGATTTTGATGTGCAAGAGTGAAAAACATAGCTGTGTTGATGAATGAAACTTACCTCTTTGGTTCATTAAACAGATATGGACCTCGGCTCGGAATTACATGAGGCTCCACTGTGATTACCTTCCGTTGTTTTGTTTCATCACTTCCTGACTCTGCTCGTTTTTTGTTCAGCACTTCCTCAAAAGTGAGCCTATTAAATAAAGAGAATTATACCACAAGTTATGATGTACAGTGAATTTTTATTCTTAACCTTTCCAGCCAATGATGCTATATAGCATAATTTGTACACTTGTTATAAAAAAACCAGGTGAAAAATTGAGTTTAAAAGGCTTAATTTTCAATAAGTTTCTATATTTATGGCCAGTTGCACAAACTTGGAATAAATTCTGTTGGACGGTATTCCATGGTTAGGCATTAAATTTGTTTCCTTATGATCATTTAGAGCATATTTAACGTTACTTTTTATGTTTTGATCATATTTTAACACAACTAATGCCAGATGTTAGAAAAATGTTTTGCAGAACGTAAAGTAAAGAAGAGCTGTTTCACGCGCGTGCAATAGTCTGCCTGTGAGCAATGTTAGATGTTGATCAAGGTTTGGAACACCATCAGAATAATGCTGAGTGCTAAGGTACAACATCTTAACACCAAATTCCTCACAAAACACAAAAAATCTGCCACAGAATCTTAAAAATTGTTGAAAGAATTTTATGGTGATCTATAAGTTTAAGAGTGGTTTAAGAAATTTAAGGAGTGCAGATAAGATGTCTCTGACAATCAAAATTTGGGCTGTCATTTCACTACAAATTCTGAAGAGAATATGGAGAAAGTCACTAAAATTATATAAGACTACCAACTGCACATTCAAGCAGTTGCTAAAGTGACCAATATCAATAACAAAAGTGTTAATCTGAGCAAGGAAAAGTGTGTGCTAAAATGTTTAAAATGTTTCATACACATGCAAAAGGAATATAGAGCAAGTAGCTGTGCTGACATTCTTAAAAATATTACAAATAGTTCTGTTTTCTTCAAAACCATAATTAGATGTGACTAGATTTTCCAATATGATGCAGTGATTAAGTGACAATCTATGCATTGGAAGAGCCCCATTTCCCCAGAAAGGAGAAATCCTACATGACAAATCAAAATTCGGAACAATGATTTTTTTTTATACACATGTGAGTTATCTATATTGATTGAGCACCTGCAGGTCAGACTGTAAAACTGCTTTAAAGACCTTTCATGAACATGTGCACCAAAGTTGACCACACATCCGACATGCTCCACCAGGACAATGCATAATCTGTGAAGAATTATTTGACATAAAACAATGCTTTAGTGAGGAACATCCATTTGCCAGATCCAACACCATGCAACTGTTTTCTCTTCCCAAAAGTCAAGTTTGTGCCCAATTTCAAGTCCATGGACCCAGTGAAAGCAAAAGTGATGCAACTATTGAACAGTATAACACAAGGCGACCTGCAGCACTGCTCCCAACAGTAGAAAATTTGCTTGGTATGGTATAGCTGTGGAGGGCATTATGCTAATGGAGATAACTTTACCATTGACTAATCCTTTTTCCAGCATGAAGCCAGTTTCTTTATTCCCCCACATTGTATATTTTGCTGTTTGCTTTATATTTATTGATATTAGGATAGCTTATAGCAGACATAAGACATCGAGTCAAATTTACGACAGAAAGGCAGTTTTCAGCATGTATATAACATTATACCAGCATAGTTGTATATTCCTGACAGTCTTAAAATGAAATAAAATAAATCAACATAAATTACAGGTATATCTTGATGGCCATTAGGCTATGAAAATAGAATTCTAGGGCCCCATAAGTGTAGTGGATTGATAGAAACAATAAAATGTTTTTGTGCAATTATTTTTACGTTGGCATCACATTTTAACGAACACAAATATAATAAACAAAGCAAGGCAAATTACACATTTTGTGAACAGAAAATACACAGAAAATTATACAATATGTAGGTACACATAAGTTCAAAAACACGTGGAACAAGATTATTATCTTTAGCTAGTAAATGTTGCATTTTATTCAGTATGGACACAACGATTTTGCACTTCTTCAAAGCATTTCAAGCCTCTGAATGAATAGTGAATAAAACAAGATATTTTTAGGTTATACAATATATACAAATCTCCAAACCATCACATACATCTGTGATGTGGTTAACGTAAATGATTGCTTCATCCACGAGATAGCGTTGCAAACACAGCGAAAGCTTAGTGAAAAATGTTACCAACTGCTCATATGGCATCATAATCCTCAGGGTAACAAACCTACAGTCAAATTGAGTTTGTTTACTCAGGGGTCTCCGTCTAGGGGATATGTGAATGGCGACCACAAGGTACCCAAGCTGAGCAGAACATTACTTCCACTTACTGGTGTTTTGCTCCTCACTGTAACTTTTCTATCTGACTTTACCTTGGTCATCTCTTGTTCTCTTCCGACCCCGATGCTATTAGGGTTCCTGAGGGCTAGGGAGTCTTTATTTTTCCAATCTCTCCATTTCTCTATAAAATCTTAACCCCTAACATGCTGACCTGTCATGGCATGTAATACGTACTCTGACTGGTAATCAGAGGATATGGTCGGTGAATTTATTTTGATAATTCTCCCGGTCAGGTCAGTGAGACCCGTAAACCAACGACAGGTGTGGTCCTCCAGACATTCTGGGGGTTGTGAGAGAACGATGTGACCGCCAAAACATAAAAATATGGTGCTCTCTTAAAAGCGGTTACTATACTGCTATTGCTCTATGAGTGAAAAATGTTGTAGAGCAAGAGGATTAATGACTTCATTGTCAGAAATCCAGCATTAGCTAACAACAACATAATAAATAAAAACTGATGAGTTTCTGTAAATTAATTTTGGGTTTATCTAGAGCTTCACTGAATGGTGTTGCACAAATGGAGCTAGGTAGAACCGATAGTAAATCTAAAATTGTAGTAAGAGTGCTGAAGTACTGGTTCAGAATTAAGGAATCGGAAAATAATATCATAAAACAGTGTCTGGAAGTGCAGCAGAAGCTAAATAAAGAGGATACTTGGTGTAAATGCATAGAAGAAACACTAAATGAAATAGAGTGTGGGGATATTTGGAGAAAGGCTTTTGGAAGAAGAGTTAAATTGAGAATTAAGCATATAGAAAGGGAGGAAATATTTAGTTTTAATTCCAAAACCTTACTGTGTAGATATACAGAGCTAACAATGGCAGGGGGAAGAGAAAAGTTTGTTGATATTTGTGACAGAACACAAAAGAGGAATTTGCATGGGCCAGGACAGTGATGATGATGCTAAAAGGTTTGGGGGAAAGAGAAGTGCAAGGAAAGTGTCCCTTATGTAATATGAATTATAATCATTATTGGCACTTAATCTTAGAGTGTGAAGGAACAAGGAGTATGAGAGAAAAATTGCGTAAGAAGATTTGGTCCAGTTTACCAAATGAAATTGTGCATAAAAAGAGCTGAGTGTTAAATCCAAGGAACGTTTAACAGAAATAGGAAAATATCTGGGCTTAGTTAGGAATAGATGGCTAAGGAAAATTAGAGATAAGGAGTATGAAGAAAATATAAATTTTTGAAAAGAAATGGAGTAAGTAGGACAAAATAGCTCAGTAAGCACAGTGTTTGATGCTGTGAGTCCATGGAAACATAGTTGTTGTTGTTGTTGTTGTTGTTGTTTTCTAGTGCCTTGCATCTGGCAATGAAGCCATTAGCATTCGTGCTTTCCAATACTTTTGAACTGTAGTTTCTTCTGATCTTAATGCTTCACAGGTCTTCAAGTGGTCTTCGTTCATTTCTGCTGGATCATTACACAGGACACATATTGGTGAGCACGGAAACATAGTAACTCAGGGAAATATGGAAAATTATCTTGTGTTACAGTAGATTGTAGGTTTAGATATTTAAGCAGTATTGAATTGTAAACAAATTGTATAAAGGATGAAATGTTGTTGTTGTTGTTTTCTAGTGCCTTGCATCTGGCAATGAAGCCATTAGCATTCGTGCTTTCCAATACTTTTGAACTGTAGTTTCTTCTGATCTTAATGCTTCACAGGTATTCAAGTGTTCTTCATTCATTTCTGCTGGATCGTTACACAGGACACATATCGGTGAGGCTGAGATACCTATTCTGTAGAGATGACTTGCCAAGCAGTCATGATTTGTCAATAGTCGGAAGGCTGCAACAGCTGTTTTCCTTGGTCTCTGGGGGATTATATCTGGATTGGAAAGTAGTGTAATCCATTTTTTATCTTTGGCATTTGTTTCTATTTCTTGTAGGTATGAATGAGAAAATTTTTAATGATCAAGCGTTTTATTGAGGAATATGAGAAATTGAATTTAGACTTTTGTGTTATTGTTGTGGCTTTCTTTGCAAGTGAGTCTGCAGCTTCGTTCCCCATGACTCCACAGTGTGCTGGAATCCATTGGAGATGAACAGTCTTATTAACTTTTTGGAGTTGTGTTAACATTTTGTAGCATTCTCTAATTTTTGTTGACTTCTTTGTAGTATTTGAACATATTCCCTGAATTGCAGCTTTAGAATCCGAAAGAATTACTGCCTTGTTAAATTTATTTAAGGGAAGATTTAATAATTGTCGGAGAGCAATGTATATAGCCTCTATTTCTCCATCATAATTTGTTGTGTCTCTGCCAACAGAATGATAAAAGGAAAAATGTGAACATGTAACTCCAGCTCCAGTAAGGTTTTCCTTCGAGGATCCATCAGTATATATGTGCAGCCATTCTTCTGTGGGATATCTAGTATTGATTGTTTCCAGAGCTAGAAGTTTCTGTATTTCTTTTGGTGTGTCTGATTTACTTATTTCCTCTATTAATTCCAAATTGAAGGTAGGTTGCAATAATTCCAATGGATTTTCTCTAATAAGTAGATTTTCTCTGGTGTTAGGAATGTTCAATTTGGATTTAATCTGTGTTACCTTTTCTAGGAAACTACTATGAGTTTTGAAATGTAAATAAACACAAATAAAATAATATTGCTATCTAATAAATAAAAACTAAAAATTGATAATTTGTTGATAGTTTATTTTAATACAATGAAGTCCCATAAGTATTGTCAATTCTTTTATGCCAATCACTATTTAATTTATGTGGGCTCATCCATCCTTTACCATAGATATGGTAGTGCTGCTGCAAGAATTTGAACTTGGATAACTTTGACATTGAAATCCTGATCAGCAATGTGCAGTGCTTTAGCTAACTGAGCTACAAATCCCACATCAGGTAACAAAATTAATCTAGGGCTTCCCATAACCAGTATTAGAGACAGTTAAGAATGATTGAAAAAAATCTTTTAACTCATACATATTCTTGTCTAACATGGCAGATTCTGCAGAAAAAATTATTGCTGAAAACCATTTTTGTGCAGGGCAGATTATCTCTGACACATTATACTGAAACATTTACCTTCTGTGACATTTTAATCCTTGACAATGTAAAATAAAAGTATTTTCTTGAATTTCAATATTTACTGTACATTTAGCTATAAATTTTGTGGAAATCATTTAGAGATATTTACTGGCTAAGTAGCATTTTGAATGGTGGAAGTTGAGTTTAATGAAAAATGTTTCACGCTTAATTCCCTTGTTGATTTTCTAAGTTAAACAATATCTAGCTAAACAGCAAATGAGCATGCTTTATAGGTATTCAGTACTGATATTGCTAATTTCCACAAATTCCAACCAATGTAGTTGAAAGTTTCATCATAGATTTGTCCAATATAATTACAGTAGAAAATTTATATTCATGGTCCTAGGTATCTAACTTTTCAAGTAAATAATTTTCAAAAAAATGAAAATTGAGTCATATGTAAAATCTAAAAACACAAATGATTTAAACATGTACATTGTATTTCTGAAGTGTAGTTGTTGAAGTATAGTATAGTTGTTACATTTTGTGTTATGTTAAAACTTTTCTTGGAAAAAAGTAATGAAATATGCAACACAATGGCTAAAAACCAATTCTGTGTTAAATGTTAACAACCCAATTTTCAAACTATGCTTGACTCTAGCTCTCTTCATCCACCTTCAATCTGAAAGGAATTAATGAACAATATTTCATCATGAGGAATGTTTTAGAAAAAATCTGATGTGTTGCACTCACATGACTTTCTCTACCCTTGTTAACCATTCTTATAAACTCATTTATTATCCTATCTTCTTTGTGTTAGTTGAGATAAAAATTTGCAGAAATTATCTTATTGCTCATTTTCTTGCATATGCAATGGGAATATGGGAATACAGTAGGCTTTGACCGATAGTCAAATCTTTTAATGTTTTCAAATTTGATTTTCTTTCCACGCCTAACATAGAAAAAAAGAATAGCAATGCTCCATTTGACAGAAGAATCTCTCTAAAACTAATATAAATAACAAGGAATATCTCCGAAATGGTTCACTCTACAAAAAATGTATTGGGACATGTGTGCTTTAGTGAGATCTACATTTTTTGTACAGAAATGTTTTGTCTATCTTTTACGGTTTACGAGTTATTCGAAAGTCATCCAAAGTAAACAGGACTACATAGGCTATAGCCAGAAAATTCAAAATATACATTTCATTTGTCATCAAAATATCTCAAACATATGGCATTTTAATAAAAATCATTAGAGCCATTTTCAAGAAAATAAAAATTTTCGAAAAATGTCCCATGGAAAGGGTAGTTTAGGGTGGCACTATTTTATTCAAAATCTTCATGTCGCATCCTTAAAAGACATTAAACTTAAAAACTTTGGTTTTTAACCAACTTTCCATTTTTGGGTTATGCTTTCCACAGACACACACGCATGCATTTTCCTAAAAATGCTTTTTTGGATTCAGGGGACCTAAAACATCTTTCCGGTGAAATCTCGACATTGAATTTTTGGGTGGGATGCAATACTTCCCCTATTTAGTAGTAGAGAAAGTAAAAAGAACATTATGAAAAAGTCAAGTTTTAAAATTTCATGTACTATTGTCACACAATTACATAGTTCCATTTAAACATCACATTTAAATCATTATATAACCTGAAAGTAAAGGCTCAACTCGATCCTGATTCTATAATAACGTTTGAAGATATTTTTCCCCAAAGTTTAATGTTGAATAACTTAAAAAAATGGAAATCCTTAAATAACTTAAACACTGTTTAGCTAGATGGTGTCTAAAGCTTAAAACACTTTGCATCTAATCCTAACATTCTATTTCTTATGGGTATGTAGTTTATGTATCTGAGACTTTAAGATTGATATAAGCTCTTAGGTTAAATGATAGTTACCATTATCTACATAGGTACCATTAGTCACTGTGCATACAGGATGATTGAATTAATCCTACAGAGTCCACTAAAAGGATGATGCAATTTTTACAGCAACCATATTCTTCTTCCCTCAACTGCAAGACACTTCAAGAAAAGAGCTTATAGCTCAACATTACCTGAAGGGTGGCACAAGTTTCCTAGGATCATCAGTCCTCACTCGAATCTCATGATCTGGGAAGCTGGCTCGCAGATGATCCATATTCAGGAAGGTATCATTGAAGTCCATGGTGGCAATCTCATTAGGCATTCTACAAATTAAATTTACATCTCCATTAATATACTGTTTTCTTTTCACTTTATAGCAGAATATATGAAGTTGGAAAAATGTGATTTATGAAGAAAAGATGCCTTATTTGTAATAGTAATGGAGCTTCAATGTGGAGCAATATAAATAAAATAGAACTCTTACTTCCATATTGAAAGGGATTGGACATGATAAGGATAAAGGGAAATGCTCAATGTGCGGAGAAGATGGTACAGACTGGCATGGTAATAATAATCGTCACCGTCACCGTCACCGTCACCGTCACCGTCACCGTCACCGTCACCGTCACCGTCACCGTCACCGTCACCGTCACCGTCACCGTCACCGTCACCGTCACCGTCACCGTCACCGTCACCGTCACCGTCACCGTCACCGTCACCGTCACCGTCACCGTCACCGTCACCGTCACCGTCACCGTCACCGTCACCGTCACCGTCACCGTCACCGTCACCGTCACCGTCACCGTCACCGTCACCGTCACCGTCACCGTCACCGTCACCGTCACCGTCACCGTCACCGTCACCGTCACCGTCACCGTCACCGTCACCGTCACCGTCACCGTCACCGTCACCGTCACCGTCACCGTCACCGTCACCGTCACCGTCACCGTCACCGTCACCGTCACCGTCACCGTCACCGTCACCGTCACCGTCACCGTCACCGTCACCGTCACCGTCACCGTCACCGTCACCGTCACCGTCACCGTCACCGTCACCGTCACCGTCACCGTCACCGTCACCGTCACCGTCACCGTCACCGTCACCGTCACCGTCACCGTCACCGTCACCGTCACCGTCACCGTCACCGTCACCGTCACCGTCACCGTCACCGTCACCGTCGGAGGGGGAGAGGTAGTACTAACTAGGAAAATGTTCTCTGTAAAAGGAGAAAATAATGTAAGAAGTATAGGTGATTATTTGGGAAAAGTTAGAGAGCAATGGTTAAGAATGATTAAAACTAACTAATGATTAAGGTTGGAGAAAGTGGAACAAGGGATATAAGAGAACAGAGGGTCATCAATACACAGAAAACCAGGAGTTGTGTGTGTTGAGACCTAAATTTAAGGCAAGCAGGTAGGAAGGGAAGGGTATATTGGGTGTGAATAAGAAAGTCTGTTATGTGTTATGGAATGTTGTTAATGGTAATGTATTAATGAATGTACGTATGCAGGTATGTATGTAGAAAGATGAGAAATAAAATATTACTAAATAAAAATAAGTATTACTTCCATAACTACATCTTTTAATATAAATGTGTTAACGAAGTAGGCTAACAGCACACTACGCAATTGAACCTCCAAGCAATCTCAGTTCCCCACCCCACACACAACTGACCTGAAGAGTAAATTATTTATCAATATGACTAATGTGGCAAACTTTGGTTATGTTTCCATAGTAAAAGGCTTTCCCTCTTACCCTTTAACCCCCCCCCCCTTTTTGAAAATATTACATGATATGTATGCACAGAGAGAGATGGTGAGGAAGAGAGGGAAGCGCTGAGAGAGGCAGATTGGGAGGGAGAGAAGGAGAAAGAAGAATCTTTGAATTACATGTAATTATTTTGGCACAGCTGTGGGTTCTGATAGCCATAAATAAAAATATTATCATCTATAAATAGAGAAACATAGTTCATAGTTTCTAAATTCATTTCCTGGAATTTTATCCACAGATCATAAATATACATAGGATACTGATACACTTTCATTATGATGCTTTCCAATGCTTAATGTTGTTAATACCCCCATTTACCTGGAGTAATGAGCAGCTCCTGGATCTCCATAGCCAAGAATAATGTCATGAAGCCAGTCAGGTACAACACATTCAGTGTTCATCAACTCCCGTATTGTCTCCAGCACAGCCTTGAAGTTGTTCTCTTTTGGTTTCCTCCGCATTAGAATGTTAAATGTCTCATACACATCCTTCACAAAAGCAAAATAGGGTTTATTAAGCAACAAATAAATTAAAATGTTCACACAATCTGCTATATAGATAGTTTTCTGTTTCTCAAAACTCTATGAACAGAGTTTAGCCACATTCCAGTGTTAAACTAAACATGTTCCTCTGAATATGAGATAATACCAAATGCAAGATGACCCATCTTTTACCAATATCTGATTTAGGAATATTACAATACAACAAAATGGCAGCAGTTAGACCATTCGCCTATCACCATAGCAGCCCAGATTTGATTCCAGGGACCCACACTTGGTACCCATGGTGGATGAAGTGGGATCTGGATGGGTTTTCTCCAGGTTCTCCAGTTTCCCCTGCCACTCATTCCACCAACTGCTGCATCGTCACTTTTCCATTCATCTGTTTCACCTGCATTTCATATCATCCTCTTCCTCACTCTCATGCCTGGTGCTAGGCTGACCACCCACTTCCTGGTCTTCACCCTGTCTGGTCCATAGGTTCATCTGCTCCCTGACAGACATCTGACCCTAGGCACTGGCTTGTAAGTCCTACGGTGTATCAATCCTCCATATAGGCAGGATAATCAAATAAAGAAGAACAACAATACAATAAATACTTTGTAACGCAACTTCATTAAAAGTGCAATTCCACATAAGAGGTTTCATAATCCAATAATTACATCATCAGCTTTGTTGATTCTAATTATGTTATGTATTCTACTCTAATTAGAATCACCCTTACCTCCTTTCCCTGACTTGCCAGGTCCATGTCAGTACGATACTGGTTACAATCAAGCCATACTCGAAATGTTCTCTTCTCCCCGGGCAACTGGGGCTTTGGCTCTGGACCTTCCTCTATGACACGTCCATTCTGATCCAACATACCCTCAATCTCACATCCTCGTACATAAGTTAGCCCAACCTGGGGCACAAATGGGTCTCGGTAGTTGTACTTAGTGCCTACAACAAGCCACATGTGTTAGTTATTGATTCTTGAATTTGTTTTTTTCAAATTGTGTACTTTAACCAGATGTACATGATTTCTGTAGTAAAGATTTTGTCCATATTTAACAGTTTGCCAATTATACAAACAACATTCAGAATGAAGAGAACTTCACAAGCTATTTGCAGAAAATCAAGATATACATTTTACTTATCACAGAAATATTAATCAAAACTGTTTTATTGAAGATCTGTTGTATGTTTGGAAGATACTAAACTTAAATACCAATATTAATAATCCTGGAGTTGATGACAGTGTTTTAATTGAATACAAAGTTTGATATTCAACCAACTGTTCATTTTTGAGTTATGGTACTGAACACACATGTACAGAGACTTTTTCTAAAAATACTTTTTTCATATTCAGAGAGTTCAAAATATCTATTTTGGGTGGAAAGTAATACTTCCTCCATTACTTACTATAAGTAACAGAGAAAGTAAAATTTTGTACAATATCTAAAGGCTGATGGAACATGGAGAACCATTTTCTCCATAACAGCAAAAGGCTTAAATTTGACTACTACCACAGAAACATGTCCAACATATACTAAGGTTTTCAGGCAATAACAGTGTTAAGTGGACTCAAAATTTTCAACATAAGCATTATTTTCCTTCAAAACATTTGTCCAAAATTACAGTGTCAATAATGTTTGATTTTTCAAAAAGAATTTTCATAGGTTAATATGATTCAAAAGCATTTTTAACCTAGCAGTAAGTCGTAATACTTGGCCATATTTTTTAAAACATTCAAACAGCTAAGTACTTTATAACTAATGTTTAACAGAAACATGGTAGATATTTTATTTAGCTCTTACCAATGGAGCAGCTGGGTCGTACAGTGATGAGAAAGCAAACATCATGTTTACGAAGGTTTTCCCATTCAGCCTTTATCTCATTTCTTACACTAAGGTTCACAGTAACATCTGCACGTACTCGAGACGGCCGCTTTTCACCTGATAAAAATATATATTTGTCAAAATATCACTGAATATAAACAGATTCAAGAGGTGCTATTATTTAATAAGGACAATGCAATAACAAAAACAAATATTTTTCTTAATGTTTAAAGTCTTTTCTAATAACCAACATTTATTTTTATTAATAATTCAAATTTAAGGTATTTATAAATGTGATACGCTAATTAAAATGGTGAGTTGGTATGGATAAATACCAACTCACTTTGTTTATGTGAAATAATAAATGCTACAACACTTGGTAATACTGATCTTTTTTATCATTTGACATCCTTATAGTCTGAAACCATGTGATTCATACCTATATTTGGTTTTGCAACTTCTACTACAGCAAAGTTCACAATTGGTTGGGCCATCCTTGCCCATCCTCCATAGAAGATACTCTCATCTTCTGCTTTCCTGTTAAACAAAAGAAGTATTCAGCATTTCTTGCATGAATGTTTAGTGTTTATCTACACAAAACATTGGAGAGAAATAAAGATTGCTGAAATTTTAATTTTAGCAAACAATTAAAATTGTAACTGTTCAATAACAGTTATAATATATTCAAAAATGCATAGCATATTGTGTACGAAAGTTACCTGTGATTTGTAATCTGTAATATTTTGAGTATGGATTGAAACAACTTTCATGCTTGCTACCTTCTAAAAGTAAACCAAAACAAACTGCACTCTTGGAAGAGCATTCTGAATAAAACTGATTACTATAACCCAGGAACCAAACCAGAATATAAATAAGAACAGGAAGCAAAACAGTATACAGCATTTTGGTTCACCATTCTCTGGGAACAAGAAAAGGAACCTAGATCCTTCATAATATTGTGATGGCAGGTATGGCACACAACAAAGAATGGTCGGGGCTAAGCTACTTCACACCACATACCAGGCCAGCAAGCAAACAAAGGTGCTCTAGGTCAGGCTGCCTCGTGCAACTGTTTCTGTGTACATGACAAACAACAATGAGTGCCGTGCATAACAAAGAATTCCTGGAACCTTTGAGAGGCTTCCGGCAGCTGGCATGTTTATGCAAGTCGAGAAAGATCCATGTTACATCATTCTCGCTATGTAAGGAGGCAAGGAAACAGTAAAGGTGAAAGTTACAGACATGAGTCGGTCAGTGTATCAGTGTGTCAATGAGTGCGAGACAGCTGTATAAGTTTTATCCAATATGACACAATGTTGGAGGACGTTAATTTAAAAAAAGAAATAAATTTAAAAAAAACAGTTGTATGTGTGCATGATACAATCATTGTGAAAGGTACGAGGGCTATCCATTGAATAAGTCTATTTTACAAAAAATACAAGCAGTATATTTATACTTGCGAAATATTTTACTTTCATTCTATAACTCGTACACTACTTCTCCACATAGTCACCATTTCTGCCCAAACACTTTTGGTATCTTGGCAGCAGTTTTTTGATACCTTAGTCATACCAGGTTGGGTCCTGTCTCCATAGCCAATGGTTCACCTCCGCTTCCACCTCTTCCTCAATCGCAAACCGCTTGCCTCCAAGGTGCAACTTAAGTCGTGGAAAGAGATGGAAATCACTTGGAGCAAGATCCAGAGAATAAGGTGGATGGAGAAAAAAGTCCCATTTGAAGTTCTGCAGCAAATCCTGGGTCATATGAGCTGAATAGAGGCGTGCGTTGTCATGAAAGTGCAACGTCTTCAGAGATAGAAGGCCAGGACATTTTCATTTGATTGTAGCTCTGAGCTTTGTAAGGACCGTGAAAAACCTCTCAGCCATAACTGCAGTGTGTCGGGGCAGGTAGTCAACCAGTAGAACACCATTACTGTCCCAAAAGACAGTAGCCATAACTTTGTCCACAGAGGCTGAGGTCTTGGCCTTTCTGGTGCATGTTTGCCAAGTTTCTTCCATACCATTCTTTGTCGTTTTGTTTCTGGAGTTGAATGATGCACCCAGCTTTCATCTCCAGTGACAATACAGTTGATCTCCCTCTCTTTGAAGCATTTGCAGGAAAGCTTGGGCTGCCTCGATCTGTTGTTGCTTGTGAGCATCAGTAAGCAAATGTGGGACCCATCTTAAAGACTTTTTGATACTGCAAGACATCTGACAGGATCGTTGCAATAGAGGAGCATCCAATTTCCATACCAGAAGGCAGTCAATTCATTATCTCATTAATTCTGACACACTGATCTTTGTCCATCATATTCCAAACTGCAACAGTGGCTGCATTGCCTGTAGCAGTAATGGGCCTGCCACTGTGCTCTTCATCATTCACATTTTGCCATTCTTCCAGGAGCCATGAACGCCAGCAGTGAACCAGATGGGTGCTCATGCTCCTTCAGCATAAACACACACTAAATGGTGATGTATATTTATAACCATTTCATTTTTTGCCATGAAAATGTGAATAACAGAATAGGACTCACAAGTAGACACTCTTTCAAGTGGTATGGCAACTGGCATCATACTAACGTGGAGCAAGCACATGCTGTTTAAGGTCAAGCGTTGCCACCATACCCCAATGAAAGTTCCTACAGTACCAACTTAATTTTAAAACATGTGGTTTGCAGAGAAAAAAATAGGGAAACTTATGTATTGGATGGCCCTCATACATTGCGTTGAAGTGAAGAAGTTTTAATGAGTGTCGAGTGATTGGATCATCAGAGCTGTCCATGAGAGACAGAGAAAGTGAAAGGACTCAGTCAAGCCTACAAGAAGAAGACAGCTGGGAGTTGTAATATCACAAAAGATTGTAGACTGTTAACATTAGTAAAAGAGAACTGTGTTTTTGTGCAAAAGTTTAAAAGGAAAATAAAGTGATAGAAAAGTAACCAGACTGGACTTTTATCGTTTTGCCACAATATTGATAGCAAAGTGGAATATGATTTTGAACATTCATTTATTTGTAACTGACCAATTACATTTTTTCACATGCTTCCAATTTGGCTCACATAATGCAGGTTAGCAAACATCGAAGTTCAATAGAGTAAACATTTTCTAAACACAAATCCATTATTATGTTTTATTTCTTTAGTTATACCAAGCTCCATTCTTTTATTAATAGCATACATTGAATTTATTTATTATTCTTTATTATTCTCTGTTAATTTCCACTGGGTTTTGCTGTGATTTTAGTTTTTACTACTTTTTTGTGTGGGGCAATAATCCAGTTTTGAGGTACATATACACAAAGCATGAGTGCTTTCACTAGAAGAGCCAATCCTAAATGACTGGAAGGAGTCATGATGTGTATTTGCTGGAATTTCTTTAAGCTTGCAAATGCAAAAAGCTCTAGCAGCTGTTTCATGTCACAACTCCCTGGAATCATTTCCACAGAAAGAGTATAATACACACAATATGGATTGACTAAGCCATTCCATGGAACAAAAACATTAAAATTTGCCCAACTTTACTTTTCTGTTTCCAGGACAGCTTTCCAATAATTGTGAACACTCATATTATACTACAAATATTTAAACTTTTTTATTCTTGATATTGTTAACCAGTCTTTAATCAAAATATTGCTATCTGTAAAGGATTATAAGTACAAAGCACTGAAGTTCATGCAGGGGAAATCTCAAGGATTGTTGCAGAAAATGGTCTAAGAACCAAAATATTGGTAATTTTGTTAGAAACTCATAGACGTACAGTCAAGATATTTAATGAATTCAAATATCTAGATCAGAATCTTCTTATTGTTTTAAGATACAGCACTTCATATTTTGGTAACAAT
This sequence comes from Tenodera sinensis, assembly GCA_030765045.1. Taxonomy (NCBI): domain Eukaryota; kingdom Metazoa; phylum Arthropoda; class Insecta; order Mantodea; family Mantidae; genus Tenodera; species Tenodera sinensis. Next base: position 16,041,736 of record CM060963.1, read on the forward strand.
GATTAAGGTTAAACACTCACAACAAGGAGGATAGCTTCGGATAAGTACATACATCTCATCCCACATCATGTAACCAAATTTTTCTAAACACCCTTTCTCTCTTCTTTCTAATCACTCCTTGCTTTCTTTATCTTATTTAATACTTACCAAGGGCTCAATCTGCTCACAGCATCCTCTATGTCTTGACGAATCTCATCTAAAAATAAACAATTACAGAAAATTAAAAATATCTACAATTCATTTAAAGCAAAGATCTATTAAAGATCATGATGCTCTTCTATAATATAACTAGTATTGAAATTTTTCTGGCTTAATGAATGAATGGAAATAATACACTATTAACAAAATATAGTATTCTATAAATTTTAAACAAGTCTTTTACATTTTCAATTAATATGTATTCATGTACTAATTAAGTGAAAATGCAAAGATAGATATGAAAAGCACTATACTGAAAGTTGAAAAGTAAAAAGTAAAGCTAGTGTTTATACAAACAAAAGGGAAAGATGTTGATAATATTAATATTGTTGTTTACACGTGCACATGCAGATATTATGTTAGCGAATAACGTACTAGAGGTGGAGATCAGTGTAGAGCACAGAGGAATACTTTACTTTATTCGAAAAGCAAGTAGATTATACAAAAACAACACATCTTAGAAAATAACCGGAATCTTGTAAGTTTTAGGTAATGCTTTAGAGAACTTTAATTCACCATAAATAGGGGCTGTATTATCACACATCATTTAGTAAGGCGTCAAATCACTGGCATTTATAATGAAGCTAATTTCTTGTGGGTGTACTTACAGGTGGACTCTAGACGAAAGAGGTTGAAGTTGCGAAGCAGGTAATCATGAAGTGTGAGAAACTGAAGATTAAGCTTTGGTAAAGCAAGGCAACCTTCTCCAGAAAAATATTCACTTGGCACAATGTTCTCATTCCAAATAATATCCTCAGTGGGGTACAAGGGCATTTCATTCAGTGCTTGCAATTGTGATGCTCTTCTTTCATGTCTTGATACCTGCCAATTAAAAAGTCAATTACAGCAAGAGAAAAATAAATTCAACACTAATCTAACACATGAAGTGACAAGCTCAAACCAAACAGAGGGCAATGAATATATATATATATATATATATATATATATATTTTTTTTTTTGTGTATAAAACTTCTCAGCATGGCCTCTTTTGGAACAGAAGTAAAACTGCTGGTCGCATGCGATGTTTGTTCACACATAAAACAATCTCATATGGTCATAAAAAGGGTCCCTCAGCCATATTTTTCAGCCATTTCACTCCTCATATATCCTACCTCTATCCTAGAGCCATCTAGTAGGTGTTGTGCTAACTTACTAGAGGTTCAGGCCCATTCAAATGAACACATAACATTAACATTATGCAGCTTAATATGAATAACATAACCAATAATATCCAATAAGAAAATCCACCCAGTCTTTATAAATAAACATAAAAGAGTGCTGAATAAAGCAAACAAGAGGGGAATGGCTCACGTCAGCATTTAAAATGGCATAGTTGGTCAAACTATGAAAACTGGGACTTAAATATTTACAGCATAATAAGTTGCCATGAATTTGGGATCTCCTTATACAGTTCACCAGGCAAATGTGGGTGAGCTGGAGAATTTGATGTCATGTTGGCCTGTTAGCCATGATAGCTTAGTGGTTAGAGCAGCCGGATGGCCACCAGAAGATCTGTGGTTCAAATTCCAGCTATGGCATTTAATTTTTCAGCCTCACTGTATCCGTTTTAGAGTTAGTATTTATTTTCATAATTAAAAGGCCCTTTGAAAACCAGCAGAACTCTCCATTTGGGAAAAATTATCATATACAAAAATAACTACAATTTATTAAACTTTAACATCCCCGTGAAAAGAATCAGCACTTCCAGCCAAAATGCCACGTGCAAGTTACATTAGGAAACATGACAGTGGATCTGGACTGATGATGGAGACAACAACCTCTGTAACAGTCTCCAGTAAGTTATAGAGTGGAAACTGAAGTTAGAATAATAAATCTGTGAATTTTTTTGTATAAATGTCGCAATAACTTCACTGTTAATTATTATTTACTTATGCTAACAAACTTACAAGCCATGCGTGGGCAATGTTTGAGAGGTAGAATTGAAACTGAAAAACTCAATGCTAGAGCCGGGATTCGAACCACAGACCCTGGTAAGCAGAGGATCTGTGGTTCGAATCCTGGCTGTGGCATTGAGTTTTTCAGTTCCAGTTCTAACACTCTAACTTCATTGTGTTTTTTTTTCCATAAAAAGGACTTAAAAACTAATAAGTTGTTTTAAAAAGCTTCTGGTTTATTTATGCTTTATGTACTCTGTGCATGTACACTATTCAATATAACTATTTTCACTTACCAGCAACTCCAATAGAAAATCTCTATCCAATCGGAACCAGTCCTCTGTCTCCTCCTTGTCTGGAGGGGGCACCAAGTTCAAATATGTTGCAATGCTACGCAACTTCTCTTGACTGCAAAAACAAGCAATTGATATTAGTTAATTTTTCTTACACTCTGTTACGATCAGGCTAAAGGTTAGAAAGCTGGAATATGACTGAAAATTGTAACGCCATTAGCCAGGATTTGAACCATTGATCTTTAGCATACCATGGAACCTTGAATCAAGAAATATCGGCACATTTACTGCAAAAAAAGAAACCGTCATCTATAAAAAGATTCACATATCACCCCACTCAATATGAAAAATTCAAAAACATTTTTAGAGAACAAAAAATAGCCCTGGCCCCAGAGAATCGTTTCTGAATCCAAAATCTTCTGAAGTCACACTTAGAAGACTCAATGTCAAAAGATATAAAATCAGGCATATACAAAATTAACTGTAAGCAACGTGACGAATTTTACATAGGCAAAACAAAAAGAAACCTACAGACCAGAACCAAGGAGCACAGGAACACTTCAGAGACATCAAGCACACACAAGAAGAGAAATCTGCAGTAGCAGCTTATTTTTGGCAAGAACACTCACGCGCACATGCACATAGATGCACACAGACACACACAGACACAATGCCTTTTTAGGGATCAGATCGATATCTAGTTAAAACATAAGCAGCCGGTAGATCATTGTCACGAAATCAAAAACTTGCTGCTAATAATGTGGAAACATAACACAAACATTTGGTTGGAAGGTTTATTGTTTATTTCTGGTTAAGTACCGTTTATTAGATTTTAGGCTTATGTTAGTCTTATGTTGGGTTGTGTTTGTGCCAGTGAAAATGTAACAAGTTAACATGACAATGGGAACCAAATTGGATGTATTAAGGCCATACAGAGGGGAACATTATTATTTTACAAATTTTAGTGTATGTCATACTTTTCTATGTCCTATATTTTGCTAGAACATGCATTTATGCAATTTGCAGTATTATGTTATGAGCTGTGAATAACAGACCCCCTATTCCATAAAACTCTATATTTCTATAACTCAACACACTCTCAGTCCACAATAGGCCTAGTTATCAGATTCTACTGTAATAGTGGAAGTTAAAACAACATATGCTATCTATTGTAAATAAAGCATTTCTAGTTATTTTCCTTTTTCTTTCTTTTTTAAAGATGATGCCTGTATAGAAATAGTGCTAAATAAATGACTAAGCCCAATTCTGCAATTACTTGAGCTAGGTTATACCTTAATGGTCCAAAATGTTTCAGAAGAGCTTCGCGTGTGTCCACACTAGCAACATTTGCTAACGAAAACGGCCGCAGATCAGGAAACTTGGCAAATGCAGCTTTCTGAAAAGTTCAAGTCAAGGTATTAAAACAATGTTTGTGATCATGTTTTAGGTAAGTGGAATAGAAATAACATTTTAGCAGAGATATAGCTGGCCTATTCTTTAGTATATCTCAGAGAAAAGGAACTGTAATGATTTCTTAAAAGCATAAATCTTCATAATTCATTTAATTTAGGAATCATTAAAAATTAAGTTTTTAACACAAAATCCATACATTGGAAGAAATTATGTCCTATAAATTGGAACATCTACCATTTAAAGCAAAAATCATACTAGTTTGGCCTTCTTAAAAAGGGGAAAAGTAAACAATACTACAATCTCTCTAACAAAATTATTAAAATATCCTGTGAACATTCACACAACCTCCTTGGCATCACATATAAAAGGTGTCCCTGAATTTGTACATTAACTCTTCAGAGTTCTATTAGATGTACAAACAAGAGACAAAATGTTTATGGCATACAATAAGTTTAATAACTCTCAAGTTATAGCCATGAAAATGTAGCCAATTAAACGACCTGATATTGCATCACAGTTTAGTGCTACACACTTGTCCATTAGTATTGATATACCATTCGCTCTCACCAAAGCGGCCCAGGTTCGATCCCAGGCAACCGCATGTGGGATTTGTACTGGACGAAGTGGTGCTGGGGTAGCTTTCCTCCAGGTTCTTCAGTTTCCCCTGCCATCTCATTCCACCGGTGCTCCATCTTCATTCCATGTATAATCAGTGTCACTGCCTGCGGCGCCGTATGTAGTAAAAGCGGGAATTAAACACTACAAAGAGAGCGGATCAGTATTGATAACACCCACACAGGCTGGCTTGGCTACCTGCCAATGTTACCCCTCTTTCTTACAAACACTATTTTGTTGTTTAATGACGCTGTCAATTGCCAGGATCACATCAGCGTCGCCGGTGTGCCGGAATTTTGTCCCGCAGGAGTTCTTTTACATACCAGTAAATATACTGACATGGAGCTGTCGTTTTTAAGCACACTTAAAAACCATCGATCTGGGCTGGGTTTGAACCCGCGACCTTGGGATCAATAGGCCAGCATCTAACCAACTGAGCCACCCAGACCGACTCTCTTTCTTACAGTCTCATAGTTGTAGCAACTTGTAACAAAGAATATCTTGGAAGTTATTAATGCTGCAAAAAATGTGTTTTGCTTGTTCCATTTATATTCTATCTTCAACATCTATGTCATATCAGCAGCTTTGCCTTTGAAACAAGTGCTTATGGCAATGATGTTCATTTGTTTACTTTTGGTGTTGCTCTTCAGGTTATTTATTTATATTCATTTTAAATTTTTATTCACACACATTCACACTTTTTTTCATACTTCCAGATTCTAGAGAGGATGGGGAATAATCCTCCCTAAAGAAAATATTGCACCCTCCAGCCAGGAATCAAACCCAGAACCTCTGGGTTTGAAACTAGAATGCCCTCCACACAGGCAGTCAAGAAATGTCATTTCACATAAATTGTAGCTTTACAAAGATCTAAATTTTTTGTACAGTAAGACATTGTCTATCTCTTAAAGCAGATTCACAACCATCTGTCATGGCAACCATAACGACAATGACAACAGACAGCAAGGCGGCACTCAATATTTTGGTTTACAACAGTCCAGAAATGAGAATGACAAGATACACATTCATCAGCTTATTGATAGAAAGTGGAGGTCAATATTGCACATTGGAAATTCATTTGTTTCTAACTGACCAATGATATTTTTTCTAGCTTGCACTAGAGAGAGCTCTAGCAGCTGCTTCATGGCATGCCACCTTGAATAATTTCTACAGTAAAACGTCTAATATGCACAATATGAATCTAACATGCCATGCCTGGCAACGGGAATGGAAAGTTAAAACTTGGTTGTCTTCTTTCCCATTCCTGGGGCCCAGGAAATCTTCCCATTGGTTGTGAACACTCCCATTTGAATACATGTGTTTAAGCTTTCTTGCTCTGGTTATCGCTACCATTGCCATTGGCTTACTTAAAATATAAAAGTCATTGAGAATGAAGAGAACTTCATACACAATTTGAAGAAAATTAACATATACATTTTATTTGTCATGCAAACATCTTAAACATATGGTATTTTTGTAAAAATGGCACATGCCATTTTTCAAGAAATAACATATAATAAAACATCTGTCAAGTAAAGAGTAGTTTGAAACAAGAGAATTTCTTAAACATCTTCCTGTTACATTCTTGGAAAATGCTGAACTGAAATGCAAAGTTTGGTTAACCAATTTCTTGTTTTTCAGTTACACTGTTAACAGACACAGAAAGACAGACAATCAGTTGGGCAGGAAGACATGCACACAGGGTTGGACAGATGGCCAAACCTTTTTCTAAAAATGATTGATTTTGAGAGGTAGAATTGTAACTGAAAATCTCAATGCAATTGCAGGGATTTGAACCATACACCCTCCACTTACCAGGCAGGTGTCACAGTAGCTTAGGTTAGAGCACCCACCTGGTAAGCAGAGGGTCTGTGGTTCAAACCCAGCTGTGGCATTGAGTTTTTTCAGCTCCGTTTCTACCTCTCAAACCATGCCCACATATGGCTTGCGTGTTGAAAAACACCAACAGTAAGTTTGTTGGCATAAATGATTAATTTTGTTCATTCAGGGGACTTTGAAACATGTATTTCCAGTGAAATCTTGATAATGAATACATGGGTGGAATGCAATACTTCCTCTATTCACTATGAGCTATGCAGTGGAGGAAGTAGTAAATGTTGAACTTATATATGAAATTAAAAATTTATTCAGCTTTCATTTCTGAGCCATGCTTATATATAAGCTTACACACATGGATAGATTCAGGAAACCTTGAAATGTATATTTTTCTGTTGAAATTTTTGGGTATCTATAATTCTTCTACTTGGGACAGCAATGGACAAAAAACTTCAGAACAGAATGTTTCTGTGGAATAAATTTTAGCAGAAGTAGATGCATCTATAAGAGCTCTTAATTTTAATATGCTTTACCTGTAAAGAAGTAATCCTGGAGTAGTGTATCTGGGTCATGTCATGATCTGTTAGTGGATCACCAGTCTCGTCACTGATCTCGAACCTGGAGTAGAACTTCAGCATATCCAGTAACTGCAACACAAATTCATTAACAGGTGAAATATCGATACACAAAGAAATGTGACAAAAGACAGTCATCAAAACAAAGCAAGAATACAAATTGGACGTATGAAAACCAGCAAGACTTTCTCTACACATTGTCATTTCATTCTACTGGGTGTCTAAAAAAAACCCGACAATGCTTAGTATGTTGTATGGGATGGCAAACTGATTGATTTTCAGATAGGAACCGCTGTCCGGAAATGTATGGTTTGGATACTGGAGACCGTCAAAGGTTGATAAAGAACGGTTGTGACAATTTGTTCACATTCGTTTTGGTATCTTAATACGGAAGGTATGCAACCCTTTAGCCATTTGTGTACTGGGGTGAATGAACTGAACATAATAACATAATAAATTCCTCCATGGAGTCCTATGTGCCCATCCTAGTGCATTACTTATGTAGTTTCCAGTACAGTAACATTTTAACTGCAGTGCGTTACGTACCAGTACACAGCTGCTGAAATGTACATGAGCTCCAGGACACTTTGATGTAAATGTGCGGAATCATCTCAACGTTGCATATCCAAATCTATGGATCAGTATGTGGACCATTTCCATGGCCAGTATGGTTCCCAGAACTGACACCTCTCAACTATTTTGTGTCGAGTTGTATGAGGAGTATGGTGTAGGGCACTCCTGTAACATCAGCGGAGGACCTAATACCTCGAGTCCACGGTGTGATTGAAAATCTTGAAAAACAATCATACCTTTTGGTCATATGCATTAGGCTTAGCACTGCCGATACAGGCTGGAATGACATAAGAGGTACACAAGTGGAAGCCCATTTGTAATATAGACTGCTCGATGTTGGGTTTATTGACGAAATGTGTAAGTACACCCAGCTCACATTTCAATGTGCTACAGCGTCCAAACGATACATTTTCATACAGGGGTTCCTATTTGAAAACCAATCAGTTTGCCGTCCCTTACAATATACTAAGCATTGACAGTATTTTTTTTTTTTTTTTTTGACACCTGTACATTACTCTATATGTACAAAATAATATCAACCATAATAAAGATATTTATCTACTTAGGTAATGTGAACTCAAATCACATGGAAAATATACAAACAACATTTAACTGTTTACACTACAGGAACTGCTTTTATTATGGAATGTACGTTATGGATTCCTGCAAAAATAGGGAACTTCTCATTTTCAAAAGCAGCATTGGTAAAATCATCTAGAAACATCTGATGTGTTGCACTCACATGACTTTCTCTACTTTTGTACTAACTATTCTTACAAACCTTTATTCCTCTATCTTCTTCATAGTAAAGATAAACATTTGCAAAAATTATCTTATTGCTGATTTTGTTGCAGGTACAAGGGGAAAATAGGAATACAGTAGGCTTTGAGTGATAGTCAAACCTTTTAAAGCTTTGAAATTACGTTCTCTTTGCACAGCCAAGAGATAAAATGAATAACAACCTTCCATTTCAGAAAAGTTTGACTATTTCAAAACTCATACAAATAACAAGGAATATCTCCGAAATGATTCACTCCACAAAAAAATACATTTCGACATAAGTTGTGTGTTTTAACGAGATCTACATTTTTTGTACAGTAAGATTTGGTCTATCTCTTATGGTTTACCAGTTATGCAAAAGTCATCCAGAGTAAACAGGACTACATAGGCTATAGCCAAAAAATTCAAAATATACATTTCATTTGCCATAAAACTATCTTAAACATGTGGCTTTGAAGTACTAATGCAAGAATATGAAATCACAAAATCAAGGCTTGCATGAATCATCAAAGAATAGTTTTAAACAATGATAGTAGAAGAGATGTGATAAGAGATGAGAAAATAACAATAGAATTCTAGAAGAGAATACAGAACATAGAACACATTGAGAGACAAGAGATGATACTGTAAAATTTTGAGAATAAGGTTTCTTGAGATCATATGGGATGATAAAGAAAGGTGGTGCAGCAAGAAATACTGGATTTTGACAGTTGAGATGGAAGAGAAAACCATGGATGTGAACAGGATCGTTCTGTCTTGCACATCCCTTGAGAGGCCTGGGACTTGAAGATTGCCCCCAAACCAGAGGACGAAGGGTTATAAGGAGCATATTCCCTGCCATGCACTTCGAGACTCCCGCCGACACTTACAACCCTAAAACGGCCAAACAGAATGGACGCTGAAGTGAAAGAAGAAGTAGTGAAGTGCAGAAAATTCGGGAAAACCCCCGAAAAAACCCATGGGTTAAGAAGATTGCCAGGGAAACCCTCGGCCTCCCGAATGTAGGCTACTGGCCAGGGTTGCCAACCCGTACGATAATTATGGGGGCATACGATAATTTTAATGTTTGTACGATGGTTGTCAACCCGTACGATAATTATGGGGGTGTACGATAATTTGAATGTATGATAGTTCGATATCGGCGAAATATCATTTTCACTGGTTTGTCACTCCAGCGAAGTGAAACTAATTACAAATAACACCACTTTTGTCCTCATTGTCTGTCTCCTCCCCATAGCAACCATTTCCAACCCTACTAAGTCTGCTACCGTTTATCCTCTTATTGCCAGTGTGCCCAGGTCTGATAATCTCAATGAAGAAGGCACTGTTCAGAAAATTGATGATCAATGTAGAAAACTCGGAATACGTGATATTCCTTGTGAAACAAAGAACATGCCTGAACCTGACAGTTTCTGGAATGCTGTTAAACATATGTCACCTTGGTGGAAATACTGATTTCAAAGAACTAGCAGCCTTTGCATTATCAGAGGTTTCCTTGCCCTACAGAAGCACTTCTTGTGAAAGAGTTGTTTTTTTTTTTTTTTGTTTTTTTTTTTTTTTGTTTTTTCTAAACTGAGTTTAATAAAAACCAAAGTTAGAAACAGATTGGCACTAGATACGGTAAATGAACCCATTTTGCCGTCTCAACTTATGAAAGAACGTGGTAGATCTTAAAATTTGCAAGTCACCGAGAAGATGTTAAAGTTTATCTCAACAACAAATTTGTGCAATGCTGCAACGGTTGAGGAAGCTGAACTTTCAGATGAATAGTGCGAGAAACATAAGTGTTAAAGTTGTAATATTAGTTGAGGTCATCAATCTTGTAAGAGGATATAATAAACATCATTACTCTTATATTTTCATAAGTATTATACTGATATTTTTATTGTTGTAGCATTTGCTTTATGATGTACGATAATTTTGAATCAAAATCTATAATTTTGAGTGGTTGGTACGATAATTTTACTTTTAAATGTTGGCAACCCTGCTACTGGCGCTATCGCCTGAACCATCCCGCTCGGTGCAGGGATGATTTATGTAAGTACTAGTTATTAGACAGGAAAACACAAAATAAATTAACAATAATAATAAAATAATAGCAACAACAACAACAACAACAACAATAATAATAATAATAATAATAATAATAATAATAATAATAATAATAATAATAATAATAATAATAATAATAATAATAATAATAATAATAATAATAATAATAATAATAATAATAATAATAATAATAATAATAATAATAATAATAACAATTGAATATGATCTGCAGCACCAATGCAGTCCATAATAACATAAAGTAGCGCATTTCCTAACTAGGAAGTTTGGTTTTATCACTACAGCGTTCGTTCGATTACGCTAGGACATCAGACTGAAATTACGGCTATCTAAAACTAGCGGAGTCTAATGCGCAATCAAGGAATACGTAAAAATGAAAGAAGAAACGGGGATCTGGTTGGCCATGATACCAACGTTTTAGATCTTAGTGAAAGATCGCACTCATGAAAGGTTGGTACAAAAGAACGAAGGCTATTTGAATTTATGCTATATACGAGCTTCTGTTGTTTCCTGTTCCTGCAATGGCAGTGCACTCAGCACTCCTAGCACTCCCATTTCCACAGCGCCAGATTTTGAGGGATGAGAGATTTTGAGGTGCGAAGAAACGTGACAAAAAAGTTGAGACACAACAAAAATAAGTTTTTAAACTACTGTAACGATTCGATTTTCAAAAATAGGTGCTAAATCCCGCAATTTAAAGCACAAGGAAGTTAAGCTGTACCTACCACCAACCAGACATTGTAAATGAGTTAACTACAGGCCCGTAGCCAGGACTGAGCATTAGGCGGGGCTCCAGATTTTATGGCGGGGGGTGGGGGGGATAAAATAACTTTAGAAAGCAGATGTCTTACTATCACATAACTTTCCCTACTCACTACAATTAACTGTTCTTTCACCCAATAGCCGTGTGTAGGACAAGGTTCGAAAGGGTAGAATGAGACTGAAGAACTCAATGCCATAGCCGGGGTTTGAACCAAGGATCTTCCGGCCTCCGTCCGTCCGTCTCCCACCGGAAGATCCGTGGTTTAAACCCCGGATAAGGCAATGAATTTTTCAGACTCATTCTACCCTTTCTCTACTCACTCTTGTACGAACTATACTTTCTTATAAATGCTTGTTCTTCTATTTATTTCACGTTGACATAAACATTTGCAGAATTTATCTTATTACATATTTACTTGTAATTACAGTGGGGTAATCAAATGCTTCAAGGCCAAACGCTATGTGCTGGTGTTGAAATTCCGTTCTCTTACATGTCCGAGAGAGAGGGAGAAAAAGATGATTTTTCATTTGAGTATTCACACCAGTAACAACGAATACTTCGGAAAAGATTAACTACACAAAAACAAATGTATACAACATACATTGTGTGTTTTAACGATAGGTATCTACACTTTTTGTATCGTAAGATGTTGTCCAATTCTAACAGTTTACTGGTTATCAACTAGTCATCCAGAATAAAGAGGACTTCAGAGGCTATTTCCTGAAAATTCAAAATCATTGCACTCATTTTTGACATATGTGTTGCACTGCGTTTTAGAGGCTTCCTGAGCGACCTTGGCTGCCAAGAGGTTTGGATATTCGGCACGCATTGTTACTATTAATGCATCAATACATATTTATTTTAGTTCTTAAGTTATTATTGAAATATTTCTAAACCTTCAAAACAGGAAAGGACAAATGGAGAGTCTCTCAGTACGGGCAACATTTTTTCCAACACGAGCGTTGCCCGACCTTGCCCCTCTCTGGCTAACGGCCCTGGTTGACTAAGAAAAAGGCAATGACAACTTACGGAGAGGGACTTAGCACCTCGAACGAAAGGCGATCTTTAGTGCCGATGCCTCTGATGGGGCACCCCTCGGGAGGATGGATGAGGCGAACGCTTCCTAAGGGCGGCCGAGACGTTGCCACGATAGTTAGAAGCACCCCGACGGAGGCTGGCTTGACTCCCCTACTCTCGTCTTATGTGTATAACTAGGATAACTATCTGAGAATTTAAATATGTTTAAGTTATATCTGTAGAGCGAAATGTGTTACACCTTCTTACTGGGTGGTGCATGAGTATTTTGTTTTGAAATTTATTTCATTCCAGCAGCTCTTTTCCTTAGAAAGAGACCTTTGGGGAAGAGTAAGAATGAACCATTTTTTTTCCTCTATTTTTTGTGATTTTTTAATATATTTTTCAAGCATTTTAACCGCAGCTTAAACTTCAGGTAGCCGAAAATGGTGTTACAGATGCTGAACCGATATCCCCAAAGATCTAAGAGTTGTCACATTTCATCCTTCCCGACAATCGAGAGTCACTACAGCTGGGAGTTCGTATGTCAAGTGTTTACCTAGCAAATGAACTAAACATATAAAAATGCGCAGCCTTAATGTGGAACACAGTAATCAGAATGGTGTTTCAGACAATTGTACGACAAAATGATTGTACGAAAAAATATTCAACACGGAGCTAAACCTATCATTCAAGCAACCTGCAAATGACTTGTGCGATGCTTTTTTTTTTTTTTTTTTTTTTTTTTTTTTTTTTTTTTTTTTTTTTTGTGAATTAATATCAAATTAAGGCAAATAGATCATGAACAGGACTGGCAACAATTAAAACCTGAATATGAGGCACATTTAGATGAAGCTGCACTGCACTAAAAGGAAAAGTCGACTGAGAAATCATCTGCATTAGAAAACACTGTAAGACTCTCCAGGTGACCATGACAGTGACACTGTTACTTTTGTGTATTGTTGTTAGTATTAAGTCATTATTATATATTATAGTGCTTTGGTAGTTTTAAAGTGCATGCAAGTCCAATATGATTTTTATTTAGGTGCATTATAATTCAGGGGTACAAATATGTAATTCCAAAAAACATGTTTAAAAGTTAAATAAAAAGTATATTAAAATATGACACATCGTCAACATACAGTATCCTATTCCGCGTACAATTTACAACACAATCTTTTATATCAATATTCTTCTATGAATAAGGCATAAATATCCTCAAATTTATTATTTCTGCTCTCCTGCAAAATTGTGATTTTTTGACTTGCACTTGCCTCTGAGGGCCAAACGTATTTAAAATGTTTTGCCAAATCTATTTACAGGACAACATTTTGCAACGTGAAACTAGTTTGCTGCCTACAGATCAGAGCTGACGAACGTTACTCAGCAGGTGTGAACACATTCCCCTACTTCCCCTCTCTTAGTGACCCCGAAAGCGGAAAAGCGGGGAAAACAAAGGGAAAACCCGTTCTAACTACAGCGATGTGACAGACTGACCCCCTCCCACTTGCTATAGTCCAAACTCCGCAACTTTTCGTTCTCTACAGGTGTCCCAAAAACATCGACAACGCTTAATGTGTTGTGCGGGATGACAAACTCATTGGTTTTCAAACAGGAACCCTTGTCTGGAAATGCAGTTTGGACGCTGTAGCGCCCCGAAGTTTGAGATGAGTGTACGTACACATTTAGTCAATAAACCCAACATCGAGCTGTTTACATTACAAATGAGCTTCGAACGGTGCACCTCCTAGTCATTGCAGAGCCTATATCGCCGGTGTGAGCCTCACGCACATGACCCAATACGTGCCATTGTCTTTGAAGATTTTCAATCGCTCTGTGGACTCGAGCCATAAGGTCCTCCGCTGACGTTACACCATACTCTTCATACAACTCCACAGAAAATAGTGGAGAGGTGTCAGATTTGACGATTGTGCTGGCCATGGAACTGGTCTACCTATACCAATCCATTGATTTGGATATGCGACGAGGTGATTCTGCACATTTACATCAAAGTATGCTGGAGCTCAAGTCGGCCATTTCAGCAGTGTCGCACTACTATTAAAAATGTTACTCTACTGGAAACTACACAAGTAACGCAGTAGGATGCGCACCAAGGACTCTATGGAGGAATTTAGCGCATGCGCAGGAATGCTCAGGTTGTTCATCCCAGTACACAGCTGGCTAAAGAGTTACATACCTTCCGTATTAAGATACCAAAACGAATGTTAACAAATTGTCACAACCGTTGGTTCTCAAACTTCGACGCTCTTCAGCGCCCAAGCCGTGCATTTCCGGACAGTGGTTCCTATTTGAAAACCCTTCAGTTTGCCATCCCGCACAATATACTAAGCGTTGTCTTGGAGAGCTATGTCACGTGTAATGTGAGGTTTCCGCCAAACTTCTGGGCAGAGTTCAGCGTTTCGACATGCCGAACAACAAATTCTTGCGAACCAATGGGTTATTTTATATGGATCATTCTAATATTCCTATTTTTGTAGAAGCTCTAAAGAACATCCAAACTAAAACATATGTGAAACTCAGAATTCCTCAGCAAGTCACAAAAAACAACCAAAGGAAAAGAAGATTTCTTAAGCATGAAGAACTGCATCACCAGGTTAGAGTTCGTAAAGGTAGTTTCATTTGTTTCTACCAACGTAAAGGTTAAGGACATACCTTTCACTATGTCATAGTAAAGCTCCAACATTAATAGAAAGGCATAATGTTTGCTGTATGACTTCCACTTAATAATTGTATTAATGTTCCGTATGCCGTTCCGTTAGAAACGGGCTGTAAAGCCTTGAAAATGTTTATTTACGTAAAGTAGGATCACAGATGTTTACGCTTTTTAAAAACTTAAAACACACACATGGTTTTACCATTTCAACTGTCACGATTACGAAAGCTTAAAAGGCTGAGTGATTGTACATATTATTTTTTCCAATTAACAAAGACGTTATTCATGCGATATGTCGATGGTAGTGCAGATTCAGTGGGCACACGCCCCACTGACATCATTGCCCGGAATTACTCGCACAACACATCACGCCGTCAGCAAAACAAGGCGAGCTGGATGAAGGGACGCCTGCCTGCCTTATCGAGATTATTACGACTTGTGCATTACAAGTATGCCAGATGCTGGCGCCAGACGGGGATGCAAATTACCATCTCAAATTAAGTGCGCTGAACATGGTTAGTTCTTGTGTTTACATTCCACCCTTCCAATACTACGCTACTTGTTAATGATACACGTGTAACAAGAGGAGCTTTATTTTGCAAGTAGCAATCCTGCGAGCAAAATAAAATCACTTTTAACCCTCCGTTTGTCGCTAAGGGCCTGGGAGACCCCCTAAGTTTATTTAAACGTTCTAGTTTTCGAACGAACGCACCTACAATTTGTTTACCAGCTCATGGTCCCATGCAGGAATGCAGGCAGCCATTACGTTAGTAAACAAATGCAGATAAACAGTGATGTGTGAAACAGAAATTGTGCTAACCGCGTTTGCGATGTTGCCAACCTTGGAATGTGCATGCATGCTAGTTAAAGCAAATAACTCGCTAAAATAGTACAATTATGTCATTTTCAGTTCACGCAGTACATTTAGCTTATAAAACGTAAACGATGTTTTCAACTGCTCCGTGTTTCTCCCACTGGTCATTTTCTGCATTTACCATATCTTTCAAAAACATCGCCAGTCTGTTTCGGTCTTAAGTGATACATCGAGCGCTATATCGTGCAATTCCTGTAAGGAAGGCCTGTTATACTTCATTAAGGGACACTGGGAGTGAAATTTGAAAGTTCCACATTTCTTGATAGATGTTTCTGAAATTTTTTTAAATTTTTACTGTGTTTGTATTTAAATGGGAATAGCAGGTACACTAAATTTCATTGAAATTGGATAATTCATTTATGATATATAAATTATTTTATGAATTTAATAGGCACATTTTCAAAATGTAGCTCGCGTCTATTGACTTTTCAAAATTCATTTATATTGGCAGAACTGATACTCTAAAACATGGGTAACAATTGTATGAAGAGATATTTCAAATACGTTTGCTGATTATGCTGTACATATTTTTTTAATAACAAAGAAAATTTAATCTTAAAAATTGCTGATTTTTTTTCATACAAAAAGAATGTTTTTGGAATTCCTGTTAATGATAACATCAATATTGAATCATAGTTTTGTTTAGCTGCTGTTTATGAATACTTTTGGAAATGTTCATTGAATTTGAAGCAAAACTCAGGCGCGACCTTCTTTTGGAATGTGCAGAAATGTAGTTTTGAGAAAAACAGGCTTTTATATAGGAGCATCCTGTGTACGTTAAGGGAAGAGCGCTATTTGAAAGGGCCGTAATGACTACATGGAGTGGGGGATATGAAAAATGTTAGCTGATCCAAATGCACAGGTGTTCCAGGAACATTTTAAGGTAAAAAAAAAAAAATTTCGGCTTTTTGACAATTTTGACCAAAATTTCACTCCCAGTGTCCCTTAAGTATTCGTTTTACCTTGTTCCAAGTTAGTTCTATGGGGTTGAGATCACAGTGTATGGGGGCAAGTAAACCATAGTGTGACTCAAAACCAAAAATGTCCGCTTTAAGAGCCTCGTTAGGGTTGTTTGACTCAAGCATCCTATAAAGATCTGTTTACATAGAACTGTCACTCTGAACTCCATTGTTCTACAATCACAATACCATAGCAGATTTCACAGCACTCCTAGGCGGAGGATTATCTGCTTCTACTTACTTTTACCATTACTTACGACACAAAACTAGTGACAAGTACGATTTTACAACTGAAATTAAGAGAAATTAGTTGCACGTAAGCATAGCGCGAATAATATTGGAGGTAAGTTGGCAACATGACCAGCAGAGCAACGTTGTTTACAAAACTGCGTGGAATGTCTCTCCCCTGCCCTTCACTCCCCTTAGACCAAGAGCTGGTAAACAGTATGCAACCGCCTGACTAGAACACCTAATATTACACCTTACTTGACTGTTTGATGCAGCGAAAACCATCGACCACTTGTGGGTCGATCTGACTCTGTGCACTTACCTGCTCTCGATACATATTACTGACATGTTTTTCCTCGTGAGTTGTGCAATATTGTTTTGTCATTGCAAGTAGTATGTTATACTACTTCTCACAGGAGTATGATCCACAAAATACGAAGAATTTGAAAGAAGTGCATCATTTACCTTGTGATAATTATGTATTATCCGTATGACAACTTATATGAATCAGATCATTGCAATTCTGAAGATAAGCTGAAAATGAGATCATTATATTCAGAAACCGATCATAAAGAAGAGGATGAAAGCAACCTATGTCATAATATGTAATATTCAAGGCGTCTCAAAAGATGTATTTCCAGTGAAATCACGGTATGAATTTTTGGTGGAACACAATATTTTCTCTATAGTTATGTACGCAGAGAAAGTAAACGATAATGGGTAGGGAAATTAATGTAAGTGTAACACGTTTTAAAGCGGAGACGATCGCTGTGCTATATTACAAGGATGATAATGCGATAATTGCCAGTCTATACGCAGAAGAACTATATAGGTGATTTTCCCCAAGGACTCGCATGAATATGCTAAACAAAACTATGTGTAATATGACAGACAGGGAAGGTCAAGGATTCCGAACTACAATTCCTTTTTACTTCATGACGTAGTAGATATGTGCCATGCATCACACGCCCCACGAGCAGCCCCGAGGAACGAACCGCGCCCAGCTGCAATTCTGGAGTAAACACGCCACTTTGATAACATGATGGAGACAAAAGCTAATTACGATACCATTTAACGCATTCCATCTAAGAAAACAGGAAAAAACTCTTTTGAAAAATTAACCTTTACCAGTTTTATTTTCTCTACCGCTTACCCATTGCAGAGAAATTAAGTATGAAATGCAGCTTATATCCAAGGACTAAATGATAACTTGCGGAAGAAGACTTAGCACCGAAAGGCAATCACCTGTGTCTATGCCCCCGACCTCCCGAATGCGGGTCACAGACGATAAGGGCCACGACGGTGCATTTTCCCAGTTAGAAGCACCCCCGGCGAATGCTTGCGCGTGGTAACTGCTGTTCTCGGCGATAGGTGGCGTTTGGGGGGCCGCTGTCCTCCGTCGGGGGGACGCCTGTGCGACATCCACTGGACCCACGGAGCATCAGCTGCGGCTGGGGGGGGTGGGGGTGGGGGACACCTATGCGACGCCGGATCCGCGGTTTGTGGTGGCTGCTGGGCAGGGCCTGGCGTCGGGATGAAGATATCTCAGCACTTGTTAGGGACTTCCGCGCGTCTCTATAACTTGTGCAGCTGCAACCCTATATATATATATCGGTCTGGGTGGCTCAGTTGGTTAGACGCTGGCCTACGGATCCCAAGGTCGCGGGTTCAAACCCGGCCCAGGCCGATGGTTTTTAAGTGTGCTTAAAAACGACAGCTCCATGTCAGTAGATTTACTGGCATGTAAAAGAACTCCTGCGGGACAAAATTCCGGCACACCGGCGACGCTGATGTGATCCTGGCAATTGACAGCGTCGTTAAACAAGAAAATAATTTTTTTTTTTTAATTTATGCAACCCTATAGCACCCAGTGGTTCAATCACTTCATCCCTACCTCCTGGGCGTTGGTAGCCGCAATAGTTCTGAGTTTGTCACAGTACGCGAGGTGCCCCCTCCTTGTTTACCCTATACACTACAGCATGAAACAAAAGTTCGATCCGATCCCGCTTCTAAGAGGATTGGATCCAAGGATTCAGTTCAATCTGAGTTCGTCTTTCCATGCAGCACTCAATCCGGAATAGCTCAAATCGAATTGAATTCCCCATGGAAACGCAGTGTATGACAGTCTGTGTTATGAGTAGCAAATGACAATTTAGTGCATCGAGTATTTATTTCACAGTCAATTGCTGTGCATTATAGCCAATAGTACTACTGCGCCAGCAGTTACAACACAAACTAGAAGACAAAACACTTTCGCTTCTTGTTGAATATCAATGGAGAGTTAATACATAATTCATAATCCTACATTGCTATAATTCGGCACCCAGCCAAATCGATAATTAAACCACAGAGCAGCTGCTTTGCTGATTATTTATACGTGTGTAATTAAACGTAATAAACTTAACTTGGCAGCGGAGGAGGTGCATAGTTTCTTGTTTATAATTTTATTACAGTGTATTAAACATTTCATAACATTTGTTTATATATAAAAAGTTTAATTGTTGGAGGTTATGTGCGACACACAGCATAGAATTTTCTAATCCAGTTGCTTTAGGCTAGGAGCAATTAAGGTTTGCTGTTAAATATACAAAGAGAAATGAAAGCAGCATATTTCATGGTGAAATATATTTGTTGTTATCCCATACATTTTAAATAACATATGTACAGTTTGTTCAACAACTCGTGGTCCCTGGGAGGAATGCAGCGAGCCTCTAATCGCGCTTACGATGATGTTGCCAACCTTGAAATGTGTATTCACGCTAGATCAAAGCAAAGAAGTCACTCACAGTTGCGGAACTTAAATGTTACTTTTAGTTCATGCAGTATGATATTTTCAACTACGCCGTCTTTCTCCCACTGATTATTTTCTACCTTTTCTATATGTTTTCAAAGAAAAACTGCCAGCCTGTTTCGGTTACAAGTGATAGGTATACCCTCGAGCATTGTATCGTGCAATTCCTGTAAGGAAAAGTCACTCTAACTATTCGTCTTGCCTTGGCCCAAGCTAGTTCTATGGAATTGAGATCACCCATGAATGGGGACAAGCAAACGACAGTGTGGCTCAATGAAACCCAAAGTAATGGGCGTCACGACGGGGGGACAAGGGGGGGGGGAGGGTCGCGGCTCCCCTTGGAAATTAATGAACTTAATGTGCAGCCAGTTACTGACTATTAGACTATTATTTTAATTTTAATGTAAAGAAAAATGTTTATTTAGCACAAATTAATACGGTTAACCGCTACAAATACTGTAACTTTTGACAACAAAACAATGAATTAATATTGTTTGATTCCAAACTTCCAAAATGCCACCGCCCCTCCCAAAAAAAAAGTCTGCCGACGCCCATGCCCAAAGTGCGTTCGCTTTAGAAACCTCTTTAGGCTTGTTTCAATCACCCTATAATATTGTTTACACATGGAACTGTCACTCTGAAACCCTTTGCTCTGCAACCACGATATCGTAGCAAATTTCACACCATTCCTAGGTGGGGATTTATCTACTTCTGCACTACTCTTTTCTTTGCTTCCGAGATAACGCTAGTGACTCGTCCAATTTTTAACTGAAATTAAGATATTAGCGAGCAAACATAGCGGGAACAAATTGGAGGTAAGTTGGCAACCTAACCCAGCAAGCTTATCTATGAAGTTTACCTACAAAACTCGGGTTACATAACGTGGAATGCCTCTCCTCTTCCCTTCAGTCCCCTAAGACCATGAACTGGTAAACAGACAGTATGTATAAGGCTAGAAAATGCTGGTGCTGTAGCTACTGTGAAAAATCCAAAAATATGGAGTGAAAGAAGAATGTCATGGCGATAAAGAAGAAAGCTGCACCGCTCAGCATGCCTTTAAATTAGTGTGTAGACATGACTCATTTCATTATTGGCAATAAGCGCCTGTTCTTCAAAGAGCTAGCAGACGTAGTAATATTTAAAATTATTATCTCAAGAGGGAAAATGGTTCAGCTCCTCAATCTCTTAACTGGAGTCAACTGGCAGAAAGCGAAACATAAATTACTGAGTTTACTTTGCCTTTTGTAGCTTCGTAAACAGTCCGCTGGGAAGCTGGCGCCAGAACAATGTGCAAAACACAACTCTCTGCATAGCATTTGTTTTTTTCGGTAGCTAAAAAAAGAGAAAAACAACGTTCTAGTTAGTCTGGTTTGTGTTCGCGAAAAAGCTCTCACAAGGAAGTAGACATGCGAGTGTTATGTTTCGCTGGGAATGCCCAGACTGCTGTTCCGCGTATCATGACTGCCATATCCCGAACAGAGGGCACTTGCAGAAACTATACGCAATCTAGCGGTAACGTGTGAAGCTTCTATACAGAAAGCTCTGGGTTCTTAGTAACGTTTAACGCTTGTTCTTAGTACCGAGGAGCAAAAAAGTTCCGAACGAGCTGCGCGGTGTTTTGCCTGTTCGCCTTTCCGGCACTCATTGCTGCCTGCCGCTATCATTGGAAGGCGCAGATGAAACCATACATTTTTAAAACTAGGCTTTACTTACCAACTTTACAGGGTTGCCAACCCGTACGATAATTATGGGGGCATACGATAATTTTAATGTTTGTACTCATGGTAACAAACCCGTACGATAATTATGGGGGTGTACGATAGTCTGAATGTTGATAGTTCGATACCGGCGAAATATCATTTTCACTGGTTTGTCGCTCCAGCGAAATAAATTAATTACAAATAGCGACATCACTTTTGCCCTTATGGCCTATATCCACCCCTCTAAGGCAACGATTCCATATCCTACTAATTCTCCTACCCTTTATCCTCTTGTTGCCAGTGTGCCCAGATCTGGTAATCTCAATGAAGAAGGCATTGTTCAGAAAATTGATGATCAATGGAGAAAACAAGGAATAAGTGATATTCCGTGTGAAACAAAGAACATGTCTGACACCTGGCAGTTTCTGGAGTGCTGTTAATCACATGTAGGTGGGAATACTGCTTTCAAAGCACTGGGGGAGTTTGCATTGTCAGTGATTTCGTTGCCCCACAGAAACGCTTCTTGTGGAAGACTTTTTTTCTAAAGTGAGCTTAATAAAAGCCAAAATTAGAAACAGATTGGTGCTAGGTAAATGGACTTATTCTGTCGTCTCAGCTTATGAAAGAATATGGTGGGTCCGAAAATCTGCAAGTCACTGAGATGTTAAAGTTTATCTCAGCAACAAATTTGTATAATGCTGCAACAGTTGAGGAAGATGAAGTTTCAGATGAATAGTGCGAGAAACATAAGTACTAAAGTTGTAATACTGGTTGAGGTCATCAATCTTGTAAGTGGATACCACAAACATCACCCATCCATCAGTGAAAAATATTGGAGAGCAAGAGGATTAATGACTTCATTGTCAGAAATCCAGCATTAGCTAACAACATTTTCATAAGTGTTATGCTGATATTTTCATTGTTGTAGCATTTGGTTTGTGATGTACGATAATTTTGAATCCAAATCTATAATTTTGAGTGGTCGGTACGATAATTTTACTTTTAAAAGTTGGCAACCCTGCAACTTTATGAGAGGAGATACTGAAACTGGCCACCGTCGTTGTCCATACATTTTTGTCCCTCTTTAGGAAACTATCCATCACTCGCCGTAGTGTACGTTGAGAAATGCTGGCAATTTTCTGGTGGATATTTTGACTTAATTCTTCCAGGGTGAGTTTGTCTTGTATACTTTATGTTTTAAGTTACCACAAAGATAGAAATCGCAGAGGGTTTGGTCGGGGCACCGAGGGGGCCACAAATTTCTACTATTATTCTGACCTGAAACACACTTTCAATTGTTCTCATCGAAAGATTGGACGTATGAGCTGTTGCAGAGTTTTGTTGAAAAAAGGCAAAATCACGTTCCGTCTGTTAATTCTCTAAAAAAAGGGCGCAAAATTGTATTCATGTATGTACGGGCGTCAACTGTTGACTAGAAAAACTGGCCCTATAATACAAAACCTAATATTCCTCATGTAAAACCCCTTCATGGCGGAAAAATGGTGTATGGTGTGCCATTAGCGGAGAAAGATTTCTCACAGCCCCATTATCCTGGGGCGACTTAAAACATAGTGTACAAGACAAACCCACACACACTGGAAGAATTAAAATATCCGCCGGAAAATTGCCAGCATTTCTCAACGTGAACTACGGGTAATTATGGATAGTTTCCTAAAGAGGTGTTAAAAATGTGTGATTTCATCCGCGACTTTCTATGATAGCGGCAGAGGCAGCGAGCGCCGGGAAGGCGGCCAGGCATTGCTCTCCCCGTGTATGCAGCACGAGGTAGATACTGACTGTGATAAAACATGAAATAATAATTGAGAAAGGGAATTTGGAAAGCATTTGCCAGTTATATGGACTGAAGAACAGCTAAAACACACCTCAGCCAGGATAACGGCCCTGGCGGGGTTTGAAACGCAGATCTCTCATCCCTTGTCCTTGTCTTAACGACATCGGCTATTCTTTTCGATGTTCCGGGTTCAATTCTCAGTGGACTCTGACCTTGGTTTTCTTCGCGTTTTTCCCAGGTTGGTAGGCGAATGCTAGGTTGCTTTCTGCAATGTCACGAATTTTACTGCCCTCCTCATTCTCCAACAGGCTATAATGTTACAGAGTCCAGTGGGGGTGCAGTTTGCATTGAAAAACTGTCTGCTGACTTGCGCTGAATGACGAACCTACAGGCAGACCTCTCCTTGGGGAGGGAGGCTCAAGTGCGCAGTCCGCCGGCGTCGCATTCTCACGCCTGGAGACGTTAGGGATCCCATTTGAGCCGAACCTGCCGCCCCGTATCTAATCGCCTTCTGCATCCTTCCCTTCACACACTCCTCCTTAACCCTAATAATGCCAACCCTTATTACAGAACTTATATTACCAAAGGGGAGGGGGGTACTATTTTATGGCCACCAAGGGTAGCAAAATATCTGAGCAGTTTTTAAAACAATTTTAAAACTGGGTGTTATGTCGTCATGTTTATAAAGGTCATATTTAACGTTGTTTAACTATCTTTTTTTTTAACTTTTTTACATGAATCACATATCGACAGAGGGGGGTTACTTTTTAACCACCTTCACATTTCATTGTTTCTCCAAAAGGCTAAGAATGAAAACTTCTAAACAATTACGCAATTCAGCTCTTCTAATCAAAAAGCTAAAAGACAAAATTTAAAAAAATTACAGAAGGTGAGCATAAAGTAACCCCCCCCCCCCCCTGTTGATACTGCCTGGGTTAAGTATCCCATGTACTGCCCTAATGACTCCGCACCAAATCTACTTCATCTACATTGTGTGATCGTTATCTTCTGAAAATACGTTTCTAAAAATAAGATATGTGCACGCAACATTGCTGGCTTATCGTCTTAGCAAGCATAGGGTATAAATTAGTACTGGGACACCAAAAATAAGCGTTTATTTCATTGTTGCATTATTTAATGCAGATACGCAGAACTTATCTGCCGGTGGACTGGGAACAGAGCTAGCTGTAAGCGAGCAACGCTAGCCCATCCTATTGCGAGTTTTACGTAGGCGGCCCGGGTTCGATCCCAGGCACCCGCGTGAGGTATTTGTGGTGGAGAAGCGGCGTCAGGGCGGGTTTTCTCCGGGTTCACTCGCCACTCATTCCAGCAATTGCTCCATCATCACCTTTCTATTCATCGTTTTCGCCTGCATTTCATGCCATCCTCTTCCTCACTATCATACCCGGTGCTGGCCTGACCACACGTTTCCAGCTACCGGTATGGGGTTTCTCTTCCGTTGGGAGACCTGGTCCGGGGTGCACTCAGCCTCGTTAGGTCCCCGAGGAGCCAACTGAGGAGCTACTAGACTAAGAAGTAGTGACCCCCTGGTCACGAAGCCCGCATAACCGCCCAGAAGGGCTCGGGACGCTGACCACGTCTCACCCTCCAGTCCTGCACCCCACTCATGATGCCTGTAGTCTGCAGAGGTGGGGATGCCGCGGCCGGGCGGTAGGCCTTCCCGGTAAGGAATGTTGCGCTGGGGTTTAGGTTTAGAAATAATACATATGCATACGAGGATGCTTCCCAAGCAATTTTTTCCGTTGTCCCTGTTAATGTTTGGGTTTCCCAGTGAGAACAAATGGTCTTACGTGCAAAAACTTTCAATTAGTTCATAATTTACTGCGTGTGCGCGCACACACTGTGTATGCTTATACGTACGTGAAATGTGCAATATTTGCATCTTAATCTATAATTAAATCAAAATGGTTTATTGCCGTGGAGGCTTACCGCACCTCAAGCAGGAGAAAGAGCGTAGGTTATCATTTCATTTATAATACAGAAATTATGCACAGTTATTTGTGAACTAACAGCAACATGTCTTGTTTTTCTTTAGCACAGTAAACTACATTCAATTTATGCACATATTTACTGCTCTATATTGCATTAGAATTAGGACTTATGAACAAATTTTACAAATGCTGACATCCAAATGTCACTTAATATTAGGTCCATAAATATCATCACTACCATCTGAATTTTCTTCATAACTTTCATGTTCGGCATATAATTCATTATTAATCCCGAATGCTTATGGCATTGCCAAACTCTTAATTTGCTTCAAGATAAATCAACACCAAGTCAACCCTAAATAGCAGTATACAGGGACTGTATTTATTGTACGATATTACTGGTATGACCCAGCGTAAGTGCAAATGTTCAGAAACCTCATCAGGAATACGATTACACCAATTTAATTTTCATATATTACTACTCGCACACTTTATATTGGGCTCTTAGATGGTGTTGTCGTCGAAGACTTAAACAGGACTTTTGGTCTTTCACGCAGGCAGTCGCATTTTAAATTATATCATAGAAGGCTGTCAGTTGAGGCAAATAGCCAACAGCTAAACTAAAAGTCTAAAAACATGGCTCCTTTTATTATTTACAGGAGTTTGCGGTATCGATGCTGAATCTGCTTCAGACATTTAGTGCTTAAAATTACTGTATGAAATCGTTAAAACAAAAGTAAATCGGTATGACACAACAGAACAACAAAGTAACGCGATATATTGAAATGCACAATTGGTGACACTGGAATATTGACAATGATGCTCAGTAACGCGATATAGTGAAATGTACAATTGGTAACACTGGAATATTGACTACGATGCTCAGATGTTACTTTGGCGAAGCACAAGCCGGTACACAAGCCTTTGTTGATTCAACCACACGTACAACGCGTAGAACAACGGACGCATTTTAGCAGAGTAGATTGTATTGGTGTTGGATAACAGATCGAAAGGATGGCAAAGTCTTCAGGATCTAAAATGCACGATGAAGGTCCAGGATTCGTCGGCATACGTTTCTGTCAAGAGTGCAACAACATGCTATATCCTAAGGAGGACAAAGAAAACAAGGTATTGCTATATTCATGCAGAAACTGTGACTACAAGCAGCTAGCTGATAGCAATTGCATTTATGTCAACAAAATTATGCACGAGATCGATGAACTGACTCACATTGTATCAGATGTCATATCTGATCCAACACTTCCCAGAACGGAGCAGCATCCTTGTCCAAAGTGTAAACACAGGGAAGCTGTGTTCTTCCAGGCACAAACCCGACGTGCTGAAGAAGAAATGAGATTGTACTATGTCTGCACCAAAGCTGTTTGTGCTCATCGATGGACTGAGTGAGAGTGTGAACCCAACAGTAAAGACTTAAAGCAATATATGTTATGTTTCTTACAGTTAATACAAAACAAATGTTGAGAAGAATTCACAGTTGTGTAAAACCTTTGTAACTTCGTATCCATTGCAATAATATGTAATAAATAACGCTTTTATTGTCTATCATTCATTTTTATGAAAAATCCTGTACACCACTAACAGAAGTTACTAGAAAATAAAGAGTTTCTCTACTACAGGTTTTGGTACAACATAATACAAATATTAATTGAAAAAAAAAAAACGCTGCCATATTTAATCATAGATGAATTACTGACCCTAAAAGGCGAGTCAACACGTCAACATTACCGTTATACTTCAAAGGGTGTAGGAATTATAACTATTTCCTGTGAAGTGATGCGCAATTCAGAATTGTAGGTATAGTACTACTTTTAAAAATATGTTTAACAAATATAGTCTGTCTGTATTGATGAAATGCATATCAAATTAAAGAGAAAATTGGGTTATAGAGGAATTATATGGTCCTTGCGTCTCACTTCACATTTCCCCTCCTTGCAACCTCCCACCACACCTCAGTACAGTAACACGTGACCCCCCCCCCTCCTTGCAACGTGGTTACCCCAAACCTTCATTCAACATACAATTCATATAATTGTTATGCGATTAAATGTGATTTTATATTTTCTGTTTCGGTATATGCAGTTATAAACTTAATGTAACTGACTGTTACAAATTCTAAAGCGTTTGAGAACAAGTTTACGAGTCATTATTGTCTGCTTCGAAGCCGCTGAATTCAGCTTTGAATGTAACGGTAATGTACGAGACAAACGACAATGTATATGAGAAGCACAATAATGAAACTTACAATTGTTTTTCCTCTCTTGTTCTCTTCCACAATAATATTAAAATATGCAAAAGTGCATAACATGGTGTGAAATGGGGATGTATACCTTAAAATATGTAATTTAAAACTTGGAAATTAAGAGCCCTTTCAGTGAAATTCGTCGACATTTTAGCTTTCTTTTCTAAATAGTAGTTAGGGAAACAAAACGTGTGTTGCCATTTTTTTTATCCATGCATCCGGTGATTTTTATAACTTCAATCCCACAGCCCTCAATTCGATTCTGCTCTACTGGACAGAAAAAAAGTATTTAACCGACTTCTCGCTTCTAAGGTATGCTGCTCACTCACGGAGCCTATTCTAAAAATTTGCGCGGTGTTTCGCCCGTCCGCATCCTTGGCGCTCGTTGTCGTCTGCCGGTATCATAGAAAGGTGCGGATGAAACCATACAACATTTTAAAAACTACTTTTAAAGGCTTTACATAGCAACTTTATGAAAGGAGATGCTCAAACTGGCCACCATCGTTGTCCATAAATTTTTAGCACCTCTTTAGGAAACTATCCATCACTCGCCGTAGTTCACTTTGAGAAATGCTGGCAATTTCCTGGTGGTTATTTTGTTTTAATTGTTCCCGTGTGTGTAAGTTTGTCTTGTACAATTTATGTTTTAAGCTACCCCAGAGATAGAAATCACAGGGGGCTAGGTTGGGGGACCGAGGGGGCCACAAATCTCTACTAATAATTCTGTCCTTTCAACTGTTCTCATCGAAAGAATGGCCGTATGAGCTATTGCACAGTCTTGTTTAAAAAAGGCAAAATCAAGCTCCCTGTCTATTAATTCTCTAACGAATAGGGGGAAATTGTATTCACTGACTCGAAAAAAACTGGCCCTATATCGCAACCTAAAATGGTGTATGGTGGGCCATTAGCGGAGAATGGTTTCTCAGAGCTCCAATAAGCGATTTCTATCTCTGGTGTAACTTGAAGTGTACAAGGCAAAAGCACACACACTCTGGAAGAATTAAACAAAATATCCGCTAGCAAAATGCCAGCATTTCTTGTATGTCCCATAATGTCTTCTTTAATATAGAGTGATGCATGACGAACTTAAAATACATAAGGTAGAAGAATTCATTAAGAAGTTGTCAGAGGACAGTGATAAAAACTCACACAAACACCGTAACCCACTGTACCTACGGAAATTAACACGTAAGCACGACCCCTATCACTTTTCGATAGAACATTATCACGAAATTACCCTGAAGTACAGGAATTCCTGGACAACTTCACATACCAACCGGGCTACTATGCAGGATAAAAAAAGAAAAAGAATGATACGACTACAATGAGGATGGTTTGCACTTACTTTATATTTTCCGAAGATGAGTTAGAATAATATCTTTATCCCCTATCCTCCATGGAGCTTGCAAGTGTGGATGTAACAGTGAAAGTGCGTATAAAAAAAATCTGATGTGTTGCACTCACATGACTTTCTCTACTTTTGTACTAACCATTCTTACAAACTCCTATTCCTATATCTTCTTCGTGTTAGTTAAAATAAACATTTGTACAAATTATCTTAATGCTTATTTCCTTGTAGCTGCAAGGAGGATGTTAGAATACAGTAGGCTTTGTGCGATAGTCAAATCGTTTAAAGCTTTGAGATTCCGTTCTCTTTGCACACGTAACATATAAAAAACTGAACAACGATGACCCATTTCACGAAAGTTCTAAGTTTTCCGAAACTCACACACATAACAGGGAATATCTCTGAAATGGTTCACCCTACAAGAAAATTTATTGAGACATAAATTGTGTATTTTAGTAAGATCTACATTTTTTGTATAGTATAATTTGGTCTATCTCTAACGGTTTACCAGTTATGCAAAAGTCGTCCAGTAAATACGACTACAGGGGCTATAGCCAGAAAATTCAAGATATACATTTCATTTGTCATAAAAATATCTCAAACATATGACATTTTAATCAAAATCGTTAGAGCCATTTTCAAGAAAATCAAAATTTTCGAAACATTTTCCATGTAAAGGGTAGTTTAGGGTGGGGCTATTTTCTTCAAAATCTTCGTGTCACATTCTTGAAAGACATTAAACTTAAATACCAACTTTGGTTTTTAACCAACTTTTTGTTTTTTGAGTTATGCTGTCCACAGACTGACAGACACACAGACTGACACAGACACACACACGGACCTTTTTCTAAAAATGCTTTTTTTTGGATTCAGGGGGCCTCAAAACATGTATTTCCGGTGAAATCTCGACATCGAATTTTTGGGTGGAATACAATACTTCCCCTACTTACCAGTAGAGAAAGTAATAACATACAAATGACGATAAACTACATCAACCTAACCTAAAAGTTCAACGAGCAGAGGCACCGTCAAAATGATTCAGTCACGCCCTTAATACAAGCATAGCAGGGCTATAGAAATAACACCACTTTCTTAACGCCCTTTACATTCCTTCCTTTCTCCACTCACAAAATGATTTTCATTCTTCATCATGTAGAAAACCAGATTTGTCAGAGCCCAATGAATTCACTGTGCTCTGAGCATTCATTAGAATGTCTTCAGGAATAAATATCTCTCTTTTCCGCACACATTTCAATTTACAACGATACTATTTATCATCCAGTTTATTATCTGCGAGACAACAAGCATTGGTGCCATTATGTTCCCACCCAGCAATAATAGAACTGCATGTTTAATTAAAATAATTACTCTGATATACGTTTTAGTAGCGGACAAAATATTGTATGCCACATGAGATTAAGATATATAAATACCTTCGTGACATTCAACAACTCGGCAAGCCTCGGCGATAAATTTTTCACTCAATAGTAGTAGCGATTAATGCAATAAGTGGATAATCTTGATAATTATGGCACGAGCGACAGCGAGTACGATAATGTTCACGAGTATCATATTCATATTATCCAATGTTAGATAGAATGTTTTATGCAATCTTGGCATTATAAATTATTAAGAAATAAATCAGTAAATAATTCGGAATCCATAACTGACATAAGTGCAGGCGCGGCTCCTCAGGGTAGGCATTGCCTACCCTATCGTAATACATCAACAAATAATGTTTAACTATGATTCTGCATTTTATCATTTGAACCGTCATTTTCCCCTAAATTGCAGTTCAAGAAAAGTTTTCACGGTTATAATGACCAGCGCATGGTCAAATCCTTTAATCTCAATTCCGATTCATCAAAACTGCGCTGCGTGTTTGAAACGCGCGGCAGAAATGATACGCATGGAACCTGGGTAGTGGAGAGCAGGCTAGCTTAACCTCTGCCTGCCCGGCCCCATTTCCTCAGTACGAGGCCCTTGAACAGGGATAAGGAAACATTCGGTCTGTATATTCACTCCGAGCATGCGTAGACGCGTCTGCCAGCAGTCCGAACACTTGCCTGCCCAAATCCGAATTTATGCGACATTTTCCGAACAGTCATACTCCACGAACGAAGATCTCAGAGATCTGCATCGTGTCGTTATCTCTGTGTAATACCAGTATGACCGACTTAATTAGTGAACTATTACAAATTTCGCTTTCGCGGCGCACTGACAATGAAAAGAGGAGTGTTTTAGCTATTTAACACAAAGCTGCAGTCAGACAATTTTTCAATTTCTTAATCTATTTTAGTCATGGGCGTCGCGAAACGGGGGCAAGGGGGTCCACGCCCCCCCCCCTTGGAAGTTGGTGAACTTAATATGCAGTCAGTTACTGACTTTTAAACTATTATTTTAATTTTGATGTAAAGAACAATTTTTGTTTAGCACAAATTAATACGGTTATCTGCAACAAATACTATAAATTTTGACAGTGAAATAATGATTTAATATTATATGATTGCAAATTTCCAACATGTGCCCCCCCCCCCCCTGGAAAAAAGTCTGCCGACACTCGTGATTTTAGTTTTGGCGGTAATTCGTCCGTAAGTCACACTCATTCACTCTGCTCTTATTAAACAACCAAACAATATATTGTTTGCGTTATCCGCAATGACTTCGCCCCCTATATTTCGGATAAACGGGGTTTATTATTATTATTATTATTATTATTATTATTATTATTATTATTATTATTATTATTACTACTATTATTATTATTATTATTATTATTATTGTTGTTGTTGTTGTTGTTGTTGTTGTTGTTGTTTGTTGTTACTGTTGCACTTTGCCTACCCTAAAATTTTGACTGCGAGCCGCCACTGCATAAGTGAGAGTACCTTCTTATGCTCGTAAACAACATGGTAATGTATTTAATTTGCTATCACCTGGTGTGTTGAACTGATAAGCAAAACAACCACTTTTATGCATTCCCTTCACGGGAAAGAATCAAATAGTTCTTACACACTGTGATATTGCCTACTTTCTGCATAGCATGGTACTTATAAACTGAGATCTTAATTATTCTATATTTAAAATATACTGTCTGTTCACTACCTCATGGTCTAAGGGGAATGAGGGGCAGAGAAGAGACATTCCATGCAGTAGGTATAACCTTAGTTTTGTAAACATCCGCATAATCGTTGTTCTGCTGGTCATGTTGCCGACTTACCTCCAATGTTATTCGCGCTGTGTCTACTCGCTGCCTATTTCTCTTAATTTCAGCTGTAAAATCGTACTTGTCACTAGTTTTGTGTTGGAAGTATTGGTAAAAGTAAAGTAGAAACAGATAATCCTCCGCCTAGCAGTGTTGTAGAACAAAGGGGTTCAGAGTGACAGTTCTATGTGTAAAACATATCTTCATAGGATGCTTGAGTCAAGGGACACTGGGAGTGAAATTTGAAAGTTGTACATTTCTTGATAGATTTTTCTGAAATTTTTACTGTGTTTGTATTTATATGAGAATAGGAGGTACACCAAATGTCATTAAAATTGGATAATTCGTTTAGGATATATAAATTATTTTATGAATTTAATAGGCACATTTTCAAAATGTAGCTCGCGTCTATTGACTTTTCAAAATTCATTTATATTGGCAGAACTGATACTCTAAAACATGGATAACAATTGTATGAAGAGATATTTCAAATACGTTTGCTGATTATGCTGTACATATTTTTTTTAATAACAAAGAAAATTTAATCTTAAAAATTATTGATTTTTTTCATACAAAAAAAAATGTTTTTGGAATTCATGTTAATGATAACATCAATATTGAAGCATAGTTTTGTTTAGCTGCTATTTATGAATACTTTTGGAAGTTTTCATTGAATTTGAAGCAAAACTCAGGCGCAACCTTCTTTTGGAATGTGCAGAAATGTAGTTTTGAGAAAAACAGGCTTTTATATAGGAACATCCTGTGTACGTTAAGGGAAGAGCGCTATTTGAAAGGGCCGTAATGGCCACATGGAGTGGGGGATATGAAAAATGTTAGCTGATCCAGATGCACAGGTGTTCCAGGAACATTTTAAGGTAAAAAACAATTTTCGACTTTTTGACAATTTTGACCAAAATTTCACTCCCAGTGTCCCTCAAACAAACCTAAAAAAGCTCTTATAGCTATTACTCCCTTCTTCTATTACTTTCATTACCTGTACTTGTAGGAGCAATTACCATACTACTAACTGATCGAAATGTCAATACTTCATCCTTTGATCCTGCAGGAGGGAATGTGAAATTGCTAGACTCAATTCTTCCTCAATTGTTATGACGTTAATATTGGTTATTTTGGTTTTGTTGGGCCACACTGTCGTTTACTTGTCCCCATATACGTGTGATCTCAATCCCATAGGATTAGTTTGGGCCAAGGTAGAATGAATACTTAAAGAAATGCAACATGTGACTTATTCTTGCAGGAATTGCACGATATAACGCTCAAGGATATATCACGTAACACCGAAACAGATTGGCAGTGTGTTTTAAAGATATAGAAAAGGCAGAAAATGATCGTTGGGAAAAAAGACGGAGTAGTTGAAAACATTGCTTACGCTTTATCAGCTAAATATACTGCATGAACTGAAAATAACATTTAAATTGTGCTATTTTAAGCGACTTCTTTGCTTTAC
The DNA here is from genome assembly GCA_030765045.1 of Tenodera sinensis. Taxonomy (NCBI): domain Eukaryota; kingdom Metazoa; phylum Arthropoda; class Insecta; order Mantodea; family Mantidae; genus Tenodera; species Tenodera sinensis. The sequence continues at coordinate 16,075,010 of CM060963.1, forward strand.
TCTGGCGTGAATGCGCATTCTTAGTTTGGCAACATTATCGTGAACCCCATTAGAAGCAGTACTGATGCTCGCGATATCATTGTTTATCGGGAATTGTTTACTGATGTAGTGGCTGCTGCATTCCTGCCAGGGACCTTCAGCTGGTGAACAAACTGTAGAAGTTGTGCATCTTCCTTGGTAGCGGACATCACAAATTGGTTTCATCTTCCCTTTATACGCCACAACTTGGACTATTGCTATTACGTCATTGATCTAGGAAATGTGGCATTGCTCTTATTGGCATGGGAGCCATAATGAGCCAATTGTGCCCGATATTGAATTGTAACAGCCCGTATATAATTTTAATACTTTATGGGCCTGTATTACAATCTCCGGTTACTAGCCACGGTTTGTTACCTCTCAGTTATCGCTGTTAGGCTCGGTGCCTCGTATTACGAACTCAATTTAACTGTAGGTTTGTTACCCTGAAGATTATGATACCCTGAGAGCAGTTGGTAACATTTTTCACTAGGCTTTCGCTGTGTTTGCAACGCTATCTCGTGGGTAAAGCACATCACAGATGTGTGGGATGGTTTGAAGATTTGTACACATTGCATAACCTAAAAATAGCTTCTGTTTTATTCACTATTCATTCAGAGCCTTGAAGTGCTTTGAAGAAGCGCAAAATCGTTGTGTCCACAATGAATAAAATGCAACGTTTACTATTTAAAAGGTAATCGCTCTGCCCACAATGAATAACATGCAACGTTAGTCAAAGATAATCTTATTCCGCGTGTTTTTGAACTGGTGTACCTACATATTGTATAGTTTTCCGTGTATTTTCTGTTCGCAAAATGTGTAATTTGCCATGCTCCGTTTATTACATTTGCGTTCGTTAAAACGTGGTGCCGATGTAATGAAAATCGCACAAAACATCGTATTGTTTGTATCAATCCACTACACTTATGGGGCTCTAGAATTATATTTCCATAACCTAATGCCCATCAAGATATACCTACAATTTATGTTGGTTTAATTTATTTCATTTTAAGAATGTCAGGAATATACAAATATGCTGATATAATGTTATATACGTGCTGAAAACTGCCATTCTGTCGTAAGTTTATATTCGATGCCTTATTTCCGCTAAAATTCCAGATGTCGAAGCTTTTGATAACCTGTATCTTTGTTGGAACTCTTTGATATTCACTCCTCGAAATTATCTTTGCGCATTCTGAATCTCTTCGCTCTTGTATTAAATACTGAGCCAGCATTTCATCTTCAGAGTCGCTGTGGACATACAATTGTGATAGGAGGTACGCCATTTTGTGTGTGAAACACGAGTAAACTCCAAGTTAACGCACTAACCCCTACTTAAGGTTGCGGTTAGTGTACCTCCAGAAATAACTCTCAGTTAGCCCTTAACTGAAGGTCGTAATACTGACATACGGGTGTAACTTCAAGTTAACTGTTAACCGAAACCTTAACCGAAGGTCGTAATACTGACATACGGGTGTAACTTCAAGTTAACTGTTAACCGAAACCTTAACCGGAGGTCGTAATACTGACATACGGGTGTAACTTCAAGTTAACTGTTAACCGAAACCTTAACCGGAGGTCGTAATACTGACATACGGGTGTAACTTCAAGTTAACTGTTAAGCGAAACCTTAACCGGAGGTCGTAATACTGACATACGGGTGTAACTTCAAGTTAACTGTTAACCGAAACCTTAACCGGAGGTCGTAATACAGGCCCTATATCATAAATTACTATTATTTTCCGTTTCATTACGTGACTTTCCCTTAGCTGTGTTCCAAGTTACGTCCAAGAACTAGTGTTGGTTACAGAACTAATGAGACTGCTACATAAAACATTTGTATAATGATTTCCGATCACTTATTCTCCACCTCAGAAGCCTGAAGAAGAGAATCCAGAATCAACACAAGCAACCGTAAGCTTCTGCGTATAAAACTAAGAGAGAAAAAAGAGAACAGTCAACAAAGACAAGTGCAATAACAACAACGCAAAGAAGAAAATAAAAAAGAGGCGGGCGAAATACCATCACATTCACAGTTAGCTTGTACAAGTGTAAGGAATGTCTGTGGGACTGTATCCTCGTAAATCACTCCACAATAAAAACAATTACACGACTTACACCACTTGCATATAATGAGCACTTTCATAAAGTAAACATAAACCAGCTGCTTCTCTGCCTTACCATTTTCTTTGTTTGCTTTTCTTTCTTTTTCTCTTTTTTTGTTTTTCGCAGTCTATTTTAACTTTCTCTACTACGCCTAGTAAGGGAAGTATTGTATTCCGCCGAAACTTTCGATGTCGAGATTTCATCGGAAATATGTTTTGAGGTCCCCTGAATAAAAAAAATTGGAAAAAGGTCCACGCGAGCGCACGTGTGTGTGCGTCAGTGTGTATATGTCTGTGAACAGCATTACTCAAAAACGAAAAATCGGTTAAAAATCAAAGTTGATATTTAAGTTTAATATCTTTCAAGGATGCGACACGAAGATTTTGAAAAAAATTCCTCCAACCTAAACTACCCTTTACATGGAAAATTTTTTGAAAATTTTGATTTTCTTGAAAATGGCCATAACGATTTTGATTAAAATGCCATATGTTAGAGATATTTTGATGACAAATGAAATGTATATTTTGAATTTTCTGGTTATAGCCTCTGTAGTACTGTTTATTCTGGATGACTTTTGAATAACTCGTAAGCCGTACCAAATCTTACTATACAAAAAATGTAGATCTTGCTTAAATACACAATTTATGTCTAAATTTCTTTTGTAGAATGAACCATTTCGGAGAACTTATACTAATGTCAAATGGAACATTGTTATTCATGTTTTTATATGTTAACTGTGCAAAGAGAACAGAATTTAAAAGCTTTAAAACATTTGACTATCGCTCAAAGTCTACTGTATTCTAATATTCCCCTTGTACCTACAAGGAAATAAGCAATAAGATAATTTGTACAAATGTTTATCTCAACTAACACGAAGAAGATATAGGAATAAGAGTTTGTAAGAATGGTTAGTTCAAGAGTAGAGAAAGTCATGTGAGTGCAACACATCAGATTTTTCTTCTGGGTGGAGTGCAATACTTTCACTACTTATACCTACGTATGTGGCATAAGTCCATGCAATTCTTACTAAACACTAATGGATAGAGAAACGCGTTTGACTGATTGTGTTCGAATCCTTTGTAAATTCCAAGTACCTGCCTAACCTAACTTGAACTCATTTCCACAATCGCTAATTGAGAAGGTTGCCATGTTGCAGACAGAAGGGAAGGACAAGATAATTTATGATGCAGGAAAACAAAGCGACCCGGTGATTAGGTTTCATGTCGAACTGCAGCGCGGCGCGGCGCAGCTAAAAGGATTATCGTGCATAGTCAATAAGCAACTCCTGTCGCTAGGATAATGAATATTCCATGTACGCATGATGGTTATCGTGAACCACTGATCTCCTCGGATTAGGCCAAGGAGGAATTCTTCTCAAAGGCCTCGATGGCCCAGTTCAATCTGCTTACAGTTTCCCCACAAACCTTTCCCACTGGACGCAAACAATTCACAGAAGTTTCTCTACTCGTATCGCTTATTACTTTCTCTACTGGTAAGTAGAAGTATTGTATTCCACCCAAAAATTCGATGTCGAGATTTCACCGGAAATACATGTTTTGAGGCCCCCTGAATCCAAAAAAAAAAAGCAATTTTAGAAAAAGGTCCGTGTGAGTGAGTGAGTGAGTGTGTGTGTGTGTGTGTGTGTGTGTGTGTGTGTGTGTGTGTGTGTGTGTCTGTCAGGAAGATTTTGAAGAAAATAGCCCCACCCCAAACTACTCTTTACATGGAAAATTTTACGAAATTTTTGATTTTCTTGAAAATGGCTCTAACGATTTTGATTAAAATGTAATATGTTTGAGATATTTTGATGACAAATGAAATGTATATCTTGAATTTTCTGGCTATAGCCCCTGTATTCGTATTTATTCTGGATGAATTTTGCATATCTGGTAAACAGTTAGAGATAGACCGAATGATACTATACAAAAAATGTAGATCTTGCTAAAATATACAATTTATGTGTCAATAAATTTTCTTGTAGGGTGAACCATTTCGGAGATATTCCTTGTTATGTGTGTGAGTTTCGGAAAACTTAGAACTTTCGTGAAATGGGTCATCGTTATTCATTTTTTTTATATTTCACGTGTGCAAAGAGAACGGAATCTCAAAGCTTTAAAAGATTTGACTATCGCACAAAGTCTACTGTATTCTAATATTCCCCTTGCACCTACAAGGAAATAAGCAATAAGATAATTTGTACAAATGTTTATTTTAACTAACACGAAGAAGATATAGGAATAAGAGTTTGTAAGAATGGTTAGTGCAAGAGTAGAGAAAGTCATGTGAGTGCAACACATCAGATTTTTTTTATATCTATCCTACAAACTGTTCTCATAATGGTTTCATCCTTTATTTGGCTTTAAGTACATGAGGGGTACGCGAGGTTGAAGCGATAGTAACATCTGATGTGTTACACTCACATGACTGTCTCTACTCTTTTACTAACCATTATTACATACTCTTATTCTTCTATCTTCTTCATGTTAGCTAAGATAAACATCTGTACAAATTATCTTATTGCTCGTTTTCTTGCACGTGCATCGGGAATATGGGAATACAGTAGACTTTGAGTGATAGTCAAATGTTTTAAAGCTTTCAAATTCCGTTCTCTTTGGACGCCTACCGTATAAAAAAATGAATAGGGATGTTCCATTTGACAGAAGTAGAAGTTCTCCAGAACTTATGCAAATAATAAGGAATATCTCCGAAATGGTTGACTCTACAAAAAATTATTTGGGCATAAATTGTGTTTTAGCGAGATCTACACTTTTTGTGCAGTAAGATTTTGTCTATCTCGTACGATTTACGAGTTATTCAAAAGTCATCCAGAGTAAACAGGACTACAAAGGCTATAGTCAGAGAATTCATGATAACACATTTCATTTGTCATCAAAATATCTCAAACATATGGCATTTTAATCAAAATCGTTAGAGCCATTTTCAAGAAAATCAAAATTTTCGAAAAATTTTCCGTATAAAGGGCAGTATAGGGTGGACCAATTTTCTTCAAATTCCTCGTGTCGCATCCTTAAAAGACATTAAACTTAAATACCAACTTAAGAAGGTTAAGAAGGCGGAATCCAGTTTATCCCCAGGAACCCCACTGAAACGCCATTTGCCATTCACACATATAAACCAGGAAACAAACGCAGATGACACTCAGACACATGCTCTCTCTATCTACACGGGAAACATGGCATGTGTCGATGACGTTAATATGGTCTATTAATATAGGTACTCATTAAACAAATGAACTGCTGTGGCAACCAGTGCACTACTTCACTGTGCTTCTATAGGTTAATGTTACGATGAACGCTGCACAAGGTAAGACACACCCACTGTGGGTAACCTTCATTTGTCAGCTTGGATATCATCGCATCTCGATCTGCGAGAATTCTAGATACTTTAGTCAACAAGGTTGTTAGAAACATCAGATGCTTCTTTGTTGTGAACATCAGACGCTCCAATACGGCCGTTTTTCAAAAGTTTGGAAACCCATAACATCTAGTTTCCAAAGTTCTTGCTTCCGCTTGTTAAAAATAATCTGATGTGATACATTCACCTGTTTTTCACTACTAATGACAAATGCACATAATTATATACGTTGTATATCATCATCGAAAGATATAGAGCAGCGATGCCCAACGTTTGCGAAAAAGGGGAGGTTGGATTTACCTACGTCCACTACACGCGAACTTTGACATTCTTTAACACTCGGACGTGCATTGTGTTGCAGTGGAGGGTTGGTTGCATATATCTTGCGTTTTATTTACGAAAGCACTTTCAAATCTTATACGATAAACATCTATTCATTAATGACTTCTTTGGTACTGCTTACGTTAAAGAAGCCTATCAATATTTGGCGACAAAGTCGAAGTGCATACCTTAGAAGATACATCAAGTGATCGTCGCGTAACCTATTGCGATACTTTTAGTATAGTTCAATTTGGAGAAAATCTGTTCATAAATATATGTAGACCTATCGACATAAGCATTTTCAGAAAGTATCGCATTGCTACTTTTCTTGTAGGTACAAGGGAAATATGGGAATACTTGCTTTACGTGATAGTCAAATGTTTAGAGCTGGTTAATATGCGCTGCTTTTGAAATTCCGTTCTCATTACAGGGCCAAGAAATAAAAATCGAATAGTATATGCTTATTTTAGAAAAGTATAAGTATTATGAAATTCATAAATAATAAAGAATATCTCGGAAATGGTTCACTCAAAAGGAAAATGAAGTATTTGATATAACTAGTGTGTTTTAACGAGTTCCACTTGCTTTATTCAGTAAGATTTTGTCTCTCTCTTACTGTTTACCATTTGTGCAAAAAGCATACAGAATGAAGAGAACATTCATAAAAACTTCAAGGTATGAATTAGAAACTGCCATGGAACCGCCTGTTTGAGCCTGTCACTGGATACTGACTGCTTGTGAGTCTAAACGCCACGGGCGTAATTCACCCTCCGACTGAAAGAGGTGCTGGGGAATAACAGCTAATTACGTAAGTGTCTTCAAAGAGACATGTTTGGACATCACTGATTCCTAGACAATTGCCTATCTCGGCGTCACAAAATACTTGTTAACGCTTCCTTGGGCGTAGTGGGCATTGTTCCTGCACATTCTGTTCATGTGCCTAATCCATTACATCATCATATAAAGATTCTATATTTAGCTCCTCATGCTCACGTCTGAATTCTATCTTTTTGTTTTTTCAATGGAACCTAAATTTCACAGCAGCAAAATACTGTGAGGATTGCCATGACTGTGGAGTTTTATTTGTGTTTCTTTCCTTAGTTTATTTTTAAAAAGTTCTCTTATAGTTCCGCAGTTTATAGTTTATTTTAGAATAAATATTCCTTTCTAAATTTAAGTTAGTGTCACATCCTAAATATTCTGAAATTCGATATCTATTCCAGACGTTGACTTTCAAGAACCATTTTAGATACACTGGAGTTTTACCTCTAAAAGCCTTAATGTTTATTTTTGTTACTCATATCCTAAAATCTTGTAATTCACATATAATAGGGTGTATTCGTATAGTCATTTTTCTACCAGCTTATGCCATTAGTCTGGTAGTTATTGTGAATATGTTCAATGCAAAAGTTAAAGGAAAACACTAACGTTAAAAAAACCTAGAGTTCGGAGAGTAAACACATCAGTTATTCCTCAAGATAAAGACCCCCTTAAGGGCTATACAAACGGGGGGGGGGGGGGACAAAAACAACCAGCAACGTGAGAAAACAGCATTTAAATGTTTATCCTGGTAGCCGTGGTCGCTAGAACGTGTTTTTGTCGCTCCGCCGCGCTGAGGATCGCGTGTTCGAATTCCGCCTCGGGCATGGACGCGCGCGTGTGTAATATTTCATCCACTTGTTAACTAAACCTGCGTTTGAGTCGTTGGGAGAGGGAGCTTTAACAGATAGCATAAAGGATTCCGGCGTGACAATAGGTTACGGTTTATATTGTTGTTGGCCTGTCTGTCCGGTAACAATCGAAAACATGCCCAGTTTTCTTATGTTAAACATTGTGTGAGATCAACGAAACAACTTATTCTTGAGTTCGTATGCTTAGTGTTTGTTCCACCTGTGATACCTTCAGTAGCGCCAAAATTATAGTCAAAGTTAAAATTGTGGATTAAAATAGATGATTCATTCACTACTAATGGAACTAATATATGGAATATTGTTATACGAATTTAGTCCACCAGCAATACTTTTTCTTTCACGAGATAATTACGTCTTGTCTTTGAAAAACTTGGACAAATTAGGAAATATGTGTTGAAGTGCACTTAGCTTGCAGGTCTTTGGTCACTGTATCCACACAAATAAAAGCTGTGCATGTTTTGCATATAACAAAACTTGCACTAAATAAAAAGACGCAATCTGAAGACAATAAGCTGATTGTCACAAACGCAAGCATTTATTCGGTTGTGCACTGTTAAGCAATTAGCACACTTTATAATAACGGCTCAACACAACTAGGGTCCTTCCCTGTTTAATGATGGAAGCGAAGTATGGTCTATGAGGAGAACAGATGAAAAACGAATAGAGACGGTCGAAATGAAATGTTTACGGTGTGTGACAGATTATACAAACTGTATAAGAAAGTGCAGAATAGCCGAAGAATTGAAGGGAAAACGCTCAATGAAAAAATAAAGCTAAAGAAAATAGAGTGGTATTATCGTGCACAGAGAACGCCACCGGAAAGGTTTCCTTATCAAATGCCTTTGTACAAACCACAGGGAAGACGTTATCCAAGAATACATAAGGCAATAGGGAGGACTGAGGTCGGAGCGGGTCAATTAGCTGGTACCATCGTGTACAGAGACCGCCTCCCAAACGCAAAGGTGGCGCGGAGGACCCGGGTTCAATCTCCGGTACCGGCGTGGGGATTTTCTCCTACTGGGAGGTCTGGAACGGGGTGCACTCAGCCTCGTTAGATCCCGGAGGGGCCAATTTAGGAGCTACTCGATGAAATAGCTACCCCAGGCCATGAAGGCCGCATAACTGGCCAAGAGGATCGGAGCACTGACCACGTCCCACCCTCCAGTACTGCACCCCACCCATGACGCCTGTAGTGGCAGAGAACGCCAAGGAAAGGCGAGATCCAGGAAGACCAAGGACTCAGGTCGGAACAGGCTAACCCGGCATACCCACCGTCGCAAGCAAGTATGCCGGTCCAGCTCCGAGCCACCACGACCACTGCCGAAGCCTTAGGCTTAGATAAGACGGCACACAGCAGAGACCACACTATGCTTCACTGCAGAAGTAGTCGTGTTTCTGTTAATACGAGTACTCTAACCTCTCGTATTACCTCAAGTCGTTCTGGACAGCCTCTGTCACTTTAAACACACCTTCCTTTGCACATTATAAAATCCATAATGAAATAACACATGACTCTTCTTCGGTTAGGAACGCCATTGAATGCGTGATATGAGTAAAAATCTAATGTGTTGCACTCACACGACTTTCTCTACTCTTGTACTAACCATTCTTACAAACTCTTATTCCTATATCTTCTTCGTGTTAGTTGAGATAAACATTTGTACAAATTATCTTATTGCTTACTTCCTTGTAGGTGTAAGAGGAATATCAGAATACAGTAGGCTTTGTGCGATAGTCAAATCTTTTAAAGCTTTGAGATCCCGTTCTCTTTGCACGCTTAACATAAAAAAATGAACAACGATGTTCCATTTCACCGAAGTTTTTAAGTTTTCCAAAACTGACACAAATAACAAGGAATATCTCCGAAATGGCTCACCCTACAAAAAATTTATTTAGACATAAATTGTGTCTTTTAGCGAGACCTACATTTTTTGTACAGTAAGATTTTGTCTATCGCTTACGGTTTACGAGTTATTCAAAAGTCACAGGCTATAATCAGAAAATACATAACACACATTTCATTTGTCATACAAACATCTTAAACATATGACATTTTAATTAAAAGCGTTAGAGCCATTTTCAATAAAATAAAAAATTTCGAAAAATTTTCCATGTAAAGAGTAGTTTAGGGTGGGGCTATTTTCTTCAAAATCTTCGTGTCGCATCCTTGAAAGACATTAACCTTAAATACCAACTTTGGTTTTTAACCGACTTTTCGTTTTTTAGTTATGCTGTCCACAGACTGAGAAACACGGACCTTTTTCTAAATATGTTTTTTTTTTTTCGGTGAAATCTTGACATCGAATTTTTGGATGGAATACAATACTTCCCCTACATACCAGTAGAGAAAGTAAAAAGGAGATGAATCACTAAGATGGATCGCAACCTAGGAGTAAGATTAAGTCGCTGGCGACATTAATGTTGCCAACTACTGTTAGCCAAAACTCACCAAATCCTAAAGTCGCTAGAAGTTCCCTAAATGAAAATAAATATTATATGTAATTAATTGGTATTTGTATAATATTTAGTCATTTTGAAAGGAAAACTCACTTCATAATCAGAAGAAAAATAGATGGTTGAAAACTACGCGCGTTGTAACAATTCCAAAATGGACACGGTTCTTCCCCGCCTTATTTCACCACAATCATTCCATCTTTTTCTTCCCGTCATGGCGGAATAGCTTACAAAACAAGACGTTTGCAGCGACATACTGTCGTAAAAACTCAATTTTAAGCCTGGGACATCAAATTTCAGTTTCTCAAATCCTGACTTTAGACAGTCTTTTTTACATTGTATATTTAGAGATCGTACACACATTTGTTGTTTACATGGGATATTCAACAACTGACAGTATTAATGGTTATTTGTCATTATCTGTGACATGATGGCCTAAAGTTACGGCCTCAAAATGTGTCAAGCATACAATGTGAATCCTCTAGAATTGTCACTAAATCGTCATAAAAGTCAAACTTAGCGAGAAATTGCCAGAGTTGGCAACACTGGGCGAGATGAATAAAATGTATTTCTTGCGAACGCATTGCTCTCCTTCGCTTGAGATACTGGGTCTGGGTTGTCAGTTATCGTCACAACTATAGGTATAAACAGGACCTAATCAGGGAAAGATTTCGAAAATTCAAGCTGTGTCTTAAATTTCTTCTAGTTTGGTTTCTCCACAGTTTCAGCATTGCACGCAAGTGTGAATTTTAAGCGCGTTTCATTGGCAGAATATGATTTCATCAAGATGATGTATTATATGTAATATGTCTCAGCTTCCGGGAGTGCATATGGGGAAAACCACCACAATTGTTTGCATACGAGTAAGTCACAAATGTCGTGATCTATTAAACAGAGTTAACGATATGCCTCAGCATCAACAAGTGTGCATGAGGAAAACTACTGCAATTGATCACAAACATGACAAGTATGACCTTATCAACTCGGGGTTAACAGAGGACCAAATATCGATAAAGATAACAAGTATGAAAAGATTTTCCCTATAGAAACCGTCTCCAAAATAAACTTAAATATTCTTTTCTGTTGGTTTTTGAATCGTTTGTTTCAAAGTAATGCATGGCAAATTAAAGTTCGGAATTAGTAAATTCTCGCACAAGGGCGAAGACATTTCAGTTATTTCTGCGTATAACAAGAGTACTGCGAGTGTGTGTTGTATATTTTCAAGATTCCGTTTGATAACCTCTTCTTTGCAGGTCTTCAAAAGTTCCCAAATTGTTTTTTAATCACAACAATTTAATACACAATTAATCAAAATAGTTTCTTTGTTGCTAGTGACATTCACGTAATAAATTGTGCGTAAAATCGGGACGACCATCTCTGAGGAGGGAGTAATAGGACGCCAGTTGGTAGCACATAAAAGAGTCCAAGTCAGACTCTCCCGCACCACTGCTTGTGAATGCATGACTGACAACCAGCGCGGCAGAGAAAAGCAGTTTCTGCAACGTTCGCGGCTTGCTTATGAGAGGTTCGAGAAAAGGTTGGATTCCGGAGGGGGTAGGTATCCGTGCTGCGTCATTCTCGCCTGTAAAAGCTTGTGGAACGGCGAGAGAGGGCAGTTTGAGCAAAACAGCTGTTAGCAGTGTGTATGATCTAATTTATTGCGACGCCGGGTGCGGCGCACAACAAAGGACAGTTGAGCTAAGCTACTTCATACCACATACCAGGCCGGCGACCAGACAAAGGAGCTCAAGGCCGCGCGACTGTTTGTGTAAACCTAACAAGGATTGCTGGAACCTTTGAGGGGTGTCCGGTGGCCGGCGTGTTTGTGGAAGTCGAGAAAGATCGCTATATAAGGAGGTGAGGAAACAGCAGAAGGGAGAGTTACAGACATGAGTCGGTCAACGTGTCAGAAAAAGCGAGGCAGCTGTGTGTTACTGTATGAGAGACAGAGAAAGTGAAGGAAGACGGTGAAAGGACTGAGTCAAGGCTATGAGAAGAAAACAGTTGTGAGTAGTCATATCACGAAAGACTGTAGGCTGTGTTAACGTCAGTAGAAAAGAACTGCGTATTTGTGCAAACGTTTAGAACAAAATAAAGTGATAGAGAAGTAATTGGACTGATTTTGTCGTCTTTGTCGCACCCAAAGATAAGCATTTGTACACGAGTTAAACCATTGTCGGTAGGCAATATATTCCAAACGTGGGTTATAAATGGTACAATCAAATTGAAAAGAAATTCGAATTGACAGCAGACACACATAACTGGATATTTCCATATGAGACGAAACAAATTAGGACCGCCGATCGACAGTGTGGTAAGAATTTGCACAGCCGCTGGAGAATTGTGCATGAAATTAAAAATAGCTACGCGGGGTTTTCTTTTGATGTTAACACAAGGCGTTCCTTGTGCTTGTTGCGTCACAGATGGAGGGTACTGGGGCATCTGATAAGGTGAAGTGCATCCGCCCACTGTTAGCGTCCATCAACAAAATGTGTCTGTGTTCCAAATTACGGATTCGACACTAGGTTCAGGTCATATTTAGAACAGTGGTATTGGTCGATTTATGGAACCAAATATTTTGACTGTGAATTCTATACATACTATGTCAATTGAAGGGGGAAAAATAACGGAAATGCATAGGCATAAAACGTATATTTGATTTGTACTATTTATTCCCAGTCATTCATCCTAATATATTTTTTGTTCCTAATAACATTATTATATTATTAATTCACTACTAACATTATTTATTGTTTGTTTTCCTACTGCAGCCATGGAGCGGCAGAGAACTGCTAAAAATCTGATAAGTTGCACTCACATGACTTTCTCTACTCTTGTACTATTCTTAGAAACTCTTATTCCTCTGTCCTATTAATGTCAGTCGAGGTAAACATTGGCAGAAATGATCTAATTTTCTTTATGTGCAAGGGGAATAGGGGAATACAGTAGGCTTTGAGCGGTAGTCAAATCTTTCAAAGTTGGTCGGTATATGAAGTCTTTTAAATTCCGTTCTCTTTGCACGGAGAACAGATAAAAAATGAATAACGACTTTCCACAAGAGAAAAGTATAAATGTTGTAAAACTCACACAAATAACAAGGAATGTCTGTGAAATAGTTCACTACACAAGTGTATTTGGAGATAAATTATGAGTTTTAACGAAATCTACATTTTTTGTACAGTAAGATTTGGTCACTTATACGGTTTGCCAGTTATGCAAAAGTCAAGAGAAAAGGGGACTGCATAGGCTATAGCCAGAAAATTCAAAATACACATTTCATTTGCCATAAAATATCTTAAACATGTCATTTGTGAGAAAATCAAAGGGTAATTTAAGGTGGAGGAATTTTCTTCAAAAGCTTCGTATCGCAACCTTGAAAGATATTAAACTTAAAAGCCAATTTTAGGTAGAATACAATGCTTCCCCTACTTCCTATACATTGTAGAAAGTAAAAATTAGCTGATAAGGTTGAAAATATTGGGGTAGGTTGTGCTAGTAGAGGCAGAAGCAGGAAAAATACGGTGTTGTGTTGAATAATGATAGTACTCATAATACGAGTACACGCACTCACACACGCACTCAGAAACATATGTACGCACGCGCGCGCGCCCTAACCCATCCTCGGATTGTATCTAGAAACGACAGGACCCCGTTTTTCCAACCACTCGCTATGGCCCAGCGATCTCCGCTCATTTGCGCAAGGTAAAGCTCGCATCCACTATTCTTGTATTAACAAAATAACATATGAAAACCTTTGTGTGAATTTTCCTGCTGACAAAAATAGGCGAAAAGACCATTGACGGAAATGTCAACTGGTGGCCCACTGATGTTGACGAAACATCCTGGAAAGTTTTTGTTCCGATATCACTGTGCTGAGCTAGGAACAGTTATCAGTTTTGAACTTACATAGTATCTCGGATAGCAAACAGACCGAGTACACGAGTGCCTCAAAAGTCGTTCAAGCCACATTTCAAACAATTTCAGAGAAACTGTTTAGTTTTTCTAACTATAGTTTAATTCTATGTGTAAGTTGGCGATCCCAGCTGTACATGCGGATACCTAACGGAGAGGTACTCGAGGTACTTGCGAGTATGCATAACAATGCGAGTGCTGATTCAAGACAGAGTCTATTTGTGTCCGACAGACGATAACATGGAACAGAGACTGTCAATAAACTCAGCTGCATGTTAGAAATATCGACTTGTGTAAGCCGCGCTGCAACACGACGTGGTACTTCGAAATACTCTGCTCTACTAATGCGCTCATTGACCTTTTTTCTAAAGTACCAAAGGCATTTAGTTCCAGCAACAGCATTACCAACATAACATTTTAGTCAAACGCATTTAGTTGTGGTGTAAGTTTGGCGATTGAACTGTTACTGCAAAGGCTACTATTCGTCGTTCTGCACAGTTTAACGTTATGCTTTAATTTTCACCGTAAATAGCCATTATATAAGAATATTTTAATTTTTTTCTGAGCAAGCACGTATACAAACAACATCTAGTTGTGGCGTAAGGAAAAAAAAAAAAAAAAAAAAAAAAAAAAAAAAAAAAAAAAAAAAAAAAAAAAGAAGAAGAAGAAGAAGAAGATTAGCAATCGTCGTCGTCTTTTGTCTGCATTCAGGCATACCACTGCACTGCGGTTTAACTAACCAGATGTCTATAAAACGGCGCCTGCACTTAACCTTTTCGTTTGGCTTAACTAATATTTCAGTCAAACTATGTTTATAATACCGGGCCTCAGTGAGGTATTTATCCCACAATTATGCTGTCCACATGCACAGGTCTTCTGTTTTTAATTGTGACCTCAAACTGTGTGAAATTTAAGATTTGATTTTTGGGCGGAATGCAAATACTTTCCCTTCTTACTCTAGGTAAACAGTATGAAAAGAAAACAAAAGAATTGTGAAGCACTTGAAATGCAAGAGATGGGAAGTAGCATGTCTTCTGTTTCCGCTTTAGGAAATGCCTGTCTGGTTCATTACAAAGGCTGCCCACGTGAGTTTGCCCTCAGTGGTCACGTCCGACGGACGGTTTACCTCCCAGTCCAAAATTAGTATACCGGTCTCGATCAAGTAGAGCCAAACCCCAACCTAATGATGCAGCAAACTCGTTTTATGACGTGATGATGACGTCGTTTCATTCACTTTTCTATGAGCTCATTTGGATCACCTGTTGCTCATGCTGCTATATACTAAATGTGGCCACTTCAGAGAACACTGCTGTGTCACCCCTGATTCATCTCGGCTTCTGCAGAATATGTTGCAAAGCGGGAGATCCTACGAGACTGCGAGCATTCGACACACTGATTCCCAAATGTCTGCTATATAAAACTCTCTGGTGTGATGCACCCACATGACTTTCTCTACTCTTGTACAATTCTTATAAAGTATTATTCCTCTATCTTCTTCATGTTTGTTAAGATAAACATTTGTACAAATTATCTTATTGCTTATTTCCTTGTAGGTACAAGGGGAATGTTAGAATACAGAAGGCTTTGTGCGACAGAAATCTTTTTGACCTTTGAGATTCCGTTCTCTTTGCACGATTAACATACAAAAAAATGAACAACGTTGTTGCATTTCGCTGAAGTTCTAAGTTTTCCGAAACTCACACACATAACAAGGAATATCTCCGAAATGGTTCCACCCTACAAGAAAATTTATTGAGACATAAATTGTGTATTTTACCAAGATCAACATTTTTTGTATAATATGATTTGGTGTATCTCTAACGGTTTACCAGTTATGCAAAAGTCGTCCAGAGTCAATACGACTATAGGGCCTATAGTCAGAAAATTCAAGATATACATTTCATTTGTCATAAAAATATCTCAAACATATGGCATTTTAATCAAAATCGTTAGAGCAATTTTCAAGAAAATCAAAACTTTCGAAAAATTTTCCATGTAAAGGGTAGTTTAGGATGGGGCTATTTTCTTCAAAATCTTCGTGTCATCCTTGAAAGACATTAAACTTAAATACCAACTTTGGTTTTTAACCGACTTTTCGTTTTTGAGTTATGCTGTCCACAGACACACACACACACACACACACACAGACACACAGACACACACGGACCTTTTTCTAAAAATGCTTTTTTTTTTATTCAGGGGGCCTCAAAACATGTATTTCCGGTGAAATCTCGACATCGAATTTTTGGGTGGAATACAACACTTCCCCTACTTACCAGTAGAGAAAGTAAAAATTATGACAAACGGGAAGGGGTATAATTTCTGTAATTTTTAGATCGTCTTGAAGGTTTGCCGGGACAATTGGATAAACTGAGAGGATTTAATACCCGTGCGGGTATCTAGCCTGGTCGAACATCCAACGTTTTAGTTCTGGTCATGGCAATCAATTTTCTAATCCGATTCACTCGTTCCGGAATCAAAGTTAACACCCCCACCAATAATATGTTATTGCTTCTGTCAAACACGTTTTGCGTCAGTGTCTACTTATCCGAACCAATTAGATTGCTTTCCGACTGAATTTTAAAATATTGGCCAATGCTTTAATCACGAACACACCGTCATAAAATACAACATGCACGCAGAAAACTGGACCAGTTAGTTATAATTAAAAGGGCAGATAGGAAAAAGCAGCACTAAACAACTTCTCAAACAAGCCAGAGCCTTGTACCACAAACAGCGAACATGCTGTGTTTGGATGTTTGCCCCTCAAATGGAACCATCACGCTGACATGCCACGCCCCCTCACGCACAGAATGGAATGCTGGACGTCGAGAATCACAAACACACCATTTTTTCGCTGCTACGGGTCAAGGCGAGCACCCAACCAAAATATGGTTATCCATTGCAACTCGACAAATCTCGCCGGCGTCGTTTTGTAAGAGGGACTAGGCCAGTGTCAAAGTTGCATCATGAACCCATGTCGTGGTCAGGGATGCAACAACATCCACTAAATACCTCATTCCATCATCTTGCTCTCCGAGAGGCTCCTTTGTATTATCTCATATGTAAAAGTTCTGAAGTTCACAATTTTAATTCGACTTACTTAAAGCTTTAGCACAGCAACCGACATTTCATATAGAACTTGAATACCAAGTTTTACGCACATTTTTACTTTCTCTACTAGCAAGTAGAGGAAGTATTGTATTCCACCCCAAAATTCGATGTCGAGATTTCACCAGAAATATGTTTTGAGGCCCCCTGAATCCAAAAAAGCACTTTTAGAAAAAGGTCAGCCAGCGCGCGCGTGTCTGTGTGTGTGTGTGTGTGTGTGTGTGTGTGTGTGTGTGTGTGTGTGTGTGTGTGTCAGTCTGTGAATATCATAACTCAAAAACGAAAAGTCTGTTAAAAACCAAAGTTGATATTTAAGTTTAATGTCTTTCAACGATGCAACACGAAGATTTTGAAGAAAATAGCTCCACCCTAAACTACCCTTTAAATGGAAAATATTTCGAGAATTTTGATTTTCTTGAAAATGTCTAACGATTTTGATTAAAATGCCATATGTTTAAGACATTTTTATGACAAATGAAATGTATATCTTGAATTTTCTGGCTACAGCCTATGTAGTCCTGTTTACTCTGAATGACTTTTGAATAACTCGTAAACCATAGAGATAGACAAAATCTGTTGTTGTTGTTGTTTTCTAGTGCCTTGCATCTGGCAATGAAGCCATTAGCATTCGTGCTTTCCAATACTTTTGAACTGTAGTTTCTTCTGATCTTAATGCTTCACAGGTCTTCAAGTGGTCTTCGTTCATTTCTGCTGGATCGTTACACAGGACACATATTGGTGAGGCTGAGATACCTATTCTGTAGAGATGACTTGCCAAGCAGTCATGATTTGTCAATAGTCGGAAGGCTGCAACAGCTGTTTTCCTTGGTCTCTGGGGGATTATATCTGGATTGGAAAGTAGTGTAATCCATTTTTTATCTTTGGCATTTGTTTCTATTTCTTGTAGATATGAATAACAAAAATTTTTAATGATCAAGCGTTTTATTGAGGAATATGAGAAATTGAATTTAGACTTTTGTTTTATTGTTGTGCCTTTCTTTGCAAGTGAGTCTGCAGCTTCGTTCCCCATGACTCCACAGTGTGCTGGAATCCATTGGAGATGAACAGTCTTATTAACTTTTTGGAGTTGTGTTAACATTTTGTAGCATTCTCTAATTTTTGTTGACTTCTTTGTAGTATTTGAACATATTCCCTGAATTGCAGCTTTAGAATCTGAAAGAATTACTGCCTTGTTAAATTTATTTAAGGGAAGATTTAATAATTGTCGGAGAGCAATGTATATAGCCTCTATTTCTCCATCATAATTTGTTGTGTCTCTGCCAACAGAATGATAAAAGGAAAAATGTGAACACGTAACTCCAGCTCCAGTAAGGTTTTCCTTCGAGGATCCATCAGTATATATGTGCAGCCATTCTTCTGATAGACAAAATCTTACTTTACAAAAAATGTAGATCTCGCTAAAACACACAATTAATGTCCAAATAAAGTCTTTTGTTATCTGTATCAGTTTCGGAAAACTTAAATTTTCGTCAAATGCAACATCTTTGTTCATTTTTCTATATGTTAACCGTGCAAAGAGAACGGAATTTGAAAACTTCGAAAGATTTTACTATCGCTCAAAGCTTACTGTATTTCCATATTCTCCTTGTACCTACAAAAAGATAAGATAATTTCTGCAAATGTTTATCTCAAGTAACACGAAGAAGATATAGGAATAGGAGTTTGTAAGAGTAGAGAAAGTCATGTGAGTGCGACACATCAGATTTTTAAATTAGTCCCCGAGGTACAGTTTTCCTTTTGCTGTTTGGTAAAACTGTCACGCGCGATGTAATTGTTTGGATAAAATTAATATTTTATAATTGAAACCTTAATAGTATATTAATAAACTTTAAAGATGAATTTTTAATTATACTAGTAGTTTGGCTGAGAGTAAAAGTTAAGCATGACACTTCAATTGTTAAATTAAAAGTTTACAATTACTATATTATTAATTAATTATATTTTTAAGTTTAACGTTTTTGTGGGGTTGATGAATGAACGAAATAGTTGAAATGCTCAATATTCCTAGGGTCCCTAGAGCTTATTGGTGCGCAACATTGATCTTCTCAGGAAAAGAAGAAACCCCGTATAAAACCTTATCCAGGTATCTCATCCTAACCAACAATGTTTAGTATTATTGTTCTGACCGGTTCTCTGAGGTAAGTAGATAACAGCGAGGGGCGTGCCCTGTTAGCTAGCCGGTGTGTGGCAGAATGGACGGGGTTAAAACTACGATGTAGGGGAAATGACACATTATGTCAATTCTCCCCATCTATGATCTCTTAGTAGTTGTGAGTAAACGTTTGCGAATGGTAAAATTAGCAAGGAGGGCCGTTTAATCAATGTTGCCAACTAAAGTATGCATTGATATTGTTCCAAAATAACGGACTAAATTCCATGCCATCTCCCAGGACTTAATTTATGTAGCACGTTTATTAACAGGTACAATGTAGCACCTATATTAAACCTAAAAGCATATAGGCACCTCATCCAATGAAATCTTTTGTGCCTATGCCCCTGGCGGGAGGGAAGTGTGAGGTGAGAAGATGCTGAGGCTGTCCGGACTAAGCAAACGGCCCCCTCCCCTCCCCAGGGCTTACACACCTCCTGGGGAGTCCGGGACTCGGAGACTTCTCCTGGTCCGGAGTACAAGGATTTACAGGGAGCAATGTACGGAAACTCCCACCGACACTTGGAACCGCGACATAGCCAACCAGGATGAAATGAGAAGTGAGCTGATATGGAGGGACAGGGTTCGCCTAGCGACCCGGGGAAACCTATGGGTCAGGAAGATCAGCAACGGCAATCGAGACCTCCCAAAATGTGGGCCTCTTACCAAGCTTGGTAAGTTATGTACATAAAACCCAAATGAGACTGCATTGCTTCGCATGCCGAGGCCCGCCCGTCATGTGATTCATAGTGAGAGATAATGGTGACCCGCTTAGGCTAGGCCGTGGATGACTGGGTTGTCTTCAGCAGCATGCAACTTTAGTGACATCAGAAACACCCAGTTTTGTACTCAGGATGTGACTTCCTGCGGAAGGATATTACACCCGGATCGTTATTTCTATCATAACGCACTTGGTGCAAATATTGAGAATAAATACATCTGTGCAGAACAACGATTGCTGATACTCGTAAGTACAACAGTTTATAGCTCGAATGTAATCATTAGGGCTCGGATGTTTATGACCTAAAAACTCGTCAAATGTGCATGAGTTTATGCTGTAAAAATTACCAAAATATGGCCTAAAATTCTGAAAATATGAGCTAAAACTCAAACCAAAAACGGAAAATACATTTACTTATAATAGTTACAGATGAAATAGTTGCTACCTGTCTTAACCTTGCAGTGTTGCACTGGATAAGGGCATGCAAACTTGGCCATCTTCGGTTGTCTGCAAGTGGAGTCTTATACTATAGTCATTTGCACGTCATGAAGGCACAGTGGCTCTTAAGGAGAATCCGCACAGCGTTGCCACGTATGCCCACTCCGGCGATTACGGCGCTTTCGTTCACAACTATGTTTATCATAGTCAGTGTGTCCGGGGTTCTTCTCCTTTAAATAATCAAACACTAAGAAGTTTTTCGCTCGCCCCTTTTAATAATTTCGCTCTTTTTCTGCGATCCATTGCGCTCTGATAACTGCAATGCACATAATTACCAGATAATTTGTAAAACTCGCACACGCCTCCGATTCCCGAAAACTATTGAAAACTTCTACCGAAGTACGACCTTTCAACTGTCATACCACATCTGGTTTTATTCATGTCCAAGACACGAGGACCAGGTTTGTTGGTGCAGTGTGCCTTGTGCTTTTAAATGGTGATTCATGGATACCTTGGTTCTGGAGATGTTCTATAATATGTAGATAAAAAATAATTTCATTATTTCCTTTACAACTCTGTCGCTGGAGGTTTTTACCTGGACTTTTAGAAAGAGAATCAGCCAGAGACGACATTTTCCACTGTACAAATGAACAATCCACACACATTGCTTTAAACTTTTTTTTTTTTTAAAGAAATATGCTTAAGACATATTGATATGATCCAAATACCAACGTGGCCTATCAAAGCAAGAAATAATCCAGATTTTTTTCATAGCAATTATTTCGGTTTAAAACCACGTTTTAACGTTCGGGGCGGGAAAGATGTTAAAAATCTGCTTTCACCAATATTTTAATATTATTATTTAAAAAATGTAAAATTATATAAAAGATTTTTCGTGCAAACCATCGTATTCTTCGACACATTTCATATCCTATTTTATCTTAGTCGCATTTGAAAACATACACATTTGGCAACGCCGCACTTGATTCTTCCATAAGAAAAGCATAGTCCATAAGAACCCATTGTGCCTTCTTGACGTGAAAATTTCTATAGGAGAAACTTGTTTCTACATCACATGATGTAATGAGGAAAACTTGAAATAAGGGAAATCACTAGCAAAATGTTTTGGTTCATTTTCATCGCCTTGTGCTTCTTTGCTACAAATAATGTCACCATTTTAACAAAATGTTATATATGCACAATTTCTTTCAAGCAGACGACGTAATTTTTCTCTAACTTTGTCAGCTACTTCGCCTCGTGTACTCGATAATTCAATTTCAGTTTCCTTCACAATGTTTAATGGACCACAGTTTTAAGGCAAGTGATGGGCATTAATATTATAGAGAAATTTTATTTTACGTAAAGCTAAGCTTCTCGAGATAGGAATAAAACAACTGTATGCTTTTGATTGAAGATGAATTATTTTAGTCAAAATTATTGAAAATCTTTTCAATCTCACTGTAGTTTATGTAATAGTTCTTTGCAGCATGAAGTCAAATACCCCAACGTGTCACATTGGGCTAAGGGGAGAGGAAAAAAGTTGTGAAATGATGGTTACAAAAATATCTGAAGTGTTAAATACTGCATAAAATATGACAAAAGTATGCTCTTATTCGTAAATATGGCCCAACACTAATATATGGACAAATATGCACTTATATGACCACTAAAGATGGTTCATTGTGATCACAAACGTTGGGAACATGTTTTCTTTAAATATGGAAAAATAAGCCAGGATAGAAACATGACCTGTCATAAAAATCCGAGTGCTAGTAATGATTGCATTCCGGACTACTGTTTTAAAGCCGTGTTGGTCCCAGGAAACAGCCACGCGTTCTTGGGTAATGTCTAAAGCGGGAAGACTGCCAACTCCTCGTGAGCAAATAAACAAATCATGGTTTAATGAATTTCCTTCATTTATCTTGCGGAATACCAGGGCAAATTTCATTGACCTCGAACTGACAGCCGTCACTTTCCTAATCTGGCAGACGTCGTCACTATTAATTTTAATCTACGTACAAAGATACATTCACAACTACCTCTTTTATTTACTAAGATACTACCATTTCAAATCTGCTTCTAGTGTAATGACAGTGACTTTGTAATGAACGACAGATTAACATACGCATGCGCACGCAGGCACGCACACACACCGAATCTTATTTCCAGGTTGTAACAGTCAGCGGGGGCGCCGGTGGGCTGCGCTGCTGTGGCGCTTGTGCTCTAGAAACACGGTGCTCGGCTGGGGGAGGTACTGAGGTCGGCCGGCCTCCAGGGGTACTGACTGATTAGCCAGGCCTGGCTGTCTAGTGGCGCGTTCTCCATGGCGACCTGGAACTCCATCGGGCTGAAGAACTTGCCTGTATCTGTTAGTTGTAGTTCTGCCTGTGATGCACTCTGGCCACCTGTAGGGTACTTTCATCCCGTCCTTTCTCCCATTGGCTACCTGTCGGAATCCCTGCCGTAACACACACACCGCCTCCGTTTTCGATAGTTATTGTGTGATGATTTAGAAGACCTTTATACCATTTGTGCCCCTTAGTAATACAATCTATCCTATGATGTTAATAATAATATAAATAAAAGTCCTCTGGTGTTCATGGAAATGAGAGTGAATATTGGTGGTTGTTGTATTCCTAAATTTTAATCTCCCCCAGAAAACATTCCAAATTCTACAACGTCGCGATCTTGCGAGGGGTTGGTGTGGTGGGACACTTGGTTGGAAAGACGAACTTGTAGTTGATGGGTGTGGGTTCCTAACTCAGATTCCTCTCTTGCAACTCAGTGGCAGCATAAGCTCTGTTTGCATCTCATGTTTGGTGTGAAAAATTCCTGTTAAACAAATTTTGTTCACTTCTTTGTAAAAATTATCATGTATTTTAGTAAAGCTTGTTGGCGACTGTTTAGCCTACATTCTCCCCACCATTCTATTTCCTGCTGTCATAATTATCTTTGCTATTTTTCAAATGACAATGACGAAACGGATGGTGTTAAGAAAACGTGCCACTTTTACCAGCAAATCTACCTGAATAGAGACAGATTAATGCAGCAGCAGATATTGTGGGTAGGAATGGACTATCGGCTGTGTATCATTATAGTGTTTTCCTCGCATTAGTTGAGAGAAACATTTGCAGAAATTATTTTATTGCTTATTTTCTTGTAGGTGCAAGGCGCATACGAGAACACAGTAGACTTTGAGCGATAGTCAAATCTGTTAAAACTGAAATTCCGTTCTCTTTGCACACTTAACGTATAAAAAAAATGAACAACGATGTTCCATTTCTCCAAAGTTTTAAGTTTTCCGAAACTGACACAAATAACAAGAAATATCTCCGAAATGGTTCACTCTATAAAAAAAACTTATTTTGACATAAATTGTGTGTTTTGGCGAGACCTACATTTCTTTTATAGTACGATTTTGTCTATCTCTTACGATTCACGAGTTATTCAAAAGTCATTCAGAGTAAACAAGACTACATAGGCTATAGACAGAAAATTCAAAATATGTATTTCATTTGTGATACAAATACCTTAAACATATGGCATTTTAATCAAAATCGTTAGAGCCATTTCCAAGAAAATCAAATTTTTTGAAAAATGTTCCATTTAAGGGTAGTTTAAGGTGGGGCTATTTTCTTCAAAATCTTCGTGTCACATCCTTGAAAGGCATTAAACTTAAATACTAACTTTGGTTTTTAACCGACTTTTCGTTTTTGAGTTATGCTGTCACAGACTGACACACACACGCACGCACGCACACACCCACATACACACACACACACGGACCTTTTTCTAAAAATATATATTTATTTATGCCAACAAACTTACTGTTGGTGTTTTTAAACACACAAGCCGTGTGTGGGCAAAGTTTGAGAGGTAGAACTGGAACTTAAAAATTCAATTTCTCAAACCAGTTCGTATTTACCGCCCGGTAAGCGGAAGGTCTGTGGTTCAAATCCCAGTTGTGGCATTGAATTTTTAAGTTCCAGTTCTACCTCTCATATATATATATATATATATATATATATATATATATATATATATATATATATATATATATATATATTTAAATTCAGGGAGCCTCAAATTATAATTCGGTGCTAGTACGGCGCCATGTTACGTTGTTATGGAAAACAACAATGTTAATATATAAACAACTATGATCCAATCTGCGCAGCGGAGATGTACAAAAACAAATGAAGGAATGCAAGGACTTCGATTGATATGCAGGCTTTACAAGGTCCGTCGTATTCAAATACGGTAGCGTGCTGCATAAGCGAAAAGCATGAAAGGCGGTAGAAGGGGAATATTTTAACTACAACGCGTGCATCTAATGTTAAAACACGGTGCGTAATCTGAATTCAGAACTCGTCTGACTTTATTTCAGCTTCTGTACGTACGTAGCAGCTTCCAGTTTCGCCCTTGATTGGGCTGCTGGCTGATACAAAGTCACACTAAACACTTGGGACAAAAAATAGGAATAAAAGTGGGTAATCGAACAGAAAGCATGGTAGAAAAGGGAGTGTAAAGAAAAAGATTGTACAATCTAGGAGTGAAGAAAGAAACAGGGTCATAAATATAAGCACAGTGTGTGTTTTATACGGTTGTGCTAATAAGAAATGTAACGGAAGGTTGTATTTTAAATCTAGAAATTGTAAAAGTTAGGAAGTTGTCCATATGAACTACAGATTTCATTTATAGTGATCCCAGAAAATATTTTTGTGCACTTAAAAAGTTCTAGTAGCGAATTTAATACAGAGGAAGTATTTCGAGATTTAACCGGAAATATGTTTTGAATAAAAACAGAAATTTTAGAAAAAGATGTGTGTGTGTGTGTGTGTGTGTGTGTGTGTGTGTGTCTGTGTGTGTGTGCGCGCGTGTGTGTGTGCGCGCGCATCATAACTAAAAACGAAAAGTCGATTAAAAACCAAAGTTGGTATTTAAGTTTAATGTCTTTTAAGTATGCGACACGAAGCTTTTGAAGAAAATAGCCCCACCCTAAACTACCCTTTACATGGAAAATGTTTCGAAATTTTTTATTTTCTTGAAAATGGCTTTAACGATTTTGATTAAAATGTCATATGTTTGAGATATTTTTATGACAAATGAAATGCATATTTTGAATTTTCCGGTTATAGCCCCTGTAGTCGTATTTACTCTGGATGACTTTTGCGTAACTCGTAAACCCTTAGAGATAAACCAATTTGTTTTTGGTAGAGCGAACCATTTCGGAGATATTCCTTGTTATTTGTGTGAGTTTTAGAGAACTTATTACTTCCGTCAAAAATAGAACACCGTTATTCATGTTTCTATATGTTAAATGTGCAAAGAGAACGAAATCTCAAAGGTTCAAAAGATTTGACTATCGCTCAGTCTACTGCATTACTAAACCCCGGCGCAACAGCCCATGAAGGGCCAAGGCCTACCGCCCAGCCGCTGCGTCCCCCACCTCTGCCCACTACAGGCGTCATTGGTGAGGTGCAGTACTGCAGGGTGGGACGTGGTCAGCGCGCCGCGCCCTCCCGGCCAGTTATGCGGTCTTCTAGACCTGGGGCCGCTTCTTCTCCATCAAGTAGCTCCTCAATTGGTCCCTCCGGAACCTAACGAGGCTGAGTGCACCCCGTGCCAGACCTCCCAGAGGGGATAAAATCCCCATGCTGGTACCGGGGATCGAACCCGGGTCCTCCGCGCCAGAGGCAAGCGCGCTACCGACTGCGCTACGGAGGTGGTCAGTCTATTCAATTGCCACAACAAAATGAGCAATAAGGTAACTTCTGCAAATGTTTATCTCGACCGACACGAAGAAGATATAGGAATAAGTGTAAGAATAGTTGGTACAAGAGTAGAGAAAGTCATGTGAGTGCAACACATCAGATCTTTAATATACGCAAAGAACGACTACATAATGTTTAGTACTCCGGTGTTTTCCAGGAGTTTTCATTTTATTCGTCTTATAAAGGTCTTTTTTATGTGCATTAAGCGCGTGAATTTTTAGAGCTAGATTTATCCTAATTTTCTTTCCATACGAGTTTTGCCACTTTAAAATATACCTCGAGATGGATTTATTCAATTTCTTTCTCATGTTTAGCATGCGTTGTTTGAGGGTGAACGAAAGGATCTGAAGAGTATTTTCTTATCTAGTACAGTTTTTAAGGTTAGCAATTTATGTGATTGACTTTTGGGAAATTAAAAGTGTCTCATTTTTTCCATGAAAAGTTTTAATATGCGCAACATTTAATAAATGATTGTAAACAGCTACATTTGAGGAATAACATGAAGCAGTCAAAAGTTTTAATTCTTCGGATTTTCATCACGTGGGACAATTCAGTCGATTTTTGTTCTTGGAAATTAGGATCAAGAAAATGCATGTTGAAAATCATGCTGAACAAATGCTATAGAACACTTCAAATAAATTGATTGAAATTTGTATAATTTCGGTACAGGATCGTTTCGGTTCCTTGCTTGATGCTGCAAGCAACATTCGGACTTTGGACACCCCTCGTGGGTATGCAAATCTATCGCCTTGTTCGTTACTTTTTAAGTTCTAAAAGCGCAGGAACGCAGTTATAAAATTAGTAATGTTAAGACCTGGGGGCACATACGGCACACTGGGTGGTCTGTGTATGTAGCTGAATGAACTAGGTCTACTCCAGGACCGTGAAAAACGCTGATTACACGTTTCGACGCCTCGCCCATGCAAAACACTGGCCGGGTTTTCACTTTCGATTCTCATTTCTAGCTACATAAGTTTATAAACCGAGCAAGATGGCTCAAGCAGTAAAGTCGGTGGTCCGCATTCGGCAGGTCGCGGGTTCGCTCCCCATGGCCGACCTTTCTGATTCATGAGTCTTTTCGGTAGTTTTCCCGGACCGCTAGACGAATGCTGGGAAGGATTTCCATGTTCTCCGAATTTCCTGTCCCTCCATTTCGTGGCATTAATAATTTAATTTCACTCTTCATCCCGTAAGGTTTCTTTCAGGGTTGGAAACGTCGGCGAGCATCACGGGAGTAGCACGGCAATGGGAAAGTTGTGTTCTGGAAATATCGTCTTCCGGATTGGGAGAGAGCCCTTGTTTCCGCCCCTTCCCCCCCCCCCCATGGGATGTTACAAACCCGAAGGGGAAGGGGAGCCAGTTTTCGAGTCCCGCGCCTCCCTTGGGAGTACGAAACCGAAGGGGTGGGAGAGGAACCGGGCTAAGTCAGCCTCCGCCGGGGTGCTTCTAACTGGGAAAATAGGATCCTGCCTTCTGCTCAGTCTTGGCAACGTTCCGACCGCCCTTAGGATCCTTTCGCCTCGCCCATCCCTCCGGGGGTGCCCCGTCAGGGACATAGGTACAGAAGATCGCCCTTCGGTCGAGGTGCTAAGTCCTTGAACTCAAGCAAAAATAAAGGATGACTGGCAGGGAATAGACGATCAGCTACTATAGCGGCATAAAGCAAAATGGCAGAATTATGAAATAGTGAAATAAAATGCTCTTAACATTAACCTGTAACAGTTACACGACTATCACTACATATTATCAATTCTGGCTATTCCGCTTCGCGTTATATTAATGATATTGTAACAAATGAAGAAAACACCAGTTACTGCTATTCACAGTTTATTGCCTTTTAGTCAGTTAGCGTAGTGCTAACGTTACACTCAGATTACTTTTGTCCAAGCTCAGAGCAACAGAACAACTGCCGAATCACAAATAAGAACTGTCAGATTGAACTGCTAGTCGGCACGACTCCTCAACGCTTCGTATACGTCTTTTTTTTCCTCACCCCGGTGCTTGGCAGTGACTTATATAGGTCCTTAGACAGAGGGAAAGTTTTGGAGGTAGAATATTCGGGAGTTTCTGTGGCGGAACGGTCCAGAAACCGCACCGCCATGTAATAGCTATTGTCTCGTACGCTCCTATTGTTGTCGGCGGCCTGTGGCAGAACGGTCCAGAAACCGCACCGCCATGTAATAGCTATTGTCTCGTACGCTCCTATTGTTGTCGGCAATTAGATGCGGCGGGCGCGGTGACAATATATACCTCCCTGGAAATGGTTTCAAACTAGACATACTGAAGCAGTGCTAAATAAATGTTATTAGTGAAGAACCCATGCAAGTAAAAGAATAATTTATTTGCACATTATACAAGTACAATAATTTTCCTGCGCACCGGCTGCCACAGCTAGGACTCCCGCCAAAAAGTTACCATTTCCGCGCAATTGCCTCATGTTCTCATATTTACAGCTACAATTACAGCCATATAAGCACATACTTTATAATACGAGGTGTTGGAAATGTCTTCTATCTGCATATTTTCAAAAAATGATCATTCACACTGGGAAGTGCATTATCCGAAATTGAGTTAATTTTTCCGCCTAAATTTTTTTCTGTTAGTTTTTTGTTTGTTTGTTTCTTTCTTTCTTTTTGCAATATACAGCTTTGTTGCCCACCTATTTTTTCAACTTTCCCGGAAATAAAAATCGCATGCAGTTAAATCAGAATATCGTGAGGGCCATAATTCTTTGCTAACTAGCCTATCTTCAAAACTTTCCTAGATTAAATATAAGTGTCCCAAAAAAAGCGGCCAGAGAAAAAAGTGGTCAACCTTCTAGAGTAGGTACGCGAAGAGAAATGTGAAATAAGCAGACATTCTCATTTACTTTAGTGCTTTAGGCTTACTGTCAGCTGAACGTCAGCAATTGGACTGGCGATTAGCAATAGTGATCCAAGTTTCAAAGTCACAAACTGAGATATTCATCATTTTGTAAACCCTCGTCCTGTGCAATAGCCAACTTTAAAACTGCTGTTAGATGGTAGCACATTGAGCTATTGCTTGGATCTTTTTCGCCAAGCATGAACAGACTTGTCTGGAACCAGTGAAGTGATAATCCCGAGTACTCATGTTTGAACGCTTAGATCACTGTTGCCAATCGTAGTCCAATTATAATGCTGAAAGATGACCTTGTCTTTAACTGTAATAATTTTGAAAACTGTCTTGATTAAAATTAGCATCCATTCTCTAACTAAGGCATTGAACTGCCAAAATTATACACTATCGACCATGTTTAAAGTAAGAGTAATAAGTTTTGTCATTATTTTCACTTTCTCTACTATGTATAGTAAAGTAGAGGAAGTATTGTATTCCACCCAAAAATTCGATGTCGAGATTTCAGCGGAAATATATGTTTTGAGGACCCCCGGATTCAAAAAAGGCATTTTTAGAAAAAGGTCCGTGTGTGTGTGTGTGTGTGTGTGTGTGTGTGTGTGTGTGTGTGTGTGTGTGTGTGTGTGTGTTTGTATGTCAGTTTGTGGACAGCATAACTCAGTTAAAATCCAAAGTTGGTATTTAAGTTTCATGTCTTTCAAGGATGCGACACGAAGATTTTGAAGAAAACTCCTCCATCCTAAACTATCCTTCACATGGAAAATTCTTCAAAAATGTTATTTTCTCGAAAATGGTTCTAACGATTTTGATTACAATGCCATGTGCTTAAGATATTTTAGGTCAAATTAAATGTATATTTTGAATTTTCTGGCTATAGCCCCTGTAGTCGTATTTACTGGACGACTTTTGCATAACTGGTAAACCGTTAGAGATAGACCGAATTTTACTTTACAAAAAATGTAGATCTTGCTAAAACACACAATTTATGTCAAATATATTTTTTTTTTTTGCAGAGTGGGCCATCTCGGAGATACTCCTTGTTATTTGTGTGAGTTTTGGAAAACTTAAACTTTCGTCAAATAGAAGATCGTTATTCAGTTTTTTTATCTTAGCTGTGCAAAGAGAACGAAATCTCAAAGCTTTAAAAGATTTGACTACCGCTCAAATTCACATATTCCCCTTGTACCTACAAAGAAATAAACAATACGATAATTTCTGCGTATGTTTATCTCAACTAACACGAAGAATATTAGGAATAAGAGTTCGTAAGAATGGTTAGTACAAGAGCGAAGAAAGTCATGTGAGTGCAACACATCAGATGCTTAGTAGTAAGATTTTGTCAACCTCTTATGGTTTCCCATTTATACAACATTCAGCCGGAATAAAAGACATAAGATAGTATCATTTATAGAAAATTCACGATACATATTTTCCACACCAGCATATAAAATATAAGAAATTTTAACATAACTCGTGTCATTTTCAGAAAATCAAATACAGTAGAATCCCGATAACTCGACCTAATGTGGGCTGAGAGGGTATCTCGTTATCGAAATGTCTAGTTTCACGGAATAAATGGTCTGTTATTCACAACTCATAACATAGTACTGAAAATTACATGAATACATGTTCTAGGGCAATATAGGAAACAGAAAAGTTTAACATATTCTGAAAATTATTATACGATTAGTATGTTCCCATTTGTCCGGTCTCCATAAGATACCCAATTTAATTTCCATTGTTATGTTAACTTGTTCTCTTTTCTTGTCATTCGACATTTTCACTGGCACAACCCCAAAAAATACTTAGAGTAAGCCTGAATTTTTTATTTATTTATTTTTGACCGAGCAACATTAATTGTTATACAGGCCAGTGATGATAATATATAAGTATACCTTATAGTGACATTTATGAAAATATAAATATTATAATTATACAGGAATTATTGGCGACAAATAAAACAATAATAAGTGTATGAGTATGAAACTGAGGACCAGGTTATGTGAAATCACTTTCTTCTGAATCACTGAGTAATCCTTGTACCTTCTCTTAAGTTTGGTTCTGTGATGACTTCTGATGCCAACTGTAGCGATTTAGCATGCTTTTGAAGAGTTTAGCTGCTTTTGTCTCCTGAGTTGGTACTTCCTTTCCTGAATTCAAGTTTTTGTTTAAAAAACAAGCGAAGGACGTTATGTATCTAACTAAAGCAACGAGTGAAACGTTATAATAAAGGATTCTTTGCGTTAAAATTGATACATTTTTCTTTATTTCCAACTCATCACACCAATGTTAAATGTGAGGAACTGTTTGGTCGTTTTTTGAAAAATTGTCTTAAGCATTCTAAACTCATGTTGAAGTTGGTTGTTTCTATACCAGGGGCAGTGTTGCCAAGTTAGCCTTTTTAAGGCTAGATCTGGCCTTTTTGAGAACCTATCTAGCTATAAATTTTCCAAAAAGCTACAAGTAGCTTTCCTGGCCTTTTTTCTAAGCTTCATTAGCCTTTTCTAGCCTTTTTCATTTTTTACTTATTTACCAGTACCTTTAAAATAATACATCATTTAATCTCGTTACTGCAGCTATTCCACATAATGATATAATCCTTTTGGCGAATTCATGAATGTTTTGAATCTGGGAGTGTGGATTCCACCAAGTTGTTAGATTCTTTGGCACTTTTTAGAAAAAGGTCTGTGTGTGTATCTCGAGCCTGTGGACACATAACCCAAAAACGAAAAGTTGGTTAAAAACCAAAGTTGGTATTTAAGTTTAATGTCTTTCATGGATGCGACACGAAGATTTTGAAGAAAATTCTTCACCCTAAACTACCCTTTACATGGAAAGTTTATCGAAAATTTACATTTTCTCGAAAGTGTCTCTAACTATTTTGATTAAAATGTCATAGGTTTGAAATATCTTTATGACAAATGAAATGTATATTTTGAATTTTCTGGCTATAACCTCGGTACTCCTATTTACTCTGGACGACTTTTGTATAACTGGTAAACGGTTACAGATAGACCAAATCTTACTATGAAAACCTGTAGATCTTTCTAAAATATACAATGTATGTCTGAATATTTTTTTATAAATTGGACCATTTCGGAGATATGCCTTGTTATTTGTATTTCTGTCAAATGGAACATCGTTATTCAATTTGTTATGTTAACCCTGCAATGAGAACGGAATTTGAAAGCTTTAAAACATTTGACTATCGCACAAAGCCTACTGTATTCTAACATTCCCCTTGCACCTACAAGGAAATAAGCAATAAGATAAGTTGTACAAATGTTTATCTTAACTAACACAAAGAAGATATAGGAATAAGAGTTTATAAGAATGGTTAGTACAAGAGTAGAGAAAGTCATGTGACCTCAATACATTGGATTTTTCATGCGAAGTCCCAGACGAAATATTGAAGTTGTTGGTACAAATCCTGCATACATACAAGAGCCTAAGGGAAATCCCAGCTGCAGCAGTAGAAATGAGGCAGACGGGGATGGCGAAGACCACGTTTATTTTTGCTAGGTGATCCATGCGGACTTTTTAATAATGTAGTTTTCTAATATTTATATAGGTATTAAAATATAATCTAGCCTTTTCTAGCCTTTTTGGCAAGCCGATTTAGCTTGTTTTATTGAATTATAGTTGGCAACACTGACCAGGGGGCGTTGGTCACTTTCGAAGTAATTTGTTTTGTATAATGTTGGCTGTGCTCCATATAGGAGTAGCGTATGAGACAAGTGGCTTAGATACCAGAGCTGAACATTCTAGACCAAGTTTTCAACGTCTGTTAATTAGTGGATACAGTTTGATAAGTCTGATGTTGAGTGATGTGGGAGTGCCAGGATAATTTAGTGTCGAGCAATACTGCAGGAACCCATGATTGTTCGTTATTAAGAAGATAATAATGGAGGTGGCTCACGAAAGGGTCTTCAGCATGAAACCTGAGAAACTGTACTGTAAGCAGAAATACGTAACTCAAAGTTTAACTTACCACATACGTACTGGGTAAAGCAATGCACCTTCATATGTTTGCATTGTGTATTCACATTATTAATGGCAATACGTGCACTATATTAAAATTTACTCTTTATACCGCATAGTGGAATATACAAACCATTACTCAAGTTTAATAATAAAAAGTAAATAAAACTCAAAATACCGAGGTTGTGCTGTATATTGATAAACGCATCTAAGAAGGGCTCTTAGGGGTGAGGTTCAAGCGGGTGCACATAACCTTTCTAAAAATACGAGTTTTGGATTCAGGCAATTTCAAACTCAACATTTCCTGTAAAATCTGAAAATCGAGTTGCGAGTGGAATAACATATTTACATTGTCCACCTTCGTTATGTAGGGATGAATACCAAAATTGACATCTTCCGAGGCAGATTTTCAAGAACTATACTACACATGGAAAGTTTTATGCTTTTGTTTTTTAACTTTTCACAAAAATGGCTAACGATGTTCATTACAAGATTTAAGATATTTATATGATAAATAAAATGCATACCTTAAATTTCTCTTCATTCTGAATTAACTTAATATTTTATAAACCGTAAGAAATGGACAAAAATGTACTGCACGAAAACACGTAGATTCCGTTAAAACACGCAATTTATGTCAAGTATAAATTTTGTGCGGTTTCTTTTTCTTTCTCTTTTTTTCCTGTTTCCGATACATTTGTTATTCGCTTGAGCTTTTAAACACTTCATAC
Source organism: Tenodera sinensis (assembly GCA_030765045.1). Lineage (NCBI taxonomy): Eukaryota > Metazoa > Arthropoda > Insecta > Mantodea > Mantidae > Tenodera > Tenodera sinensis. Next base: position 16,108,687 of record CM060963.1, read on the forward strand.
TTTTTAAAATATGTGTCACCATTCGTTTGTTTCTCATGATGTTAAGCGAAGAGAGTGGGACTTAAAAGTCCCGTGGCTTAAAGATTTTAACATCACTTCAGCCTCGTGCATCACTTTCGTAAACCGCTAGCGCAACAGCCCTAGGGCCAAAGGATTACCGCCCGGCCGCTGCGTCCCCACCTCTGCCCACTACAGGCGTCATGACTGGGGTGCAGAACTGGAAAGTGGGACGTGGTCAGCGCCCAGAGCCCTCCCAGTCGGTTATGCAGCCTTCGCGACCTGGGGTTGCTATTTCCTTATCAAGTAGTTTCACAACTGGCACCTCAGAGACCTAACGAGGCTGAGTGTACCCCATGCCAGACCTCTCAGCGGGGGAAAAATCGTCACGCCGGTACCGGGGATCGAACCCGGGTCCTCCGCGCCAGTAGTAGGTGCACTACCACTGCGCCATACCTGCAAGGAAATAATGACACGTTCTTCGTATGTTTATAAAGTTTAACATGAAATAGAAAACTCATCGTTTGTTAAAATACTTTGTATGAAAGTAGCACATTTTCGAAGAGTAATAAGCAAAATTTAACATTTTCTATTTTCAAATTGTCATCCGACATTTCACAAGTCAGCCGTAATATTTTGTTTTTAAATTATTTTCTGGGAAAATAAATGTTCTACTAAAAACTGGCCTATAAATGTGATCAAAATGTAAGTTAAGTTGTTGGAGATTTGTAGAAATTAGCGACGTGTACATTTAAATGGGCACAAACATGAAAATCAGTAAATAAAATAAACAAAACCAAACTAAGTAAATTTCAGGTCAACATCTATTTGTTGTTTGCCTGGCTAGAAAGCTCGAGATAGCCTCCAGCAACCATCCTACTATCCCAAACCCTATTGACCGCCTCGAAGCACCGGATAAAAACTTACAAGTCACTCAAATCGTAGGCAGGTAACTGCTATCCATCCCCGTGCAGGAAACAAGCAACCACTGAGCCGACCTCCCCAACCTGACCTTGCCCATTGTGATCGGGGTGCACGTTTAAGCGGCCGGCCGGCCGGCGCTAAGCAAGTCGGAATGCAGTGACGAAACCGCCATGGACGGCAGCCGTGGAGGAGGCAACATTCTGTCAGTTCAGTGTGGGCCATTACAGTGTGAACACTCACCACGTGCTTCGTCAGGATGTGGTTATTAACAGGTATAGTAGTGTTTTGTTTTTGGCGCCCAGCAGGTGTCACTCGCTTCTACTTCAACAAACATGCACCGCAGCCTTTGTTCGTAACGTTTACTGATGAATTTAATAAATACTAAACTGCAGAATATCTGAACATAGATTTCGATGCATTTGAAACGCTTCGACTTAGGAGTAGGTCTACATTAGGCTTTTCTGCTATCATAATTTGAAGTTAGTTTTTTGCTTACGCAAAATAATCGGTCCATTTTGTAGAAAATCATTTTTCTCTTATAGCTAAATTTGGTACCAAAATTGGGATTGTGTGGAAAACAAATATGTGTTGAAATCACACTAATGAAGTACAAATGATAACGAACACTCAGTGACAATCTAAATAGTGGTGAATTATTTAGTGCTTGGAATAGTTAAAAAGGGTAAAACAAAAATCTGATGTGTTGCACTCACATGACTTTCTCTACTCTTGTACTAACCATTCTAACAAACTCTTATTCCTATATCTCCATGTTAGTTAAGATAAACATTCGTACAAATTATCTTACTGCTTATGTCCTTGTAGGTGCAAGGGGAATATTAGAATACAGAAGGCTTTGTGCGAAAGTCAAATCTTTTTGACCTTTGAGATTCCGTTCTCTTTGCACGATTAACATATAAAAAAATGAACAACGTTATTGCATTTCGCAAAAGTTCTAAGTTTTCCGAAACTCACACACATAACAAGGAATATCTCCGAAATGGTTCACCCTACAAGAAAATTTATTGAGACATAAAGTGTGTATTTTAGCAAGATCTACATTTTTTGTATAGTATAATTCGGTCTATCTCTTAACGGTTTACCAGTTATGCAAAAGTCGTCCAGAGTAAATACGACTACAGGGGCTATAGCCAGAAAATTCAAGATATACATTTCATTTGTCATAAAAATATCTCAAACATATAACATTTTAATCAAAATCGTTAGAGCCATTTTCAAGAAAATAAAAATTTTCGAAAAATCTTCCATGTAAAGGGTAGTGTAGGGTGGGGCTATTTTCTTCAAAATCTTCGCGTCACATCCTTGAAAGACATTAAACTTAAATACCAACTTTGGCTTTTAACCGACTTTTCGTTTTTGAGTTATGCTGTCCACAGACTGACAGACACACACGGACCTTTTCTAAAAATGCTTTTTTTTTGGATTCAGGGGGTCTCAAAACATATATTTCCGGTGAAATCTCGACATCGAATTTTTGGGTGGAATACAATACTTCCCCTACTTACCAGTAGAGAAAGTAAAAAAGGATTACGCCATGCAGTTTTGTTGTGTGTTCTTACGCATGGACGTCGCGAAGCGGGGGGTTCAAGAGGGACCGTGGCCCCCCTTGCGAATTAATGAATTTAATGTACAATCAATTACTGACTGTTACACTATCGTTTTAATTTTGATGTAAATGACAATTCTTATTCAGAACAAATTAATACGGTTATCCGCAACAAATACTATCACTTTTGACAACAGAATAACAATATTGTTCGGTTGTAAACATACAACTTGCGCCCCCCCCCCTCTCTCCCCCGAAAATGTTTATATGTTTATATTAACGCACTGTACATTTTTGTGTAGTAAGTTTCTGACTGGTTTTCCTGTAATACAAGTTGGTTATATGAGCATCTTAAACATAAATGGTTTTAATAAAAATCGTTATAGCCATTTTTTGATGAAGTTAAAAATAATGAAAAAATTTGGGATGAGGTATCTTTAAAATCTTCGTTTCGCAACATTGAAACTTACTGAACTTAAATACGAAGTTTGACATTTATTCCACTTTTTTTAGCATTGCAGTTGTTTCTCTTTCTCTCCTTCTAATTTTTTAGAAAATTACTCTTTGGGGGGGGGGGGGGGGGGCGGGTGTTCAACACACCTCAAAAGGTTAGGAATTTCGTTCTCGATATCAAAATTTTAAGCGAAATAATTCCTCCATATACCATAGATAGGTTGTAAAGAAAGGAAAAATATATGTATGGCGCAGTTACTGTGGATGCCTTATCTATCCATAGTCCAACAAGTATTTCTGGATATCTATTTTTACAGTCATAACAACAACTATTACAACGGATTCCAAAAACGAACTTCTGCAAAAGACCATTGTCCAGTGCAGGGCTGGGCAACCGGTACTCTCTGAGCGCAGCTAGCTCACGGCCTTGCAATGATAACTATATATTTAGCAAGTAAAAACATTAGGGTCGCTCGAGCTATTCCACGATTGCCCAGGCCTGATCCAGTGGATGTATCTAGGTGAGTGTTTGTGAATGCGATTATTATATTATTTACTGACAAAAAGGAAGAAAAAGTAATCTGATATGTTATACTTGTTTAACTCTCAACCCAATAGAACATTATATAATTCCTACATATTATAGGATCCATATGTGTTTCATTCACACAGCTTTCTCTATACATTCAACAAACTGTTCTTAAACGAGCTTATTTCTCTACTACTTCAGTTAATCGAGAAATTCCTTTATTTCACATTTTTGTAGATACAATGATATTTGGGGAATACAGTAAGTTTAAGCGATTAGTGTTTTAAGAGCTGGTCACTATGTGATGGTTTTGAAATTTTGCTCTATTTGCATGACCACGATAGAAAGGGACAGGGAGGCACAGAAGCGAATAACGACTTCCTAATTTAGAAGAGCATAAATATTGGAAAATTCATGTCAATAACAAGGAATATCTCGGAACTTGTTAACTCTAGAAAAAATGTTTGACAGAAACTGTGTGCACTAATAAGATTTGCATTTTTGTTCAGATTTCGCCTCTATCTTACAGTTTATCAGTTACGCAGTCATCCAAGGAGTTCAGAGGCTAAAATTCAAGATAAACATTTCATTTGTGACGAAATGTGTTAAACAAATGGTATTTTAATCAAAATCGTAAGAACCATTTTTTGAGAAAAATAAATTTAAAAAACTTTTTCAAGCAAGGCACATGCGCGCGTGCGCACTCGTGAGTCGCGAACCTAAATGCTGGTTTCCTCCCCTTTCCTTTCTTAGATTCGGGGAGTCTGAAAACGCGTGGTTCCTGTGAAGTCTGTATCTAGAATTGTCTACATGTCGCCCCTTTCCACCCCCACTGTATTGCTCTGCAGATTGTAAATTGTGTACCGAGTTTGGTTGAAATTGCTCCAGGCGTAAACAGTACCATTGGTTGTGCGTATGATGTGTAACAGCTGATGCATTAACTGTGGTGAAAGAGAAATTACTTTGTGATTGACACACGCTCGTCCGAGTCAACCAGTAATGGTCTGGTACCTCTCGGACAAACTCCCAGGACAGCGATGATTGGTTACATAGACGATGAGCCCTCCGCCAGGAACTTGTATCAATCAAAAAGTAACAGTCGTCACCTTTGCAGTTTCGGAGGCTCTTAGCGCATAAAACGAAATTCTGGATATGGGTTTATAAACAAAATATGATCAAAATATGAAAGCCTACGCCTACTCAAAATATGATCACACAGTGTATACACCCAGCCTCGAATTTTTCACATTCTGCATGTTCCTGGCGGTATTATCTTCAGGCTCTTTATCTATGTTTATTCTCTACATTATAAATTATGACTTATTTATCAGCTTAACACTTTTACATGCAAACAGTTACAGCTTATCATATATGTGTACTGCAAAGGACAAATTTTTTGAGCATAATGAGTAGGTTTTCAATTAAAAACAACCAGCACTCAGATTTTAGTAACAAATTAACGTGCAAGTTGCTTGTGGATTTATCTCAAGTGAGTGTCAAACTCGAGTTGCATTTATTGCCATTTTTTCACCAGTAAATGATATAAATAACATAATATATGTATGTATAAAATGCTAATTATATAGTATTAATTATACTGCAAAACGGAAATGAATGTCGAGCCCGGGCATTTCAGTTTTCGCTAACAATCGAACATATGAAAGTCGAAATTAAAACAGTTGATAAACAGAGTTGGTGGTATCAAAATGGAAGCGAAGAATGAACAAAAGAAGCGCATATCAGGGTAATGAAACGAAAACGATAAAACTAAAGCGACAAGTGGCAGAATCCGCACAAATGCTTTCTTCTTTTTTAACGTTGCTTTAAATTAAAATGTTATCTCGCTACGGTTTTCTTGTGGGTCATTTGTAGAGCCACCCAAAAGTATAAGAAGATGCATAACAGGGTTTTAGACACGGGTTGATACTCCGAGCGTAATTTTAGGGATGTAAGGTATTCTATAAAAGAAGTTTCAAAAGCACAATAAGGCACAATTTCACAAATTAAATAAATAAAATAAAGCATAAATGCACAATATATAACATAAAGCATAGTTATTGGGAAATTAACTTTATGTTTAAAATCAACAATAGATTGAATTCAAAAATTACAAATATTCAGCAACAATGAAAAGCTAGGAATTCCAACAAGGAATATCTTATAGACGTAAGATCTGGCGTTTTATCGTCAGTGCCAATCTGAATAACAGCGGTTCGCATCTTCTGATCACCAGCATGTCAAAAACTGTTCCGAATGCAATTTAAAGGATTAGCGAGTTTCCCACAGATTATTTTGCTGTTGAGAAACAAACTGTTATGTACCTTATGTTCAGTAGACATGGTTCAATTTCAAGCGATTCTCGTAGCCTACGCACGCTACTATACCTCAAGTATGGCAGCGCGTGGAATGTTCAAAGGATAAAACGTATGGAAAGAAAAGATCAACGCATTTCCGCAAGTATTTCATTCCATGTCTTTCGCAACGAACAGTTTCATCAGAGGATAGCAACAACTACAAGTATGAAACCGGCTTTCAGTGAAACAACTTTGAAAATAGTGTCAAGTGTGCCGAAGAAGACCTCCAGGAAACTGCAAAATGTGAGAGAAATTTTGTTGGTGTCACTGCTGTATTGTTTTAATATTGGACCGTGGAGCACAAATGCTTTCTGATGGCAGGTGATTGGTTGGCTGGAGTCGCACTTCAGCTTTTACAATCTACCTGTTCATGTGTTGCATCTCTGTGCTGAAGAGATTAGATTTTCGTCCAAAATTACTCATTAATTCATTGCAGCTGTTAAGCCTGATTTAGGGAAAACTCCACCCAGAGGGAAGGGATAACTGGACTGCTTAAAACAGAGATGTCAACCCAAGTGCAATTTAGTGATCTTGGGGCATATGGCGTTCCGAGACTACGCACAGTTTTGCGTTAAGCAAAACATAGCAAAACACGGGTGCAAAAAGTTCGAAGGGAAAATGAAGTGCACTCTTTTTATTATTATGTTTCTTCTCGTTGATTTAAAAGTATTTATTTACATAGATTTTGTGACCTTAAGGTTCAAATATGAATTATAATAATAACGTAATTCAAAAACAAATTAATATTTCAAAAACAAAACACTAAAGCCACAAAACATATGGAATATTTATATAAACTAAAAATCTCCACATTAAAACCTATACTTGTCACATTTTAAATTTAATTACGCATTTATTATGCCCAGTTTATTCTTTTCCACCAACATGATAATATTTGGGGAGATATTAGTTACAGAAGCAAGTTTCAAGGCAAACATCATCAGATAATTTTGCTCTCGGATGGCACTTCGACAAGTTCATTAAGGAAAACATTTTTCGCAGATGTATGTACTGCCAAACATACGTATGTTTGTGGATCAAAGCCTTGATAAAACCTGATAATATTAACGCTATACGCCTTTTTTGGATATGAATCACAGCATAAATCAGTAAGTTCTAGTTGGAAGCTCAGCTGGAACATTCGCGGGATCAATAGAATACGGCAAGGAAAAGAAATCCAGTTTAGATTTGAGAGCTTCCAAATCTGAAAATGCTCCTCTAAGAGAATGTCCAATATGCCACAATACATACTAGTTTCTGTGCTTATGTTAAGAGACTGCATATGTGGGAGTGACCGCGTTTTCTATGGTATGTACACTGTATAGCCCTGATCAACACTGTCCCAAGCAGATGCTGCTGTTACGGGCAGCATGGGCCTGCTAAGCTCCAAAGCGCGCGCTTGCGTTCATCGCTGGCTTAAAATAATTAAAAACATTTTATATACCCCCAGTTCTTGTAATTGCTCGTTGGGGCACTTGGCTGAAGACAGGCATCAATTTCAATGCACTTAAAGCCTGGATCTATCTGGAGAATGAGGAAAATGGTGCTGCTGTAACAAATTTAAAAAGACTGGTTGAAAATGAAATCCTTAATCTTCAACTCAGAACTATATCTGAAATCTCCGATGGTATTTATAAACAAGCACAGGTTTTGGAATCAAACACTAGCGATGCAACATAAATCTGATTTATTCTACCACCAGGTCATATATTTCCAAGTTCTGGTGTAACTTGCAAAAAGCTTGAGAGATATACGAATGAACGAAATCTCGCAAAACTTTCCGGAAGGCAATTCAGAAATGTATAAGAGCTAAAAAAATGTCCAATTATGAATGTGACTGCTACTGAGTCAGATATTTAGGATCACAGAAATTTATACTAAATCCAAATATAATTAAAACGAAACATGTGGGGGCAGTCAAATGAAAACTGATAAGGTGCCGAAAAAGTGACATTCATTCATTTATTATCTCAAAAGCAATACCGGTAATACATAGTAAACACATATATCTCACTGTCAGATAAGATGCTCATTTTTGGCGCGTTCGTCCTTGCAGATCTCCATCAGCATCGTTTTATTCGTCTGTCTGACCGCCTACATCAGCGATGGCCATCTTATGCTAAACCTAAATAACAAGTTTGGTATTTATTGGACATTTCGTTTTCGGGTTATGCTGTTCGTTCATGTTCACACACACACACACACGCGCGCGCGCAGAGACACACACATATAGACAGACACACACGCCAATTTTTTTTATTCATGGAACCATAATACGTGCATTTCCGTTGAAACCTCGACATCAAAACGTGGAGGAAGTAAACATTAGGGAGCTGGTATAAAGTCAGCCTCTACCTTAAGTGAGGAGTAGAGAAAGTGAAAGCTTCTTATAGCATAGCTACGTAAGTCGGAAACAACAGTAGTGAAGGAGTGGCAACCTTGCTTTTAATTGCTTCTTGAAACATCGTTGAGTACAAAGGGTCAACCAACAGGTGTTATCGTCTGATATAAGCTCCGTTTGTCTCCTCACGTTACCAAGAAATATGATACAGTAGCTGTGGCATCACTTTCTGCAAACTTGGCAACATTTATACACTTCCGTGTTTAAAATTAGAACCTCTCCCACATTTATTACAGGCCTTTTTACCTATGAAACATTATTATACCGGCAATGGTGTATACTTCCAGACTTACGGAAGGATAAGGAATAATCTTGCCCAGAGAAAAATTCCCACCCCCAGCCAGAAATCGTCGAACCCGCGACCCCTCGCACAGCAGGCAGGTGTTCTACTGACTGAGCTACCAGGCCAGTCTTCCTAAAACCTTGTGTTGCCCAGTCCGCACACTCACCCACGCACGCGCACGCGCACCTTTATGAAAAGGAATAATCGCTTACAAATCCCAAATCATAAACTGTCTTGCAACAATACATTATATAGTCAGTATATGAAATAGAACACTAAAAATTAATAAATAAATAAATAAAACTGATGTTGCAATTACATCACTTTCTCCGTCCACTTTAGTTTGTATTATGTCTGTTACAGTAGGTATTGCGATATAAGGATGGTAACTGATTTTTACTGGACCGAAGAAAAGTTTGAAAAGACGAGACGCAGTCGAGTGTTTTCAATTTCCGAGCATTAGTAAAATTGCATACAATTTTTTGGGAGATCATAGCAATTTAATATGGCGTATAAATGAAATGTGAAATACTAACCTTCATCTTTCCATGGTGTCTTGATGGTTGAACTTAATTAGCTTATAACTATATATGCTAATATATTAAATTAATGTTTTATATATTAACTATAGCATCTTTCGTATCTCTCTTTAGATTTTTCAGGTATGAGAGAAGTACGGCCTATTTTCCAATTTTCTTCCATTTCAAAATCAACACTCGTTCAAGTTAGCAACCATGATTATTATGGGTAATTATTGATTTGAGCACGGCCTACTCTGTTTACCTTGCGGAAAGTGACTCTCCAGTGCTTTATTCTTTTAAGTTATAACGTACACAATATAAAGAAGAGGACAATTATTGAGGTGATAAAAATCAACAAGTAGGTTTGATTATATTTTATATGTGTATTAATCAAAACATTGTTAAGAATGTGAAAATGTTAGCGACCTAGTCTTAAAAGTACGTAATATAGGAGGGTAGGTTAAGTTACTGTGAATAATGGATAACTCATTTGCCTGCAATGTCAGCATAACCGGAAAGGCCATGAAATCGTACTACGTATCTCCCAAAAATTATTCTTACGGAAGCTTATTTTTCCATTTATTTTATGTTAATCGATCCAGAAATAGTTTCATTACACATCTTGTAGATACAGCTGGACAAATAATGCTTGGTCGCTTGTCAGAAATCAAGATCTCTTCGTGCTTCCGAACTTAGCCGAAGTCCCAGGCAGGCTCCTACAAGTATTAAGGCATTGTACTGATCTGTGATTGCAACAGTATTGACATGAATCAATCTTCAACGATACAATCGTTTCCTCAAGTAAAACACAAACGTTTACGATTTGCTCGTGAATAAGTGCTGGGCTTGCGCGGTTTAAACGAAATGTTGTAGACTGTTTTCTTTGTATGAAAGCGTGTCGAAAACAACAGAATTAAGCCATAGTCCCAAAAAGTCCGAGAGATTCTAGACGTTGAAACTTTGGTTATAGATATCGAAGGGCTCAACTGCAACTTCGGCAACTTTCGTGACCATTCGTACACACTGCCGAGTTGGACTTAGCCGAAATTCTGACCAAGTGCTCGCGGCACCTAAACTAAAGAATATCCGAATTGCGCAAGTTCGAATCGCACTCACAATCTTCACTTTTTAATTGAAATGTTTGAGACACACTTGGGCCTCTATTAAAAATTAAAATAAACAAAAACAAAAAATGGAACAAAAATAAATAAAAATAATTAATACCCAACCCAATATCCCTCATGCTTGAAAAACTTGTTTCTTCTTCTTGGCATGGAGTCTATGGTCTTTCTGCGAGGGAATCCATCCCATACGTGTTCTACCGTGCCCCATAGTTCGGCAGACGTCCTGGGAGGAGGATGAAGGGAATTGCGAAATGGTTTTGGACATAACTTGTGTGTTTTAACACATATATAATTTTATACAGTAAGACTTGGTCTCTATCTTACGGTTTATCAGTTATACAAAAGTCATCAAGAATAAACAGGACTACATAGGCTATAGCCAGAAAATTTAAAATATAATTTCATTTGCCATAAAAATACCTTAAATGTGGCATTTTAATCAAAATCGTTATAGCTAAATATATTAAACTTAAATAGCAACTTTGGTTTTTAACCGACTTTTCATTTTTGAGTTATGCAGGCACACACCAGACCCAAACACACACACGGACATTTTTCCAAAACGGCTTTTTTTGGATTCACGAGACCTCAAAACATATTTCCGGTGAAATTTTGGGTCGAATACAATACTTCCCCTACTTACTATATGTAGTAGAGAAAGTAATAATACAAGTTACTAGGCTTTCTATATAAACTATAAGTTTTGTACGTATCTCCACTAAATTTGAAATTTAACAAAAACTCTTCGAACTGACATGTATAGCATTTCAACTCCAGATCTGCAATGTTTCCCAAAAATAGTCAATTACTGTTAATAATTGATTTTAACCAAAATTGAAATTGTCATCAAACTCTTCTTAGCTTTCAACAATACCTGCAATATATGTATTTAGGCTTTCACGGCCGGTGTCTTGACTATAAGAAATGTTTAGTTCTTCCAGGCTTGTAGGCCGTGGTCTAGAACACATGGTAGATACCAGTAGATACCAACGTTTCGCCAAGTACTGCGCTTGGCATCATCAGGGTAACACGATCCTCCGTGCAGAAGCCCGGAAGAACTAAACATTTCGAATAGTCAATATCTACAATAGTTGGTGTATTGACTCCTGAGTACAGATGAAAACAACTGACAAAAGTAGAGGCCCTGCAGCAACGAACGCATCTAAAAGTCCGGATATTGAAAATTAATCATTTAATCCTTAGCGAATAAAAAAAACCGCGGCGGGGAAAACCGCTTTATCCAAATATGTCCAAACATATGACCAAATCATGGCGCTGGTTATTTGATGCTAAGAGATTTTAAAGAACAACATTTCAGAGGAAAGCTCTGCGGTTTTGTCGTTAACACATTCACTATGCACCAAGGTCACAACGGAAATTTTGCGGCAACCTTAAATGGATGCTGATCAAATAATTCACTGCTGATGTGTGTTAACCAGTTCGCTGGAAAAAAACGAAAACAAAACCTTTGATAAATGCTTGAAGAACACGGGTAGCAAAAGTAATGCCGACCACTTTATCGAAGACATTTATGGGAAAGACATGCAGTTAGCGATACTCTTGTCTCCGTTAAATTTGTCGCCAATACTCGTTATATGGGAAACATTTTGCTGTCAACTGTGGAGATCCAAATTCATAGAGTCGTTGCCATTTATGGGCAGTTTGCTATAAACGCATTTAAACAGACTGAAAGTTCCCTTTTAATACACTTTATTAAGGCACGTCGAAGCTTAAACTAAATTGACAACCTCCTTTTTACTTTCTCTACTGGTAAGTAGGGGAAGTATTGTATTCCACCCAAAAATTCGATGTCGAGATTTCACCGGAAATATATGTTTTGAGGCCCCCTGAATCGAAAAAAAGCATTTTTAGAAAACGGTCCTGTGTGTGTGTCTGTGTCAGTCTGTCAGTCTGTGGACAGCATAACTCAAAAACGAAAAGTCGGTTAAAAACCAAAGTTGGTATTTAAGTTTAATGTCTTTCAAGGATGCCACACGAAGATTTTGAAGAAAATAGTCACACGCTAAACCACCCTTTACATGGAAAATTTTTCGAAAATTTTGATTTTCTTGAAAATGGCTCTAACGATTTTTATTAAAATATCATATGTTTGAGATATTTTTATGAAAAATGAAATGTATACCTTGAATTTTCTGGCTATAGCCCCTGTAGTCGTATTTACTCTGGACGACTTTTGCATAACTGGTAAACCGTTAGAGGTAGACAAAATTATACTATACAAAAAATGTAGATCTTGCTAAAATACACAATTTATGTCTGAACCATTTCGGAGATATTCCTTGTTATGTGTGTGAGTTTCGGAAAACTTAGAACTTTAGCGAAATGGATCATCGTTGTTCATTTTTTTATGTTAAGTGTGCAAAGACAACAGAATCTCAAAGCTTTAAAAGATGTGACTATCGCACAAAGCCTAATGTATTCTAATATTCCCCTTGCACCTACAAGGGCATAAGAAATAAGATAAGTTGTACAAATGTTTTTCTTAACTAACACGAAGAAGATATAGGAATAAGAGTTTGTAAGAATGGTTAGTACAAAAGTAGAGAAAGTCATGTGAGTGCAACACATCAGATTTTTTTAATTATGCACTCAAGACACGTGCGCGATCACGTGCTTACACACAGAACTTTCTAACTGGTTTCTATTCAGGGGACCCCAATAAATCTCAGAATCAAATTTTGGGTGGAATACAAAGCTTCTACCTTCCATAAGTAAGTGATGCAGAAGGTATTAGGAATAGAGTGACATTGCTCACACTGAAATGAGTATATTGGTAATGTGTGTGAAGCAATGGATATGGATTATTGACATTTATGACAACTATTATCAACAACTCGTAGTCAAGTTGATATCACAATAGTAGGATCTTTCTTAGCTCCAACAAGCAACAATTTCTTCATTCGAGAACCAACCAGGAATAACCTTCCTTTGACAGCCGCGCTGACTATGTTGTAACAACACCAAGGAGAGCTTGACATTTCATTTAAGCGTAAGATTGTGACCTCATCGATATGGTATAATGAGTTCATTGTTCTAGGGTGCTCCGCCTTATTGGAGCTGTAATGTGGCGACGGAAGGTTACCGACTTTCTCCAAATGAAGACGCCTCTTTGCCCGGAGTTGGGGCCGATGCTCTGTAATTAACACGTATTTTCAGATGTTTTTTAGCTGCCTAAATGAAAAATCAGATGTGTTGCACTCACATGACTTTTCCTACTCTTGCACAAACTATTCTTACAAACACATATTTCTATATCTACTTCATATTAATACAGAAAAACATTTGTAGAAATTATTGCTAATTTTCTTGTAGGTGCAAGGGAAATACAGTGGAGTTTAAGCGATAGTCAAATATTTCAAGAGTGGTCGCTATATGATGACAGAGAGATAAAAAATGAATAACGACCTCCCATTTGAGGACGGTCTACTGCAAAATTCTGACAAATAACAAGAAATGTCTCCGAAAGGTTCACTTCACAAAAAAGATCATTTGACATAAAGTGTGTGTTTTAGCGAAAACTACATTTTTTGTATAGTAAAATTTCGTCTATCTCTTACAGTTTACCAGGTATGCAAAAGTCAGCAAGAATAAAAGGACTACATGGGCTATAGCTACAAAATTCAAAATACACACCCATTTGCCATAAAAATGTCTTAAACATATGACGCTTTAAATAAAAATCGTTAGTCATTTTTGAGAAAATCAAAATTTTCGAAACATTTTCACGTAAAGAGTAGTTTAGTGTGGAGGAATTTTCTTGAAAATCTTCGTGTCGCACCCTTGAAGCACATTAAACTTAAATATCAACTTTGGTTTTTAACCGTCTTTTCGTTTTTGAGTTCACACACTCACACGCATGAACCTTTTCCTGTTTTTTTTTAATTCACTGTGATTCCGGTGGAATCTCTACACCGAATACAATACCTCTACTTATTATGCGCAGTAGAGAATGTAAAGTAATAATTGTACGAAACCTTGAACGCCAAACATTTGATTGATGACACGTTCAATGCATTAGGTATTCTGTAGAAGAATTAATATAAACAAAACAAAAGCTTCTAGCCTTGCAGAACTTGGCAGATTGTCTATTTCTGAAGAGCTTGTCGTGTTCTGTTTTCAAATAAATCACACAGCCCGAAAGGTTCACATAACGCTGTAACATAAAACACTGTATTGGCTGAACATTTATGTCTGGAATTAGCATAAGGTATGGTCGAAGCAGAATGCTGGGGGCATACCATTCATACTGATGCAACCGTGGCTTCTTCAGAGAATTGTTAAAGTGATTCATTATAGATTGCACTATAGGACATTCATAATATAACCTGTGCTTTAGCGTATTCTCTACGTCGTATTTCAAGGTCTTGCTAGTATCAGTAAGATGTATTTTATGTAATCTACCACAGGTGGGCAGTGCGCAGCATGTCAGAAATCATGTGAGCCGACTCTAGTCGGCAGATGTTTCAAGGAAATATTCCGAAACAAGTAAGAACAAATGACCGGCGGCAAAACTTCCATTGTCATTTCAAGAGCTTTACAGGAAAACAAGTGGTCTTTGATGCGCAACATTGCCTCGTAGAAAGATAACTTCGTTCAACATAGAGGCACATGTAATTTAAGATTGTAGGTGTCCTCCAGAAGTGAGCAAGGGAAGACGTCTTTTTGGACAAGGTTGGTACTGATGCTACAGTTGAGACATTCCATGTTCTTGTGCACAGAACTTGGCGACCTTTTTACCTAGACTTCAATAGTGCGTTTTTATGCGGATGTACTGATAGAAGTGAATATCGATGCAGGAAAATGAAAACTTCCCCAGATGCTGGGAACCGCGTAATTTCATTCGGTAACCAGAAAAAATAGACGCTTAATCTGTTGAGAACACGAACTTCACGTTGCACTCTAGCATCATAAACGAAAACACTCGTATCCTTCGAATTCTTTCATTTACGTTGTAAACCTCGTGGGCGTGTTACTGTTGTAATCTTCAGTAAATTAATTATCTAGTGGAAAAGACTCCACTGCTATCAAGAATTTTCATTTCATTATTTATCAAATAAAAATGTCAGAAAAAAATTTAGGTATTACTTACAATTCGCCTAAATATTTCTTTAATCACTTACCAATTATTTTCTTCTGCAAAATTTATAATATGGAGTTACTAAGTTTTCATTGCTACCGTCGCTTTTCTTTTATATTTCGACCCTGATTAAGTAATGAAACGTCTCCCGAACACGTCAAGGAGGATCAAAACTCTGATCCTTAATCGCAGAAGTCTGCGACCACGCGAAGGCAAGTAGTTAGTTATTCATGGCTAACGAGAAAGACAGGCTGCGGTACGAAACGAGTTACGTAGTAATGTTAGTCTGATACATACAACTGTATCTTCTGTATGAATTCAACGAGCAAGTTTTTTGGTTGTTTAGAATACGGATGTATGAGGCGACTGTGGTTTTACTTCATGGGCCATGACTGGTCTAGGAGAATTACGTCACTGCAGTTCGCACAGTAGCCTGTCTTTCTCGTTAGCCATGAGTTATTGATATGAGGGTCAAAACTGTGAAGACAAACAGTTAATATTGTGCGGAATGTCGAGATTTTTTTTTCCGTGCTGTGGTTGAAAGTTGTGGCATGTTACGCACAGAAACTTGAATAGATTAACATCAGGCGCAACTTGCGTATGAAAATTGCATATGAAAATGTCAATCATATATTTCGACATGTTTGATACCCCAAAAAAGAAAGAAAACAAAACTAAGGAAAAACCACGCTTCGATCATATACCGCACCTCGCTTGCGCAGGACTCCCGTTCGAGTGATATAGAAAAACTGGCATAGGGAATGTTGTATAAGAAGCTTCATTGTAATACGTGAAAGGTAAATGATAATAATAATAATAATAATAATAATAATAATAATAATAATAATAATAATAATAATAATAATAATAATAATAATGATAATGATAATGATAATGATAATGATAATGATAATGATAATGATAATGATAATGATAATGATAATGATAATAATAATAATAATAATAATAATAATAATAATAATAATAATAATTGCTACTATTATTGTTGAGAAAACAGCTTATTAGAATACCCCAAAAACCAACTGTGACATTTTCTCCCCATTGTGGTGCGGTCTGGTTATATTTGGTGACATTCCATCTGTTAGGTTGCATTAGTACTGCCAACTGTTCGTAAAATGTAACCATGGTAAAGCTAAGGCCGTAGTTGGTGTTACTGCATCCGTCCTGTTGCCACAGAAGCCCTTACTTTTGAACCCGTTGCAGGGAAGGCAACCGAGAGATTTTAAAACAAGATTCTGTTTAGACGCCGTATTAATCTATGGACGCCACTGTATTGCTCTTGTGTGCGTGGCTTAGGGTTCAATTGTTTTACAATATTATATGCCGTTATTGTTATTGTTGGTGTTATTTTTGTGTTTGCAACACTGGTGCATTAGATATATAACAATATTTAGCGCTCGGAAGTGATTTTTTGCCTACTCACCATGCGTTCGTTGTGTGGTAACGATGTTCAAGTATTATCGTTTGAAAACATATTATTTTAACCCTGTGATATTTGAGGTTAGAATGCTTTTATTATGTAAGTTGGTAGTACTGCTTTTTGCTGTAATGTCCACTGCAGCTTAGTGTAATGTCGGCCATATTGAATTCTTGGGAACTACCGGTAAGTTGTTTCTCCTGTAATACTAACCGTAAGGTTGCTCATCAGTTATTTACACATAACAGAACATCGTCAGAATAGGATATTTCTATTCTTCGTATCTTCATCACATCATCATCGTCATCATTGCGCTTGTTATTACATCCAGACCACTTTAAATCTAGAGTGGTGTGGACACTATTTTCTCAACCTAAGACAATTCGCGAAAGCAGAGCAGTTGAGAGCAACAGAAGACATGATATATAATAATATTATGATACTTGGTGTGAAGCCAGCAGGATGGAAGATGAGTAGGTCGCTATGTTCTGTCTTTAACTAAATAACACAACTTAAAAGAGGGAGTTGAAATGGGTCACGATCTAAAATAAGAGAAAACATTAATGAACACCGTATGAGCAAATGATTACCAAACAGCAACCCAGACCAGGGAGAGCCAGACTCTGACGAGTGGAAGTAGATGTTCTTTCAACAGCCACTTAAAAAATAAATGTATGATATTTCACACCGAGCAGGAAAAACCAAATCTTACTTTCGTATGACTTGCACTTCAACAAACTATTCTTATAAAATATTATTCTTGTATCTACTTTTTGTAAATACAGATAAACATTTGCAGATCTGCTTTTATTCCATATACCTAGGGTTAGCGATACTCAAAACTTCAAAGAGCTGATCGCCATGTGATGGCTTTGAAATGCTATTCTCTTTGCATGACCAAGAGGGGAAAAGTGAATAACGACTTAGCGATTGAAAGTATATAAGTGCTTGACATTTCAAACCAATAGCAAAGAGAATATCGGTAATGGTTAACGACTCCCCAAAAGCAAACAATTACTGATTTCAAAAAAATAAATGGTTTTTGATCCAACTTGGATGTTTAATTCCACAAGAATGTACGAAGATAACATTTTGTTACTTGTAAAATGCGTAGAGTAACTTATTTCTGACATAACTTCATGAGACATCACACAGGGTTTCGAAATTATTAATCACTTAAAAGACGTGAAGGAATACTCTAAGCAGCTTTTTCACACGTGCAGTGAATCGACATTGCGTTGAGGTTGGTCAGGGAATTGAGTTGGTTTGTGGATATAAACAGGTCTTTAAAGTTTTTGGGAGCTATCGCTTGTGATTGGCCTACACTCGCGCAGTAAATACAGAAGGACAAGGCAGGGTATTTTTTTGTGTTCTCAAGAAGCACCGTTACTGTGTTTATGTACTGAGCTAGGGAAAGTGACACCCACTGGATCTATCACTGTTTTAAATTAATGTAATGACTTCCCTTCCACCTGTATACTAGGTAACAGGAAGAATTCTCTTCCTTGAGTACAATACTAGCCACGGGTTGGCATGTCTTCATAGAGGTGTTATGTGGAACCTCGGTTAATCTAGTTGTTATGTCCATCACTTGTTTTCCAGCCCAGTGACATACCCATAAAGAACTAACAGTGGCTGGGTGGAGTCAAATGTTTAGTTACTTGAAGCAGGAAACGTTATGAAGCCATGTTTATTAGACATCATTGTTATTCTAAATTATAGAAAAGGTACATTCAGAATTTCACCGACCTTTTTAAAAAGTAATCAAGATATACGTACATTACATTTCATTTATCACACAAATGCCTTAAATAAAATACAATTTTAATAAAACTTATAAACAATTGCCATCAAGTTTGATATTTATCCGATTTTTCGTTTTAGTTATAATGTTATCCCCTTCCTCTCCCTTTTAGTCTCTTTTTTTCTCACTTCTTTCCTCCCTCACGCTCACAAACACACCCTTACGGATATTTTCCTCTAAGACTGTACTTGCATCCTACAATACAAAACTTCATCCCGGACTCTCACATTTTCCCTCAATTCTGTTATAAACCAATTGCCGTAAAAGACATCGCAAAGTGATCGTCAGAGCCATTTTTGAGAAGATCAAATTAATGACAAAATGTTCATTTAAAGAGTGGTTCAAGGTTGGGGGAATTTTCATTAAAGTCGTCTCAATCTTCGGAAGATGCTGAATTTAAATACTAGGTTTGGTATTTATCCGACATTTCGTTTTTGAATTATGTTGAGATATTAACCACAGAGTAAAGTGTGGTTTTGAATTTAGAGGCCTTAAAACGTGTATTTCTATATTGCATGTTTTTGGTGAAATACAATAATTCCTCTACTTGCTATAAATAAGTGGTAGAGAATGGAAAAAAATGGATGTTAAGATTTGAAGGGATATACGAGATAAGAAAACATGGAGTTAACACGAAGGGTTAAAACTAAACGAAGAAAAGTGAAGAATACACGCCAGAGGTTGCTGGATGAAGAAGAAACAAAAGATACCTGCAATGGAAGAGATATATCAGGAAATGTAAGTAACAAGCGAGCTTTATGAATGGGAACGTAGGAACGTGGAAGAGGAAGTGTGTTTTTGGAAAGAAAAGTGTGTTCTGTGAAATGGGCACAGCTGTCTCACCAGGAGTTCCAGGAACAGATGATAATCTCAAGGTTACTACCACGTGTTACACTTAGTCCGTTATCTTAATGAAAGCCACTGCATGCAAACGTTCAGGAAGTTGTGACGCAAAGCCCATAGTAAAAACTATATCTTCCATAAACACAGTATCCACTCAATTACCTACATCAGGAGCAACCTCGGCTGGCTTCCAGAGCTCCAAACGTCTAGAAATGTAAGAACTCCCTCTGCAAGAGGCCTCTGTCCTCTATCTTAAAGGGCGCTGTAAGAAAATTAAGTACTATGCATGCAGAAACTGGTGCAAGTAGATTGAGTTAATTACAAAAGTGTTGAAAAGAAACCCCGGTTATTCAACATTTCACAGTGTATGTTAAATTATAAAGAGGGATTATATTGATCCACCTGAGGACATTTCTCTGCGAAAAATTCGTTTCCTGAGGTTTTACCCAGTTACATCATGTGACGTGGAAAGATATTTCTCTGCATATAAGAACATCTTCGGTGGCAAACGACTTTCAATGATCCCGAAAAACTTTTAAAAATGCATAATTATTCACTGTGCTAAAAAAGTGTAAACGTGTGTTGTAAATAGCAAAATGATGTATTAAATGCTTGATATTATATATTTTCCGCACTCTAAATATTTGACAACATATTTCACTGCACAGTTATCTACGTATCTTGTCAACTGATACTGCATAAAAATCCCAGCACTACTGATTACATTAAAAGTACAAAGAGTTGGCATCGTAATTATCTTGCCGAATTCCCCTCTTGCTTGTAATTTTTCTTAGGCAATTTCATGAGCTTTTAAACTCATTATGGTTGTCATTAGGCAATTATTTATCCACCTTGAGTCTGAAAATAATTATCATAGTAACAGACATTCGTTAACCTCAATTAAATTATCGAAAAATCCACTACCGTAGCCCGTGTATTATACCATGCAAAACTAAAATGAAAGATAAGTATCTATTCTTTTCGTTTTAAAACATACTGTTCTCTCTCTCACGAATCTTTTTCTAGAAATGTGTTTCCTATGAAATCTCGACATCGAAATTTTGGATGGAATACAGGATTTCAGGCGTTAGAAAAAGTAAAATTACGTGGCGTTATAGACAGGGCCCGGAAGTTCAAGTGTTTACATCGTCGTTTTTTTTTTTTTTTTTTTTTTTGTTTTTTCTTTTTCTTTGTTATAATTACAAGTCTGGAAAGTTACACGTACGAATCGTCAGTTTATAAGCCTATCAAACCTTATTTGCTGATGCATATAAATGCGTATATTGGCTTTTCTGATAAAAACATCGTATTTCTATCATTTTAGTGTTTTTGTGGCATAAAACTGCTTTTTTTCATGCAAGAATAGAAATGTTGCAACTCCGAACCGAGCTGCTTGATAAGATGTCGGGGAAGTCCCGGGCTGCTTGTTATTTTGAGACAGCGTGCAATTGTCTAATTTATTGCATAACCTGCGTCAGCATCGCTTCACGATCAGCAGTATAATTTCATCCCTGTGCGGTCGTGGTGTTGAATTCTCATGATTCCTGTCTGTGTGTATGTGTGTGTATTACTTTCAGTAGCTTAGAAAAAAAAAGTAAAAGCTGGTGAGTCATCTAGATTTAATAATCTGCAAAATGAATTTGCGAGTGATTCGATTTATATTGACAGCACAATATCGTTTTGTAGAGCATGTGGGGAAAAAAAAAAAAAAAAAAAAAAAAAAAAAAAAAAGTGGGAAGTGGAAAACGCTCTCAAGTTACCCAACACATAAACCCAGGAAAACATAAACAATTATCGGCAAAAAAAAAAAAAAAGAGCCTAAGTAAAAGCAATTAGAGGAATGTATAGGAAACAAACTAGACCAATTTTCTTCCGATTTATTGAAGCATTTTTTGGTGTTTAATATACCACTTTGGATACTTATTAATCCTAATTTGAGAAACTTTCTTCACATATCATGTGCCTGACGAAAGCACATTGCGAAAAACTCATGACAGCCGTTTGTATTGACAATTGCGTCAAGAGTGCGAGATAAACTGGAAAATGAGTTTATTAGGGCTCCTATAGATAAAACAACAGATTCTGAAGGCAGATTTATTGCAAATGTAATATGTAGTTGGTGCCCTTAACAAGGAGGAACCAACGGTGTCATATCTTCGTAATCTAATAAATTTGGAGGTCAAAAACAATGCAACAATAACTCAATCTGTAATTGATTCTATAAAAGTGTATGGCCAAATGGAATTAAATATGATAGGATGCTTCTATTCGTCACAGACGGAACCAGCTACATGATTAAATCAAGACACACATTGAATGGTATTTTCCCTAATTTAATACATTTAATGTGCCTCGCAAATGCATACACTGCATTTGTGAATACATACGTGGAGAATTTACGTTAGTGCATCGGTTAGTGGCTGTAGTAAAAAAAGGGTTGTTTTTAAAGTCCCATCGAGAGTTCAGTTATTTAGGTCCTTAGGACCACCAGTTCCACTGCCTCCTGAGCCAATATTAACAAGATCGGGAACGCGAATTCTGCTGACATCCTAGTGGTGCTGTATCCATTCTTGTAGCTCAAAATTTGTTGTCTAATACTGAATTGGAAGCTTATCTTGTTTTTCTGTGAATCAGGTAACTTTACCGGGTAACCCAAAGCTACCACCTGCTCAGAAACAGTAGACCTTACCTTAACTGAAGCACTCAAAAATATTTCAAGAAACAACATTCAATTTAAATTCTGTTTCCGGTAATGTAGGTGAAATATAAAAAAACAAAGTCAGAAGTGTAATATAAGAAAATATGTAAAATTGAAGATATTGTAAATGGAAACACAACAATTAGCTTACATGATGGCCCTTTACTGCGAACCAGTTAGCAACATGTTGAACAATGTTACAGACATAAAGTATCTTCAAGTGCATATTTATTGACATATTTTCAAGTTTTAGAGCATATTTCCATGCATATTTCATAACTTTTTAGGGTATGATCTTCCGGGCCCTAATTACAGATTAGCTATGTAAATAATTAATTACGGGTAGAGAAATCTACATAAGGTTTTTGAGCCTCAAAACTTTGTGTTGAATTTTGATACTGGAACAGGAAGAGAATCACTGTATCCTGGAACATGTAGAGCTTTTGAAGAACTAAGCTGGGATCCGAGAGGAGATATTTACATCTGCAAATGTGTTCTGTGCACCAGGCAGCAAAACGAGAAACAGACAGATGTTCGTTCATATCTAGCAAGAAATGCATTTGACGTAATCGTTGTGTGTCATTTGATTCATGGGCCAGATCATTTCATTGACGTACTGGGAAGCTGGTTCGCAGAACCGCAATGCACTGCAGGAATATTCCAGCCAGCCGACCGTCTGTCATTCACAAAATAACGTTTTCCGACGTTAATGATCACGGAGTGACTTACTGGCTAGCAATTGCATGAGAACAAAAGAGATATTGCTGTACTTTCACAGAATGAGACGACGTGCAGTGCATTTCAAGGATGCTAGCGGTGCGCGGTGCCACAAAGGGCCGTTTCTTCAAACGTCAATGTCCTTGTCAGGGAGACGTGTCCACCATACATTTTGAGACAGTTTTGGCCTATTTTGGTTATTAGAACTCCGTCTCATTTATAATATAATTAGTACATGGCAATTTTAGTTAAACTGCCTTTTTACTGGGCAGTAATTAATCCAATAATGTAAAATAGGGTAAACAAGAAGTATTGAATATTGGGCATAAAGTGCTAACCTTTTTTAAGCTCATGGGAGGTAGGAGCCCTCCTGCCAGTCAATTAATAAATACATTTTTTAAACACGTGTTTTCTAAACCGAAAGCTTGAGGATTTAAAGCGTATACATATTATTTAACACGCTTAATGTAACATAACATGAAACATGGATAAGAATAGCAGATGGTAAACTAATTTATAGAGTGTTTTATTGTTAAAAGAATATAGGAGACCATGAATACTACTGTCGAAAACAAATCTAGTCCTCTTTTTGTAGAATATTACCAACCATGGCAAAACCTCGGTGGAAAGCAAAGAATACAAGTTTTGTTTACGACTGGGTATGGTACTAGAATGAGAACTCAACAAAATATGTGTAATTTGTTTAATCAGGTGAATGCAGAGAGAAACATAACACTGTCAAAAATTACGAAGTAGTCAATGAAACAGCAACTTAAGGTATATAACAGAAAATTTGGAAGATAGTCTGCTCTGAATGATGAAAATGCTCTTAGTCCAAGAAAATTCACACATACAAAAGACATTTGAAAAATGTTATGACAGTCTGGGACATTGTTTGACAGTAAATGCTGTTAATATCGAATACTTGTGAGAATTGTAAGTTTAAATAGATGGACTATTTTGCCTCTTTAATGTTTAGCTGCCTATTTGAATTATAAATGCCACTTTTCGGCTCTTTAAAATTAACTTAAACTTTTCCATGTATTTTCAATCCTTCTATTACATTCAGGGATATCTAGTCGACGGTCACTGGACATCCTTTACATTGCAATATGACCACATTTTGTATTGTAGTATTTGCTGTTGCCAAGCGTTCAGCATCTCTCTTTGTAGTTGGGTCATCTAGCAGAAGTCACAGTTAATGGAGTAGAAAGGTAAATACCAAATTAGCATTTTGAGGTTAGAAGGATAGCACGTTGCCATGTTACACTACACTGTAGCACGTGGTGCTTACTGCGTGCGTGCGTGCGTGTATATTCCGTTTATTTTCTCATTTACTGTTTGTTGTTGAATGGTAGTGTGCTTAGTTTCTGATTCTAGCGCTAACATATGAGATATACATATGTTGTTCGCCATGCTGCTAAACAGTTGACAGGCTTTCCCGCCTCTCCACTTCGAGAGAGTTGTCAGAAAACTCACCTTGTCTAAATGGAACTGTAATACCAGAGTGCACTTCGTTTAAATATGACGCATCACAAACAGGTTTCACAATTGGTAGCTGTGATTTAATGTTGACGCACGTAGCGCGGTAAAAAAGCTTCTGCGAGTCCTTGTTCCTATCCCCGGAATGCTTATTTAAGTAGTGCCTTTCCACTCTATAATTTTATGCACAGTTTTTCCGCGCAGAGTATGCTGAAAAATATATTTCGCTTTCTGGCACAAAGCTGTCCCTCGCAGATAGACAACCTGACGTGCCTATCTGCTTCCGATAAAACAAAGCAACACAATAGTATGTGGTTGCACTGCTACCTTCATTTTTCTTCTTTCTAGCGACTCCTGGTGTTTTGTAAACAAACACTTTGCCACAAGTCTACCTTCAGCAGCGCTCTAGTGCTCATGCGCATGATCCCTAACCATGCCAATATTTGACTAGTATATCTGTAGTTGAATATCTACAAGTGGGAATGGGAAGTCGTAATTTCTCTCTCTCTCTCTCTCTCTCTCTCTCTGTCTCTCTCTCTCTCTCTCTCTCTCTCCTCCCTGTCTTACCCTCTCCCTCTCACTTTCATTTTCTTTTGCTTTCTCTACTATGTATAGTAAGTAAGGGAACATTGTATTCGACACAAAAATTCAATGTCGAGATTTCTCCAAAAATATGTTTTGAGGCTCCTGAATAAAATAAATAGCTTTGAAAGATACCACACTAAGATTTTCAAGAAAATTCCTCAAAGCTACTTTTACATGGAAAATGTTTCGAAAGTTCTGATTTCCCCAAAAAATTGCTTTAACGATTTTGATTAAAATGTTTAATCATGTTTAAAATATGTTTATATTTTGAATTTTCTGCCTATTGCCCAAAAGTCCGATTTACTCTTGATGACTTTTACATAACTGGTAAACCATAAGAGCTAGATCACATCTTACTCTACAAAATTAAAAAAAAAAAAAAAAAAAAAAAAAAAAAAAAAAAAAAAGCGTATCTCTTTAAAATACACAATTTATGTCCAAATGTATTTTTAGTGGAGTGAACCGTTTCAGAGATATTTCTTATTATTTGTGTGAGTTTTGCATTACCTACTTAAACTTTTCTCAAATGGAAGGTTGTTATTTACTTTTGTATCTCTTAACCGTGCAAAGAGAACGGAATTTCAAAGCTTTCATATAGCGACCAGCTTTAAAAGATTTGACTATCACTGTATTCCCATATTGCCCCTGTACCTACAAGAAAATAGAAGTAATAGTGCAAGAGTAGAGAAAGTCATGTGAGTGCAACATATCACATTTTCCCGCATCCATACAAAGGGCATGGTGTTTCAAAACCATAACATTGCGACAGCTCTTTTAAATCTTTTACCTACTGTATCGTATACGAAATTGTAAATATGAATTGAAAGTTTATCTCTATTGATAAAGAATAACTAGAATAAGGTTTTGTAAGAGTAAGTTGTAGACAAGTGAGAGGAGAAAGTCATGAGAATGTACAATCTTTAACTTCTGTATCCTACAACGAAAAGATAAATGTGAATTGAAAGTCATGTGAATGCAACACGCCATTAGTCCCGGGTCCAAGTGACCTCGCTGCCGACGGGCCCTAAAACTCCACTCACTCACTCACTCACTCACTCACTTACTCACTCACTCACTCACTCACTCACTCACTCACTCACTCACTCACTCACTCTCACTTACTCACTCACTCACTCACTCTCACTTACTCACTCACTCACTCACTCACTCACTCTCACTTACTCACTCACTCACTCACTCACTCACTCTCACTTACTCACTCACTCACTCACTCACTCACTCTCACTTACTCACTCACTCTCACTCACTCACTCACTCACTCACTCACTCACTCACTCACTCTCACTTACTCACTCACTCACTCACTCACTCTCACTTACTCACTCACTCACTCACTCACTCACTCTCACTTACTCACTCACTCACTCACTCACTCTCACTTACTCACTCACTCACTCACTCACTCACTCACGCACTCACTCACACCTTATCAGTCCTATCTTCGCATACATAATGTTAGCGCCGTGCCGCTATGGTCCTTGGAGAGCGCATTAATAGGTCGATCAGAATTTCACTCCCTCTACAGCTACACCGAAGTAAACAGAAGGTCCATTAATTTGACATTATGAAAGCTGAAGCAATCGCTATAACGGCCCAGTTTATCAGTGAGACAATAGGGTTTTAGTGCGTCGTTAGTGCAACGCTATGAACTTCTCTCTCAAGAAGTGGGAGCAGGCCTGTAATTTGTGACAGTTCCAACAAGAGCCTATAAATTATCGCTCATGTTGTAACACATAATGACCTTGGTATTTAGTATGATGCACTTCCTGCAGCCTGTGCATGGACAACAGCGCTAGAGCAATCTACTCAGGCGCGTTTACGATTTAGCACTTGAAATAAATATCCAAAATTTCCTTTCAGTTTCCTTTACTACTACTTATTTACAGTAAACAGAAAAAGTAATGCATTTCACCCAAAATTTCGATACCGACATTTCATCGGAAATATACGCATTTGTGATTCCTGAATAAACAAATAATAAGATTATGTACGCGTGTATGTATCTATAAGTAGCATACCTAAAAAATCTGATGTGTTGCACTCAAATGACTTTCTCTACTCTTGTACTACCCATGCTTCCTTTAACTTTTTTATGGGAAATAATACGTAAAAATCCAATAGGATCAATGATTTCTTCTACTGTTGTAGTTATATTCATTTTTATTTGATGAGAAAATATAAGCTCTAATCGCCCAATGAACAGCTCCTACACACAACAGAAAACCGAGACACACCCACACAGAGCGCCAGGTAGTAGGCATTGTGACAGCATTGACGGGGGTGAGCGTACAGGGTACGTATGTAACTATGATAACAGCGTCACCTATCGTAGGCTACCGTAGACTATCATAAGTAAACGTGGACTACAGTAATTTTCCTGGTAGAATTGGTCATTCAGTTAAGAACGTACCCACATTCCCTGTACGTTATGTGTGTTGCATACCTATTGGGCGTTACTTCATTTTGATCATGTTTTACTAGATTCCTCTACAAACCGGAAGCGTTGAACTTTGTCATCTCGACGACAGTTTATTTGTGACCCTTTTTTACTTTCTCACCCTAAACTACCCTTTACATGGAAAATTTTTATTTTCTTGAAAATGGCTCTAACGATTTTGATTAAAATGCCATATGCTTAAGATATTTGTATTGCAAATAAATGTATATTTTGAATTTTCTGGATATAGCCTATGTAATCCTATTTACTCTGGATGACTTTTGAATAACTCGTAAACTGTAAGAGATAGACAAAACCTTAATACATAAAAATGTAGATCTACCTAAAACACACAATTTCGGTCCAAATAAATTTTTTTTGTAGAGTGAACCATTCGGAGATATCTTGTTATTTGTGTCAGTTTCGGAAAACTTAAAACTTTGGTGAAATGGAACATCGATGTTCATTTTTTATACGTTAAGTGTGCAAAGAGAATGGGATCTCAAAGCTTTAAAAGATTTGACTATCGCTCAAAGCCTACTGTATTCTAATATTCCCCTTGTACCTACAAGGAAATAAGCAATAAGATAATTTGTACAAATGTTTATCTCAACTAACACGAAGAAGATATAGAAATAAGAATTTGTAAGAATGGTTAGTACAAGAGTAGAGAAAGTTATGTGAGTGCAACCATCAGATTTTTCTTGTCAAAGTCTACATCAAATTTGGCTGAAATCGGTGTAAAGGTGTGGATTTGTATTCCACATAAATAGGTCTATAGTTTTCAATAGAAAAAGGGTATTTTAAGCTGAAGTTATGTCATTTTTTTAAATATAAAATAGCAATAACTGTAGCAGATATTGGACTAAAGAAAGATATAATACTGTTTAACTTTTCTACAGTTTATCCACTTTGGAGAATCTAGGAATTCCATCCAAAAATTCGCTGTAGGAATTTCAAAGGTAGCGCAAGGATCCCCTCCCTCCCTCCCCCCCCCCCTCCCCCTCCCGTCTTTAACTGGGATGGTCATGTTGGAGACCTCTTTTGCTTTGGAACATATTGCCTAAGGGCAATTGACATTGGATTTATTATTTTTCTTTGGTTTTTATTCATTAGATCACACACAGACACAAGCCGCACACATTTACAATGTCATTCATACTTCCATACTCTGAGGAGAGATTAATCTTGGCTAGAGAAAAATTCAAACCCCAGTCAGAAATCGAATCCGGGACCCTCGCACAGCAGGTATGTGCGCTACCTATTGAGCTTCGAAGTCATCCGCCAAGGATTTATGGTCAAATAATCTCCCACCAAATCAAGATATTATAGCACTTGTTCTTTCTGGGATGCAGTAATTAGAAACTGAGATTTCTTGTCCAGGACTTGGCTGTACCCATTTGTCAACATTTTTGGAACGTAACACGTTGGCTCCTGTGTCGGTCTCAACAGGTTCCTCAAAAAAAAGGTGGGAACCTCTACTGTCTCGGCCCTAACAGGTAGAGTCGGTCTGGGTGGCTCAGTTGGTTAGACGCTGGCCTACTGTTCCCAAGGTCGTGGGTTCAAACCCGGCCCAGACCGATGGTTTTTAAGTGTTCTTAAAAACGACAGCTCCATGTCAGTAGATTTACTGGCATGTAAAAGAACTCCTGCGGGACAAAATTCCGGCACACCGGCGACGCTGATGTGATCCTAACAATTGACAGCGTCGTTAAACAACAATTTTTTTTTCCCTAACAGGTAGACCTAAACCTCTTAAGGGATGTCCAACAATACTCAGCACAGGACTACCATTATAACTTTAGGCCTATTGTTGTAAGTGTAGTCTCAAATACGTGAAATCTATTGAAGGATATCCAGCAAGACTGAGCACATGAGTATTATGTTTTCAGGTGTGGTGTTCCTGACCATGTTGGCAGCAGTGCTGGGGAATCCCTGTAAACTCAAATACGTGGAATCTATTGAAGGATATCCAGCAAGACTGAGCACATGAGTATGTTTACAGGTGTGGTGTTCCTGGCCATGTTGGCAGCAGTGCTGGGGAATCCCTGTAAACTCAAATACGTGGAATCTATTGAAGGATATCCAGCAAGACTGAGCACATGAGTATTATGTTTACAGGTGTGGTGTTCCTGGCCATGTTGGCAGCAGTGCTGGGGAATCCCTGCTGTCTCGGCCCCAACAGGTACCTCAAGAAGGAGGGGATCTGCGAAGGGATGCCTGAGGGCAACAACAGACTGCCCCTCAACTGCACTTTCTACGCGCTCAATCCCACAAGGGACTCTAAGGACGGGTTCAGTGTAGACCCTCTCACCAACATGCTCAAGCTAGAGGAGGACCCGGACTACGCCCTCGCTCCTGATTTGTGAGTAAAGTCAGCAGATCACTATACACATCCTCGGCCACGGGATGTTTTGTTCTGACATTTACTGACGAATTTTACAGATACTGCGTCACCAGACTGGTAGATGACAATAGCGTGGATACCGTGGCTTTCGTGTGTTTCTCTGATGGCGACATTGAAGAGGGGCAAGACAATAACTTAGTGCTCTACTCAGTCTGTCTTCTGGTGTCTGTCGTGTTCCTGGCTGCCACTCTGGTCGTGTATCTCCTGGTGCCAGAGCTAAGGGACCTGCAAGGAAAAGCCCTCATGTGCCTCATGTTCAGTCTCATGGTGGGCTATACGTCTCTGGCCCTTCTTCAACTGCGCTCAGGGGCCTACACACACGCCGGTTGTGTCACCCAAGGTAACTATTGCCTCATTTCTTGGGTCGACATATAACTAACGCAAATCTCTCTCACATATTCTTAGAACTTAAAATGCATTGAATACATCCTCATGCTAGAACAACACAATTGTTTCAAAGAAAGCGTAAATGCGCTTGCAGAGCCATAATTTCAACTGTCTTTGGAAAATAAATGTGCCCATTTATATTATGCACCTTGACTAACGATTATCCAGTCATTCTAATTAAGGACTTGTTTGTATTTCAGCATTCTTCACATATTTTTGGATGCTCTCGGCATTTTTCTGGCTCAATGTAGTGTCTTTTGAAGTCTGGAGAACAGTAAGGTAAGAAAGAGAAGTTTTCGAACAGAAATAATAGGAGACTGCACTTTAGGAATACGGCTCAAATGTCAATGATACTTTTTAAAAATGTGTCTGCATTTACAAGACAGAGACACATTTAGCACATGAGGCTTTTTGTTCTCTTGACCATCTGTTATGTTGTTAATTGTTGGTTACATAGTTTGATACAAATTAATTACAACTCTATATTTGCAAAACTGTAATGGAGCTTTGAAATTTTGCTTTTATTTTGTTTTTATGAAAAATAATTCTTTCTGCATCCACAATGTCAAAATTAGCTTCATTAAAGATTGGAATTAACGATGAGGATGATGATGATAATGATAATAATGATAATGATTGTTGAATTATTGATGAATTACTATTATTATTATTATTATTATTATTATTATTATTATTATTATTATTATTATTATTATTATTATTATTATTATTATTATTGTTGTTGTTGTTATTATTTCTTAGAAAGCGCAAATACTCAAAAAAGAATTTTGCCCTTTATTCGTAAGTGAATGTACATTTAAAAAATCTACTTCATAACTACTTTGTGAAAAAAATCTCAAAACAGTACATTAACAAGGCATATGTGCCCGCCTCGGTAGCATGATGGTTAGCGTATCTCCCTCACGCTCAAGAGGTCGCGAGTTCGAATCTCGCTTAGGGTAAATTATCCCGGTAAGGTTTTTCTCCGAGGTTTTCCCTACCCTGAGAAGACGAATGTCGGGTAACTTAAAGCTCCATCGACCTCGGGCTCATTTGAGCATCATTTCACCCATTTCATTTCATTCATTCGTCCGATATGACACAATGTTGGAGGACGTTAAAAAAAAAAAAAAAAAAAAAAAAAAAAAAGCATATGTATTTTATACCTCCTGCACATTTGTAAGTCCATCAGCTGGATTTAAATAGTCAGCTCTGGTAAGCTGATAAGTAGTTAAACAACTTTATTTCGCTTTTCTGGCAAACCTTTTTTCACCATTTTCAACATTGGAAAAGTTCCACGCCATGGAGTTTTCATACAATCCGATTGAAACTTGGGCAAGAGTTCTTGAAAGGCCAAGCAAAGAAATTTTGATACTTAAGACTGCATAGTTTATGGTTTTTATTTTTAAAAAATGTATTTGTGTTCTTTTGTTTAAACATGGAGTCAGATACTTTATAAGGCTTTTTTGGAGGGAGGGATTATAAGGTATACATGCAAGTGAATGCTTAGTTTTGAAGAAAATAACTTCCCAAAATTCCAAAAGTTACTTTAAAGATATTGGACTAAACTTAAACTACTCGTGTATATTAGATACAACTATAATATAAATTTTAATTGAACACATTGAAAACCATGGAGGGTTTCCAGCAGTTTTTTAAACAAATGCCAATGTTTAACAAAGACGTTGTTGCAGGTTCCGGCAGTTCGTGTTGTCGGACGGACACCTGTTTATAGCGTATGGTATATTTGCTATTGGAGGACCCCTGATATTCCTGATAACCACGCTCATCGTGCACCACGTTCCCGGCGCAGACATCGTCAGACCGGACTTCGGCGTCTCCAAGTGCTGGTTCGACAGTAAGTATATAGTCAGATTACCCACATGTCCTCCTGTCCTGTGCACAAGTGGCCAACGGTATTGGGGCACCTCTACATGTGTGATTTCATGTCATGCGATGTGAAATTATATTGAGTTAAATGGTAAACATTTATACAGTAAAACCTGATTAAACCGGAACCCCTATATACCGAAAACCTGGACAACCGGAAAATAAATCTCGGAACGGAGCTATTTCCTATATTAAAGACACTTTAAACAGGAAAACTGCCTAACGCGGAAACGGAATAGTTTTGCCGGAACCGTTTGCACAAATAACCTTTCATTATACTTAATGCATAGTTACGTGCTTTGATAACGAACTTGCCACGACTGAAGACATTCAAAGTGCAGCAGATGTTGCTGCTGGAAACAGCAGTTGTGAAGTCATGGAAGGAATGGACGATGAAGCCAAAAATACGCACTTTTAGAGAAGTACTATCTGTTGTGAGTGACCTTCAGGAATTTGCAGCTCCCAAGAATGTTCCAGAACTCCTGGAGCTCATGCAGGATGCGAAGGTCATAGAACGTTCTCTTGTGAAGAAGCCGCGACAGTGCACTTTGACGGATATATGGGGGAAAAGAAAACTGCAATTATGTATGACATGTAGTTGAAAATACAGCAAAACGTGCAATTGAACCTATTTTTTATTTACAGAATTTTATTTTAAATTATTCCTTCAACTCAATTCTACACGATTATATTTTTGTACTTTGTTTTACTAAAATATGTATAACCCTTTCTAAGACGGAAACGTGTGAAAACGGTAAAATATTACCGGAACGATGGCGTTCCGTTTCAGGCAGGTTTTACTGTACCAGGCATGGGCACGAGAGGAGAGGTAGCGATGAACTTGCCTTACTCACACGACATTCTCTTGCCGAGTGACGGAGGTTATTATGGTACACATGCAGTGATGGCTTCATTCCACCTGCGCGGTAGTAATTTCTACGCTGTTTTTGTAACTTACAAAAATTCTCTATGCCACTCTTCATGAAACAGACGTCCCGACGAAGCCATACTCGCCACTGAATGAGGCATGTCGGAAGCTGAACAGCAGTGAAGGGGAGGGATGGCCAGTGGAGTGAGGCAAGAACACGTTTCAGTGGAGTGGCTCTTTTGAGCCGAATTTGCCCATGGCTGATTTATACCATGCGATGTGACAGTCGCTCAGTATGCTGTCGTACGACCTGGAAAACAAAAACACGTCGCATAGTCTCAGTTCGCGCGACAGTCGCTTCGCTTGATCTCAGTACACAGATGTATGTGGTTCTGTTCATGCACACAGCGTTGTCGCACTGTGAGCGAGACAGTTGAGTCTGTGCTGCTACTTTGGGAAACCCACAGCTGTAGCTTTCATTTTTCAGGTGCTCTGTGCTCTACGGGTTGCGAGAGTCAGCTGTTTTCGTCCTTCAGACTTTTATCAAGTATGGTTACGGAATATTTTACACAGGAAATTCGTATTAAGTTCAATAGGGATGCTGCTTCAGAAAATTACCAAGATCTTGACAACAAGAAACAATTTAAACCTCTCATTGTGTTCATAAACAGATGTAAAGTCATTATTATTCTGAGCCTAAAATGTTTACGTCTTACACCTTTCCTTGCAGGAAAACCATCATGATCAGAATTACGGAACTTGGTTCTCATGACTTCTTAGTAAAAAAATTATACTTTTTATCTGTTTTGTTTTTGGCCATTGCATATAAATATAGCTTCCTTTACAAACCTTAATTAATTTGTATATAAACTGTTTACTTTACTACTCTCTGATTGTGAAACAAAACACTTGGTTTGTATGTTTCATGGAGAAAGTTTGTATGCTATCCATTTTAATATATAACATAGCATTCACATAGTTTTCTCTACTCGCTTTTTCTTTACGTAATAAATTCACATAACCTGCCCTACTCGTCCTTCAACAACAATCCGTACAATTTTGTAAGACTGAAATAGAAATGCAACACATTTCATTCATACTATTTTCTCTACACACTTTTCTTTTAAAACACAATCACACTTCTTTTTCTACTCCCTCTTCTGCAGACAATTCATACAAATTTGATACGTGAAATTGAAATGCAAAGCATTACATTCACATGGTTATCGTTACTCACGTTTCTTTTACGAAACACATTCCCATCTCTTTCTCTATTCACTCTCCTACAAAAATGCATACTATTTTCTATGTGATTGACATAGAAATGCAACGTCTTACATTCGCACAGCTTTCTCTACTTGCTTCTCTTCCTGTTTTCCGGTATTTTTATTTATTTATTTTGTTCATTTTGTGTTCTTTAAAGTATCAACGTAATTCTAAAAGCTGTAGGAATAAAATCGTCGAACCACGGGCAACGCCGGGTATTTCAGCTAGTAAATTCTGTAAATATTTCAGCTTGCTTGTAAAGCTCAACTTTACAGACTTCCATTGTGAAGCAGATGTGTTTACGACATACGAGGATTGTTAACTTCTGTTTGGTAGGTCCTGCTGGAACCTGGGCATACTTCAACGGACCTATGACAATACTCCTGTGCTGCAATGTGGTGTACTTTGTGTGGACTGCCTGGATCCTGTGGAAGGACTGCCAAAACCAGTCAGCTCCCCGGCTGAGATGCTTACGTTACAAGTTAGTTCAACACCTTTTATTTACTCATCTACTCCTCTGTAGAGGAGTATTATGAATACATTTGAGCTACTTTTAAGAGTCACGTTTCTTCAGTTCACTGGAAATGAATCGCTGTGGGAGTTTCATGAAACAGGAGCTTCCTCATCAGTCATCACGCAAGCTCGTATTCTCTACAAGAGTTGTCGTACTCTTGCAATAAACAACCCATTACACATTGGGAAACAGAATTATTAGCCTTGGGCGCACAAAATACTCAAGAATATTTAGAATATTTTAAAAGACGTAAATTATGATATATTTTTACCAAAAACATCACCAATTTTTTGTTAATCATATCTGTGATAGACTGAAAAGACTATGTGAATCCATATTAATTCTGTGTAAAACTTTCGGCGCATAATTTAATTCCTGAGAAAAACATGCGTCCATAATATCAAAATTTCAGTTATGGGGAAACCGCTTTCAAATATGTTATATTAATTTACGAATATGAAGATTCTAAAGTTAGCAGACATACATTACCTGAAAGCAAATATCTCAAACTGCCGCCAATAATTTCACTAAAAATATAGGATCAATAGTTCTTCAGATTAGTGCCCAAATATAAGGTCACATTAAGGAAGAAAGTTTGATAACTTATGTCACTGCAGGGGCTCTTGTTCTCGGCCACGGAATGTTCCCGGGTTCGATTCCAGGCATAGGCATGGGGCTTTTAAGCTCGGATATTCTTCCAGTGTTCCATTCACTGAACTTCTGGAAGAAGATACGAGGGGAGCACGAAAGATGTTTAGGTCGAGGTGCACCAACACCACCGCTACTACTAGTAATTAACAATATTTGGGAAGTCTGGGGTAAAAATAAAATTTATATATTCTCATTCCACAATATATTTTGGCAGTAAAAAACGCATAGAATTAGTTTTTGGGGGTCCAAATTCGATGTACAGACTACATCGTCCTAATCAAAATTTGATTATTCAATTAGGGTGTTTGATTCATGTAATGACTGGTGCGATAAGGAGAACTAAGCCGTAAGACCGTGTCTCTAAGCATGACATTGCTCGCTATCAACAAAGCACTGCCCAACAGATTCACGTCTTATAGACGGAGTGCACCCAACCAGTTCTAATCGACCAAGAAGAAGTTTTTATTTACATCAGGGTCGACAGACCGTTACTGGCAAGGAACTGCCCTCTTATAAGCGCCAACACAAAATATGCATGAGTAAACTTCGTGTTCAAACGACCCAAGTTCGATACTATTAAGGAAGTGAGAATAGGAACCGCCATTCAGGCAGTGCAACGCTATAATGGCCACTTCTGCGTCTAGATCAGTTATGAATAGAAGGTAAGCGACTGGGGGTAGATAATCCGACAGAACACTGCTTCCCTGCTTGAAATGCCTGTCTGGACGGATATAATTGCCTGTGTATATTTTAAAAGAATACTCGTATACCGTTTCTTTCATGCTTTTTCTTAACCAGTCTTCTTCAGCTACACGTTCTAGTTCTGAACCAAATGATTCCAAGCATTATTACCAAATGCACTGACGACGGATATAGTTTCACCTTAAATGTATGGTCCTTACAATACCACGCGAAAAGAAACTCTGGTTGAACATCAAAATTCACCAAGTTGAACCTGCAGATTCAAGCTAAAGATTGCCTATGGCATTTCTGAAGCCTTCTACATTCACTAACATTTATGCAAAGATACAGCCTCGGTGAAACATTGTGAAATTATATTTGTTTTTCACGAACAGTGATGTCCAATCTTATGCGAAAGAGGGGAGGGCGCATTTGCCTCAGCCTACTTTTCGCCGAGCTATGAGTATTCGTGGGACTCAAAAACAAACTGCTCTAATACATAGTTACCTGAACGAGTGGAGGGGAAATGATTCATGCACAAAACGAAGGAGGTGGGATAGAGCGACAAGGTGACGTCAGCCATAAGAGACAGGTTGGACATCGCTGTTCGTGACGCTTGCAGTTATTGGCGAACAACAGCCTCCACTCCTTCAAGATGCAAGACAAATGCCCATCTCCATAAAGCAAACGCCATCACTCACAGCTTTTTTCCTCCCTGGTGACATCTTTGTTGCATATACATTTAAACCACCCCACCCCACTTCGCTTTGCTTTGAACGCAGTTGTATTGTTAGTTGTCGCTATGTATTTCTGGAGAATACTTGCTTCATTATTCTCACTTCACAGCTGCAAACATCTTTTGCTTGCAACAATTCAAATATAAGTAGGATAGCGTAGCTCTTCTGGTTGATATCAGAAGACAGGTGAATTATTTGACAAACTCTTTTAACGAATTTACAGAACTGTGAGGGAAAATTTACAAGTTAACTGATTTGTCTTTGTTATAGGTGCATTCTGTATCTAAAGCTGTTTCTGGTCATGGGAATTCCCTGGATCTTTGAGGTGCTCTCCATGGTGATAGCCCAGGAACACAGCTTCTGGTAAGGACATACCTACTATTTGCCTGCCTCTACCCAAATGTTAATTATTGTGTCTTGTTTTACCTTCTCTGCAGCTGTACCTGTGTTTTTGTCCTTTCATACGTATTGTTGAATTTGGGAAACATTGACAGAGTTTAGCAAGACAAGAGATACTATTCGTGTAACAACTAAAACTTTAAGGGAAAATATAACTGACAAGTGCTATGTCCCTCGTATGAGCTTACATAAGCAGAAATATTATTTCTCACGCGCATTCATTTTTCAAACAGCTGTCAATTAAAAAATTTCGCTCGGAGTCGAGAGTTAACGGCACCAGCTTGCCATGTGAGTACTCGCTCTGCGACACACATTGTTAAAGAAGACAAGCAGTTCACTAAATCAGGTCAAATTCCCATACTTAGGTCTCTTGGAAAACATCAAGCAGTGAAAAAACGTGCTACCACCTTAGACGATTTTCAACTATTTTACGTAGAACAATTAATATTTGTATGACCAGGGTGAATATCTTACTCGTTATAACTACAGAATCTCGGAGGGTTTAA
Source organism: Tenodera sinensis (assembly GCA_030765045.1). Lineage (NCBI taxonomy): Eukaryota > Metazoa > Arthropoda > Insecta > Mantodea > Mantidae > Tenodera > Tenodera sinensis. The sequence goes on from CM060963.1 coordinate 16,146,269, forward strand.
CTTGTTTACGCGCAAGGCGGTTTCAGTGTGAGAAAGACAGTCATATCGTCAATCCCTGTCGCCCGCCCGGCCGCACGCTGGGCAACTGGCAACGCCGAGGGTAACATCACTGTATTGGCTGGACCCATGTTCATTCTTGTTTTGCAGCTACTCTACATTACAACTGGTTGTGTAGACCTTGCTGTCTGCGCAAAAGAATCCAAAATAATGTCTGAGGTAATTTAAATTGGAAAGTTATGGTGCTTTCAAACGAAAAGTAATAAAGAAATGAAATCTAATTTAATGTTGAAGCGAAAACGTTGTCATTTATGTTTTAAAATATGAACAAACAAAAACAAACCTTACAACAGCATGTAGTTGTACCACTAGGGCTCGTTTGTGAGTGGATGGGTCGCACCCACATGAAACAAATGGTGAATGATGATGACTGACAAGGCAGTGGAAATACACCAAGAGAAACCTGTTTTCTAAATTTTATGAGCATCTTGGCACGTTTACTTTTTTTTTTTTTTTTTTGTTTCTTTTTTTCTTAAGGATCCCCTTCAAACGCGTTTTACAAAATTCAATTTTTTTCAACTTAGGTCAAATACATAAAACACTGCATCCTTCTGAAAATATGTGTACCATTTTGTGACACAGAATTTTGATACAGTTGCTGGTTCTCTTTTCGCATTCTTGGAAAGCCAATTTTTTGTTCACTCTATCACAGTGTTGAAACAGAACATTAAAAAATTGTTACACAAATAAACAAGAACCACGGTATTGAAAATCATATTAATGTTCTTATAATAACAGCATATAATTGCTGAGAGAAGTGTGAAATAGCTCATCCCGAAATGGTAAGTGTGGCAATGTAATTTAAATACCTATAGGCTATTGAACGAATACTAAGGATTTAAAAATGACTAAAGGAAATCCTGTATCATCATATTATTGTATACTGTGGTCAAAATTTTATAATTCATAAATCCTGGGAAACGAGCGATTTGCCAAGATACAGCTTTCATACCTACATATCTTTTACAATGTTATTAAATTGACATTCAAATTAAAATCTCAAAAAATGATGTGGAGTTCATGTAACTAAAAAGAGTAAAAACTCTCCAATCTTAGATATAAAAAATTTATTTAAGGCTTTTGCAGGCAAAAGCTTATTTGACTGTGTTTATTTTGAACAGTTATTTGTAAAATTAAATTGCACGTTGCATTTAAGAAACAAAAAGTTAAATTCCTCAACATTCACATTCATTATTTACTTCATTTTTGTAATACTTGAATAATTTAAAATTTGTAATGGTTTGCAAAGCTTTAACACTTTATTTTCATTACAATATTTCCTTAACATTTTGCTGAAAAATTGCATTACAAACAAGAATTTCAAAGTAGTTTTAATGACGTTTTTACAAAATGCTTTCATAAATGTAACTTATAACATAGTGGATTTTTAAAACACGGTGAAAATATATAAAATTATTTTATAGGAGATTGAACATTGAAATATTGCACATTGGCATACAAATAGATTCAGAAATATTGGTCTGAAATTTGGATTTTGAAGATACCAAAAAGATGCTGATTTAAGTTCCTGTAAGTTGAAACTGTTAATGAAACCTGAAACACCTATAAAGTCAACATTACTTGGAACTAAGAATTAAAAATCCTTCGATGAATCATTTTTGTCTGCAACTATATAATGCTTCCTCCAATAAGTGGTCTTGGGTTCCAGACACTCAATATTCATTTATAATGTCTGACTAAATAGTTGTCTCTGTTGCACATTGCAGGATTATAACGGATGTCTTCAACAGCCTGCAAGGTCTGGTGTTCTTCCTGGTGCTGGTGGTGTTCCGCAAGAGGGCACTCAGAGGTCTAAGGAAGCACCAGCCTTGCATCCTTATCTGCCCCAGCAAATGGGCGGCTGGTGTTGATGAAGAATCTGAGGCTATGCTAGCAGAAGAAGAAGAGTTGTCTCAAACGCGACAGAGTGGAGGACTTTGAGACTTTCCATCAACACTTTCTGATTGTGTGCAGCTCTGACAAAAGACTGTTGTTACCGAAGAGGACCAGCATGTCCTTAGTGAACTGATATGGCACAATCTTGCCAAAACTTGCGAACTGCGTCGATTGCTAAGCAGTCGAACTATTTTCGAAGGTAGCGAGCATACCTTTGAGCAGCCTATGGTAGCATTCTTTACAAACGGGCATATGAGCTGGAAGTTTGAGATCCACTATTCTCAAAACTGAAACCAGTGGTATCCTGCCCAACATTTGGAACGTTCTACACAGCAGTTCTTATGGCAAAAGGATTAGAGCTGTGAAAGAGCAGCCAATACAATGAAAAGTGCATGCTCAGTCTCAAGAATACTTGTGTCATGAACTAGATAAACGTCCAATACCTAAACACAAACATCAAATAGGTGTCACCTTGATAAGCGTGTGTGGTGCCAAATTTGGGTTGGTAGTGTATGTAACTTTGCTGTCTACCTAAGTCCAAATCTCCTCTTTTCTCATGACAGAAACGTAGATATTGCAAGCAGCTACATTCTTATCTGCTCTATGAGATAAGAAATTTCCTTTGTCATAAGAAAAAGGCAGTGGTGTGATGCATTATACTTGTTGCACCAGGAGCTGATGTATATATAAATAAAACTGCTTAAATCCTGTGATCTTTCTTAATGCTAGTAATGAACTTGAAATTATGAATTTTACAAGTGTTGTATACTGAGCTCTTTCCTACTGCTACATATATGTTGTGTGCTGTTCTCAATGGTTCTGACCATCTACTGGGTCAGAGCATCAGTGTGGGATGGAGAAGTGTAGAGCGGAATTCTTCAGGTCTGTCCATCACAGAAAGTGGCGAGGTAGATACATTATCGACAGGGATGATGCTTGTGCAATCCACCCCAAACTAACTCGATCCCTTGGGTGAAAACAAAGATCAATTATGTGGTATTTAAATGTACCACAAAGTAATTCTTTAAGATGATGCACAATCTTGACATGACTCTGTAATGAATTTTCCTTTACTAAGAGGAAAGAGCAATTATTACAATAAGTGTCTGATTCACTTAGTAAACAATAAAAACATATGACAAAGGGTGAAACTACTTGGTAAACAGTATATTGTGCTTTATTGTGTTTCTTGAAGAGTTACATTTAAGTTGTAACCATTCCTGTAGCAAGTTGCCGAAGTGAAAGAACTGTCCGGTTATGAGGACAAGATCATCAGAGGTCTTTTTGTTAATGCTTTGGAGAGGTCAGATGTTAAACCTAACATACTCCTTCCACAATTCAGTGGATTGAATTTTGCCGAGGTACCATTTTTAAAGGCTATTCATCCATACTGGGCACTGTAATCACCAAAGCAACGTCATGTTTACATCGCTTTGCAGCTTGATTCAAACACTTCTACAGTTTGTTCACCAGCTCATGGTCTCTGGCAGGAATGCAGTGAGTCAGTACATCAGTAAACAATGCCAGGTACACAGCGATATTTGAAGCTGGAGTCGTACTTATGATAGTAGTGCCAACTTTACAATGAGTATTCATGCTAGACTAAAGCAAAGAAGTGGCTCAAAATAGTGGAGCTTAAATATTATTTTCAGTTCACGCAGTATATTTAGCTTATAAAATTTAAATGTTGTTTTCAACTCTATCTTTCTCCTACTGATCATTATCTACCTCTTCTATATTTTTTTCAAAAAATCTTCCAGTCACTTTCGATCACAAATGGTATACCCTCGAGCGTTATGTAGTGCAATTCCTGTGCAATAATTGTGCTATTCTGGCAATTTCCACATTAGTAACCAAAAAGTATGATACATTATTTTGTACCTCTTCATTTTGAAGCCTGGGTCTGGTCTGATCCCAACAAACTTTTCTCAGACCTCTAGAGCGCATATGCGCCTCGGCTCAGCGAAGCCCAACTTAAGACATCACTATAACCTTCCCTGTGCGCCAGAAAGAAATTCATTTTGCTCATATGGTGCTTACTTTATTTCAGCTTATATTCCTGATCAGTTTTGTAAATGATCATAACAGTTTCAAAACGTTTATGAAACCATGAGGCACAGATAACTAACACCCACACAATAGTAAACATCGCCCATGGCTCTATTGTCTTTGATGGACAATTTAAAAATACTCATTGTCGTAGCTCAAGCTTTAATTTCTTGTGCACGAACTGTATACACTAAAAGTTGCCACATTGTATCTTATGATTTTAAGTGTAAAATAAACATATATACGTCATTTTGTATAAGAATGCCTTATTTCTTGCTGCCTGAGCATCGGGTAAGTGATCAAGCTTGGTCTCTCCACGCAGATACAGTACATAACATTGATATTCCTACACAACAGCTTGTCAATTAAAAGCCATTCTATATTTGCTTAAAAACTTTTGTTTAAATCATATATACATGCTTGATTAACCTAATTCAAATGTATTCCAATGGAAAATACATTTCAAAACTAATACTATTGTATCAAATAACAAATGTTAGAAAATAACCCTAACTTTTGTGCAACTTTCCTATTCATACAGCAGTTAAGAATGCCCATTGTGTCGCAAACAGCTCCAACAGACATGTGTTTCAAAGGTTGCTACTGCTGCTGTGGTCACAATGTTCTGTCAGTAGCAAAATGGGAAAAGAAAAAGAACTTAGTTCTAACCTTAAGCAAGTAATCATAAACCTGACACTTAGAAAGAATCCACTCAGAAAAATAGGATAAACAGTTAATAAATCGCACTCCACCATTCAGTACATAGTGAACGAATTTAAGGAGCAAGTTTCTACAAAGAAAACCTAAATAAAGTAGACAATGCATGAGGGGAACATTTCATTATAAACAGAATCTGAGAAAATCTATAATAATTAAGTGTTCCTAAGTTACGACCGTAGTAGAAGATGGAAAGAAGATGTCTGACCAAACAATTTGTCGTGTGTTATGGAAGTATGGATATCATGACCGAACACCAAGGAAGAAGTCTTATGTAAGTACAGTAACAGGAAGAAACGAGTTGTGTTTACTAAAGAGCACATTCATAAGGACCAGAACTTTTGGAACAGTGTAACGAGACTAAGATAAACTTCTTTAGATCAGATGGGATAAACAGAGTCTGGAGAAAAGCAAATTCAGACTATGATCCCAGAAACTCTTCCCACAGTGAAAGTTGGTGGTGGTTCCATCATGATTTGGGCCTATATGTCATCCAATGGTGTTAGTACTCTGCAATTTATTGATGGCATTATGAACAAGCATGTATACTTCGACATTCTAAAGAACAATGTAAGGAAGAGTGCAGAGAAAATGGGCATGGCACCTGGTTATAGTTTCAGCAAGATAATGAAGTAAACACGAGACAAGACTAAACGTGAATTGGTTGATATGGAATGTACCCAAACTGCTACAAACACCTCCTCAGAGTCCAGACTTGGATCTCATCAAGCATTTGTGGCGAATTTTGAAGAAACGAGTCCGCAAAAGCAGAATCACATCTAAACAAGAGCTTAATGTATTGTGGAAGAAGAATGGAACAAATTCAGCTCAGAGGAATCAAGAATTTGGATACTTTTATGAAGAAAAGGGTGTGAGGCAGTAATCAAAGACAAGGGATACCCAACAAGGTATTAGTTTATCAATTCTGTCTTTATTATTAAACTATTATTTCTAATGTACGAATAGAAAAGCTGTACAAAAATGGTCATGTTTCTTTTACAATTTAATTTAATTTGTAAGTTCATAAACTAGTATTTATTTAAATCAGAATACAACACTGGCTATATTGTTCAACATATACAAAATATGTATCAATTAAGATGTGCTTTCCTGTAAATATTAAAGTATTTTCTTAGAAAATTGAAGTGTACGAATAAGAATCATATATTGTATATGTCTGTAAACAACTTTATTTCATGAAAAGGTGAGACAAATGTTATCTTTCTTTTTCTTTTAAATACACAATAAAACTCTGTACCTGCCTGCTGTGTGAGAGGTGGGGACTGTTTCTTTAGCTGTTCCCTATCCTCCCCAGAGTCTGCAAGTCTGAATGAGACTATGCGATCTAATGTAGGTGGTATAAAACTCAAAAGAAAGCCACTGACAACTATGTACGAGTTAACACCATCGCCGATAGGCAATACGTTCCAAAGCAATGGCCGCCGATATTACCACTAAAGAGAAAGGTGGAAAACTGGAAGTGGAAAATAAAGCTTATATGTAAAACGCTTAAACTGATCCTATGTATTTCAAATGGGGGTTCATGACACCCTTCATTACAGCGTTATAGTGAAACAAAATAAAAGTAAATATGTTTATACTCTAGAAGTCTAGATTATCAAAATGGGTCCACAAAACTGTCAATTATTCGCACGCAAGCTATTGAAATAGAATTTAAAGCCCGTGATTTATCCATTACCAAGTGTTTCCGAGGCCAAGCAGCAGCCGAATATTTCGGAAACGCTTAGAACATTTACAAGGTGAAGTACAGAGCGATGAAATTAGAGCTCTCTAAACGAGTTGCATTTACCACCATGTGCAGTATTCATAAGTTACATATGTACTCCACAATGCGTCTAACTGTGTGAGGTTGATGTACCCTGGCCTACTCGGTCGATCTGTCATAATTCAGCTGTAGGGGGACATTTGGGAATAGCTAAGATAAAATATACGGGAACACTTTATCTGGCCGGGAATGAACAACGACATAACCTACCGGGTAAAATCCTGGCATGTATGTGCTGTGGCTAAGCCAGCTCAATGTATGTCTGTCGAGGGAGAGATGGAATGCGTTAGGGTTAGGCGAAGTTCCATTTACTCTTACCCTCCCACTACCACTCCTGGCTGGCCGGCATAGTTCGCTCCTAAGGCTATTTGAGTCATTCCATGTTAAATCGCACAAGATTGGACCTTCATGTCTCCGATTTCATTAATATTAAATTTACGTGTTCTGTGAATGAAAAAATGATACCCCTATTCTTTTGTTTGTCTGTAAATTAATTATTTTGGTAAATATAAAGCATTAACTTTTGGGATATTTTGCGCACTATGTTCTACATAAACATAAATATCTCTGGTATTATTTTTCAGATAAATATGATCTGTAGCTCATTTTGAACATTGAAAGCATTCGCCTAAGACCTAAGTGACAAGAGTAAACCATGGAGAAAAAAAATGTCAGAGTGCGCAGTCGCTGGGAATCGAACCCGAGACCTCCTGAATGCGAGTCGTACACGTTGCTATGGTGTCACCTCGCTCGGTTGAAATAAACGTTGTAAGTGTTAAACATTCCGTTTTTAAATCAAGCAACAATTAAGATTCTGTATAAGGGAGCATTGTTATGTATGAAATTCTCCAAGCGTTTAAATGTTTTTGTCGCTATAGATAGCATCTGTAGCTGTTCCCAATTAAACAGCCTCTACAATGCTGGCAGCATGCATATTTGTTAGAAATTAAAGCACGGGGTAGTGGAATGACATCGAAATGGCAGAAGCAACATGTGCAGCTAAGGAAGGAGAAGGGAAGTTCTGCTAGAACTTCATACGGTCAGAGCAGGAATGTCACTTCAGACACTTACAATAGAATGCCAGACTGTTGTTGCAGTCGCGTACAATTCGAATCTCGCCCATGCAAACTGCATCCTGGTCTAGTACGTGTTCGCCCATCCAACATGACTCGTGTTGCACGTAATTGCGGTTGGCAACACTGTTCAGAGCATATTTGCAAAAATTCCGTAGTCAGCACTACACACGCACTCATGTAAGCTTATACTCGTAGTTAGTGTTGCAAATATTCCTTTAGCGATCGATCGTTGTGTCTGCGAGGAATACTGCTATGATTCTGGCGCAATAATATGTGAAGGGCTTAATGTTTTGCCTGTCACTTGAACTGTATTACGTTACACATCATGCAATTGATGTATATGATTTATCATTTTGATATTAAATCATCTGCTGTTTTGACGAAGCGAAAAATAGATACCTGTTACTTTAGATAAATAAATGAATTGAATGTCCTATGCCATAGAGCTGTCATTCATGGTGTACAAGAGAACAAGGTCACTGCGAGTCACACCTGCCACCAACTTCCAAAGCTTACATGGGTGTCGCGAAGAGCCACCCCCCCCCCCCCCGGGGGCAAAGGGCGGCCCTTCAAAATTAATCTACTATTACACTATTGTTTTAATTATGATGCAAAGAACACTTTTCCCTAAGGATACTCGTGTGTTTCATGGGGCCTTTATTACAAATAAGCTCGCCAGAATATTATTCACATTTTAATGTAAGTAAGGAATACATTATTCTCAATTAGTAGCTACATACCTTTACTATTGGTGACAATAGTTTCGTGCCAGTGGTCTAAATAACGGCCCCATAAACCCCGCAGTGCGGGGCCCCCGATCTTTAGGGGTCCCCAGACTGCCTTTAATAGTTTTTTTTTTTTAAATGACATTTTATATTCAATCCAACCATGGAAAATCGCTAGGAAGAAGCGCTGAAACAGATGCGGTTCACTGATGACAAACTGACAACAGAAGTGTGCCATGTAAGCATTTCCTTAAGTGCGTTCGCTCTCAAAAGCATTCACAATCATATAGAGAAATTCATTAAAGTACGGTATTTTATTCAATACGGTTGTTATAAAAGGCGAACAAACTACATAGTAAGTATGGTACGACTAGTACCTATGCAGAAATGTAGTCGAGTGGCCAATACACTAGATTATTTTAGAATTTTGTCATAAGGTATAAATATTAATCAATATGTGTTGCTCTAACCAGTTGTTCAGTGTTATTGCTTCTGAACGATATCTGAGGTACCACAAATATAAGTTTTCTTGGGATAATACCCGAGTTACCCAGAATATTGACAGTTAACGATTTTTTTCCACCTATGTACGTGCATTATGCGTTTACCGACTGTATATAGTTTATTTATGAAAAATAACCGCTAGTGTTAGTAATCATGGAGTGTTATTCTAACACTCATTCTATGTGAGTAAATATGCAATATTTTAATCTCTCCATTGTTAAGCTCTATTAGTAAGTAGGGCCTCCAATATTTATTAGCAAGGACCCCCCAAAACCTTAGCTACGCCACTGTTTGTGTCGACAGTTACAAATATTTAATTTATTATCGTCAACACTGGTTCCGTTTCGCAACTATATTTTTATTTTTGTACAAATTTGTACGGTTGAAGTCCATGGAAATTGTTATCGACAAAGATTGAAAACAGAAAATTTGTTATATAATTATATAATCAAATCAATTTTTATTTAGTACAAATTAATACAGTTATCCGCAACAAATACTACAACTGATCTTTTTCCATTTTTGACAGCAGAATGATGAATTAATATAGTTTGATCGCAAAGTTCCAACATGCGGTCCCCTCCCCCTGGGAAATGGTTTGCCGACGCCCATGAAAGCTTATAAAAATGTTAAAACTTTGGACTTTACTGCTAGAAATTGTAGGCATGAATTTTGTTTTCCTTGGAAAATCTTGAGCTGCAATCCTGCAAGTGTAGGGCTCCCCTTCCTCATATCGTGTTGCAATGGGGGAGTGAAGGGTTTCACATGCGGGTGCTTCTCAACACAACTACCCTTGTCTTAAAGGGGACCTCTGTTTTAAAAGCCCTGACTCTCAAAAATCTCAGCAAGCAAAACTTGTTTCTTCTTCTTCCGCACCAGTTTAATTTGACGTCTCTGCACCAAATTTCACTATTGCATATGGAAAGTGCCTTATGCTACCAATTATTAAAAAATCAACGAAATAGTAGAAAATGACAGTTACATTACGGTCCCTACGGATGTGGATGTAAGCGTACACACTACTTCTTACGTAGTAGATATGTCTGGATTTGAATCCCGTTGGGCCAAAGCTATCTGTGATTTTTATTCGGGCTTCCCCTCTATCTTTGGGATTAATGTTTAGAACCTCAAGCGCACTCACTTCATCATTTCTTGAAAGAAGAAAAGTTTTGCTCAATTTCCTTTGTTATACCTGTCAGGAGAAAGGATGAGTAACAGTTCATTGCACTTGTGCCTTCTTTTTGTTTCAAATAAAGAGCTAGACATGCATGGAATAGTGTTTTCTTTGGCATACTAAAGAATTAAAGACGGGTTTTAATTAGTTCTGTACGAACAGAACGAAAAAGGTGAGATATGTAAATGGGCAGAATATCATTAATTCATTACAAAGAAATTACAGAAAAATTCTTGCTAATATACTGATTAGGTTCTCAACGCATACATAAAGGCGTATAAAATTTGACACTAACATTTTATATAAAGGGTACATCATACCCATAAGCCCTGAAAGTTACAATATCACATTTACTTTCGTATATAAGCTGTTAAGTAAATACAAAAATCTGCAGTTTGCAGTGCCTTGCTAAAGGACACGACGGTTGGCAACACTGACAGCATGCTTGAAAGTTGAAACCCGAGGAACAAGGCAGCATCAGCATTGCGCGTACATACAATGTGAAGGATATTCTCAAGAGGTGAGCAAACGAACGATGACTCACTGATCATCATGGTTAAAGAGAAACGAGAATTCAGATTGTTATTATTCGGAATCTTCATATTTCTTACACTCACACCTTTATCCTCAGCTGTAGTGGATAACCACGGTAAGTTTAACCTATACGTGAACTCTTAAACTATTTCAAGGAGGCATAAAATGCCTTTGTTTAAAGCCTTCATGTTAAGGGAAAAGGTCAATATGAAATGACACAGCATGCTATATCTAATTTTAATTGTTACCAATTCTAACCTTCCTCGCAAATCTTAGTTATATTGATTATTTTGCTTTTAGTTCAATAAGGTTATAGGAACAGCACTGTCTAATTGAATATGTTCCTTGAATGCAGGAGTGTTTATTTGGGTTTAGAGTTTCTCTCTGAATCTTATTTTCATCTCATTGTTAAATGCACTGGCCAATTACAGTTAGTAATGTGATAGTTCTGTATTTTCATATTACTTGTTGGTGTGCTTTATGAATTGATTTTAATGTTGCAGCAGAGGATGGAAAGGTTAAAGTGCCAAAATGTTGTGAAACTAATGAACTCATAGTCAACAACAGGTGTACACATAAGAATGAGACAAACTCCAGCACTTGGAAGCCTGTTTTCACCAATGAATTTACTGGGAAGGCAAATGAGCAAGTTCCGCAGGGATTTAAATTTGTTGTGGGATTTCCCCAGTGTGGGCCCCGGCAGCAATGGCCCATTTACCACTATGAGGACTCAATGGACAAACTTGTACTACTGCTACCATCGGTAAGATTGCGACACATCATCTCCCGTGAGGAAGGAAAGATGGTGCCTCATACCAAAAATGTACTGCAACAGCATGAGGATGATCATGGAGACACTCATCACCACTATGATTACGAGCGTGGAACTTACTGTCTTGATAAGGTATGCTATCCATCACATAGTAATTTTAGTTAAGTATACCAGGGTAGAAGGAAGAAAGATATATATACTGAAATAGATAATACTGCATTGAAAAAGTGTGTAAGCAAAAGGAAACTTCTGCATACAAAAGGAATATGTTCATAATAAAATAATGAAGCCTGATCATCAAATAAAACTTTAAAAACCATAATCAGGAATACAGACTTTCTGAGAAGCAACATCCACTTCTGCCTTCAATGATAAGCTAGACACCCGGACCCAACCGAGCTTATCGGTAGTCTTCCTGGATGGTTGATTCGTGTAAGTGGCGAATCCACTTCATTACCCTGTGTAACAGCAGAGGGGGGCAGATGCTTTTTTAGGAAACCAGGTATTGCTCCAATGGAAGGAGTGGCACTTGGTTACAGCCTACGCTGGTTTTAGGGGTAGATCCCTCACCTCCAAAGTACCATCAATAACAATTAGGTATTTATGACACCATACTTCAACTATTTCTCCACTTTTATAAATTGCCATACATGTAACAGTTTGGCCATTTAAAAATGTTTTAGTCTCTTGGGTAAATTTCCAACTGTGGGTCCTGTTCTTAATGAAAGAATTAGAATGTGAATAATACTTCTGACAGTAGAGGAGGGTGAATCACCGCTACAGTAATGTGTTAGTAAGGCAGCACTACTGTACCACCTCTACCCAATGTGTGCTACATCACAAAGCCACCCTGCAAATATAACTTAAACGCTCACAACATGCAAATAGGACTGAAGCTTACTTATAAGTATCAGATATTTATATAAGAGGGAACTGATGTGTTCCATTCACATGAATTTCTATGACATGTATCAGTTATTACTTTAACCCATAATAGAGAAGGGATTGCATTCTACCCAAAAATTTGATACAAAATTTCAGTAAAAATACATGTTTTGAGGTTCCCAAAATCTAAAAAAGATTGTACTTTTAAAAGATTTATTTTTTTGTGTCCGTGTGTCTATGAACCACATAACTCAAAAATAAAAAGTCAGTTAAATACGAAACTTGGTATTTAAGTTAAACATATTGCAAGGATGCAACATGAAAATTTTCAAGAAAATCCCCCCACTCTAGATTACTCTTTATATGGAACATTTTTCGAAAAATGTATTTTTTTAAAAATGGTTCTAATGAGTTTGGTTAAAATACCATATGTTTATGATATTTTCAAGGCAAATTAAATGTATATCTTGAATTATCTGGGAATGTCCTCAGAAGTATTCCTCATTCTGGACGACTTTTGCCTAACTGGTAAACTATAAGCAATAGACAAAATCTTATTACACAAAAATGTACATTCTCTATAGCACATAATTTATTCAAAAACTTTTTTTGGTGGAGTGAACCATATCTGAGATATTCCTTGTTATTTATAAGTGCTGAGGCTTTCATGGCCGGCATTGTCAACTATGTTAAGTAGATTTTCCAGGCTTGTGGGCCGTGGTCGAGTTGGATTGCCTTCCTCCGACGTTTCGCAGAAAACTGCGTCCAGCATCTTCAGGGTGATCCAATTAGTGAACTCCCAAGTGAACTACCTCTAGCTCTAATATTTGGACTCGGGAGTTCACTAATTGGATCACCCTGAAGATGCTGGGCGCAGTTTTCAGCGAAATGTCGGAGGAAGGCAATCCAACTCGACCACGGCCCACAAGCCCAGAAAATCTACTTAACATAGTTCCTTGTTATTTGTTTGAATTTTTCAATAATACTTTTGTCAAATAGGAATATGTTATCTGCTTTTTATCTCATGGCCATGCAAAGAGAACAGAATGTCAAAGTCATCACATAGCTAAGTACAGCTCTTAACAGATTTGACTACCACTTAAAGCTTATAGGTAGATGATAGATGTATGAAACATAAACAACAGATGTTTAAAAGTGAGTGAAAATATGCTGGCTTGAAATTCCATTTCTTTCTACCATATCTAAAAACAACTCAATAGTGACAGCACTAAAAATGACAAAAGAATGGAAAAGTTCAAAGAAATCAAAACAGACATATTGGAAATGGCTTTTGCAACAAAAGTTATTTTAAAAATATGCATGCTTTATAGAGATCTACATTGTTTCTTAGTACATTTTAGCAATCTCTTCATGTTTAAATAAAAAAGATTCCTTCCAAATTAACAGGATTTTACAGGTACTCCCAGAAAATTTAACAGTACATGTTTTTGTCATGTAAATATTTTATACATGGCATTTTAATCAAAATTGTTTGAGCTATTCTTGAGAAAATAAAAAATAATCAAGCATTTTCCATGTAATGGGTAGTTTGAGGGTGGAGAATTTTTTTGGAAGATATTGAGCTAGCTTAATATTTATCTGATTTCATTTCTCATTATGTTGCTTACAGCTACTATACATACCTTTTTTGCATAAGAATTCAGAGGCCTCAAAACAGATACATCTACTAAAATGTCTCAATATCAAATTTTTGGGTGGAATGCAATACTTTCTCTACCTATTAGGTTGACTGAGACAATGAAATTCTAGATTAGTTGCTCATCTATTGTATATTTGCTTCCAGGTATGGGGGTAGCCTGGGTTTGAATCTTGGTTAGGCTGAATTACCCACACAAGGTTTTAGGGATCCCCGGTCCATTTAAGTATTATTTCTACCATTTCATTCGTTCACTCTCTGATATGACCTATACAGTTATAGGATATATAGAAAAACCTTTTATAATGTGAACAAGTGTAGAAAACCTACTTCTACTGAAATAAACATAATAATAATAATATAAATTATATTAATAATTATAATATTATTATTATATAATCCTTGGGGCATCTCCCCTTTACAGAGGGTACCCTTTTCGCCCGGCTGCTGCATCCTCCAGCCGCAGCCAAGGTGGTGGGGGAGTGAATAACAAGATTATTATTATTATTATTATTATTATTATTATTATTATTATTATTATTATTATTATTATTATTATTATTATTATTATTATTATTATTATTATTATTATTATTATTATACCTTTAGAGATACTTCCACCTGGTATAATTATTTAGGAAAAACGAATGCATTATATTGATCTGCTCTGAGAAACACGCTTTTATATTATTCAGTACAACGTGTGCATAGTATATGCAATCAATATGTGACAACCGCTCAATTTGTATTTCCAAATAATGAAATTGTGGCATATTGCACAAAATCATTGTTATTGGCTAATGCTGGATTTTTGAGAATGAAGTCATTAGTCCTCAAATATTTTTCACGGATGGATGGGGCCAGAGTTGCCAATGTTTAAAAGTAAAATTATCGTACCGGCCACTCAAAATTATAGATTTGGATTAAAAATTATCATACATCATAAACCAAATGCTACAACAATAAATGTATCAGCATAACACTTATGAAAATGTAATAGTATTGACGTTTAGGTATCCACTTACAAGATTGATGACCTGAAGTAGTATTACAACTTTAGTACTTATGTTTCTCGCACTATTCATCTGAAAGTTCATCATCTTCCTCAACTGTTGCAGCATTATACAAATTTGTTGTTGAGATAAACTAACATCTCAGTGGCTTGCAAATTTTCGGACCCACCACATTCTTTCATAAGTTGAGGCGACCGAATAAGTTCATTTACCATATATAGCGCCAATATGTTTCTAATTTTGATTTTTATTAAACCTAGTTTGGAAAAACCTCTTTCACAAGAAGTGTTTCTGTGGGGCAATGAAATCACTGATAATGCAACTTCCAACAGCACTCCAGGTTCAGGCATGTTCTTTATTTCACACGGAATGTCACTTATTCCGAGTTTTCTCCATTGAATATCAATTTTCTGAACAGTGCCTTCATTGAGATTACCAGATTTGGGCACACTGGCAACAAGAGGATAAAGGGTAGAAGGAACAGTAGGATATGAAATAGTTATCTTACTTTCATAGAAGTTTGAAATAGTTGCCTTAGAGGGGTGGAGACAGGCCATGAAGGCAAAAGTGATGTTGCTATTTGTAATTAATTTCATTTCGCTGATGTGACAAACCAGTGAAAATGATATTTCGCGGTATCGAAATTATCGTACACCCCCATAATTATCGTACGGATTGACAACCATGAGTACAAACATTAAAATTATCGTATGCCTCCATAATTATCGTACAGGTTGGCAACCCTGGATGGGGCACTAGAAGTGGCCAGGCTTATTTGAAGGTGGTCTTGGTCCATTTCCTCTTGTAGATCACATAGAAGACAGAGTGGTGAAGAATATATCCCAATTCTGTTCATATGTTTTGCCAGATAATCATGCCCCGCAATTAACCTGAAGGTTGCAACTGCCATTTTTTGAGGATACTCAGGGAATTACTGTTTGAATGTTTAGTAGTTCTCATCTTTTTTTTTTAATTTTTATTTTTTTATTTTCATAGTAATATATTGCAATAATTTTTTTAATTCAGAATTGACTAATCTTTCAGTTGCATAATATGGTAGATTAACTATAGATTTCTGTACCTATATAGCACGAAATCATTAGATATAACTATTAGCCATTTTGGAAGTATGAGAGCATTCAGTGCGGTCCTGTGCCTGCAGCTGCCCCTTGCCTTTGTTTACCCAAAGTGTGTTTCTTATTTTGGGAAGAATGTAGATACATATTTTGGAAAAATCTATTTAGCCATGTTATTTTATCGAAAATTAATACTAAAGATCTGAAACTTATCTACAGATATACCAACATCAAGAGTGGAGTGGAGTTTAAGGGCCTGTCGACAGCTAGGTCATTTGGACCACAAGAAATGCTGTTAATATGGCAACTTTAAAATAGATTAAAATTATCTTTTTCTGTAAAATTTGCATTTGAATTAGTCTCTGCTACACATGATGGCTTTGTTCACAGGTTGTACTGACAGACAAAATGACTGAAGCACAGTTTGCGATGGTTTGTGTACCAGAAATTGAGTCAGACTGGGATAGCACAGACTATGTAATGAGGAGAATCGTGGATCCTGTGTGCCATGGACTTGCCATTGCCTGCTACCTTGTTATAGCTGTTGTATACTTTGTGGTACCTCAGCTCAAAGACTTGGTTGGGAACATTCTCACAAGCATTGCACTTTGTCTCATTGCAAGTCAAGCTGCAGATGTTGTCAAGATCTTCACTGAATTTACTAACCATGTCAGTTTTCTGGTTGCAGGTAAATATGGCTTTAGATAAGAATTCATAGCAATTGATTTGTGTTTACTAATTGGCTAAGCTTAAAGTATTTGCTCCCGTATAAGATGCACCCCAGTTTTTAAGACCTGTTTTAGGGAATAAATTCCTCACCTAATACATATACTGGAAACAATTGTAACATATGTGCATGTATATCAAATATCTGGACAACATAAGCAGGAACAAGTGCTTGCCTTTTAATTTTCGTCCTCAAGTATGCAAAATTCATCCTCTCTTTTCCTTGTGTTAATGACAAATCAATGAAATTCAACAATATGTTCTTTGTACTCGCCTGTATGGTTGACTGAGTGTTTGGTTGGCATCCAATGTTAAACGCTTCATAATGAAATTATCAATTTTCATGCACTCCATTATTTAGCTGGGAGGTTGAAATGTTCTGTAAGTAAACCCCACTGCAACAGCACATGAAGGGCCAAGGCTTGCTGCCCAGCTGCTGCATCTCCCACCTCTGCTCACTACATGCATCATTGGTGGGGTGCAGTACTGGAGGGTGGTAAGTGGTCAGCGTCCTGAGCCCTCCCAGCCAGTTACGCAGCCTTTTCAACCTGGGACCGCTACTTCTCCATCAAGTAGCTCCTCAATTAGCCCCCCCCTGGGGCCTAATGAGGCTGAGTGCACCCTGTGCCAGACCTCCCAGCGGGGGGGAAAAATCCCCCTACTGGTACCTGGGTCCTCTCCACCAGAGGCAAGTGTGCTACCAACTGTGCTACGGAGGCAGTCAGTGTTCTGTAAAAGTAGGACTACATAGAAGATGATCACGGTCTATTTCCTCATTTAAGTTACAGAAAGGGCATATAGGAGTCTCTGCTATGTCAAATCTGTATGATATTTTTGTAAACAATCCTGTCCCATTAGTAGTCTGAAGGTTGGTAATGTAGAAATATTGTAATCTTCTAACTTTTTCCGTTGTTTTCCAGATGTTTTCTTTGTATATTTATTTATCATTCTTTGGATAGAGGAATATGGAATTAAACTAGATGTTGAATTAGTGATAATTTTACTTCCCCTTTGGCCAAAAAATCAGCCATTTCATTGCCTATTTTTCCACAATGTGCTGGAATCCATTGAATTACCACTATTTTATGTGAACGGGTTAATTGTTGTATTATATTTCATATTATAGTGATAATGGCTGCTTTTGAATCAGATATATAAAAAATTTGAAAAAAAACTAATTCTAAGAGATTTTGTAGACTTGAGGAAATTGCCATATCGCCATCAAAATTTGTTGAATAATTGTCTAATTTTTGCCTGTATTTTGTGTGATATTTTTGTCTTGGTCCGCATACCAAGCCGATACCTAGGGACACAATTTTTAGGGCTCACAATGACGCGAAATTTATTATTTGCAATAAAAAGGATTCAGAATCAATTCTATTGCAATCTTCAGCACAATTACTAAAATTTACTCCCATGATTAAACGCGAATTATAATGCAACTCACAAAATGAGTGTTTATTTACGATTTACACAAAATTAATAATTTATTGGGATATTTACTCGTGAAATTAACATTTTATTGTGAGTTTCTGCGAAACTGACATTAAAAGATTTATTTCAGGAATAAAACAAGATGTTTAACTTTCTGCAACATTGAAAGCAAGGTCAAGGTCAAGAGTTTAAGCTTGGTGTGGCTGGAAGGAATGCAACTATCTTAACAATAAGCGGGAAATGTATATGAGAAGGGCAAGGAAGCTGAGATAACCAGTGGTGTATGTGAGCATTCAATGAACGCATAGAATAATATACCTTCCATGCTACAGTCCACCGCTAGAGCAATGTGCCAGAGACAACACACCCTCCCCTGGTTTTCCTGCACTGTGCAAACACACATAGCTTAGATTCGAATCATAAGTTTATGTGTATTTTACAGAAGGTTGCAATAGACAGCAGGAGCGCAAGTTTAATGCTGAGTTTGTTTCATGTACTGTAGAGCTAAGGTGTGTGATTGTACAGTTAAATTAAAACAAGTCCACTCTGACAGCTAGGTGCACACGTGTGTTTGAAAGAGTTTGCATGGCAGTGTTGTCCTCCATGGTCTAGGGATAACATGCTAGGCTCTGGTTCCCTAGGTTGCAGGTTCAAACCTGGCAGAGGATTGCTTTTCTTTAAATTATTATTTATATTTATTTGTTAAATTATTGCAGCTATGAAATTGCATGGAATGATAAATATGTTTTGGCAGTATCAGCTTTATGCTTTGCAAATGCTTGTAGCTATCAAGAAATGCATTATAAGTTTTCTCCTTATGTATATGTAAAGGCATTGCCTGCGGACAATTTTCAGCTAATGCATGCTTAGTTTGAATTGCCTGTTGTCAAATGTATTTTCATTTATTTTGATGTTTCTATTTTATTTTAGACATTATAATGTATGTGAGCATTTTGGCAGCTTTCTTTTGGCTCAACAGCCTTGGCTACTACATCTGGAAGACATTTAGGTAAGCTTGATACATTGCTCCCTTGATATATCACTTTCTTCATGTACAGTCAATGGCAGAATAACCTGATAATTTTGGAGTCTGTAGCTGCGTTATAGTGGACAAGAGGGAATGCTGACTAGCATTGTGTATCTGATGATGTGTAATTGTCTTTGACATAATTCATGGACCTTAGGGCTGATTTCACCGATTGATATTAAAAATAGTCTAACATCATGTTAAAACTTGTGTATTTCATCAACCTTTTTTGCAAACTGATAGTTAACATCTTATAGTCAAAGTAATATGATAGGTGCTTTCAGGTAGGCAGTGACTGAGCTACATGGCATCTGAATGAGGTCTGATGCCCTTGTTTGTACATTGCAGCACTGTCTGTGTCAGTAGCAGATAACTGTTATGTTCATTGACAATTGCCATGTGTTTTTGCTTATTGTTTGCTCTTAAAATGCCAACTTCAACTGAAAAATCCAGATACAGATGAGCAAATGTTCCATGGTTCAAAAAAACATTAATCACTGAACTAGTTAATAAATGCGGAGATTGAGTGCTGGGCCCATTACTCTTTAATCTTGCCTTAGAACATGTAATAAGGAAGTTAAAGATAAATATGGATGGAACCCTAATACACAAATCAGTACAATTAGTGGCCTGTGCTGATGACATAAATATAATGGCAAGAACAACAAGAGATTTAATTCAAATCTTCCAAAAACTAGCGGAATACCCACAGGAAATTGGTCTGCAGATACATATGGAGAAAGCTAACATGTTAACACAGACATGTAAGAGCGACTTGAATAATAACAGACAGCAGACAGACCTAATAAATGTAAATATAATTCAAGGATTTACATATCCAGTACTGATAATAATGGATACATGAGATAAAAAAATAGGCAGTCTCTGGCAAATAAAACATATTTTACATTATTACCAATATTCAAGTCTAAAGACATACACAGGCAAACAAAAGTAAGGTTATAAAATAGAAAATGGTTATCCGGGCTTGTGGGCTGTGGTCTAGTGGAAAATCTTCCAGATGTCTCGTTCAAAGTTACGTCAAACACCCTCAGTGGTGTGACTGTAGTACTCTGCTAGTCTCAGCAAGAGCCATTTGGTTTCACAGGTTTTATATGCAAGCGTATAATTGTCTCACTATGTTAACAGTGATATGTAGACTGGTGACTGATGCTTGTGAGGTCAAACCTAGGCTTGTTGCTTGCAAGGTCAAGAACTATGCGCACATCTCCAATACTACAGCTTACATTTCAGATAGTAAACACGCAGCTTGGAATGGTCTTGATTTATATGGGAGACCCATTACATGTAATTATATGTTATTAGTCTTCTTATAGTCAGAAACTTGATAACTTAAAGCCTCAGATTCTGAGCAAAGGAGTAGAATGGGCAAATCCACCTAATTCTTCCTCAAATAAGTCTTTTGGAAAACCTCACTAATTACTGACCTAAAAATTGCATCAGTAGCAACACCATGCGATAGTTCAAGAAGGTGCAAACAACTAAGAATGTAAGATTTGAAGCTTTCACGGCGAATGTTATTGATCAATGCTTCACGGGTGATCAGCCGTGAAGCATTGATCAAGTAAGAATGTATACAAAACGGTCATTGGTCATTTTTTGCTAATTCTGATGATTAAGCCTTGCAATGTATTGTTTGTTATATCTGTAAAAAAACTCAGGTTATTCTGCCATTCCTATGGTTTCATTATTCTCGTGCAGAGCACTGATTTACCGTCATAAATAGTATTTATGGAAAATGTTCTTAAATGCCACATTTAATGCACAAATTTTGATGGAAGTATTACTTGACTTATCTCATCTCACACTCTAACTCATTCTGCAAACTCATACATTTATTTTGTGTTTTAGCAGATCTCGAAATGTATTCCTAAGAGTGACTGATGGAAGAAAGTACTGCTATTATTCCTGTTATGCTTGGGGTTCCACAATTGGATTGGCAGCCCTGGCTCTGTTTGCACACTTCATGCTCGAGATCCCTAGTCAAAAGAGAAAACCAGCCCAACTTATTCAGGACAATATTGGTAAGATTATAAAAATGGTGTTAAAAATATGAGGTAAATTAAATTTATTTAGATTTTCCTTTATGTCAGCTTGAAATGAATCATGAGTACCATTTCTAACCATGTTACATTTTCAACTTCTATTTTACTGTTAATAAATGAATCCTACCAGGAAGGCTAATCACAGATCCTAGGTACAGGAACTCCAAGTGATCCTGTATTACATAAAGGTGACGAGCACTGAGCTATACTACGATGGTTCCTTTCATGATCAACTGAAGTATTTCTTCTTCTTATGGAACATTTCTTTGACCAACTCCTTCAACATGAGATAAATTTCCTGTATCTACAACTCTCTCTCAGATGAAAACAAAGGTCCTATGATGTGGTGCCCTCTATTTGGAAATCTTTCTATAAAATTCTTGCAACATTATATGTTTAATTGTAAATGAATAGCATTTCAAGATACTCGGCCAGTGGTGGCTGAAGCATGAATGCACTGGTAGTGCCAGCTTTACTTTGCTGACTTTTTTTTAAGATCTTTAATTTGTGTCCCTTAACAACTGGTAGGGGATATTCCAATGGCAGTGAATGAAGGAAATGGTTGAAATGAGGCTAAGTTATTGAAGCAATATATATATACCACCACTACTAGTAGTAAATTTAACTGTGGAACTAATCACGTCCATGGGACTCAAGTTTAGTGACTTTTTTCTCAAGCAAATGTCAAGCTACCATAAAATTTACAAGTAGATTACTGAGCAACATATCAGCTGAAGTTACTCATGGTTATCGTCACCAAACAAAGTGCATGGAAAGTTGCTGTTAGCTAATGCTGGATTTCTGACAATGAAGTCATTAATCCTCTTGCTCTCCAATATTCTTCACAGTGCATGGAAAGTAAAATAAAGCACTTGTAACTTCAGATTCACAGAATCGTTTATTTTTTGTGTAAATGTCTTTCATTCTATATTTAAGTGCAAATCAGGAGCAGGTCTTCCTATATAGTTCAGTTTCAATTTGTCTTCAAATGATAATGTAGAAAATGGGTCCTTAGTAAAAACTTTCTTGATTCGTGTTACTTGCATAAAGAAAAGATCACATACCCATGTATTTTAACAGTTTTCCAAGCAGAAGCAGACTTCACCTTTAGTAGTCTGCTGTAGCAGGATTGGCAATGCAGGTAATGTTATTAGAAAACAATGATTAATTTAATTTTAAGTATAAACATGGGAAATGAATGATGATGATGATGATGTGATATTGGAAAGCAATTTTTCACTAACTTTCACACTGCAAAGTAGTGCATTATTTCTGATGTCCCAATACTTTGTTCATACTTTGTCTTAGGTTATGTGTAAGTTGGTATGTTTGATTGGTATATGCTGGCAACGATAGCCAGAAGCTAACTAGCATAGATTTTGCCAATTTCCTTCCCCCTCACTTGCAACTAGTGTCATGAGTGAACGTTTATCTGTGCCAAAAACAAGATAGCACGTATCTATAGAATAATCTTGCAAACTGGGAACTAGCAATCCCTTACATGGCTTTTTGCTGTTAGGTAAGACATCTGATTGTGCCCTGAAGAATATTAAGTCTAACTACATTTAGAGTACACAAACAATTTTTAATTTTTTCCCCCTTTTTTAAGTTTGTGCCATTGCATGGAGACACTATCCCCGTAGCCATCCCTGTACTTGACATTAGTAAAGTGAACCATTTTGTAACTGATAATCTGCTGTTTCAAAAACAGAAATGCAGTTTTATAAACAGATATCTAAAGTGCATTTTTTCGATCTTGTGTTGCCATATTGGTAGTCTCCTGAGGCAAATTTTGAAAGCTTATAATACCAATAAGAATGCAAATTGTTTCAATTCAAAATGTATTTAAACACAGAAAATAATTATTTTCCAATCTCCTCAAAGATATATGTGAAAAAGTATTCTAATTTAGTACAATTTTCATTTAAAGTAGAATTAATATGAAGTAATTTTTGCTTTTCTCTAAAAAGCTACATTAAAAACAGCAAAGCTGATCTAAGATCTTTTGTTCTATTGATTACAAAGGGTTATTCCATTCAAGGATGGTCATAGGTCACCTTCATTCTGAATATCAAAGCTTCATCTTTCATGAAAAGTAGAAATGTAGGGGCTTGCATCTAAGTGCCTCATATATAAACTGAATCATCATTCCATATTTTCAGATAGATAAAAGTATTCTGTCCAGCTAATCTTCTGCTGTTGCCTTGTTTTCCAGGTTGGTTAGGAACTGCTGTGTTCTTCACACCTATTGCATTTACCATTTTGGTCAATATTTTCTTTTACTTGACAACAGGACATGCCATCAATCAGATGTCAACATACGGCAGAATACACCACAAAATGAAATACAGGTAATAAAGTTTTTAGAAAAAATATTTTAATGGTTTTTGATAATATCATGAGGGTAAATCTGATGTCTGTATGTTACAGTTTTGAGCTGTTTGTGAAGCTGTTCCTGGTGATGACGATAGCTTGGTTGTTTCTGCTGCTATCCTGGCTTCGTTATGATGCAGTAGTCTACTGTTATATTATTGTTAATGTACTGCAAGCTGTTCTCATACTCTACGTCTGCATACTTGGTCAGCGCCGTGTTACATTCCTGTTGAAGCAGTCTTGCTGCTGTCGGTCATGTCCCTGCCAATGCTGCCAACCTGCTGAGCCAGTGGACACTGCTGAGTGGGGTGAAGAAATGTCTTCTGTCATAGCTCACTAGAATCTCTTTGATGAACATCAGTCATGTTTTAATTGAAATAGAGTAGGTATTTGCTTAGCTCATGGTTCTCCAGATGGTTAACAAGAACATTGGTTAGAGTACCTTTGAAATACCAGAAAATTTGATCACTATCTTGGGGATCGCTCATGAGGTTTGAGACTTAATTTGCTTCCTGCTTAGCTTTTTTAAAGAATGCTCGAGGCAAAGACATGCTTTAAATGAGGGTCTTACCTGTCTAGTTACTGGTGCATTTATTGGTACCAACTTTGGGGGCAGTGAGGAAAGGTACCACTTCCTCCTGACATTTGGGACAGTCCAGTGTAGACATTATATTCCACAAAACAATGCTGTTATGAATTACAGGTTACATGCAAGAGCTGTATAGTTATAATCTATTTGCTGTTACGATAAAGTAAAGTATTTCTCCACGCTCCACCTCTAGTACACCATTGGTTAACATAATATCTCCACATGCACATGTAAACAACAATATTAATATTGTCACTGCGCAATTTCACCTCATTCACGTAACCTGAATTTAACTGCTCTCTTTGTTGTTATATCAACCACTGCATTATAGATCTGAGAGCCATTGTTTTTGCAGTAATCTCATATATCACATTGTAAGAAAATTCTTAGATCTCAGCTAACATTTTTTCCATGTATTGTTTAGAATGCACTCCACTCTTACTGGATGACAAGAGGCATTGTCCATTATTATCATGGTTTACCAGATTGTTTATAGTCATGGTAGGACATTTCTCTGAAAACTTATTGAATACATCCAATATAATAACCTTTTTACCGTTCCATAAAGGCTTCGGTCACAGATGTTCAAGAAAACCACTTGTACCTGATCTTGCTTCCATTTTGCACACCAAGATGACGGTGAGGCAACAGGTAAATGGTACTGTTGACCACATGGTATTCAGAACAAGAGAACTGAATGTTCTGAAATTGACGATATGCTATAAAATGTATTATTGCAGTATTTGAGTGGTTTATTGAATGCAGGTAAAGCAAGAAGCTAAATAGGGTGTGGAACTATATTGTGTAAGAATACGGGTGCATTAAAATGTACCAGCCAATGAGGTTCATTTCTACCACATGCTTCTGCTTACATCTATTTTATATTTACAGTAAATAGATTATAGGAATTGTAGCACTCTTATTTCACTAGAAATCTGCGTCTGCTGTTAAGTGGTCAACATTCTGGGTTTGATTCCTGACTGTGCTGCAGTGTTTTTCTTTAATTAGTACGATGCCCTACTATTCACAGAGGTTGGAGGTTTGACTGTCATTGAAACCCTATGAGCATGTATCGTTTGTGGAAACTTTAAAAAGACAACTCATTGGCCATTTTAGCGTAGTTTAAGACAACATATATTAAATCTATCCAGTTTGTTTTTTTTTTTTTTTTTTTACTTAACTCACAGTATTATTACTGACACATCTTCCTTAGTGACAGGTGGTTTCCTATGCTTTCAGATGTTAGTCAGCACTCCCTTTTTAAGCTTTTCCACAAAATAAAGCTTGTACAAACAATTAGAATGGTTAAATCCAACTGATAAGACACTGCCACCATTTCTATTGTATTAATTTCAGTTGGGAGGTTTGTGGTCAATTACAAAACTCTGTCATTAGCCCGAAAGACAAAACTGATACTTATTTTATGGGCTGCTTTCAGCACCATCTTCAATCCAACTGTCACTAAGGATGAAGAATTTTGACTACATAAAAGTGTTTTGAAATGGAGTATGTCTTCATAGAGCTAGTCATTTTGGTTTTAAATGCTTGACCTTTTTAAGATATTTTGGTGCACAAAAAACAAGTATATTAAGTGCAATATTTCTAGCTGTTCCTGCTTTAATATAGTTCAGAAATGTATATTATGGCAGCTTTTAAGTCAAATGTAGCGTATCTTTTATAACGTATAGGTTGACTCACCAAACACTTCCACCACAAATATCTCTGAAATCAAAATAGGAATTGAAAAACGCCTTTCACAAGCTGAAGGTAGCGGTAAAGCTTGTTTAAGTAGATGAATATGCCATCCAGAAAGATAAGCAAATATGATTTTTATAACTTTCAAGGAAATCCCCCCATCCCAAACTACACTTTGAAAGGAACATATTTTGATTTTCTAAAAAATGGATCTAACAAATATGATTGAAAAATACTGTATGTTTAAGATATATATATATATATATATATATATATATATATATATATATATATATATATATATATATATATTCATGACAAATTAAATGTATATCTTGAATTTTTTGATAATAGTCTCTGGAGTTCTCTTCATTCTGAACGACTTTTGCATACCTAGTAAACCATAAGATAGACGGTATCTTGCTACACAAAAAATGTAGATCTTGTTAAACCATGCAATTTATGTCAAATACATTTCCTTTGTACTATTAACTATTTCTGAGATATTTCATGTTATTCGTTTGCATTTTAAAATACTTATGCTTCTCTCAACTGCGACGTCATTGGTGGATTTATTTTTTCCTTCCTTTATTTGACCATGCAAAGAGAATGGAATTCCAAAACCATTACATGGTGAATCACTCTTAAAAGATTTGACTACAGCTTAAAGTCTACTGTATTCCCATTATACCTACAAGAGAATATGCAATAACACAATTTCTGCAAATGTTTATCTTGATTAGCATGAGGCAGATAGAAGAATAAGCATTTGTAAGAATAGTTTATATAAGAATGAGTAGGAAAAGTCACATGAGCACAACACCTTAATTTTTTTTTAAATGCAAGCCTTGTATAATTTTTGATGCAATTGATAACATGGAAAACAACATTAAGAATGGCATTTGTTGCAATAGCTCAATTATAAGAATAAGAAGCCCATAGCATCCCTTAAGGGCAAGGGCCTCCTGCCTATCGGCAGGGTTAGCTCGGTATTGCTCATAGGGTGAGCATAGGTCAATTAAGTGCCAAAAATTTATAACATGAAGTTTTCACTTGAGATAAAATGAAACATATCAGCTGCATGTTCTATTGCTCAATCTAATTGAGCCTCAAGCGCAAACTTCACATTGCAGTTAGGTGCAAAGTGATTGATGTATGTGAAAGAAAAAAAGCTGTTTTTCCTGTTATGAATTGTACTGGTCACAACAGAAAATTTCCAATCACAGAAAAAGGAAAATAAATATAGGTTTACTGACTCAACATTAAGAAAATTCAAAAGGATGTAATTGTTTCTAGCTTCTTTTCATATATTAAAGATTTACCTCTTTCATTTTATTTCAAGTGCCAACTTCACGTTGTAATTTCTCAGGTTGTAATTAACCTATTGAGATGTAATAAATGCCATTCTTAATGTTATTTTCTATTGCAACTAGAGAAATTTTACATTTTAACAAAATCTCAAGATTATGCTGAAAATCATATTTGCTTACATTTTTTAATAGCCCAATATCATCTGCTTTAACAAGCCCCTCTCATACCTTTTTGTCTCTGAATGTCATTTTTCAGTTATTATTTTGGTTTCAGAGATATATGTAATGGTGTTAGGCAACTCACCACATCTACCTTGACAACTTTTATGTTAACTATAGCACATCTTCTGTGTCAAGAAATAATTAAGACACCCACCAATATTTTTACATTCCTGATATGTACTTAAAGACATGAAAATGTACTTATTACTCAGTATTCTCAATATTGGCAGCTATTCTGCGAGATGTTAAAGAAATACTTCATTTTTACAGCAAAACAATTCTCCGCCAAGTTCTTCCAAACTAAAATGTTTTGTACTTGTAATGTTTGTATTTTGTATTTCATGCGTCATTCAGTTTAACATATCCAGGTGTATTTTCTGCACAAAAAAATTTCCGGCAAGCATAAAGTAAATATAGCATCAGTTATTTCTCATTAATATATAAATGATTTCCCAACATTGAGAAAAGGAAGTTTTGGAGAGAGAAAAAAATTATAGCCTTTAAAAAGATATTAGTCATAGCAACACATTGATACTCTCTCTTAAAATAGTCTCAGTCTATGTGTATTATTTATAAATTACTTTCTTGCCTGCAAAATTCCCAATGAAAACTGTTTTTATTAAAGACATATACCAATTTTTCATTTATAATAAGACTATTTAAACACAGTTCACTTTCAACATTAATTTTCTACATCCACTGTAAGTTTTCTTTTGTGCATGTGAATAATAGCCATACTAGTGTTTGCACAGCAAATTCTTTTTAAATAAATGAATTTAAAATATTCTGGGACATATATGTCCTTAGGTAAACGTGCCTTCATAACATGTAAGACTAAACAAAGTGGTTATATTGACTGTATATGTACATTATACATTATTTAACTGCATTTGAATATTTATTATTAATGCTCTTATTCTATGCAATGAGAATGCTGTTTTGTATGTTATTTACTCTGAATAAAAATAAATCTTTATTACAATTTCTTTACCAGTGTTTCGTTTTGTCAAGACCTTTCTTGAACTATCATCACAAAGAATTAAAAAGAATTCTCTGATGACAAAGAAATGGCATTCGTGTTTACTTTCTCTACTATGTACAGTAAGTAGCGGAAGTATTGCATGCAATCTAAAAATTCGATGTCGAGATTTCACCAGAAATATATGTTTTGAGGCCCCCTGAATCAAAAAATAATTAGGAAAAGGTATGTGTCTCTGAGCAGCACAACTCAAAAACAAGTCAGCTAAAAATCAAAGCTGGTATTTAAGATTATCTTTCAAGGATATGGCACAAAGATTTTGAAGCAAATTCCTCCACCCTAATCTACCCTTTACATGGAAAATGTTGATTTTCTCAAAAAATGGCTCTGATAATTTTGATTAAAATGCTGTATGTTTAAGATATTTTTATGGCAAATGAAATGTATATTTTGAATTTTCTGGCTATAGCTCATTTAGTCCTGTTTACTCTTTATGACTTTTGCATAACTGGTAAACCGAAAGAGATAGACCAAATCTTATTATACAAAAAATGTAGATCTCGTTAAAAGATACAATTTATGTCCAAATAAATTAGTTTGTTGAGTGAACCATTTTGGAGATATTCCTTGTTATTCGTGTGAGGTTTTCAATATTTCAACTTTCCACAATGAAAGAGCGTTATTCATTATTTTATATGTTAGCCGTGCAAAGAGAATTGAACTTCAAAGCTTTAAAAGATTTGACTATCGCTCAAAGCCCACATGTATTCCCACATTTCCCTTGCACCTACAAGAAAACGAGCAATAAGATAATTTCTGCAAATGTTTATCTCGACTAACATGAAGATAGAGGAATAAGGGATTGTAATTTAGCATGAAGATAACATATGTATTTTATAAATT
This sequence comes from Tenodera sinensis, assembly GCA_030765045.1. NCBI lineage: Eukaryota > Metazoa > Arthropoda > Insecta > Mantodea > Mantidae > Tenodera > Tenodera sinensis. The sequence continues at coordinate 16,175,514 of CM060963.1, forward strand.
GGGATGGTTTTTTCACAAATGTGATATACAAGGTGTGTCTGGTAAGTAAGTACCATTTCATTGTACCACCACTGAAATACTAGTGTCGCAGTTACTCACAAACATATTCGTTTCTTTGGTTCATTGTCCGTCCACTGACACTGTGTTGTGTTTACAGTCATTAGTGATTGTTCAAAATGTTTAAGAAAATTTCTGATCCTGCCGACCGTGAAGTGCATTCCATAAAATGGAATGTGAAGCCAGCTGAAGTTTATCATCAACTTTAGAGATTTACAGTGAAAATGTCATGGCAGATGGAATGGTGAGAAAGTGTTGTTGTTGTTAGCTAATGCTGGATTTCTGACAATGAAGTCATTAATCCTCTTGCTCTCCGATATTTTTCACTGATGGATGGGGCACTAGAAGTGGCCGGGCATATTTGAAGGTGGTCTCGATCCATTTCCTCTTGCAGATCACATAGAGGACAGAGTGGTCAAGAGTATATCCCAATTCTGTTTAAATGTTTTGCCAGACAATCATGTCCTGTAATCAACCTGAAGGTTGCAACTGATGTTTTTCGAGGATACTCAGGAATTACTGTTTGAATATGGATCTACGAAATATAAAGTGATAGAAAATGCGTTTGGTGAAATATCGCTAAATCTTCAAACACAAAATCTCGACAGTGCTAAGGAAGTCGATCCAGTGAAATAAAAGATTTGTTAGAAAATGCGTTTGGTGAAATATCACTAAATCTTCAAACACAAAATCTCGATATTGCTAAGAAAGTCGATCCAGTGAAATAAAAGATTTGTTATTGTGATACGATTTAAAAGCTGTGAACGAGAAGGTGCAAATAAAATAATATGCAAAAGTTAAACCCCAAGTACACTATTCATTTCACCCTGTACCATGACCCAAGATTGCAAAACACTCAAAAGTTCAAAAACTCAACAAACTACGAAATCTTTTTAAAACTGCACCAACAGTAATTTATCCATATTTTTCTGAGAAGAAATGAAGGCTGGCCTGGGAAATTATGGGAATGTATCACAATGCCGGTATTAGGGCATTAAGGCAGTGCCCAAATTTTCTTAATGCTGGCCCCTATAGTAGGTTGCACCTGCAAAGCAATTAATAAAGCAGCTGCATGGACTAGCTTCTCCTACCTGAGTGAAGAGGTTCCCTTCCTCACGATGTAGCAAGTGGGAGAGATGACAACGCACCACTAGATGGCAGTCATCCAGAACAGTATTGAAGAAACGTCGTGTAGGTAACAAAGCCTCCAGATCTATTATCAGTTCCAGAAAGCGTTCACAGTAGTGGACTGCATCAGGATTCACATCACCTGAAATACCAAAGTGTGGTTGCATTTGCACATCAATAAGAACGTGATATGGTAGAAAAATTACCTATGTTATGCAGTTTCAATCTCAGCTTGGTTTAAGTCAGTACAAGATGACCTCTAGAGAAGATAAAATACTAACAGCAGTGCAATACAAGTTGGAGAACCTGAAAAGTGGTGAATAAATCCAGTATAATACATTTAATTTTAACATTAAATCATCAAATATTCAGGCGGGAACCTCCGGCTACTTGCCCATCTTGGGCAGGGCTTGGTTTCAGCAGTGGTTGGTATGTATGATTTGTAGGAGAAAAGGAGGGATAAGTGTTCTCAGCTTACTGTCGAGACCTTCTATCAAGAGACAGGTAGAAATCTCCAGAATCCCCCTCCCTTCTAAAAGAACTACCTAGAAGACTGATTTTTGTCTGCATGTCAATGTTTAAAAACAGACCTCAGGACTTGCAATAGTAAACTCTTTATAACCACTGTTAGTTGATTTGTCATGAATGACAGAAATGCGAGTAACAAAAGCCTTCCCAATATTCAAGATTTGGGTGAGATGTGAATGACATCTTTGCCAGCATACAAAAGAAGCTTTCAGAAAATGCCCTGAAACTACTTAACCTATGGAACTCAGCTATAAAATTCACGCCAGAAACAGAAAGCTGGTTAGCATTTCCGAATCTGACAGTCATGAGGTACAGTAACCAAACAGAATTTAGTGCACAGTCACAACCACAACAGATTCTTCTTCAAACGCCAGTCAAGAAACTGTTCATAATGAAAAATGCTTATGATCTTCTAAACATATCCGGATAAAAAGTTAACTGAAACTCAAAGTGTCTATAATTGACTCAAACACTTATACAAATCATTTGAAAAGTTTCATTGTTTATATCGCTTTATATTGATAAGTGGAATTTCTACCACAGATTCATTTCAGAATGAAGCTACAGCTACTTCTCACAAAATTACTCAGGAGACACAAGAATGGCACAAAACCATTGGACAGGAACAAACAAGCACAAACCTTTACTGCAAAGCACCTGGTAAAAACTAAACCCCTAGTGCAACAGCCCATGAATGCTGTGTCCCCCACCTCTGCCCACTACAGGCATCATCAATGGACTGTAATACTGCAGGGTGGGATGTGGTCAGCGCACAGAGCCCTTCCGGCCAGTTATGCAACCTTCACGACCTGAGATCAAGTAGTTCCTCAATTAGCCCCTCCAGGACCTAACAAGGCTGAGTGCACCCTGTGCCAGACTTCCCAGCAGAGGAAAACTCCCCGATGATATTGAAGAGAGCAATAGCAGTAAATGTAACTGCTTTTTAGAGAGCACCATAATCAATGGTATTGTAGCTGCTAGCAAAAATGTTGGATTTTGTAATTTATGTTTGCCAGGTGTGAGACCACCTCTATAGTGCAGTGGTAGTGTGCCTGCCTCTGGTGCAGAGAACGCAGGGAAAAATGAATCCACACAAGATGAAGTAGTAGAAATAATAGAACATCTGATAGACTGGTTAGAAAAAAAGCATCAAATTAGCTGTATATTATTATTATTTATTTATGCCAACAAACTTACTGTTGGTGTTTTTAAACACACAAGCCGTGTGTGGGCAAAGTTTTAAGAGGTAAAACTGGAACTTAAAACACTAACAGTTAGTTTGTTGGCATAAATAAATAATAATTACCATGTGAAGGTTATTTAATCCTGGGACATAAAGTACTTGCAATAGTAAGTCACCATTGGGGTAATTTGTCTCTGATTGAGACAGCCTTTGTGGTTAACTGGGAAAAAATACGAACTGGTTTGAGAATTCAATATCATTCTGGCAGGTTGTCACAGTAGCTCAATGGTTAGAGCACCCACCTGGTAAGCGGAAGCTCTGTGGTTCAAATCCCAGCTGTGGCATTGAATTTTTAAGTTTCGGTTCTACCTCTCAAACATTAGCTGTATATTTTTGGATTTGAGCAAAGCATTTGACTGTTAATCATGAAACACTATTAAATAAAATGCAACAGTATGGTACACGAGGGATTACTCACAAACTAATTAAAATGCATTTAACTGCTAGGACACAAGTTAAAATAAACCATATTCAGGGACAGCAAATGAAAGAATACATTTCGAATACGCGAACAGTAAAATATGAGATACCACAGGGATCAGTTCTGGGGCCGCTTTTAGGTATTTATAATATATATAAATGACATACCACAGCTAAAAATGGAAGAATATCATATGCCGATGATATATCAATAATAAATTCTGCGGAAACCCTACATAGTCTGGAACACCACACAACCAAAAATAAACCAGTGGTGCAATATTTAAAATCAAATACAGTCCTGTGAAACAGTGGCCTGGGCCAAAACACAGGGCAGTCCGAAAATTGTAAAAGCTTAGTACCTCAATAAATATTATTATATTATATTATTATAAATCAAATACTTTATGCATTAACATACAAAAAACAGCTACATGAGTATACAGGCAGCACAGAGCAAACACAATATCATGCTTGATTTAAAAATAGAAAATCAAGATATTAAAAGATTGGAATGGACCAATTTTCTAGGGGTGTGTTGGACAAAAATTTGTAGTTCAAGAGTATAACCACTATGGAAGACCAAGATACACAACTCAAGTTTTGGATATGACACGGAAGTTTTACCTAACTTCCTAATTTATGCACCTGTTAGCACAATTTCTAGCAAACTGATTTTAATGGCAAGCTTTAATGTTCAGAGACTTATTATGCACACAGAACATAATTAATATCACACATCTTCAGTTAAGCTTCATATTTTTGGTCTGCATAAGTATACTGACAAAGAATTCCAGATTGGACTACTTCAATTCGGCTTACCATCTCCAGGCAAAGACTCCAGGAGTTTCATGAACTTCACCATCAGACGCTGCAAAAACCTTCGTTCCCAATCCAATTTCTGCTTTGTCTCAGGTGTATCTTTGCGCTGCATTGCTCGCCAATACTTGCGCCATTTTGGTACAGCACGGAGTTCTTGTTCTCTGCGACCCTGCATTAAAAAAAGAAACCAAAACAGTTTCTTATTACAAGTTATGTCTTGCTTATATATAAAACAAGGGGCAGCTAAATAAATCAAATTGGAGAATTTTTAACATGTTGAACATGTAAATGGCAGCGTACTGCATGACATACATCATATCATAGTAACTTAGTGGTTAGAACAGCCACTCAATAAGCGGAAGATCCATGGTTCAAACTCTGGCTATGGCATTGAATTTTTCAGTCCTGATCACACCTCTTAAACATTGCCCACACATTGCTTGTGTGTTTAAAAACACCAGCAGTAGGTTTGTTGGCATAAATAAATACTAATTTCTGCAAAGGTATATCTTGACTGACATGAAGATAAGGAATAAGTATTATTTATTTATGCCAACAAACTTACTGTTGGTGTTTTTAAACACACAAGCCGTGTGTGGGCAAAGTTTGAGAGGTAGAACTGCCAGTTGTGGCATTGAATTTTAAGTTGCAGTTCTACCTCTCAAAGGAATAAGTGTTTGTAGGAATAGTTAATACAAGAGTAGAGGAAGTCATGTGTGTGTAACACAGATTTTTCATTTTTGGCTTACACCATGCACACATCCACAAATAGACCATTTTCTAAAAATGCTGCTTTTGGATTCAGGGAGCATGAGAACATTTATTTCAGGTGAAATCTCAACCAATTTTTGGGTGGAATACAACACTTCCACTTATGGGAGGTAAGTAGTAGAGAAAGTAATATTTAAGTTCAGTTTTAAGACAAACTATTCTAATAATTATAAAATAAACATTTTGCTAGCCATACCTGTTGTAGAGACACCCACATCCAGAGCGAGACAAGACGCTTCACTTGGTCTCTTATCAGCTCCACCTCCATGCTGTTGAAGCAATGATTCAGGAACACAAGTAATGCCGTCTGTTCCTTGAGAGAAACTTCTGGACCTTCTGCTAAGCACGTCTCTAACATTTGTTGGAAGAAGCCTGGGAAGTGATCTGGTAATTTCCTAAAAGGCTGAAACATAGAATGTGTTATTAGTTTACAATGTGCTGCAAATGATTAGCATAACACCATGTAATTAAAATTTGCTTCCAATGGATAGGTATAGTTAAAGATAAAACATAGCAGTCATACTCAGTGAGCCACTCACGCTCCATCCTGCTGGCCAACACCAAGGATTCTAATCTGTGCCCTAATAGAGTGGCCACATGTTATCTTCTCCCAACTGACTTAACCGACTCTTTTGCAAATTTTTTCATGCTGTTGAATAATGCAGACCATGTGTGTTTAATTGTAGAGTTTTGAAAGACATGGATATAACAATAAGATAGTGATTATAAGAAGCATTCTTCTATCAAAACTGTTATCATTTTCAATTATGGGTAAATAGGTGAAGAGCAGCTCTAAGCCCAAACTGCATGCTATAGGTCTTTTTTATTGCTATTGATTATTATCACTGTTGTGACGTAGGGCTTGGCACTCTGTGGGGAACAGACAGGCTCGGGCTGCTTCACATCACACAGTGCCAGTGGGCAGGCAGAGACGTTCAGGGCTGGGCTACCTTGCGCAACTGCTGTGTGTATGTGACTGTAACAATTGACATGGCAGAAACAAAGGGGGTTTTGGGAACATTCTTAAGACTTCTAGCTGAGTCATCTATGGTGCATGCATGCGCGCGCGTATGTGTGGAGATCGAAAAAGGTCCATTGACATCATCCCCTCTACATAAGGAGGTGAGAAATAGCAGAACGAGTTTTGGCTACAGGCATGAGTCTGTCAGTACGTCAGTGAATGTGAGACAGCTGCGCATATGTGTGTCATTGTGAAAGATGTCAGTGCATTGTAAGGAGATTCCATGAGCATCCACTGATTGTAATATCTAGGTAGTGTATGAGAGATAGAGGAAGTGAAGAAAGACACTGAAAGGACTGGGCAAGGTTAAGGAGGGAAAAGTTTTGAGTTATAGCACAAAAGACTGTAGACTGTGTTAACAAAAAGAAAACTGTATTTGTGATAAAATTTTAGAGGACAATAACATGATGGAAAAGTTACAACCAATTTTTGTTTCATTATCATTATTATTATTATTATTATTATTATTATTATTATTATTATTATTATTATTATTATTATTATTATTATTATTATTATCGTTATCATGATCATCATCATCATCATCATTATTATTATCGTTATCATCATTACTACCCTTTTGCTTTTCACCTAACTGAACCAAACACTATAAAAAGTGAATGTCCTTTGAAGGCTCCTTTGAAGGGCATGTACTGCTACTGCTGATTTTTTTTGTGTACCCCAACCTGCAGTGGCATTCGTGTTCTTTTAATCTTGTTTTTATACTAAGGGGACCATGACATTCACTTAAGAGACACGGGGCTAATCAGTTCAATATTTCATGCTGGGTTGTATCATGTGATAGAGATATATGAACACAAGGTGAATTACACCATTAAAACGAGGGGAGTAGACTACACAAGATATGGATACCAGCACTAGTACACCTACAAATTGACAAACAACCCACCTATCAGGCTGGACCAGAAAAAGTCAACAGATACTAGCTTCAGTTTCACTTTCACAACAATTGTGTTATGTTGTGCACAAAAGTGTGTAATGGGGCAAAAAGTCTTAGTTGTATGAATCATTTAAATTGCAAGTTGTTCACTTTGCAAATGAAAATGGAGCCAAATACGCAGGAAGAGAGCGTGGGACCAAAATTAATTTGTTATTGGAGGGTACAAAAGAAGAATTAAAGAAACCAAAGTCTTGGATTGGTGCAAAGAAACAGACTTGTCCGTTAACCCTGACAAAACTGAAATAATGGTCTTCACAAGGAGGAGCCTGCCTAGGTTAGTAGAGTGCTTTTCCTTGGGAAGAAGTTGAATGTGATTGGATCAGTCAAGTATCTGGGAGTTATCTTAAGCAGGACTGACCATGTGAAATATAAAGCGAAGAAGGCACACAATGCTGTATGGGCTTGTGGGAGTCCCACTGGACTGAGATGGGTCTTCCAACCCAAAGTGATCAGATGACTACAGACTGCAGACATAAGGCCCTCCGTAACCTATGTGGCACTGGTTTGTTGGCCCACCTCTTCAGTGAGGACAGCAGCTGCCAAACTAAATTTGCTGCAAAAATTGACATGTTTGATGATAACGGGGCAATGTGAACTACCCCTGCTATCTGGGTTGCTGCACAGTCACAACCACAATATATGCTTCCTCTTCAACCGCCAGTTGAAAAACTGTTGACAATGAAGACAATTGTCTTTGAAATACGTCCAGATAAAAGTAAGTTTAAGTTGCAACGATAAGTTTCGAAATAGAGTACCAACATCCAAAACGACTCACATTGATGCAACAATTTATGACAAATAAAATATGTTTATGGGGGGGGGGGTCATAGGTGAACTCATATACTTCTAAAAATATTTCAAAATGTTCACTGTCTATATCACTTTGTATATATTAAGTGGAATAAAGATAAAAATACTCATAGCACACGAAAAAATCATCATGGAAACCAAATTGAAAAATGTAAATTCTGGAATGGAAAAGATAAAAACGGAGATGTACAACATGAAGGTAGAGCTACTGAAGAATATTAATGGGTGACTGACTGGGGTTAAGGAAGTCATGGAAGAACTCGGCGGAAAGATGAAAGACCTTGGCACCCTGGAAGATAAGAGTCGACCACACCACCCAAGAACTGAACTCCATAGTGGTACAAATACTCGACGAAGCATCAAACTATAGATGGATATCTATGGGGAGGCCTGCATTCAGCAGCGGATGTTTTACAGCTGAAATGATGATGCTTATGAAATATTTATATCTATCTCCATATCTCTTCTATCTCGGAAATGACTCTTAACAATTCAACAAAAATGTTTATTTCGTTAATGTTTTACTTTTCAGGTTTATCTAAATAAATATCTTTTCCCTAAAAAACAAGATTTCACAAAAAAAGGGAGAAAAAATGCCAAGCAAAGCTGTCGCCCAGGTACTTCAACATTATATGAACATAATACGGTACATAACTCTATTAACAATAAACTGCCACAAGCATTGAAAAGCATCACCTATCCAGTGTCAGTCAAGGTCAGACATCTTGTTACCACAATTGGTGAATTTTGACGAGTGTGTGTTTAAACAGAAAAAAATAATTCCTGTTACTTTTTTATACACCTTTGTACATCATAGAAATTGTAATGATCATTGTAAATATTTAATTTGAATTTCTCTTGTATCTATTTTATTAATACTTTATTTTACACACCTTATGTATCCAATATCATGTATTTGATCTAAGGATGAATAAACTGATTTGATTTGCATCTGCATTTTTAATCTCAGGCTACTGTGAACCAAAATGCTATACACCATTTTGCTTCCATTTTTGCAACCAGCTTTAAAATTTGTAATAAGGAGTTAAGAGGTTTTCAATGCTTACATCAAGATGTGGATGCATATTTTGGGCTTGCTACCAAAAGATCTATTCTGTAATTGGGTCCTGTCCCATACTAACATCTCTAAATTCTAAATCCACCATAAGAAACTTGCAAGGTATCTTTATTGTATTTACACAAGATATAACAACTGCAGTTAAATAGTAATATATACCTGCCAAGCTGGAACTCTTTCACGGAACTTCTCATTTATCATCACAACAATGGACATCATGTGTGCATGTGATGACTGAGATGTTTTGTAATTTGGCCACAAATAGTTCTCCAAATACTGGCTGAATTCCAACATCATCACCCTTCTGATAGCAAAACTGGAAGAAAAAGAAAAAAAAAAACACACCATAATCAGGCAATGGAATCTATGGCAAGCATGTTTAACGGATTCAATATTACATGAGAAATCTGACATTTCACACTCACAGGATTTTTCTATCCATTATAACTTTGCATATTACAGTATTCACATAAAAGTGATTCTTTTATTCATATTGTGTACTATGATGAATTTTCACTAGACATAATCTCAAGTTAAGCTATATGGGCTTTGTTGTATACCCAATACATAGAGCAAAATATGCAGCTCACATTGCTTTAGTTGCTTGTTACTGATGAACCCACACAGGGGAAAGAATTGCTTAAGATGGTTTATTGATGCCACATAACAGTCCAAAGATATAACAAAAAATAATTTGAAAACAGCTAACGTTACAGAAAAGTTATTTGACACAAATTCTTTATCTCAATGAGCTCTACATTTTTTATGCAACAAATTTATGTATGTCCCTTATGGTTTACCAGTTATTTAAAATTATACAAAATCAATTCAAAATGAGGAGGACTTCACAGGCTATTTACAGAAAATTCAAGTTATATGCTTTATAAGCCATGCAAATATCACAAACATACAGTATTTTCAACAAACTGCTTCATTTGTTGCCCCAGGTTGGTTTGCACTTCTGCTAGTAGGGGGCACTTTATGCCTCTTATGGTATGTATTCATGCTGTTCAGAACTTAAGGATCACCAACACTTGAGTGGAAAATATAGCCAGATTGAAATTAAGAAAATGTATGACGTGAGCCAGTAAAACAATAGGATCTGTAGAATCAAAGTTTAGCCTGAGATCAGATTATGTTCTTATGGTTCACATCAAACCTCCTGCATACGACCTTCAGAGGCTCTGCGGCTGTAGCAAATCACAGGCCTGCAGCATTGCCTCATCAGAACTAGCTTCATCTCGCTTAGTAATTACTAGATTAATGCTTGGGCATTAAGAGTTTATTACAAGTTTAAAACCGAGATTAGATATAAAGAAAATGATCGTGCAAGCATGCATAATAAAAGAATGTAATTTTAGCTTCAGCCATTCAGTATTTATAAGCAATTATACTTATTTACGTGTATTTTATCAGAACTGAAGCAGATCTTGAGCTATTAAAAGAGGTGTGAGTAATCTTTGTGAATAAGTGTACCATTATGCTTCCCCCCTTCTCCAGATAACCCCTACACTCCTGATTATCCAGACCAGGGAACAAAACAGGTAGTTAATGTGCAGTTCTATGAATTTGTAGGCGTTTGTAACATGTCACTTAGTAAAGTAAGTTATTGTACTACTGACTGAAGAGGGAAAATATAGTTTTTATGTAGTCAAACACAACAAGTTGTTTATAGAATGTATAAGTTTTCTAAAAGGAACTCAAGTGATTAACGGTCAAAAGTTAACTACTGCAGCGTGTGGAATAAATCAATCCACAGTTTCTTGGATCTGGTTAGAGGCAAAAAAATGTGAGTCAGTTTCTGATACACTTTGTGTTTCAGCTAGAATTAATTTTGATTGCTATTTATTTAGTTTAACTGAACAGCCAAATTTTACTTAAGCTTTGGTCTACAGTTCCACCTAAAAGCTCTCGGTAAAACACACAGCGAAATGCTATTATTACACTGCATGCATGTTACTATGTCTCTTTCATGCACAAGCACACGATATGGGAATGCTATAACATGCTCCTATTGGCTACTGCAATATGCAGGAGATTTGACATGGATAATAAGTTTGTGTGTATATGTGAACAGGATTGAAATAACCAGTTTCTTACAGATTACACTTGTAAAATTGGGTTGGCAGTCTCTTCTGTGAATGCACATTAGTAACAAGATGGAGCTCTTTGTTGATATTTTGCAATATTTTGCTAGAATAGAAAAACTTCTTAAATAGAAATGAGGTTTAAGTGCTCACATCTTCTGTTAAAGCCTCTCTTACATACATTTAAATTATTTTAATCTGTTTTTTAACATTTGTTTTCATGGTGACAGGTGAAGTAGGTTTCAATCAATATCAGACACTCTTGAGGGAATAAAAAAATAAAATAAAATGGGAAGATAATGATGACTTATGAGTTGTGTTTAAGAGTTGTTAGCACTTGCAGAGACTGTAATCAACCATTCCACTCTTTTTAGGACACTGCTTTGTAAGAAAATCATTGCACTATGTCAACAAACCACACCATTTTGTTGCTATTGTGCTGACAAGCTAACGGAGGGAGTGAAATCTGTTACATTTGCAAGGTTTTAACTTGAATTCGTCCTTCCTCACATGTAGACAATTAAATTGCAATTTGTTATATATTACCCATTATTTGAAACCAAAGCTTTTCCCCTGCAATCTCGAATGATTGGTGTTTAGATTCATAGATCCTATGGCTATCCTCTCTCTTCACTCCTCTACTTATAAAAAGCATCTCTTGGCTATGCTTTGCTGCTTAGGGCCCTAAATCAGATGCTAATTGCTTTTGGATGAAGGTGTTTGTTAATTACAGTGAGAGGGAGCAAGCGCCACCTACAGAGAAACTAAGTATTCTGAAGCAGTGCATGTACAAAAGTTTGTGTATTTCTTTTAGCAGAGCTTCATGATACAGTCCTAGGAATTTAATTTTTTAACATGCAAAATAACTGCTGAACTACATACAATATACAATGTCCATACAAGATGCATAAATATTCTTTAATATTTTAATGTTCAGCTCTTTTTGTCAAGGGATCTTCATACATAAAATGTACACATATACATATAAATTTAACATAGTTCATCAGTGCAAACTATTAAACAAAATAGACAAATTATATAAAATATATGTATACTGATAATTTCATAATAAAACTAAACAACTAAAATAAGCAAAGTAATTATATGTAGCTAGATAGTATAAGTGTAATGCTAACAGCTCATATCAAATATGACTGGCTAGCAAGGATATACATATTTTACCATTTATACTACTAATACCAACTCCTAAATACTATAAAAAGTTGTATCTTTTAGTAGTTCTTCCAAAACCTTTTTACTTATTTTAGTGGAAGGGTTTGAACATTATTAGGTAATATACCATAGACTTTACAGCCTGTAGTCAGAACGACAAGTATTTGTACACTACTAAACCTTTAACCAAAATCTGTGCTCTGAAGAATATTTCAAGGATAAAGCGGAATTTATATGATTAACATATAGCTGCTTCAATAAGATTTTATTTTCTTTGTTGAAAATTGTCCTTTATGCATTTCCACAAATGCTCAATAAGGATATTATAAGGCGACATATTTGGAAAAAGGCACAAGGTGACTGGAGAGGGGTATGAAGCTGCTTAGGAATGTAATATAACAACCAGTCGCAAATTAAACACAGTGAGCTTTGGATCATTATCATGCATAAACATCTGGTGTTCTTGGAGGCCCATTTTCTCCACAACAGTATGCAACTCTTGTTTTAGAATACCCATGTACTTTACAGTTTCCATTATTTTATCAATAATATGGAGATCGCTGACATCTAACGCACTGATGCAACCGTAGATGGCCAGGTACAAATGACCTACACTTACCACCTAACCTAATACTGGCTAAATTTCGATGACACAGGACCCTGTCATCCCAATCATAGAGACACACTACATAACAGGGGCTCTATTTCGATGACGAATGGCACTATCATCCCGTTCATATAGACACACTAACCTAACAGGGCCTAAATTTCGATGACACAGGGCCCTGTCATCCCGATCATATACACACACTGACCTGACCTAACATGGGTTAAATTTGGCTGTAAGAATTACGCTTACACATAAAACACGACGCCGTGAGATAATCAGCAATTAGAGACTTATGACGTTCTTGTCCTGCAAGTTTCGGTGCCTTCCGCTACCCACGAAGCCAACGTTTTTCTTGAGAAACACAATGTTCATGCATTAATTTCATTATAAACACATTATTAAATCATTTCAGCGCATATAATAGTCGTTTATAAATATTTATTTGCTAAATATTCGCCGCACAAGCGAAATAAAACCGTTGCATAACGCCGTTGCCCAGGATTTGCTCATAAATCAAACACGAAGCTTGACCGCCCAAACAAAGACATTTTCTACATTGGTATTGTTAATGTTATTGCTTACCGACAAATTGACACTTACTTAGAGCCATAGATTTCTTTCATATAGATGTCCTCCACGATTCTGTCATCAAATGGAAGATGATTTTCTATAGTATACGGGGCCCAATACTCATTTGCAAGCTGGAACACAAAGTCAAGCAAAATTTAAGGTTAAGTGCAACAACAATTAGGTTAGAGTCAAATTTTTCTAAGATCGCCAGAACTACGTTACTGCTTACAAGATACCTGTGTGATTCTATCGGCATTAATTTGATCTACTGTGGGAGCAGGCCCTTTAGATTTTTTATTTGGTACGCTTTTTGCCATTTTGTGCCCGTTGCCAATTGATAAACTGTATTAACCAAAACGTTATTTCCACAGAACACCTAATAGTTATTTCTTTCACGCTGTCACATGCATTCAACGATTCAACATAGAGCATCAATTTCAGAACACAAGAGTAAAACAAAACAGAACAGACGAACAGCAATTATTGGGATACCAACTTGATACCAAAACATTTCTCAAATTGTATCAACTTAGAAACTGGCTAATCTTTTGGTACATTCTTTATCATTTGGGTAAAGATGGAAAGCTCCTATTATTAAATGCACTCTGCACATTTTTATGATTAAATTCCCTTAAAATTGCCACCTGTTTGCCGTGCAGAATACAACACAGAACATTTAGCTTATACAAAATGTACAAAAGCGAATACAGAGTAGAACTATCTCAGAGTGAAGAGGCACAGATTATACATATATGGTGAAGAGGTGAGAATGGATAACAGGTAAAAAGCATCAAGAAGGCCATGGCTAGTCGCTGCTAGTTTTACATTCTGTGCTGCTAGTCGCTGAAGTGGATGCAGATTGGTGTTCTGTGACATAAGGGCGGTGTCAGCGGTGTTTTTGTGTACTGTATTGCCCCCTAGATAGACGGACGGTGATAACTGCTAATGATCAGTTATGATCATTTAACCCTTCATTATCCTCGGGGGGTCAGGTGTCACCCATTTGACGTTCTTGCTGTAAACATCGATTTTCAACTTTTTGTTAATAAATGGGGCTAACTGTGTAGAAAAGACCACTCGTGAAGATGAAGTATAGCACAGTCGATAGATCTATTGTTCCTGATTACGATTTTGATAGATGTATTTGGTGGTCAAGCTTCGTTTTTGATTTATGGATAAATTCCGTACGCGTGCTGCAACGCTTTATTTTGCTTATGCGGTGAATATTTAGCAAATACATATTTATAAACGAGTATATTATGCGCTAAAATGGTTTATTTATGTATATACGATGAAATAACTACATCAACAGTTTCTAAAAACAAACTTTGGTTCCGTGAACAGCGGAAGGCGCCGAAATTTTTGTAGTCCAAAAACATCATAAATCTATTCAGAGATTATTGTATGGCATCGTGTTTCACACGTAAGCATAATTCTACAGCCTAATTTAGCCCGTGTTGGGTTAGGTTAGCTTGTGTCCATATGACCGAGATTACAGAGTCCTGTGTCATCAAAATTTAGCCCGTGTTTAGGCTACTGGTAAATACATTAATAATTGTTTTAGCGCATATAATAGTCGTCTATAAATATTTATTTGTTAAATATCCGCCGCATAAGCGAAATAAAACCGTTGCAGCACATATATGGAATTTGTTCATAAATCAAAAATGCAGCTTGACTGCCAAATAAAACTTTCAAAATCATAATCAGGGATAAGATTGCACAATCTTCCATTCAATTTCTCGAGTAATCCGTTTTCTATACAATTACCTGGTTCTTTGGACGGTAATCAGTCATATTTTATTTATATATAAAAAGAAAAGTGTGGAAAACATACATAATCAAAAAAGCATATACTAATAATACATACATATTTACTCATAAAATGAATTATACTTCACACGTTCCATTTGAAACTGAGCTTAGAAGATGTTAACATTGAAAGCACTTTCTTTAGAAGAGACCTATTTTCTTTACCTCCCCAGGTATTTGTTGTCATTAGAATTCCACTGGTTTTTCGCGAACTTTCTGCTCATTTCTTCTGGCATTCATCAGATACAGTACAATCATTTACAGGCAATTCACGCACATGTCTCAAATGGCTAGAGTAACCCCCTTTAGAACACTGTGGACCATTTGCTGGTTGGTTTATCTAAGGACTTAGCTGCCAATGGGGCCCTTGGACCCTACAAACTCACTTCACATTCATAACAATGTGCTTGTGATGCATTTCTTTGTGTACAATCTTCCACAGCTGGTTCTTCAATATCAAGCAATTCTTGAGCACATTGTTGAATCTTTGCAGGAATTTGTAGAATTCTAGATGTGTTCAATCTATGGCTTTATCAGTTCCCATGAAATGTTAGAAATGAAATCTGTCCTTGACATTTTTCTCTTTGGCTTCATAAATGAAGAGGGCAAGTAGTTTTTACACCTACTAATGCAAACTTTTTGATCCATACTTAGCAGGCTTACTGGGAATAAACTGTCTGAAAGGACAATTTCCTTTAAAGGCAAAAAGTTGCTCATCGATTGTGAGATATTCACTAACCGAATAATATTTCTGAAAGTTGTTCTCGACTGTCTCAGAAAGCTCTCGTATGTGTGCAAATTTATTAATTTCTTTGTATTTCTACCTCCTATAACATGAAAATTGCAGGCATTTTAGAAGGAACCCACAGTTTAGGTGCATTTTTCCTGGAACATCTCAGATTTCCAGTCAGATATGAAAGATAAAGAGGCTTTTTCAATTTCATCTGTCAGACAAGCATCACTTTCCCCATCAAAATTACTTCTCACAACATATGTTGGTGGAATTGGGGAAGAATATTTATAACATTCATATCTGTGAATAAATCTAACACTTCCATTTCTGTCTTTAGCTTGTCCTTTTGGTCCTGGTAAATGCATAATCATATTATGTGGTGGAGTACAAATGTTCTTATTAGGTTCTTCCTTGAGCCACTTTGTTTCACCATCCTTTGCTAAATAATAGCTTGTATTGTCAAGATCTACATTTGCTTCCTCACCTTCAGATATTTCTTGCTCTGTAGGCTGAATCGTGGCCACTTTGAGTTACATGATCCTCTTAACTCTCAGAATAATCATCAAACACCAATCCCTCATCTTCACCAATCTCATCAAACCAACATAGCCATGTGTCAGAATCAGAGCTCCTCTCAACTCTTCTTTTCTTAGCAGCAGACGTGAATGCAGATATTATTGTTGTTACCCCTACTATCATTATTGTCATCATTATTATTATTATCATTATTATTTTTGGTGGTGGCGGCGGCGGTGGTAGTAGTGATAGTAGTATGCTACTAGTTATAAGTAGTAGTATTACAAACAAAAACAAATAAATAGCTACATAGAAAGTAGTGCAAATATAGATAATGGTATAAAAACCTTAGATTTTTTAAAACATTCATAATACATAACTTAAGCACTGCTTAAATATACAATATAGAGAATAAAATGTGTATGGTATACTTAGCAACATTTTGCAGAAACTGAAACGTAAAAGGTCATGTGGGTGACACTTGTTGCCCAAATACACATAGGAGGACAACAGCTGACACTACAAGAGTAACTGCAGAACTTAAAGAGAGAAATGTTACTGCTAATGCATTCCTTGGAAGCTGCATGAAACCACATTCCTGTATATCTGCTCTGAGAACTACAGCAATGAAAACAAACATGCTGGGTGCCACCTGCCACCACACGAGTAACAAAGGGTTAAATGATGTAACTGGAACATATTTTAATATTTTTGTTTAAATATTGAAACTAGGACATTCTCTATCACAAATTGTAAATTTGTTCCTGTAGAATTTATAGAATAACCTATCACAATAAAACTGCTGTAATAATCGGAATTCAGAATTATATGCTATAATGATATATGGTTATATGGGTTGCTGAAGTAAATTGTAATACGATTTCTAATTTAAGAATATGAATTATTTGTTTCAGAATCCAATGTGTGCTCAGCTTTAATGAAGTGAGCAAGAGAAATTCTGTAGACTATGCTTGTATAGAAAAACTGCCTTGCAGTAGTGGTTCATATTTCATCAAATCTGGTTTTTAAGTACCATAGGAAAAACAAAGATGTTAAATAATTACTTAGGTCCAACAACTTTCAATGCTGCAAACATTGCTTCAGAGGTTTGTGTAGACACTATCGGTAGCAAAGCAACATATTAGCAACATAGTAAATAATTCAACAATTGATTACAGTTCCTGTAACTTTCTCTTCCAGGCTAAAGAAATGCTCCATACCACTGAGCTCTTGGAAACCAAGTTGGAGCCCCATACTTCCAATATTAGCATGCAAGAAAGCTCTCCTTCAGAATGGATAAGTGATGAACATAATTATACTCTGAGCGTAAGTGAAGCAAGGCAAAAATTAGCAAATGAGCTAAGCAGGAAAGAAATTACAATTAAGGCTTTGAGGAAAAAATTGGCTGGAGAGAAAAGACGTTGTATTAGGCAAGAGAGTTCAATAAGGAAATTAAAATTGGCACTTTCAAGTGTAAAACAAAAAGCTCTCATTAGTGAACATTTATTACGATCCTTCACCAATAATATCTCTGATACTATGCTTGAGATACTTTTCAGAGCTTCAGGTGAACAAAATACAGAGTATTCAGAGGAATTAAAAAGGTTTGCATTAAATGTTTATCTGTACTCTCCAGCAGCCTATAGATACCTTAGAGAGAGTTTTAATAAATGTTTACCACATGTAAACATGATAAGAAGTTGGCGTGCAGCAGCATTTGTTAGAGTCAGTCCCAATACAAAGTTATCGTCAACAACAGTGAAGAACTATGCGTCTAACACAGCAGATCAGGCTACCCTGTCACAAGACATGAGACATCAAACAGTCCTGTCACCTGACTTAGAAAATCAACCAAATGTGTCTGTTGATGTGGAGAAACAGACAGTTTGGTCACATAACATAATAGATCATGCAGTGCCGTTGCATGATACAGCAACTTTGTCACCTCACATAGAGCATCAGGCAATTTCATCACCAGATATACAGGATCAAGAAATTTCATCACCTGACATACAGGATCAAGAAATTCTGTCTCATGACAAGCCCTGACCTGGCTTACAAGAACAAACAATTCTCTCACAATACTGGGAATCAAGCAATTCCGCCACACAGTACAGCAGGTCAAGCAATCACATCACATAATATAGATCAAACAATTCTGCCACACAGTATATAGGATCAAGAAATACTGTCACAATACAGAGGATCAAGCAATTCTGTCATATGAAGCATACATAGGATAAAGGAATCTTATCATCTGAAATAGAGTCAGAGACATGATAAATTGTAAATATATATTTATGTGATTGTTGACCAATACGTTTTGTATATCAATGTTGTTCAACTTTATTGAGGGAACAGGTTCACATCATTGATTACTTGAAAGAGAGTTCATTAATAAATGAGAGTAGTTCCATTGTTACTGTTCTTGATATGTCAATTTGCTGTGCACTTACTGTTCACAAAGCATTTCTTCATTACTTTCTGTTAATTTTTGCAAATAAAAATGTTGCCTAAACTAACTCCCATCCATTGATGTCTTTTACTTTTATTCAAAGGCAGATCCAGGGTTCCTTTATGGAAGGGCTATCATTCCTTTCAAGAATAATATAAATGATCCGTGGATTATCCTTTGGATGCAAAGATTAATTTAAGTTTATAAA
This sequence comes from Tenodera sinensis, assembly GCA_030765045.1. Taxonomy (NCBI): domain Eukaryota; kingdom Metazoa; phylum Arthropoda; class Insecta; order Mantodea; family Mantidae; genus Tenodera; species Tenodera sinensis. Next base: position 16,194,517 of record CM060963.1, read on the forward strand.
ATTATCTATTAAACAATACTGACTTTGAAAGGAAGATATTTAGCTATTATTTATTTATGCCAACAAACTTACTGTTGGTGTTTTTAAACACAAACCGTGTGTGGGCAATGTTTAAGAGGTAGAACTGGAACTTAAAAATTCAATGCCACAGCTGGGATTTGAACCACAGACCCTCCGCTTACCAGGTGGGTGCTCTAACCATTAAGCTACTGTGACAACCTGCCAGAATGACATTGAATTCTCAAACCATTTCATATTTTTTCCCAGTAAACCACAAAGGCAGTCTCACATCAGAGACAGTTACCCCAATGGTGACTTACTATTGCAAGTACTTTATGTCCTGGGATTAAATAACCTTCAGATGGTAATTATTATTTATTTATGCCAACAAACTTACTGTTGGTGTGAGAGGTAGAACTGGAACTTAAAAATTCAATGCCACAACTGGGATTTAAACCACAGACCTTCTGCTTACCGGGTGGTTCAAATCCAAGTTGTGGCATTAAATTTTTAAGTTCCAGTTCTACCTCTCAAACTTTGCCCACACACGGCTTATGTGTTTAAAAACACCAACACTAAGTTTGTTGGCATAAATAAATAATAATTACTGTTGGTGTTTTTAAACACACAAACCGTGTGTGGGCAATGTTTGAGAGGTAGAACTGGAACTTACAAATTCAATAGCCACAGCTGGGATTTGAATCACAGATCCTCTGCTTACAAGGTGGGTGCTCTAACTATTAAGCTACTGTGACAACCTGCCAGAATGACCTTGAATTCTCAAACCAGTTCGTATTTTTTCCCAGTAAACCACAAAGGCAGTCTCACATCAGAGACAGTTACCCCAACCTTGCTACAAAACTGTTATGTACAAGCAATGACATCAATACCCACCTCTGATCTCAAAACAAATTTACTGATTAAATCAATAGGTGGTATTTCTAAATTCATAATATGGTCCCTATTTTTTTAAATGAATATTTTTTTCCAAACCATCAAATCAATGGGTCCATTTAACTGCTTTAATGATTTAACCTCTGGATTTATTTTATGATTAAATGACCAAAAATGATCTACCACAGCTTATTTCTCTAACTGTTTATACTTAATGTTTCTAGAATTTTCCTTTATCTGGTTTCCAGATGACGTGTTGCTTTTCCAGTGTAAACCTTATCACAATCCAGATAGTCAACTTGATAAATGCCAAATTTTTTGTAATTTAGAATTTTGTCCTTTTTAGAGAAAATAAGCAAATTTTTAATATATTTATTTTGATGAGGCAAAGTTATATCATTTTCTTTTTAAATTTACAGTCTTCTTTTATTCTTTTGAGAGTGGAAGCTTCATTTACAGCCTTTTGATATTTAAATTTCTCTATCTTTTTTGTATAAATTCTGTACTAAAACCATAATTAGTGCAACCTTCTAATTAGGCTGTTGAAAACAGTACATTTATGTGAAGGAGGGTTAAAGCTTTTGTTTTTTGTGTAATTATCAGTATGTGTTGACTTTCTATGAATGCCAAAATTCAGTTTATTATTCTGTCTCATGATCTTCAAATCCAGGAATGGAAGACAACCATTGTTTTCAATTTCTAAAGTGAATTTTATGGCTTTATCTTATAAATTCAAAGCATCATTAATGAGTTTCTCTGGCACAATAATAAAAATGTTATCTACATAGCTTGCTTCACTGTTAATAGCTTTAGGTGCACTATATATCCACATTATAGTGACAAGCTTTTGATTTTGTGACAGTTGTATGGGGGTGTCTTATACTCTGACTAGACATCAAAAGTCAATATGTGGTCAGCCCTTCTGTTACTGTGAGGAAGAATGCGGTAGGTTGTATGCATGCACTAGTTAAAATTTACCTATACCATTTATGTCGCATAGCGGATTATAGAAACTATTGCAGTCAAGTTTGTAACAATAAAAAATAAAAATATTAAACTAAAAAAGGTGTCAAATAATACAGAATGCCAAGTTATTGAGAGTCAAGTTATTGGGGTTCTACTGTACCTACAAGGAAATATGTAACAAAATCATTTCTGCAAATGCTCAACTTGATATAATGAAGTCGATAGAAGAGTAAACTTGTATAAGAATAGTTGAATGAGGTAGAGAAACTGATGTGAATGTAACATCAGAGTTTTATAAAAAGGTACATGTGTATGTGTGTCTGTGAACAGCTTTTGTAATAATGTTTTCTTAAAGAATGGATAGAAGAAGTCTGTGAATGTAACATCAATTTAATCCAGTATGGTACCACCTTTCAAAGTAATGATGTTTTATATTATTATCAAAATAATTTCTTTCATCTTCATATCACTTCCACAACATTGAGACTGTGACAATGTGTTCAAACACACGAAAGACTGTATTTCAGTGTCTTAAATTTCACTTTTTAGTAGAGTTGAATGAACATTACTCAACATTAACTTTACTTTCTCTGTCTTGTACCTAGTAGGAGAGGAAATATTGGGTTTAACAAAAAAGTTAATATCAAGTTTTCATTTTAAATGCATTTTTGAGGTCCCCTAAAATCCAAAGGTTTTCATGTAAAGGGTAGTTTAGGAAGAAAGTTTAGAAAATGAATCCAAAAAGCTTTTAGAAAAAGGTCTTATGGGTGTGCCTGTGCTGTGAACAACATAACTCCAAAATGAAAAGTGTGATAAATGTAAACCTGGCATTTAAACACAGTATCTTCCGAAATATGATACAAAGGTTTTTAAAAAGTTTCCCCTCCCAAAAAAACTCTTTACATAGGAAATTTGTTTGATGTTTTTGATTTTATCAAAAATGGCTCAAATGATTTCATCAAAATACAATATATTTGAGACATTTACATAAAAAATAAAATGATTATCTTCAAGTTTCTGGGAATAGCCTGTGAAGTCTTAATTTGGAAGGAATTTTGTATAACTAGCCAATCAGAAGAGAGAGTCGAAGACATACTTTACAAAAGTGTATTTCTGTTTAAAACAACTTCTTCTTCTGATTATCCTCCCCTTATGTAGAAGTTACACCCCTAAGACTTACAAGCCTGTGCCTAGGGTCAATGCCTGTTGGGGAGCAAACCTATGGACCAGACAGAGTGAAGACCTGTAAGTGGGTGGTCAGCCAAGCACCAGATGATTAGTGAGGAAGAGGATGCAGGCAAAATCGATGAATGGAAAGGTGATGATGGAGCAGTTGGTGGAATGAGTAGTGGAGGAATCTGAAGAACCTAGAGAAAACCCACTTCACCCAGTATGAATACCACATTCAGGGCCCTGGGATCAAACCTGGGCTGCCTAGGTAGTAGGCAAATGGCCTAACTGCTCAGCCATGGTGCCAACTGTTTTAAAACATGAGTTATTTAAAACAACCTTTTTTGTAGCATCAGCTGTTTCTGAAATATCAATGAAGTAGAAAGAAAAATCCCTTTTATAAAAATAGCTTGTAGATACTATACAAAAATAAAAAATAGTAGGTAGAGAAGGTCATATGATTGTAACATCAGATGTAGTTTTTATTAACTTATAAGTGGTAAATAAGAGAATTAAAGTACACATGGATTTCTAACATTCTTTAACATTACTTGGCCTCTCATACGAAAAGCTACAAAATTGAAGATGGTATATAATTTATTAATTCAACAATCAGCCCAGAATAAACATACAATAAAACTGTTAGCAAATTACATATATATGTAACTATGTATTACATCTATGACTGCTTCCATAGCACAGTGGTAGTGCGTCTACCTCTCGTGCAAAGGAGTGGCCAATTGAGGAGCTACTTTGATGAGGTCACAAAGGGCGCATAACTGGTTGGGAGGTTTCAGAGTGCTCACCATGTCCCACCCTCCAGTACTGCACCCCACTCATGATACTTGTAATGGGCAGAGGTAGGGAATGCAGCAGCCAGGCCTTGGCCTGTAAGGGCTGTTAGGAGGTTAGTTAGTATTAAATCTACAAATTTGAAGAAATATAATAATTTAGACTTTCTAAATCTTGTTTGTCTAAATACGAATGTGGAATGTTGAAAGAAAATCTGGAGCACGAGTAATGACATGTTCAAATTCAATGAATGAAAGCTTGCCATCACCATCAACATCTGACTCCTCTATTACTTTCTCACACACTTGTGTTACTTGATCCGGAGTTAGTTCATTGTTTGTTAGAAGACGTAATGTCTGCTCTAAGTCTTGTGGTCCAAGATGATGATCTCCATCAAAATCTGCAAAAATAAACAAAATATATTTGTCATTAACATCCTTTATATATGCATGGTATTTTAAAATTCAGGCTATCGGCTGTAACTGGTTAAAGAATAAGCCTTAGATTTATTTTCAACATTTGCTTCTCTTTATAAGCTTTTAACAGTCTTAATAACAACTCAGGTATGGGGGACATAGAAAGCCCTATGCCCGCAATGTTAAGCCTGCTAAATTCATGACCCATTATTCTTGGAAACCATTTAATGAGATAATGAAACTAAATTTTTACAGGATATAGATGTACGACTTTAAATTCACCTATCTGCTTTTATGCAGTACATTTCCTTATTAAGAAAGAATTATTTTCTTAACTATGTCATATTTTGACCTAAACTGATCAGCAGTTATTTTTTTAAAAGAATAAGCAGCCATGCTATTAAACCAAAACACATCCACCACAATATTTCAAGGTTGTTTTTACTATCCTAAAACTTAATGTAGCTATCTTCAACAGTTTCTAAGAAAATAGAGTCAAGGCTGCTCAGTGCTAAAATAGAGAAAATAAATTTGCATATCAAAAGATTGCAATTATAAAAACATAAATTAACCCTAATAGTGATCAATTATAAAGCTCACAGGGAAAACATAATGCCAATCTGAATGTGTTGATGAAATAGATGTATGTTTAAGATCTAGTTTACTATGGATTAATTCACTCACACCTGCAATATAGAGTTGAAATCTGGGGCAGCACATGAACAACCAATATGAACAGAGTATTAATCTTACAGAAATAGTGTATAAGATACATATACATTGAGACAATGAAAACTTGTGGTGGGGGACTTAGCACCATGACCAAAAGGCAATCTTTTGGACCTATGTCTCTGACAGGGCACCCCCATGAGGATGGATGAGGCAAATGGATCCAAAGAATGTTGCCACAACAGAGCATAGGGCAGGGTCCCTACATTTTCCTAGGTAGAAGCACCCTGGCTGAAGCTGGCTTAGCCCAATTCTTCTCCCACCCATTCAAGTTCATACTCCCAAGGGGGCTGCAGGACTCGAAAACTGGCTCCTCTCTCCCCCTCAGGTTTTTACCATCTCATGGGAGGGGGGCTGGAAACCAGTAGGTTTGCCTTCCAATCTGGGGAACGAGATCTCCAGAGCAGATTTGCTCCCCCTGCCATGCTGCTGTCATGATGCATGCTGATGATTCTAACCTTGAAAGAAACAGAATTGGATGAAAGGTGAAATGAAATGATCAAGTAACGAAATGGAGGGACAGGAAATTCGGAGGATATAGAAATCCTTCTAGTATTTTCCTGCTGACCCAGGGAAACCTCACAAAAAACTGAGAGTCAGGAAAGTCAGCAATGGAGAATGAACCCACGACCTCCTGAATGCAGGCCGCAGATGTTACTGCCTGAGCCATCTCATTCAGTATACCATTATATATAATGCAAATAATAGGGAATCTTGTAGAGATGTCTTTGTAAAAGCTAAAATGTTGACTGTTGTATCGTGTATGTATATTAAGTGGTAATATTTACAGTGGGTTAGGAAAACATAGTACAGATAAAAGGTAGCCAGAGGTATAACACCAAATGCAAAATAACTACTATAGAGGAACTGTAAATAAAAAGGCAACAAAAAGGATGCCCTTAAAGTAGGCAAAATCCTCTTTAATAAACTACCAAATAAAATAAGAGGTAATATGTTCCAAAGACAACTAAGAATATTGTTAATGGAAAAGTGCCTATATAGATTGGATGAGTTGTAGACATTTTGTAAATAGGCATTTATCACTTTGACAATGTTTGACACTTGTATAAGCCTATATGCAAATAATAAAGATTATATTATTATATTATCTATAATCATACCATAATTTAATTTACATTTACCATAGATCTTGAAGGCATAAAACACTTTGATATCCCTTGGAGCTTGTTCACTGAACACAGATAGGAGATCCAGGAAGTCCTCAAAGTTGAGATTCCCCTTTCCATCACGAGAAAACACCTGGCAGATTCTCTGTTTGAATGGATTTTCCTAAAGCAATTAAAACAGCAATGATCACACTATTGCAGTGAAAGACACACATTAGCTATGAAAAGAGATGCTTTAGGTGCCATTTCCCAGTTTCTCCTGCAAATATTTATAAAACGGCTCTGAACTATGTTAGTTCAAATATCATCATTATTGAACAATTAATAACATCAGGGGTGCCATTGAAGGAGGAATAGTCTCCACTAGACTTCCCCCACCATTATATCTATCCCAGCTACCCTAGCCTCTCTGACATAAACAAAGTCACAACAATTGGGTCAGTGGCAACACCTGATAACATATAAACATAGTAGCTATTTTGACAATCTTTGTGTTTATTTTTATTATTTAACTGTAGTACAATATGACTACTACAACATATTATTCAGTTTTTTCCTGATAGCATCTAACAATCATAATAATTTTGAAAAACTATGTGTTTATTTTTACTATTTGGCTGTAATGCAGTATTAATATTACAATATATCAATAATTTTGTTATTTTGGCCATTATTTGAAGATTTTTGTAGCTACGAGCATGTCAATGTTCAGCTGTAATCTTCAAAAAAGAATTAGTAATTCGAGACTGAGCACTGTACAGTCCGGTGCATGGAAATTTTCCAATGCTGTTAGTGTCTTTTGGTGTGTTACTTTATTTAATGTTGACATAACCTTTTCACCAATCTTGTTCCACACCAGTTCTGGCTGTGCCATTCTCTTATTGGTTTGTATCAAAATCCAATAACACAAGCAATGACCGATGAACAAGGGGCATGACTGAAGTGCATAATGCAAGGGGAGGGATAAGGAGGAATTTAACCCAAGTGGAACGATTGTCACCATCATCTCCTAGCTGTGTCCGTCACTCATTAGCTTTATGTCATAACTCTGGGATTTAGTTTCGGGAACTAGGGAGAAGGGCAAGGGTTCAGTCGCATGAAACAACTTTGTCGAATATGTTGTCCTTAATACTATGCATCCCATTTGAAGTAAGCAAACAATATGGATAACAAGCTGAAAGTAATTGTGCTTCTTGAACAAGGACATAATGCTGTAAGGGCTGAGGAACTATATGGAGTGAACTCCTGAAACTGGTGGAAGAAATACCCAGAATGGGGATACTGGACACATGGATTAATTACTACAACATTATTCTCTTGTGTTTTTCACTTATGGTTGTCTATCTGACGAAAACATGCTTTTGTATGCTCTGTATATTTTGTGTAGATAGAACTTAAGTTACAGCTTTAAATTATTTTGTAATGAAATGACATAATTCGAAATAAATATGCGCAATGTGGAGTTCAAGTTAATACAGATATAATAAAACAAATAAATCTGCCTCATCTGCCATTCCCTTCCCAAGAAAACCACACAAACCTGAGAGGGTTCATTATTCAAAAAGGATTGGCAATCTGGCGTTTGCTCCTATCCTCAATCACTGCTGGTAAAATAATCAAAGTCTGATGAAACACATTCTGAATTATATGTTTCAATGTATCTTAAACTGTCTGGGCTTCTGGTTCACCTCTGCCATTGCAAAACAAAGGGCAGGCACATGCCTTCCTATTGCTGTCAGGGGTTTGAACTGGGGGCATGGTGCCATTCACGACCAATCTAAATAGCTGTTCCTCATATCAGAAAGTTTCTGTGCACTGGACTGTACATGTTTATGAAGCACCAGCGAATGTTTATCACTGCACATATACTGCTGACCTGCATGTATAATAAATGCAAATCCATGGTGCCCAATCTGCTTCAACTTTCATACTGTTGTGTGGAAGGGGTGAAAGTAGTAGGAGTATGCATGATAGTGTGTTGCACGCATACCTGCTCTACATGATAGATAGTGGGATTTAAATGGTGCTATGGACTCTTATAATTAACAATGACTTTATTTCCACCTGCAGCAGCAATAAAGTTACAACTTGAGAAAAGTTGTGAGAGAACCAACTCTGATGCTTTCTTATGCAATCTTACCAGCAGAATTGAGAACCAGTATTTTCCCTTGAAATGGTTTACCTGATTGTTCATCTCTTGCATTAATACAGAGAGAGCTAGTTAAATAATAAATATTACAGATTCCCTCAGGAATAAAGGGATGGGTGGTTTCCCTCACATGCCATCCATAGTATGCCAGTGGTAGCTGATGCTAATTTTAATAAATGGTGCACAACTTATAAAATTAGCATTGCATAAAATCCAGGAACATCAATTTATTATACTGCATTGCAAAAATAGGCCAGTCCAAAAAAATACTTTTAATTTTTCCCAAAAATGTAGTCAAAATTGCTTTTATGTACTGGTGTGCTCTTTGTATTTTTGATAAAATATTCACTGTACACAACAAAATTGTAGCTATTGACAGTGAAACAATATTTTTTTTATTTGCTAAGTATTTCAGCTTTTTCTAAAAGAAATAATTCACTCTCTCTTAATGTTCTGATGTATTTCAGATCTTTGTCAATAGCTTTGCTTCATATTCATGTCCATGCATTGTTAGCAGTAAATATAAATTCTTAGCATGAAGCAGTGTGTTTAAACAACGTTAGAGTCCACATCATTCTTTTCCAGATAGGAGGGGAGTCATTTAAGTGTATTAAAAAACAGTAAAATGTAACATTAAAGGATGTAATAAACAGTAATCTCTCAATTTATACATGATGTTAATTTCGTAACACTTCTGTCACTAACTGTTCAAGTTTGCTTTTATGATAATGCTAGATTTTTTTTTAGAACTAATGTTATGTAACAATGGTCATCTCCTTAGCTTGGTGGTAGCACTGCTGCTTACCAAGTGGGAGACCCAGGTTTGATTTCCAGTACCAGCATGGGAATTTTCTCCTGCTGAGGTATCTGGTCGGGGGTACACACAGCCTCTTTAGGTCTCTAAGGGCCCAATTGAGGAGCTACTTGATGGAAAAGTAGCAGCCTTGATTGCGTAAACTGCATAACCAGCTGGGAGGGATCAAGGCACTGACCACATTGCACCCTCCAGTACTGCACCCCACTCATGATATTTGTGGTGGGCAGAGGTGGGGATGCAGCACCTCGGTGGTAGGTTTTAGCTCAGAAAGACCTGTTAAGCCTTGGGTTACTATTTAAGAATACATACATTAGCTGAGTTGCCTTTATAGTTGTTGTTTTCTAGTGCCTTGCATCTGGCAATGAAGCCATTAGCATTCGTGCTTTCCAATACTTTTGAACTGTAGTTTCTTCTGATCTTAATGCTTCACAGGTCTTCAAGTGGTCTTCGTTCATTTCTGCTGGATCGTTACACAGGACACATATTGGTAAGGCTGAGATACCTATTCTGTAGAGATGACTTGCTAAACAGTCGTGATTTGTCAATAGTCGGAAGGCTGCAACCGCTGTTTTCCTTGGTCTCTGGGGGATTATATCTGGGTTGGAAAGTAGTGTAATCCATTTTTTATCTTTGGCATTTGTTTCTATTTCTTGTAGGTATGAATGAGAAAATTTTTTAATGATCAAGCGTTTTATTGAGGAATATGAGAAATTGAATTTAGACTTTTGTTTTATTGTTGTGCCTTTCTTTGCAAGTGAGTCTGCAGCTTCGTTCCCCTTGACTCCACAGTGTGCTGGAATCCATTGGAGATGAACAGTCTTATTTACTTTTGGAGTTGTGTTAAGATTTTGTAGCATTCTCTAATTTTTGTTGACTTCTTTGTAGTATTTGAACATATTCCCTGAATTGCAGCTTTAGAATCTGAAAGAATTACTGCCTTGTTAAATTTATTTAAGGGAAGATTTAATAATTGTCGGAGAGCAATGTGTATAGCCTCTATTTCTCCATCATAATTTGTTGTGACTCTGCCAACAGAATGATAAAAGGAAAAATGTGAACACGTAACTCCAGCTCCAGTAAAGTTTTCCTTGGAGGATCCATCAGTATATATGTGCAGCCATTCTTCTGTGGGATATCTAGTATTGATTGTTTCCAGAGCTAGAAGTTTTTGTATTTCTTTTGGTGTGTCTGATTTACTTATTTCCTCTATTAATTCCAGCCTTTATAGTGGAAGACCCCCATATTTAGATTCCTTATTACCCATTTGTGCAAAAGAGTAAACAAGTGATGAAAAGTAATATTAAACTCACTAAACATTTCTTAGGGAAACTCCTCTTGCAGGTGCTGTAATATAGAGAACAGGCTCAATGCACAAGGTGCAAGTAAAGCCAATACACTTTGCATGCCCTTCCTGAACCCTCCCTGTGACATCTGTCAACCTTTTGCCCATATATATATATATATGTGTGTGTGTGTGTGCGTGCGTGTGCGTGCGTGTGTGTGTGTGTGCGTGTGTGTGTGTGTAAACATATATATATATGCTTATGCTGATAATAAGTAATAGTAAATCTTCACTGCAGTTGAAATAGTTAACAGGTAATCATTATCAGACAGAAAAGTGCTTATCAGTAGCCTTGCAAAGCCAAACAGTGAAAACTGCATGGAAACAACAAATGCTGGTATTTCCTGGATGTAATCTACTGGGCAAAAAGCTAAAACACAATTTTTTTCCAATAAAAAGTACCCCTTATCTCTAATCTTACCTTCAGTTCTGGAAGTTTCTCCAGTTTTTCAAGAGGAACTTTAATGCCATCTGGTTCATCACCTGTCATGCATTTTGGCACAAGATCTGGGCTTACTTCACGAAAGCGTTTATGCGCCCTTTAACACAAAAGAGCTGTCAGAAAAGTTATTATCGGATGGGTAATAGGTAAAAACAAACAGAAAATCAAAAATCAATTTTGGTAGCAAGCACAGTGTTCATGTTACAGATTTTGTTCTATACTTATTGATAATATTTGACATAAGAGGCCCCTTAGGCAAGTATATAACCTCACATTGTTTCCTGATCACTGTAAGTAATTTTTAAACTCATAAGCAAGGAAAAACATCAAATAAGAAACTAATGGGCATGAGAATAACACTAGAAATAATGCATAGTTACTTAATTCCTAGACATTTTATTTGTTTTAGTCTGCTAATTACCATTGTTCAGAATATTCCTGTGGGAGTTTAGTGACTGCTTTCCAATGCTGGGATAGCTGTTGAATCCTGTTTCATTCTCTTTTAGCATCAAACTCTCAGGTGCATCAACTCAAGCTATATTTATGCTGACTTCATGAGGATTTTTCAGTTAAGGGAAACAGACTTCTGTCTAGACTGTAGGCTGGTTGTGGTAGCATTCCATAATTGTCATCAGTCAATACATGCTCATCTTTCAGCAATCTTATATTATCTTGGAGAAGTAGGTTACCTGTTTGTGTTGTAGATGCTCTGTTAAAATGTAAGGTACTGATAATCTGGATGTACTACATAGACAGACTATTCTTTACAAATTGTATGTCTTATCTCCTTCCATAACAGTGACAGTAATGATCTCTGTAGGGAAGATGGTGGACATTCTTAGTCATCTGGCACTCTGTTTTTCTAAAGTAGTACTGCTTTCATATTTAATGAAAGATCTTAAATTGATTTTAATCATCCATTTCACACTCTGATGTTCTCAAGCAATTAAATTAAACTTACACATACTTAAAATATTAATGATATGTGTATAACCACAGTGAAGTAATATAATTAAAAAATTATTTCAAAGTGGCATACATGCACACACATACACACTAATAACCACTATTTTTTGAGAGTTACCTCAGACACCTTATGGAGACATCTTATTCATCCTTAGCTAAGAGCTACTGACAAATTTTCTGATTTCCTGTAGGTGTCACTTGTGGCTTGATGTGTTTCAGAGATTGGTAGGTGGGCTTGGTTAGCATGTTGAAGTGGGAAGTGGCGGGTGTACAGTAAGAACATTAAAATGTAGTCTGTGCCAAGAGAGCAGTGCTATGTACTCAACATGGGCCTACTGTGGGTTTATATTGCTATGTACAAATAATTTAGTCATTTTATAAGCAGATGTATATCCATACTCAATAGTTTATGAATGAACCAGCAAGATTATCATTAGATTAAATACTGATAGTATGGAAAGTAAAATGTTTTTGTTTTAAATTAAAAAAAAATACAACAAAATTATAACATTTTGCTTTGTAATGCCTTTCAATATTATGTTTTTCTCATAAAAATTTTAAACAATAGACATGTTGCCCACTCTTTAGCAATAGATATAAAATATTGTAGCCTCGGAGTATCAAGTCAAATTTCAACTGTCCTTCACTTGCTGGATTCACCATACTCTGTCATGTGTATCCCGCCACTGCTGCGCATAATTGAACAATTGACTGTGGACACCAAGCAACAGAGGGCTCCCACGTGCATTTGTATGCATGCGAGCTTCACATGTTATCCCAGAGCCATCTCACTCAGTATATAAGCATAAAGTACATATAGAAGCTTATTTCATGTTACCTTAAGGCATATGTTCACATTGGCTGATAATATAAACATGGTCGTAAACATATAAATTTGCAAGCTTCAAGCTATTATGTTTATGTCTATGTCAAACATAAGAAACTAACTAATCAGAAAGTGATACTCCATATACCTCATCATATGATCAATCTACCATCTAACATCAGTTTTTCCTGTGCCATGTGTTGAACCACGAATTTCGTTTATGTGTAAAACCATGGGTCAGGAAGCACTGGGATATCTATAAAAATAACAGCAAAACTGTGGTAGTAGAAGGGTTTTTGTGATGTAATGTCATTTAAGTGGGTAGTTTGTTCATTTTGATAGATTCACATCATTTAAGTGGATAGTTTGTTCATTTTGATAGATTCACATAACCTCATTTTGTGATTCTGTATTGTTGGAGGTCACTTTGTAGCTCACCATTTTTGGACAAGAGAGAGTGGGGATACTAATGTTATTATTGGTCGTTAATTATTTATAGATTCTTTGTCATCTTTCTTGTGTGGTGGGCTTACGATGACATTTTTTAAACAGTTAGGTAAAATTCCCGGACTGATTGAGACATTTATCAGTACTATTAATGGTTCAAGCATGTAGGGTGCACATTTTTTAAGTAATTAATTAATTTTTGAATAATTAAGTATTAAACCATTAATATCCTATTCTACACAGGTGCACTTTGGTATATATCAATTTAAACAGTCATGGTTAACCATTCACTAGTTAATTTTTCAACCATTTATAGGTTGCAGCATTGAGGTTATTTCTATGCATACATTATTTTGGAGGATTAGTATTATCTCACATATATATTGTCACCGCGCCCGCCGCATCTAATTGCCTACAACAGCAGTGTCACCCATCGCATTATTGTCGGCACTACCGCAAAGGAGCCGAAGGAAAGAGACAGAAAATGGCCGCATTGTTGGGGCGCTTGCCAAAAGAGAGAAAAGGATAGAGGCTTCTGGAATCGTCTGCTTTGTATTCCACCGCAATAACTGAACTTTCCAGAATAGTGCCTGGGAGATATAAATAGCGGTAAAGTGCGACAGAGAGTGGACAGTGAGACGTATGTGAAGCGTTGAGTAGTCGTGCCGAGGACAGGACATAGGTATGTGAAGCGTTGAGGGGTCGTGCCGACGGAGAAGGGACAGTTCTTTGTGTTACGAGTTCGGAGCCGTGCTGTTGGAGAATCGAAAAAGACTTTCTTGCTGTTGCAACGAGTGTACAAAGTTACTGTTTACGGAAATAAAAGTGTTTCTTTATCTCGACTACATCTGTCTTCTTTACTTCACACCCAACCACCACAAAGTCACACTGGTGTCAGAAGTGGGATTCGTCGAATTGCTTCTAGTTTCGTTACATCGTCGTTAGAAGTTGCAACGTTAGAACCAAGATGGAGGGAGACTCGGAAACCAGGATGATGGCAATGATGAAAGAATTATTCGCCGAAATGAAGACAGAAATGTCCGAAATTAAGACAGAAATGTCCAAGATGAAGACGGCAAACGACAACCTCGCTGCTAAGCTGAAAGACATGAAGACGAGAAACGACAACCTCGTTGCCAAAATGAAGACGAGAAACAACCTCGCTGCCGAGCTGAAAGAGATGAAGACGGCAAACGACAACCTCGTTGCCAAAATGAAGACGAGAAACGACAACCTCGCTGCCGAGCTGAAAGAGATGAAGACGGAGCTATCGGCGAAAATTGACGGCGAACTGATTGGCGTGACGGAAGACGTGGAAGAACTCGGCGAAAAGGTGGAAGACCTCTGCCAGCACGTGGACGTCGTGGAGGACGACGGGGAACGTCTTGGCGCCCTGGTAGTAAGAGTTGACGAGAGCGTCAAAGTACTGGATGCCAGGGGCAGACGGAATAGCGCGGAGCCGGGGAGGGAGCACCTAGTGGCCGAGGCGACAGCTGCGCCCGTTTCAGATGATATGAGGGAAGACGTGGAACAACTCGGCGAACTGATTGGCGTGACGGAAGACGTGGAACAACTCGGCGAACTGATTGGCGTGACGGAAGACGTGGAACAACTCGGCGAACTGATTGGCGTGACGGAAGACGTGGAACAACTCGGCGAACTGATTGCCGTGACGGAAGACGTGGAAGAACTCGGCGAAAAGGTGGAAGACCTCTGCCAGCATGTGGACGTCGTGGAGGACGACGGGGAACGTCTTGGCGCCCTGGTAGTAAGAGTTGACGAGAGCGTCGAAGTACTGGATGCCAGGGGCAGACGGAATAGCGCGGACCCGGGGAGGGAGCACCTGGTGGCCGAGGCGACAGTTGCGCCCGTTTCAGATAACGAAAATGTACGTCTCGGGGAAGACAAAGGGACAGTTCAGGGACGTCGTCGAGGATCCCCTGGAGGAGTGTGTCGGGTACGTAACCAACCAGGATATGACGTGGAGGACGATCAGCAGGGAAGCGCACAAGCAGACGAGCAACACGCGAGAACCGACTTGCCGTGTGACATGGGGGGACCGTCGGAGCCATCCAATCACCTGACGCATAGTGCCGTGAACGGAAGAATGGTGGACATCATCCTGAACGGCAGGATACAGGAGAGGCCGTGCCGAGCACGAGTGAACACGAGTGCAGCGGTGGACGCGACTCGTGCGGATGTGGCGGGGTTTGTTGCCGGACCCATCGGAAGCAAGGTGGCTGCGAAGGTGCGCCAGAGAGATCGGCGGACATGGTACCCAGTGAGCCGTTTCCAAGTGCGCAGGATGGCCCGTCAACACACCAGGAAGAAGGACAACTGGACGAGGGACCGTCAAGACCGGCGGTACTGTTGCAGAATTTCGAAGCATGATGGCATACATCGTCCTACCCGGACCAAGGGACACTATCCAACAGCGATACCTAGGATCGTGCCTCCTGGAGAAGAGGTTCGATGGGTTAGTCCACCGGGGCGCAAGGGAGATGCCGCAGTGATAGTGCTGGTCGGGACGACCAACTCTGAGGAGGGAGCAGTGTCACCGCGCCCGCCGCATCTAATTGCCTACAACAGCAGTGTCACCCATCGCATTATTGTCGGCACTACCGCAAAGGAGCCGAAGGAAAGAGACAGAGAATGGCCGCATTGTTGGGGCGCTTGCCGAAAGAGAGAAAAGGATAGAGGCTTCTGGAATCGTCTGCTTTGTATTCCACCGCAATAACTGAACTTTCCAGAATAGTGCCTGGGAGATATAAATAGCGGTAAAGTGCGACAGAGAGTGGACAGTGAGACGTATGTGAAGCGTTGAGTAGTCGTGCCGAGGACAGGACATAGGTATGTGAAGCGTTGAGGGGTCATGCCGACGGAGAAGGGACAGTTCTTTGTGTTACGAGTTCGGAGCTGTGCTGTTGGAGAATCGAAAAAGACTTTCTTGCTGTTGCAACGAGTGTACAAAGTTACTGTTTACGGAAATAAAAGTGTTTCTTTATCTCGACTACATCTGTCTTCTTTACTTCACACCCAACCACCACAAAGTCACAATATATATAAAATGTAATTTGTTAGTTACCTGAGTATTTCCTTGCGAGTAAAAAATGTGCAGTCCTGAAACAGCATAATAGAGTTTAAATTTGTGACAGCAATGTCTAAATGAAAACTAATATAATTTAATTCTTAAACTTGTTTATGTGTTTCACTGACCAAAACTACTTGTTTTACTGATATCTAAATTTTATTTCGGTATACAATGTTCAGAAAAAAATAAAGAAATTATGTATAAAAACCTCATAACCCTGTAGCACAAAAGCTCATCCAGGCCAAGGCCTACCGCCCGACTGCTGCATCCACCACCTCTGTCCACCACAGGTACAATGAGTGGGGTACAGTACTGGAGGGGGGATGTGGTTAGTG
Source organism: Tenodera sinensis (assembly GCA_030765045.1). Lineage (NCBI taxonomy): Eukaryota > Metazoa > Arthropoda > Insecta > Mantodea > Mantidae > Tenodera > Tenodera sinensis. The sequence goes on from CM060963.1 coordinate 16,211,026, forward strand.
CCCTGATCCCTCCCAGCCGGTCATGCAGTCTTCTCAATCAGGGGCCACTACTTTTCAATCAAGTAGCTCTTCAGTCTGCCCCTTAGGGACCTAACAAGATTGAATGCACCCTGAATCAGGTCTCCCAGCAGGAGAAAATCCCCACACTGGTACTGGGAATCCAACACAGGTCCCCTGCTTGCTAAGTGGCAGTGCTACCACTGGACTAAGGATACGACCTATATTATTCATATACTGATTTATTAATTATATCCTCAAATATTTGTGATTCTTAATTCCCTCATTTTTACTTTCTCTACTACTTACCTATAGTAAGAAGAGAAATTATTGCATTTTACCCAAAAAATTGATTTTGAGTATTCATCAGAAATACATGTTTTGAGGTGCCCTCAAGCCAACAAAAGCATTTTAGAAGACAGTTCAGGGTAGTGTGCGTGAGTGATATGCACGGCATAGCTAAAAAATAAAAAAAGTAAAAATTCATCTAAATACCAAACTTTGTATTTAAAATCAGCATCTTCTAAGATTAAAGATGTTCTATGAGAAAATTGTGGTTATTTTTTATTTGCTCAAAAATGGCTCTAACAATTTTGATTAAAATATCATATGTTTAAGATATTGTATGACAAATCAAATGTATATCCTAAATTCTCTGGGAATAGTCTATTAAGTCCTCTTTACTCTGAATTTGCTATAAATGGTAAACTGCAAGAGATAACACAGAATGTTACAAACAAATGTATATCTCATTAAAGGACATAATTAAAATCAAGTAAATATTCTTTGTGACTTAACTATTTCTGAGACATTCTTTGTTACTGCTTTGAATTTTCATTTGTTTTTCCAAGTGGTAAATCCCTATTCATTTTTATTTATCTTGGTCGTGCAAAGAGCATTCAAAATCTTCACATAGTTATCTGCTTTTTAAAAATCTGACTTTTGCTTTAGCAGCCTACTGTACCCTTTTAATACCTACAACAAAATGTGTGTCTGCCTTTGTGGTGTGGGAGTAACCTCACATCTACCTCACATTCAAAAGGTCCAGAGTTCGAATTTTGGTTAGGGTGAGTTATCCAGATAGGCTTTCTCCGGTTTACTTTATCCTGAGAAGACTAATATCAGATAACTGTAAGCTCTTTGGGACCTCATTGACAATCATTTCACCCATTTCATTCATTCATCATCCGATATGACCTACCAGGTTAAAGGACATTTAGCTTAAAAAAAATGTAATGAAAGTTTATCTCAATTAACACATTGAAGAGAAAGTCAGCTTAGAATCAAGAAGAGTATGCAGAAAAAGTCATGTGAATGCAACACATCGGAATATTAAATGTAGAATCCCTGAAAGGTTTATCATAATTAAACTAAGTTACAAGTGTGAATTTTGCACGTCTAACTTTACATTCAGAATTTTTTTCTATTTAATACATTATTCCAAATACAGTATATGAAAAATAGGAGACACATCCGCCTAACACGCGGAAGGTCCCCGGTTCGATCCCGGGCGGAAACATAGTAATTTTTTTTGGTAAGGGAGATACGTGAATTATACAGTGAGCTTATTTCATCAGGTAAACAACTAATCTTGGCATGGATACCATCTCACTGTAACATACCAGGAAATGATCTTGCTGACACTGCCGCAAAAGAAGCTACCAAGCATCCTCCAAGCTTACCAGATCTTAAGCTACCTCATGAGGACTATTTACGGCATCTTAAAAGAACTATCCTACACCGATGGAAGACAGATTGGACAACTACATCCAACAGCAAACTGCATGATATCTGTCCAATACCTAACCTCTCCACAACAATTACAACACTAACCCGGCGAGACCAGGTGCTAATAACCCGATTATGCATTGGCCACACTGCACTTACTCACTCCTACATTCTGTCCCGTGAACTTCCTCCTAAATGTACTCTGTGTGATTCTACTCTTACCGTTCAGCATCTGCTCACCGTTTGCCCAAGATACACTCACCAGCGACTTCAGTATGGAATTCCTGAGAACCTTCAGCTAGCTTTGGGTGATCAACAGTATCATAAGAAAATAATCAAGTTCATCAAAGCATGCAAACTTAATATTTAAACTCATTGTAAACTTCATGATATGTTTCCTTCTTTTTTTTTTTTTTCCTCAATGTTTAGTCGCGATATGACTTTTATGTTGAAGCGACTTCAAATAATAAATAAATTAAAAAAAAAAAAAAAATAGTTTTACTAGATACAGTATAATTCTTCTTCTTATTGTTATTCTTATTCCCAATGTTTCCTCTGCGACTGCAGCAGAGATCTTCAGTGGCGGCGAGATCAAAGTACCCTGGTGGAGATTTCAACAGTCACTGTGCTGGTTGCACTGTGGGCTGCAGTATTTATATTAGTGGCTGGAGTGGAGGTCTTCTATGGCTGGCCCAGATGGGCAGTGGGCTGAACTTGTGTTGGCAGTGTGCTGCAATCTGCTGGTAGCTTGTTAGTGCTGTTCATCACATTCTGTTTAGTTTAAGGCCTTCCTCTTTGTGATTGATTTTGTTTCTATACTTCTGTATTTCAATGGCTTCACACAATAAGCAAGAGTAGTAATGGGATGTTGATGCTAGAATATCTGTGTTTTCATACTGGATGATGTGTTTCTGTTCTTTGACTATGGCTTGTTTCACAATTGCTGATTTTTCTGTCTGACCCATATGACAATTTCTTCTGCGTTCGTCAGTATTTCCACTTTGCCACATGAACACAATATTCTGTATACTCCCACTGTGGATTATGCTATACCTAGTATTGACACTGGCTGTGAGAACCTTAGAACTTTGTAAATAGTTTTAGACATAGGAAAATTGTCACGAAACAAAATTAAGACCAGGTTTTTACTTCCCAGCCACTTAACTGAGCTAGAAGTACTGCATTCCATCTAAATATTCCATATTGAAATTTCATCAGAAATAAATTATTAGAGGCCAACATAGGAAAAAAAAAATTTTAGTGATTTGGTCCTTGTGTTTATCAGAGCCAGCATAATGAAAAAACAAAAAGATACATAAATATCACATTTCATAATAATTAAATCAATCACTTTTATGTAGATTTTCAAGAGATACACCGTCAACAACCCTTTGCATGGAAAAAATGTTCATTGCTTTGTTTACCTAGAACAGCATTAACAAATCTTATTAAAATATTGTATTTTAAAGCTACCGTCATGATGACAGAGGTGTATTTCTGTCAATAGCCTTAGATGGAGGTTCTCTGCCTTATCACAAAATTTGACGCAAGTGAGAATTTGTATAAAAAAATTGTTATATTATGGCTGATGCAAAATTTAATGGCAAGTGGCTCAACAGAAAGTCCAGCCATAGGCTTGCCGCACCTTCTGGTGTTGTGTAGTTAAACATGTGTGAAATCACACTGTAAAGTCAGTGATATATGATTTGCACCCACAAAAGTTATTTGCACTATAGGAAATAGAATAGTAATGGTCAGCTATCAGCCACCATTAACTTTTGTGACTGCCATACAGGAAAACCATATCTCTCTGTAAAATATTAAATTTATATCAAATATTTTCATAGTATTAACCATTCTAAAGCATCTACTCTATAGATAACATTTGAAAACTAGCAATATTTTCTTTGTTGTTTTTTATATGATCAAATGACAAACAAATGCATATTTCTTAACTACATAATTAGCTGACAATTATTTTCATCTTGCACATAAAACATATGATGTCCACACTTTGAAGGAAAAGCGTAAGGTCTTTTGTGTGAATTGGTTACTTATTGACTGGTAATGCATAGAGAAGGGTATGTGACTAATACACATGTGGTTCATTGCAGAACTAATGAGTTATGAATTATTAGAGCATAATATGTGGAGAAAATTATGCCAGAAAGTAATTATTATTCTTCTTTTCCTGTTTACCCTCCCCTTACATAGGACTTACACCTCCTAGGACTTACAAGCCAGTGCCTAGGGTCAGACGCCTGTCGGGGAGCACAGGAACCTCTGGATCAGACAGTGTGAAGGTCTGAAAGCAGGTGGTCAGCCAAGTACCAGGTATGATAGCGAGGAAGAGGATGATATGAAATGTAGGTGAAATTGATGATTGGAAAGGTGATAATGGAGCAATTGATGGAATAAGTAGTGGGAGAAACCAGAGCACCCGGAAGAAACCCATCCTGGCGCCACTTTGTCCACCACGAATACCAGATGCAAGTCCCTGGGATTGAACCCGGGCCACCTAGGGGGTAGGCGAGCACCAGAAAGCAATTATTTTGGACAAATGGTCAGAAAATGTCACATTAAAATTGTCTTTAAATCTAATTTATTGCATAGAATCAGCAGAACTTAAATTTTTTGTCAGAATTCCCTTCTTGGCTACACAAGAATTTAATTTTGAAGTTTTTTATCACTGGATTTTCAGGCAATGTATCTATGGACAAAATCCAGGTTTCTTTGGATTGCTTTGACTCTTTTACCATTCACTCAGAGCATATAACATATAGTGTACACAAAATATAAATGAACTGTGTCAAATCATTGAGATATTAATCCTGTTTTTCATAATTAATCATTTTTTATATACGAAATGCTCCTAGGACCCTACAGTTTATCTTATCACACTTCCAAATTTTTAATTTGAGCTTAGTGCTCAAGCATTAAGAAATTTTGCAGGAATTTCTTAATTTTAATTAGCTTAAGATAAAAAAGTTTTGGGATAAATGTACTATTTTAACCTTTTTTAATGAGTTATGGAAAATAATAATTAATTCTAGCTGAACTGTTTAATATTTTTAACTAGTATACAAAAATTTTCAATATGCAATTCCTGAAGCTCTTCTGAAAATTTCAAGCTAAGTTGTGGACCATTACCAAGGAACATTTTGAATAAAGAAAACCGCAGGGGAAAAAAAGGAATTAGAAGAAACGAAGTTTAAAGTTCAACATGATGTTTTGTCTAATGGTACAGGATCAATTAAATACACATTTGTGCCTTGAAACTTGTTGAAATTAAAAAACAATTCTGTATATGAACATACAAGTTAAAAATGCAAATTACAATAAAAAAAAATGCTTACATTTTTTAGCCAAATTTCAGATACATGACCATAAAGGACATCAATTTTGGTCATGCCATAAACCTGACCCAATGCTGTAAATATTATATTTGTGCTTTGTGATTCTGTCAAAGGTCCTTAAAATATCTTCTTTCTACTAGGTTCAGAAGCAAAATGCTATGCTAAGAAAACTAGAGGAAAGGTGATATCATTTTCTTCATGATAACTATATTACCACTTTACCTGGTAGTCCTCAAGTTGCTCTTCTGTAAACGTGACCACCTTGTTCCCCATCTCAGTGGTTACTGCACATGAGATGTTATGAAATCCTACACAAACATGACTCTTTGATGGCTTATGATTCCTTACTCCATTTAGTATTCACACTATATTAGATAGTGCCAGCATCAAGTCATAGTTTCCATTTAATATACGCTGGATTCTCTGTATATGTATATCAAACAGCTGAGTAGAATTATTTTTAATTCACTTACTCCAAATTAATAAACCTGCCAACATAGCTATTACTAATCATATGCATATTGTCTGACGAAGCATAGTGTACACTGTTGAAGTTGAAGCTTTTTCCATTTTATTGGTACACAGATTTTGTAATATGTATTAAAGAAAGGAAACCATAATTTTAGATATTCCAAATATATGCCCTCTACCGGCCAGAAGTTATTTCAAACCATGAAATTTGGAAAGGATGGGCGAAGTTGAGATAGCCATGCAAATAAAGAAGCAGAAGTGGAAGTGAATCGGACTCACACACTAAGGAAGGGAAGTGAAGCCATTGAGAGAGAAGCATTGGAGTGGAATCTGCAGGGAAAGAGGAAGAGAGGAAGACCCCGACAAACATGGCGAAGATCTGTCCAAGAAGAAGGTAAGACCTGGAGTGAGGTGAAGAGGATGACTGTCAGCAGGACCAGATCGCAATGTTTTGTTGATGCCCTATGTTCCGCGAGGGACAACAGGAATATATGCCTATTTATGAAGCAGAGTGAAGAACTAGATAAAGCTTTCAACTACATAGCAAGATCTTCCTAAATGAAATATCAAAATAAAAGAGAAAGTTCTATTTTCTTAATTAATAGTTAGGACAGAAGTTTTAAACTGTCCCTTTTAGCATATTCTTTAAATCAATTTCAGTTTTTAAATGCTAGTTCAAATATGACTTTCTTGTCCAAACTTTGACAGTAATTCTCTACAAATATATGAAAAGTAATGTCAAAAGGTTCATATTGTAAAAATTAAGATTTTTCACCAAAGTAAACTCTTCTCCTCTCTCTTCATTATTTATTTTGTTGTGTACAATTTAAGTATACAGAAAAAACTTTTTGCCAGTAGAAATCAAAAATGGAAAGATTATTTTGGAGATATGTCTCATAAATAGGTTCTGTATAATAGCTGCACCATACATTAAAATATTGTTTATCCATATCCATTTGATTTATTTGGGGTAGCTCCAAAATAATGAAAAAATATGTTTATTATATTACAAAATTACCAAATGAACTAGAAATTTTCAGAAGGAAGGCCATTAGAAGAAGAAGGAGTATTACAATATAAAACACCACTTATCTCTCATCCAATTAAACTATTAGTTCTAAGAAATTAACACTCACAAAGATAGATAAGGAAACAAATATATACACACTTTTGAAATAATTTGAAAGAATAATTAACAAATCCAGTACTTTAACCCAGCTTTAGTTAAAACTGTGTTTTGATGCCCTCACTGCCTATGTATGGCCAAGCTACTGTAGAAGAGTCCTGATTATGTAGCCTGCCACAACTGCACCACACCCAGTTACTATAGCAACATTAGTGGGCGTGGTCACGCACTGCATGAAAGTGTTGAAAAGGGATGATTTCACAACAAAACAATTTCTCCTTGTCAATGCTTTCAAAGCTATATTTCACATGTGTACTTACAGAAAATAATAGGCTTATTATATCACTATCTTCGTGGTTTTATATGAATTGTTTAAAATACCTCAGAGAACAATTATATCTCTAATCCTAACAATTCCAAAAACAATAGCATATGAAATGAAAGAAGTTAAAATCAATATAAATAGTTCTAATAAAAAAATTGTAATATCAAATTATTCTATCTATTACTTAAAAAATTAAATATATATATATATATATATATATATATATATATATATATATATTAACATTACTTACAGTCTTACAAATATGATACATGTATTTGAATACTCTATACTATATAGAATTTATATTTTTAAATATATATACTTAAACAGCTTTTTAAATTAAGGCACATTTTAAGGTGAGAAATGGGAAATATTTCCCAAATGTGGGGGAAAACTGAGAATAATATTTTTATAAAAATTACACATAAAATATTTGCATAGTTTGAAGTCCTACAGAATTTAAAATGTTTGTTTTGTCAATCAATGTATAATACTTGCATTCCACCCTCCATGTAAAACCAAAACTTTATGATCATTTTTCTCTATTATTTTTTACAGACATTCCTTTGATAAAAATTGCTTTTCCCCGCAATGTCTACACCTATAAATTTGAAATTTAAATAAGTATTTTTACATCTTGAGCATCCCTCATATATTTCTTTTGAGATAAGATGCTTAGAAGTTATTTATATCTTTTTCATTTTGTTTTGCTTCCATTACAATGGAAGATTAGAATTTTGTTAATAACAACAAATATTTTTGACAAACCAGAGAGAGTATGTCTGGAAGAACATAGAGTGAACTTCTTTCAAAAGGTCATTAAAATTCATAGAACCAATAATGGAATAAATTAATGCTTTGGTCAAGCTCACACCCACGAAGGCTTTTGCCATTTAATCCAGCTCACTAGGCCAAAGCCTTTGCAGTTCCCTAGCTGGTCACATATGCCAGACTTTTAGATGTAGTGACAAAAGATGCAATAAAATTAATTCTAGAAATTCTGTGTCTCTTTGCCATACCCCATTAAAAATGGTGTATTATAACCTCTCCTAGAATTAATACCATGCATTCCATTTATAGCAGGACCATAGATTGTGTATATGTGAAGTTTGCTTTTACTGGAGTGACCTCAGTATTTTTTGCAATGCACTAATGGTGAATGACCCACCTTTCAGCTGGCAATACTCTCAAAGTACAGCAGCATTACTGTTGTTTTGTTAAAAGAGATTCACCAATAACGCTCTGCTTCTTTTGTCTAGACCCATGTTGACTCATCAACAAGTATACTGACACTGGTCTGATCAGCGTGACTATAAATGATCATGGCACCTGGTGGCCAGTTGTGGTACTAGTGGAAGGTGGCACAGTGAAGCATGGAAATCTTGTGCCCCATAAGTGGACATTAATACTACAGAGTTTGGTACTCATATAACTAGTTACCTTTCTAGAACATGTTAAATGGGGAAAGTTTAATTATAACCACCCGGAGTATAATTTTTACTATTATATATTTTTTTAACTCCAGTAAATGCTTTTATTATAATATGAAACTGTGGCAAAATATCTGTTGGGTTTGGCCAGTGGATTGAAAATTTGTATGTATTCCAAAACCTCAATAGTACAAGAATTAAGTATTTAAAAACTGCTGTGCTGCATGAGAATATAGAGATTTGTTTACCTTTAATCTTTTTTTCGATATTTTCATATACACAAAGTTCTATTGTATGAAATTCTATCTGAAAAATGGATGGACTTGGGGCTAGACCTTTAGAAAGGGGAACTTTGAACCCATACATGTTTTTCCATCCATTTTTCATAGACCTTTATTGCTTCACTTATCTGACATTTTTAGTAAATGAAGCAGTAATAGTGTGTTAAGTCATGTCATCTCCTACTAATACAGTTTATTAAATTTTTAAATAACAAAGAAAAACAATGACCTGTCTCCAAACATGGACCACATCATATGTTCCCAAAAGTCAAACATAGCTGACAATGATGCAAGTGCCCCTCCCCCCTGCCCTCATCAAAGTATATTTTGATGGTAAGTATGCTTAATAGTGAAACCAGATAGAAATAATTAAACCAATGTGTTTCTGATTGCAAATACTTAACTACAGTTTGCAGTATATATGTACAACTTTTAACATGCAATGTTCTTCAAAACTACATAACTCATACTATTATGAATTGAGAGGCAGTTAGCTTTCTCTATACCTTACCTGCAAAAACCTAACTGACTCTCAATTAGTGTGAGTAACCTCAATGTTCAAAATTCTTCCAATAATTAGTAACTCATTCTCTTTCTGGTACAGAAGTGGTAACAGCAGTTTACAAAGAATACTCTGGAGTTAGACAAGTTGTATACACCATCTCAGAAGAGTCTTGGCTATGCCAGAATATTGGAGGTTGTGGAGAAGGAGACTGATATTCCATTGGATAGGCAAGCATTGATGAAGTACTTGTAGGGTCCATCATTTGTGAGTGGTGGTGGTGATGATGGTGATAGTAATATGCACTGTTGCCCCATGATGAAGCAGATCCTCCGTAGTACATAGCTGTTGCACTCTCGGTTCCAATGTCCACATCAGACTCTAATAAAGCCTGAAGATGCCTGATATAACGTATTGCTAATCTGAAACAAATTAGGCAAAACATTTTGTGACCAAACAAATGTATACATTACAGAACATTTCCAGTGCAGTTATTTCCACTACAATGAAAAATTAGGTTATGTCCTATGACCAGCAAACACATGGCAGTCTAAGAATGAAATCCTTAGGTTTGCTTCATTGATGTGTACAATTATCATATTTACAGAACGAGATAAAGTATCAGAAATATCCATAAAGAACCAACTCACATGTGAAAAAATAGATATTATAATAGAAATACACACATGTTTGAAGTTTTACTTTCTCTACCCAAAAATTCGATATTGATATTTTGCTGGAAGCACATGTTTTGAGGCACCCAAAACTGCCACCCAAAAAAAGGGGGAAACTTATTCAGGAAAAGCATAATTCAAAAACAATTCAGGTTCTTCTAATGATACAATACAAAGATTTTCAAGGAAATTTCTCCACCCCAACTATCCTTTACAAAGGAAACCTTTCATTACTTTTTACTGTATCAAAACTGAGCGGGATGGCTCAAGTGTATCACCTATGGCCTGTATTTGGGATGTCCCCGAGGGCAACTTTCCTGACCCATGGGTTTTTCAGAGGTTTTCGTGGCTCACCAGGCGAATGTTGGGAAGGATTTCATTTCACCCTTCAACCTGTTAAGTTTCTTTCAGGGTTGGAGGCGTTGAATTTCCATATCCTCCAAATTTCCTGTCCCACCAATTTGTTATGAAATTATGAAAGTAACCAAAGTTTCCGGGCCCCCATGGGATTGTACAAGCTCGGAGATGTTGTGTAGTGTTATTAAATTGAAACATTGGCAAGCATCGTGGTCGCTGCACAACAGGAGGAACAAATGTGCTCTGGAAATCTCGTCCCCTGAATTGGAAGGCAAGTGAAGTCTATAAGTGAATAAACATAAGTATTTTCTTATTGGGAATGTATGTCCGCAAATGTCTTATAATCAAGCTAGAAGGCATTAACATTTTTCAAATGCTGCATCGGGTTAGATCCTTGTCAGCAGATCCTTGTTTCACCTTTTGTAGTATTGCTTATGTTTTGTTTTCTTAGCATTTCAAATATCATTTGTATTATGTTTTTAACATTGTTTATATCACCATTAACCTAAGCCTACATTTGTTTTTTAAATGGTAAGGGATTTTGTTGCATATTATACAGCACTATGTGACTTATTCCAGTTATGAACCTCACCTATCAGCGTACACTAAAATGCTCTATTTATAGGACAGGCTTTCAGTTTTACAGCTCATCATAAAATATGCTGCTTTATTTACACAGAACTTGCAGAGGTGTATTATGTTTATGGTGCTGCTGGGGGAAATGTGAAGGACATGAGGTCTTTATTCAGAGCTTTACCCAAGAGGACATTTGCCTCATCACAGCACCTTTACTGCTGTACATCAAAGGCTGCAAGGAACAGGAACTTTCCAAAAACTAGGGTATTGCTTGGGAGTCCAAAGATATGTAAGAAGAGTGGCTCTAGAAGAAGAGCTTCTTGATCGAGTCCATAGTTCTCTGTCCATAAGTACAAAAGAATGTAATAGTGCATGCCATGCATACAAGGCAGTCTTCAGTTACTAGAGTTCTATGCAAACAGCAATTACATCCATATCAAGCACTAGGGCTACATGGCTTTCATCCTGACTGACAGTTTGTCCAGCTTCATAAACACATTGATTAACCCAGATTCCCTGCAACCATATTGTGGACAGATGAGGTTTTTACATGAGAGCATGTTTAACAAACATATGTTACATTTCGACACAGGATAAGCTTAGAGCTATTAGTTACAGATAACCAATGCCAGTTTTCAGTAAACATTTGGGCTGGCATTGTGAATGACACAGTCATAGAGTCCTATGTATCTCCTCCACATTTGATGGGCCACATTAACCTACAGTTTTTACAACATACTTTGTTAGAACTTCTGGAAGATGTTCCGTTAGGAATACGCCAGTTATGTGGTTCCAAGGCAATGGAGCACCTGCACATTATGCCGATGATGTAAGGGGTTTTCTAAGTGTAAAATATCTTGATTGCTGTATTGGTAGATGAGCGCCAATATTATGATCAGCACGTTCACCAAATCTAACACCTTTGGATTCCTTTTTGGGAACATGCTCAGAAACTTGTATACAAGAAACTGGTTAATAATGAAGAGGAGTTAATGGTCAGTTAATGCTATTAGTGAAATGCCAGGTATTTTTCAAAGAACTCTGCAATCATTACTATGACGCTATCAAATTATACTCCGTACTCCATTGGCATTTTGAACATTGTCTATAAACAACTGTGGACTTGCTCGATTTTTGTTCTGTTCTTATTTTTAATTAAGTTTGAAGCCTTTTAATGGTGAAGAATATTTGACAAATTGGTAGCATTTGTGTATGTAATTGACAATAACATGTATTATAGATTGGTTGTAAGGTTTGACCTACTTCAGAGTACATGGATTTAGTGCCAATTAATTAAAACAAGAGTTAAAAGAGGATTTAGTACTGTATTTTTTCTAAACTTAAATATATGCAGCTACTCTTATTGCAAAACTCTCCTAATGCCATGGAATAAAATCAAGTAGCAATCTGTTCAGCGGAATTTCATCTAACCCAACATGGTGTTTCAAAAATTTTAGTGCCCTCTAGCTTAATAACAAGACGTTTATAGACATACATTCCTGATAATAAAATACTCAATTATAACTCGTGAATCATGCCTTAAAATTATTCTGTTATTCTGACTCACCTGTGTATTGCTTGACGTTCTTAGAGGAATGCGCAAAATTCAGAGGAATAGTGGTTTAAGGGACAGAACGTACTGCTCGCTTAAGTACTGCTCAAAAACATACAACTCATTTACTCAGAGTAAATTCCAGCAGATTTTAAAAACTTTTTATTAGGGTATACACAGCAATAATTCAGTAAATGCCTCTGATAAAATGGACCTATCACATGAGTACACTAACAACATCAGCTAAAAAGAAAATGGCAGATTATTGTACTAAGAGCAGAGCTTAGCTACCAAAAATTAGGGACATGCCTCATCCGCCATGGACCCTTACAATCAAAATGGTCATAATATTAATAAAAGGTTTATTTACATTTTTGCATAAACTGCGTATCATACATCTCAAATAACATGCATAGTAGCATTTCATTTATAATATTAAAATGCCCAGCAAAGGATTAAAACTGACTTAAAAGGCTAAATCAAGCATGAAAACTTGCAAAGTGCCAATGACATAGTGCCTGGCATACAAGTCATACTATTGAACTTGCAATGTGCTTTCTCAAGTCTTGAAATAGCTGAAGAGGATTATGACTGTATCTTGTGCGCTAACCCCAGGAACACAGGTTTGCATCTCAGGATTGTACAATTTTTTTATGCTCATCAAAACTTGGAAACCAAATTCACAATAATCTAATTATAAAGTCCCAGAGAATTTAGGACATTATAATTGAAATTGTTTTTAATTTAAGAGGTAGAGCCGGAACTTAAAAATTCAATGCCACAACTGGGATTTGAACCACAGACCTTCTGCTTGCCGGGCGGACGCTCTACCACTGAGCTATTGTGACAAACTGCCAGAATGGCATTAAATTCTCAAGCCAGTTCGTATTTTTCCTGGTAAACCACAAAGGAAGGTTATTTAATCCTGGGATATAAAGTACTTGCAATAGTAAGTCACCATTGGGGTAATTGTCTCTGATGTGAGACTGCCTTTGTGGTTTACCAGGAAAAATACGAACTGGCTTGAGAATTTAATGCCATTCTGGCAGTTTGTCACAATAGCTCAGTGGTAGAGCGTCCGCCCGGCAAGCAGAAGGTCTGTGGTTCAAATCCCAGTTGTGGCATTGAATTTTTAAGTTCCGGCTCTACCTCTTAAACTTTGCCCACACACGGCTTGTGTGTTTAAAAACACCAACAGTAAGTTTGTTGGCATAAATAAATAATAATTGTTTTTAATTGTCTGCATTTCATAATAGAACAGGTATAATGACTACTGCCCCATTATACTGGCATAATGTAATGTGTTCTTATGAATGCCAACTCCATTCTCCACCCGTAAGCTTTTGCATATTTTGTGCCATTCCTTCATCATGTATTCGACAGACGAGTACACTAATATGCTTTTGATTTACAGAGAACATCTCAGCATCTATATCAGGAGAGACATCCTAATAGACAACAATACCATAAAATGGAAATAAAACAATTACAAATTAAAATAATACCAGCTTTTAACATAATAATTGTTCAGCCAATGTTATTTGTGAATATTACACTGTACAAAAAATTAGCACATGCTGGAGAGTTGAACTACATCTACACCAGATAGATTACTTACCAATTGGGTGCTTGTTTCAACTGAGCTACCTAGTAACATAAGAGATAAACATTCCGTTTAACATGTTTTCACTCATCCCAATGAACATTTGCAGTGGTGTAAATGTCAGCTGTCTGATGACAAGTGTATTAAAAGGCAATGCTCTAACATCTGTATTAGTACCTACTAATTTCATTGAGTGTGTAACCAAAGACATCCATGTTAAACACTTGGGTAGAACCTAGCATAGGGGCCAATGTTTTCATGTTAGAGCATAAAATGTGGATTGCATTAAACCAGAAAATAAAGGACAGCTGACTCACCTGGTATATAAAGATCATATTATTATGGGACCAAATGCTTTAGTTTCTTTTCAGAGAAAACCATTCTAAGGGTTTTTATGCACAAAAAAGTGTAACATTTTCCACAACTTTCAACCGTCAAAAAGTCATACATGTCTAACTTTACAAATCCACATAACCCCTTATATATTATAATATTATATTGTGAGGGTCACTATATTGAAATATATCATTTTACCATGTCTAAGGAAAACATTGTTGCTGAATTGCTGGTTGTTGCCATGGTAGCAGTCAGAGCTCTGTTGTGTCATTAATTTTTTTGGATTTTATGTTTTAATCCTAGAAAATGTGAACATTTTGACATGTGCAATGGAGATACAGAGAGAACATTTTTGTGTGGTGATCTTGTATAATTTCAAATCTGGCTTAAATGAGACACAGTAGTTGAGCATTTGAGGGGGCTTACAGCAATTTTGTCCTTCATGCACTAATGAATTTCTCTGGTTTGGAGAATTTAAGATGGAGACAAGAGTAACAAGATCAGTAACAGCAGTGACAGAAAAATATCACCTCAATGATCAGGGAAGATCCAAGACTAACCTACAAGAACATTGAACTGGCATTAATAATTAAGTAGTTTGCCAAATGTTTAAAACATCATTTGTGGGGAACTTAGCTTAAAGTTTTCTTTTTTTTTCAAAATGGATGCCCCATAATTTGTCTGAAGCACAGAAGCTCTACATGGTGGAATGGTGTCTAAAGCCCTGCAAACATTTAATGGCGGAAAATCTTGCCTGTTTTAGGTATTGTTACAAGTGATGAAGCATGAATGTACCAGTTTAATCCAGAAACAAAACACCAGTCCTCCATTTGAATTCTCCCTGAAGACAAACCACACATCAAAGTAAAGAGACCAAGAAGTGCAGGAAAGAAACTCCACATGTGATTATGCAGCAATCATTGTACTCAAAAATCAGAGAATGTGAGACAGAATATTAGAAGACCCCAAAAGAAAATCGTTTATGTGAATATTTGTTAAAAGTGTAATTTGTTTTTTGATGTTGGCATGAGTTGGTTAAATGGCAAAAACGTGTTAAAAATGTTCATTGTTACGAACAACTAAGTTTGCCCAAAGACGTCATAAATATTTCCATATTTGATTTTGTTGTTGTTGTTGTTGTAGTGTTTAACGCCCGCTTTTACTACTACGGCACCGCAGGCGGTGACACTGATGATACATGGAATGAAGATGGAGCACCGGTGGAATGAGATGGCGGGGGAAACCGGAGTACCCGGAGAAAACCCGCCCTGACGCCGCTTCGTCCACCACGAATACCACATGCGGGTCCCTGGGATCGAACCCGGGCCGCCTAGGTGGTAGGCGAGCGCGCTAACCGCTCGGCCACGGCGCCGCCATATTTGATTTTAATATATATGTATAAATATTAGAATTATATGTGTTCCATAATAAAAGTAAAGGAGGATGGTTAGGGATCGTTTCCCTAACAAGAAAGAACTATTTGATGGACACATACGCGGATGTATACAAAATAGGTGGTGTCACGTGAGGACGCCATAAACTGTCCACTCGCATGTGTGTAATCGAAGTGAAAGGACATATTTAGGTAGTGTGAACATAGAATTTTCACCAGACTTTCATCAAGCATTGGTCCCACTAAATGAGAAGGTGGAAGCGTTTTAAATCATTTAGAATGGTGCTGAGAGGAATTATTTAATGTAAAGTATCGATGAAGTGTTAATAAAATAATACCTTGTGGTGAAGAAACATCGTGTGATTTTTCATTCCATCCGTTACCAAGCCCTGAGATCACAAAGATCTCATTAGCTCAAAGACACAACGTCATTAATAATTACAAAAACCGCACCAAATGTTATTGCAAAATAGTACACAGATGTTTGCCTTCTGAAAAGTTACAGAAAATTAAAAAACAGCATCCAAAAACAGAACTAGGTGACACTATCATCATAACAATGTATCATTCACACATGAATGTAACAATGGAGTTTCTGCAAGGTAGTGTTGCAGCTCATCCACTCTATAGTCATAATCTGGCACCATGCAATTCTCTCCTGCTCCCTACTGTGAAGAACTGCTGAGGTACCAACTTTCTAGCCCCTAAGAAGAAGTTGTAGCATACATGGAGAAGTTATCTGTAGAACTGGAAAACTAAGCAGTAGGGATGTTTTTAGAAGTGGTTTCAGTGTACGGAATGCTGCTTACAGAACCAGAGAGAATACTTTGAGAAACTGGAATAAACAAAATGTTTCTGAATATTCATTATCTGTTGCCTCAATACCTATCCAGTGATTCTCATATTCCTATAAAAAGTGATTCTTCTCTTTACTGTATATTATTCATGATAAATTTTGGCATAGAAATGATTTAAAGTCATAACTTTGAAAGACTCTGAGCTTAAATACTTTGGAATTCATCCAACATTTCAGTTTTTGATTATATGCGTCTCTCTCTCTCCCTCTCTCTCTCTCTCTCTCTCTCTCTCTCTCTCTCTCTCTCTCTCTCTCTCTCTCTCTCTCTCTCCCACACACACACAAATACACATACACACACATGTATGTGCATCCATGCACACACACACAAGCAGAGAAGTATGTACCTTTAGCATTTTGGGGTTTGAGATTTGATGTAGAAATCTCAGAAGAGCCTCTGAAACCAGAGCAGAGCACAAATAGGCCACAGTGGCCCTTTTTGCTTCTAATGTGATCTCTAGAAGGGAGGGATGAGGGGCAACCAGATGCAGGCAATGATGAGGGTGTGGGAAATACTGAGAGATGCACTTCTGGCACAATGTTAATAGCAGTGCCTCCCCAACCACAGATAATGTGGTAGAGGAAGTAATAATCTGTCAGTTCATGCTTTAACACTGAAGCAAAATTTTCTTCAAATAAATTACTAACATTAATAATGTACCTATTAAATTCATTAATGAATTTTCAGGTTAACTATCAATCTCAATTCCTTCCTGTAAGATTTCTGGTAATCACTCTATATTAATGTAATAAGTGTTTACATCTACAGCTAAAAACCAATTTTATGGTTGCTGCTTACCGTAAGGATTCTATTTTGGAGAGTTTCTTGCCAGGAGGTTTGCTAAGAGGTAGTCTTTCTCTTAGCAAATCAAATGCTCGATTCATATCTCTCATTCTTGTCCGTTCTCTATCACATGCTGATTTCTTGTAGTCTACAAGAAACATAAATAAATACAAATTAGACAATTTTCTTCAAGAAAATAACATAAATGTAAGCGATAAACAATTTTATACATATAAAAAAATACTTCAGGAAACAGGTATTTTCAAGTGAGGTCTGTTTTGAAGTGTTAGAAATGTTACTGGTTTTTTATTATACTATTGGTTGCAGAAAAACAATGTGCAGAAAACTGTGGAGTAGAAAGGCAATGCAAAAAAGCCTTTTGAGGAATAAACGTTTACAGAACCTTTTTTGCTGCAGTATATGCATTATCATTAAATCAGAGTCTCTGATTCTGAGCGCTGTTTGTGGTATGTCAGATGTTCACAAAATGCACTCTTATACAGTACTAATCACTATTCTTAAATGTGTCTGATGTGAAATCCACTGGATGGCGCAGTGTTACTATCTTCTTCAGTACATGTAATGGTTAGATTCTCATTCTCTACCAGTACATATTTATTGAGACAGTATGTACACACTTATGTGAGCTATATTTCATTTCGACTGCCAGAACATGTTTCATAAGTCAGATTTGAGGTATATTCATGCAGCATCCCGATTCTTCTAATCTCAAAATGTTTGCTTTGGCATTTTTTTCTTCTTCTTCTTCTTCTTCTTCTTCTTCTTCTTCTTCTTCTTCTTCTTCTTCTTCTTCTTCTTCTTCTTCTTCTTCTTCTTCTTCTTCTTCTCCTTCCTCTTTTTCCTCTTCTTCTTCTGCTTCTCCTTCTTCTTCTTCTTCTCCTTCCTCTTTTTCCTCTTCTTCTTCTTCTTCTTCTTCTTCTTCTTCTTCTTCTTCTTCTTCTTCTTCTTCTTCTCCTTCTCCTTCTCCTTCTTCTTCTTCATCTTCTTCTTCTCCTTCCTCTTTTTCCTCTTCCTCTTCTTCTTCTGCTTCTTCTTCTCCTTCCTCTTTTTCCTCTTCTTCTTCTTCCTCTTCCTCTTCTTCTTCTGCTTCTCCTTCTTCTTCATCTTCTTCTTCTTCTCCTTCCTCTTTTTCCTCTTCTTCTCCTTCCTCTTTTTCTTCTTCTTCTTCTTCTTCTTCCTCTCCTTCTTCTTATGCTTCTTCTTCTTCTTCTTCTTCTTCTCCTTCCTCTTTTTCCTCTTCTTCTTCTTCTCCTTCTTCTTCTTCTCCTTCCTCTATTTCCTCTTCTTCTTCCTCTTCCATTTTCTTCTTCTGCTTCTCCTTCTTCTTCTCCTTCCACTTTTTCCTCTTCCTCTTCTTCTTCTTCTCTTTCTTCTTCTTCTCCTTCCTCTTTTTCCTCTTCTTCCTCCTCTTCTTCTTCTTCTGCTTCTTCTTCTCCTTCTCCTCCTCCTCTCCTTCTCCTTCTCATCATCACCACCACCACCACCGCCACCGCCACCGCCACCACCGCCACCGCCACCACCACCATCATCATCATTGTGGTCATTGTCACTCATTGTTGATTAAAACCTTTGCATGCTATCTGTGAAAAATTCAATAGCTATTCAACCTACTTTCTGCTCCACACAGTATTGAACTTCTTTCTTTCTAAAATGACAGAACTAGCTGTATCTCTTACATGAGATTTATTAAACTGAGAACAGATTGAATTACATTTGTGCCAGAGAACATGGGCTCAACATGTTATTAAAGGAAATGCTGAAACTGGCCACCGTCGTTGTCCATACATTTTTGGCAGCTCTTAAGGATATCCATCACTCGCCATAGCTCACGTTGAGAAATGCTGGTCATTTCCTGACGGATATTTTGTTTTAATTCTTCTGGGATGTGTGGGCTTGTCTTGTACACTTTATGCTTTAAGTTATACCAGAGATAGAAATCGCAGGGGTTAGGTCGGCGGACCGAGGGGGCGACAAATCTCTACTAATAATTCTGTCCTGAAACACATTTCAATTGTTCTCGTCGAAAGATTGCCTGCATGAGCTGTTGCAGTGTTATTGAAAAAGGGCAAAATCACGCTTCCTGACGATTAATTCTCTAAAAAAGGGGGCAAAATTGTATTCCTGTATGTACGGGCGTCAACTGTTGACTCGGAAAGAAAATTGGGTCTAGAACTCCTCCGCTAATGGCGCACCATACACCAATGTTTTCGTCATAAAGGGGTATTTTATGAACAATATTAGGATTCTCAGAGCTCCAACAACGATTATCCATGAAGGTGAAATCAAGCCTCGTCTGTGATAAATATTAGATGTGGGCCAATTCCACCATTGTATACACTATTGAGAGTCAACTCACAAAATGTGCGCCTAATTACAGGATCACCTGGTTGAAGAGCATGTGCCACAGTTATTTTATATCGCTTTAACTTCAGCAATTTAGTAGCTCTTTGTACAGAGCCATGAGAAATGCCTGTTGTGAAAGCTGCCTAAGCGATTTTTGGGGGGAATGCTCCAAACGATGACCGATGTCGTCTAATGTTTCTTCGGTAAGAACCGTACGCCGTCTTTTAGATTTCTGAGCCTGAACATTTCCTGAGGCCTGAAATTTATCGTAAGGTTCATGGATTGTTGTACGACCTGGAACTTTTACACCTGGAAATCTTTCTGCAAATTGCACTTTCACTTGGCGAGCTGACCGAGTTAACACATACGAATCATAAATAAAACAAACAAATGTTGAACCATAATACACTTTGTGACTAAGTACAGAACAAAATAATAGAGCACACAATAACTCAACCACACAATGTGCAAGTCATCCGCGTGACCTTGTGTACATCAGGTGCTCTTATCGTGTTTCCGTTTGCGCAGTGGAAAACACCACGCAGCGGTTCGGATGTTTTTTGGTCTCTCTGTATAACTGGTGCAAAGAGCAGTATTCTGGAGAAATTGCAATATTTGTATGCAGTTTATGCGAAAATACGAAAAAGAAGTGGCGTATAATCAGGTAAACTATAGTACTAATATTCACAACAAACGCAAGAGCTTAGGCAGTAACGCAAATTAGACTAAAAATCATTATTTATATCTAATTTAGTTTATGGTCCCCTGAAAATAATGCTTCTGGTTTAAATTATAAATGTCAACCTAATTATCTGTTAATGTAGCTTTAAATTATTCCCGCGTTAATAAATAATTTGGATTCCATACATTAAAAGTATATCTCGCAATGAGTGGTTTTGAAAATACAATCAAGGTATGGAGTACGCATAAAAGCGACGTCTTCTAAAGTGCTATTAATATAATGTAATGCAAAATATACAAATCAATATTGACGATTTACTGTAGTGTAGATATTATATGTAATGTATGGATTTATATGTGTAGAAGTTAATATACGAGTAAAAAGTAATAAAATTTCATTTCATATTAATGTTGGCTTCAATTCAGTATAGATACACATATTTGACTTTTAAATCCTTCATTAATAGCATAATTTATAAGATTTTCTACTACCAGAATTTTGCACAAACTTATTCATATTTTGAACAAGTGTTAATTTTCATTAGTGCATTTTTGTGATATTGTTTTATTTTCTCGCTTGATATCTGTTCCCAAAGCCTGCCCCATGCTCTAGAAAGAAATAAACACATATGGCTTGTGTGTGCTACGCGTACTTGGAACTACTAACCCAGGCCCGGGCAACTCGGTAATAGCTTGAGCGACCTTCATTTCTTTTTTACTAGCTAAACACACAGTCATCGGTGCATTGTGGGCTGTGCTAAGAGAGTATCAGTTGCCCAGCACTGTGCTAACCAACCTGAAAACATATTACTCTTAATTAAACTTCTTAGTCTACAAATGAAGTAAATATTGATGCAATGTCCTTCATTATGTTGTCCTGAGTGACCAATACAATCGATAGCGAATGTAGAGGTGACTCTAGAAACTAATAACAATGGTCCTTACGTACTCAAATACTCATTATAAATTACACTTTCATTAATTGGAAATTAAATGCTTATCCTTACATTTCCAATACATTAATTACTTGTTTTGATGTGTGACTGAGTTCGAAGCAAACCTAATGAGCCTAGACTACTTGGGCCGGCGAGTCAGGTATTGAAGTGCGAACCCATGGAAGCAAAGCGGATGGTCTATACTGACAGGTGCTGCTCATTTTTCGGCTCAATTACAACCGTCCAGAAACATCAGATATGTGATGTGTTTGTGGGAGAACTGTTAGATGGAGAAACAGAATTAACGCACTGAAGTGTCTGTGTGTGTATTAAGGGTCCAATTTTCAAAAAACTATATTGTTTCATCGTATTATCGACAATTCTTGCATGTAGTTTGTAAGCAAGAACACGTAAAGTAACTATTAAGAAATATTTGAAAAGTTCGAGAAACTTGGCGGCGTCGTGGCCGAGCGGTTAGACCGTTCGCCTACCACCTAGATGGCCCAGGTTCGATTCCAGGGACCCGCATGTGGTATTCGTGGTGGACGAAGCAGCGTGTGGGCCGGTTTTCTCCGGGTTCTTTGGTTTCCCCGCCACTCATTCCACCAATTGCTCCATCATCACCTTTCAAATTATCCATTTCGCTTGCATTCATATCATCCTCTTCCTCATTATCATACCTGGTGCTTGGCTGACCACCCGTTTCCAGCTAGCTCGTCACTCTGTCCGGTCCGGTCCAGTCAAGAGGTTCCTTTGCTCCCCGACAGGCGTCTGGTTTGTAAGTCCTATATAAGAGGAGGGTATAAAGTAATCAGATAAAGAAGGGTCACCGTATGATGGAGTAGGACACTCCGACGACCAGGCCAATCCAGGATACACGCACATACGACTAGACCTGCCTGTCTCGGGCAGACGAAGTAGAAATCTAGCATGATAGCACTCATCAAGCACGCAATAGTTACAAAACAATAGCTGATACTAACGACTTGCAGGTACATACCTGTGCAACACTAGACATAAGCTTAAATATTGCACGAAAAACACATCTTTTGCACCCTAACACTAACATTAGCTCATATCATAACGACTTGCAGGTCTACACCTGTGCATCGCTAGATATAAGCTCTAAAATTGCACGAATAACATCAGTTTACGCTAACATTAACACTAGCAAATATCATAACGACTTGCAGGTCTACACCTGTGCATCGCTAGACATAAGCTCTAAAATTGCACGAATAACATCAGTTTACGCTAACACTAACACTAGCAAATATCATAACGACTTGCAGGTCTACACCTGTGCAACGCTAGATGTAAGCTTAAACATTGCACGAATAAAAACATTTTACGCTAACACTAACATTAGCACGCACCATAATGACTAACAGGCCTATGCCTGTGCAACTTTAATCATAAGTAAGCACAAATAGCGTCTCATATTAACACCAAGTTAACAACGCATGTAATCCTCTTGGTCCTGTCCAGGTTTCATGGGCATTACCAAAAAGCAACATCTGACTCGCTCGCATGTACTTCATGCCAGCTTAAAGCTTTCAAGTACTAACCGGGGTGCTATGCGGGACCCGACTAACGCACGATGATGCACGATAACATTAGCATTCCACGAACTAACACGTGGAGGGTTTTTTTAGTGAGTAACCCTCCCCCTTCAGGGCGCAGGGACCCTCACACTGTTGGCCTCAGCATGTCGGCCTCCGCCTGTAACGGGGTTTTCCCCCCCACGGTATTTATTTAAAAAAAAAAAAAAAAAGACGAAGAAGAGAAACTTACGGTGAAGGTTAATTATTTATTCTTGTAAACCTGTAATGTGTAGTAAATGCTTTGCGTGTTATAAAAATTGGATACCACTTATACAATTATTTTTGACTGCATGTTCAAGGAAAGTAACTATTCTTTTGGGGGGTGGGAGGGGGGGGGGATGGGCCATCTGCACTGTGCAATGATAAATTCACGTTCGAGTCTATGCAATACCTATTATTTTTATAAAGTGAGCATCACTAACTAAAATGTGCACGGACTAGTGTAGGCCGCTAGGTAATTAAAGTATGTTTTTCGGCACACGCTGTCCCCAGTTTTAAGGGATACGAAATGCCCTGCCTTGACAATGTTAAAATGTGTCATATATAAGGAACATTTTCTAAGCAACTATACGACCTAAAAAGCTGAAATTTTTACTGTTTGTATGTGTAATATCCTTATAATAGCTGAAATGACAGTTTTCAAGAAGTTGAATAGTTTTTAAATTTGTTTTTCTTTTGGCATTTTCCCACACTTTCGAGTACATATCTGTTAAAAATTCTAACAAATGTTAATTATTTTCAAACCCCTTATTTCAGTGTATGTAGAACACAAACAACTCTTACCGATCCTCTTCTGGACATGACCCACACATTCCAGTTTTTCAATTGTTACATTTTCTCCCTACGACTGTAGTGCTAAACTTCGCTATGTGCTTTAGTGCCCCATCTCTTTAGTAATTAGTGTAGCACACTTTATGAAACTTTTCAGAACACTGAACTATTTATTTAACTCCTGAAACTTCCATTCCTCCACTAGCGCCTCGTAATTGGCTGCACGAAATGGTGTGCAGCCGTTCCCATGTTTGTAGTGTGCGCATGGATTCCTGGTCACGTAGGTTTGCCGCGGAATGAAATGGCGGATTTGGCAGCAAAGGCGGCAATCACAGAACCCAGTATTACCATCTCACGTGTTACTTCGGAAGACTTTAGGCTGAAGTGCGGAGAGCGGTGCTGTCGTCCTGGCACGACGAGTGGTCAGCTCTCCGCGGTAATAAGCTTAGAGGTGAAAGAACTTCCGATAAACTGGGTAACTTCCTGTCGCATATCTCGTCGCGAGGAGGTTAAGTTAGCTCGGTTAGAATTTCACGCATGGCTAGCTTTTTAAACGGAACCCTGCTCCTCTTTGTCCGCTGTGCTACAACCTTGTATCCGTCCGTCACGTGCTGCTAGAGTGCTTCCCTAGCGCACCTTGGAAACTCTCTGCAACTGCCTGCCAGTCTCGCAGAGGTCCTGGCGGACAATAAACCAGCGGTCGAAAGACTTTTGATGTTTTTAGCAAAGACGAATATGAACATGAGGATCTAAAGCTTCAGATATTGTAATTTTATATTTTTTCGAACTTTTTATAACTATGTTTTGATTCTAGCTTTTGCCTCTTTGTTTGGTATATTTATGTTTATTTGATTTTTGCTAGTATTTTTAATTTATATTTAAATTTATCTCTGACTTTTGCCTTTTAAGGGCGTTTATGATAAGTAGTTGAACGCCCTTCAACCAAAATCTACTCAAATTCTCATATTTTAATAATTAACCTACATTTAGGATAGATATCGAGGTAATTCAAACGACAATTAAGAAAAAGCTTCATAGAAGACAATAACCCAAAAATTGAATTTTTTGACCGAAAACCCATTCCGTATCCCCTTAACTTTTCTGAGAAGCATTCAAATCACAAAGTTATTTCTCTTCAGCCTGTTGGTATATTTATATGAAACACTAACTAATCTCACCTCTTTCAAGCTGTGAAGAATTGAGTCGCCAAGTGACGTTGGGCATTGCTTGTATAGAGACAGCATGATCCTCTAGGGTCACCACGCCATCTCCAGCTCTTTCTTCTGCTGGCACTCTCATGGTCCGCACGTCACAATCCGAACCGCAAGCGCACGGCTCCATCTGAATCACCAACTCAACCGTTATTCTTTTATGGGAGGGAACATGCATTTGTCGGTTCACAGTTTATATACCATATACCAACATGCCACAGACTTTTCCTATTTTGAGTGTTTTGGATCTATTTTCCCAAGCTACATTGTGTATATATGTATCTTGCGGCAGTAAGTAATAATTATTTTTCCCTCACAATGTGCAGTGTGTAAGTCAAATCTCTGGCCAAAGGGATTTACAGTAAAGGAAATATTGCATTCCAACCACACATTCGAGAGCGAGATTTCGCTGGAAATACACATTTCAGGCTACCTGAGTGGATAGACGAATAAACGTATAATACTAATCACGTCCCATCTTCCAGTACTGCACCCCACTTTTGACACCCGTTGTGGGCGTTGTGCCCGCGTCTGTGAACAGCATATCTCAAAAACGAAAAGTTGGATAGATAACAAGCTTGGTATATAAATTCAGTAGCTTCCAGATATGCGACACGATTTTCAACAAAATCTCCTTCCCATCTCAAACTACCTGAAATATGTTTCTGTACCCCTTTTATATTTTCACAAAAATGGCACTAACGATTTGGAAACAAATGTTTAAGGTATTTGCATAATGACAAAAGTGCACCTTGAGTTTTCTTGGATACCTAGTGAAGTCCTCTTTAATGATTTTGAATGAATTCTGTATTATTTGTAAACCACCCCACAAAAAGCATATCTCATTAAACCACACAATTTATACCAAATAATTCTTTCGTTTTGTGGTGATAATTTCTGAGATATTCTTTCTTTTTGGTTTCAATTTTCAAATAGTTATATTTTTCTCAACTGGGAATTAATTTATTATTCTCGAGTCATGCAAAGAGCTATTACACAGCGATAGGTTTTTTAAAAGTCTTTACCTAATGTATCGTACAACGAAATATGTAAATGTGAATTTAAAATTTATCTGGATTAACAAGAATTAGATAGAAAAATCCTACAAGCCATTGTAATAAGAGATAAAAAATTAGTTGCATTCACATGGCTTTCTCTACATACTATCGTTTATTTTTTTTAAAACCATTATAAACTATTCTTACGAAAACGTATTCTATTTACTTCATGTTAGATAGCTCAGGCGGTAACATCTGTAGCCTGCATTCGGGAGGTCGCGGGTTCGGCCACGGGGGCCGACCTTTCAGGCCCATGGATTTTTTTCGGAGGTTTCCCCGGGTCGCCAGGCGAATGCTGGCAAGGATTTCCATATCCTCCGAATTTCCTGTCCTCCCATTTCGTGACATCAATAATTTTGTTTCACTCCTCATCTCGTTAAGTTTCTTTCAGGGTTGGAAGCGTTGGTGAGCCTCGCGAAAGCAACACGGCAGGGGGAAAGAATGCGCTTTGGAAATCTCGTCCCATGGGTTGGACAAGCCTACTGGTTTCCGGGAGAGCCTGATGGTCACCGGGCCACCCATGGGATGGTAAACACCCGAAAGGGGGGGGGGGAGCCCGTTTACGAGTCCCGCCCCCCGAGGGTGGAAGAGGAACCAGACCCAGCCAACCTACGCCTGAGTGTTTCTAACTGAGAAAATGTAGGGACCCTGCCCTCTGCTTTGTCTTAGGATCCATTATTCTCATCCATTTTCGCGGGGGGTGCCTAGTCAGCGGTATAGATACAAAAGACCCCCTATCCCAACTGCCATAGTCATCTGCTTCATGTTAATCGAAGTAAACCTCCACAGAAATAGTTACATTACACATTTTGTTGTATGTAGTGACAATGGAGATACATAAAACGGAGTTCATGGTCAGATTATTATACTGACCTTGAAATTCCATACCATTTCCATCACATCCCCATAAAGCACTGAATAGCCAAAGCGCTTGAAAAAAATGACTAAAGTGTTGAAAAATTAAAACCAATGATGATAATAAATAAATAAAAATTAATAATTAATAAATAATAATAATAATAATAATAATAATAATAATAATAATAATAATAATAATAATAATAATAATAATAATAATAATAATAATAATAATAATAATAATAATAATAATAATAATAATAATAATAATAATAATAATAATAATAATAATAATAATAATAATAATAATAATAATAATAATAATAATAATTCGTAATATTTAATGATGCACCCAAGACAGAAATTTAAGCCAACGTGGATTTAATACAGGCTTTCTTTTGGATAGCCTTTAAAATTGTAAAAGTGTAAGAAAATTGACATCTTTGGTCTATTATGTATAGTATAATATGTATAATACTGGCACGGACATTTAAATAATAACGTAGCAGCATTTGCAAAGGAAATAAATAGAATGAGATATGCGCTTATTCTTACACAGCACGAAAAATTAACACTATTCAAAATCTTTCAGGCGTACTTTACATCATATCTTTTATTTTGAGAAGTGGAGAGGTTTATATATACCTACATGTATGTATGTTGCATTGAATTTACTTCTGTGGTTAATATATTCACACTAAATCACAAATATATTTAAAGAATCGGGGCGTTTTCAAGCTTAACTATCTTCATTAAAATAATAAACATACAGCTAATGAGATATCTAAATATGTCATAACAATGTCCTGGCATCGTAATTCAGAGCAGAGAGGTTTAGAGCGGTTAACGATAACATGTTTCCCATAACCTCACTCCAAATCGTATGAACATTACGACGCCATTACGATAACATAAACCGCTCTGTACTTTCAGGAAACTCCTAGATTGCTTCCGTAGTACTTATATTTATATCATCTTTAAATACGTGTAAAGAAATTATTTTCCCCTTTATACACAAGGCGTTGGAGGTTTTCTGCACTTTACCGGTAACTGCAGCAACAACAGAATGTTCCTTCTCAACATTACGGTATCTGGACTTGCACCATGGGAGCAGACACATTGAATGGACTAGCGTTAATGTATGTGCATACAAATTTGCAAATTAAAACTCTAGAAGTACTGAATGAAATGTGTAAAAAGCCTCGTCGGTTTCTTCTTTTAATGCACAATTGTATAACTATGTAAGATATATATGTACAGGATCGTGCTTCATAGAAGCATTACAAACAAAAAAGTCTGATGACATTTTGTTCTTTGATAAGCCGATTTCGAAATCTAAATGGTTTTTGTTCCAAATTGGATGCGTAATTCCACAAGAATGTACGAAGATAACAGTTTGTTACTTGTAAGATGCGTAGAGTAACTTATTTCTGACATAGCTTCATGGGACATTACACAGGGTTTCGAAATAATTAGTCACTTATAAGACGTGACAGAATACTCCGAGCAGCTCTTTCAGACGTGAAGTAACTCGACAACGTTGCGTTTAGGTTGGTCAGGGAATTGACCTGATTTCCGCATGTAAACAGATCGGGCACTTTCCCTTTCCTTAATGTTTTGACAGGTAACGGTTGCGATTGGTCTACGTTCGTACAGTAAACATAGAAGGACATTCACGAGACGCGTGGTAGCAGTAGTGTTTGTTTCACTTAGAACCAATGAAAGTGACACACACAATCTGTAGTGTCGGCAGCTTGTTTTCGACAAAACGATCTCCGTAGGAAATGATCAGAGACAAAAACACAAAATACAAAATGTGCTCCAAATACCGAGATCTACCACTGGTTTAAATTAATGTAATGACTTCCCTTCCACCCGGTATGAATACTCTGGATTTTTTTTTCTTTGTTCTGAGGAGACATGAAAAGCAGGATCTACAAAACAGCAACTACTGCCCACGAATCTTTGAGAGAATGCATTTATCTGGCTGTGGAACGCAACAATGAGTGTGTTTTTGTTGGGGTGCGACGTAATTGGTTAAAAAGGTGTGAGGCTTGCAGGTGCGCAAATGGTGGACATTTTGAACAATACCTGTGAAGTGGGCGAACCATTTGGTTCATTGCTTATTGTTTTGCTGTCGCCTTAAAGTATCATTTGGTACACTTCGTAAGAGCCTACAAATGCACCATTGTGTTTATAAGTCAGTGAGATGGTTTGGTTTATTAAATTATAGTAGTATCAGCTACGAAACGATATGTTTGATGTTGAAGGAAATCCTTAGATTGTGAGTTTAGGTTACAGTATGCCTTACTGGAGAATACAGATGTACTTATTTATTACGACGTAGCAGACAAGGCACAGTATGTCTTTATGTTTACACTCACGAGCCGCGCGGCTCCGTGACGCGTGTTTGTTTATGTACTGACCTAGTGAAAGTGAAAACTGCAGTGTTGCTAGCATGTTTTCGATAAAACTAAATATCTCGTAGGAAATGGTCAGAGACAAAAACGTAAGACACAAAATGTGTTCCAAACACCGAGATCTAACACTGGTTTAAATTAATGTAATGGCTTCCCTTCCACTGTCACAAAAAAAAAAAAAAAAAAAAAAAAAAAAAAGACAACGCTTAGTATGTTGTGCTGGATGGCAAACTGGTCGGTTTTTAAATAGGAACTCTTGTCCGGAAATGCACGGTTTGGACGCTGTAGCGCATTGAGGTGCGAGATGGGTGTACGTTCACATTTCGTCAATAAATCCAACATCGAGCTGTCTACTTTACAAACGGGCTTCGAACTGTGTACCTCCTACGTCATTGCAGAGCCTATATCGGCAGTACTGAGCATGAGGCACGTGACCCAATACTGCGGTTGTCTTTGAAGATTTTCAATCGCTCAGTGGACTCGAACCATAAGGTCCTCCGCTGACGTTACAGGAGTGACAAACACCATACTCTTCATACAACTCCATAGAAAATAGTCGAGAGGTGTCAGATCTGGCCATGGAACTGGTACACCTCTACCAATCCATCGATTTGAATATGCGACGTTGAGATGTTTCCGCATATTTATATGCTGGAGCTGATGTAAAATAACCTCAAGCCTGATAAAGAAGCTTCTAAGCAAAGTGAAGCGACCTTTCACGTCCAATGTAGAATGGGACGCTGAAAACCACGGCAGCTAAACAACATCCATAAATAAAAAGTCAATCTCTCAGCGTGATACGTGAATGTAACCTGCTTTGCAGCCAAATTCAGTTTAGTTTCTTTGCAATGATTAATACGAGAAAAGTGTCGTCAATTTTAAATTGCTGTAAATCACACGGTACGATGTTTAGCTGTTTTAATTTGCACCAAAATATCACTTTTTTTTTACTTTTTCTACTGAAAGTAGAAGGAAGTATTGTATTCCAACCAAAAATTCGATGTCCAGATTTCACCGGAAATATATGTTTTGAGACCCCCTGAATAATAAAAAAAAAAGCATTTTTAGAAAAAGGTCCATGTGTGCATGTCTGTGTGTCTGTGGATAGTATAACTCAAAAACGGAAAGAGGGTTAAAAACCAATGTTGGTATTTAAGTTTAATGTCTTTCAAGGATGCGACACAAGATTTTGAAGAAAATAGCTCCACCCTAAACTATCCTTTATATGGAAAATTTTTCGAAAATTTTTGATTTTCTTGAAAATGCCTCTAACGATTTTAATCAAAATGTCATACGTTTAAGATGTTTGTATGGCAAATGAAATGTATATTTTGAATTTTCTGACTATAGCCTATGTATTCCTGTTTAGTATGGATGACTTTTGAATAACTCGTAAACCGTAAGAGATAGACAAAATCTTAATATACAAAATATGTAGATCTCGCTAAAACATACACACACTTTATGTCTAATTTTTTTTTTTTTTTTTTTTTTTTTTTTTTTTTTTTTTTTTTAGAGTGAACCATTTCGGAGATATTCCTTGTTATTTGTGTCAGTTTCGGAAAACTACAACTTTCGTGAAATGGAACATCGTTGTTCATTTTTTATTTGTTAAGTGTGCAAAGTTTTAAAACATTTGACTATCGCACAAAGCCTATTGTATTCCAATATTCTCCTTGCAACTACAAGGAAATAAGCAATAAGATAATTTGTACAAATGTTTATCTCAACTAACACGAAGAAAATATAGGAATAAGAATTTGTAAGAATGGTTAGTACAAGAGTAGAGAAAGTCATGTGAATGCAACACGTCAGATTTTTTACTATGTCCTATGCGAAGATCGCATTACAGAACTTATAAAATACCGTATTCTCCTTTGTTTTTCGGAAAGGAAATTCTTTTTGTAAAAGTTCATTAAGGGCGACTTATTGCGCTTTGGAATTACCATGGTTAATGTTCACATTCTCGACACTATGAGCTCGTTCCACGAACTGAATTGATGCACCCATCGAGATTCGGTACAAGTGCATTGTCATTTTACTTTCTCTACTACGTATAGTAAGTAGGGGAAGTATTGTATTCGACCTTAAAAATTGATGTCAAGATTTCAGCGGAAATAAATGTTTTGAGGTCCCTTGAATAAAAAAGAGCATTTAAAAGTAAACAAAAGAAAAGATGTCCGCTTGCGCGCGTGCATCTCTGGACAGCATAACACAAAAACGAAAAGTATGTTAAAAACCAAAGTTTGCATTTAAGTTTAATGTCTTTCAAGGATGCGACATATTTCTCCACCCTAAACTACTCTTGACATGGAACATTTTTCGAAGATGATTTTCTCATAAATAACTCTTAACGATTTTGATTAAAATGCAATATGTAGATATTTTTATGGCAAATGAAACATATCTTTTGAATTTTATGGCCATAGCCTATTCAGTCCTGTTTACTCTTGATAACTTTTGCATAACTGGTAAACCGTAAGAGATAGCCCTAATATTAAAATACAACAAATCTGATGTGTTGCACTCACATGACTTTCTCTACTCTTGTACTAGCCATTCTTATAAAACACTTATTCCTAGTTAAGACAAACATTCGTACAAATTATCTTATTGCTTATTACCTTGTAGGTGCAAGGGAAATGTTATAATACAGTAGGCTTTGTGCAATAGTCAAACCTTTAAAGCTTTGAGATTCCGTTCTCTTTGTACGGCTAACATAAAAAAATGAACAACGATGTTGCATTTTCCGAAACTCACACACATAACAAGGAATATCTCCGAAATGGTATACTCTACAAGAAAATTTATTGAGACGTAAATTGTGTATTTTAGCAAGATCTACATTTTTTGTATAGTATGATTTGGTCTATCTCTAATGGTTTAACAGTTATACAAAAGTCGTCCAGAGTAAATACGACTACAGGGGCTATAGCCAGAAAATTCAAGATATACATTTCATTTGGCATAAAAATATCTCAAACATATGACATTTTAATCAAAATCGTTAGATTTATTTTTAAGAAAATAAACATTTTCCATGTAAAGGGTAGTTTAGGGTGGGGCTATTTTCTTCAAAATCTTCGTGTCGCATCTCTGAAAGACATTAAGCTTAAATACCAACTTAGGTTTTTAACCTACTTTTCGTTTTTTATTATGCTGTGCACAGACTGGCAGACACACACACACATACACGGAACGTTTTCTAAAAATGCCTTTTTTCGATTCAGGGGGTCTCAAAACATACATTTCCGGTGAAATCTCGACATCGAATTTTTGGGCGGAATACAATACTTCCCCTACTTACCAGTAGAGAAAGTAAAAAAGGGGACAACACTAGTCGTTATCAGACATTATTTAAAAATCCGTTAGGTCAAACTCTACTAACCAATTGTTGAGCTTTTTAATGGACTGTTTCTGCCAACAAAGTAGCGATCGCTTGATTCAAGAGTTATCTTATTATTGTTTTGTTGTTTTTAACGACGCTGTCAATTGCCAAGATCATATGAGCGTCGTCGGTGTGTCGGAATTTCGTCCCGCAGAAGTTGTTTTACATGCCAGTAAATCTATTGACATGGAGCTGTCGTTTTTAGGCACACTTAAAATCCATCTGTCTGGACCGGATTTGAACCCGTGGCCTTGAGATCAGTAGGCCAGCATCTAATCAACTGAGCCACCCAGACCGACTTCAAGAGTTATCGAAGTCTATTTTAAACAGTGCTTGGATTATTCAGTGTTCACGTGTATTCTTGCATACGTATGGAATTTCCTTTTAAACCTCTAATATGTGCTAATGTTAACAAATATTTAATTTAATTTACCGCTCAGATACATTTTGTGACTACGATTGCCCTAAGTATGAAAGCAATAAACGGTAACAAAAAGTTTGTCTTGTTGACTTACCTTTACTGGCTGTCAGATGTGTGTCACCGGGAGAATCTAATTGGTATCTGTTGGAATTATTATACAGCCAGAAATATCAGCGGCGGAGGAGGGGCCGGGGAGGGTTCTAACGTGCTACGGTTTTCGCCATCTGATTGGCAGACAACAGCCCCGTACAATTTTTATATCGTTCTGTCAAATCTTTCCAATTATGACAGATAACTATATAAAAACTATATATAAACTATATATCGTCAGTAACATTGTTCCAGACCTACTCGCCTTGATAAGATGAAAATATGACGGTTAATAAGAACGAATGAGCTGAACTGCAGCGTATCCGCTTGTATTTTCGTTAATATTCAAATATTCATTCGCAACCATTTCTATTTTTGCTTTCTGTACTACGTATAGCTAGTAGGGGAAGTATAGTATTCTACCAAAATTCAGTTGTCGAGACTTCATCGGAAATATATGTTTTGAGGCCCCCCCGAATAAAAAAGCAGTTTAACAAAAAGGTCCGTGCGCGCGCGGTGTGGGTTATGTGATTGTGTGTGTGTGTGTGTGTATGTTTTTGTGTGAGGTGTAGTGTACTGTGGTGTGTGCGCGCGCGCGTGTCTGAATAGATTAACCCTTTATTGCCTGGTGTGTCTTACAAGATACATAGGCTTTTTTTCCTTTTTGTACTAGTTTTAACTTTTTTTCTGCTATATTCTTGTTATACTGTCTGTCACCAATTAAAAATACACATTTGAGACGGTTTGAATTGGCAAAAATTATTTTTTTTTACAATTTATATTGTAGTGTTTTTTTTTTAAGAAAAGAAGCAAAATCCATGCAACCGCACTCAAATGATACCCCGTCATCATCCACGCGTGCCATCACACCGATTATTTTACGTGGGCCCTCCCCGTCCTTTTAAGCTTAATATCGTTCAAGGATCTGACACAAGGATTTTGAAGAAAATTCCTCCACCATAAACTACCCTTTACATGGAACATTTTTCGAAAATTTTTATTTTCTCAAAAATGGCTAACGATTTTTATTAAAATGTCATATGTTTAAGATATATTTATGGCAAATGAAACGTATATTTTGAATTTTCTGGCTATAACCTATATAGTGCTGTTTACTCTTATTGACTTTAGTATAACTGTTAAACCGTAAAATATAGACCAAATCTAACTATACAAAAATTTAAATCTCGTTAAAACACCCATTCTCAAATGGAAGATCGTTATTCACTTTTTTATCTGTTTGGCCGTGCAAAGAGAACGCAATTTAAAACCTTTAAAAAATTGACTATCGCTTAAAGCCTAATGTATTTCCATATTCTCCTTGCATCTATAAGAAAATCAACAGTAAGAAAATTTCTGCAAATGTTCATCTCAACACGAATAAGATATATATTCTTATATATTCTTTCCGTGTATTTGCTTGAAAAATTCAATGGTGAAGGCATTTCATAAATCACAAGTATTGAAAAACTCTAACCAATATCTCGGAAACGGCTGATGCCACAAAAAGTCGTTAAAAATCATTTGTGGTACTTAAAAATATCTATATTTTTGTCTACTCCTTTGTTTACCTGTTACACATAATTATAGATACAACATTCCTTTCGAACCAGAACCACAGGCTAGTCCCAGAAAATTCAAGATATGCATTTGATTAGTTATCTCTTAAATATAAATGGTTTAATCAAACTCATTCTTTTTTTTTTTTTTTTTAGGATAAATGAAAAATTGTTCATGTAAAGGGTAGTTTGGAGTGGGGAAATGTTCAAGAAAATCTTCGTGTCGCATTTTTGGAAGATGAATTTAAAAGCTTGGTATTTTATTTATCCGACTTTTTGTTTCTGAATTACACACACACGCACACAGTCTCTCTCTCTCTCACTCACACACACACACACACACACACACACACACACACACACACACACACACACACACACACACACACACACACTCACACAATAATGGACCTTTTCCTAAACTGCCTCCCGGCCAAACATCTATTTCCGGCGAAATCTTGATATCGAATTTTTTGATGCACTTTAACCTTCTCTAACTTCAATTAGCAGATGCCAGAGAGAGGAAAAAATGGAAATATCAGCGGTCAAGGGGAATTATAGGCCTTGTAATAAAAGATTTAAGTGAAGTCTACTATTCAACCAGTTTTGATTCACCTTTATATTTATAAGATAAATATAAGGCGTTCTTTTTGGGAAAAATGTTAATTTTCGAGTTCTATCTTCGTTACAGTAAATTAACCTGTTACACATATGCATTTGGCATCCGGAAAGTTTCTGGTCACTGACCTCGAGAGGAAAACGCTTTCATATTACTTGTTTCGATTTCGAGTTAGGTGTTTTTACTCTCGCGCTTTCCGTGCTGTATTGTTTCAGAACAAATGGTGTTTTGTTTGAACACGCTACACGTTATTTGTTCTCTGCCACCTGCCACAGGTGGCTGCTTGGAGACCAATTTTTATAGACCCGTAAGAGGATTATACAGATCGGCTCGGATAATGCACTAGCATGAACTTCCTACATTTCCCCTGCAGTTCGGCGACAGATGACGCGAAATAACACTGCACACGAGAGATAAACGTGATGTGAATGCTTATATTTAACTTGTTTCCATAAATGACTTATAAGCATCCTGTGTGTAGACATAACCCATCGTTTCCATTGTTTTAAAATGTCGTCCCTATTTGCAAATGCCAACAGCAATCTTGTGCTAATTTAATAATCCTGTCAATCACATATACATTTAGACAAAATAATAGGATTAACTGGTGGCCTATTTTCTAGACTAATTAGCACGTCTTTCATGCTGCACATCAGCTTTTTGCTTTGTCTGCCACGTACATACGAAGTAGAGAAGGTACGGCTATGGAAAAAATAATTGAGCGCATTGGGAGAGTAGAATATTAGGAGGTCCCACATCGTGCTGCAGCGCGGTTTACACAAGTCAATATTTTCAACATGAAGCTGACTTTATTGATAGCCTCTGTTCTACATGTAACTGTCTGTCAGACACAGCCTATTTGTGTATCCAACAGACGATAACAAATGGAACAGTATGGGCGTCGGCAGACTTTTTCAGAGGGTGAGGCACATGGAAGTTTGCAATCAAACAATATTTATTCATTATTCTGTTTTCAAAAGTTATAAATATACGTTGCGGATAAGCGTATTAATGTGTGCTAAATAAAAATTGTTCTTTACATCAAAATTAAAACAATAATCTAATAGTCATTGACTTCGCGATGCCCAATGGAACAGGTACTATCAATAAACTCAGCTGCATGTTGGAAATATCGACTTGTGCAAACTGTACTGTAACACACATGGGACATGGAAATATTCTGCTACCCTAATGCGCTTAATTATTTTTTTCCATAGCTGTACGTATAGCATTCCTTCCATAAGTTTGATATCAATATTTTACTGGAAATACACAATTTGAGACTTCTTGAATAAAATAAATAACATACTTTTAGAGAAAGGTCTGCACGGGTTGTGCCCGTGAACAGCATACCTCACAAACGAGAAGTCCATTAAATACCAACTTGGTATTTAAGTTCAGCATTTTCCAAGGATGCAACTCAGAATACTCTATACCCAAAACACTTTTTGAAAGTTTTTATTTACTCAAAAATTGCTCTATTTCGATTTAAAATATTTTCATGACAAATACAATCCGTCTTGAATTTTCTGGCAATAGCTTCATAAGTCCTCTTTATTCTGAATGACTTTTACATGACCACTAAACTGTAAGAAATAGACAAAATCTTACTACACAAAAAATGTAGATGTTGCTAAAGCACACAATTTATGTAACTTTTTCGTGGAGATAATCATTTTCAGCTTTTTTTATTTTAGGAATTTCTACAATGCTATAGGTTTCCTATACCAAACAATATAATTTATACTTAATAATATTAATAAATAAATTAATAATAATAATAATAATAATAATAATAATAATAATAATAATAATAATAATAATAATAATAATAATAATAATAATAATAAAAGATCAGTACATTGGATGTCCACTGTTTTATGTCTCTCCAGTCGATTACTCACAATGTCCGAAATAAACATTTCTGTAATTAACACTAATGATGTGATTTCATACATGGGTGAAAAGGTTTGAAAATCAGGTAATGATTTCTTGGAATTGCCTTCTCCCTTACGTGTTACCTGGCATGCAGTGTGCGGCACATGACCGCTTTTTTCACCTCTCCGATTTCCTTTAAATCTAAACCAATCTCTCTCAGAAACAGTTATCTGACCGCATATTTTGCAACATTCCTTTGGACCTGAAATAGGAACAAATTAGAAACTAAAAGCATCACTTATCTCAGTAATATTGCAAGTTCTTCAAAAGCTTTGAAAAAGCATTGGATGAGACTTGAAACTAGTCAGGTTTTGAAGAACTTGCAATATTACTAAGATAAATTATGCTTTTAGTTTCTAATTTGTTCTTACTTTAGATTCTGTTGCTTCACTAATAGCTTCAATTTTCCTTGATTTCTTTTGACCGCTTATTTCACACATTCATTTTTACCCAATGTGAAATTGTAGAAAGCAGTTTTTCCTCTCTTCAAACACACACACACACACACATATGCACACTGCAGTTACACAGCTCCCATTGCATCAGCCTTGTTTTCCTCACTATGTTTTCAAGCGTTACAGTTCTGTAGAGTCTTCCAAAAGAAGTTAAAACACTTCTGCATCAAAAGACTCTGTAGCACAGTTAAATTGATCACAAAGAAGAAACAATTTAAACTGTGAAATGTTCCAGTTATGAATGTGTGAGAGAAAGTTGGAAAATAATCAAACAATTTGATCAAAACAAACTGAGATAGTGATTTAATTTCTCTATTAAACTGTGCATTTTGATTTGATGAAAATCTCCTGTTTATTACACTGTTATCAAAGAATTTAAAGATGAGATCATAACATTTAGACACACAACTCATGCAAAGCAGGCATAGCACTGAAAGCTAAAATAAAGAGCTTGAGGAATACTGTTTGCCTAATTTCATGTTGGTCAAAATCTTTACAAAATTAAGAATAGTTTGTATGTAGGGAGTACTAAATTTTGCTGTTTTTAGACAAATCACTTCACACAAAGAATAAAATTTTATGTACAGGAGCATGAAAATACTTGAACAACCCATTAGACTTGTATAATATTAAATGCAATGTTGACTAACCTACTTCAGTGGGGTAGCTTCACAGTCAAGAAGTTCCGAGTTGGAATTTCAGTTACGAAAAGATATTCAGATGTTTTTTTTCTGGGATTTTTCCCTATCCTGAGAAGACATACAGATAACTTTAAGCTCTATGGATCCTGGGCTCATTTGAGCATTATTCAATATGACCTATCGGGTTAATTGACTAGCAAATGTGCTATTTTTACTTTGCTGTGTACCTAGTATTGTATTCCACCCAAAAAATTTGATACAGATATTCAACCAAAAATACATGTATTGAAGCATCATGAATCCCCTCTAAAAGTATTTTTAAGAGGAGGTCCCTCTGTGTGCATGTGTCTGTGTATGTGCGTGCACATGTGTGTACGATAAACAGTAAATTAAACGTCAGATAGACTAGACAGATAGGACTAGTAGAACATTTGAAAATACAAGTGTGACAGACTTAGCAATAGCATACACAGTTCTACTCTCAACCTACTTCCTGTATGTGTGCTATACCACTGGAAGCCACAATAGCTTCCAAGTTCGGCATACTATCTGTTACGCAGAGAGATAAAAAAAGTAAGAACTGCTGCACAATGTTTTTCCACTGCGCTGCCAGAAACACGATAACGCAGCTGATATACACAAGGTCACAAGGATGACTTATTTTTCTCTGCTCTGAAAATGCAGTATTGAGCTGATGCACTATCGTGTGGTTGAGTTATTACCAGTGTGCTTTATTATTTCATCCTGTACTTAGTCACAAAGTGTATTATGGCTCCTCTACTGCACAGCGTGTATTTATTTATGATTTGTATGTGTCAACTCAGTCAGCTCGCCAAGTGAAATTGCGTTTTGTAGAAAGATTTCCAG
The DNA here is from genome assembly GCA_030765045.1 of Tenodera sinensis. NCBI lineage: Eukaryota > Metazoa > Arthropoda > Insecta > Mantodea > Mantidae > Tenodera > Tenodera sinensis. The sequence continues at coordinate 16,250,256 of CM060963.1, forward strand.
GTGATATGTGATGTCTATCTCTGGAGTAACTTAAAGCATACAATGTACAGAATTAAAACAGAATATCCGCCAGGAAATTGCCAGCATTTCTCAACGTGAATTACGGCAAGTGATGGATAGTTTCCTAAAGCGGTACCAAAAATACATGGACAATGACAGTGGCCAGTTTCAGCATCTGCTTTGATTATATTGGTAAGTAAAGCCTTTATGACAGCAGCAGTCGGCGACGAGCGCAGAGGACCCGTGCAGACAAAACACAGCACAGCCGGTTCAGTCTTTTGGATTACCCATTAGATATTTTCAGCTGTGCCTAAAGAAATCTAATTAGTTTTACGTTTTATTAACTTCATTCAAGAAAAAGAAGTTGCTTGCAAATGTTATGCTGAGGCAAACAATGTCAATATATGAGCGCTAAATGCCCTAAGGCAAGGATATTTATTTCTAGGAGCAAGTTTAAATGTCTTGATTCCTAAACACTGTTTTATTGCACAAGTATTAAGAATACACCTTTAGCAATAATAATTGACACACATGTTGTTTGTGTAAATGTCTGTGAACTACAATTAATTCCCAGCTGTCGATGGGCCCTTAAACTCCACACTCCACTCCACTACAATTAATTGAGGCAAGGTATCAAACGTGAAGAATCAAATGAAATGATAGTGATGTGCTTCACCCATGGCATCATGGGAGCATTTTTCTCTTGCTCATCCTTTCCCTCTCCTGTCGAGCTGTTGCCAATATCGGCACTCGAAATAAAGCATGTGCACCTTGCCTCAATTAAGTTCAGTTACACACACTTAGACAAATAAATAATATATTATGTGCATAAATTATTGTTCCTAAAGGTGTATTCTTACTACTTGTCAATAGTGTTAAAAGTGCATGAAAATCCATTTACTGACCTAGTTCCCTGCTTTTCATAGTTGGCAATTCCATTTTCCCCGCCCCCTATCTCGCTTTTGCCGGTACTATGTTCCTTCTGTGTAAAGTGTTTGCTATCTAATAAGGATAAACAACAATATTTGCATGTTTTTAAGAGTTTCAGGAGCCAATATGATCTTAAAACAAAATAAAATAGTAACGTTATTTATCAGGGTACCCACCATTCCCTAACGTAATTATCTGTGACAAAAATTGGATTTTGATATACACATTTTCAGACAGACTTCACTGCATTACAGTTCACCATTATTTGTTATGAGTATAATGACATTCCTAAGTGAAGGGGTGTGTCAGTAGGTATAAGGTCCACGTGACACAGTAGGTATAAAGTCCACATGACGCACAGGGAAGGTGAGCCAAGATCAGCTCATGAGCCTGCATTTGGACAGGTTTGCTTTAGTGTGAGTAAAGCAAGCAGTGATTACAATGATTATTTAGATATAACATGATATATGTATTCTAAAAAGGTATGTTGCAAATTTCTGAGTATATGCTTAATGTGGGATGCAAGGGAGAGAGGAAAGGAGGCAGATTCATCTTGCACTTGGCAATATTAATAACAGACTTATGCTGGGTTGCAGGAAAGCACTTAGAGATTTCTTTAGAGCTAAAGTGTTCACTTGCCTCTGAAATGAGTTGCACGACCGATCTACAATGCTATTCAATAGAATCTCGGAACTATAAACAGCTAGAGAATGGCCACTATTATTGCTTTCATTGCATGGTTTCCTCTTAATGTTTTCAGGGTATGACATTCTCAGATACAAGTAAAGAAAAACGATTGCTGTATGCATTACTGTCGAATGTGTGTATAGAATTATAATTTAAAGCTGAGAAGTATTGTATTTCTATTCTGTTCACAATCTTGTCTGACAAAAGAGGTTATATTGGATCTGAGTTTATTTCGTTCAAGATTGTGTATGTCCAGAAAACCCTTTTTTGTCACAAAATATTTATCAGTATTTTTAACAGTGATGCGTTTCCAATTTTGACAAGCTACTGTTGTTGTTAGCTAATGCTGGATTTCTGACAATGAAATCATTAATCCTCTTGCTCTCCAATATTTTTCACTGATGGATGGGGCACTAGAAGTGGCCGGGCATATTTGAAGGTGGTCTCGATCCATTTCCTCTTGCTGACAAGCTACTGTGCGCAATGCGATAAAATGAAGAGCTTTCTTTCTACTCGTTTTAATGTTCAAGGTATGAAGGGTTTTAGCAAAATACAAAATCTTAACCTGCATTTCTACCAAGAATGACGAATTTTAGGTACAGTTCAATATCTTTCAGGAATATGACAGCATAGAATTTAAAGTTATATTTAGGTTCTCCAAACAAACATTCATGGATATCTTGTACGTCGTGAATTGCAGAGTGAAAAACTGACTGCAAGAAGTATGTAGGTACATACATGCTGCCACAAAATCAGTGGCTGATTACATGGAACCAACCATTTGTTGATAACCCTTTGTTATTACACAACAGGAGCCTTTCAGAATGTGATAGGAGATCATATTCATGTTTACAAATGAACAGTATTAAATAATAAGACATTGCAAATGAAGTTGCAATATATAAATATGCCTCGAGGTCAAGGAAATTATTTACGAACTGTCTCTGAGACAAGGGTTCTATGATTAGTAATTGCTCCAATGTTATTGGTGCTATAAACTACAGTTACATGAAAATTAAAAGGCCTGGGGAAATGTTCAGAAACAGGACAAGTTACTTTTCCACTAATTAATTACTGCTCTATTGAAGTCCAAGCAGTATGCATTCTGAGGACATAGCTCCATGTTGCCAACTTTCTTACTTCAATCTGTAACTGCATCCGTGACTTTATTTTATACTATTCTTACTTTCTGAAATTAATGCTGACAATATATTGTTTCTTTAATAGAAAAGTTTACTTCCATTCCTTTTGTTCTACATTTTCGCTTGCAGAAAATATGAAATAACTTAATCAACAAAATTAGAAGTGCAACCCTGAATGCGTGGCAATTGTTTGTTGCAGCAACATCATACGTATGATTAAGATAACTATGTAACCGACTACACTAGCTCTATCAACTAAATCTTATCTTCTTGAAGACGGAAGTGGCAAACAAATCGTCTGATGTCTGTTGCAACTCACTGAAGTTTAGAACCTTCACTACTTTACCCAGTCATTAACTAAAGAAGGGAGTAGCTACCTACATGGCAGTTTCCTTGCAACCCGGCATAAGAATCACAACTTATCTGAAAGAACCTAAGTCAGTCAAATAACTGTGGACCAAGAGTGTCCTGTTATGGTTATCCATAAACATTTACAATCATACTTCACTATTATTTTAGACCTAGCACTATTCTGGATCTGGAAGTCACAACAATTTATGAAAACAATCATTTTTCCTGCTAGTACACAAATAAAGACAATTTGAGACAATAAGAATCACAAAAGCACTTGATTTCAACAAATCCTCACAAATAATTTATTCAGCTTATTTATAACAAAAGTTTACTTTCTGTACACCCTTTCATACATTTTCAATGCGGTTTTGGTTTATGAAGTGAACCAAAACCTTTAAAAAATTAATAATACTTCAAAAAGCATACACAACTATAAAAGTGTTGCTTCAACTCATTTTAAAACTTGTTTTTTTATATGTAGTTCTCTGAAGACCTTGCAATATTTTAATTATTGCAATACTAAAATTATTAATTTTAATTAAACCTTTTTAAATGTTACTAAATATATTTTTTACAACTCACTGCTTCAAAACAAAGATCAATGTTTCCACTATTATCCACTTGTGCACTCATAGGAATGTGAACACTTGATTGGATTTAAACTTTCTCCTCAATGTAAGTACACAAACAAATAATTATACCCAAATTTTAGCACTTTTGAACATTGATATGGGAATTAAAAATACTTATGCAAATTTTCAAATGTCTTAAGTAACCTATTGGTACAAAAGTGAACTTAATAAGACCAAATATATCCACTATATTAAATGCTCTTGAAGTTTCAAAGCATTATGAACTCATGAATTTAAACTTTTGAAACAATTATTATTAATCCTAAAATATTAAAATTTGACTTGGGTTTGTTAAATTTCTTAAGATTACTGAAAATGTCTGCTAGTAACGCCAACAATGAAAATCCTGTTTGATTACATATCTGATATGTCCCTACCCACATACACATATTTAGATTCCTTATATATAAATATTTGAACTGACCAAACATTAAAAGAACCTTCGTGATGCATAATTGATGCAGAAAGTTTAAATCAATAAACACTATACCAATTTTATGTGAATTTCTAAGACAAAATCTGCTTACAGATATCCTAAGCCACAGGTTTAAATATAGAGTTTACTTGTTAATACAGTACACATCATTTGTTTTCAACCATGGAGTGATCTACGGTTTGAAATACTGTAATTACTTATGCGCCATGTGCATCTTTTTGGAAAATTGGGGGCACATCTTATTTAAATTTACTATGTTAGAAGCATTGTTTTTGACTCACAAAGTCCTACATGTGTATTTCCAGTACGCAAGCACAAAGTATTAGAGGGTTAGCAATAGCGTCAGTAACAGTCATTGTTCATCTTCAGATGGTTTCCCGCTTAAGTAGTAGTGCTGATTAGGCATCATTTGTTCTTTATGACCAGTCTTTGTCTTCACACACAGTGTACTTACAAAAATGAGTGCTGTAAGATTGTGTTCATTCACTGTTGTAGAAAAACTGCAAATTATCAAAGTAGAAGAAATAGCAAATCGTGCTGAGAGGAAGAAAATTCAATGTTTCAGAATCTTGTATATGGGATTGGAGGATACAGTCCAAGCATACATAAGTGAATAGACTTGGAACCTTCCTAAGTTCGAGATGACAGTTTGGTTACGCTGTCATCACAAAAATATGCCAGGTTCAAGCAATGAATATTTTGCGAGAGATTGGAATTGCACAGAACCTCAAAGCAAACATGGGCTGGATTCTACAATTTTTTGTAAGGCATGAATTTTCAATCTGCAGGCATACCACAACAGTGCAATGTATGCCAGAAGCCTATGAAGACAAACTACTGGCCTTTCAAAGGTGTTATATGTTTTTATAGACAGTATAAATATCTGCTTTCACAAATAGGAAATGCTGATCAAACTCTTATATTTTGAGATGCTGGTAATACCAAAGCACAAAGACAATATGTATGCTGTATATGTAGGCTATGCTTGCTGATGGCGAGAAACTTCCAGTTTGTAATATTTAAATGGAAAACCATTCCCAAGGAAGAGAATTTTCTTCCTGAGTCCTAGTGCGAGTCCAGGAAAAGGGCTGAGGAACAATGTGCTAGTCATTGACTGCCATTAAAACCAAATGGCAGCTATGTCCTGGAGCACTTCTATTATGTCAGAGAAGCATACTAGTATTGGGCAGATTTCATGGGCAAATGGAAGATGTGAAAAGAAAATTAGTTGCAGGAAATTCAAACCTTGTTGATTCCTGGTGACTTCACTGCTACAACCACTGGATGCTTGCATACACTGCCTATTTACACCTTATCTGAAAAGTATGTATACAACAGGGATCGGCGGGAGGGCACAGATAATATGTTGAAGTGGGGAGCAGCAGGCGTCCAGTGAAGAACAGAGCAATGACACAATCTGTGGCTATAGAGCGGTGCTGTGTTTAGGTGGCAAACCGATGAGGCATATCGGGAAGAATGTAAAACTGCAGAGTTGTTTACTATGGGAGCACATTATGATACGCATGGCACAGACTCGCTGTTTCAAAGCAAGTACACACATTATTGTAGATGTCAATAATATTATTAAAGTTTTAAAGAGTCATTTATCTATTTCTCACGGACAACAGCAGAAATGTCATCCACATATCTGGACCGAATTTTACAAATTAAAGGGAATGCTTTAGTAATTTGTATTTCAAAAAAGCTCATGAAAAGATTAGTAAGAAATGGCAAAAGTGGACTACCCATTGCCAAGCCGGAAGTTTGCTGAAAAAAATTACCATTAAAACTGAAAAAACTTTGATCCAAAGATTTGTAAGTTTCACAAAATCATCTACTAATTCTTCACGTAATTCTAGAGTTTGATTATTTTTTTTCTAAAAATCAAAAGCTTCTCTCTAGGAATGCTAGGAAACAATTGTTCGGGGATAGCAATTACTAAGATAAGTGAAGCTTTTAGTCTCTAAGTTTGTTTTTATTTAAGATATCTATATGAGGAGTATCGTTTCAAAATGCAAAAAGTCCACTCCCGATCGAAAATTAGTTTGAAGCGAATTTCAACACTTTAGCGTGCCCTGATTGGGCTTATATTCCTGTTTGCTTCAAAGCACATTTTAAACTCCTTAAAATCGAGAACGAAAATGTGGGTTCGGTGCAAAATGCGTTATGTCCAGTGCCTTGACCGGATCAAAGCGAAGTGTCCACTTTCTTACGCACATTGTCAAACTCGCGCGTAGGAATTCTCGCCTGTTTTGTCACAGCATCACAAAAACACGTTTCTCATTCTATCTCATTGTTTGACCAGATTGCACTGCCTACAAGCAGTTCGTGTAATTATATCTATGAACATGGAAGAAAGCTTAGTTGTAAGTGTTCTGTAGGTTCCTGAAGGAGGCAAAAGAGTATGAGAAAAAGGGAACAAGAAGAAAGGTAAATATTATTTAAACTTTATAAGAAGAATAATTATCGGTATTATTTAGCGAAAATAGTTTTACAGGAATGTATTCAGAACCACGTTGCGGTTAGTAAGATTCTTACATCATTTGTTGGTGTGTTACAGGTATTCTAACATGCTGGAGTTCAAGTCTCCATGTGCACACACAGAGGGTAGATTTAAATGCTGTACCAATCATTCCTGCCTCTCATCTCATCAGAGCAAGAAAATTAGTGTATAACTACAGGAACAAATCACAAGACAGGCTCCTGGCCTCAATGTCTGTATCATCTCGCAAAAGGCGCACATCAAGAAAATCAGAAAAGAGTAACGCAATCGTTATTAAATATCTAGTTAGAGTAAACAATGAAACTATCCAGCTTTGTTCTACGTAAGTTCTTTTTAGCACTGGCACAACAAGAGTAAACAACGTAGCTTCTCTAATAGCAGGTAAAACAATAATGGAAAAAAGTGGAGGTACCGAAAAGCCAAATCATATGCCCAAAAGAAGGAATCGGTAATTAGTTTCTTATCCAAGCTAAAAGCTAGAGACATCCAATATTCAAGACAAAAAAGCAAGCAACTCTCCTTCCTTCAGAGTTAAATGTGAACAAGTTATTCAACATGTACAGTGTCAGTGTGACTGAATCATTAAAAGTAAAGAAGTGGTTTTTCCACACTATTTTTTTTCTAATAAATTTAACTTGGGTTTTGGAGAACCAGCTGTAGATGTTTGCAGTTATTGCAGTAGGACATAACTGAGTTATTAACCGGTTGATAATGGAGGAAAGTTAACCTTCGAAACGCATCCCGGAAAAATATCTTGTAAGTGTTGTTCAGTGTTAATTAACTCACCTTTTAAATTAAAATAAATTTTCATCCTAATTGTTGGAGTTGTTTCCGAGACAAGACCTTTAATATCCTGGCTTGTTTGTTGAAATTGGACCCTTAACATAGACATTATGGCCAAAATAAGGTTTTGACTAATTGTGACTGTTACACGTAGACTAAGATAGCTAAGCCAACTTTCTTTAGGTTTTCTGAAAGCTCTTGACAAGACCTTTAATATACTGGCTCATTTGTTTCAATTGGCCCATTAACAGAGAAATTATGGCCAAAATAAGGTTTAGAGTAATTGTGACTGTTACGTGTAAAATCAGTTTTTTCAGGAATGACACCTACATAGGTAAACTTAATAAGCAAAACGCTGTCTGAATACAAAATTTGATTGAAATGTTTAGAGCTATTTCCAAGTTGCGTGGAATATATATATATATACAAATACAAGAATTGCTCATTTAAATATATAAGATACTAGTTTTTGTTATACTCACATAATGGTACTGCTAGTCAGTCTTTACTATCATATGCATGGAAATGTATTGTGTACTAAATGATCACATAAAAATGTAATTAATATTGAGATAATAATACTGTATAATACCAGTAAAGTAATGTGCATTGGCAAATATATATATATATGTGTGTGTGTGTGTGTGTGTGTGTGTGTGTGCAATGTCAATATCTCAAAGTTTAGCACTGTAGCTGTTAGAGGTGACAAGGAAAAGAAAGTTGAGAAGTAATGACTCGTTAGACAAGAGATGCAAGCAAGAAAGTCACATAGAACAGGTAAACAATAAAAAGATGTTAGAATGTTGCAAAAATGATTGGTCATTCAAACTATTAAGATTTTAAACATTTCTTTGAAGCCAAGCGAGGATAGTTAACTGCAAATACTGCATCATTAGGAGAACCAATAGGGTTAATGTTTGTATATATTTAAACTTCAGAAAGTGAGGACAGCAGTAACTGCAACATGTAACCATTTCAGTTCACAGTGGACGGCAGTACAAGTAAAATGTAACATGGTTACACAAAATCAGCACCTTCTTCACACTAATTTACAAAATGTAATATATACTTCAAAGCTGCCATATAAGAAACAATGAGACAAAGCAGCAGTCCCACATACATTACCTTACACTGCCATATTTATTGTGCAAGACACAGTTATATTAACATCATGACCAAAATGTGAATAATACAGAGTGACTTCTTGGTGTTATCCGTTCAAGTAGACCCGAATAGCAGATTGTACACAATGTCATACTGGCATTTTGCCATGGTAGCTCTGTGGTTAGAGAAACAGGATGGAGACTGGAAGATCCTTGGTTCAAATCCCAGCTATGGGCTTAAATATTTCAACCTGATTTTTCCATGCTTATCCTAAACGTAGCAAGTGTGAAAGAATAATTAATTTCTGTTTATACTATATGCCATAATGAATAAATATCTGATAGTTAAAATGTCAACTTTCTATCATACTTTTCCAGAGGAAAGAATGCAGGGGAAAAATAGAGTGAAGGAGTATGTGTCATGGAAAAGAAGAATTGTACTGGGAAAGAGAAGAAATGAGGTGCTTGGGGTGTACTAGCAGGGGAGGAGGAAAGGAAGGGGGGACCAAGGGGGAACAGATGTGAACCTAAGTGTTACAGTTATTGCTACAATGCTAGAACACAAGTCATTTAAATAGCTAGTAATAGTAACAAGGAAAAATAAAAAATGCTGACGGTTAGAAGATTCAAGTAGGAAAGGAGTAGAGGTAGGAAAATGTCAATAACAGAAGGAAAAAATTATGCTGTTGTTAAATGTCAAAGAATTGTAAGGAATAACAGCAAAGGGCAGTCCAAATGAAAAGAATGGCCAGGGATAGCCCATATTTATGTACATCTTAGTGCTCAAGAAATTGATTCCCTCATTCACACTTTTTCTCTTAACACAGCATTAAATCGACATCTATGCAATTCTGTTGTGTAATGAATGCATTAGGAGAAGGGTCTCCAGATTTGTTGAATTCAACATGGGGATGATTGTTCTTAACAAAATGTTGTTCTGTTAGGAAGTTAACACAATGTGGAATAACACACAATCATTGAGAGGTGAATCAGAACTGAAAAATTCAATGCCACAGCTGGGGTTCAAATCCCAGCTGTGACATTGAATTTTTCAGTTCTGATTCACCTCTCACACATTGCCCTGTGTTGGTGTTTAAAAACACCAACATAAGTTTGTTGGCATAAATAAATAATAATTACATAATAATTGGTTAGCAGCTTTAAAACATTATTACAGAATATAGCTGAGTAAGTATCCTAAAAGTAATAAAAATGGTGACAAACCAACATATCGAATGTTTTTAATCAACTACTTCAGGAAAATTGGTCGTAAATATGATTATTAAACTAACTGCAAATTATAAGTGTGTTTTCAATTACACATAAAGAACTGAAGAAATCAGGAACATTGCAAACACCAAAGAAGAAAGAAACAGACGTAAACCACAATTAGAAAAAGCAGGCGACTTGACCAAATAAGCTATTTGTAGTAAAGTGCAAGTTATTTTTTAATAATGAACTGCCATCAGACAAAGTCTTAAACTCTGTCAATAATGATACTGCATAGCCATTTTTAAAGCAATCCATCTTTCATAATTACTAGAAATTTGATTTAGGTCTGTGAAATAAAGTGAAAGTAATATCAATGGAGAGAATATATCTTACTGTTGCACTATAAACATTAGACATGAGTCCATGTGGCATTTGTTTATTACAGCTAATATAAATATGATGCTAATGTAGAAGTTTAAAAAATGTTTTGTTTACATCAAGTCCGGTTTTAGGCCTAACTTGATCATAGAAGCACATGCTCTTATTTAATTTGGAGTATAGTACAGGAGGATAGGATATATGCAGATCAAAGTGGTATCTTAGATCCAAGGTTATGCAGTTGGTGAAATCCTTAGCAAAACCTATGAATAATGTAGATAAAGCTTTTAAACAGAATATGTAAAATATCTTACAATCTTTACAAGCAAACTCTACATTTAAAACTAGAGACTGTTCATCTATTACTTAAAGAACTGGTGTTTTCTTGAAGTTTATAGTCTTGAGTTTTAAATGTTTATATCTGAAGCAACAAACAATTGATAGCACATGCTTTGAAATTCAGAACTGGCCTTTGAAAACAAAAACACTGCTACAACTGTAAGCCTGTTTCAGTTCGGACAACAGTGCACCATTATTTATTGCACTATATAAACAGCATTTATTCTGTAAATAAATTAGTTAATATAAAATTAAGGGAATGAATGCTCCCATTCATCACTGTACAACCACTTGTTGCTGCACTGAATGCACTTTCGAGATCTGCTGCCATCAGCTGTATAAACAGCTATGAACAGCTCCTTTTGCCATCACCATCTTCCTTTAAACAAAATGAAAAAGAAGCATTCAAACACACATAAAATGAACAATCATTTAACAACTAATAATATAAATAAACACTTCCAGTTGATTTTTAGTGCCACTGAATTGAAATTAACACTTAAGGCTTCATTAACTTTTACTTATGTAGTACATTTCACAGACTTCTGCACCATCAGCTACCTTCGACTGCCAGAACGATTCCAAGTGTTCCCTCTGGAGTCTTAGGCTCTCCTACTGGGTTTCTGATGAACCTATGTAGTAGGTTGTCTTAGGTGGGGACTTCTAAATTCATTAGCACTGAGGCAGGAATTATACATTAAAGTGCCTCATGGAAAAGATTAATACTCTTTTTATATAAACTGGATTATTTAGCAAAGATATATATAAACATCTTTTATAATGTTTAAATTATCATGATTATATTTTACAATTAAAGTCCTGAAGGTTATCAAGATTGATAGGAGACATATTCAGGGTCAATCATGACAACATGATCGACCAAACATAAATCGGCAAAATAGTCATCGGTTATCGTAACTACGTGGTAACTAAGTAAAATAAATAGTTACCCCCATAGGGCAAATTGAATTTTGATTAAGGTCAGGCGCTTCGTTGGATATGGTTGCACGATCATATCATCAGAGAAGAGAATCCGTTGGTATTCTGATATTTGGTAAAGTAATCGGAATACATCGTGTAGTAGTAGTAGTAGTAGTAGTAGTAGTAGTAGTAGTAGTAGTAGTAGTAGTAGTAGTAGTAGTAGTAGTAGTAGTAGTAGTAGTAGTAGTAAAAGAATTAAAATGAAGATATATACTTTGTGAATAATTACAAGCAAAAAGAAGTGAGAAAATAATTTGTATAGAAAATGCAAAGTTGCCAAACTGATAACGCTAGCCACGCGAATGTTATATGTTAAAAAGAAGATAAAATATGTTAAAGTGTCTAAACAAATGATAAAAAATTTGGCTTTACACAAAAAAAAGTGATTGTGATTAAAAGTAATAACATCACGCCAGAATTTGTCCGCTTGCACTAATAACGCACTGTAGATAAAACTCAGCACTACAGCACTGACACATGTTTTCAAGAATATCTTCTCTGAAGGTGAAATTAGGCACTAGGATGCTAAATTTTACAATTCCTTGCGAATCTATTGGAATGTCTTGGTTAGGTCTCTTGGGGATTATAACCCCAGAACATGCTTGAGGCATCACCGACTCCCCCGCTTGACATACAGGCATATCTGGTAACACTGGAGCTACCCCACCAGCAGCAGAAGCTGATCCTACCACAATTCTAACAAGACCTACTTGGACTTCAAAATTTGAAGTCAACCTACATTATTTGAATTCAATATTACACCAGCAGGGCATGACTGTTGCACCCTGATCTACAGCTGTTGAGGAGCAAAATTTGCTACCTTCTTTCACTACTCCACGCCTCAATTTCACCTGCCACCGTGCAAACCCCACATCCCGTCATTACAGTGGTTAAGCCCTAACAAGGACAGGTACATGAATAATGTTGTTAGCTAATGCTGGATTTCTGACAATGAAGTCATTAATCCTCCTGCTCTCCAATATTTTTCACTGGGGCACTAGAAGTGGCCGGGCATATTTGAAGGTGGTCTTGGTCCATTTCCTCTTGCAGATCACATAGAGGACAGAGTGGTGAAGAATATATCCCAATTCTGTTTAAATGTTTTGCCAATCATGTCCTGTAATCAACCTGAAGGTTGCAACTGCTGTTTTTTGAGGATACTCAGGAATTACTGTTTGAATGTTTGGTAGTTGTTGTTTTCTAGTGCCTTGCATCTGGCAATGAAGCCATTAGCATTCGTGCTTTCTAATACTTTTGAACTGTAAGTTTCTTCTGATCTTAATGCTTCACAGGTCTTCAAGTGGTCTTCGTTCATTTCTGGCATTCATGTAACTGTTTTCTTAACGGGCACCAGTTTTACAATGTGGCAGTTACATCACCCGACTTAAACCCCCATTTTGCAAGGGGGACCACACCTATCGTTGGTCAACGGGTCCATCGGACCTAGCCGGGAGGACTAAATAGTGGTATTTAGATCCACCGACCTTCCCCTCATGTGCCTCTGAGGGACGCTGTTGTGCTGTGATAGGCCAGCACATATGTAAATGGCATTTCCTCCATTTTAGATGGAACAGTTATACCGCTGTGATTCGGTCCCCAGAGCCTCATCTGTTAAAAGCAGGAGGATGGGAATTGGGTAGGAGAGGCTATAGGAGGTGCATCACTACCCCTTACACCCCTATTGCCAATTGTTAAGGTCAGCAAAAGCCGCCTACGATAACAAAAGGGCATTGCAAATGCATCAGAGATGTCATCCTTCTCTAAGATGCTAAGCCTCACACCGCCAATTTGACAAGGGTCACATTGGAGGAAATGCACTGGAAAATCCTTGACCACCCTTCCGAACAGTCCAGACTTGTCCCCCCCCGGACGTCTGGACACAGTTATTCCAGAAGACCATGGCAAATCAGCCCGGAAGTTTCTTCTAGATTTATCCACTCCAGCCATGAAGGCCTACACTTACTCAATCCCACCATCATTCCCGTAGGCAGCATATATCTCAAGAGTACATGTATTACCTCAGATGTAACAGAGAGACGTTTTAGGAAAATTCAAGGGTAAATTCCCAGTTTTCACTATGCAACTTTAAATACCAGGTGATTTCCCAGATTTTCCGGGTGCTAGACAACCTGAAAATAACAATCTTACGCAAAATGAAGATACTCATTTCCACATACTAAGAATAAAAACCCTAAGAACTACTGAACATAAGAAAAACCTGTTTGCTAAACAAATGAAATATTGTGGGGCTATGTTATTTAATAAAGTGCCAGCAAATTTAAAAACAGTCCATGCATTGTACACAAAGAGAAGATCTATGATTTAAAGCTTTCCTGGCGACGAACATATTCAAGATGTTCTCGGGCTTCCAGCCAGGTGCAGTGACACAGAGCGATCTTTTATCCCATCTTTTATTCTTTGATTTTTCATAGTAATATTTTGCAATAATTTTTTTGGATTCAGAGTTGACTAATCTTTTAGCTGCATAAATTGGTAGATTAGCTATTGATTTCTGCACATTGCCGGTACCCTTTTTTGCAAGAAAATCAGCTTTCTCATTACCACTCAGTCCACAGTGAGCTGGTATCCATTGGAAGACTAGGTGTTTTTGAAGTGCTGTTAGATGGGTAATAATTAATTAATTAATTAATTATGGTGTTTGGACGTGCAAGCACGCCCGGGCTGCTTAGGGAGTGTCCCCTCTTCAGCCTAGCTTTGTTTTTTTGTCTTTTGGTGGGGCAGAGATCAATCAATTTGGGTGGTACATTTTCTTTTTCTGTTGAGGCTTCTTTTTTGTTTTCAAAATTTAGTTTTATTTTTAGTAGTTTTTTTCTTAGTGAAAAGATTTGGTAGTTTGATTTTGTTGTATTAACAGTCATTAAATTTTCTTTGGTCCACCTCTGTAAGTTGGTTAAGGATTGTTGCATGGTTTTTTCTAGTTCTGTACTTTTGCTTTTTGGTTTGAAGTCCACATTACTAAGTCATCAAGAAACAGTGCACACTTCACACCTGATTCTTGTATTTGTTGTGGCAGATCATTAATAAATATATTAACCTCTTGAGCGATGGCCATTTAAACGTCCGCGAGCCGAGAACTGCTAGCATTTAAATTGTTAAATGCGCTTCGTATATACACAGTATTTTGTGTAAATATTAAGTTATTTTAATGAAACAAAAACTGGTATAAAACTCGTTATTTGCAGTATAAATGTACGTCATCAGCAAAGTTGAGTTGTATCTACAAAACGTTGAAATGGCACAGTAAAGAAACACCTATTGTATGTGTGGCTTATGCGTCAGCATACTGTGTAATAAAGCATTATTGCATGCGTGGTCTCTTGAGTCATCAGAATAGATCAACATTACAACTTTTGCTTACGCGAGTTTCGTAACTGAGTGGAGTCCGTGTCTTTCTTTGTTGAAATACATACTTATACTTTCCTGCTTGTAGCTGAAGGGAGAAGTGGTATAAAAAGGTGTTTTTGCACCAACTGGATATAACCATATACAATTGTTTGGGGATTTGGACAGCTCTCTAAACCCACACAGGACAATGACCGACCTTGACTACCGACTATAAATAACTCGCAGCCTAATTGAACAATACCACGTTGGGGGTTGAAAATCCAAAACCCCTGCACCCCTCAGACTTCAAGGAAAACATTATCCTAAAAGGATACCACCAACAGCAAAGAAGTCCCGCCCATTTCGAAAGTGTTTCGTGTGCCGCAAGAAGGGAATTTGCGAATGTGGAGATGTACATACCCTTGTGTGTTTATCCCTGTTTTGAGGTAAATCACTGCAGAACGAACATATTAAGGTAAGCCAATAAAGTATATAGACCTTACTAAAATGTTTCATAAAGGGAAAATTATAATAAGTTGAGTTGGATAAGGGATAAATAAGGGTTAAATGCTTAAACGCACAGGACGCCCATATCGCTCATCCGCCATTTTAAATGGACGTGATTTCACGTCGATATCCCTCAAGAGGTTAAAAAGTGTTGTGCTGAGCACTGCACCTTGTGGCAAGCCATGGTGTACTTGTTTGTATTTAGATATAAGTGTTTCTTCCATATCTGGTAGCAATAAAGTGTTGTGTTAGGAAATGACATAGCCATGAAAACATTAGACCTTGTATCCCTATTTTTTTTTTACTTTCTTTAGTAGTTTTGTTCTGCATATAGAATCATATGCACTTTGGAAATCAATAAAAACTGATAAATTATCTTCTTTTCTATTGAAGGAGTCTTTGATTTCTTGACTGAGAAGTAAGACTTGTTCATTTGTAGAGTGGAACTCTCTGAATCCAGCTTGACATGGGGATATTAAATTTTGTGATTCTAGAAACCAATTTAACCTGTTTGACACCATTCTTTCCATCACTTTTGCTATTATGCTAGTAAGCGCTATTGGTCTATAATTTTTTATTTCTGATGCTGTTTTGTCTTTCTTCAAGGGTGGGACAATTATTGCTTTTCGCCATTCAGTAGGTAAAGTGGTTTTCCAGGATAGATTGTAGATTGTAGAATGAAGTATCTTCTCGGCTGTTATGCTGTGGTCTGCTGGAGATCTGTCTTCCAGAAGTTTCGTTTACAACTACGGTAAACATCCTCAGTGGTGTTGTCGAAGTCTCCTCGTAGAAGGTATCACTGTGACTGATGCGTCGACTGTCTGTGGCGCTCCATTTATACCATGCGCAAAGTGCACTGATTGGCCCGGGGCGCAGAGGTGTGGTGGCTGGTGGAGGGGGTTCTATCTCTCTTATGCTGCTGGTCTCTTCTGATTGGCTTAACTTGCTTTCCTGCTTCTTATAATGTTCTTTATTTTCTATGATGCCAGTTGCTGTTTAATCTTAAGGCCTCTTCCTTCTTATTAAGGTTGTTAGGGTGCTTGTAAATTTCAATAGCCTCTCGCTGTAGTCGGGCATGGTAATGTATGGTAGATGCAAGGATGCGCGTATCCTGGATACTTAATACTGTGTTCACCGACTGCATTAATGGCATGTTCAGCGACCGCAGACTTATCAGTTTGGCCCAGGAGGCAGCTTCTTTTGTGTTCCGTGAGTCTGGTCATAACACTGCGCTGAGTAGTTCCAATGTAAACTGAGCCACAACCACAAGGAATACTGTATACTCCAGCCGATGACAAAGCTTCTCAGGGATCCTTGGGTAATCGTAGTAAACTGCTTAACTGTCTGGTGGGTTTAAAGATCGTCTTGACATTATGCTGCTGTAACATGCGATCAATTCGGTCGGTGACATTTTTCAAGCATGGTAGGAACACAATGCCCTTACTTTTGGGCTGATCTGGATTCCGGATGACAGGTTGAGTCTTACGAGGCCGGCAAGCTCTTCTTACTTCTTGGATTGAATAACCATTGGAAAGTAATGCTTGTTTTAAGTGGTCAAGCTAGATGGTGTCGCTATGGGCAGTCCCTTCAGTCCTGTGGTTGCTAATTTTTACATGGAATATTTTGAAACCTTAGTCCTAGAAACGGCCGCACAAAAACCATTGGTCTGGTTCCGATATGTAGACGACACTTTCGTCATATGGCCCCACGGAGAGAACGCCCTTCAGGACTTCCTTCAACATCTGAACAGCATCAATCAACGCATTCAGTTCACGATGGAAAAAGAAAAGGATGGACAACTAGCATTTCTGAATGCCTTGGTTAGCAAGAAGGCTGAAGGGACACTTGGACACACAGTCTACCGCAAGCCTACCCATACTGACCGATACTTAAACAAACATTCCAATCATCATCCCAGACAGAAGCGTGCAATGATCAAGACGCTTGCAACCCGTACTTCCCACATCTGTGAGCCGCACTTCTTAAAACAAGAACTTGACCACTTAGAACAAGCATTTCTTTCCAATGGCTATTCAATCCAAGAAGTAAGAAGAGCTCGCCAGCCTCTTAAGACTCAACCTGTCATCCGGAATCCAGATCAGCCCAAAAGTAAGGGCATTGTGTTTTTACCATACTTGAAAAATGTCACCGACTGAATTGATCGCATATTACAGCGGCATAACGTCAAGACGATCTTTAAACCCAACAGACAGCTAAGCAGTTTACTACGATCACCCAAGGATCCCCGAGAAGCTTTGTCATCGGCTGGAGTATACAGTATTCCTTGTGGTTGTGGCTCAGTTTACATTGGAACTACTCAGCGCAGTGTTAAGACCAGACTCACGGAACACAAAAGAAGCTGCCTCCTGGGCCAAACTGATAAGTCTGCGGTTGCTGAACATGCCATTAATGCAGTCGGTGAACACAGTATTAAGTATCCAGGATATATATATCCAGGATACGTGCATCCTTGCATCTACCATACATTACCATGCTCGACTACAGCGAGAGGCTATTGAAATTTACAAGCACCCTAACAACTTTAATAAGAAGGAAGAGGCCTTAAGGTTAAACAGCACTGGCATCCAGTCATAGAAAATAAAGAACATCATAAGAAGCAGGAAAGCAAGGTAAGCCAATCAGAAGAGACCAGCAGCATAAGAGAGATAGAACCCCCTCCACCAGCCACCATGCCTCTGCGCACCCCGGGCCAATCAGCGCACATTGCGCATGGTATAAATGGAGCACCACAGACAGTCGACGCATCAGTCGCAGTGATACCTTCTATGAGGAGACTTCGACAATGCCACTGAGGATGTTTACCGCAGTTGTAAACGAAACGTCTGGAAGACAGATCTCCAGCAGACCACGGCATAACAGCCCGGAAGATACTTCATTCTACAATTTAGACGCCAGCCGTGAAAGCCTACGTAGCTTTATAGATTGTAGAGTTTCAGTAGTTGTTTTGCTGTTTTTCCAAGGTTTTTTATGAACTCTGGATGTATGTGATCTGGTCCAGGAGACTTTTTGTGTTTTAGATTATTTATTGCAATGTTCAGTTCTTGCATATTAAAATTTTGAAAAAAGATATTGCAGTGAGTGTTAGGATCACATTCTCTTTCTTGTTTCAAATCTTTCTTAAATTCTTTACGTTCCTTTTTATTATTTCTTGTTACTTTATGTGAATTAGCATAATATTTATTGAATGTTTTGGCTATTACTGCAACATTTACTAATATTTTATTGTAATGTATGATAGGTGTGCTGTTAATTTCTTTCCTATCCTTGAAATTTTTATAAACTTTTGAGTTTCGTTACCATCTGTCCTATAATCCATTTTTTCTAAGAAATTATTAAAGTGATTGCTTTTAGCAGTATTAATTTCTTTCTTTAGTGAGGCACATTTCTTCCACCATATTTGTGTATCTGATATGTTTTTTGTTTGTTCAGCTGTATTTCTAGCTATATCCCTTTGCTTTTTCAGTTTTTCTAACTGGGGGTTCCAAAAGGGTTTGAAATTTTTAATTCTTCCACCAGGAATATGTTTTTTTGGGGTTTCTAGGATGACTACAGAATTCTTTGTTCATATGATCTGGTAGGTCATGCAGCTGTGAGTTTGTTTGTTCTTTAATTTATGTTCTAATTCAGTTTTATATTTGTTCCAATCTGCTTTTTTGAAGTTCCAATACAGATTCGTAAGACCTTGACTGTTATTTGTGTTCTCTAGTTTTATATCAGCAATTACTGCTCTGTGACCAGAACTTGGATCTTCTATAACTTGTTTTTTAATTTTTGAAACAATATCTGTTGTAGCTAACAAGAGGTCTGGGTTACTGCCTGCTCCAGAATAAGGTTGTGGGATCTTCTTTACTATAAATCAGTTCAAAAGTTGTGGTATTCAAAAATTCTTCCACTATCTTCCCTGTAGAATACACTTTTTCATAACCCCATCTTTTGGAATGGGCATTGAAATCCCCAATTACGATTGTTTTATTTAATTGGTCAATAAGTGAGAGATCTGCTTCATTCCTGGGAGGATTGTAAATACTGTATAAATGTAGATGTGTTTTGTTATCCCAAAAATTTAGCTTTATCAATTCACTTTTATTGTATTATGCATTTCTTTAACAATTTCAAAGGAGGATTTATATTTTTGGGTAGTAAGTGTAGTAAAAATCCAGTAAAATTGAAGAACACTTTCATAAACTTTTGTATTTGAGCACTCGTCACAAGTAATATTTAACATGTTGCATTTATATAATGATGAAGTAAGCTGAAATGGATGAGAAAAATGGAGTTCAGTCCACAAAAAGATAAGATTCTGTAATTCCTTAGTGCCATTAACTCAGTTGTGATGTTAATTTTTTCTTTTTCGGAATTCTCTTTTTGTTTTTCTTTTTAGTTTTATCCCCTTTTCTTTCTTTGATAGTTGTAACAATTTCTCAAACATTCTCACCTTTTTTTAATTATTTATTCACCCTTACACTGCTTAAAAGAAGTTCAGTTTCATCAATTTTGGATTTAATGATTTGAGTACAAAATCTTGCACACCTTGGGTTGAGCTGGGCCCACGGCTCAGGGTAGCCCTTCAGTATAATCTCCTTTTACATACACATTTCTCATGCTCAGAGGTGTCACCACACCCTGCCCTCACACATTACGCCACCAGTCTCCACCTCACATTACGCCACCAGTCTACACCTCACACATTACGCCACCAGTCACCACCTCACACATTACGCCACCACACCCCAACTCACACATTACGCCACCAGTCTACTCACACATTACGCCACCAGTCTACACCTCACACATTACGCCACCAGTCACCACCTCACACATTACGCCACCAGTCTACTCACACATTACGCCACCAGTCTACACCTCACACATTACGCCACCAGTCTACACCTCACACATTACGCCACCAGTCACCACCTCACACATTACGCCACCACACCCCAACTCCCACATTACGCCACCACACCCCAACTCACACATTACGCCACCAGTCACCACCTCACACATTACGCCACCACTCACCACCTCACACATTACGCCACCAGTCACCACCTCACACATTACGCCACCAGTCACCACCTCACACATTACGCCACCAGTCTCCACCTCACACATTACGCCACCAGTCTCCACCTCACACTACGCCACCAGTCTCCACCTCACACATTACGTCACCAGTCACCACCTCCCACATTACGCCACCAGTCTCCACCCCCCACATTACGCCACAAGTCTCCACCTCACACATTACGCCACCAGTCTCCACCTCACACATTACGCCACCAGTCTCACACATTAAGCCACCAGTCTCACACATTAAGCCACCAGTCTCCACCTCACACATTACACCACCAGTCTCCACCTCACACATTACGCCACCAGTCTCCACCTCACACATTACGCCACCAGTCACCACCTCACACATTACGCCAACAGTCTCCACCTCACACATTACGCCACCAGTCTCCACCTCACACATTACGCCACCATTCTCCACCTCACACATTACGCCACCAGTCTCCACCTCACATATTACGCCACCAGTCACCACCTCACACATTACGCCACCAGTCTCCACCTCACACATTACGCCACCAGTCTCACACATTACGCCACCAGTCTCCACCTCACACATTACGCCACCAGTCTCCACCTCACACATTACGCCACCAGTCTCCACCTCACACATTACGCCACCAGTCTCCACCTCACACATTACACCACCATTCTCCACCTCACACATTACGCCACCAGTCTCCACCTCACACATTACGCCACCAGTCACCACCTCACACATTACGCCACCAGTCTCCACCTCACACATTACGCCACCAGTCTCACACATTACGCCACCAGTCTCCACCTCACACATTACGCCACCAGTCTCCACCTCACACATTACGCCACCAGTCTCCACCTCACACATTACGCCACCAGTCTCCACCTCACACATTACGCCACCAGTCTCCACCTCACACATTACGCCACCAGTCTCCACATCACACATTATGCCACCAGTCTCCACATCACACATTACGCCACCAGTCTCCACCTCACACATTACGCCACCAGTCACCACCTCACACATTACGCCACCAGTCACCACCTCACACATTACGCCACCAGTCACCACCTCACACATTACGCCACCAGTCTCCACCTCACACATTACGCCACCAGTCTCCACCTCACACATTACGCCACCAGTCACCACCTCACACATTACGCCACCAGTCTCCACCTCACACATTACGCCACCAGTCTCCACCTCACACATTACGCCACCAGTCATCACCTCACACATTACGCCACCAGTCTCCACCTCACACATTACGCCACCAGTCTCCACCTCACACATTACGCCACCAGTCTCCACCTCACACATTACGCCACCAGTCACCACCTCACACATTACGCCACCAGTCTCCACCTCACACATTACGCCACCAGTCACCACCTCACACATTACGCCACCAGTCACCACCTCACACATTACGCCACCAGTCACCACCTCACACATTACGCCACCAGTCTCCACCTCTCACATTACGCCACCAGTCACCACCTCACACATTACGCCACCAGTCTCCACCTCACACATTACGCCACCAGTCACCTCACACATTACGCCACCAGTCACCACCTCACACATTACGCCACCAGTCTCCACCTCACACATTACGCCACCAGTCACCACCTCAAACATTACGCCACCAGTCTCCACCTCACACATTACGCCACCAGTCTCCACCTCACACATTACGCCACCAGTCTCCACCTCACACATTATGCCACCAGTCACCACCTCACACATTACGCCACCAGTCTCCACATCACACATTACGCCACCAGTCTCACACATCAAGCCACCAGTCTCCACCTCACACATTACGCCACCAGTCTCCACCTCACACATTACGCCACCAGTCTCCACCTCACACATTACGCCACCAGTCTCCACTTCACACATTACGCCACCAGTCACCACCTCACACATTATGCCAACAGTCTCCACCTCACACATTACGCCACCAGTCTCCACCTCACATTACGCCATCACACTTCACCTCACATGCTGCCACACCCCACCTCACACATGCCACTGCACCTCATATTCCATCAGACACCCCACCTCACATGTCATCACACTGCACCTCTCTTGTTACGCCTCCACCCACCCTACCTCAAATTATGCCACCACATCACACATGCCACCACACAAGCCACCAAACACCCCATCACACATACCACCACATACCCCACCTCATCACACAGCACCACACCCCAACACTCACATGCCACCACACTCCATGCATCACTCCAAAATTATTCCACCACACACCCCTCCTCGCAGAGTACACCACCATACACCCACATCACAACACCCCACTATTCTCATCACCTCACACCATGCCACCACACCCCACCATTAAAACCATGCCACCACATCCAACCACACTCCACACCCCATCTCACACACACCCCCACTGTACACACCTCATCACACACCACAACACCACACACCTCACCTTACGCACGACACCACAAACCTCACACACCATACCACCATTCTACCATGTCCAACCACACTCCACACACACACACGCCATGCCACTGCAGTGTACCCCGTGCCAGACCTCCCAGCAGAGGAAAAATCCCCATGCTGGTACCGGGGATCGAACCTGGGTCCCCTGTGCCAGAGGCAAGTGCGCTACGGAGGCAGTCATGTTATGTATTACCCAAGTAAAAGTTAGGGAAGCTCTTAGCATCAATCCCAACTCCGTGTGGCTCAAAATGATATTTTTGCCTCACTGTGTATGACTTAAATCATTTTATTTATCATACCTTCTAGTTAAGTTACCTGCAGTACTCAATAAGTGTACTTGAGCTTGCGAGGAGTCATGAATGCTCGTACTACTTCATCTGTTACTTTAGCTCTTCGTTCTTGATGTGCAGCCACCAGAGGTTGCAGAACATCAATTAATTTCTTCTTTAACTCGCCTGTCAGCAGTTCACCACTTGTATAGCTCTAGAAAAGAAATATTTCTTATCAATACTTGCTTATGACTGAAGTACAGGGATTTGATCCTAAGAGAGGATTAAAGAATAACATAAAACAGTGCAACAATAAACTTATGGTCTCATCTATCCCTTGCTAAATTCAAATATTAGTGGGAGAAACACTGAGGCCTCACATACACCCAGCAAAATGCATACAATCATTTTAGAGTTGAGGAAAAACAGGCAGAAGTGCCAGATATGGCCTGCATCACGCAACAAAATGTAAATTCAAAGCGATATGTCGATGTTTCACATGTGCCTGTTTTCCTCTAAATGTTTCTGGACAACCACCATCATGAATCACTGACATCCCAAGAAGACATACAGAGGACAACAACCTTTTTCTCATGCTGTGCATTCATACATGGCTGTCTTGAAAGTATGAATAATTCAAAATTGACAAAAATAGACATACATCCTTTTGCTTCTCAGGATACTTGGATGTAAAGGTTAGAGGCTGCTCACATGACATTTTATTATCACGCTTTCTTGTCTGTTTGTTCAGAATAAATTTTGCTACCAATTTTAAACTAACCTCCTAATGATTTAGAGACTTGAAACTTTCAATATAGCTCAGAACTGTACGATATATAATGCAATATTAAATCACTTTCAAAATAATTCTCTCATCTCAAGCTACTCTTTACACGGAAAAAAATAACTTTTGCATAACAGGTAAACCGTTGTTTTCTAGTACCTTGCATCTGGCAATGAAGCCATTAGCATTCGTGCTTTCCAATACTTTTGAACTGTAGTTTCTTCTGATCTTAATGCTTCACAGGTCTTCAAGTGGTCTTCGTTCATTTTTGCTGGATCGTTACACAGGACACATATTGGTGAGGCTGAGATATCTAACAGGTAAACCGTAAGAGATAGACAAAATCTTACTACAGAAAAAATGTAATCTTGTTAAAGCACCAGGTGATGTGAAGTAGTTTTTGTGTGGAGATAATTTTCAAGATATTTCCGTGTGTCTGTTTGGTACAAGTTATGCAATCCATTTCAAACCAACTTCTCAATGAGCTAGAGACTTTAAACATAGCTCAGAACTGGATGACAATGTAATACAAACTAGCTTTCAAGAAAATCCAAAACTACTGTACACTTGGAAAATTTTAAAGAGAATGAATCTCAGTTGAAATGGGCTAACTGGATTAAACTTCTTCCCCTTATCCTCAGAAGACAAATATTGGATAGCTATGGATTGCATTTCGATTGATCTGGTAAGATGTACTCAATGAAAGAATGTGAAATAATGAGGAGGAAGGAGTATTGAATGGCCATATTAAAGAAAAAATTAGTCATTAATCCTCTTGCTCTCCAATATTTTTCACTGATGGATGGGGCACTAGTAGTGGCCGGGCATATTTGAAGGTGGTCTCGATCCATTTCCTCTTGCAGATCACATAGAGGACAGAGTGGTGAAGAATATATCCCAATTCTGTTTAAATGTTTTGCCAGACAATCATGTCCTGTAATCAACCTGAAGGTTGCAACTGCCATTTTTCAAGGATACTCAGGAATTGCTGTTTGAATGTTTGGTAGTTCCCATCTTTTATTTTTTGATTTTTCATAGTAATATTTTGCAATAATTTTTTTTGAATTCAGAGTTGACTAATCTTTTAGCTGCATAAAATGGGGTCTCCATCTAGGGGATATGTGAATAGCGACCACAAGGTACCCAAGCTGAGCAGAACATTACTTCCACTTACTGGTATTTTGCTCCTCAATGTAGCTTTTCTATCTGACCTTTCCTTGGTCATCTCTTGTTCTCTTCCGACCCCGATGCTATTAGGGTTCCTGAGGGCTAGGGAGTCTTTATTTTTCCAGCCTCTCAATTTCTCTGATTTCTTTATAAAACCTTAACCCCTAACATGCTGACCTGTAATGGCATGTAATACATCTGATTGGTAATCAGAGGATATGGTCTGTGAATTTACTTTGATAATTCTCCCGGTCAGGTTGGTGAGACCCGTAAACCAACGACAGGTGTGGTCCTTCAGACATTCTGTGGGGGTTGTGAGAGAGCGATGTAACCGCCAAAACATAAAAATATGGTGCTCTCTAAAAAGTGGTTACTATTACTGCTAAGTCTCTTCAATATTTGGGTTCGATGTGGAGCGTTATATTTTATACATGGAATGAGCTAACAGGATGAACTGCAGCTGAGCAGTGAGCAATACATATAGTTACTAGCCCTTCTCACTCTGTGCTTTGACTAGCAGCAGTAGCAACATTTGAAACATCTCAACAGAATAATCGTATAGGATTATTAGTAAAGAAATGCTGTGATAATTGAATTATCCTCAGCATTCAACATTGGTGACAATGTGTCCAAATGCCCTGAAGATACAAATGACTACATTAAATCTGCCACAATAGCATCACCCATTTCCAAGATATTTATTACAGTAAAACCTGCCTTCAACGACGTCTTGTTAAGTGGAAATCTGTCTTAAATGGAAATACTTCATGAACTCCCATGAACTTAGGGATGAAAAACATGCTAAATTATTAAATGAAAACTGTCTAACGTGGACAATGGAAATCAATGTATGTCTTTAAACAGAAAATTTCCAGTTCCAGAATGCAGATTTTAGAAAATTTTCAGGCAAACAGTGAAAGTCTGCATTGTATACTCTAAGTACATGATGTTTAAGTTGAAACATAACCATATTGCTGATACCTGAATGGTCTGGTAGGAGAGTGTGCTAATGACAGTCTGAATACCGAGAAACTTTTTTTAAGCCAACAAACTTACTGTTGGTGTTTTTAAACACACAAGCCAAGTGTGGGCAATGTTTAAGAGGTAGAATCGGAACTTGAAAATTCAATGCCACAGTTGGGATTTGAACCACAGAGCCTCCACTTATCAGATGGGAGAAATACGAATCGGTTGGAGAATTCAATGTCATTCTGGCAGGTTGTCACAGTAGCATAATGGTTAGAGCACCTGTCTAGTATGCGGAGGGTCTGTGGTTCAAATCCCAGCTGTGGCGCTGAATTTTTCAATTCCGATTCTACCTCTCAAATTGAGAAACCTGTCGCAGTCATCCTCCACTGCATAGTTAATATGATAAATTGAGCATAAAGCTGATCATGAGGGTAGTCGATGTAGGCAAAAACCAAGTTTATGAGATTCTAAAGAAGAAAACGGACATCTTGAATAATGAGAAAATTGTGCTAATGGAAAAATAAAGAGAGAACTTAAGAAAAATGAAAACCATGACATTAATGAAACAGTTGGGGGTGGTTCATTAGTATTAGGGCAAAATATCACCGCATATCGGGGCCTACGTTACAGAATATGCTAACAAGTTTGAAGGAATTGCAGCAATTCGTCCTATAGTGAGATGACTCAGATATGTTTGATGTAATTTCTCAGGGCAAAGTATTTGTGGAAAGTCGAACAGCTAAGCAGCAATGTGTCCAGAAAACTCTCCTTGACTACTGGAAAAAATACATAAATGAATTGTATATACAGCTATTTTTCTTTCATTGTATGTTTTAGTTTATACTACATTAGTATTGCAGCAAAAATACCCAAATATATATAACTGAATAAGGTACATACATTTTTATCTCATTCTGTCCATTTATGTATGTTCATGGTTTAATTTTGTTAATAGCCTAGGCCTACCTTCGTTACACAGAAATTTTAAAGAGTTCCATTCTATTTCGCTGAAGACAGTACTTTTGCCATTTTTCAAGTGCTGTCACTGCTCAACTGTTATATATCAAAGAAAGTGTATCTACAGCAAACAGTTTTTAAACATTTGAATATTGATATTCCTAAAGTAAGAACAAATTAGAAACTAAAAACTTCACTTATCTTAGTAATGTTTCTAATTTGTTCTTACTTTAGAATCTTGTTGCTTCACTGTTAATAGCTTCAATTTTCCTTATTTAATTGATATTCCTTTTAAACCTATAACAAAATATGTAAACCAAAAATTTAGACAATGTTATTTTAATTTGCTTGAAGTAAATTGCAGGATAAATTTCTACAAGAATAGTTTGTACACTATACAAAAATCAACAATAGTGGATAGACAAAGTTATGTGAGCATATCACATCCTGTTCAGGTTCTTGTTTTTGTTCTTGCCCCTGCTCAAATGTGCACCAGGCATAAGCATATACATCTGCATTCTTCCATCTTTAATTTTCTGTACAAGTGCACACACACCTACCTTTTCTATTTGGTGTAATTCATCATCATCTTCAAGGAAAAACCTCAGATATTGGTATGAAATATCTACTTCACAATTTCCTCCCTTTTCTCGATGCTCTTCAATTGTCGCTTGTCCTCCAGAAAATGCATGCTTGTTTACCTGTAATTCAACATTTGGTGTTATCATTGCCTTAAATGTATATATGGTGATCAGACATTGTATGTCTTTCCCTTGAAAAGCTTAAAGAATTCTTCAATGGCCATTGGTAAAATCTTGGGTTTATCAGAAGATCTATTATTATTAATGGGAAAAGGAAATATATATTGAAGAAACAAATAATGCACAAAGAGAGGATATCACATGGGTAAGAGCAGGCATATGGAGAGTTTAGAGCATGCAGCTGCAGTTAACCCTTCCTGGGCGTAATTATTTTCCTAGTTTTCTCAAGTATTTCAAAACATGAATATTATTCAAAATAAGGCACATATGATACTATTTTGTGCACTAAATTGTTGAAAACGTATAACCAAGCACATAAATGTTCATTAAGTCATAACACTGCTTTTTATTAGAGGTATTTTCTTTTGAGGCTACAGTTATTTAAATGAAAAGTGGCATATGTACCAAAACAACTGAAACTTTGCCATATCTACAGGGCAGAGTGCATGATCAGTTCCTAGACATCTTATTGGGTGACACTTAAGTCTTTTTGTGTATGGTATGCTCCAAAGCAGTTAGTGGGATGTAAATAGGGTTTCAGATCACACGTTTCACAAAAATATATTCTTTCCTAACACCTGCTGCTACATAGGTCACTGTTGTGTGCACTTGCAGGACTTTTGTTTTCATCACTTTCCCACGCACCAAAGTCACTTTCATCTGTTTCATTGAGCACAGATTCTATACAAGCCCTTATTTCATCCTCCCCATACAGTCTCTTACGCGCCATGCTCCAAATCAAACCAAAACGAGCAAAATAATGAAACACAACACAGAAAATTACCCGCTCAGGACGTATTATTCTGTAGAGACTGACAAAACACAAACCTAAGCACAGACGCGCGCTTAAATTCATTTAATGACATCTGTTGACCATTTACGTGAAGTAAAGGCCAGCTACGATAGCTTACGCGAACGTATAAAAAGAATTTGTGCGAAGCTCACGTGTAACCATGTGTCGCAAATATATGGGCATTTCGCCCGGGAAGGGTTAAGTATGTATGCCCCCACTCTGCATCTCTCTCTCTGTTTCACTCTTTCAGTATCTCTCACTCTGTCGCTATGACACCTGATCACGGCACTTCTGCTATTATATACACAACGCCTTAGCTTCTCCCCTGGTTAGATGAATAAGTTAGCGTGTATGCTTCAATTTTTGTGCACATGCGATTTAATCATATTCTACCCATGTACCTTTGCAACAACTTATTTATAATATCAAAGAAAATTATTTATTGTGCTTTAAGAACCAAACTGTCAAACTAATTTGACATAATTGTTTTAAAAAATGTGTTCATGAAAATATCAGGTAACTAACATTGTCACCTTCAGATCAGGCGACAATACTGCGCAAGTTGGAATGTCATACTTTCTTCCCTATGTGAGTAATATATTTTTTATTTGCACACTATTTTCCATGTATTTTATTTGTCACATTCAGTGATTTAAAAAAATTCATAAAAAGTTCTTTTTAAAAACTGTGTTTTAAGAAAATCCCTCCAAATAATTGTAAGACTATGGGTCAGCGCAACTAGGACATCAAGCCGAACCATCTGTATAATAATCTGATGCGCTTGAGTATTTCAAAATAGTAATTCTCTTTTGCATTTTCAAAAAGCTGCCACGAGCTTGCATCATGTCCATATTGTCAGTCTTCTGAATGGGAGCTTCTTTTGTGTTCACTTTACATCCCCTCTGAAAATCAGATGTGCTTGTATAAATGTCTTTTTGTCCCATATTTTACCCTTACCTATGGTCACAATGCAAACTGGCAGATTAACATACCTCTGCCATCAGACATGTTGAGCAGGTACACTATCAATATCTGATGTGCTCAAGTATTTCCATGTGACTGTTCTTTTTTTAAAGTTTGTGGACGCTCCCCGCACTGTGAAAGGGGATACATCATATAAGCTTTTTTCTTTTTACTACCTAATCTTCGAAATCCCAAAGGTCCATACCCATTTAGCAATATGGGCTCCCCAATTACAGACTCCTTTCTCAGCTGAAGAGTTACGCGCATTCTCTAACAATTTAACATGCCAGCATAATCAAAGAAACAGCCCATATTGCTGCAAATGCTTGATACATACCTTATTCTTTATTTGTTTTGGTGTATCTGTTAGAAAGATGGTGGTATTAGGATCACTAGCTGACATTTTTGTTTGAGCTCCCTGCAATGCAGGGAAGAAACTCGAGTGAAGGAGGGCAGGTTTGTGGTAGCCAAGACGAGGTGCAACATCCCTTGTCATTCTGAAGTATGGGTCCTAAAACACAGAAATACTTCTTAATAACTGTGGTAACAAATACTGATGTGGTTTAACATAAAATACAAGGTGCATCCAGAAACTAAGTCCCGATCGCATCCAGAGATGGCACCATCAGTCGGATGGGAATGCGCATGTGCAGGAAAAGAGAGGAAGTATATGGTAACATTGTAGTAAAGTTTCAGTTTTGTGATAGCAGTGGTTACCGATCTGTGTTACAAGAAAATGACTACTCCGATATTGTCTCCCGCCAAATGCGAGGTTCGTGCAGTCATTCGATTTTTGCATGCTCAAAAGCAATCTCCAGCAGAAATCCATTGTCAATTGTGTCACGTGTATGGACAGGGCATTATTTGTGACAGTATGGTAAGACAATGGTGCAGACTATTTACGGAAGGAAGAACCAATATTCACGATGAAGACCGTAATGGCCGACCATCCCTGGTGATGCCAGAAGTGTTGGAAAGTGTGCGGCAAGCAATTGTGCAGAACCGGCACATCACAATTTCAGAACTCTCTTGTCAGTTTCCCCAGATGACTCGCTCGCTTTTGCACGAAATTGTCTCCCAGTGGCTTGATTTTCACAAAGTGTGTGCAAGATGGGTGCCTAGACAACTGACAGATGAACACAAAACCAAACGCCTGGCTGCAGCATGACATTCCTACAGCGATACACAGTGCAAGGTGACCAGTTTCTCGACAATATTGTCAATGGGGATGAAACAATGGTGGCACATGCCACACCAGGGACAATACAAACAATGCATTGGCGCATAGCAGTTCACCTGTGAAAACAAAATTCAAGCAGACAATCTCTGTCAAAAAAATCATGTGCATTGTCTTCTGGGATCGATGTGGTGTCCTCCTGTGCGGCTTTTACAGCGAGGGGAGAGCGTAAACGCTGATTGATATTGCCAGACGTTGCATAAACTCAGGCGGGCAATCCAGAACAAGAAACGTGGAATGTTGACAAGAGGCATTACGCTTGTGCATGGCAATGCAAGACCCCATACAGCCAACGCCACACAAAATGTTTTGAATAAGTTTGGATGGGAGGTCTTCGAACATCCACCCTACAGCCCCGCCTTGCTCCAAGTGACTTTCATCTCTTCTGTCTCATGAAGCGTTTTCTGGCAGGAAAACGTTTCCACAGTGACACTGAGGTGCAGAATGAAGTGACTTCATGGTTGCAGACATTGGCGGCAGATTCCTATGACTTGGGCATACAATTAATGGTGCACCGTTACGATAAATGCCTCAACAATGGTGGTGACTATGTTGAAAAGTAGCCAGTGAGTCTATGTAATTATTCCAATAAAAATGTCTTACTTAGTGACGTTTTTGTTCTCTTTATCGGTCATCGGGACTTACTTTCTGGATGCACCTTGTATAAATTTAGAAGTTTAATTAGTGAGAACTGTCATACTGCAAAGCTATTAAGAATCTTGATATTATAACCGAGTTTTAACAACACTTCACTTGCTCTGGTTACCTAAATGGAATCTAAAGAGCTACTTCAACTTGAAGGTTGGATAATCTTGTGGAATGTCAAAATTCACGACTCATTCCTCATGTTTCTTTATGTAAATTTTCTCCCAAATGTTCAACTTATTTCATTTGTTTATTTTTCTCGTCAAATGTATTTCCCTTTTTATGTCACATTCTTCCTAAAAAAATAAATTTAGATACAAAATTGAAGGAACATCTAATGAAGTTGAAATTCAAACTGATGAATGACCAGCTGTAGCTTACAATTTTTTGGAAGAATACAATATAAAAAGGAAATACAGAGTAATGTAAAGGAAATCAATTTATTTATTATAATTACATAAAGGTAATTTTATTTATTGTACCATGTGTCAGAGTGAATTGAAATGAACTACACTTTTACTTTCTCTACTGGTAAGCAGAGGAAGTATTGTATTCCACCCAAAAATTCTATGTTGAGATCTCACCAGAAGTATATGTTTTGAGACCCCCCCCCCCCCACCTTAAAAAAAAAAAGCATTTTTAGAAATGTGTGTGTGTGTCTGTGTGTGTGCGCGTGCATGTGTGTGTCTGTCTGTGGACAGCATAACTCAAAAACAAAAAATCGGTTAAAAACCAAAGTGGGTATTTAGTTTAATGTCTTTCAAGGGTGTGACAAAGATTTTGAAGAAAACAGCCCCACCCTAAACTACCCTTTACATGGAAAATTTTGATTTTCTTTAAAATGGCTCTAACAATTTTAAGTATATTTTGAATTTTCTGGCTATAGCCTATGTAGTCCTGTTTACTCTGGATGACTTTTGAATAACTCGTAAACTGTAAGAGCTGGACAAAATCTTACTATACAAAAGGTGTAGATCTCACTAAGGTACACAATTTATGTCCAAATAAATTTTTTTGTAGAGTGAACCATATCAGAGATATTCCTTGTTATTTGTGTCATTTTCAGAAAACTTAAAGCTTTTGTGAAATGGCACATCATTGTTCATTTTTTATATGTTAAGTGTGCAAAGAGAACGGGATCTCAAAGCTTTAAAAGATTTGACTATCGCTATTTGACTATTGTATGTAGGTGTGTCTATGTGTGTGTAATATTAAACACTGTCATTTAACTATGTCCACTGAAAATAATGAAAACCAAAAAGACAATGCAAAGCTTTCTGAGAAAATGAACAAGTGTTTTCGTAAGAGATATTCCAATAAGAAGACAGTTGCATGAAATTATATGCTCCATAAGGAAGTACTTTGAAGAAGAAAGAATTGGGGCCTCTAATTTCTATTGCTAAGTTCTAGATAAGACAGCACGTGCAGTAGGAATAAGCAAGAACATAATAGAGTAAGCAAAGAAAAATATAAACTGAAAGTGAATCAACTGTCTTCATCCAAACTTGAAACTTCAGGGAAGAGGAGAGGTAACCAGGTTGCGAACCTGGATCCTTTTCAGCAGAATGCAATCCCTCACCATGTTTATGCACATTATGCAAGAAAAGAACTTCCTATCATATTGAAATTGCATTTTTTCTTGTAAGATGCAGAACTGTTTATATGCAACAAGACTTCCCATAAGAAAATAGTGAATTGCAGGTATGGTTCTTTTATTTAAAATGTAATTAAAATAGCTCCAAAATGTTATAGTCAAGGGAACAAGAAGTTAAGTTTCCTTATTGACATTCATGTAATATTGCATTTATGCAAACGATTAATGCTCATTTTATAACAAACACGGGCATAAGTATTGAATAAAATATGACAATCAGTGAGTTTAAACATTTGAATTGAATCCTCATTCTATTTTGTCTTTGTTGCCTTAATCTGCTTTAATCTGTTAGTGTTTACAGTCATTGTTATTAATTCCTGTGAATTTGCGCAGCATTATTCATATTTCTGCTAAGCATTCGGTCACCACGTGGACGGAGGTACTAAAGTGGCAACACTGTTGGTTGAAACATCAATCGCCAACTAAGGATGTGCAGACTATAATAGTTAAAAAAGAAAGTCAAATCCCTAAAAATATAGGTATATTATGCTCACCTGATCAATGGCACAAGGTATAAGACAGGGTATATTTGCTTTTCCGAATATGAAAGGGAAAGAACTTGAAAACGACGGCGCTGCTTGGATTGCTGGAAAACTTATCTTGCCAATTACATCACTGTCTCCAAATCCAAAGATTCCCTTTACTTGGTTAAATGTGACACATTTTGCTACCTTAACCATATTGCGGTAAAATTCAGGGCACTGCCTGCAAAGAAAATCTATAGTTCATAAATACAACAAAAACTGGAAATTATTAACAAGTTTTTCAAATATACAACTAATAGAATAAAGTAGCTAAGAGGCAACAGTTTGAATGATATTGCATGTGGTACGTTAATCAAAATCATAAAGAGACATAGTCTGGAATGGGGCAGATATTTTTAAAACCTTCATATCTCTTCTTTAGAAAATGCTTAGCTTATGCACAGTACAGTGCTTATTACTGTGCTTTTCAAATGGGAAGGAGTTTGTCCTTGAGCGCTTCCAGACTGGCAACCAATCAGAGTCCTGCTGTGTTGTCATACTGCTTTCCCCTTAAGTGGAGCAAGAGAATAGTAGGACAGTGTGTGAGAGAGTGAAATATGAAAAGAGTGGGGGTAATGAGCTTGCAACACTGTGCATGCAAACGCATCTCATTGGCTGCAGATCAGAACTCTTCCCATTTGAAAACCACAGTAGACTTCTTTGAATACAATACCTACTCTACCTATTACGTACATAGTACAGAAAGCAAAAAACAGTCTACAATTGTTTTGAAGTTTCTATACAACATTTTCAAAAATTTGATATTTAGCAAATAAATTTTTATAAATGACTATTAAAGGTCATCTCAACCTTAGAAGACAGTACATGTTTTCTTTTTCGTGGCGTTCTTAGAGGTCCTTTCATTAGTTCCTTTTTGATCTTATAAACTACTGCTTCTGAACAACTGATAGCCTTACCTGTTACTTTTACTGCCTTATTAATACTCAGCTGACTTGAAAAAAATTATCTCACACATTCATAATTATTTGGCGTTCCTTACTTCTTAATTTACCAATATATCCTCTCTTCCTGGCTTCCCCCTCCACAACCACAAATATTTACGGAAAATGTTAAACAAATAACATAATAATGCTTCACAGGTTCCATACAGTATAAACACACACACTTCTTTACGAACTGATGTCAACTTTTACTACTGCCTTGTGTCTAACGCTTGACACCTTTTATCTGAATAGGTAAATACCTTTTGTTCGCCTTACACAATGAAAGAAAGAGGTTACAGGCTTCTGGTTTATTTTAAAAACTGTCTCTAACCCTCCTCAACATTTGCTCTTGCTTTGTCCCCGATGTAAACTCATTAATAAAAAAGTTTCCCACTGCGTAACTTTTGCAGTGCACAGATGTAAAATTTTCTGAAAACATTTAATTTAAAAAACTGTAACACTTAACGGAGTAAACATAGAGAATTCAAAGTGGGCAGGTGGCAGCACTATAGTTTACTCTAGCTAAGAAAAAAATATAAAAGTAGTCTAGCAGTTAGTTTATTAGTCAGTGCATGATGAGTATCGAAACAGCAAGCATCGGAGTTTTACTAAAAAAAAATGTTTTCTGTAGAAATTTGGGCCTATAAAAATATATAATGGCCCTAAAAAGGATATAACCTATTAGAGAAAAAAATTCTGCATAGAATAATGTGTTCAAACTTGAAATTTATAACAACTGAATAATTACACCATGCTATTAGGAACCTGGCAACAGCGCGAGAGCAGAAAAGGACGAAACTAATGGCAACTTGTATGCACTAGATAGAGACAGATATATCCCATTTAACTACATACTGTCATCTAAGAGTGAGACAACCTATATATATGCTAAAATGATTTATCAATTGTATTTACGATGAATAAGCCTAAACACAGGCTAAATTTCGATGACACAGAACCGTGTCATCCCAGTGATATAGACACAGTAACCTAATCTAACCCAACATGAGCTAAATTTGCTTTCGAATTGTGATTACGTGTAAAACACGATGCCATGCAGTAATCTCCAAGTAGACTTATGACATTCTTGCAAACAACAGTTTCAGCACCTTCTGCTATCCACAAAACCAAAATGTTTCTTTAGAAACACAGTCTTTGTGCAGTCATTTCAATGTAAACACATTAATAAATCATTTTAACACATATACTTGTTTATAAATAAGCATTTATTTTCTAAATATCTGCTGCACAAGTGAAATAAAACTATTGCAGTACATGTACGGAATTTGCTCATATATAAAAAACAAAGCTTGTCTTTCACATTTGTAATCAGGAATACAAAATATATCTATTGCACTATATTTCATTTGTTTCATCACGTGGCCTGTTTTCTACATAATTAACAGAATAATTAACAATTGTTCTTAGCAGTATTTCAGGCAGAAATTAAAATTACTGATATTAAACAAACAAAAATAAAAATACAAGTTCAATAAATTAAGAAATTACTAATATATTTTTACCCTATGAAGTCCAAGTCTGAGAAGATGAAGGTTTTCTCAACATCAAAACCACAAGCAATAATGTCTTTGGCATTTTCCAAAGCCATCTGATTTGCTTCTTCTAGTTTTATGTCCTTCCATAGAAACTTTTCATCATCAGTTAACTGGATTACCAGTGGTACATCAAATACTTCCTGAAGCCATCTGTACATACAAATATGTAAAGTTAAATAACTGAATAAATGCTGTGATTTTCACAGCATGAGGGGGCAACACAATAGATACATTACACAAAAGTTCACACCACGGCAAACAAAAATTGCTTACTGCAGTAATGAGGTTAATATAGAATAACTTACTTGGTGACTATGAAAGGAATAAGATGCCCAAGATGCATTGACTTCGACGATGGTCCTCTGCCAGTGTAGAGGTAAAATGGTTTACCTTTCTCATAATTTGTCAGAATCTGATGCATATCCCGATGAGAGAAGAAAATCCCCCTTCGCAGCCAGTGATGCACTGGATGTCCTGTCACCTTTTCAAATCTTGACAGTAATTCTGCATCAATCTTAGAACTGCCAAACCGCTCTGAAATGTGAATATTTATTAATTGGAATATTTTCAAATTTGTCAACATACGTATAAATGTAACGTCTCTTTCTATGCACAACTTGTATTTCTTGCCCTCGACGTTTCCTCAAGCCACCTGAATGAATTTTTTAAAACATTCATAAAGACGAGCTCTTAACACGTCCATCTGGTAAAATTCCTTCTCAGTATCTATATTCAAACAACCTTCACGTGAAATTCACTGGGAAAAGGATTTTTAAATAATCTTTACACAACTTATAGGCTATTTTACACTACACATTAATAAAATGCTCATATACACTCACTAGTTAATTTATCGTAGTCGATTCCCTTTTCTGACTTGCTCACCACGTTCCATGGGTTCACCACGTCGTCTTCCTCTACCCCATCATTTTTACCGTTAAGATTTATATTAGTAACATTCAGGTCTTCTGCTGTAGACCCCATTGCACTCCAGTTAATTAATTATATTGTGCTCTCTTCCTGCTGGTAAAACTATACTCGTAATAAGAGACATACACATACAAACATGCACCTACATCAGCCATGCACTGTGGTCATGCATTAATGAAAATGATGAAAATGTTCGTCAGTTGACAACACTGCTTGTACGTGAGAAACACATGTGTCAACCAGAATAACAACGAAGCATAAAGCACAGTGAATACCTCATAGATGTTCTGTGACGAATACTCTGCGGTGGGGGAAGAATCATCACCACCACAGTACCAGATTAGTAAACTCAAACGTAGCGAACATAGGCCTAAAACGTAGTGAAATTCTAACCGAAGTAAGCCAAAATAGTGCGTAAATAATAATCCAACTTTACATTCACGATGATAGATTGATGAATAAAATTAACCCTCCGTTAGGCGCGCGCCCAGAACGTTAGTCGCACGGGGCTATATAGGCCCGCGCATATTTTTGAGTTTATACGCTTGCATTTATTTATTTATTTTTTTAAATTTTATTTTTCCTTCATTCCCGTGTTTAGCTTCACTTAGCTTAAATATACAGTTGACACTGACAGCTGACACCACAGAACACTATTAGGCTGACACTTCATATCACCTTCATATGCCCCAGAAAGGAGAAATTAGAACTAAGTAGAGTGGTTGGAAACAAGCGAGTGACGTCAAAACTCAGGTGTCATTACACAGGGAGTATATGTTTACGGATTTTAAACAAGTATTGTGTAGTTATCACAATGAGAGGAAGTCACAGAACATCTTCAATGGGCAACTGCAATAATCCATCCGATTATATAGTCACTGCAGTCGCCCATTGAAGAAGCCGAACATAGTTTTGCGGCAAAACGTCAGCATAATTTGCAATTTCTTAAATAAGCCAACAAGATGCGGCCCATAGCAGAAATAAGAAAGAAGTAACGGACAAAGGCCGTAGAAGTCTACATAATTGCCTTTTACTCATGTTTGTGAGAAGTAGTATAATAACATACTATTTGCAATGGCAAAGCAATATTGCACAACTAAGAAAATCATAGGTCAGCAATATGAAATGAGTAGAACCGGGATTTTTATGTAGTATCACTTAGCAAAATATGTAGCAAAAAGCAGTGAAATATGTAGTAAAATATGTGGGATGGGAAAAATATGTAATATCAAATATTTCATTTCAACTTATCTTTTTAGTTACAACACTGAAATCACACACCTACATTATGTTTCTTTGCACAGTGAACAATTGTGTATTTTTCAATGTTTCCTGGGATTATTGAAAGACATTTGTCACTGAGAATATTCTTGGAGAAAATATATGCGACGGGCTTTTGTAAGAGGTGATAGTTTTTGCGTCGATAGAACGAGTTAGCGTCAGTAGGCAAGAGCGATGAGTACTCTTTTCTTATATGATCTTTCTCTGTCTATAAGAATATTCTCAGTGACAAACCTCTGTTCACTGTGCTAAAAACACAATGTATAAATATGATTTGAATGCTGTAACTAACTAGGTACTGCTTCTATTCATGTTCCCTAGTTCGTTAATACTGGTTCCGGAGGCAGTGATAAGTTTGGAAATTGCTGTTCGTAAAAGAGCACTCGTTGTGTATATTTTAGAAAAATCTTTTTTGTCGCTAAAATTATCCTATTCACTTGCAGGAACTTAGCACTTATATCTTCCACAACACGCAGTTCATAAGCAAGCAGGTAATATGGAGCATATTGGGATAAAAACACTTTCAGAGCAGTTGCAGCTTTAGGCATATATGTTGCAGCATCTGAATGCATCACTAATATCTTCTCTTCCTGCTCACCAGTTGTCCTCAGAACTTTTAATCCATCATTGACAAATCTCGCAATAATTGAGTAAAATCCGACTCTTTACATTAGATCAAACATGATTTCTAGGTGCTGTCATATGCATATATCTATATATGAATGAAAGGTCAGAATATCATCATTGTGGTGGGGCGTTACCATTACCTAAGATACTTATTCAAACAATCTGGTTGAAGCTTTTGATGAAATAGCAAATCACGATCCCTATGACTACGGCATTTTTTTTGACTGGCCCCGCCTCCGCCAGCCCAGGTGACGATCATCCGAAAGGGATATACATCGCCTCCCCTACCATATGCACTACGTCTACTCTACGAGGATGGAAGGGAAAGTCGGGTGGTGTTATGTCAGGTACCGCCGAAGCAAACCTGATGTTAGTGGGTAACTCTAAGAAAGGCACCTGCATACAAGAGAGTATGCACGCAGAGTGGGGTTAGGTACAGGTCTTGGCACGAGGCCCAGGCCTGGAACCTAAGTGTTAGTGGTGGGTTATCATGCATAAGCGTTGCTTCTCTTCATTAAGGCGGATCAAGTGCTTCCGAAGGAGCACAACGAAACAGGACCGACTCTCTGCTCTCGCCATGCGCTCTGTAGAAAAGAATATAGTTTCGAGCATCAAAGTCTTCAACACCAAGATCATCAACATGTTTGCCGGCATAAAAATCGTCGGGCCGATTTACTACTATAGTCAGAAACAGGTGAGTAGGTTTACACTGCCATTGTATGAGCATGCAGCACGCGGGGCGGTCCGATCGCTCACGGAACGCACAGTATTTTTCTCTAAGCATATAGTCTGTATTAGAAGACAGTTCTTCTAATGAACGAGAGCAAGCCAAATGAAGAGAATGGCGTACACACCTAACCATGGGCGTCGGCAGACATTTTTCAGGGGGCACGGGTTGGACGTTTGCAATCAAACAATATTAATTCATTATTCTGTTGTCAAAAGTTACCTAGAGTATTTGTTACGGATAAGCACATTAATTTGCGCTAAATAAAAACGGTTCTTTACATAAAAATTAAAACAATAGTATAACAGTCAGTAATTGGCTGAATATTAAATTCATTAATTTCCAAGGCGGCAGTGGGGCCATGGAACCCCTTGTCCCCTCTCGCGACGCCCATACAACTAACAATGATAAGATCAGGGATGTCATTTTTTTTCATTAAAGTGAAGAGAAAATGTTTGAAGCTCCAACCGTCGCAATTGCAAAACTGTTCATAAGTTCTGTAACTGTACCACGGAAAATCTCGTTTATGTGCTTGTACAGTATTTCTGCTGTAGTACTATATTTATAAGCCCCCCCCCCACCCACCAGGGGCCTACTATTGTAGGTACAGGAAATGGTGCAGCCGGGGTCCCGAGCCAACCTGACTCCCTCGACGTGGACTCCTCCTTGTGGTGAGGGAGTCAGTCAAAACACCCACCTACGTGTAGGTGACGCGTAGAGATTACGGTCGGTTGAAAGGAATATGCTGGTTGGTTGAGGGATGCGTGCCTGAGCCTGGACCTGGTTGTTTCTGTAATCAGAAAGCGTGCGCATTCCCAATGCACTGCTTTGGTCTCTGCTTCACCAAAACGGGAGGCTAGGGTCTAACCCATCCCTAGCCAATCGGCCAGGTCTAGCTGGACTCCGTGGGTGTTGGGTAGGGAGCACTCGGGGGCATATTATTTTAAGAGAAGTAGTTAAGTCTTATGGTCTTCGCTACGTATGCGATAGCTAGAACAAAGGAAGGCTGGAAATTTATAATGGTGAGCCTATTCACAATTCAAAAGGGACTGGATAAAATAGCTAGTCCAGTAGTTATGCAAGTCGATCTCGTGGGAACGTTCTTGGTTGAAGCACATTCAGCCTCCCAGGCAGCTAGAATGCTGAAAGCAAATATGCCAGCTAGTTACCCGGTACATGTTGAGATGCAAAGGGATACAGCACAGAACCCTGAATTCCCCGCGCGGTGTGGTAAACACCCTCGTATTGGACGGATTGACCAATGAGAAGATTCAAGAAAATCTTGAAGGAAAAGATGTTATGAACGTTTGCTGGCCAAAGAAGGAAGTCTTTAAAGTCCGCTGATTCTTTGTTCCTAACATTTTGATCGGGTAGATCTCCTGAAAAAGATTAGGACAGGGTATGAACCCATTGAAGTTAGGCCATTAATTCTGAAACCACCACCACCACCTCCTCCTTCTTCTTCTTAATTAACGTCCTCCAACGTAGTGTCATATCGGATGGTGAATGAAATTGGTGAAATGATGCTCAAATGAGATTGAGGTCCATAAAGCTTTAAGTTACCCGAAATTCATTTTCTCGGAATAAGGGAAAACCTCGGAAAAAAACTTATCCGAATAACTCAACCTAAGTGAGATTCGAACTCACAACCTATTGGACGTGAGGCAGATGCACTACCACCACGCTACAGAGGCAGGCATCCTGAAACCGCTCAGATGTTTTCAATGTTAGCCCTTTTCATACACCAGTGACTTCTGCCTACATTAACTGTGGAGATGCCTTGCACAATAGTAAACATGCTGCAACTCCATCATGTGATAATTCAATTGCGAACACCCATCAAATTCCCAAGAATGCTCCACTTTTGTGGAGGAAAGAACGATCCAGGAGATCTGGGTTAGAGAGTTATTCTTAAAAGTCTGGAAAGTCTTGCGTATCCCCCAAACTGCT
The DNA here is from genome assembly GCA_030765045.1 of Tenodera sinensis. Taxonomy (NCBI): domain Eukaryota; kingdom Metazoa; phylum Arthropoda; class Insecta; order Mantodea; family Mantidae; genus Tenodera; species Tenodera sinensis. Next base: position 16,291,893 of record CM060963.1, read on the forward strand.
GTCCCTAAGTCCGGTACCTACCTTAGCTCAGTTGCAACTAAACCAGCACACAGTAGGGAAATCCCAACACAGACCAGCGATATACATGGGACCACAATATCAGAAAGGAACTCTCGTAGCTAGATCAATTCCAAAGCTTTTAACATCAACATGCACGTTTGTATCAACATCTACGAGTCCTCCGTTAAGTCACCACCAAAAGCGTCAAATTCAACACTTAAAATATGATTTGTAGCTTTCATACATACTCAAGATGTTCTCGGGCTTCTAGCCAGGTGTAGTGATGCACAGCCATCGACGTTTCGGGAGTGTACATCTCTCCCATCTTCAAGATGAATGACTAGCTTGTATGCACTGTCTTTTTTCTTAGTGTATGTACATGTATATTTAGATTGTTTCAGGGATGCAGCATGCAGGGTATCGACACGCTCCCAGACCTCTGAGGTGCACGAACAAGATGAGGCACATAGATGCCAAGCAACATAGCACCCTGATTCCTGACAATCACAAATGATTCCTTCTAAACCATCCAGGACTCCGCTAGGGGGCCAGCTGGGCCTCTGTCAAGCCCGTTTCCAAGCTCCTAACCTACTCCTTCTGGTTACGCTATGCGAACCAGCTCTGTCACCACTGAATGCGCGGGTGCTACAGGCGGTACCGCAGCAGGCTTTCACCTTCCAAATCCGGTGGATGGGGTTTTTTCAGTGGGTATGGCCATCTTTAATGGCGACTCCCACAGTATCATGGGGTCTCGCAACAAGATTTTTCGCCTCCACCTAAAAAAAAAAAAGACTAGCAAGAGTGAAGGGACCAGTATATGTACTGTCCACTAGTATGTACCGACTAGAAAACATTCAGTCTGATATGGAGGTGGTTCACCACTCCATTGGAATTTGCGTTTTCTGAGTCGGTGGATTTCCAACTTTAAGGCTGGTTTCCAGGAGGGACTAAACTGCAATCCAGCGTCCTAGTTCAGTGTGTTCTTCTCGGAGGAGACGGACAGAGCCTCCTTAACCCTTCGTTCCCATAAACCGCTACATTGCACACTTCAAAGATTCATCATCACTGTCGTCTTCATCTTCATTCTCTTGTTGAACACTTGCAACAGTTTCTTCATGACTCAGAATCTGGTAACCTGGGTCACCCTCATCCATGTCCAGCCACTCTTCTTGAGCCGTGTTCACCTAAATTATTCCCTGCCTTCAGCAGTGTATTACAAAAATCGAATCTTTCGAAGCCACTGAAATCATATTCGCCTTCAATTCCTTTTAATAGTGGTGTCCACCCATTAACTAATGTTGTTTTCATCTCTTTCCAAGCTGCAACAAAGTTAACGGTGGCAGAACTAGTCCTCTTGATCAGACAAGCAGCAGAATGCCATAATTTAATTATCGCAGATCTCTAAATTTCATTTAAATTTATTTTATCACTAATGCCAAATTTAGTCCGAGAAATCCCGGGGTCCGTTAAATCGAGATTTTACTGTACTTTCTGTCCTTCTGATTACTTGAAGTTATTTCTGCTGTTAATTTAGCAAATTTCATTTTATTCTAATTAACGAAGGATTAAAGAGCATTAATAATCTGGAAGTTAATAATTACGTAGATTTCCAGGGCCTTTGTTCACTATTTTTTTCTTGGCTTTCGGTATGGGCCTCATCCTATTGGCTTTTTTAATCATGCTGATAGAATTGCAAATGAGAGGGTACAAAGTGACTAGTTGGATGAGGTTTGAACTCACCCAATGAAGAACCTGAACATAGTTTTACGGTAAAACGTAGGCATATTTAAAAATGTTGACAGGACACGGCCCATACCAAAAGTCAAGAAGTAACCTGGAAATTGTTGACTGTTGTAGGGTCACATTAAAATAGACAAATTGGTTGATTAATAACACTAAACACTCATTGACTGAAGTTGTTTGCAGAGACTGATCGTTCCATAGATAGCATTACACTAAACACAGCATTCCAGCAAATACGAGTAAATCTGGAATCTACAAAATAGAATACAGTAACTGCAACCAGGTTTATATCAGAAAAACTAAGAGGAATTTGAAAATAACAGTCAAGTAACATTTCATATACATAAAATACAAACATTTAGAAATATCAGCAGTTGCCAACCATTTATGGAAAGAAAATCATGACATTAATCCAGATCCAAAACTATTAAAACAAATATCAGGAAATAAAGAATTATCAACGTCTTCATCTGGAAAAGAAGGACAGAGTTTTCAATTTCAATATCCCAAAGAATGACCCGTTATACAAGTTCTTAAGAATCACTGCCAGAGCAGTCTACGGAAGGACCAACCTCTATAAACACATGTTCCAGGAAACTTAAAAAGTGTTGTTTGGTGTTATTAATCAACCCATCTTTTCTATTAAAGAACAAGTTTGGAAATGGAGCTAAAAGCAAAGCGAGGAGAAAGAGAAACAGATGCAGACAGGAATGTGGTTTAAATATCTGTAATCAAATTCTTTTTGGAAACAGCACAAAACAATTATTATATTACAGGAAATCACAGAATTGACATAAAATGATATAACATACACATCTTTTTATTTACATTTTAACACATAAATATCACTGCATGTTATCTGCTTCATCTCTTGTGAACTGTGAGCTGACCCAGGCAAGGCCCCATTTCAGGTTTGTGAGTAAAAATTTAAGCGCTTTGGTCCACTGCTCTTCAGAATTAAACTGTATCCTGTAACAAAAGTTTGCAAACTTGTACTTTTATTCCTTAACAATGTGAAACAAAGTATGTCATATAATGCAACTTTTATTTCTTGTACACATGACCTCTGATTTTATAGTTGTGTAATTTTTAAGCTCTAACAGTGTGCCTACTTTTAAAAACAAGCAAAGTTAGCATGAAATTATATCTTGACTTCTTGATAATTTTCTATTATTTCTAAGGTCTATCAGGATACCATGAACTCTATATAGTACGGAAGCTTTTTAGACTACTCAGTATTAAAACTCTAATTTATTATGTTTATTAATTTACTTATGTTTACTTACAAGGACACTGATGTAAAAACATTTGACATGTTACATTTGTTACTTTCTCTATACATGAATGATTACTTTTATGTAGGCTCCACAAGTTACTCTTACAGAAACTTCGTTCCCTATCTACCGATCAAGATACCATACTTACGGATGTAATGGATGCCACCGCATAATGAACGTACCTCAATTTGAATGCATGATATTTAAGAAAAAATATCCCTGCGTAATGGAAACATTTACTTTTTAACAAATTTTTGGTCAAACATACATCTACATTTGAACAACAATGGATGTAACCGGCGATGATTGGTAGTCACAAAAATTAGAAACATCACATATGTTTTCAGTTCAGTTCAGTATCAGCAGGCTGTTACTGTTAGAAGTGTAAAGCATGTTGTTTGCTCTCTACTACTACATACAGTGTCCCAACCGTGAGAAATGGATACAAAGAAGAAATATTCAGGTTATACAGCTGGTTTTGAGCTAAACAGATTGAGCAAACAGATTCACAGGCCATGAATTAATGGTTTTAGAGTGCAATATTCGCAAGTGGCAGAAACAGAAAGAAGCGTTAATGAAGATGCCAAACAAATTCAGAAAATCATTTCGTGGGCCAAAGCACAGAAAATATTCTGAACTTGAAAGTGAACTTTTAGAATATGTGCTTGAGTTGCGTAACAATGGAATTGGGGTTTCACATGAAATGTTACAGTTTAAGGCTAGGGAAATAGCATGACTTATGGGAATAAGTAATAATGAATTCAAAGTGATTGACACAAGGGACTTGGGCTCAGAAGACTAACATCAATTTACCAAAAAATGCCGCAAGACTGAATAAAAAATTTTAGAATTCCATACATATGGAATTAATGCAAGGAAGAGGAACAATTACCTGTTGTCACAAATTGGGAATATGGACAACACCAGTGTTCTTTGATATGCCAGCAAATACAACAATCAACAACAAAGGGAAAAAAAAAGCATGTTGATACACACTATAGGCTATGAAAAATTGTAATGTGCAATTATGCTTGCAATTACAGCAGATAGGAGAAAGCTACCACCTTAGACAATTTTTAAAAGGAAAACCATGCCAAAAATTAAATATCCAAATGGTATTCATGTCAAGAGTCCAAGAAAAGGGATGGATGGCCAAAGAATGGTTGAAGACAGTGTCAGCCAACTTTGCCGGTATGGGACAGTTCTCAAGGTCATCTAGGTGACCGTGCTAGCATGTGCTAAAACAGATGTTGATGTTAGTGTAGTGAAGACTGGAATAGCCAATGCTTTGGATGGCTCACAAGATGACTTTTATGGGAAGAGGATGGAGAAGAAAATAAAGAATCTGAGCTGGAAAGTGATGGTGTACGCACGCACGCCTGCCCGCCCGTCCGCCTACCTACCCTAAAAAGGCTCTCTTTTTATTTTAAATAAATTGCATCATTTACAGTGAGTGAGTGAGTGAGTGTATTGGGTTTAAGGGCCCGTCGACAACTTGGTCATTAGGGCCCCGCATCATTTACAGAGATCTAAATTTTTGTGTAGTAAGTCTTTGGTTTACCAGTTATACAAAATTCTTACTGAATGAAGAGGACCATACAGACTATACCAAAACATTTAAGCTATACATTTTATTAACATGTTGTTAGCTAATGCTGGATTTCTGACAATGAAGTCATTAATCCTCTTGCTCTCCAATATTTTTCACTGATGGATAGGGCATTAGAAGTGGCCGGGTATATTTGAAGGTGGTCTCGATCCATTTCCTCTTGCAGATCACATAGAGTACAGAGTGGTGAAGAATATATCCCAATTCTGTTTAAATGTTTTGCCAGATAATCATGTCCTGTAATCAACCTGAAGGTTGCAACTGCCGTTTTTTGAGGATACTCAGGAATCACTGTTTGAATGTTTGGTAGTTCCCATCTTTTATTCTTTGATTTTTCATAGTAATATTTTGCAATAATTTTTTTGAATTCAGAGTTGACTAATCTTTTAGCTGCATAAAATGGTAGATTAACTATTGATCTCTGTACACTGCTGGTACCCTTTTTTGCAAGAAAATCAGCTTTCTCATTACCACTCAGTCCACAGTGAGCTGGTATCCATTGGAAGACTAGGTGTTTTTGAAGTGCTGTTAGATGGCTAAGCATCTTCCAACATTCTATAATAGTTTGGTTTTTTGGTGACAACTTGGAAGTAATTGCTATAATTGCTGCCCTGGAATCTGAGAGAATAACTTCTTGCTGAAAATGTGAAATTCTGTACAAAAGATTTTGTAGGGCCATTCGAATTGCTTCAATTTCTCCATCAAAGTTAGTAGTTCCATAACTTAAAGATTTGTAATAGGAAAAGAGGTGACATGTGACTCCAGCACCTGCTCCATCTTGGTTTGATATAAATGATCCATCAGTATAAATATGGAGCCATTCATGTTCTGGAAATCTAGTATGGATTGTCTCTAATGCCAATAATTTTAGAACACTAGTTGGAGTATCACTTTTTTTAACTTCTTCTGTCAGGTGTAAATAATATGTGATGTCTAATGTATGTGTTGGATTGACTTTAGATATGAAGTTTTCCTTTGAATTAGGAAGGTGTACATTTTTCTTGATGTCTTGAATTTTGGAAAGAAAGCTCTCCTGAGTCTTTAGTGTATGTGTAAAATTTCTCTTGTGCCATGTATTGAATGGGAGTCTGATCAACTTTTTGTGTTGAATAAGAGCCGCTTTTTCTATTTCATATTCAATGGGATATTGGTTGGTTAGTATTTCCATAGCTGCTATTGGTGTGGTTTTGATAGCACCTGTAATTAATCTCAGACTTTGGTTTTGAAAGATTTGAATTTTTTTTGTGTTTGCTGATACAAGAACTTCGCTGCAGTAAGTAAACAATGGTTTTATATATATATTATATGTTGTGTTAAGCGTTGCTTATTAACATGTAAATATTTTAAATTTGACTTATTTTAATCAAAATTGTTAAGTATCATTTTTCAAAAAAATAATACAAATTTTTCATGTAAGGGGTAGTTTGGTGTGGGATTTTCCTGCAAATCTTTGTACTGCATTCTTGGAACATACCAAACTTAAATACCAAATTTGGTACTTACCCAGCATTTAATCTTTGAATTATGCTACATGCACTCACAGATACACATTTTCCTAAAATTGTCAATTTTTATTTCTGTGCTTCAAAATGTGTTTCCAGTAAAATCTTGATATAAAATTTTTGAGTGGAATACAATACTAGTTTACACATAGAGAAAGTAAAAATAGTAACTTTGATCAATTCAGAGGTTATTTTCTATCAAAAATTCTTCCACAAGATGTAATTAATATTCTTTAAGTTAATGCCTTTCCTTTGTTCCACTTAGCTGAGTCAATTTCCATTTTTAAAAGTTTATGTTCATTATTTAATTAATTTGAATACTAGATAATTACAAAGTCTACTAATATAACAATTATCTTGGAGACTATAAACCTCATTTATCTTAGAATTTGCAACAAGTTCTTGAAATTAAAGGCAATCTGCAGTTTCACTATATATTTATCGCACCATGCGTGATGCACAAGACATTAATGTAACCATAAATGCTTTATGCAGCAGAGATCTGGGGGCCGCAGAGGCAAACAAATAGGTGGATAAAATGTATAGAATGTCTTGTAAAGAGCAACAGGATTACCAAAATTGGCGCTAGTAGAATTAGGAAAGACAAGAAGGAATGATATTGGAACAGTAACTGTTTGACCAAAGAAAAGAAGGAACTTTTGAAATTATTTATGAAGCAATGTGCAAATACTTGGTGGGGAGAGATAAGAAGAATTATCGAGGAAATAGGAATGAGAGGTATATGGAGGCTAGAAGAAAGGAATGCAAACAGTGTGGGTAAGTTGGCAAGAAGTAGAATAGAGAACATAGAAAGACAGGAAATTTGGGGAAGTTTAGAAAATAAGAAATCATTTTAACAGTGCCATGGCCAAGCAATTAGACTGTTCGCCTGCCACCATGGTTCGATCCCAGGGACCCGCATGTGGTATTCATGGTGAAGTGGTTCCTGGGCAGTCTTTCTCCAGGTTCTCCAGTTTCCCCTGCCACTCATTCCACCAACTGCTCCATCACCCCCTTCCCAATCATCCATTTTGCCTGCGTTTCATATCACCCTCTTCCTCACTCTCATACCTGGTGCTGAACTGACCACCTGCTTCCAGACCTTCATTCTGTCCGGTCCATAAGTTCCTGTGGTCCCCAACAGGCCTTTCACCTTAGGTGCTGACTTTTAAGTCCTAGGACGTGTAAGTCCTCTATACAGGGAGGGTAATCAGATAAAGAAATAATTATAATTCTATACATAAGTTGTTGTTGTTAGCTAATGCTGGATTTCTGACGATGAAGTCATTAATCCTCTTGCTCTACAATATTTTTTACTCATAGAGCAATAGCAGTATAGTAACCGCTTTTTAGAGAGCACCATATTTTTATGTTTTGGTGGTCACATCGCTCTCTCACAACCCCCAGAATGTCTGGAGGACCACACCTGTCGTTGGTTTACGGGTCTCACCGACCTGACCAGGAAAATTATCAAAATAAATTCACCAACCATATCCTCTGATTACCAATCAGAGGACGTATTACATGCCATGACAGGTCAGCATGTTAGGGGTTAAGGTTTTATAGAGAAATTAGAGAAATGGAGAGGTTGGAAAAGTAAAGACTCCCTAGCCCTCGGGAACCCTAATAGCATCAGGGTCAGGAGAGAACAAGAGATGACCAAGGTAAGGTCAGATAGAAAAGTTACAGTGAGGAGCAAAACACCAGTAAGTGGAAGTAATGTTCTGCTCAGCTTGGGTACCTTGTGGTCGCTATTCACATATCCCCTAGACGGAGACCCCTACATTATTATGCAGTGCATTTTGAAATTTTAAATGTTGTTCTGTTTGTCATTAACTCATGGAAAGTGTAGGTGAAATTACTAGTGTAATTTATGTCAGCTTAACATTATCACAATTGTATGTACATAACTTTACATTGATTACCTCCTTTCTTCTGATAATAAACAAAATAAGAAAAAGAATTCCGTCAACAATTCTCCCCAAAAATAACAATAAATTTACCATACAAAATTGAAACAGTCCACAAACTACAATCTTTGAGTTGCCCCTGGTGCAAATATAGATAAACTCCGTGATTAACTACTATATTATACACCAGGTTCTCTATTTGAGCTCCTAACATAGAATTAACTATAACTAAATTACCTATATCAAATGTACCGGTTGGGCAGCCTTTTCATCTTCCAACTTTGTGATTCTCCCTATGCTTCTCATACATTTTTCTTTTGTCCTTCCTAACAATTCTTCCAGCTTTCTAATCACCTCAGTACTGTTTAGCTTTCCTATCTTCATCCTTAATACTTCTCTTGGTACTTTTGACTGCCTAGTGGGTATCTATTTTTCCCTCTATACTTTAGTCCTTTCACAGTCCACAATAAAGTGCACATCCTTTTCTATTTCCCATACATAGGGCACTTCTGCAGGTTCATTCCCTGTTTCACACCCCTCAGTCCTATTACCCCAGATCTAAAGCATGCCCCACCCTTCCCTTTCCAATTTATTACACACATCAATATATTTCTTTCTGCCCCAATCTTTCTTAATTTGTCTGTACAATGTCAAGTTTCTCTTATCCCCAGTATACTATATCTCCTGAATATTTATATCCTCAATTCTTTGTCTAATCCCCCTTCTAAACTTTCCTTCTAGAATTTCTCTGTTTCTCCAAATGTTCCCCATTCCTATTTCTTCTATCATACATGTTTGGTAAACCTGTGCGAGAGCATCCTCACATGATTCACTGACAGTTCTGTGATGTCATGGCGCTGCAAGGCACAAATATCTGTCGCCAACTTAACATTGTACAACTCGCTAAAACTAAACTTAACATTCAACAACTATAATATATTACTGCTATTAGTATATTTACATTAGTAAAATGTAGATTACTGCAGCAGACAAAGAGAAGGGTTAGCGTGGATGAGAACAGGTATAATTTTTTTAAGAGGATTAAGATGTAGGGAAAAAGTAATACCTATGTGAATTGTATGGCAAGAGAGAAAGTATAGTACATTATATGAAAGTGTGAAGATGAAACATTATGAGACAGAGGTTCGCGAAGAGAAATGGGGAAAAGTAGAGAAGAATATAGTGGCGATGAAGATGTTAACAGGAAAAGGGAAAAAGAAGATTTAGAGATACAGTCAGGTTGCTACAGAAAGTAAAACAAACATGGGAAAGAAATGTGAAGAATATAAGAAAAGAAAAGGATAATGAAAGGGAATGGTTGATAAAGAGCTACCTGGCAGAGTAAAGGCCAGGGTATCATGAAAGCTGCGGTGGCTCGGATAGTGAAGAAAGTGTACATAATGTAAGATAATGCAAAATTTTGCAAAAGTAGGTAAAAGAACTTTAGAACAGGCATCTATGATTTCCAGTTGCTGAGCTTCCAGCAGAGAAAATATTAGATTTACTTATATTTGTTTCATTTAATTTTTGTTTTCAGTAGGTTAAGATAGTATTGTTTTTGAGGACAAACACATTATTCGTTCATTCAACAAAAAATATTTACTTGATTAACGTTCCCTAGAACCAATTACCCAAAAATTGAATGTGACATAATATAGCAATGTTATATGAATATTACATCCGATTTTTCCAGTATATATAATCATAAATTCCAGTATAATTTCAGTATATTCATATTAATAAAAAATGAAATGTATTTCCAGTATCAATAAACACCGTTTTAGAGTACAGGAATTAGCTTAACTTACTTAACAGAATATGTATTTCCTGTGGAAGAATCTTCTATTTTTCCCCGTTCCATGCGATATGGCAGACAGAACCCTGAATCTCCTCGTTCCACCTCCTCTTTGAACTGTTGCAAGCAGTCCAGAAATGCTACCATAGCTGCATCAAACTTTGTGTCCCACAGAAAACGGAAACCACCAGAACCATATAGTGGCAACTCTCGATGTTCTGCCAATACCTGCAAATATTAAAATGGTTAAATCATTGTGTAAGACTTAAAGCTTTCACAGCAAGCCTTGATGCTTATATCATTGTTTGAACTTTGTTGCCATTTCTTATGGATGAGAGGGGAGGGGTTAAACCTTAGCTTACGGTTTCCTAGATATCAACTTTACTTTCTCTATTACTTAAATAAACATATTGTATAGCAATAGATGTCAAATTCAATGCTATATACAATAAATTAGACACATTAAAGTACAATATTAATAAATATAAAATAGCACTGATTTACACGTACACCAGAATCCCAAAATAACACAGTTCTTTGGGGACATGCTTTGGCCCTGTGTTAGAACAATTCTGTGGTATATTGAAATGTGAGCTTAAAAGTGACAAAAATTGATTCCATGGAGATGTGGGAAACATATGCACAATAATAAATTACAGTACATTTGTAAAGTATGTAATGTGCAATAAGTGCACCAATTTTTAATGCAATTACACACTAGTTATGCGAGGGATATATTCCAGTCCTGCAACCGATCTTAATTTATGCAGTACATACAATTACACTGTAACCATTTTAGGTTCTAATGAATCATTATTGAGAGTCGAGTTTTGGAACACCTTTGCTTCCATCATCCGCTGTGAACTGACTGGCGATATTGCCATCTTCTTCCCTTTGATTCCTGGTAGATGGCTTGATAAACTTGGTATAGATGTCAGGAGGCAAGATTTCAAAGTTCATAATTCTATGGTTATGTTTCTGAATGAAAATCTTCTCCCATACGGTGAGTTCTAGCAAGTGCTTCACTTCTTTTTACAGTTCAGAATATGTCTACTTCGTGATGACTTTCCCAAAAGTTGCTGCAACAGCTGATTTGTCTGTGTGTTCACATTTAATGTTCCAGATGTGTGCTTTGGTACGAATGCTTATATTTAGTTTGGTCTTACCGATGTATGCTTTATTGCAGTCTTGGCAGTTTATCCTGTAGATCCCAGGTTTTGAAGCTTTTGGGGTCCGGTCTTTGGGAGGTTTTTTAAACACGTTGATAAAGTTGAATTTGTTCAGTGGAGCTAGAGTTATGTTATGTTTAGAGAAAATCTTCTGAAACTTGTAATGTAAAAATGGATGGAATGTGGACTTCTTAATTTTCTGTTTGTTGTCTGCATTAGCCACAACTTTTCCAGTTTTATGGGAAAATGTTATTAGGAAACATCAAGCTTAGCTTTAAACAAACCTTTTTTTCCCCTTCCTTGCAGATTTGTTCAGTTATACAAGTAACCAGAGCCTTTCCTAACACTTTCAAATGTTGGTTTCAATACATGGATGATGTACTTGCAATAGTACCCAAAAAAACTGGTTCAGGATGCCCTAGAGCTACTAAATTTAAAAGACAGCCCACAATTTCATGTAATCACAGAGAAGGAAGGATATCCACCTTTCTTAGATATTAAAATTATGAGGAATGAAAATAGACTATCTTTTGGAATATATAGAAAGCCCACTCAACACAGATGGCTACATCAAATGCAATAGCTTTAACCCAAAACAACACCAACGTGCAATTTTCAACAGCGTGATACACCAAATAATTTTTCTCTAAGCAAAGAAGAATAAGACAGAGAATATAAGCAAATCATCAAAATAGCACTTAAAACAATGGTTTCAATGAAAAATTAATAAACGGAAAACTACAAGAATTCAAAAGCAAGAAAAAAATTAATAAGACCACAATTTTAACACCATTAGACAACAAACAGAAAACTAAGAAATTCACATTCCATCCATACTTTCTCTATTGCATAAAGTAGAGGAAGTATTGTATTCCATCCAAAAAAATTGATGTCAATATTTCACTGGAAATACCGGGTGGAAGGGAAGTGATTATAATAATTTAAACCAGTGATAGATCTTGATATTTGAAACACATTTTGTGTCTTGTGTTTTTGTCTCTGGCCATTTCCTATGGAGATATTTTAGTTTTCTTGAAAACAAGCTGACAACACTGACACTTTCACTAGTTCAGTACATAAACACAGAAATGGTGCTTCTTCAAAACACAAATACCTTGCCTTGTCCTTCTGTGTTTACTGTGCGAGTGTAGGCCAATCACAAGCATTAGCTCCCAAAACTTTAAAGCAAAAGCGAAAGTTCCAGACCTGTTTATATCCACAAACCAACTCAATTCCCTGACCAATCTCAACACAATGTTGACTTACTGCACATATGAAAAAGCTGCTTGGAGTATTCCTTCACGTCTTTTAAGTGATTAATTATTTCCAAATCCTGTGTGATATTGCATAATTACTACCGAAGCTATGTCAGAAAGAAGTTGTTGTTTTCTAGTGCCTTGCATCTGGCAATGAAGCCATTAGCATTCGTGCTTTCCAATACTTTTGAACTGTAGTTTCTTCTGATCTTAATGCTTCACAGGTCTTCAAGTGGTCTTCGTTCATTTCTGTTGGATCGTTACACAGGACACATATTGGTGAGGCTGAGATACCTATTCTGTAGAGATGACTTGCTAAGCAGTCGTGATTTGTCAGTAGTCGGAAGGCTGCAACTGCTGTTTTCCTTGGTCTCTGGGGGATTATATCTGGGTTGGAAAGTAGTGTAATCCATTTTTTATCTTTGGCATTTGTTTCTATTTCTTGTAGGTATGAATGAGAAAATTGTTTAATGATCAAGCGTTTTATTGAGGAATATGAGAAATTGAATTTAAAACAAAAGTCTAAATTCAGAAATAAGTTACTCTACGCATCTTACAAGTACTAAACTGTTATCTTCGTACTTTCCTGTGGAATTACGCAGCAAGTTGGATCAAACACCATTTATTTTTTTGAAATCGGCTGATCAAAGAACAAAATGCCATTAGACTTTTTTGTTTGTAATGCTTCTATGAAGCACATATTAGAAGGAATGTAATGACCTCCCTTCCAGCCTGTATATGTCTGGAGGCCCCCTGAAACCCCCCCCCCAAAAAAAAAAGCATTTTTAGAAAAATGTGTGTGTGTCTATGGACAGCATAACTCAATGTTGGCATTAAAGTTTAATGTCTTTCAAGGATATGACATGAAAATTTTGAAGAACATTCCTCCACCCTAAACTACCCTTTACAAGGAAAATTTTTTGAAAATTTTAATTTTCTTGAAAATGGCTAATGATTTTGATTAAAATGCCACATGTTTGAGATATTTTTATGGCAAATGAAATATATATCTTGAACTTTCTGGCTGTAGCCCATGTAGTCCTGTTTGCTCTGGATGACTTTTGCATAACTGGTAAACCATAAGAGATAGACCAAATCTTACTATACAAAAATGTAGATCTTGCTGAAATACACAATTTATGTCTGAATAAATTTTTTTGTAGATTGAACCATTTTGGAGATATTCCTTGTTATTTATGTCAGTTTTAGAGAACTTACACTTATGTCAAATGGAACATCATTATTCATTTTTTATATGTTAACCGTGCAAAGAGAACAAAATTTGAAAGCTTTAAAAGATTTGACTCGCTCAAAGCCTACTTTATTCCCATATTCCCCTTGTACCTACAAGAAAATAGACAATATGATAATTTGTGCAAATTTTATCTCAACTAACATGAAGAAGATAGAGGAATAAGATTTTGTAAGAATGGTTAGTACAAGAATAGAGAAAGTAATGTGAGTGTAACATCAGATTTTTGCATAGTAAGTTTCAGAAAATTTTCTTCAAACATAATTCTAGCTCCACTGAACAAGTTCAACTTAATGCATCTGTTGAAAAACCTCCCAAAGACTGGATCCCAAAAACCCCAAAACATGGGATCTACAGGATAAACTTCCAGGACTGCAATAAAGTACACATCGGTGAGACAGAATATTAGAAGACCCCAAAAGAAAATCGTTCATGTAAAAGTTTGTTAAAAGTGTAATTCGTTTTTTGATGTTGGTATGAGATAATTAAATGACAAAAACATGTTGATAAGGTTCATTGTTACGAACAACTAAGTTTGCACAAAGACGTCATAAATCTTTCCATATTTGATTTTAATATATGTGTATAAATATTAGAATTGTTTGTGTTCCATAATAAAAGTAGGGGACGATGAATGGGATCGCTTCCCTAACGAGAAAGAACTATTTGCGCAGATGAATATGAAAAAGGCGGTGTCGCGTCAAAACAACGCCAAAAAACAGTTCATTAGCGTCTATATCATTGGTGTGGATGGACGTATTTTTATGTGTACGCGTCATGAAATAGTAAAAGTGAATTTACCAAGTGTTTAGAGACCTTTAATTAAATTTCGGCGATGCTAGGGAAGCTGATCCGCTAAAATAAGACTTTCTACTGCGATACGATCTAAAAATTGTGAACAAGAAGGTGCAAATAAAATGTTTGACTAAAGTTTAACCCGAGTGTATGTTCATTCCATCCGTTACCAAGCCCTGAGATAAAAAAGATCTCATTAGCTTAAAGACACAGCGTCGTTAATAATTGCAAAAACGGCACCATCGGTAAGACCAAACTAAATATAAAGATCCATACCAAAGAACACATCTGGAACATTAAATATGAACACATAGCTAAATCAGCTGTTGCAGCAACTTTTGGGAAGGTCATCACGAAGTAGACACATATTCTCAACTATTGAAGTGAAGCACTCACTAGAACTTGCCATATGGGAGAAGATTTTCATCCAAAAAACACAGCCATAAAATTATGAACTTTGAAATCCTGCCTCCTGATAGGCTATATTACATTCATCGTGCCATCCACTGGGGACCATAAGGAAGAAGACAATGCTGCCAGTCAGTTCACAGCAGATGATGGGAGCGAAAGCCTTTGAAACATGTCCTGTTAATTTATAGTGTAAGTGAAGTTAAAGCGTTCCAAAACTCAACTCGTAGCACTCATTCATTATGATCACTTATATTTACACATTTAGTTATAATCTGTATGAATAAACATAAATAGCATTATATTTTCAAGTTTAGACATGTTAAGTCTGGCCCAAACTATTATACACAGGAAGAGTTCAATTAAAAATATTAACAATTAGTGCTAGACAACACACCTCGATGTATGAATGGTTTCCATATGGAACAAGTCGGAACCGCTGGAAGGTGAGATTCATTTTCCTGGCAAGGGCAGTAAGAAGCAATGCTGTTTGGCCCCACGCTGCATTTATCTCACTCCAGTCAACAGGAGCACTTGGAAGACGCCCTAGTCTGAAGTTATTTATGGTGCCAAAATGCCCACTATGCCAGATGTGGAATGTAGCATTGAACACATTTGTCTTCTTCAGTTTGTCCAGCTGAGCCTGGGCATAATGCAGCTGACACTCCAGACTGAAAAACATGCAACAATATTTGCTGGAAGTCTGATCAATAGCAATACTCATTAATATTCATCTGGGCTTTCACACTAATACAGAGCCTTCATTTTAATATATGGTTGCATTATGGGGAAATTGCTTGCCCTGTTAGTGCACGTTTTCGTTCCCTCTCTGTGTGCTTGTCAACAGCTGATGCAAAGTCTTTGTGCAGAAGTACTCCATGATTTGGGTATAACATGCTAGGTTCTGTTCCTGAGGTCGCAGGTTCAAACCCAGCAGAGGGTGATGGATTTTTTTTGGGCATAAAATCCTTAGCATGGCTTCCTTCGGAAACAAAATAAAGACGGTGGTCCCATGTTGTACATTTATGGCACATAAAAAGATCTCAAGCTGATAAGCAGGTCTCAGAACAAAATTAAGTTGTTAAGTCCAATATAAAGGGTTATCAACAGGTTTCTCCACATCGTGCTGGTGTGTAGTGCTCAAGATAACTTGATATTCTGTTTATCTACATTACCTTTCATTAATTACGCACGTGAATCTGTCATATACTTTATTTCCTGAAACGTTATAAATAACCATAGGTTCACGGCAGACAGTGATCCCATGCTCTAGGGAAATTTTGGTTACAGGAGACTGCGGAGCGACTTCTCGATAATCCTATAGAATGGAGCACTAAGAACCATAACAGTTAAACAGAATGCATAAATAAATCAGTTTCAATTTTTACAGAGGCACACACACTAGAGACCATGTGTTTCAGGGTGTTAGTACTGTTATAGTGCCAAAAAGTCTGTAAACTTTAGCATATAGAATCTTCACATGAGATTCCTATATAACAATAATTTCTTGTAGAGAAGTCAGACTGTGATTTATAAACAGATTTCTTTGAGTCAAAACATTCTTGATGATGGCTTCAAGTGAACACAAAGTGTGTTGAAAAGAAAAGTAAAGGTATTTGAAGTACAGGGTGTTCTGTCAACTCAAAGTGTATAATTTGATTATGTGTTGTTGTTAGCTAATGCTGGATTTCTGACAATGAAGTCATTAATCCTCTTGCTCTCCAATATTTTTCACTGATGATATTGAAGAGAGCAATAGCAGTAATAGTAACCGCTTTTTAGAGAGCACCATATTTTTATGTTTTGGCGGTCACATTGCTCTCTCACAACTCCCAGAATGTCTGGAGGACCACACCTGTCGTTGGTTTACGGGTCTCACCAACCTGACCGGGAGAGTTATCAAAATAAATTCACCGACCATATCCTCTGATTACCAATCAGAGGACGTATTACATGCCATGACAGGTCAGCATGTTAGGGGTTAAGATTTTATAGAGAAATGGAGAGGTTGGAAAAATGAAGACTCCCTAGCCCTCAGGAACCCTAATAGCATCGGAGTAGGAAGAGAACAAGAGATGACCAAGGTAAGGTCAGATAGAAAAGTTACAGTGAGGAGCAAAACACCAGTAAGTGGAAGTAATGTTCTGCTCAGCTTGGGTACCTTGTGGTCGTCATTCACATATCCTCTAGACGGAGACCCCTGAGTAAACTTAATAAATATTCATTCATATATATATAAAAGACATCCAAAAGCATAAAGTTTTAAAGAAGGAACTTCAAAAATATATAATTTGATTATAACATTACTTCATGTGTTAATTCCAATTTATTATTCAGATTCCCTTTTCTTTGTGTATCACTAATCAGAAACCAAATGTAAATCGTTGGGTTCTTACAACGAAATAGTTGATAATATCTAAGAAACATTAGAACAAAGTAACAAGAAATCTCATAGAAAGCTTGTACGTGGATCAGGAATTTTCATAACCTCATCTTGGAATGCCACTAATTTTTAAAATTAAACCCTATAGGACAACTGTAGTTCACCAATTGCTAGCACACAATAACATGAGTAGTGTTTCGGTGTTGGATAATTTTAATGAAAGCTCTATTGGCCTGCGTTTAATTTTTTATGGATGAAGTACAATTTTATTTACATGGTCATGAAGAATTAATGAGTGATAATGCAAACTTTCTTAAAAGATGTGTGGCAGCACATAGACGTCCTTTCCAACAACTCTATGATGGAGGTATGAGGTTACTGCAGTTATAATTTGCATGAGAAATGCTAATTCTCGTTAGACTTGCCAGATATCCAAACAAAGGCTCTGTAGATATATCTTATTGTTCTTTAGTGAAGATTAATCATTTATCTACCACAAACATTTCCTTTCATACCTTTTAAGTTCATCTTCTGTGAGCATGAGATCCCGACGATGTCGAGTGTATTCTCTCCAATATCTTTCCTCCTCCCCATCCAAACGCTCGTGCTCAGCATCCTGTTCTTCTATGGCCTTCTGTGTTGTCCTTTCAGTTTCTTGTAAGGATGCCAGTTCCTGGAGTAAGCGCTGCTCTTCTCCTCGCAACTGTTGACATTGTTAACTTTATAATTTACTAAGTTCTAAAAGCATGAAAAATATTATCAAATATTACCACTAATTATTATTTATTTATTCCAACAAACTTACTACCGGTGTTTTTAAACACACAAACCATACATAGGCAATGTTTGAGAGGTAGAATCAGAACTGAAAAATTCTACCTCTCAAACATTACCATTAATTTGCATATATTTGAATAAACTAGTAACAGTGATTGAATCTAAATTATAATAAACATTGAATCGGTGTTGAAACACTTATCACTTACATGTAAATATT
Source organism: Tenodera sinensis (assembly GCA_030765045.1). Classification (NCBI taxonomy): domain Eukaryota; kingdom Metazoa; phylum Arthropoda; class Insecta; order Mantodea; family Mantidae; genus Tenodera; species Tenodera sinensis. Next base: position 16,309,989 of record CM060963.1, read on the forward strand.
TATCTTGACCAATTTCAAGAGCTTTAAATTGCTGCCATCACCAGAATTGTCCAATTGATTCTTGTGGATGTCTGATGTGTGGTTGTCTGAGCTGACATCTAGTGGTGGACGGATGAATGGGATTTGGTGGTGGCAAATCAAAATTCATTAATCGGGGTTGGTTTTTTATAAGAATCTTCTCCCAAGTATCCAACTCTGCAACATGATTTGTTCGGCGTGATGTCATTTAATGTCCAAAAATGGTGTCCAACTGCAGATTTATCCATTTGTTTATATTTGATGCATCTTATGTACTCTTTTAATATGGTTTCTAAAGTCTGTTTAGTTTTTCCTATGTTAATTTGGTCACAATCTGTGCAACTAATTTTATAGATTCCTGCTTTTTTGTTTTGTGTTATAGAACACAGAACTTGTTGCACAGTAATTTGTCTATGCTGAAATTTTGTGGAGCCAAGTTGATGCTGTATTTTTTGAAGATCTTGTGGAATTTGTAGTGCTTACTTGGATGGAAAGTGAATTTTTTGAAAATCATTTTGCTTTTCTGTTGAGAGAGAGTAGTGGTCTCTGTCATGTGTTTCTGTTTTTTGAATTTCATTATTTTCTTGTCAAAGCTATTGTTAATTGCTGTGTTGACTAGGTGTTTGTATTCTCCTTCTGATAAGGGGGTGTAAACCAATCTGTGGGTTAAACTATTTGGGACAGCACAAGAAGAGTAATGTGTCTTTTTCTTCAATTTCCATAGCGAATTGTATGGCTTTGTTTTGTAAGTTGAGTAACTTGAGAGAATCCTGGATGAATTTGTGTACTACTGCAAAAATATCATCTACATATCTGTGCCAAACTTTGTACATGTATAGAGGTTATGTGTTTCCAAATTGCTCATGACAAAACCTGCCAGCAATGGTGATAATGGATTACCCATGGCTAAGCATGAAGTCTGTTGGTAGAACCTATTGTTAAACATGAAGCTAAATGTCAACTCAAACATCCACATATCAGACAACATCCACAAGAATCAATTGGATAATTCTGATGATGGCAGCAATTTAAGCTCTTGAAACAGGTCAAGATAAATATTTACATGTAAGTGATGTTATGTGTTTCAACATCAATTCAATTTTTATAATAATTACCATTAATGTTTGTTTTCCCTTAGCTTACCCGGCATGTCAACAATATCACATGCTTTTAGTCCTCTCTTATTGGCTGCTGGACTTACAACTGTGTACTACCATTGTATAAATTAGTTCTTTGGTTAAAATAATAACTTAATTTCTGCATTCAAAGTATTTCAGCCAAATAATTTTTCTTTCTAGCACCATACATGAAAGCAATGACACAAAGAAACTTTATTTGCAAAACAATTACCTAGAATTTCTGTATTACAACCAAATTAAATTTAAAATGGCCAAGAATATGACATAGACACCAATTATTTGTGTTGAGAAATTATAAGCACACTAAGGCAAGTAAAATCTGTTTGTCTACATTAATGCCAGTCATATCAACAAATAAACAAGTGGATATTAAATTGCTGTGTTGGGCAGCATAGCAAGAAGATAATTTGACAACCAAGCTAATCTGCCCAATGTTAGAATAACTTATAACATGAAACGTACTGACTTGTGCAGAGAAATCTTTCACTCTAAAGGCATATTTACCATCTTTTCTCTTGCTGTCTACCAAATTATTTTTCTTGTAGTAACAAAACCCAAACTCAGTCTTAAAAACTGTGATATTCACACCTATTTAAGAAGAAACAAATGAAATGCATAGGATGTCAGCTAAAAACATTGATAACGATGCCTGTATTATTGGAACAATTATGTACAATAAATTACCAATACCAGTTAAAACAGCAGGAAGAATATATATATAAAAAAAGACTTAAGGAACTTTTAATCTGTAAAGGCATATACTCATTACATGAATTGTGACTACAATCCAGATGTATACTCTACGCCAAATAAGGTGGCGCCGTGGCCGAACGGTTTGCGCACTCGCCTACCACCTAGGTGGCCCGGGTTCAATCCCAGGGACCTGCATGTGGTATTCATGGTGGACGAAGCGGCATCAGGGCAGGTTTTCTCCGGGTGCTCCGGTTTCCCCCGCCATCTCATTCCACCGGTGCTCCATCTTCATTCCATTTATCATCAGTGTCACCGCCTGCGGTGCCGTAGTAGTAAAAGCGGGCGTTAAACACTACAACTACAACAATGCCAAATAAGAAAGGGGTTGACAGTTGCTTACCACATGGTGGAAAACTCTAAGGGAACAGGAGGGGATGGATGTGTCATTATGATCATCATAGCAACGAAAAAAGGAACCAATTAGAGCTAAGACGTTTCCATAGCAACACTAAATGCTAAAACAGTGTTGTCAATATTTAATACATGATTCGCATGTGCCTGTCCTGCAATCCAGCAGTAATATAAACTTCTGTTTTTCCTGCAATATATACAATGCCTCCCTCCAGCTCCAGCTTGCAATGTTTATATCAGAGATTGCCTGTGTGCTGATAAGTTTGCATCCTTCTACTTGTGGTTATTTGTTTTGTATTTTTGTGTGTCTGAATCTGTGTACATATATGTGCATATGTTGTGAGCATTTACAACTGGCTCACTCTTTTAATGAATAATTATGACCAAAAATATTGACAAGTCAATGTAGCCAAACGAAAAACTGATGTATTTGGGAAGCAAATAAAATTGTGTTTGGTAACCTACATATCTCAAAGCATTATGCATGGTTGCAAAATTGTTTGGTTTCCCCCTTTCTTAGTGTAACCCGGTTTAATTAATTTGGGCCGAAGTAAAGGGTTACATTGTGCAAAACAACAAAGATTTCACTGTGTCGTCTGCAATAAAACTACATCAATAAAAGCTGAAAACTGAAAAAGCGGTTACTGTTACAAAGAGCGTAATAAGTGCAACATGTGAAAATGGAGTCTTAGAAGCAAGGATAGGACAGTTTGTCACTTCCACGGGTAATTCCAGCAGCAACAGTAATGATGCAAATCTGATATCAGTGGCATTTCCCATTACAATATTTCACAGGTATGTTTCTTTTGTCAACATAAATCTTTACAGCGATATACACTTCCATATTCTATCCTTTGCATGTAGATTCACTATTTCACTATTGTCTTCGGATAGGAACATGAATTATACCTACTCTACTTTCCAAATGCAATCCAACCATCTTCTTACACACAATCCTAACACGCTCTTTATGTGGTGGCAATAAGCAGCAACGTTACCTCTCTTTCACTGTGAAACGTCAATACCTTTCTTGTTTGGCACCGATAATAGTTGATTGAGCTTTTTATTTTTGTATACACTTGAAATTGTAAAATAGTATAATTTTGCTATAGATATTATATTTGTGTTAATAATTGTTTAGAAAATATTTCCATGATTATAACCAAGTAACACATAAATTATATAAGTTTGACCATGTCAGCTGTTTTAGCTCCACTGACAATAATAAAGATGAAGGTTTTAAAAAGCATTATCTTTTTGCCTATGGCTATTATGAATAAGTGCAAACAAAACCAAGCCCAACTTCATGTTATATTAATGAATCGTTAATCATTGCTACTGTTACAGTTCTTACAGGAATTACTTACATCCTCAAGTTCCTTCTCCAGAGATTCCAGACATTGGTCCTCTTCCTCATTTTCCAACCTGCCAACAAAAACAAAGAAATTAAAAATAAATCTCAAGCCCATCAGTACATTTAAAAACGATTTTGTAAATTAAGCTAATATGTATGCAGTTAGATGCTTTAACATTTTCTATTCAACCCCGAGCTTATGTGCATCACCAATGTTCTGAAATATAAAGGTGGTGGTGAGTTCTACAGCTCATTTCTGCATTCATACATCATGTGATACGATTAGTGGATATCAATGACATCTACAGTGCATTAACGAACACCATTATGACAGCAGAACATCTTCATGTGTGCTCAGCATAGTCAGATTAAACTTAACATCATCACAACTATATTGGGAAGCAGGAAGGAGAATGAAGTCCATTCAAGTTCCTGGGCGTTAAACTACTACAATGACTATGACTAGCTATGCATTCCTGGAACGTCATACTTTGCATCTATGTCCTCTGTCCTCTATGTGATCGGCAAGAGGAAATGGATCGAGACCACCTTCAAATATGCCCGGCCACTTCTAATGCCCCATCCATCAGTGAAAAATATTGGAGAGCAAGAGGATTAATGACTTCATTGTCAGAAATCCAGCATTAGCTAACAATAACAACATACTTTGCATCTCGCTGTAATCTTGAATTTGCTAAGAAAACAATTTATCTTTTTAATATTTTTGACGTAAAATACACACAAAATAACTCTTAATTATATAAATACAATTGAAATATGACATTTAACAATAATTATCATATCAATAGACAACCTTCTTGGCAGTGAAAGAATATGGGACAAAGTCAAATACATATACGAATAAAGTCAAGTTCATGATTAATTTGGTTACCTTCAGGTACACATACACTGTTTCATGTTTGAAATGCTTTTTTTACAAGTGGTTAGCTGCTATTTGTTTTTTTCACAGTCACGTAAACAGCATGAAGGGGGGAAAGGAGCATTCTTGGGGATGGGTATATTATTAATCATCCTGCATGTTCCACATTGTATATGTTCAATGAGCCTGAGCTCTGCCTTACGATGGGGCTAAATGAGCAAATGAACAAATGAACCCATCACTTAGTCAGCTACTTTTTAAAAATCTGAGTATCGCATTAGCCCATTGTATCCTTATCCTTAAGTTTTTTAACCAGGTTTCAAGATATGTGGAGTTAAAGATATTCTTTCATCATCCCAATTTGGATTTAGGAAAAAAAAAATGTCAACTGTAAATGCCATATACATAAGAGGTAGAACTGGAACTTAAAAATTCAATGCCACAACTGGGATTTGAACCACAGACCTTCCGCTTGAGAATTTAATGCCATTCTGGCAGTTTGTCACAATAGCTCAGTGGTTAGAGCATCCGCCCGGCAAGCGGAAGGTCTGTGGTTCAAATCCCAGTTGTGGCATTGAATTTTTAAGTTCCAGTTCTACCTCTCAAACTTTGCCCACACACGGCTTGTGTGTTTAAAAATACCAACAGTAAGTTTGTTGGCATAAATAAATAATAATTACCATGTGAAGGTTATTTAATCCTGGGATATAAAGTACTTGCAATAGTTAGTCACCATTGGGGTAATTGTCTCTGATGTGAGACTGCCTTTGTGGTTTACCAGGAGAAATACAAACTGGCTTGAGAATTTAATGCCATTCTGGCAGTTTGTCACAATAGCTCAGTGGATAGAGCGTCCGCCCGGCAAGCGGAAGGTCTGTGGTTCAAATCCCAGTTGTGGCATTGAATTTTTAAGTTCCAGTTCTACCTCTTAAACTTTGCCCACACACGGCTTGTGTGTTTAAAAACACCAACAGTAAGTTTGTTGGCATAAATGAATAATAATTGCCATATACATGTTAACATCTGAAGTAGTAAAAGCCTTGGACAAAAAAGAATTATCAGTAGGAATATTTTGTGATTTAGTGAAGGCATTGACCACAACCCATTATTGTAAAAATTAATATTTTATGGTTCCAGTGAAACCACTATAAACAGGTTCAGATCTTACTTAACAAATAGAATCCAAAACACCAGGGTAGATGGTTATGACTCTGAACCAGATGTTATTACCAAAGGACTACCTTGCGGTTTTATACTTGGATCTTTACGGTTTTTAATACTTATAAATGACTTGCCAAGTACTCCTGGTGGAGAGTCAATAGCTGTACTTTTTGCAGAGGACACTAGTGTGCTTGTATCTGAAAGGCCACATCAAAAGTTGAGAGATTCTGTCAATAAAGCTTTTGAACAGCTCAATATTTGGTTTGAGGCAAATATGCTCATTAAACTATGATAAAACAAGTTTTATTCAATTTAAAACAAACAAGTTCATGAATTAACTATCAGATACAACAATTATACTATAAGTGAAGTATCAGATACTAAATTTCTAGGACTCCAAATAGATGAAGAGCTCAGCTGGAGAAATCAAATAAAAATAATGTTGCCAAAACTTGGCAGTGCATTAAGAAATTTAGGATCTGCTTAATGAAAATGCCTTAACAGCAGCATATTTTGCCTACTTCCACTTGCTGATCAGATATGAAATTATTTTCTGGGGCAATTATGCACACAGCAGGTAAATGTTTGTACTACAAAAAATGGCCATATGTATTGTTTATGGTGTTGCTTCCCATCATTCTTGTAGGCTATTATTTAGTGAGACAGAATATTGACCAATAGAAAATCGTTCATGTAAATATTTTTGTAAGAGTGTGTAAATTTCTAATTCTTGTTTGGGTGTATAAGGGACTTATTTTTTAATATCCAAGATAGCCAATGTTTTCTTGTCACTTTGTGTTCAACCAATAGAAACTATTGCGCGGATGAATACAAAAGAATGGCGGTGTTGTGTCATACAGACGCCAGGGACTTTTTTTTCATTAGCGTCTGTGTGCTCAAGATGAAAGGATGTGTTTTTTTTGGTAGCGCGTGAACATGTAACTTTCACCCAAACCTTTATACAGTGTAGATTCTACCAAACTGTGAAGATTGTTGATTAATTAATATGGTGCTAAAAGTGTAAATTAACGAATAAATATGTTGTGATAAAGGAACGTTGATTTATGCATTCCATTCTGTAACCTCGACCCCGAAGATAAAAATCGCGTCTGATATTTCACTATTTCATCTTTCACTAAGAACATTATCTCCGGTATGCTATGTAAAGACTTATTAATAAAAACCGCACCATTAGAATGCAAATTTTTTTTACTCATGCTGGTTTTTTACAATTATTTTGTTGTTTGACGATCCTGTCAATTACCAGGATCACATCAACATCACCAGTGTGTCGGAATTTTGTCCCACAGGAGTTCTTTCACGTGTCAGTGAATCTACTGACATGGAGCTGTCATTTTAAGCACACTTAAAAACCATCAGTGTAGGCCAGAATTGAACCCGCGACCTTGGAATCAGTAGGCCAGCATCTAACCAACTGAGCCACCCTGATCAACACTTGTTGGTGAATACATGTATTCTCTGTTGAACTACGCTGCAGATATTTATCACTTCATGACAAACTTTGCTGCACATAAGACATGCAGGTGATTTGCATAGACCAGTAAAAAAACTATTTCAAAAAGGATGCTACTATTCTTCAATAAAAATATTTAACATTCTTCCATGTTATCTCAAGCTATTAGGCAATCGTAGTCAACATAAAATCTTTAGGAAAAAATGTAAATTCATTCTTATATACTCACTCCCCATATACTGTTGAGGAATTCTTTAATATCTCAACAGGTAAATATTAAATATATAGGGCAGATGGTGATTTATAGCATGTTGTGTAGTTTACTCTTGCAATGGTGGTGGCTTAAAATAAAAAAAAAATTGTTTTCTTACAAAGATGGAGGGAAATAATAGTATTATTGGTGGTGCATATTCTATTAGTCAACCTTCAGGTTGATTACAGAACATGATTGTCTGGCAAAACATTTAAACAGAATTGGGATATATTCTTCACCACTCTGTCCTCTATGTGATCTGCAAGAGGAAATGGATAGAGTCCACCTTCAAATATGCCCGGCTACTTCTAATGCCCCATCCATCAGTGAAAAATATTGGAGAGCAAGAGTATTAATGACTTCATTGTCAAAAATCCAGCATTAGCTAACAACAACATATTCTATTAGTCAATGCATGTTCCAATTGTATGACATGTTCAAAGTCCTGAGCTCTGCTTACAGTGGAACCAAACGAACTTACAATGCAATGTGTAATCTAAGTTTACTTTGATTAACAAGTAGTAGATAAAAGAATGAACTTTTGTATATATATATATATATTTCACAAACAAAAATTGTGACATCTGCCTGACATTGCAGGTGACCATAAAGATCCAGAATACAGAGATAGTTTGTATAAGACTGAGTAGAGAAAGTCATGCAGATGCAACACATCAGATTTTGAAATAACAGCATTCAAATAATCAATCAAAAAGTATAAAATGTGATTCACTCACCAGATATCTATACACATCCAGTATCTCTAGCACATTTTACAATGGATAATATACAGATTCCAATATGATAGAAGAGCACACATATAAAATATTTACCTTTTAAGAAAGTCACTGTAATCATTCCATTCATCTTCTGTCAGTTTGAGTTGTTGATCCATGAGATCCAAAAGCGTGTCGGTACACTCTTCACATAATGGGTGATCCACTTCAGATCCACCAGAAAGAATGTCAAACAGTCCAGCTGTTACGCGCATGTGGTGACTCAAGCTTTCTGTTGTACCTTCATCGCCAACAAGCATGAAGCCATTGGCTCCATTACCAGACTCTGTAAGACGAAATGCTGGCACAAACCTATCCAAACTACCAGCCTGTGATTCCAAATCCACTTCTGGTGTGGAATGGATTGGCACTGGAACAAAACATTTAAAAATCTGAGATACTATTTTGTCCTATTTCAAACTAGTGGTTAATTTACATTGAAATACAATGAAAAGTTCAGAACACACTGTGCAAATGTGGAAGTCCTGCATATCCAAAATGCTTTAAATTCTATTTCCTGACTTGATATTCATCAGATAAACAAACCTACTAACATAACCAACAAAAATTTGCAATTTATTTAATACGTTTGTATCTTTACGTAGTATCAGTGACAATGGTAAATACGTTTATGGTAATGTTCAATGGGCGATTTAATTCTAGTATACTGACTTTACGGGTTCTTTCAATGTTATAATAGCTTGTAAACGCCAATTTTAGGTATGACGCTTTTAATTTGAACAAAGACAAGTGCAGCGTCAACTGATACTTCCAGTGTAAACAGACTAATCATAATTTACTATGGTAAATACACTGAAAAGAAATGTTAGCTTACATGATAATTCAGCAAGTGTGTGTTCTCCCAGATTTCCAAAGGCTGAGTCAAGTTTCAGTGGCTGAAGACAACGTTGACAAACGAAAGAAACGCTTGTCTTTGGTTCCACCATTGTGCTCTTAAATTTCAGAGCGTCAAACATTTGCCTTTATTGTTTCTAAGTTATTGTGTCGATTGCCTACATTTCTCTTTGCAGATGAGTATAGCTTTCTTGCTTTACTATTTAATGCGTACAATCCTTCTGTTTCAGACCCTCATAATAATCAGTCAGCTGATTCATTGTCTACACAAATGTCACTTGCCTATTGCCTCCTATTCTGCACATCGATTACGTAATTCAGATTCGCCAACGTTACAGAACATATTTTTCTAATGCGCTAGCTATAAATACGCGTAATAAAAGTTATAATGAGCCAATAAAATACGCCCAACACCGAAAATTGCCATATACGTAATGTAATGAAAGCAATCGTTCACATTTAAAGTGGATATTTTAAAAATAGTATAAAACACTTCATACGAATGCCAGATGGTAATCATCCGCTTAGTACAATTTTGATGAACATGATACATATGTTGGTAAAGCAAACTCCATGTGCTTTTTCGCGCATGCGCATGATCTATTTGTGTTCATGTCTCATGTGGCAGGATATATCATTTGATGAATAAGGTTAAGATTTTGGCTCATGTTTAGAAACGCTCACTTTCTACTTGCCAGCCAGATTCTAAGTCCGAACTTACTTTCTGCGCATGCGCCGGCAGTAGTTTCACAATCGCCCACTAGATTTCACTGCATAACTAGCAGACGATTTTCACATCTGCCAACATTGCTTTTTACACTACACTAGTTTTCGTTGCCAACACATTAAAAACCCATATTTAACGCGTAGCGCAACTCCATACATTATTATACGATACGCTGGCTCGTTCTTTATCATTATATTATATTATTATTTTTATTATATTATATTATTATGAGCCGAAATTGATTTATTATTATTTTTAATCCATTATTATGGATTATTATTATACGATACGCTGGCTCGTTCTTTATTATTATATTATTATTTTTATTATATTATTATTATGAGCCGAAATGGATATTGTTTAGTAAAGCTTACGCGATGAGTTGGTCAGAATTGGCCATTATGGATTATTATTATACGATACGCTGGCTCGTTCTTTGTTTAGTAAAGCTTACGCTTACGCGATGAGTTGGTGAGAATTTCGGCAAAGTCCCACTCGGCAGTGGGATATTATTATGTTATTTTATTATATTATTATTAATAAATTATTTTTATATAATAATAAATAAATAAAATAATATAATAATATCCCACTGCCGAGTGGGACTTTAATATTATAAGATAATAATAAAGAACGAGACAGCGTATCGTATAATAATAATAATCCATAATGGCCAATTCTTTATAATAATGGATGATAATAATAATAATAATAATAATAATAATAATAATAATAATAATAATAATAATAATGGATTAAAATAATAAATCCATTTCGGCTCATAATAATAATCATAATCATAATAATAATTAATAATAATAATAATAATAATAATAATAATAATAATAATAATAATAATAATAATAATAATAATAATAATAATAATAATAATAATAATAATAATAATAATAATAATAATAATAATAATAATAATAATAATAATAATAATAATAATAATAATAATAATAATAATAATAATAATAATAATAATAATGGATTAAAAATAATAATAAATCCATTTTGGCTCATAATAATAATCATAATCATAATAATAATTAATAATAATAATAATAATAATAATAATAATAATAATAATAATAATAATAATAATAATAATAATAATAATAATAATAATAATAATGGATTAAAAATAATAATAAATCCATTTCGGCTCATAATAATAATATAATAAAAATAATAATATAATAATATCCCACTGCCGAGTGGGACTTTGCCGAAATTCTGACCAACTCATCGCGTAAGCTTTACTAAACAAAGAACGAGCCAGCGTATCATATAATAATATAAATTTATTAATAATAATATATTATTGTATGTATGGATATTATTATAATTATTGTATATAATTGTATATATTTGTATATATAATTGGCTGAGTTGGTCAGAATTGGCCATTATGGATTATTATTATACGATATGCTGGCTCGTTCTTTGTTTAGTAAAGCTTACGCGATGAGTTGGTGAGAATTTCGGCCAAGTCCCACTCGGCAGTGGGATATTATTATATTATTTTATTTATTTATTATTATATAAAGCGGATAATAGATAATAATGATGATGATGATGATGATGATGATGATGATGATGATAATGAGAATTTCGGCAAAGTCCCAGGTATGAGAGTGAGGAAGAGGATGATATGAAATGCAGGCAAAATGGATGATTTGGTAGGTGATGATGGAGCAATTGGTGGAATGAGTGGCGGGGGAAACAGGAGAACCCAGAGAAAACTTGCCCAGATGCCACTTCGTCCACAAAAATTACATGTGGGTCCCTGAGATCGAACCCGGGCCGCCTAGGCGTTAGGCAAATGGTCTAACCTCTTGACCACAGTGCTGCCACATATATTACATCTATAGCATATTTTAAAATGTATTAAATAATAATGTGTCCTCCTTTGTCCAGTCTCTTTAACACATTCAGTTTAATTTCCATTGTCATATTAACTTGTCTTTCCTTTTCGTTCAACATTTTCATTGGCACAAACAACTCATCACAACACTAACGGCTGGGGCTCTAATGACCTATAATCGTTCCACCGTTAGATCCGCCCTTGGTGTAAACACAAGCCATCAACAACGATCTCGCAATATGCCGAAACCAAAGCACACCATAAAATATAGTACCTTAAATATCGGCGATTATCTGTGAGTTTTCAAAATGTACGATAACCCTGGTAAAGACTACTTAAATGTAATACGATATTTCTAAAATTCCTGAGTAAATATTGTTCTATTGCAACATAAATACGAGGTATGAGTCCACGTGGTGTTTATTTGGTGTTAGTCGCAGGTGATAGCATCAGATTATCGTGGAGGGATACAAGGTGTGGATCTAAGGCTGGATGGAGTATAGCTGTCGATGGGCCCTTAAACCCCAATTACTCACTCACTCACTTTCTCACTCAACACTAACGGTAAGCCTGAAATTTTGGAAGCTGCACTGTAACCAAAAATATGTAACTGAAAGTTTATCTTACCATATGCAGGGGTATTTATAGACCTGGTGAATGACCTTGCTAGGGCCTGCACTATTGACATATGCAAATTGATGATGTGGGGCGCATCTCTGTTTCCTTCCTTGAAATAAACAAGATGTTGCTGATAATGTGAGATGGCACTGTACTCAATGACACACAGTCCACAATGTTTATGCACTATATGGAAGTTGGAAAGATAATCTGACACCCCCTTGGTCTTATAGAGGCAAAAGGAACTTGATCATAAACCACTGCACAATTCGTCATGTCTGAAAAATACCTTTGTATTGTCTAAAGCAATAAACCTTCGAAACAAGCTTTGTGCTATGTATCTATATTATTAGCAGTAAACTTTTGGTTTCATGACAACGTTCTGGCTGCATATGTGCTGACTAGATAGGAAAGGTCAATATGCAGCTTGCCCTTCTGTTACTGTGAAGAAGAATGCAATAGGTCATATACGTACACTAATTAAAATTTACTATTTATACTGCACAGTAGATTCTGGAATTTATTAGTCATGTTTAATGGTAAAAAATAATAAAAATAAAAACAGTTGTCGAGTTATCAAAAGTCGTGTTATTGGGATTTTACCCTATGTACAGTAAGTGGAGGAAGTATTTTATTCCACTAAAAAATTTAATTTTATATCAAGATTTTACCAGAACTACATGTTTTGAAATTCAATGAATCAAAGAAAAAAAAAGGATTTAGGGAAAGCTCTGTACACATGTGCATGTATCCATGTGAACATTTCTTGAAAATTTTTATTTTGGAAAAAATGGCTCTAATGAGTTTGATACACCATACGTTTTGAGATATTTTCAGTCAAATGAAATGTATATCTTGAATTTTCTGGGAATGACCTCAGAAGTCCTCTTCATTTCAGATGACTTTTGCATAATTGGTAAATCATAAATCTTACCACACGAAAAATGTAGATCTCGTTCTGTGGAGTGAACCATTTCTGAGATATTCCTTATTTGTTTGAATTTTCAATACTTATACTTTTCTCAAATGGGAAGTCATTTGTTTTTTTGTCTTGGAGATGCTAAAAGAATGGAATCTCAAAGGCATTACGTAGCAATTGGCTGTTAAAAGATTTGTTATCAGTTAAATCTACTGTATTCTCCTTTTCTCATTGCACTGACAAGGAAGCATATAATAAAATCATTCTACATTTCTACAAATCTTAACTAACATGAAGTGGATAGATGAGAAGTTTTTTTTAAGAATAGTTTGTACAAAAGTGAGTAGAGAAAGTCACGTGAGTGCAGCCATATGCAGCTTGGGGTTCCACTAAATTATTCAAAACTTATTGTTAGAAGGGAGGATTGAGCTCCCCTTTCTTTTCTCACAAGATATCTAAAAACATTGCCTATCCATTTAATTGTGGCAGCAAACTATTTTTCCAAGTTAATCTGTAATGAAATGTTATGCCAAGAAATTTAATGTGATTTTTACTATCTCTACTATTTATAATAAGTAGGGAAAGCATTGTATTCCACCCAAAAATTTGATGTTGAGATTTCACTGGAAATATATGTTTTGAAGCCCCCTGAATCCATCCCCCCCCCCCCCCAAAAAAAAAGTATTTTTAGAAAAAGGTCCATGTGTGTGTGTTTGTGAACAGCATAACTCAAAAATGAAAAGTTTGTTAAAAACCAAGTTGGTAAGTTTAATATCCTTCAAAAACGTGACACAAAGATTTTGAAAAAAAATGTCTCCAGTCTAAACTACCCTTTACATGGAAAATGTTTTGAAAATTTTAACTTTCTCGAAAACAGCTCTAACGATTTTGATTAAAATGCCATATGTTCGAGATATTTTTATGGCAAATGAAATGTTTATTTTGAATTTTCTGGCTATAGCCTGTTCTCTCTGGATGACTTTTGCATAACTGCTAAACCATAAGAGTTAGACCAAATCTTACTACACAAAAAATGTGGATCTTGCTAACACAGACAATTTATGACTGTTCGAATTGTTTAGTTCTTCCAGGCTTGTAGGCTGTGGTCTAGAAGATATGGTAGATACCAACGTTTCGCCAAGTACTGCGCTTGGCATCATCAGGGTAGCACGATCCTCCGTCTGCACTGGTCAAGAGTTTCAAACTCTGTTATGTTTTGACTAGATATCCAAGATCAGCCCTTTTGCAAGATAGATGTTGCTATAAGGCATATGGTATTAGAAGGCACATCAGGTGGAGCAAGAGAGGGCTTGCATAGAGCGACTGTCCTATCATAGTCATGCAGCATTGCATAGTTTGGAATGCACAGCACAAGCGTGAGCAACAGAGATTTCTCTTTTTCATGCACCCAAAATTATTACTGGAAATTTGACATTCTAATATGCTTTGGTGTATGCGGCAAGAAATTTTGAAGCAACCTGTACAAAGGCCATTTTTCTACGACGTATGGTTCTCGAGTTATCGCTTCGAGAATAAACAACTGACTCCCATGTTTATGTTTATGTATGTAACTTCCAATCTTGCCTGTGTGTTTTATTCCTTTTTATTACACAGAATTATGGAGTAAGACATTACAAAGTGTCGTTAGGAACTGCGTATATTTAGTTCATACATTAAATGACCACGGATCACTACAGTCGCGTGCAAATCCTTTAGTTCGGTTCAAGACCAATTTGTAACACAAATTGTGCTTTGTGTAACTGTGACAATAAGCAGAAAATTCACATGTTTACATTGTGTTTAGTGAAGTGTTAACAATGTCACTTTTAAAGCCTGTTCCAGTGACGCAGGTACTAAGGGTGAAGTACTCCTCTCTCAGGCCAGAAATATTATTTTTAAACTGTACAGTTTTTTTAAGGAATTGGCATCCGAGGAAGTGCTTGTAAATAAGTACATTAATATTAAGTGTTACAGTTTATAATGTTATCATCATTATCCTTTGCTGCGTAAGTTTACGATATGACAATTTGTGACACAACGAATGTTTCATTCCTCGTTCCCTCCTCGTAACTTCCGTTCTCTGGTGCATCACTTTGCAGCAGTGCAGCCACCGTGTGCATGCATTGGTTGAGCTCATGTGCCTTCTAAAACCGTACTCCATATAGTTTAATATATGCTTAAGCGGCAGTACTTTTCCAAGATAACTGTTTAAAAGCACTTAATATATAAAGGAAGAATGAACTGGCATAGATGAGGCAAAAGCATCATGCAGGATGTTGAGTATAAGTGCAGATATTTTTACTGGTAATTGAGGACAGTGTCATTAACAATATTACATTAATATTTGCTTTCTATGCAATCTTGTAATTTCACTTAAGAGTTGCTTAATTTGAAAGCCATTCTTGGAGAAAAATATTTTTTAATGTAACATGCATACAAAAATAACTTTTGAGTGGGTTAAAGTCATAACTCACATGATCCAAAAGCCTAAGTTTTGGTAAACAACTGAAAACCAATTTGCATTGGTTATATTCAATTTCCATTTGGGTGGACACTTTTATTATGAAAAGGTATGCCCAAATATTATGAATTGCCTTTCAAATTGTGTTTGCTTGTGAAAGAATGAAACTTATTGGACTTTAAATTATGAATCATGTGAGTTTTGACTCTATTATGAGAGTTTTGAAAAGTACCCTTTTGTAACTGTGAGATTTTATGGTAAACGTTTAAGAACAACACTTGAATGTCACCAACAAAAGGAGCTAGCTGACCACTGAAATAAATGAAAGAATAAATTAAAATTAATTAAACAAATGTTTAGGAACATTAAAGATTATTTTATCTTTGCAACTTCATAGATAGCAACTTCCGCTGGCAGCCTTGCTAATTTGACTTGATTTCTTTTCCACATTTCAGAGCAGCTCCACGTTTCCATGGTGCATCAGGTGACACCTTTTCTTGTATCACTATATTAAAAATCTTTACAGATTAATCGCTGAACTTCATGGTATTTATAAAAAATTGAGAGCACAGTCCTTCCTTAACCTAAGTACAGAGCGATACTTTGGTGAAGGGTAAAGAGAGGTAAGGGAATTACCGATTGCTGATTGGTCGAAAAAGCGATGGAACATAACTCACAAGATCCAAAGGATCATAAGAATTTTGACATAAACCGGGAAGTTTGTCACCTATTTAAACATGGATCAAATGAGAAATGAAACCAAATTTCTCCAGAATCATATTCTATGCAAAAAACTGAGTTGTAACATAGTGCTACCAATTAGTATATGTCAGACTAAAAGATTTTTTGGAAAAAAATAAAATATTAAACGATTGCCAACATGGTTTCAGAAAAAAATGTATCAACAATTATAGCTATAACCACAATAGTTAATGAAATAGCACTGTATTTCGATTTACCAAAAAAATAATACTGCTGCAGTATTTTGTGACATTTCAAAGGCTTTTGACTGTGTAAGTCATCAAATTCTTCTTTAAAAAACTAGAATATTATAATATAAAAGATCAAAACTTAAAGTGGTTTTCATTCATACCTGTCCAATTGCAAACAAAGTGTAATTACTAAACGTAGCTCTGGAGTTTATAAATCAAAATGGAGAACAAATACCAGTGGTGTACCACAAGGTTCTGTGCTGGGACCTCTGCTTGTATACTGTACACTAACGATTTACCTCAAGGTATAAGTGGGAATCCAATATTGTATGCAGATAACACATGAGTTATTTTAAAGAATATAAGTCATCATAATTTTCAAACTGATATAAGTAACACATTAAATAACTTAGATAAATGGTTCACTGACAATGGTATGAACTTAAATAAAACAAATACTAGTATTATACAATTTAAAACTGCTGCTAGTGCTAATGCTAATTTGAAACAAAATAACTTAGATGACAACAACAACAACAACAACAACAACAATAATAATAATAATAATAATAATAATAATAATAATAATAATAATAATAATAATAATAATAATAACAACAGCAATAATAATACAATCTTGGCCTACGGAATAATACTATGGGGAAATGCATCTCAATGGGAAACAGTTTTTAAAATTCAAAAACAGATAATACGCATAATGGCACCTGCTAGCTATAAAGATTCATGCAAACCATTATTTAAAAAATTAAAAATTTTACCAATGCCCTCAATATACATTTTAGAGTTACTCACCTACGTGTATAAAAATGATGACAAATTCATGAAAAAGCAAAATCATCATCATTACAGCACTCAGAAAGAGTCCAGCATAAAATACCCTATGCATAGACTAACACTATATGAAAAAACACCCTACTATATGGGTATAAAAATGTATAATAAATTGCCTCAACAATTCAAGGAGATAAAGACCTTAAAATTGTTTAATAAAAGTGTAAAAGAATTGTTATTAGTTAAGATATACTACTCCATACATGAATTCATGGGTGATACAATTTAATAAGTACCTTGCATTACTTGTAATTGACAACACCTCATACTATACATTAGAATTAGTTTTCTCTTTGATTTTAAAATTAGTTTTATATATAAATAAATAATAGTTTTATATAATTGATGAATCACCAGTTTACCAGCCTAGGCTGACATTGTAAACATTGTATGACAATAAAGATTCTGTTCTATTCTACTCTACTCCACTCCACTCCGCTCCACTCCACTTTGCTCTACTCCACTCCATTGTTTTTTGTATTTTTTGAATCATGTGAGTTATGACTGTAACCTACTCCTTTGTATGAACACTATAATTAATAATGGAAATATGTGAATTGTCTTTGATAGAGAAACCCATGTGAATGTATCACTTTTTAAAATATTATTCATAGATACTTGGCTAATTCAATCATTATTCTGATTTTAGTAAAATGTTCCTTCTTCCAGTTATATGTTGTCCAAAAAACACAGTTTATTCTGTTCTAAATACTTCCCTCAATGCTTTGCTTATACAAACTTCATTACTGTCGAACGTTTGTATAAGCATAACTCGTAATATTGTATATCAATTTATGATGGAAATTATATACACAAAAGATTTATTTGATTCTTATGAAATGGACAGGTGCTGATTCATGCTGATATTTATTATGTGCATTTAATGTGTAACAATATTGTGTTAATATTTGTCATATATATTACATTTCGTTCATATTAATATTATGTCCAAAACTATTGGCCTAGTATATATAAAAGCATAGCCAGTATTGGTGAAGAAGAATAGGAAAAAAACATTGTTGCTAAGCTTTGGTAACCAAGATTATCAATATCAGCATCATACAAAACGGTAGCTGTTCTATGCAATATAATCAGTAAATAATTATTGTGAATAAAATGCTTAAAAACAATGGAAATTAAGAAATGAGAAGAATGAGCAACACATTAGTGATGGCATATATAAAAAGCTATTTAAAATGGATTTCCATATATGCAAGGTTGCAAATAAAGTAAAAGTTAATAATTTACCATGAACAGGATGCATAAGAAAGCTTAGTATGGAAAAGAGTCTTTAATCTTTACCTGATTATCCTCCCCTTATATAGGACTTACAAGCCAGTGCCCAGGGTCAGACGTCTGTCGGAAAGCACAGGAACCTATGGACCGGACAGAGTGAAGACCTGGAAGTCAGCCAAGCACCGGGTATGAGAGTGAGGAAGAGGATGATATGAAATGCAGGCGACATCGATGATTGGAAAGGTAATGATGGAGCAATTGGTGGAATGAGTGGCGGAGGAAACCGGAGAACCCGAAGAAAAACGCCCTAACGCCGCCTCATCCATCACGAATACCACATGCTGGTTCCTGGGATCGAACCCGGGCCGTCTAAGTGGTAGGCGAACGCTCTAACCGCTCGGCCACGCTGCCGCCTTAAGTCTTAATTCAAAAGAACATAATTTTTAAATTCTGTCATTTGAAATTTCTAGTTCTGGTTAAGTTTTATACAGCTTTAAAAATGAATAACTCAAAGACCGTTCAAAAGAGGGGGAAAAAAGTGTTTACTTGTTTGTTGTGGAAATTTCCATGAGAAATTTGAGAATAATTAGGTGAAAACTGCATCGTGCGTAACATTTTCAAAAAGTGAATATAGTGAAAAAAAATTTCAAAAACCTTAAATTTCAAAATGAAAAAAACGTTTATTCTGTATTTTTAACACACGTTATATAAATATAAAACTCCGTGGAACAACAGGCCATCCGAGCCAAGGCCTGCCGCCCAACCACTGCGTCCCCCACCTCTGCCCACTTCAGGCGTCATGAGTGGGGTGCAATAGTGGAGGTGGGACGTACTCAGCGATCCGGTCCTTCCCGCCCGGTTATGCGATCTTCTCGACCAGGGGCCACTACTTCTCAAACAAATAGCTTCTCAACTGGCCCCTCAGGAACCTAATGAGGCTGAGTGCATCCATTGCTAGACCTCCCAGCGGGGAAAAAAATCCCCCGCGCCGCTACAGGAGATCGAACCTGGGTCCTCCGTGCCAGAGGCAGGCGCGCTACGACTGCACTAAGGAGTCAGTCTTATATAAATATTGGTATTTATAATATAAAAAGTAAAAAACATTTTGAATTTATGGTCCCTATGTAATTTTAAAATCATGGAAACGCAAATATCAATTTTTGGAGATTTCTACTAAATTTCAGTGGTATATTCCCAGCTCTATAAACCTCGGGCTCATTTGAGCATCACTTCACCCATTCATTCATCGTCCGATATGTTAAAAGGATGTTAAACATATTTGCATCTTCGTACTCACAGGTTTCTCGTATAAGATGATGCAATTATAATAATTTTCATATTCATTGCCAATCGCCATATTTGCAATATACATCTTTATTAATGTTCTTCCGCTAAATCATATAGTGCGACGAAAGTTCTATTTATAAACAGAATACCATTTAGCTACACATAATATTATAATGTACCTACTATAGTATTTTGACGTGATATAAATTTATATGACTTAATATTTGTGAATTTCATTGATTAAAATGGATATTTTAAAATCAGATGCGCGCTAATTAATGTACTTTGCATTAATCTAAGCCACTTGGCATAGGTGAGGGTGGGGTGGGGGAGGCGAATGGATCTACCACTTGATCAAGAGTGATCAAGAGTGGTGAAAGAGAGCGTCATTATAAAACTTGCTTCTGGATGGACAGGACCTGTTGCTTCGGAGTGGCATACAAAAGTTGCAGATCGCGTGTTTTATTGTTTTATCTTTGAATTTAAAGTCTAGTATTCTTGTTATTAAATACTGAATTATTCTTATCATAATAGTTATTCGTAAATCTGTCTGTAACTTTGTATACGATGACCTCAAGCACACGCAGTGCCTTGCCCGCTTGCTGAAAGGTATGTACCAATTGCAAATTCTTTTCTTTTACTATTATATAATGTTTCCCCTCATTTTCTTTTGTATTTAAGTAATAAAGGGCTTTCTTTTCAAATGACAGATTATGGTGAAAAAGCAGAACTTATTAAGTTTTTTTTTTCTTTTTAGTGATTTTCAGTTTTACGTATGATCTAAATAAAACAGTACTTAATTACTGATTAGAATAACTATTTATTATATTCTTTGTTTCACAATGTCAAGTTTATGAATCTGTTTATTCATCGACATTATACTTCAGTAACAAGTGATTGCGTTGCCATAGCAACTTCTGCAGAGCTCCAGGCGGATTAAGCAATAAATCATTATATAATTTCAAAATTTGCTCTTCCCATTCTTAAGTTTTGGATTTTTTAACATAATTGAATGTGATTTATTTATCTGGAACCTGTGAACTTAACTCACTATTATTAAAGCTTTTTTCACTATATTTCTGCGTCTAGGTATTATGCATCCTCTATTTAGCTCGTTTACCCAGACAAACTTTTGCAGAAATTGTCTTAGTGCATATTTACTTGGGAATATGCGTTAAGCGATAGTTAAAATCCTTTAAAGCTAATAGCTATGAGATGACTGAAATTTCTTTCTCAAGTTTTCCAAAAATGTGCGGTATTTTAATCAAAACCGTTAGGGCCATTTTTGAGAAAATCAAAATTTTCAAAAAACATTGTGTTTTAATCATAACCGTTAGTCATTTTTGGGAAAATCTAAGTTTCCAAAAATATGTTCCATGTAAAGAGTAGTCGTAGTTTTGGTATTTAACGACTTTTCATTTTTACCTTCTCTACTGGTAAGTAGCGGAAGTATTGTATTTCACCCAAAAATTCTATGTGAAATATATGTTTTGAGGCCCCCTGAAAACATTTTTAGAAAAAGGTACGTGTGTCTGCCAGGCTGTGGACAGTATAACTCAAAAACGAAAAGTCGGTTGCGTTTAATGTCTTTCAAGGATGCAACACGAAGATTTTGAAGAAAATAGCCCCACCCTAAGCTACCCTTTACATGGAAAATTTTTCGAAAATGTTTATTTTCTTGAAAATAATTCTATTTTGATTAAAATATCATATGTTAAGAGATATTTTTATGACAAATGAAATGTATATCTTGAATTTTCTTGCTATAGCCCATGTAGTTTTGTTTACTCTGGATGACTTTTGCATTACTGGTAAACCGTAAGAGTTAGACCAAATCTTGCTGTACAAAAAATGTAGAACTTGCTAAAACACACAATTTATGTCTCCATAAATTTTTTTGTAGAGAACCATTTCGGAGATATTCCTTGTTATTTGTGTGAGTTTTGGAGAACTTATACTTCTGTCTTTTTTTATATATGTTAACCGCGCAAAGAGAATGGAATTTGAAATCTTTAAAAGATTTGACTATCGCTCAAAGCCTACTGTTTTTCCATGTTCCTCTTGTGCCTACAAGGAAATAAGCAATAAGATAATTTCTACAAATGTTCATCTCAACTAACACAAAGATATAGGAATAAGAGTTTTTAAGAATGGTTAGTACAAGAGTAGAGAAAGTCATGTGAGTGCAACACATTTTTTTTTTTTTTTTTTACTTTGGGAATCTTAAAACAATAGTACAGGTGAAATCTTGGTATTGAGCTTTTTAGTGGAATACAAAACTTCCTCTGCTTTATGTAGCAGAGACAGTAAACACGACAGTATTGGAAAACTGAAATAACTCATAGCTCCAGAATGGCTGATGCAAAAAATATATTTTAAATAAATTGTGTTTTAAGGAAATCTATGTGTTTATATTGTAAGTTATCTAGCTCTCGCGGCTTAACATTTATACAAAATTATCCAACATTCTTTGAAATAATGCAGGTTATTCCCATAAAATTCAACACATACATTTTGTATATCTTAGACTATTACATTTCAATAAAAATCAGAGAGATTATTGAGAAAATAAAAAGTATCGAAATCTTTTTCATGTAAAGGGTAGCTCTATAAAAATGTTTGTATTACCTACATCTTTGGAAGTCCTAAATTTAACTGCCAAGCTTGTATGTATCAATATTTATACTTATTTAACACGTTAATAAAAATACACGCCTAAAAAGAATGACTTTTTAAATTTATTCATGGGGCCTCAAAATGTATTTATTTAAATCCTCATATCATATTTAGGGTGAAATGTAATACTGATTATTACGCGGATACATGTAACATGGCAGAGAAAGCAGAGAGCTATCTGACGGTTTTGAAACTCTTGATGTAACCTCTGTAAAAAAATTGATGTAAGTATATCCATTGTTAATGCAGAATCTGGCCATGTCTGAAACTTGTATGGAGTCTGTACACAATAATCACCACCGCCCCCGCCACCGCCGTTCCCTATCACCACCACCGCCCCCCACCACCGTTCCCTATCACCACCGCCCCCTACCACCACAATCGCCCCCCACAACCACCATCCCCCACCGCCCCACACCACCACCGCCGCCCCCGCCACCCATCACCACCACCCCCACCACTACCGCCAACAGCCCCCCTCACCACCACCACCGCCACCATCGCCGCTCCCCACCACTGCCCATCACCATTTATTTTTCTCTTGCTTTAACCATTTCTCAGAACTGTTTGTTATTGGTTGTATGTGAAATATACTTTTTTCGAATGCTCATATTGCTATTCCTTTGTCACGCAAAGAGATATCCTATCCTGGGACAGAGATTGCATCACAGAGGTTTTGAAACTTTATCTCTGTGCATGACAAAGGAATAGCGACTGCATTCGAAAAAAAGCATGATGTATTTCAAAATACAAACCAATAACAGATACTTCTGGGAAATGGTTAAAGCAAGAGAAAAATATTTGCACAAATAAATGATGATAATAATAATAATAATAATAATAATAATAATAGTAATAATAATAATAATAATAATAATAATAATAATAATAATAATAATAATAATAATAATAATAATAATAATAATAATAATAATAATAATAATGTTTATTGTCTGTAGACTTTATACAAGTTCAGCCATTGTCACAGGCAAAACATAGAACTTTTTGCTCTCCCGTATAATCTGACGGAAAATATTTGCAATATTCCAAATTTTGAACATGCTTCCGATAAGCGTTTCAACGTTGTTTCTGTACGTTCTTGCATTTTTTGTTCTGATTCAATATTTTTTCGGCGTTTTATTCAGAGAATATGTTACAGTTTGTACACAAGTAACGGTTTTACTATTAGCTATACAGTTATGATATTATCAACAAGATAGTTGATTTATTTACCTGTGGAACATACATTGAGCATTCACGTGGCAATGAAACTCTCCAAACAATGGCGAAACAGAAATCGTCGTCCTGGCTGGAGTGTGTTGCGATAAAATATGCGTGCTCATCAAGCTCAGCCCGCAGTGTGACTGGAGTCGCAATATTTCCAGGTAAGATGTGTTTTCCCAGAAAGAAGGTCTGACTGAAACTATTTTAAGTGGCTATACTATGTCGAAGCTTTTTACAAACCAAGACTGGCTCGGTCCTCTGGTGCTTAGCGTGCCAACTTTCAAACTTAGAGTTTCCTGGTTCGTTTCCCGGTTGGAAGGTGGGAATTATTGTTCTTTAGCCAAAATTATTCCCCGCCCTCCTTAGAGTCTGGAAGTGTGAATGTATTTGTGAATTCAATGTAATAAGTTAACCCAAAGATCACAACCACTGTGAGGAAGTGGCATTTTTAAGAAAATCCTCCCACTCAAAACTACCCTTTAAATTGATAAATTATTCGTTATTTCTTCTTTAAAATGCCTAAAAATTTTGAAAAAAAAAGCTATTTCTGCATATGAGTAGAGCCTAAGGGCTTTCGAAGATGGAAATGGTGACAATCGTGTAAAAATTAAAGTATTGTTATAGTACTGAATTATTATTATTATTATTATTATTATTATTATTATTATTATTATTATTATTATTATTATTATTATTATTATTATTTAGTAATAGTAGTAGTATTGTTGTGTTATTATTTTATTACCGTTATCATCAAAATTATTATTGTTGTTTTTTACCTTTTGAAAATATTGCTCAACAGTAACTTGCTTAGCGGTGGTTTTGATCCTTGGGTTTCTATCACTTTGGATTAATTTATTATCAGGACCTGGATGTTTATGACATGTCAGTTTTTTTTTTCTTTTTTTTTCGAGGAAAATATAAGCAAAGCACGATTTTATCAATGGTGATTAAAATTATGCAACTCTCATAGGTCATATAAAGTCGTATTTTGGTCTTTTCTTAACTATTTTTGTCATTTTCTTATCTTTTTCATATTATAGTCAAATTCTCTCTTAAATTTTCGTATTTTTGTCATTTTTATGTTTCTACATGTGCTTGAAGTCGTCCCAAAGAAGATTTTTCACATCTCCTAATTCTTGTTTGTAATAATTATTAGGCATTTTTCCCCCGTTACAATGTTGCGTGCAAATAGAAGTTCGTTCCTTTTTTAAAACTTCAAAATATATGTAATCTGTTACTGTAATTCTTCTTTCTTCTCGCCCTTCAAAATGTGACATTTATTTAATTACGTGCAGAGCATAGGGTTGGCTTTGGACTGAGCAATTAAATAAATTCAGAATACAACATTGAAATTAATATCATTTATTTATCATCGAGTGTGCTAGATTTTGAAGTAGATTTTCAATATAATGTTACTTTAAACAATATTAAATTTTTGAGGATTTCGAAAATGCACCCAAAAAGTTAGGTGATATTTATAGTCATATTTTCCAAATTTCGGTCATAATTGCTTGCATATTTCCCAACATTTTTAGGTCATAAGCATCAGCGCCCTGTTTATTACATTAAATTCACAAACACACACACACACACACACACACACACACACACACACTCCCAATCATACTTCCAGACTGTACGGAGAATGGGGAATAATGCTAGTTAAAGAAAAATTCACAACCTTCCAGCTGGGAATCAAACCCGGGACCTCTTGAACAGCATGCAGGTGTGGTCTACCGATTATTATTATTACTATTAATATTATTATTATTATTATTATTATTATTATTATTATTATTATTATTATTATTATTATTATTAGAGCTGTACGATACAATGTATTTATTTGTGTACTATTTCTGAAGGAAATTCCAAAAGTTTCTTTTATGATTTTATCTTCCCTTAAATGCAGGGCTGCCAAAATAGCTATATTATTAAAGTAAAAAAAAAAAAAAAAAAAAAAAAAAAAAAAAAAAAAAAAACTTCTAATAAACCCATTGGTCAGGAAGGTCGGTCACGGGAGTCGAACCCGCAACCTCACGAATGCGTGCCGCCTGAGCCAGCCTACTCGGTAATGCATTATTAAAACCCTAGAAAAAATTAAACTTAGTGATTGGTCATAATGCTGGCAAAACACAATTTGCACAGTTCTTTTAAAACAGATACAAAATGGAAATGTGCTCGTTTACGCTTGAGGCAGCAGGTGCATGCGATGAAAATGTCGCAGTGTTGGCAACTCCGGCTACTTCCATCTACCTACGCCGCTAGTGGCAGAAATATGGCGTCGAATTTCTTCCCCTGCCGGCTCTCTGGGCATACCAAGTCTTGCAAGCCGGGTGGTTTCAGATAACCAGAATAGTTCAACAACCCCACAATGGCAAAGGCGAATATTAATTCCTGCATAAACGCGAAAGTCAATACCAGAGAAGACTGAGCAGGTGAAGCACAATCTTTTTGAAAGGACAAGCAATCGTTCACATTAAAAGTATTACATAAATGTATGTGATGTCCTACATTCACATGGCATTTTCTACGTATGTGTTTACAAATTCTTGTTGTAAAAGCTTATGTTTTTATTTATTTCTTGTAAATGGAGGCATCTTCATTACAATAAAAAGTTACGCCCTTTAATCAGTGAGGTCATACCGGACGATGAATGACATGATGATCAATTTGAGCGTGTCGTTGGTTACCAGAGCATAATCAAAATTCAAATGTTTAATGTGCTAGCATTTGTCTTGCCTTGTACATAGAAGAGAAAGGAAATACTTTAATGTCTATTCCAACAGGCTATTAGTTTTTTTCCTCACATGCCTTCTTCACCTCGCTCGACGTTATTTCCCGAACTCTCCTCTTGGAGCGTTCCATTTGTGACCGTGTCATTGGTCTCATGTTACTGCAGGGGGAAATTCAAAGAACGGCGTCACCTGCAACTGTTTCATAGTGATGTCATATCCGCTCACCTCTTCGACTTTTTAAACTGATAGCACTCGTTCTCAATAAAAGCATTACACAAATAATGCTGCATTCACACGACTTTCTCTACTATTCTTGTATAAGCTTACTCTTCTCCGTATTTCTTGTTAATGAAGATAAACCTTCATACTGAATAAGATAGCGCTGCTGAATCGCAAGTTCTGCTTTTGAACATTTTTATTTCATTTTCTAGTTCTTCGAAATCAAGATGCTACCTAATTCGAAACGCTGGGAACTTTTTTCTACTTCAGGTTAACTGAGAAAAAACATTTGTATGAATCCTTTTATTGTATATTTCCCTATAGATACAATGTTAATAGGGAGATACAGTAGGCTTTAAGCCAGGCCAGGGCAATTCACGGAATACCTTGAGCTAGCTTCATTCTTTTCAACTGCTAAACATGCAGTTATCAGCGCAAGGCCATGGGCAGGCTGCAGTGAGTGAGCACCAGTTGCCCAGTCCTGGTTTAAACGACAAATGTTTTATGAGCGCGTTGCTATGTGATGGTTTTGAAATTCCGTTGTCTTTACATAACAATTCTCTACTCTTATACAAACTATTTATAAAAATCTGATGTGTTGCATTCACATGACTTTTTCTACTCTTGTTCTAACCATTCTTAGAAACTCTTAATCATCTTATCTTCTTCGTGTTAGTTGAGATAAGCATTCGTACAAACTATCTTATTGCTTATTTCCTTGTAGGTGTAAGGGGAATATTAGAATTAAGAGAATTAGGCTATAAGTGATAGTTAAGTCTTTTAAAGCTTTGAGATCCCGTTCTCTTTGCACGTTTAACATAAAAAATGAACAACGATGTTCCATTTAACGAAAGTTTTTAGTTTTCCGAAACTGACACAAATAACAAGACATATTTCCGTAATGGTTCACTCTATAAAAATTGTTTGAACATAAATTGTGTATTTTAGTGAGATCTACATTTTTTGTATATTAAGAATTTGTCTATCTCTTACGGTTTACGAGTTATTCACGAGAGTAAACAGAACTGCATAGGCTATAGCCAGAAAATTCAAAATATACATTTAATTTGTCATACAAATATCTTAAACATATGACACTGTAATCAAAATCGTTAGAGCCATTTTCAAGAAAATCAAAATTTTCGAAAAATGTTCCATGTAAAGGATAGTTTAGGGTGGGGCTACTTTCTTCAAAATGTTCGTGTCGTATCTTTGAAAGATATTAAACTTAAATACTAACTTTGGGTTTTAACCGACTTTTCATTTTTGAGTTATGCTGTCCACAGACTAACACAGGCGCGCGCGGACTTTTTTCTAAAAATGCTTTTTTTTTTTTTTTTTTTTTTTTTTTTTTTTTTTTTTTTTTTTTTTTTTTTTTAAATTCAGGAGGTCCCAAACCCTATATTTCCAGTGAAATATCGACATGTTCCTCCTATATGCTTCGTATTGAGATAAATGTTCCTAGAGACAGTTTATCTCACATTTCTTTGAAATTACAATGCGAATAGGAGAATATAGTAGGCGTAAGCGAGTCAACTCTATTAAGACCTGATCGGCATATGATGGCTTTGAAATTGTAGTTTCTTTGCATGGCCAGAGCAAAAATTCTGGACAGTTGCACTCACATGACTTTCTCTACCCAGTCTTGTAAAACTATTCTTACAGACGCATATGCATCAAACAGATATCTACAAATGTTTATGTCGATTAACTCTAAGTAAATAATAATAATAATAATAATAATAATAATAATAATAATAATAATAATAATAATAATAATAATAATAATAACAATAATAATAATTAATAATTAACAATAATAATGATATTATTATTATGTTTATTATTATTATTATTATTATTATTATTATTATTATTATTATTATTATTATTATTATTATTATTACTATTATTATTATTATTATTATTATTATTATTATTACCCAACCCTCATAATACATGTTAGTGATTAAATTATTCAAGCGCAAGAGGAAATTAACGGTAGAGATTGGTCATAGACTGTACAGTTCTTTTAAAACACCAGATGCAAAAACTCAGATTTGGTCGGCTACGCTTAAGGTAGTTAGCAAATGCAGTGTTGGCAACTCCGGTTACATCAGCCTACCGACGCCACTCGTGGAAGCAGCAATATGGCGTCGTATTACTTCTCCTGCTGCCTCTCTTGATCAAGTTATTTCTGCAAGCCGGGTGGTTTCATGTAACGAGAATGGTTCAAAGAACCGCACAATGGTAAAGGCGAATATTAATTCCTACGCAAACGCGAAAGTTAATATGGCTGACGACAGTAGATTTGAAGTCGGTAAAATATAATAGTTCTTAAAAGGATAAGCAGTCATTCACATTAAAAGCATTACATACATAAATACATGTGATGTGCTGTCTACTCACTTTCTACTAATTCTTCTTTTAAAATATTTTATTTCTACGTATTTCTTCTTTGGGAATACATCTTCATTACAAAAAAAAAAGTTTAACGTCCTTTAACCAGTCGTCATATTGGAGGGAGAATGAAATGGGTGAAATGATGCTCAGATGACCCCGAGGTCCATAGAGCTTGGAGTTTCATACATCTTTCAGAAAATCTTATCCAGGTAGCTCAACCTAATCGAGGTCCGAACTCGGGACTCTTGAATGAGGCAGAGACGCTACCCCACACCACAGAGGTGGGCAATACACATTTCTTTATAGGTATGAGGCAACTACAGTAACCTGTCTCGGTAGTGTGAGTCCGTTCACATTCAAGATGTCCTGAGTTTGAAACTCGGTTAGTGTGAGTTACGGCTGATAGGGCAACGATCATTAGTGTCGACAGACTTTTTTCCAGGGGGAGGGGGGACATGTTGTAAATTTGCAATCATATAATATTAAATCATTATTTTATAGTCAAAATTTATATTTGTTGCAGATAACCGTATTAATTTGTGCTAAATAAAAATTGTTCTCTACATCAAAATTAAAATAATAGTTTAATAGTAACTGGATGCACATTAAGTTCACCAACTTCCAATAATAATAATAATAATAATAATAATAATAATAATAATAATAATAATAATAATAATAATAATAATAATAATAATAATAACAATAACAATAATAATAATAATAATAATAATAATAATAATAATAATAATAATAATAATAATAATAATAATAATAATAATAATAAAAATAATCATCATCATCATCGTATGAAGAAGAAGAAATCGAGTATTAGAAAAGGTGTAGATATTTTAAAGTTTGTAATCATATTATTTCGAAACTGTACGATACAGAACATTTATTTGGTAATTATTTCAGAAGCAGAATTCTAAGATATAATTTTTTATGTAATACACTAGGATGTATTCTTTGTGTATATTTTCAATCTTCTTGGTAAACTAATACGTATTAAACCGCAAGAGAAAATGATAGGGAGAGATTGATCATAATGCTGGGAAAACACTATTTCAAACAGCTTTTTAAACCCTTAATACCTACAACATCCGACTTGCTTCTTGTCATTTATGAATCAGTAAGTTGGAGTGAACATTCCGCAGTGTTGGCAACCTCCATTTACGCACGCCGCGCGTGTCAGCATCATGGCGTCGGATTTCTTCCCCCTCACACCCCGATCATGCCATTTCAGCAAGTCGGGTGGTTTCATGTAACGATTATATTTCGAGGAACAGAACAATGGTGAAGGCTAATATTAATTCCTGTGTAAACGCGAAAGTTATACAGCTGACGAGAATAGTTGCGAAGCGTCTTAAAGTAAAATCGTTTCCAGGACATCTTGGATAATACAGATTCATTGCAAAGAGGCAACGCTGTATTATAAATCAAATATAGTTTGGTTTAATTGCAATCGGCTATTACTAGTGTTTCGAGTAATTTATTTATTGTTGGATTTTCTTTTCCAAGGGGGCGGTGGGGGGGGCGAGAAAAATATTCTCTTAGGCAGTTTTCTAAAATTTCATGTGAATTTCTAATGACAAATTGAGCTTTGAGATCATTTTTAATATCTTAAAAGTGAAACATTTGTTTTAAAAGAACATTAGTAATTTTTTTTTTTTGGCAAAGCAATATTAATCTCTTCCGTAACTTGGGGAAAGGAGAGTGAATTGACCCCGTTACCCATCCCCATCAATGACGCCCCTGCTTTCGACCAAGAGTGTCAGTTCGATTTGTTCTTCTGTCGGTCTGGGTGGCTCAGTTGGTTAGACGCTCGCCTACTGATCAGTGGCGGCTCGCAGTCAAAATTTTAGGGTAGGCAAAGTGTAACAGTAACAACAAACAACAACAACAATAATAATAATAATAATAATAATAATACTACTACTACTACTACTACTACTACTACTACTACTAATAATAATAATAATAATAATAATAATAATAATAATAATAATAATTAATAATAATAAACCCCGTTTATCCGAAATATAGGGGGCGAAGTCATTGCGGATAACGCAAACAATATATTGTTTGGTTGTTTAATAAGAGCAGAGTGAATGAGTGTGACTTACGGACGAATTACCGCCAAAACTAAAATCACGAGTGTCGGCAGACTTTTTTCCAGGGGGGGGGGCACATGTTGGAAATTGCAATCATATAATATTAAATCATTATTTTACTGTCAAAATTTATAGTATTTGTTGCAGATAACCGTATTAATTTGTGCTAAACAAAAATTGTTCTTTGCATCAAAATTAAAATAATAGTTTAAAAGTCAGTAACTGACTGCACATTAAGTTCACCAACTTCCAAGGGGGGCCGTGGTCCCCCTTGCCCCCGTTTCGCGACGCCCATGACTAAAATAGATTAAGAAATTGAAAAATTGTCTGACTGCAGCTTTGTGTTAAATAGCTAAAACACTCCTTTTTTCGTTGTCAGTGTGCCGCGAAAGCGAAATTTGTAATAGTTCACTAATTAAGTCGGTCACACTGGTATTACACAGAGATAACGACACGATTCAGATCTCTGAGACCTTCGTTCGTGGAGTATGGCTGTTCGGAAAATGTCGCATAAATTCGGATTTGGGCAGGCAAGTGTTCGGACTGCTGGCAGACGCGTCTACGCATGCTCGGAGTGCATATACAGACCTCGTACTGAGGAAATGGGGCCGGGCAGGCAGAGGTTAAGCTAGCCTGCTCTCCACTACCCACGTTCCATGCGTATCATTTCTGCCGCGCGTTTCAAACACGCAGCGCAGTTTTGATGAATCGGAATTGAGATTAAAGGATTTGACCATGCGCTGGTCATTATAACCGAGAAAACTTTTCTTGAACTGCAATTTAGGGAAAAATGACGGTTCAAATGATAAAATACAGAATCATAGTTAAACATTATTTGTTGATGTATTACGATAGGGTAGGCAATGCCTACCCTGCCTACCCTGAGGAGCCGCGCCTGCTACTGATCCTAAGGTCGCGGGTTCAAATCCGGCCCAGACTGGTGGTTTTTAAGGGTGCTTAAAAACGACAGTTCCATTTCAGTAGATTTACTGGCACGTAAAAGAACTGCGGGACAAAATTCCCTCACACCGGCGACGCTGATGTGATCCTGAAATTGACAGCGTCGTTAAACAACAAAATATTATTATTATTATTATTATTATTATTATTATTATTATTATTATTATTATTATTATTATTATTATTATTAGTTCAATTTCTGCCGGGGAGAACTCGCCTGAAGCAATTTCCCTAATTTGCATATGAATTTCTAACGACAAATGTAATCTCAAAGTTATTTCTTAAATGTGAAACACTTGTATAAAAAATTGTTTAAAATTTTTGTGGTTGAGCAATAATCAGTGTAAGTAATTCTCGCATCATATTGGGTAGGGGGAATTGATCCTCTGTCCCCCACCCCCTTCCTGTTTTCGACGGAGTTAATTATGTTAATTGGTTTTAAACTTTCTTGGCTGGCGCTCTTATTCATAAGGTCTGCAATTCCTCCGAACTCCTACTTTTTTTTAAAAAAGAAATTAACGTCCTCCAATGTAATGTCATATCGGACAGTGAATGAATGAAACGGGTGAAATGGTGCTCAAATGAGCCCGAGGTCCATAGAGCTTTAAGTTACCCGACATTCGCATTCTCGGGATAAGGGAAAACCTCGTTAAAAAAATAACATTAACCGGATAACTTACTCTAAGCGAGGTTCGAACTCGCGGCCTGTTGGATGTGAGGCAGGCACGTTAACTATCACGCTACCGAGGCGGGCACCATACTCCTACAATTATTACAAAACTATTTTTCATAAACGCTTGTTGCTGTGGATAAAAATATGTGTTGCACTCACATGACTTTCTCTACTCTTGTACTAACCATTCTTACAAACTCTTATTCCTATATCTTCTTCGTGTTAGTTGAGATAAACATTTTCAGAAATTATCTTATTGCTTATTTCCTTGTAGGTACAAGGGGAATATTAGAATACAGTAGACTTTGGGCGATAGTCAAATGTAAAGCTTTGAGATTCCGTTCTCTTTACCGGATAAGAATTATTTCGCGCAACTTGGAAACGGCTCTAACGATTTCCATCAAATTTTGTATTCAGACAGGGTTTCCTTTTTAATTTATCTCTATAGGTGTAATTGCTGGAAAAAAAAAAAAAAAAAAAAAACCGCGATTTTACGCGTAACAGTCACAATTACTCCAAACCTTATTTTGACCATAATTTCTTTGTTAATGGGCCAATTTCAACAAAAAAGCCAAGATATTAAAGGTATCGTCACGGAAATGACTAACAACTACGATGAAAAAGATTATTTAATTAACATTTTTCTTTTTAAGTTTAAATAAGTATTTTCTCTCCCCCCCCCCCCCCTAAAAACACGGTGAAAAAAAGGAGTAGTTTTCGTTTTTGATTTATGCGCGCGCGGACCCTTTTGTAAAAGCGCTTTTTTTTTATTCAAGGAGCCTCAAAACACATATTTTCGGTGAAATCTCGAAATCGAATTTTTGGGTGGGATACAATACTTCCTCTACTTACTATGCGTAGTAGAGAAGGTAAAAATGTGAACAAAAATGCAATTTTTAGTCCTTATCGTTTTAATCATTTAATGTAGCACTGTAACGCAACTCGGAACAACCGACTGGCAGTCATTAAAATTAAACTAGCAATATTAGCATCACAAAAGTTATGACTTTTATTTTATTTGTTTTATTTTTGAAGTTTAGCTTTAACCTCTTTGTTACTATAGGTATCTTATTTCACTGGAGCCAGTGTATGCCATATAAGTTGTGTAGTTGGCACCTGCTTGAGGAACTTACTTAGCTTATCTTAGTCGCGTAGTCGCCTTCCTGTATCAACTATTGTTGCTGCTATTTAGTGTTTTAGAAATGTGAACTGTGCTGTTGTGTAACTTCTGGCATTTCTTTGAGTGTACACGTATTCAGTGTGATGCTGATTAGCTGACGTTAGTTGTGTAATTGCCTTCCTGTACCATCTATTTATAAAATGTGGACTTCGGGTTCTGAAACTGCTGGTAGTTTTTGAGTGATTTTGGTACTGCTGGATAGGTGAAGTTAATTGCATAGTGGCCTTCCTGTACCATCTCTTTGTATTTATATTCAGTTTTTGGTGGAATGTTGCCTTTGTGATTCTGAACCTCTGGTTGTTCTTTGAGCATACACATGGTCATTGTGTTGTTGGAGAGCTGATGTTAGTTGCATAGTTGCCTTCCTGTGCCACCTATTTCTTAAAGTGTTCTATTCCTTTTCAAAATATACTTCCTTAACATCAATAAACTTTTGCATTGGATAAAACCAGTCGTTAAATCAATGATACCACTCTTCCTGAGACATTTTGGAAACCAGATTTTTATAATGTCCTACTGCTTCATCTGAAGATGAAGAAGTGATTCCAAGTATTTTATATAATTTTTTCGAAACAAAATCAAATCACAAGGCGCTATATCAGGAATGTGTGGTGGAGGGTTCATGGTGCTCACATTTAGGACATCCACATACTCAGTTGTTAGTTTTGCTGTATGTGAGGATGCATTGTCACGATGCAAAATTATTTTTCCTTTGGGCGTTTTTTCCAACTTTTTCAAAAAATTACGGTAAACAGACATTTGTGTACCAGTTGCAGTAATGCTACATATATCTTCTAATGTTATAGTAGCAATATGTCTCTTTCAGACAGAAAGGGAGAGAGGAAGGGAAGAAGAGAGGAAGAAAGAGTAAGAAAGAGAGGAAGGGAGAAACAAGGAAATAAAGTGAAAAGAGAGAAAGATAGGAAGAGAGAGAGAAAAGATAAAGAGAGTGAGTGAGGTAGAGAGAAGAAACAGAGTGAGAGAAACCAGTAGCACTGCAAATTTGTCTGACTATGATAGGCTTAGGTTCTGTTCGATAGATCCACTGAGCCGATCACTTTTGTTTTCAGGAATAGTACCACGCAATTATTTGAACATTGCAAAAAATATTTGAGTCACAAAAATTTCCCTATCATTAATCCCTTATATAATAGGGTATATATAAAAATGATTTTACAGTTCTTGTTAAGTTACAATACATTTTTTACTACAAATATTTTACAATTTATGATAAAAATTTCATGTTGTAATTACACTGAGTTTAACAGCATTCTCCATTATTTCCAGGACTGTGGCCCACCTGTCAACCCGAGGTATGTGAGTTCCAGTGCAATACAATAAAGAGGTAGGAAAGGAACAATGTGAATGCCATTTTGGAACAGTTCTCACGGTGGAACTATTCCAAAACTGGCTGTGTAGTTGCAAGGAAGAGAATAACAGTTTTTCAATTTGACACTAAAATATCTACTCAAGGTAAAGTGTATAGACAAAATGTTGGTTAAATACCAGATTTTGTAGTTAAGCTCAGCTTTCATTCAATTCAGTTCAGTTCAATTCAATTCATTCAATTCAGTTCAATTTATTCATCCAATAGAACATATGTATGTTGTGGATTCATCCAGTATTATAAAAGGTCAAAGTATAATATTGTAAAAGTCAAACATAATTGTAAAAGGGTAGGGTAAGATTAAAAAATCTGATGTGTTGCACTTACATACATGACTTTCTCTACTCTTGTACTAACCATTCCTACAAACTCTTATTCCTATATCTTCTTCATGTTAGTTGAGATCAACATTTGCAGAAATTATCTTATTGCTCATTTCCTTGTAGGTACAAGGGGAATATTAGAATACAGTAGGCTTTGAGCGATAGTCAAATCTTTTAAAGCTTTGAGATCCTGTTCCCTCTGCATGCTTAACATATAAAAGAATGAACAACAATGTTCCATTTCACAGAAATCTAAGTTTTCCGACACTGACACAAATAAAAGGAATATCTCTGAAATGGTTCACTCTGCAAAAAAAATTTATTTAGACATAAATTGTGTATTTTAGCAAGATCTACATTTTTTGTATAGTAAGATTTGGTCTATCTCTTACGGTTTATGAGTTATTCAAAAGTCATCCAGAGTAAACACGACTATATAGGCTATAGCCAGAAAATTCGAAATATACATTTTGTCATACAAATATCTTAAACATTTTAATCTAAATCGTTAGAGTCATTTTCAAGAAAATCAAAATTTTCCATTGAAAGGGTAGTTTAGGGTGGGGCTATTTTCTTCAAAATCTTTGTGTCTCATCCTTAAAAGACAAACTGCCAACTTTGGTTTTTAACTGACTTTTCGTTTTTGAGTTATGCTGTCCACAGACTGACAGGCAGGCAGACACCCACCCACCCACCCACCCCCACACCCCCACCCACACACCCACCCACCCACCCCCACACCCCCACACCCCCCCCCCCCCCACACACACACACACACACACACACACACACACACACACCCACCCACCCCCACCCCCACCCCCACACCCACACCCACACCCACACACACACACACACACACACACACACACACACACACACACACACACACACACACACACACCTTTTTCTAAAAATGCTTATTTTGGATTCCGGGGGTCTCAAAACATATATCTCCTGTGAAATCTTGACATCAAATTTTTCAGTGGAATACAATACTTACCAGTAGAGAAAGTAAAAATTCAGTACCATAACCAGGATTTGAACCAAGGATCTTCCAGTCTGTCCATTTGCTCTAAGCTCAGAATTTTTCAGTCTCACACTACCCCTTTGCAACCTTGACCTACACATGGCTAGTGTGGAAGAACAAATAATTTTTAAACATAATTACTTAAAATTATACTGTATATGTACATTAAACTTATAAGTTGTCAAAAATACAGTAGATTAACTTACTAATGCAAAACTCATCAGTTGAATAATAGCATTTTTCAATTAAGAACTTTTTGAGATATTTCTTGAAACAATGAATAAGTTTTATTTCAACAGGTGATTTGTTATAACATATGCCTCTTTATAAAAACTATTTTAAAATAATTTTTTTGTGTGTGTGGAGTTATATTTAATTCTGATTTTGCTCTTGTATTATGACAATGAATCTCAGAATTTATGGTAAGATTTTTTGTGTGTTTGCATTTGTACAATTGTTTCATATAAACATAGGTATCCCAAAATTAGACTGACAAACCTTGGGAGCTGATAGAAAACATTATTTTAAACACTTTTTGTTCAATAAACTTTTTTGCTTCGGTGCTTTGTTTAAGCGCTAGACATGTTAATGTCATTGCCTACTGCTTCCCACCCAGCTTAAGTATTTACTGCAAAATCAACAATGCAAATTAGTGCTGCATTTATCTTAGTAAGGCACACAATCTTAATCCAAGAAGCAAACACATAACACAAAAACAAATCACAAACATCTCATTGTTTACAATTAATCACAGCTTTACTGTTCAAAGTAAATGTTGGAATGCACGCCCATTGTGATTAACACAAAGAGTGCATCGTATTCTGCCATACGCTCACAAAGACACCAACCATTTCTCTGGTTTAAAAGTTTGTCAGCCTAATTTTCAATAGTAAAGCTGTGATTAACTGTAAACAATGAAATGTTTGTGTTTTGTTATTGTGTTCTGTGTTTGTTTCTTGGATTAAGATTGTGTGTCTTACTAAGATAAATGCAATACTAATTGGCATTGTTGATTTTGCCGTAAATACTTAAACTGGGACGGAGGTAGTAATCTATGATATTAACTCGTCTAACACTTAACGAAACACCACGACAAAAGGTGTTTAAAATAATGTTATCTACCAGCTCCCAAAGTTTTTCCGTTTAATTTTGGGACATCCTGTATATATATAAGGTAATGGCAAAGTGTTTAACTTGTTGCACCTAACAACAAAGTGTAAACTGAACATAAGTCTAATCACCTCTTTTTGTAACTTGAATTTAATTGCTTTGCTACTATTTTCCCACAGTGATATTCTGTGTGGAATTAGTGAAATTTTGAGAAATACATGACTCTAAGTGTATTTTTACTCATTGAGTGTTAATTTGGAAGCAGATTTCACCGAGTCTTTTAATTAATTCATTAATATGTGGTTTCTGACTCAGATTGTCATCAATGCGTATTCCAATGGCTGACTCAAAATTTAATGTGCCTTTCAGGAGGAGCTGTTCAACACAAAATCCAGTAGAGGTTTGCCACATCTTGCTAAGCTGCATACTGTTTGTTCGCCAGCTCATGGTCCCTGGCAGGAATGCAGCAAGTCAGTACACCAGTAAATAATTCGAGGTACTCAGGGATACCTAAAGTTCAACTCATACTTCTAGTTGTGCTTACGATAATAGTGCCAACCTCAGAATGTTTATTCACACCAGATTAACCCTAACAAGACCCAGTCTTATTATAGAAGTTGTACTATCAATGGGGTGGGGGGAGGGGTACTTTGTGATCTCCACTGGTAACAAAATGTCTGAGCAATTTTTAAAACAAATATATTTGAAAATTGGATATTATATCTTGTCATGTTTATAAAGGTAATATTTTTTTCTCTAGTGTTCCATTTATATCCCACCTTTAACTGCAGGCATCATATTGGTGGCCTTGCCTATTGGCAATGGTGTTACTCTTAACAGTGGGTTACCATAAACATCAGTACTACATTATCATAAGGTTATGCTGATACATTTATTGTTGTTGCATTTGGTTTATGATGTACGATAATTTTGAATCCGATTCTATAATTTTGAATGGCTGGTATGATAATTTTACTTTTAAACATTAGCAACCCTGGTTGGATGCCGTATTTCCTGCTGTCTATTCTTTAATGACAATCCAGCAGATGCAAATATTTAATGTATATAGGTGCTGATATACCTGTAACTCCTCCATAGAACACTGATCATCACAAGTCTGAACGGAAACTTTGTGGAGCTTATGGTACATGCATTAAGGCCTTTGGAGAACATCTATTAAGATTTCACCTTAATTTCACTGTAATTTCTCCTGAATTTTTTGGCAGCAGACTTGCTCCCACCTATCATCAGCGTGGTTTTTCTTCATCCTATAATCACCTGGTAGACCTACAGAACAGATGGCTTATTGACGCAACAATGTCAGCAGCAACATCCACTGAAGTCTGAGGCATTGGATTTGTTCATGTTATGCCTTCAAATCAGAAGTAAGCTGACATCTGCAAGAACTTTCCTAACTAGTGGCAAGAGAACATTCATCTGAACATTCCATCTACTATAGTCAGGCACACCATTATCACTGAAACACATTTGGTTACAACAAAGGTACACCTGATAAATTAAAGGTAGCTAAGGCTGAGTTCCAGGAAATGGTTAACTTGGAAATATGTCAAACTTCTCAAAATTGCTGGGCAAGCCCTCTCTATTTAGTTCCCAAAAAGGATGCTGCCTGGAGACCTTGTGAAGATTACTCTGCCCTTAACATCACTAAATCAGACACATACCCTGTATAGCCATGAGGTAAGACCTGAACAATTCTTGCGCATAGGGGGAGCTGCTTTCCCTCCTTCTCTGCAATGGCTGAGAGGGAGAGGGGGATAGGCGTGTCAGTTTGCTGTGAATGAATAAACACTACAACAGCGCACAGTTGATACAATTGCAGTTCACATGAAAGTAATTGTTGGCACATGGCCAACGCTTTGTTTGTTATAAAGCTAATTGTTATATATATATATATATATATATATATATATATATATATATATATATATATATATAATGTCATTAGCAATATGACTAAAGCTGATGTAGCGAACTTTACTCCTTCGTAGACAGAAACGTTATGACTTCTGTGTGCACATGATTGTGCAACTTTCCCCACCATCAGCCTTCCAGGCGAGAAGTGCCACTGTGCAATTATGGGAATCGCTCATGTCTCACCTCATGACTTATATCTAATTTGCTAGATTTTAATAGTCAACTAGATGAAAAATGGATCATTTTTAAAATTGACTTAGTGAGAGCCTATCATCACATTCCAGTTGAACCAGATAATGTTCCTAAGACAGCATTCATAACATAATTTGGATTGTTTGAATTCTTCCCTATGTGTAGACTGCTCTGGTGGTGATTATAGTATTAATTCCTGTTGTCCCTCGTGGAACACAGGGCATCAACAAAGCATCGCCATCAGGTCCTGCTGACAGTCATCCTCTTCACCTCACTCCAGGTCTTGCCTTCTTCCATTGCTTCCATATGGACAGATCTTCGCCATGTTTGTCAGGATCTTCCTTGTTCCTCCTTCCCTGCGGGTTCCACTCCAATGCTTCTCTCTCATTGGCTTAACTCTTCATACATGCCACCGCCTGCCTTAGTCTTCCACTTTCCTGCAGAGATCTTACCTTCCAAAACCCAATTTTCATTAACCTTCTCAGGCCAAAAGTCGTCAACTTTAAATTAGTCTGGTTTTTCCTTGTTGATGTTTCTTTAATAGTTTAATTTAAGGTGTGCGAGCTATTGGCCCACAGCACCCGAGCTTGGTGCTGGGACTGCCACCTTAAGCCTCCAAGCATGCTGTTTTTCTGTTGGGGTTGTCTCCCTTAGCCTTTGAAGATCCCTCTTCACCGCAAAGCAGCGGTTTCCCTCAAATTTGCCTTGAGTGACAGGTTGCCACTTCCGCCACTCTCGCCATACTGATATACTATATCTCCACCGAAGGCTGCCATTGTGGTCTTCACCTTTGGTCCGCCCCGGGTATTTTATTTTCCCGGTACCCACCATATCTGGTGAGCTTTCCCCTATCCGCCACAATGGGAGTGACACCTCCACACAGGTGGTGATTATAGGAATATCTTCAATGGATCACTTTGGCCAATGTCGAAACTAAAGACATTGTACAAGTTCCTGGAACCACCACCAGAGCAGTCTACAGATAGATCAGCTTCACCACTAAGATCAGTTGATGTCTGGTTGATAATGGAGGTAAATAGATTCTGAAACATGTTCCAGGAAATTTAAAAATTGAGTGTTAAGGGTCACCAGTCAACTCAGTTTTCACTCTTAGTGGATTCCAACAATACTGTCATTAACTTCCAGGATTAAAAAGTGATGGAACTAATGTTTGCTGAAGATATATTTAGGTTATGTAAAGAAACAGCTAAGATAAGAACAACATAAAAGTTGAATAAGTTGTACTAGTGATGTAAACACATGGCAAACTTTAACCTTGTTAGCTACACAGTGACCCCTGTTAATTTGAACTTGGATAAACTGTACTAGCTGCCAGTCCCTGCCAAATTCCATCACACAAATTTCAGATAATTTGTACTAGGCTTGCTCATTATAACAGTTGATCAACAAGTGACACAGAATAACTTTTTTTAAAGGTCTTCTTCCACTTCCTTGTTCTACCACTATTGTGGTGTCAGGGTTTACCTCAGATCCGAGGCTCACATTTTTCTTTTGAATCCAACTTTACTTAAGGTGGATTAGCCCAACGCTTCAGGTCGCTGTTTTATCCCCAAGGGTACTCAGATAAATCCTCAGTTCTTGAGGTAGGGATTAGGCATTTCCTTCCAACCCCGAAAGGTTTTGGTTTTCCTGCCAATACTTGTGAGGCTATCTTCCTATCTTCGCTAACCACTTGTGTTCAAACCTTTGAAAAAACTATACAAAATTCAAGCATAATACCAAACAAATATGCAATTAAACCAAATAATCCAACCATACCCAGAATCTATGGTTTACCCAAAATACACAAGCCAGACATTACCATGAGACCCATAATTAGCAGCATAGATTCACCAATTTACAAACTGGCAAAATGGCTATCTAATAAATTTAATTCATTTCCTAAATTTGAAAGTTTAAGCATAAGAAACAGTTATGAACTAATAGAACACATCAAAGACTTCAAATTAACAGAAGAGGACACCCTTGTCTCCTTTGACATAAAGTCACTATTTCCCAGTATACCAATAGAAAAGCTCCCATCACTGATCAAAAGTTGGCTCAAATCACTTGGAATGTCATCATCAGAAATTGCAGAATACATAGAACTCACCAAATTATGCACAGAACAAAATTTCTTCCAGTTCCAAATAAAGTATTTCTGTTGAACTTCAGGTTTAGCAATGGGCAACCCTCTCTCGCCATTCTTAGCAGATATTTACATGAGTTCATTGGAAATAAGGATCACAAAAGGTTTCCTGTGGATGTTCAAACTCTGGCAGCGATATGTGGATGACATATTTGCAATAGTTCCAAAAAGACACATCAGTGACGCATTAAAACTTCTGAACATACCGGACAAAAGTATAAATTTCACAGTGGAAGTAGAAAAAGATAATAAATTACCATTTTTAGATCTAAAATTAATCAAAAACAAGGATAGAATAAATTTCGGTATTCACAGAAAACCAACGTAGACAGACAACTACATAAAAGCTAATAGTTACAATCCAAGAAGCCACAAACAAGTAATTTTCAATAGTTTAACACATAGATTGGTGAACATGCCTCTTTCAGCAGAAGAATATAAAACAGAATATTACAAAATAACTGAAATAGCACAAAAAATGGCTTTCCCAAAGAATTATTAGATAAAAAGGTAAAACAAGCAGAAAAGAAAAAATTACTAAAAGAAACTACAACTCTCACAGCAGCAAAAACAAAAATGATATTCAAAAAATTCACATATCATCCATGGGCCTTTGATAAATTTAAAAAGGTGTTCAAGGAATACAACATTGAGCTAGCAGCAGTAAACCATTACTCCATACAAAAACCTACTACTTTCAAACATCAAAGATGCTATTCCACCTAACAAAAAAATCTGGCATATACCAAATTGAATGCAGTGATTGTAATGAATTATATATAGGAAAAACCAAAA
Source organism: Tenodera sinensis (assembly GCA_030765045.1). NCBI lineage: Eukaryota > Metazoa > Arthropoda > Insecta > Mantodea > Mantidae > Tenodera > Tenodera sinensis. The sequence goes on from CM060963.1 coordinate 16,353,019, forward strand.
GAAATTTGGAAATTAGATCCAAGGAACACGTTAGAAACATTAAGAGTAAACAATTAGAAAAATCAGCGGTTGCATTTCACTTTTGGACAAAAAATCATGACATAAAGCTAGAACCAAAACTTCTCAAACACATAACCGGAAAACAAGAACTGTCCACATGGGAACAAATCTTTATTTTAAAAAATAGAAACCGAGTATTTAATTTCGACATTCCTCAGAGAGACATTTTCAGTAAGTTCATTGAACCGCCACCAGAAAAAGCATCACCATCTGCACCATGAAACATCATGGAAACCCAGTTATTGTCCGGTTGATAATGGAGGAAAGTTATCCTTCGAAACGCGTCCCGGAAAAATATGTTGTAAGTGTTGTTCAGTGTTATTAATTAACTCACCTTTTAAATTAAACTTGTGAGGCTGTTTGCAGTGGTTTCCCACTGGGCAAGGGGTCGCCAGTTCCATACGACAAATTTTAGAAGTTCAATACATAAAAACACAAAAACAAATAACATACAAATGAAATGACATCTTTTAAATACTTACTTTTCTATATAGTTGCCAACTTTCTCAACATATTTCTCCCTTCGTGATACCAGTTTCAAAACACCCTGCTCAAAGAAGTCGATTTGGTTAGAGTTTAGCCATCTGCAGACCACTGATTTCAGCTCTACAACTGTAGCAAAGTATTGATTGGCCAGGAATATCTTCATTAGACCAAACAGATGAAAGTCTGACAGTGCTAGATCTGGACTGTATGGTGTGTGTGCCTGTAGTAACTTTCAAAATTGCTGCCTCAATGACTGGTATTCTGTGGAGTTGCAGCTGTTACCGGTCATATGGAATGTGGTGAATCACAAAGGTTATCATGGCCACACTTTGCTGCTCTTTGCAAGTTGATAAGAGTAACATTTTTGTTGCATAGTTTATGCTTCTCTCGCTAGAGCAACACATGTAAAACAAATAGCATCTTCAGTGAAAACTTCTAACTGTAACTTGATGAAATGTCAACCTCCCACCCACAATACCAAGGTAGAAAAAATTGTGTGTTACTTTCCAATCCACCCTCATATATTCCTTAACTTATTCTTTATCTAAACTGAATATATGTATTTTTGCTGTGCACTGCAGTATTTTGTGTTATTGCATTCCACATAATGATTCTCGATACATAGAATTGCATGAGTCTTCAAGGATTCTTATAAAACAGAGTTCCAATTTACGTTGCTTCACTTTATTTTGCTTTACTTTTGCATATTTACTGCTCTGAATTTATGCTTTATTTTTATCTTTTTGCAGGTGGGTCCAACTCTGAAGACGTCGAAAGGTCTGTATAACATCTTGAACTGGCTAATGTGAGGTTATTGGTTCAATATCTTATTATACGTATTTAGTGACGTATATCTCGGAAAGAGCTTTGTGGCTTCCATGGCACAAACTTTGCCTGCTGTCAACCAGGTTGACCCCACCTGGGGGCAGTAAGGCGGGTGGACGGTGGCCCAGGCACATAAAGCAAAGCTGAGGTACGTAGACTCCTTCACATGACCCTGGTAGTTGGTCCTCCGCCCTCCCCGTTAGGTTGTATTCTCTTTCAGGTTGGGTAGCCTGTAAGTAGTTTACTGTCTCACGTCTCTCAGCAGCGTGGGATGGGGGGTAATGTGACGCAGTCTACCGATGTACCTCAGCTCCAATTGGACCTTTAACTGTAGCCACAACTCAGATGTTTTTAATAATTCCCATGCATGCCAACCATTGCACCTAGACAATAATGTGTGCAGAGTAAATGTGATCTCTTTCAGGCTCATCACATCGGCCAAAGATGTATGAAAGTGATCAGTTAGTTATAGTCTCAACAACTTTTGATGTGACCAGGTATCTTGTCTGGTATCAGCTTTGAACCAGAAAGATAACTGGCTCCAAATTCCAAAAGTTGTAAAAATAACCGCTGTAAATTCAAATGAAAGTACTTTTAAAAACTTTTCTTACAACCTCAAAAATTATGTGCTACAAGATTAAAATTAATTAATGGAAAGTTTTGCAACCAAACAACAAAATACCCACCAATTTCATAAACACTTCATGGATTGTATTCACATGACTTTCTCTTTAAAGCATTTTTATCTACTCTACTACGTATAGTAAGTAAAGGAAGTATTGTATTCCACCTAAGAATTCGACGTCAAGATTTCACTGGAAATATATGTTTTGAGACCTCCTGAATCCAAGAAAAGCATTTTTAGAAAAAGGTCTGTGTGTATGTGTCTCTGTGACTGTCAGTCTGTGAACAGATAACTCAAAAATAAAAAGTCAGTTAAAAACTGAAGTTGGTGTTTAAGTTTAACATCTTTTAAGGATGCGACAGGAAGATTTTGAAGAAAATTCCTCCACCCTGAGCTACCCTTTACAAAGAAAATTTTTCTAAAATGTTGATTTTTTTCAAAATTGCTCTAATGATCTTAATTAAAATGCCATGTATTTAAGATATTTTATGACAATCTAAATGTATTCCTTGAATTTTCTGCCTATAGCCTATGTAGTCCTGTTTACTCTGGATGACTTTTGAATAGCTCGTAAACTCTAAGAGAGACCAAATCTTACTACACAAAAAAGTTAGATCTTGCTAAAACACACTATTTATGTGCACATAAATTTGTTTGTAGAGTGAACCATTTCAGAGATATTCATTGTTATTTGTGTGGGCTTTGGAAAGCTTAAACTTTTGTAAAATGAAACATTGTTATTCATTTTTATATATTAGCCGTGCAAAGAGAATGAAATTTGAAAGCTTTAAAAGATTTCACTATTGCTCAAAGCTTACTGTATTCTAATATTCCCCTTGCACCTACAAGGAAATAAACAACAACATAATTTCTGCAAATGTTTATCTCGACTAACACGAAGAAGATGTAGGAATAAGAGTTTGTAAGAATGGTTAGTACAAGAGTAGAGAAAGTCGTGTGAGTGCAACACATCAGATCTTTAGATATGTAGATGTATCCATCAATAACAGCATATTGACGCTATATTCACTATATGGGAATAAAGCCAGTGATATTTGCAGTACAAAATGAAAACAAAGCAAAAAATACCCATCATAACTGTACAAGACGTAATATAGTTTATTTTAGAACAGCTTTCAGTAAAAAAATATCTGATAAAAAGGTGTACATTTTCAAGGTGTAATTATGTTCACTAATTGCCAAATGACATTGAACAACTGGCAACCAATGTACAACAAAATTAGAAATGTTTCTTAATAAGAAATGTTCGTATAAATAGATGACTTGTAAATAATTCTTAAAATGTTATATTTTTGAAAGCTTAGTTTTGTTTAGATTGCTCTAACTTTTACTTTCTCTACTGAGGAAGTATTGTATTCCACCCCAAAAATTTGATGTCAAGATTTCACCGGAAATATATGTTTTGAGACCCCCTGAATCCAAAAAAAAGAAAACATTTTTTGAAAAAGGTCCATGTGTGTGCGTGTGTGTGTGTATGTGTGTGTGTGTCAGTCTGTAGACAGCATAACTCAAAAATGAAAAGTCGCTTAAAAACCAAAGTTGGTATTTAAGTTTAATGTCTTTCAAGGATGCGACACGAAGATTTTGAAGAACATAGGTTAAGTTAGTTTGGACAACTCTTTAGATAACAATTACCACAATCATCTGCTGCGTGCCTACTCAGTGTACAGTAGAATTGAGGTGCCACTTTACCTTCGCTTGCTACGTTAGGTTAATTTGGAGAATTCTTTAGATAACAAATACCACAATCACTTGCTGTGTGCCCTCAGTACACAGTGGATGGTGATTACACAAAACTTAAACTATCTACATTAAGATAGTATGGACAACTATTTGGATAACAATTACCACCATCCTCTGCTGTGTGCCTACTGAATATTAAGTCAATGGTGATTACACTATAGTTTCACCTACTAGGTTCAATCAGTTTGGACAACCCTTTGGATAAAAATTACCACAATCATCTGCCATGTGCCTACTCAGTGTGCAGTGGATTGTGATTTCACCACAGTTACATTTAACAGGTTAACTTAGTTTAGACAGCACTTTGGATACAATTATTACAATTATCTGCTGTGTGCCTTCTCAATATACAGTGGATGGTGATTATTTATTTATTTTATTTATTTATTTATTTCAACCATAAAACATATACATGTTCTGGTTGTGTCACTAAAAAAACTACTTACAAAATATAGTACTTACATACATAATATTCACAGGCACAATCTATCTACAAACCCTCATCTAAAACTCACGCTTACATCCTTAGATCTGCATTTACCTCAACAATGCAAAAACTCATCAGTTGAATAATAACACTTTTCCATCAAAAATTGCTTGAGATGTTTTTTGAAACGGTGAATGGAATTTATATTTTTTACTTCAATGGGTAATTTGTTGTAATATTTAATGCCTCTGTAGTAAAAACTATTTTCAAACAATTTTTTGTTATGTGGGGTTAGATGTAATTTAGTTTTTTCTCTTGTGTTATGACAGTGAATTTCAGAATTGGTGGTAAAATCTTTGATGTGTGTTTGCACTAGTACAATTGTTTCATATAAGTATATACAGGACAATGGCAAAATGTTTAGTTCTTTAAAGAATGGTTTGCAGCTGACAATAAAAGGTAAACTGAGAATAATTCTAATGACCCTTTTTTGTAATTTGAATATTTTAATAGCTTCGCTACTATTTCCCCACAAGGATATTCCGTATGAAATTAAGGAGTGAAATTTGGAGAAATACATGTCCCTAAGTGTATTTTTGCTCACTGAGTGTTTCAAAATGTTAATTTGGAAGCAGATTTGACCTAGTTTTTTAATTAATTCATTAATATGAGGTTTCCAACTGAGATTTTCATCAATATATAATCCTAAAAATGTTGACTTATTTGAATATTTTATATTTGTTCCTTCTAGCTGTATGGTAGGAAAGTTTAATGATTTGTTGTTTATGTGATGAAATCCTACAGCTAAACACTTCTCCTTATTTAGACATAGACTATTTTCATTAAACCAAGAAGCTGTGTGTAATGTGACTGCGTTAATATTTATTTTTAAAGTGTCATCATTTTTTCCTGATGTTAGTATACTGGTATCATCAGCAAATATTAAGTATTTTATACTGTTATTTTGATTGTTATCAACAAGATAATTTATATATAAAAGAAACAATAATGGGCCTAAGACTGAACCTTGCGGAACTCCGCAATCAATTGTGCGTTCCTCTGATAAAACATACTAAGGATTCACTTAGGAAGTTAAGTTAAATTGTACAGCTCTTTGGATAACAACTGCCATAATCTCCTGCTGTGTGCCTACTCCCTATACAGTGGGTGGCGATTGCTTTATAGTTTCACTTAATAGGTTAAGTTAGTTTTGCCAACTCTTTGGATAGCAATTACCCTGATCACTTATGTGCCTACTCAATGTACAGTGGAATTAAGTTGTTACTTTAGCTTTGCTTACTAGGCTAGGTCAGTTTGGACAACTCTTTGGTTAACAGTAACATCAATGACCTACTGTGTGCCTACTCAGTACACAGTGGATGGTAATTACACTATTGTTAAACTATCTAGGTTAAGTTAATTTGGACAACCCTTTGAACAACAATTATGTCAATCATCTCTTATGTACCTACTCAGTATAAAGTGGATGGTGATTAAATTATTGTTTCACTTACTAGATTACCTAAGTTAGTTTGGTCAACTCTTTGCATAAGAATTACGACAGCCATCTGCTATGTGCCTACCCAGTATGCAGTGGTTGCTGAGTACACTACTGTTTTACTTAATAGTTATGTTAGTTTGGACATCCTTTGGATACAGCTATCACATACGTGGTGGATGATAATTACACTATTGTTAAACCATCTACGTAAAGTTAGTTTGGACAACCCTTTGGATAACATTTACCCCAGTCATCTGTTGTATGCCTAATCAGTATACAGTGGATTATGAGTACACTACAGTTCACTTAATAGGTTAAGTTAGTTTAGAGAAACTCTGGATACAATTATAACATTCATCTGCTGTGTGCCTACTCAGTGTACAATGGTTGGTGATTACACTATAGTTTGCCTTAAATGGTTAACTTAGTTTAGAGAAACTCTGGATACAATTATCACATTCACCTGCTGTGTGCCTACTCAGTGTACACTGGTTGGTGATTACACTATAGTGTGCCTTAATTGGTTAACTTAGTTTAGAGAAACTCTGGATACAATTATCACATTCATCTGCTGTGTGCATACTCAGTATACAGTGCTTGGTGATTGCACTATAGTTTGGCTTAATTGGTTAACTTAGTTTAGAGAAACTCTGGATACAATTAGCACATTCATCTGCTGTGTGCCTACTCAGTATACCGTTAACTATTTTTACCCTATAGTTTCACTGACTAGATTAAATTTCTTTAGAGTACACTTTGAAAAGCAATTATCGCAATCCTCTGCTGCGTGCCTACTCACTACATGGTGGATGGTGATTACACTATAGTTCCACTTACTAAGTTAAGTTAGTTTGGATGTCCTTGGGATATAGCTATCACATTCATCTGCTGTGTAACTACTCAGTATACAGTGGATGGTGATTACACTATAGTTTGGCTTCATTGGTTAAGTTAGTTTAGAGGAACTTTGGATACAATTATCACATTCATCTGCTGTGTGCCTACTCAGTAAACAGTGGATGGTGATGACACTATAGTTTGACTTAATTGGTTAAGTGAGTTTAGAGAAACCTTGGAGACAATAATCATATTCATTTCCTGTGTGCCTACTCAGTATACAGTAGTTGGTGATTACACTATAGTTTAACTTAGTTGGTTAAGTTAGTTTAGAGAAACTCTGGATACAATTATCACATTCATCTGCTGTGTGCCTACTCAGTATACACTATAGTTTGACTTAATTGGTTAAGTTAGTTTAGAGAAACTCTGGATACAATTATCACATTCATCTGCTGTGTGCCTACTCAGTATACAGTGCTTGGTGATTACACTATAGTTTGACTTAATTGGTTGTTAGTTTAGAGAAACTCTGGATACAATTAGCACATTCATCTGCTGTGTGCCTACTCAGTAAACAGTGGATGGTGATTACACTATAGTTAGACTTAATTGGTTAAGTTAGTTTAGAGAAACTTTGGATACAACTATCACATTCATCTGCTGTGTGCCTACTCAGTAAACAGTGGATGGTGATGACACTATAGTTAGACTTAATTGGTTAAGTTAGTTTAGAGAAACTTTGGGTACAATTATCACATTCACCTGCTGTGTGCCTACTCAGTAAACAGTGGATGGTGATGACACTATAGTTAGACTTAATTGGTTAAGTTAGTTTAGAGAAACTTTGGGTACAATTAGCACATTCATCTGCTGTGTGCCTACTCAGTATACCGTTGACTATTTTTACCCTATAGTTTCACTGACTAGATTAAATATCTTTAGAGCACACTTTGAAAAGCGATTATTGCAATCCTCTGCTGCGTGCCCACTCACTACATGGTGGATGGTGATTACACTATAGTTTCAATGACTAAGTTAAGTTAGTTTGGATGTCCTTGGGATATAGCTATCACATTCAACTGCTGTGTGCCTACTCAGTATACAGTAGTTGGTGATTACACTATAGTTCTACTTAGTTGGTTAAGTCAGTTTAGGGAAAGTTTGGATACAGTTATCACTTTCATCTGGTGTGTGCCTACTTAGTATACAGCAGATGTTATTTAGACTATAGTTTTACTTAGTAGGTTAAGTTAGTTAGTACAATTCTTTAGATACAATTGCCACAATATTCCTCTGTGTGCATAATACTCTACAGTGGATGATTACAGTATAGCTTCACTTACCAGTTTGGATAATTCTTTCACTGCCAGTTACCACATTCATCTGTGGTGTGTCTACTCAGTATACAGTGGGTGAGGATTAGTCATTAATTTTGTTGACTCGGTTAATTGAGTTATGCGAGCTTTTTCAACGCCAACTACTAGCGTTATCTACTATGTACATAGTTAGTATTTGGCAATTGATTATTTGTGTTTCCTTACACCTTACAAGATTATGATGTCTTTGACCATAGTTTCAATGCCAAGTGCATTCAGCGTCTGTTGCCTCTCACCCAGTATAGAGGGAATGATGCTACTACCTTAGTTGCACCTACTAGCTAATGTTACCTAAACAACAATTGGGATGGTGACTGCCTGGACATGTGCTGTTTTTTACTCAGTATAGAGAATACATCATCCGACGTTGTTATTTAATCTTTTTAGTAATCTTTTGAATTTTCAAGCAACGGTCTTCCTTTTCAGTATCCTTTTGTTAAGGTACTTTCCAATTATGACTATGTTCACAAATGGTCCCAAATCAAGCATATTAGGTTTTGCTGTATGCTATAGGAAGAGAAATGGGTCTCATAGATCCAAAGTCTTTAAAAATATTTGGAGATGTCCAGATTTCAACTATTGAGTAGCAGGTGAAATGGAAATCCGAAAGATTAAATTAAAGAGTGAGAAGTGGGTTATAATTATATGAGTATGAAAACTTTATGCATTTCTCTTATTTGTCAACAATAAAGCATTGATCCATTAAGAGAAAAGGACTCGATGCGCACTGTGGTGTCGTGAAGACTTCTTAACTAGTGTGATGAAGTGACTAATCTGCGGCATTTGTGATGTGAGTCACTGAATGTTTGGAGTTTTAGTCTGTTGCAGAAGGAATTGTAACTGAAACAGAATGTGTTGAGAACTGTGCAGGGTCTACATTTACTGGGGTAATGTATTTGCTTGCACATAGTGGTGAATCTGATCTGCTGCAACATCAAAGAATAACTTAGGAATCTAAGCATTAAAGGAGTGAAGATCAAAGAATCTGACTTAAAATGTAGATGCCACACAGTTACTAATGGAAGTGTTTTGATCATCATTGAGGAGTTTTACAATATTGGTTTAACGAAGTCCTCAGGGAACTTGACATGCACTGAGAACATATGAATCTGATGAAATAAATTTAATGCACTGTAGGAGTGACTGAGGGATTTGTCGGAGCAGCACGGATAAGAAAAGTCTCTGAGGAGGTGGAATAAGTATTAGAATTTGGTTGACCACCACTGAGCAATGCGTGGTGGGGCATTGCTTAAAGAAGAGGATAATATAACTCATTTGAAGGGAGGTAAGTGCTTCAAGCTGTAACTATTGCAATATTCAGTGTAATCAGTTACAGCAGTCTGATTAATTATTTTCATAAATGCAAATTTCATTCTTTTACTAAGTGCTTTTGTAATAAAGTATTACTTATAACCATGAGTAATATGTTCTAAGACCAATTCAATCAACATTATAAATAATGTCTTAAATTTATTCTACATCTATACACTATTATGAAACACAAACACTAGTAACAGTACATGAAGATTTCCATAGGTTAGTGAAGTGATGTGTAGTGAAGAGGAGACATCTGTGACAAAGTTATGTGAAGTGTTATTGTTTTGAGGTGTAGTGCCAACTAAGGAGAGATAAAAGGAGTGGTTTTAGAGTCAAAAGAATTACAGAAGGATTTATCTTGAAATAGGATACACCTTTTTAACCAGGCCCAATTAATTTATATATCAATAACAGCATGCATAAATATCACAAAGAAGGAGAGTGATATTATAAAGTAAGAAATGCTATAATTAATACCCGTCAAACTGGAATGCATATCTAGAAAATATATATCTCACCAAATAAATTAAGTACACTGCATTGCCAGATAATTTATATAGACTACCCACTAACAGACAGTACAAGTGGTTCAATTTACTGATACTACAATCACTTATATGTTTTAAAAATGGGAAATATTTGGTGAGCTCATTTTCTCCCATCTTCAACCTGATGCAGACTGCTGGAATGTGGACGACAATGCAGCAATCAAAAACATGAGCTCAAAACTACCTTTGGAAGAAACTAGAAAAGATATTGACCTGCTCATAACACAAGAAAACTTAAAAGGAGATTGATGAGGAGCTTTGGGAACATGGAAAATGTGATAATACACTGCCTCAACCATAATCATGAACCTTAATAGCGGTTCTGTCCACATTTAAAAAAGTTGTGAGAAGATGGAAGAGAAGAAATTACAGAGGGGGCAGAATAAAGAATAGAATCTGGTTGGCTGCCACAAGGCAATGCGAGGAGGGGCATTGCTTAAAGAAGGGGATCTCAAAAGCACCTTAAGTACAGGTAAGTATTGAATTCTGTACTGATTTCAATATTCAGTGCAACCAGTAGAACTGTTTGTGAAGTACATTACAACTGTATTATATAAGTAACTACTATTGATAAAATCAAATACAGATTAGTGTCATGTAAAACGTATGTTATTTAAATAAAAACATGTTGTCAATTTCTTTCCTGTGTACCTTCCTTGGGTAAACTATAATGTGTAATAAGACCTGAAGAATACTCTGCGGAATTGAAATGCCCCACAGTGAAGAGGAATTACTGTGATATAGGGATGTGATGTGTAATGCGTTGTGAAGAGTTCTATCAGAGGAAACTTGTAAAATTGGATCAATCAATGCTTTATTGTTGATTATTATAGGAAATGCTTCATACTTTACTGCAGATAAAGTGAACTCAACCTTTCTTTTTTATTGCTACTTTTGTGAATTCCTGTGTTCTATTTCTTTCATCGCTGGTTCGGATGAGTACGACACATGCTCATATTTCATTAACACTAACACTGTAATGTGTTATTGTAGAAGCTCTAAGTGAAATTTTCTATTTGGTATCAGTTGCTATGCTAAACGGCATTCCTATTTCTAACTTGTGATCTACTCAGTACGTAGCAGCTCTTGATTACACTTAAGATCCACTAACTAGGTTAAGCTGCTTTGGCTGCATCCTACAACCATCATCTGCACTGAACCTACTCAGTATACAGCTGGTGATATTACGTTCAATTTCACATTCCAGGCTAAGTTACTTTGGATGGCAACAATCACCTTCATCTGCAGTGTGCTTACTCAGTATACAGAGGATGGTATATTACACTATAGTTTGACTTAAAAGGTTAAGTCCGTTTAGAGAAACTTTGGATACTTTTATCACATTCATCTGCTGTGTGCCTCTTCAGTATACAGTGGATGGTGATTACACTAAAGTTTGACTAAATAGGTTAAGTTAGTTTTGATAACCTTTGCATACAATTATCATATTCATTTGCTGTGTGCCTACTCAGTATACAGCGGTTGGTGATTTTACTGTAGATTGACTTAATTGGTTAAGTTAGTTTAGAGAAACTTTACATACAGTTATCACATTCACCTGCTCTGTGCCTACTCAGTAAACAGTGCTTGGTGATTACACTCTAGTTTGACTCAATTGTTTAAGTCGGTTTAGGGAAACTTTGGATACGATTATCACATTTATCTGCATTGGGGCCTACTCAGTATACAGCGGTTGGTGATTATACTGTAGTGTGGCTTAATTGGTTAAGTTAGTTTAGAGAAACTTTAGATACAATTATCACATTCACTTGCTGTTTGCCTACTCACTAATCAGTGGGTATTACACTATAGTTTTACTTATGAAAATAAGTTAGTCTGTACACCCTTAGGGAAGAAACATCATATTCATCTGCTGTGTGCCCACTCACCATACGGTGAATGGTGATTATACTATAGTTTTCTCTTTAGGTTAAGCTAAGTTGGACCGCTATGGATACAATTATCACATTAATCTGATGTGACTCCTTAGTATACAGTAGATGGTTAATATACTATAGTTTGACTTAATTGGTTAAGTTTAGATAAACCTTGGATACCATTACCGTATTCATCTGCTGGTGCCTACTCAGGATACAGTAGTTGGAGATTAGACTATAGTTCCACTTAGTAGGTTAAGTTAGTTTGGACACTCTTGGATGTAATTATCACATTTATCTGCTGTGTTCTACTCAGTATACACCAGATGGAGAATACATTATAGTATGATTTAATAGGTTAAGTTAGTATGGATAACCTTTGGATAAAATTATCATATTCAACTGCTAGGTGCTTACTCAGTATACAGTGGTTGGTGATTACAGTATGGTTTCACTTAGTATTAGTTTGGACAACCTTTGGATACAATTATGACATTCAACTGCTAGGTGCTTACTCAGTATACAGCGGTTGGTGATTATACTGTAGTTTGACATATTTGGTTAAGTTAGTTTAGAGAAACCTTGGATGCAATTATCTCATTCATTTGCTTTGTGCCTACTCAGTATACAGTGGATGATGATTACACTATAATTTGACTTAATTGGTTAAGTGAGTTTAGAGAAACTTTGGATACAATTATCACATCAATCTGCTGTGTGCCTACTCGGTATACAGTGGTTGGTGATTACACTATAGTTTGACTTAATTGGTTAAGTTAGTTTAGAGAAACTGTGGATACAATTATCACATTCACCTGCTGTGTGCCTACTCAGTATACAGTGCTTGGTGATTACACTATAGTTTGACTTCATTGGTTAAGTTAGTTTAGTGAAACTCTGGATACAATTAGCACATTCATCTGCTGTGTGCCTACTCAGTATACCGTTAACTATTTTTACCCTATAGTGTCACTGACTAGATAAAATTTCTTTAGAGCACACTTTGGAAAGCGATTATTGCAATCCTCTGCTGTGTGCCCACTCACTACATGGTGGATGGTGATTACACTATAGTTTCAATGACTAAGTTAAGTTAGTTTGGATGTCCTTGGGATATAGCTATCACATTCATCTGCTGTGTGCCTACTCAGTGTACAGTAGTTGGTGATTACACTATAGTTTGACTTAGTTGGTTAAGTCAGTTTAGAGAAAGTTTGGATACAGTTATCACTTTCATCTGCTGTGTGCCTACTTAGTATACAGCAGATGGTTATTAGACTATAGTTTTACTTAGTAGCTTAAGTTAGTTAGTACAATTCTTTAGATACAATTGCTACAATATTCTTCTGTGTGCATAATACTCTACAGTGGATGATTACAGTATAACTTCACTTACCAGTTTAGACAATTCTTTCACTGCCAGTTACCACATTCATCTGTGGTGTGTCTACTCAGTATACAGTGGGTGAGGATTAGTCATTAATTTTGTTGACTCGGTTAATTGAGTTATGCGAGCTTTTCCAACGCCACCTACTAGCGTTATCTACTATGTACATAGTCAGTATTTGGCAATTGATTATTTGTGTTTCCTGACATCTTACAAGATAATGATGTCTTTGACCATAGTTTCAATGCCAAGTGCATTCAGCGTCTGTTGCCTCTCACCCAGTATAGAGGGAATGATGCTACTACCTTAGTTGTGCTTACTAGCTAATGTTACCTAAACAACAATTGGGATGGTGACTGCCTGGACATGTGCTGTTTTTTTACTCAGTATAGAGAATACGTCATCCGATGTTGTTATTTAATCTGTTTAGTAATCTTTTGAATTTTCAAGCAACGGTCTTCCTTTTCAGTGTCCTTTTGTTAAGGTACTTTCCAATTATGACTATGTTCACAAATGGTCCCAAATCAAGCATATTAGGTTTTGCTGTATGCTATAGGAAGAGAAATGGGTCTCATAGATCCAAAGTCTTGAAAAATATTTGGAGATGTCCAGATTTCAACTGTTAAGTAGTAGGTGAAACGGAAATCCGAAAGATTAAATTAAAGAGTGAGAAGTGGGTTATAATTATATGAGTATGAAAACTTTATGCATTTCTCTTATTTGTCAACAATAAAGCATTGATCCATTAAGAGAAAAGGACTCGATGCGCACTGTGGTGTCGTGAAGACTTCTTAACTAGTGTGATGAAGTGACCAATCTGCAGCATTTGTGAAGTGAGTCACTGAATGTTTGAAGTTTTAGTCTGTTGCAGAAGCAATTGTAACTGAAACAGAATGTGTTGAGAACTGTGCAGGGTCTACATTTACTGGAGTAATGTATTTGCTTGCACATAGTGGTGAATCTGATCTGCTGCAACATCAAACAATAACTTAGGAATCTAAGCATTAAAGGAGTGAAGATCAAAGAATCTGACTTAAAATGTAGATGCCACACAGTTACTAATGGAAGTGTTTTGATCATCATTGAGGAGTTTTACAATATTGGTTTAATGAAGTTCTCAGGGAACTTGACATGCACTGAGAGCATATGAATCTGACTAAATGAATTTAATTATGAAGAATTTAATGCACTGTAGGAGTGACTAAGGGATTTGTCGGAGCAGCACGGATAAGAAAAGTCTCTGAGGAGGTGGAATAAGTATTAGAATTTGGTTGACCACCACTGAGCAATGCGTGGTGGGGCATTGCTTAAAGAAGAGGATAATATAACTCATTTGAAGGGAGGTAAGTGCTTCAAGCTGTAACTATTGCAATATTCAGTGTAATCAGTTACAGCAGTCTGATTAATTTTTTACATAAATGCAAATTTCATTCTTTTACTAAGTGCTTTTGTAATGAGGTATTACTTATAACCATGAGTAATATGTTCTAAGACAAATTCTATCAACATTATAAATAATGTCTTAAATTTATTCTACATCTATACACTGTTATGAAACACAAACACCAGTAACAATACATGAAGATTTCCATAGGTTAGTGAAGTGATGTGTAGTGAAGAGGAGACATCTGTGACAAAGTTATGTGAAGTGTTATTGTTTTGAGGTGTAGTGCCAACTGAGGAGAGATAAACGGAGTGGTTTTAGAGTCAAAAGAATTACAGAAGGATTTATCTTGAAATAGGATACACCTTTTTAACCAGGCCCAATTAATTTATATATCGATAGCAGCATGCATAAATATCAGAGAGAAGCAGAGTGATATTATAAAGTAAGAAATGCTATAATTAATACCCGTCAAACTGGAATGCATATCTAGAAAATATATATCTCACCAAATAAATTAATTACACTGCATTGCCAGATAATTTATATAGAGTACCCACTACCAGACAGTACAAGTGGTTCAATTTACTGATACTACCATCACTTACATGTTTTAAAAATGGGAAATATTTGGTGAGCTCATTTTCTCCAATCCTCAACCTGGTGCAGACTGCTGGAATGTGGACGACAATGCAGCAATCAAGAACATGAACTCAAAACTACCTTTGGAAGAAACTAGAAAAGATATTGACCTGCTGATAACACAAGAAAACTTAAAAGGAGATTGATGAGGAGCTTTGGGAACACGGAAAATGTGATAATACACTGCCTCAACCATAATCATGAACCTTAATAGCGGTTCTGTCCACATTTAAAAAAGTTGTGAGAAGATGGAAGAGAAGAAATTACAGAGGGGGCAGAATAAAGAATAGAATCTGGTTGGCTGCCACAAGGCAATGCGAGGAGGGGCATTGCTTAAAGAAAGGGATCTCAAAAGCACCTTAAGTACAGGTAAGTATTGAATTCTGTACTGATTTCAATATTCAGTGCAACCAGTAGAACTGTTTGTGAATTACATTACAACTGTATTATATAAGTAACTACTATTGATAAAATCCAATTAAATTAGTGTCATGTAAAATGTATGTTATTTAAATAAAAACATGTTGTCAATTTCTTTCCTGTGTACCTTCCTTGGGTAAACTATAATGTATAATAAGACCTGAAGAATACTCTGCGGAATTGAAATGCCCCACAGTGAAGAGGAATTACTGTGATATGGGGATGTGATGTGTAATGCGTTGTGAAGCGTTCAATCAGAGGAAACTTGTAAAATTGGATCAATCAATGCTTTATTGTTGATTATTATAGGAAATGATTCATACTTTACTGCAGATAAAGTGAACTCAACCTTTCTTTTTGATTGCTACTTTTGTGGATTCCTGTGTTCTATTTGTTTCATCCCTGGTTCGGATGAGTACGACACCTGCTCATATTTCCTTAACACTAACACTGTAATGTGTTATTGTACAAGCTCAAAGTGAAATTTGCTATTTGGTATCAGTTGCAATGCTAAACGGCATTCCTATTTCTAACTTGTGATCTACTCAGTACGTAGCAGCTCATAATTACACTTAAGATCCACTAACTAGGTTAAGCTGCTTTGGCTGCATCCTACGACCATCATCTGCACTGAACCTACTCACTATACAGCTGGTGATATTACGTTCAATTTCACATTGCAGGTTAAGTTACTTTGGATGGCAAAAATCACCTTCATCTGCAGTGTGCTTACTCAGTATACAGTGGTTGGTGGTTACACTATAGTTTGACTTAATTGGTTAAGTGAGTTTAGAAAAACTTTGGATACAGTTATCACATTCATCTGCTGTGTGCCTACTCAGTAAACACTGGATGGTGATGACACTATAGTTTGACTTAATTGGTTAAGTGAGTTTAGAGAAACTCTGGATACAATTATCACATTCATCTGCTGTGTGCCTACTCAGTATACAGTAGTTGGTGATTACACTATAGTTTGACTTAGTTGGGTAAGTCAGTTTAGAGAAACTCTGGATACAATTATCACATTCATCTGCTGTGTGCCTACTCAGTATACAGTGCTTGGTGATTACACCATAGTTTGACTTAATTGGTTAAGTTAGTTTAGAGAAACTCTGGATACAATTATCACATTCATCTGCTGTGTGCCTACTCAGTAAACAGTGGATGGTGATGACACTATAGTTAGACTTAATTGGTTAAGTTAGTTTAGAGAAACTCTGGATACAATGATCACATTCATCTGCTGTGTGCCTACTCAGTAAACAGTGGATGGTGATGACACTATAGTTAGACTTAATTGGTTAAGTTAGTTTAGAGAAACTTTACATACAGTTATCACATTCACCTGCTGTGTGCCTACTCAGTATACAGTGCTTGGTGATTACACTATAGTTTGACTTAATTGTTTAAGTCGGTTTAGGGAAACTTTGGATACAATTATCACATTCATCTGCATTGGGGCCTACTCAGTATACAGCGGTTGGTGATTATACTGTAGTGTGGCTTAACTGGTTAAGTTAGTTTAGAGAAACTTTAGATACATTATCACATTCACTTGCTGTGTGCCTACTCACTAATCAGTTGGTGATGACACTATAGTTTTACTTATTAAATTAAGTTAGTTTGTACACACTTAGAGAAGAATCATCATATTCATCTGCTGTGTGCCCACTCACCATATGGTGAATGGTGATTATACTATAGTTTTCTCTTTAGGTTAAGCTAAGTTGGACCGCTATGGATACAATTATCACATTAATCTGCTGTGACTCCTTAGTATACAGTAGATGGTTAATATACTATAGTTTGACCTAATTGGTTAAGTTTAGATAAACTTTGGATACCATTACCGTATTCATCTGCTGGTGCCTACTCAGGATACAGTAGTTGGTGATTGGACTATAGTTCCACTTAGTAGGTTAAGTTAGTTTGGACACTCTTGGATGCAATTGTCACATTTATCTGCTGTGTTCCTACTCAGTATACACCAGATGGAGAATACACTATAGTTTGATTTAATAGGTTAAGTTAGTATGGATAACCTTTGGATAAAATTATCATATTCAACTGCTGTGTGCTTACTCAGTATACAGTGGTTGCTGATTACACTATGGTTTCACTTTGTTGGCTAAATTAGTTTGGACAACCTTTGGATACATTTGTCACATTCACCTGCTGTGTGCCTACTCAGTATACAGTGGTTGGTGATTACACTATAGTTTGACTTAATTGGTTGTTAGTTTAGAGAAACCTTGGATACAATTAGCACATTCACCTGCTGTGTGCCCACTCAGTATACAGTGGTTGGTGATTACACTATAGTTTGACTTAATTGGTTGTTAGTTTAGAGAAACCTTGGATACAATTAGCACATTCACCTGGTGTGTGCCTACTCAGTATACAGTGGTTGGTGATTACACTATAGTTTTACTAATTGGTTGTTAGTTTAGAGAAACCTTGGATACAATTAGCACATTCACCTGCTGTGTGCCTACTCAGTATACAGTGCTTGGTGATTACACTATAGTTTGACTTAATTGGTGAAGTTAGTTTAGAGAAACTCTGGCTAGAATTAGCACATTCATCTGATGTGTGCCTACTCAGTATACAGTGCTTGGTGATTACACTATAGTTTGACTTAATTGGTGAAGTTAGTTTAGAGAAACTCTGGATACAATTAGCACATTCATTAGCTGTGTGCCTACTCAGTATACAGTGCTTGGTGATTACACTATAGTTTGACTTAATTGGTGAAGTTAGTTTAGAGAAACTCTGGATACAATTAGCACATTCATCTGCTGTGTGCCTACTCAGTATACAGTGCTTGGTGATTACACTATAGTTTGACTTAATTGGTTAAGTTAGTTTAGAGAAACTCTGGATACAATTAGCACATTCATCTGCTGTGTGCCTACTCAGTATACAGTGCTTGGTGGTTACACTATAGTTTGACTTAATTGGTGACTCTGGATACAATTATCACATTCATCTGCTGTGTGCCTACTCAGTATACCGTTAACTATTTTTACCCTATAGTTTCACTGACTAGATTAAATATCTTTAAGCACACTTTGAAAAGCGATTATTGCAATCCTCTGCTGTGTGCCCACTCACTACATGGTGGATGGTGATTACACTATAGTTTCAATGACTAAGTTAAGTTAGTTTGGATGTCCTTGGGATATAGCTAACACATTCATCTGCTGTGTGCCTACTCTGTATACAGTAGTTGGTGATTACACTATAGTTTGACTTAGTTGGTTAAGTCAGTTTAGAGAAAGTTTGGATACAGTTATCACTTTCATCTGCTGTGTGCCTACTTAGTATACAGCAGATGGTTATTAGACTATAGTTTTACTTAGTAGGTTAAGTTAGTTAGTACAATTCTTTAGATACAATTGCCACAATATTCTTCTGTGTGCATAATACTCTACAGTGGATGATTACAGTATAGCTTCAGTTACCAGTTTGGACAATTCTTTCACTGCCAGCTACCACATTCATCTGTGGTGTGGCTACTCAGTATACAGTGGGTGAGGATTAGTCATTAATTTTGTTGACTCGGTTAATTGAGTTATGCGAGCTTTTTCAACGCCAACTACTAGCGTTATCTACTATGTACATAGTCAGTATTGGGCAATTGATTATTTGTGTTTCCTTACACCTTACAAGATTATGATGTCTTTGACCATAGTTTCAATGCCAAGTGCAGTCAGCGTCTGTTGCCTCTCACCCAGTATAGAGGGAATGATGCTACTACCTTATTTGCGCCTACTAGCTAATGTTACCTAAACAACAATTGGGATGGTGACTGCCTGGACATGTGCTGTTTTTTTACTCAGTATAGAGAATACGTCATCCGATGTTGTTATTTAATCTTTTTAGTAAACTTTTGAATTTTCAAGCAACGGTCTTCCTTTTCAGTGTCCTTTTGTTAAGGTACTTTCCAATTATGTCTATGTTCACAAATGGTCCCAAATCAAGCATATTAGGTTTTGCTGTATGCTATAGGAAGAGAAATGGGTCTCATAGATCCAAAGTCTTGAAAAATGTTTGGAGATGTCCAGATTTCAACTATTAAGTAGTAGGTGAAATGGAAATCTGAAAGATTAAATTAAAGAGTGAGAAGTGGGTTATAATTATATGAGTATGAAAACTTTATGCATTTCTCTTATTAGTCAACAATAAAGCATTGATCCATTAAGAGAAAAGGACTCGATGCGCGCTGTGGTGTCGTGAAGACTTCTTAACTAGTGTGTTGAAGTGACTAATCTGCAGCATTTGTGATGTGAGTCACTGAATGTTTGGAGTTTTAGTCTGTTGCAGAAGGAATTGTAACTGAAACAGAATGTGTTGAGAACTGTGCAGGGTCTACATTTACTGGAGTAATGTATTTGCTTGCACATAGTGGTGAATCTGATCTGCTGCAACATCAAAGAATAACTTAGGAATCTAAGCATTAAAGGAGTGAAGATCAAAGAATCTGACTTAAAATGTAGATGCCACACAGTTACTAATGGAAGTGTTTTGATCATCATTGAGGAGTTTTACAATATTGGTTTAACAAAGTTCGCAGGGAACTTCACATGCACTGAGAACATATGAATCTGACGAAACGAATTTAATTATGAAGAATTTAATGCACTGTAGGAGTGACTGAGGGATTTGTCGGAGCAGCACGGATAAGAAAAGTCTCTGAGGAGGTGGAATAAGTATTAGAATTTGGTTGACCACCACTGAGCAATGCGTGGTGGGGCATTGCTTAAAGAAGAGGATAATATAAGTCATTTGAAGGGAGGTAAGTGCTTCAAGCTGTAACTATTGCAATATTCAGTGTAATCAGTTACAGCAGTCTGATTAATTTTTTACATAAATGCAAATTTCATTTTTTTACTAAGTGCTTTTGTAATGAGGTATTACTTATAACCATGAGTAATATGTTCTAAGACGAATTCTATCGACATTATAAGTAATGTCTTAAATTTATGCTACATCTATACACTATTATGAAACACAAACACCAGTAAAAATACAAGAAGATTTCCATAGGTTAGTGAAGTGATGTGTAGCGAAGAGGAGACATCTGTGACAAAGTTATGTGAAGTGTTATTGTTTTGAGGTGTAGTGCCAACTAAGGAGAGATAAAAGGAGTGGTTTTAGAGTCAAAAGAATTACAGAAGGATTTATCTTGAAATAGGATACACCTTTTTAACCAGGCCCAATTAATTTATATATCCATTACAGCATGCATAAATATCAGAGAGAAGCAGAGTGATATTATAAAGTAAGAAATGCTATAATTAATACCCGTCAAACTGGAATGCATATCTAGAAAATATATATCTCACCAAATAAATTAATTACACTGCATTGCCAGATAATTTATATAGAGTAGCCACTACCAGCAGTATAAGTGGTTCAATTTACTGATACTATCATCACTTACATGTTTTAAAAATGGGAAATATTTGGTGAGCTCATTTTCTCCCATCTTCAACCTGATGCAGACTGCTGGAATGTGGACGACAATGCAGCAATCAAGAACATGAACTCAAAACTACCTTTGGAAGAAACTAGAAAAGATATTGACCTGCTGATAACACAAGAAAACTTAAAAGGAGATTGATGAGGAGCTTTGGGAACATGGAAAATGTGATAATACACTGCCTCAACCATATTCATGAACCTCAATACCGGCTCTGTCCACATTTAAAAAAGTTGTGAGAAGATGGAAGAGAAGAAATTACAGAGGGGGCAGAATAAGGAATAGAATCTGGTTGGCTGCCACAAGGCAATGCGAGGAGGGGCATTGCTTAAAGAAGGGGATCTCAAAAGCACCTTAAGTACAGGTAAGTATTGAATTCTCTACTGATTTCAATATTCAGTGCAACCAGTAGAACTGTTTGTGAATTACATTACAACTGTATTATATAAGTAACTACTATTGATAAAATCCAATACAGATTAGTGTCATGTAAAACTTATGTTATTTAAATAAAAACATGTTGTCAATTTCTTTCCTGTGTACCTTCCTTGGGTAAACTATAATGTGTAATAAGACCTGAAGAATACTCTGCGGAAGTGAAATGCCCCACAGTGAAGAGGAATTACTGTGATATAGGGATGTGATGTGTAATGCGTTGTGAAGAGTTCTATCAGAGGAAACTTGTAAAATTGGATCAATCAATGCTTTATTGTTGATTATTATAGGAAATGCTTCATACTTTACATAAGATAAAGTGAACTCAACCTTTCTTTTTGATTGCTACTTTTGTGGATTCCTGTGTTCTATTTCTTTCATCGCTGGTTCGGATGAGTAGGACACATGCTCATATTTCATTAACACTAACACTGTAATGTGTTATTGTACAAGCTCAAAGTGAAATTTTCTATTTGGTATCAGTTGCTATGCTAAACGGCATTCCTATTTCTAACTTGTGATCTACTCAGTATGTAGCAACTCATAATTACACTTAAGATCCACTAACTAGGTTAAGCTGCTTTGGCTGCATCCTACAACCATCATCAGCACTGAACCTACTCACTATACAGCTGGTGATATTACGTTCAATTTCACATTGCAGGTTAAGTTACTTTGGATGGCAACAATCATCTTCATCTGCAGTGTGCTTACTCAGTATACGGAGGATGGTATATTACACTATAGTTTGACTTAATTGGTTAAGTGAGTTTAGAGAAACTTTGGATACAATTAGCACATTCATCTGCTGTGTGCCTACTCAGTATACAGTGGATGGTGATTACACTATATTTTCGCTTAGTAGGTTAAATTAGTTTCAATAACATTTGGATACAATTATCACATTCATCTGCTGTGTGCCCACTCAGCATACGGTGAATGGTGATTATACTATAGTTTTCTCTTTAGGTTAAGCTACGTTGGACCGCTATGGATACAATTATGTCATTAATCTGCTGTGACTCCTTAGTATACAGTAGATGATTAATATACTACAGTTTGACTTAATTGGTTAAGTTAGTTTAGAGAAACCTTGGATACAATTATCTCATTCATCTACTGTGTGCCCACTCAGCATACGGTGAATGGTGATTATACTATAGTTTTCTCTTTAGGTTAAGCTACGTTGGACCGCTATGGATACAATTATCACATTAATCTGCTGTGACTCCTTAGTATACAGTAGATGATTAATATACTATAGTTTGACTTATTTGGTTAAGTTTAGATAAACTTTGGATACCATTACCATATTCATCTGATGGTGCCTACTCAGGATGCAGTAGTTGATGGTTACACTATAGTTCCACTTAATAGGTTAAGTTAGTTTGGACACTTTTGCTTACAATTATCACATTTATCTGCTGTGTTCCTACTCAGTATACACCAGATGGAGACTACACTATAGTTTGATTTAATAGGTTAAGTTAGTATGGATAACCTTTGGATAAAATTATCATATTCAACTGCTGTGTGCTTACTCAGTATACAGTGGTTGGTGATTACACTATGGTTTCACTTAGTAGGCTAAATTAGTTTGGACAACCTTTGGATACAATTATCACATTCAACTGCTGTGTGCCTACTCAGTATACAGTTCTTGGTGATTACACTATAGTTGGACTTAATTGGTTAAGTGAGTTTAGAGAAACTTTGGATACAATTATCACATTCATCTGCTGTGTGTCTACTCAGTATACCATTAACTATTTTTATCCTATAGTTTCACTGACTAGATTAAATTTCATTAGAGCACACTTTGAAAAGCGATTATTGCAATCCTCTGCTGCGTGCCCGCCCACTACATGGTGGATGGTGACTACACTATAGTTTCAATTACTAAGTAAAGTTAGTTTGGATGTCCTTGGGATATAGCTATCACATTCATCTGCTGTGTGGCTACTCAGTATACAGTAGTTGGTGATTACACTATAGTTTGACTTAGTTGGTTAAGTCAGTTTAGAGAAAGTTTGGATACAACTATCACATTCTTCAGCTGTGTGCCCACTCGGTATACAGCAGATGGTGAATACACTATAGTTTGACTTAGTAGGTTAAGTTAGTTTGAATAACCTTTGGATACAGTTATCACTTTCATCTGCTGTGTGCCTACTTAGTATACAGCAGATGGTTATTAGACTATAGTTTTACTTAGTAGGTTAAGTTAGTTAGTACAATTCTTTAGATACAATTGCCACAATATTCTTCTGTGTGCATAATACTCTACAGTGGATGATTACAGTATAGCTTCACTTACCAGTTTGGACAATTCTTTCACTGCCAGTTACCACATTCATCTGTGGTGTGTCTACTCAGTATACAATGGGTGAGGATTAGTCATTAATTTTGTTGACTCGGTTAATTGAGTTATGCGAGCTTTTTCAACGCCAACTACTAGCGTTATCTACTATGTACATAGTCAGTATTTGGCAATTGATTATTTGTGTTTCCTTACATCTTACAAGATAATGATGTCTTTGACCATAGTTTCAATGCCAAGTGCATTCAGCGTCTGTTGCCTCTCACCCAGTATAGAGGGAATGATGCTACTACCTTAGTTGCACCTACTAGCTAATGTTACCTAAACAACAATTGGGATGGTGACTGCCTGGACATGTGCTGTTTTTTACTCAGTATAGAGAATACGTCATCCGACGTTGTTATTTAATCTTTTTAGTAATCTTTTGAATTTTCATGTAACGGTCTTCCTTTTCAGTGTCCTTTTGTTAAGGTACTTTCCAATTATGACTATGTTCACAAATGGTCCCAAATCAGGCATATTAGGTTTTGCTGTATGCTATAGGAAGAGAAATGGGTCTCATAGATCCAAAGTCTTTAAAAATATTTGGAGATGTCCAGATTTCAACTGTTAAGTAGTAGGTGAAATGGAAATCCGAAAGATGAAATTAAAGAGCGAGAAGCGGGTTATAATTATATGAGTATGAAAACTTTATGCATTTCTCTTATTAGTCAACAATAAAGCATTGATCCATTAAGAGAAAAGGACTCGATGCGCACTGTGGTGTCGTGAAGACTTCTTAACTAGTGTGATGAAGTGACCAATCTGCGGCATTTGTGATGTGAGTCACTGAATGTTTGGAGTTTTAGTCTGTTGCAGAAGGAATTGTAACTGAAACAGAATGTGTTGAGAACTGTGCAGGGTCTACATTTACTGGAGTAATGTATTTGCTTGCACATAGTGGTGAATCTGATCTGCTGCAACATCAAACAATAACTTAGGAATCTAAGCATTAAAGGAGTGAAGATCAAAGAATCTGACTTAAAATGTAGATGCCACACAGTTACTAATGGAAGTGTTTTGATCATCATTGAGGAGTTTTACAATATTGGTTTAACGAAGTTCTCAGGGAACTTGACATGCACTGAGAGCATATGAATCTGACTAAATGAATTTAATTATGAAGAATTTAATGCACTGTAGGAGTGACTAAGGGATTTGTTGGAGCAGCACGGATAAGAAAAGTCTCTGAGGAGGTGGAATAAGTATTAGAATTTGGTTGACCACCACTGAGCAATGCGTGGTGGGGCATTGCTTAAAGAAGAGGATAATATAACTCATTTGAAGGGAGGTAAGTGCTTCAAGCTGTAACTATTGCAATATTCAGTGTAATCAGTTACAGCAGTCTGATTAATTATTTTCATAAATGCAAATTTCATTCTTTTACTAAGTGCTTTTGTAATGAGGTATTACTTATAACCAAGGGTAATATGTTCTAAGACAAATTCTATCAACAATATAAATAATGTCTTAAATTTATGCTACATCTATACACTATTATGAAACACAAACACCAGTAACAATACATGAAGATTTCCATTGGTTAGTGAAGTGATGGGTAGCGAACAGGAGACATCTGTGACAAAGTTATGTGAAGTGTTATTGTTTTGAGGAGTAGTGCCAACTGAGGAGAGATAAAAGGAGTGGTTTTAGAGTCAAAAGAATTACAGAAGGATTTATCTTGAAATAGGATACACCTTTTTAACCAGGCCCAATTAATTTATATATCGATAACAGCATGCATAAATATCAGAGAGAAGCAGAGTGATATTATAAAGTAAGAAATGCTATAATTAATACCCGTCAAACTGGAATGCATATCTAGAAAATATATATCTCACCAAATAAATTAATTACACTGCATTGCCAGATAATTTATATAGAGTACCCACTACCAGGCAGTACAAGTGGTTCAATTTACTGATACTACCATCACTTACATGTTTTAAAAATGGGAAATATTTGGTGAGCTCATTTTCTCCCATCCTCAACCTGATGCAGACTGCTGGAATGTGGACCACAATGCAGCAATCAAGAACATGAACCCAAAACTACCTTTGGAAGAAACTAGAAAAGATATTGACCTGCTGATAACACAAGAAAACTTAAGAGGAGATTGATGAGGAGCTTTGGGAACACAGAAAATGTGATAATACACTGCCTCAACCATATTCATGAACCTCAATACTGGTTCTGTCCACATTTAAAAAAGTTGTTAGAAGATGGAAGAGAAGAAATTACAGAGGGGGCAGAATAAAGAATAGAATCTGGTTGGCTGCCACAAGGCAATGCGAGGAGGGGCATTGCTTAAAGAAGGGGATCTCAAAAGCACCTTAAGTACAGGTAAGTATTGAATTCTCTACTGATTTCAATATTCAGTGCAACCAGTAGAACTGTTTGTGAATTACATTACAACTGTATTATATAAGTAACTACTATTGATAAAATCCAATACAGATTAGTGTCATGTAAAACGTATGTTATTTAAATAAAAACATGTTGTCAATTTCTTTCCTGTGTACCTTCCTTGGGTAAACTATAATGTGTAATAAGACCTGAAGAATACTCTGCGGAAGTGAAATGCCCCACAGTGAAGAGGAATTACTGTGATAGAGGGATGTGATGTGTAATGCATTGTGAAGAGTTCAATCAGAGGAAACTTGTAAAATTGGATCAATCAATGCTTTATTGTTGATTATTATAGGAAATGCTTCATACTTTACTGCAGATAAAGTGAACTCAACCTTTCTTTTTGATTGCTACTTTTGTGGATTCCTGTGTTCTATTTGTTTCATCCCTGGTTCGGATGAGTACGACACCTGCTCATATTTCCTTAACACTAACACTGTAATGTGTTATTGTACAAGCTCAAAGTGAAATTTGCTATTTGGTATCAGTTGCAATGCTAAACGGCATTCCTATTTCTAACTTGTGATCTACTCAGTACGTAGCAGCTCATAATTACACTTAAGATCCACTAACTAGGTTAAGCTGCTTTGGCTGCATCCTACAACCATCATCTGCACTGAACCTACTCACTATACAGCTGGTGATATTACGTTCAATTTCACATTCCAGGCTAAGTTACTTTGGATGGCAAAAATCACCTTCATCTGCAGTGTGCTTACTCAGTATACAGTGGTTGGTGATTACACTATAGTTTTACTTAGTTGGTTAAGTTAGTTTAGAGAAACTTTGGATACAGTTATCACATTCATCTGCTGTGTGCCTACTCAGTAAACAGTGGATGGTGATGACACTAAGTTTGACTTAATTGGTTAAGTGAGTTTAGAGAAACTCTGGATACAATTATCATATTCATTTGCTGTGTGCCTACTCAGTATACAGTGCTTGGTGATTACACTATAGTTTGACTTAGTTGGTTAAGTCAGTTTAGAGAAACTCTGGATACAATTAGCACATTCATCTGCTGTGTGCCTACTCAGTATACAGTGCTTGGTGATTACACTATAGTTAGACTTAATTGGTTAAGTTAGTTTAGAGAAACTCTGGATACAATGATCACATTCATCTGCTGTGTGCCTACTCAGTAAACAGTGGATGGTGATGACACTATAGTTAGACTTAATTGGTTAAGTTAGTTTAGAGAAACTCTGGATACAATGATCACATTCATCTGCTATGTGCCTACTCAGTAAACAGTGGATGGTGATGACACTATAGTTTGACTTAATTGGTTAAGTTAATTTAGAGAAACTCTGGATACAATGATCACATTCATCTGCTGTGTGCCTACTCAGTAAACAGTGGATGGTGATGACACTATAGTTAGACTTAATTGGTTAAGTTAGTTTAGAGAAACTCTGGATACAATGATCACATTCATCTGCTATGTGCCTACTCAGTAAACAGTGGATGGTGATGACACTATAGTTTGACTTAATTGGTTAAGTTAGTTTAGAGAAACTCTGGATACAATTAGCACATTCATCTGCTGTGTGCCTACTCAGTATACCGTTGACCATTTTTACCCTATAGTTTCACTGGCTAGATTAAATATCTTTAGAGCACACTTTGGAAAGCGATTATTGCAATCCTCTGCTGCGTGCCCACTCACTACATGGTGGATGGTGATTACACTATAGTTTCAATGACTAAGTTAAGTTAGTTTGGATGTCCTTGGGATATAGCTATCACATTCATCTGCTGTGTGCCTACTCAGTATACAGTAGTTGGTGATTACACTATAGTTTTACTTAGTTGGTTAAGTCAGTTTAGAGAAAGTTTGGATACAGTTATCACCTTCATCTGCTGTGTGCCTACTTAGTATACAGCAGATGTTATTTAGACTATAGTTTTACTTAGTAGGTTAAGTTAGTTAGTACAATTCTTTAGATACAATTGCCACAATATTCTTCTGTGCATAATACTCTACAGTGGATGATTACAGTATAGCTTCACTTACCAGTTTGGACAATTCTTTCACTGCCAGTTACCACATTCATCTGTGGTGTGTCTACTCAGTATACAGTGGGTGAGGATTAGTCATTAATTTTGTTGACTCGGTTAATTGAGTTATGCGAGCTTTTTCAACGCCAACTACTAGCGTTATCTACTATGTACATAGTCAGTATTTGGCAATTGATTATTTGTGTTTCCTTACACCTTACAAGATTATGATGTCTTTGAGCATAGTTTCAATGCCAAGTGCATTCAGCGCCTGTTGCCTCTCACCCAGTATAGAGGGAATGATGCTACTACCTTAGTTGCACTTACTAGCTAATGTTACCTAAACAATAATTGGGATGGTGACTGCCCGGACATGTGCTGTTTTTTTACTCAGTATAGAGAATACGTCATCCGATGTTGTTATTTAATCTTTTTAGTAATCTTTTGTATTTTCAAGCAACGATCTTCCGTTTCAGTGTCCTTTTGTTAAGGTACTTTCCAATTATGACTATGTTCACAAATGGTCCCAAATCAAGCATATTAGGTTTTGCTGTATGCTATAGGAAGAGAAATGGGTCTCATAGATCCGAAGTCTTTAAAAATATTTGGAGATGCCCAGATTTCAACTATTAAGTAGTAGGTGAAATGGAAATCCGACAGATTAAATTAAAGAGTGAGAAGTGGGTTATAATTATATGAGTATGAAAACTTTATGCATTTCTCTTATTAGTCAACAATAAAGCATTGATTCATTAAGAGAAAAGGACTCGATGCGTGCTGTGGTGTCGTGAAGACTTCTTAACTAGTGTGATGAAGTGACTAATCTGCAGCATTTGTGAAGTGAGTCACTGAATGTTTGGAGTTTTAGTCTGTTGCAGAAGCAATTGTAACTGAAACAGAATGTGTTGACAACTGTGCAGGGTCTACATTTACTGGGGTAATGTATTTGCTTGCACATAGTGGTGAATCTGATCTGCTGCAACATCAAACAATAACTTATGAATCTAATCATTAAAGGAGTGAAGATCAAAGAATCTGACTTAAAATGTAGATGCCACACAGTTACTAATGGAAGTGTTTTGTTCATCATTGAGGAGTTTTACAATATTGGTTTAACGAAGTTCTCAGGGAACTTGACATGCACTGAGAGCATATGAATCTGACTAAAAGAATTTAATTATGAAGAATTTAATGCACTGTGGAGTACCTGAGGGATTTGTCGGAGCAGCACGGATAAGAAAAGTCTCTGAGGAGGTGGAATAAGTATTAGAATTTGGTTGACCACCACTGAGCAATGCGTGGTGGGGCATTGCTTAAAGAAGAGGATAATATAACTCATTTGAAGGGAGGTAAGTGCTTCAAGCTGTAACTATTGCAATATTCAGTGTAATCAGTTACAGCAGTCTGATTAATTATTTTCATAAATGCAAATTTCATTCTTTTACTAAGTGCTTTTGTAATGAGGTATTACTTATAACCATGAGTAATATGTTCTAAGACCAATTCAATCAACATTATAAATAATGTCTTAAATTTATTCTACATCTATACACTATTATGAAACACAAACACTAGTAACAGTACATGAAGATTTCTATAGGTTAGTGAAGTGATGTGTAGTGAAGAGGAGACATCTGTGACAAAGTTATGTGAAGTGTTATTGTTTTGAGGTGTAGTGCCAACTGAGGAGAGATAAAAGGAGTGGTTTTAGAGTCAAAAGAATTACAGAAGGATTTATCTTGAAATAGGATACACCTTTTTAACTAGGCCCAATTAATTTATATATCGATAACAGCATGCATAAATATCAGAGAGAAGCAGAGTGATATTATAAAGTAAGAAATGCTATAATTAATACCCGTCAAACTGGAATGCATATCTAGAAAATATATATCTCACCAAATAAATTAATTACACTGCATTGCCAGATAATTTATATAGAGTACCCACTACCAGGCAGTACAAGTGGTTCAATTTACTGATACTACCATCACTTACATGTTTTAAAAATGGGAAATATTTGGTGAGCTCATTTTCTCCCATCCTCAACCTGATGCAGACTGCTGGAATGTGGACCACAATGCAGCAATCAAGAACATGAACCCAAAACTACCTTTGGAAGAAACTAGAAAAGATATTGACCTGCTGATAACACAAGAAAACTTAAGAGGAGATTGATGAGGAGCTTTGGGAACACAGAAAATGTGATAATACACTGCCTCAACCATATTCATGAACCTCAATACTGGTTCTGTCCACATTTAAAAAAGTTGTTAGAAGATGGAAGAGAAGAAATTACAGAGGGGGCAGAATAAAGAATAGAATCTGGTTGGCTGCCACAAGGCAATGCGAGGAGGGGCATTGCTTAAAGAAGGGGATCTCAAAAGCACCTTAAGTACAGGTAAGTATTGAATTCTCTACTGATTTCAATATTCAGTGCAACCAGTAGAACTGTTTGTGAATTACATTACAACTGTATTATATAAGTAACTACTATTGATAAAATCCAATACAGATTAGTGTCATGTAAAACGTATGTTATTTAAATAAAAACATGTTGTCAATTTCTTTCCTGTGTACCTTCCTTGGGTAAACTATAATGTGTAATAAGACCTGAAGAATACTCTGCGGAAGTGAAATGCCCCACAGTGAAGAGGAACTACTGTGATAGAGGGATGTGATGTGTAATGCATTGTGAAGAGTTCAATCAGAGGAAACTTGTAAAATTGGATCAATCAATGCTTTATTGTTGATTATTATAGGAAATGCTTCATACTTTACTGCAGATAAAGTGAACTCAACCTTTCTTTTTGATTGCTACTTTTGTGAATTACTGTGTTTTATTTCTTTCATCGCTGGTTCGGACGAGTACGACACATGCTCATATTTCATTAACACTAACACTGTAATGTGTTATTGTACAAGCTCTAAGTGAAATTTGCTATTTGGTATCAGTTGCAATGCTAAACGGCATTCCTATTTCTAACTTGTGATCTACTCAGTGCGTAGCAGCTCATGATTACACTTAAGATCCACTAACTAGGTTAAGCTGCTTTGGCTGCATCCTACAACCATCATCTGCACTGAACCTACTCAGTATACAGCTGGTGATATTACGTTCAATTTCACATTCCAGGTTAAGTTACTTTGGATGGCAACCATCACCTTCGTCTGCAGTGTGCTTACTCAGTATACGGAGGGTGGTATATTACACTACAGTTTGACTTAATTGGTTAAGTCAGTTTAGAGAAACTTTGGATACTTTTATCACATTCATCTGCTGTGTGCCTACTCAGTATACAGTGGGTGGTGATTACACTAAAGTTTGACTAAATAGGTTAAGTTAGTTTTGATAACCTTTGCATACAATTATCACATTCACCTGCTGTGTGCCTACTCAGTATACAGTGGTTGCTGATTACACTATAGTTTGACTTAATTGGTTAAGTTAGTTTAGAGAAACTCTGGATACAATTATCACATTCACCTGCTGTGTGCCTACTCAGTATACAGTGCTTGATGATTACACTATATTTTGACTTAATTGGTTAAGTTAGTTTAGAGAAACTCTGGATACAATTAGCACATTCATCTGCTGTGTGCCTACTCAGTATACCGTTAACTATTTTTACCCTATAGTTTCACTGACTAGATTAAATTTCTTTAGAGCACACTTTGAAAAGCGATTACTGCAATCCTCTGCTGTGTGCCCACTCACCAAATGGTGGATGGTGATTACACTATAGTTTCAATGAGTAAGTTAAGTTAGTTTGGATGATCTTGGGATATAGCTATCACATTCATCTGCTGTGTGCCTACTCAGTATACAGTAGTTGGTGATTACACTATAGTTTGACTTAGTTGGTTAAGTCAGTTTAGAGAAAGTTTGGATAGTTATCACTTTCCACTGCTGTGTGCCTACTTAGTATACAGCAGATGGTTATTAGACTATAGTTTTACTTAGTAGGTTAAGTTAGTTAGTACAATTCTTTAGATACAATTGCCACAATATTCTTCTGTGCATAATACTCTACAGTGGATGATTACAGTATAGCTTCACTTACCAGTTTGGACAATTCTTTCACTGCCAGTTACCACATTCATCTGTGGTGTGTCTACTCAGTATACAGTGGGTGAGGATTAGTCATTAATTTTGTTGACTCGGTTAATTGAGTTATGCCAGCTTTTTCAACGCCAACTACTAGCGTTATCTACTATGTACATAGTCAGTATTTGGCAATTGATTATTTGTGTTTTCTTACACCTTACAAGATTATGATGTCTTTGAGCATAGTTTCAATGCCAAGTGCATTCAGCGTCTGTTGCCTTTCACCCAGTATAGAGGGAATGATGCTACTACCTTAGTTGTGCTTACTCGCTAATGTTACCTAAACAACAATTTGGATGGTGACTGCCTGGACATGTGCTGTTTTTTTACTCAGTATAGAGAATATGTCAGCCGATGTTATTTAATCTTTTTAGTAATCTTTTGAATTTTCAAGCAATGGTCTTCCTTTTCAGTGTCCTTTTGTTAAGGTACTTTCCAATTATGACTATGTTAACAAATGGTCCCAAATCAAGCATATTAGGTTTTGCTGTATGCTATAGGAAGAGAAATGGGTCTCATAGATCCAAAGTCTTAAAAAATATTTGGAGATGTCCATATTTCAACTATTAAGTAGTAGGTGAAATGGAAATCCGAAAGATTAAATTAAAGAGTGAGAAGTGGGTTGTAATTATATGAGTATGAAAACTTTATGCATTTCTCTTATTAGTCAACAATAAAGCATTGATTCATTAAGAGAAAAGGACTCGATGCGCGCTGTGGTGTCGTGAAGACTTCTTAACTAGTGTGATGAAGTGACTAATCTGCAGCATTTGTGAAGTGAGTCACTGAATGTTTGGAGTTTTAGTCTGTTGCAGAAGCAATTGTAACTGAAACAGAATGTGTTGAGAACTGTGCAGGGTCTACATTTACTGGGGTAATGTATTTGCTTGCACATAGTGGTGAATCTGATCTGCTGCAACATCAAACAATAACTTAGGAATCTAAGCATTAAAGGAGTGAAGATCAAAGAATCTGACTTAAAATGTAGATGCCACACAGTTACTAATGGAAGTGTTTTGATCATCATTGAGGAGTTTTACAATATTGGTTTAACGAAGTTCTCAGGGAACTTGACATGCACTGAGAGCATATGAATCTGACTAAATGAATTTAATTATGAAGAATTTAATGCACTGTAGGAGTGACTGAGGGATTTGGCGGAGCAGCACGGATAAGAAAAGTCTCTGAGGAGGTGGAATAAGTATTAGAATTTGGTTGACCACCACTGAGCAATGCGTGGTGGGGCATTGCTTAAAGAAGAGGATAATATAACTCATTTGAAGGGAGGTAAGTGCTTCAAGCTGTAACTATTGCAATATTCAGTGTAATCAGTTACAGCAGTCTGATTAATTATTTTCATAAATGCAAATTTCATTCTTTTACTAAGTGCTTTTGTAATGAGGTATTACTTATAACCATGAGTAATATGTTCTAAGACCAATTCAATCAACATTATAAATAATGTCTTAAATTTATTCTACATCTATACACTATTATGAAACACAAACACTAGTAACAGTACATGAAGATTTCCATAGGTTAGTGAAGTGATGTGTTGTGAAGAGGAGACATCTGTGACAAAGTTATGTGAAGTGTTATTGTTTTGAGGTGTAGTGCCAACTGAGGAGAGATAAAAGGAGTGGTTTTAGAGTCAAAAGAATTACAGAAGGATTTATCTTGAAATAGGATACACCTTTTTAACCAGGCCCAATTAATTTATATATCGATAACAGCATGCATAAATATCAGAGAGAAGCAGAGTGATATTATAAAGTAAGAAATGCTATAATTAATACCCGTCAAACTGGAATGCATATCTAGAAAATATATATCTCACCAAATAAATTAATTACACTGCATTGCCAGATAATTTATATAGAGTACCCACTACCAGGCAGTACAAGTGGTTCAATTTACTGATACTACCATCACTTACATGTTTTAAAAATGGGAAATATTTGGTGAGCTCATTTTCTCCCATCCTCAACCTGATGCAGACTGCTGGAATGTGGACCACAATGCAGCAATCAAGAACATGAACCCAAAACTACCTTTGGAAGAAACTAGAAAAGACATTGACCTGCTGATAACACAAGAAAACTTAAGAGGAGATTGATGAGGAGCTTTGGGAACACAGAAAATGTGATAATACACTGCCTCAACCATATTCATGAACCTTAATACTGGTTCTGTCCACATTTAAAAAAGTTGTTAGAAGATGGAAGAGAAGAAATTACAGAGGGGGCAGAATAAAGAATAGAATCTGGTTGGCTGCCACAAGGCAATGCGAGGAGGGGCATTGCTTAAAGAAGGGGATCTCAAAAGCACCTTAAGTACAGGTAAGTATTGAATTCTCTACTGATTTCAATATTCAGTGCAACCAGTAGAACTGTTTGTGAATTACATTACAACTGTATTATATAAGTAACTACTATTGATAAAATCCAATACAGATTAGTGTCATGTAAAACGTATGTTATTTAAATAAAAACATGTTGTCAATTTCTTTCCTGTGTACCTTCCTTGGGTAAACTATAATGTATAATAAGACCTGAAGAATACTCTGCGGAAGTGAAATGCCCCACAGTGAAGAGGAATTACTGTGATATAGGGATGTGATGCGTAATGCGTTGTGAAGAGTTCAATCAGAGGAAACTTGTAAAATTGGATCAATCAATGCTTTATTGTTGATTATTATAGGAAATGATTCATACTTTACTGCAGATAAAGTGAACTCAACCTTTCTTTTTGATTGCTACTTTTGTGAATTACTGTGTTCTATTTCTTTCATCGCTGGTTCGGATGAGTACGACACATGCTCATATTTCATTAACACTAACACTGTAATGTGTTATTGTACAAGCTCTAAGTGAAATTTGCTATTTGGTATCAGTTGCAATGCTAAACGGCATTCCTATTTCTAACTTGTGATCTACTCAGTGCGTAGCAGCTGATGATTACACTTAAGATCCACTAACTAGGTTAAGCTGCTTTGGCTGCATACTACAACCATCATCTGCACTGAACCTACTCAGTATACAGCTGGTGATATTACGTTCAATTTCACATTCCAGGCTAAGTTACTTTGGATGGCAACAATCACATTCATCTGCTGTGTGCTTACTCAGTATACGGAGGGTGGTATATTACACTACAGTTTGACTTAATTGGTTAAGTCAGTTTAGAGAAACTTTGGATACAATTATCATATTCACTTGCTGTGTGCCTACTCACTAATCAGTTGGTGATGACACTATAGTTTTACTTATTAAATTAAGTTAGTTTGTACACCCTTAGGGAAGAATCATCATATTCATCTGCTGTGTGCCCACTCACCATACGGTGAATGGTGATTATGCTATAGTTTTCTGTTTATGTTAAGCTACGTTGGACCGCTATGGATACAATTATCACATTAATCTGCTGCGACTCCTTAGTATACAGTAGATGGTTAATATACTATAGTTTGACTTAATTGGTTAAGTTTAGATAAACTTTGGATACCATTACTGTATTCATCTGCTGGAGCCTACTCAGCATACAGTAGTTGGTGATTACACTATAGTTTCACTTAGTTGGTTAAGTCAGTTTAGAGAAAGTTTGGATAGTTATCACTTTCCACTGCTGTGTGCCTACTTAGTATACAGCAGATGGTTATTAGACTATAGTTTTACTTAGTAGGTTAAGTTAGTTAGTACAATTCTTTAGATACAATTGCCACAATATTCTTCTGTGCATAATACTCTACAGTGGATGATTACAGTATAGCTTCACTTACCAGTTTGGACAATTCTTTCACTGCCAGTTACCACATTCATCTGTGGTGTGTCTACTCAGTATACAGTGGGTGAGGATTAGTCATTAATTTTGTTGACTCGGTTAATTGAGTTATGCCAGCTTTTTCAACGCCAACTACTAGCGTTATCTACTATGTACATAGTCAGTATTTGGCAATTGATTATTTGTGTTTTCTTACACCTTACAAGATTATGATGTCTTTGAGCATAGTTTCAATGCCAAGTGCATTCAGCGTCTGTTGCCTCTCACCCAGTATAGAGGGAATGATGCTACTACCTTAGTTGTGCTTACTCGCTAATGTTACCTAAACAACAATTTGGATGGTGACTGCCTGGACATGTGCTGTTTTTTTACTCAGTATAGAGAATATGTCAGCCGATGTTATTTAATCTTTTTAGTAATCTTTTGAATTTTCAAGCAATGGTCTTCCTTTTCAGTGTCCTTTTGTTAAGGTACTTTCCAATTATGACTATGTTCACAAATGGTCCCAAATCAAGCATATTAGGTTTTGCTGTATGCTATAGGAAGAGAAATGGGTCTCATAGATCCAAAGTCTTTAAAAATATTTGGAGATGTCCATATTTCAGCTATTAAGTAGTAGGTGAAATGGAAATCCGAAAGATTAAATTAAAGAGTGAGAAGTGGGTTATAATTATATGAGTATGAAAACTTTATGCATTTCTCTTATTAGTCAACAATAAAGCATTGATTCATTAAGAGAAAAGGACTCGATGCGCGCTGTGGTGTCGTGAAGACTTCTTAACTAGTGTGATGAAGTGACTAATCTGCAGCATTTGTGAAGTGAGTCACTGAATGTTTGGAGTTTTAGTCTGTTGCAGAAGCAATTGTAACTGAAACAGAATGTGTTGAGAACTGTGCAGGGTCTACATTTACTGGGGTAATGTATTTGCTTGCACATAGTGGTGAATCTGATCTGCTGCAACATCAAACAATAACTTAGGAATCTAAGCATTAAAGGAGTGAAGATCAAAGAATCTGACTTAAAATGTAGATGCCACACAGTTACTAATGGAAGTGTTTTGATCATCATTGAGGAGTTTTACAATATTGGTTTAACGAAGTTCTCAGGGAACTTGACATGCACTGAGAGCATATGAATCTGACTAAATGAATTTAATTATGAAGAATTTAATGCACTGTAGGAGTGACTGAGGGATTTGGCGGAGCAGCACGGATAAGAAAAGTCTCTGAGGAGGTGGAATAAGTATTAGAATTTGGTTGACCACCACTGAGCAATGCGTGGTGGGGCATTGCTTAAAGAAGAGGATAATATAACTCATTTGAAGGGAGGTAAGTGCTTCAAGCTGTAACTATTGCAATATTCAGTGTAATCAGTTACAGCAGTCTGATTAATTATTTTCATAAATGCAAATTTCATTCTTTTACTAAGTGCTTTTGTAATAAAGTATTACTTATAACCATGAGTAATATGTTCTAAGACCAATTCAATCAACATTATAAATAATGTCTTAAATTTATTCTACATCTATACACTATTATGAAACACAAACACTAGTAACAGTACATGAAGATTTCCATAGGTTAGTGAAGTGATGTGTAGTGAAGAGGAGACATCTGTGACAAAGTTATGTGAAGTGTTATTGTTTTGAGGTGTAGTGCCAACTGAGGAGAGATAAAAGGAGTGGTTTTAGAGTCAAAAGAATTACAGAAGGATTTATCTTGAAATAGGATACACCTTTTTAACCAGGCCCAATTAATTTATATATCGATAACAGCATGCATAAATATCAGAGAGAAGCAGAGTGATATTATAAAGTAAGAAATGCTATAATTAATACCCGTCAAACTGGAATGCATATCTAGAAAATATATATCTCACCAAATAAATTAATTACACTGCATTTCCAGATAATTTATATAGAGTACCCACTACCAGGCAGTACAAGTGGTTCAATTTACTGATACTACCATCACTTACATGTTTTAAAAATGGGAAATATTTGGTGAGCTCATTTTCTCCCATCCTCAACCTGATGCAGACTGCTGGAATGTGGACCACAATGCAGCAATCAAGAACATGAACCCAAAACTACCTTTGGAAGAAACTAGAAAAGACATTGACCTGCTGATAACACAAGAAAACTTAAGAGGAGATTGATGAGGAGCTTTGGGAACACAGAAAATGTGATAATACACTGCCTCAACCATATTCATGAACCTCAATACTGGTTCTGTCCACATTTAAAAAAGTTGTTAGAAGATGGAAGAGAAGAAATTACAGAGGGGGCAGAATAAAGAATAGAATCTGGTTGGCTGCCACAAGGCAATGCGAGGAGGGGCATTGCTTAAAGAAGGGGATCTCAAAAGCACCTTAAGTACAGGTAAGTATTGAATTCTCTACTGATTTCAATATTCAGTGCAACCAGTAGAACTGTTTGTGAATTACATTACAACTGTATTATATAAGTAACTACTATTGATAAAATCAAATACAGATTAGTGTCATGTAAAACGTATGTTATTTAAATAAAAACATGTTGTCAATTTCTTTCCTGTGTACCTTCCTTGGGTAAACTATAATGTGTAATAAGACCTGAAGAATACTCTGCGGAAGTGAAATGCCCCACAGTGAAGAGGAATTACTGTGATATAGGGATGTGATGCGTAATGCGTTGTGAAGAGTTCTATCAGAGGAAACTTGTAAAATTGGATCAATCAATGCTTTATTGTTGATTATTATAGGAAATGATTCATACTTTACTGCAGATATAGTGAACTCAACCTTTCTTTTTGATTGCTACTTTTGTGAATTCCTGTGTTCTATTTCTTTCATCGCTGGTTCGGATGAGTACGACACATGCTCATATTTCATTAACACTAACACTGTAATGTGTTATTGATAAGAATCAACTTGCTGAACTATCCAGGCTTTGGTCGCAGAACAATTGTAATCCTATCACTCATCTAATCTGCCTAGGCTTCCATTCTTGAGACTTTAATACCTTCAGCTTTATTAACATGTTCTCCCCTTAACTACTGATTACAATCTCCTTTTAATTCTTTCTATTATTAATTACTTATATTCACATTATAATTTTTATTTCAAGAAGTACAACCTGCCTTCGCCTTTAAAACTTGATCAAAGTGAAACGTACGTATACTTAATTTAAATACATATATGTCTGTATACTTAAATTTGGCTTTGTTACTTGCTGTTTAATGTAACTCCTTTTGAATTGACTTCAATACACAAATACTCACCATATTTTCCTGGTTTGACTTCACGAGCTTGAACCACAGAAGCTTTCAGTTCCTGTTCTACATCTCTTGCAAACTTCACCATCTGAAGATAAAATTTACAGTTGTGATTAAAAACACCTACAGGAAACAAACAGAATAAATGCTTGCTTTAATTAAAACAGCAGCATCATTTACCTCCTTAATTGAAGTTTCATCAGTAATTTGCTTGCATTTTTTATATTCAGCATTACTTTTTTCTCTTCCAGCTGAAAAATATAACTCTCTTAGTTATAACAAATTCTGTTAATTCTGCATTCTTCATCATTTAGGTAAATATACGTGTGTTACCATGTATTTTAATGTGTTCAGAGCTTGGATCTTTAGCATGCAAATACCTTTAAGAGCAAATTCATCTCCTTCGAAGACAAACAGCCGGGCCCTATGCAACTTTTTAAAAGATTGCAAAACCTGTTAGATAAAATAAAGATTATTACACTGCTCAGTAATGGGATTTTCACAGTAATCAACCATTTAAATGGTTCAAATGTACCGCCTTAAGATGTCTGGCATGCAAGCGAAACAGCTGATGGCGAACTTGGATAATGTAGGTTATGTTTATCCAACCAGGTCGTAAGAGAAGAGTGCAATTAAAAGCTGGGAAGAAATATTTAAATACACAGAACTAGATCTACATAAAACACAAAATCTGCAGAATATCAATACCTGTCGTCTTAAGGAGTTATTCATTATGGTCGATTTAGTGGAAGGCGATTACATGGGCTCATGTTTAGAAACGCTCACTTTCCACTTGCCAGCCAGATTCTAAGTCCGAACTTACTTTCTGCGCATGCGCCGGCAGTAATAATAATAATGGATTAAAATAATAATAAATCCATTTCGGCTCATAATAATAATATAATAAAAATAATAATATCCTCAACAGGCCCTCGTCGTATAGGACTTGCATGCATGCCTCTGCATTTAACAATAGAGGCGCCAAATCCAATATACTCATAAACCTATTGCACTACCTCCTTCTACGAAGGTCAATAGCATAATCACAGAACACTCTATTATAAAAAATAGAGCATAATGCCGACTCCCGCAGAAACATTCTAACTTACTATTGGCAACAAACTCCTAGGGACATTCTGCTGTTGGCAGCGCTGCATTTACACAGCAACTTCGGCAACTTTCGTGACCATTCGTACACACTGCCGAGTGGGACTTTGCCGAAATTCTGACCAACTCATAGCGTAAGCTTTACTAAACAATATCCAAGAATTTTAACTAAAATGGAAGATAGTAATGAAGCTACCAAACGCAGAAAAGTTGCTATGAAAATGGAGGATATTAAAGATGTATCGATTACGACAATGGATAATTCACAATTTGTGAAACCAGTAAGAATGGTCTATACTCAAGTAAGCCTGATTATTTGTATCTGCAAAAATCCAAGTTGTTAATACTTAAGTTTGTGAGCATGTTTATTTTAGGGTTAAAGTTTAGTATAGCAGGAAAGCTTTCAGTCACTTATGCCGTTTTTCCAGGCAGATTACCATGGATACTAGAGAATGACTTATTTCATGTGCATGCACACATACACAACTGTTTCCCAGCTTCTTAGGTGTCTCTTGTTGAAAATTAAGCGACGTTCGGTTAACCCTCCGTTGCGCGCTAGAGGCCTGAGAGACCCCTAGGTCTCTTTAAACGTTGTAGTTTGCGAACGAACGCACCTACGTAAGTGCCCGACTAGGACATTACACATTACTCGATTGTTTGCAGCAGCAACAACGTTATGTTTATTTCTTTAGCTGCCAGAATGACTAATCAGCGGTTACGTGTCGCAGGCTCGAGTGCTTACTCTCGTTAAATATTGCTAGCATTTGTTTTTCCTCGTTGTGCACTGCAAGTAGTATGTTACTGCTTCTCACAAACAGGAGTAGGTAATTATTTACAATATTATTGTTATTATTGAAAAGTAATTGTTCTTCCACACCAGCTGTGTGTAGGACAAAGTTAGAATGGGGTAGGATGAGACTGAAAAATTAAATGCTGTAGCCAGGATTTGAACCACAAAGTCCAGAGATCTTCTGGTCTCCTTCCAGTTGCTATAACTGCATGTCATGCTGACATGACATGAAATTCTCTAACTCACATTTTTCCCAGTAGGTAAACCACAGAGAGATCTGAAATTCATAGGGAATAACACACCCTAATGGTAACTTACACTGCTATAAGCACTTAGTCCCGGACTTCCACACTAGCTGTATAATGTGGAAGAACAATTTCCATTTATTGACCTTATACTTGGTTGAACTATGAAGCCTTAAGGGGAATGAAAGACAAAAATAAACATTTCATTCCCACATTAGTTGGTATGTCATAGAGAATAGATAACAGGCACTTTCACCTTGCCAAAGTTAGTGGTTCTCATGTTACTTGCAATTGACGATTTGATGCGTGACATCGTTTGTTCAGCTGAACTCAGGACGTGGTGTTTTAAATGTCTAACACAGCTCACGTGCTAATACTTACTAGGTGAGAAATAGGAGTCCAAATTCTGCTTTGAAAATTAGTGAACGTGGTATCCACCCTTACCAGTTTGAACCAACAAAGTGCACTTTTGAAGATTTCAACCATTCTGATAGATTCCAAAAGTGTGAACACATACCTTGAAAAGTAAAAGTAGAGATGTCCAAGCAGCAATGAAGTATTCCGCTGTAGCTTCATTTCCATGTAGTGAAATTCTTCTTGTTCCTCGTTACCATTTGTATTAAAATTTGGCATCAGGTTTGTAAACATTTTCATTTGTCTTATTGTGATCATCATTGCTTGTTTCATACATATTTTCAGGTTCCAACAATATATTTAATTTTATTTCACCCTTATGTTCAAAGTACATAGGATACATAACAATTGTTACATGTATGCAAAATTCAATTACAAATCTGTTTAGAGTTCTTTATGCCTTGAGCACGATATACATGCGAGGACACTTGCTCCTCCGCCAAGTGTTTGGCCCGATCTAGAACGCCCGATAAGCGCGAAGGCGTAAAATACCGAATAGCTCACTCACTACCTATAAAATACATCTACTCATGTACACATTTTGATTATATTGTGTTGTACTTAAATTCTTCAATATTGTAGATAGCATTTTCTAGTAAATATTTTTTAATGGTTTTTATTGTATCTTTGTTTTAAGTCTTTTATTTCCTTGGGTAAAGCATTATAATGTTCTTTCCTTATATTTTTTATTGAATGATTATTTAATGTTCTCCTGAGTGCAATTCTGTAATAATCCTGTTTATATATGTGCATGTGACTGTTTTAGCAATTTTTTTCATTTAATAGAACATGCTTGATGATTTCATAAATGTAGATACAGGGAACTGTTATCATATTTCCTTATGATTTCAGTACCTAGTTCACCTATTCTGAATTCTGTTTCACTATTCTCATCATTGCCTTATTGCTAGTAGCACTATTACATAACTCAGAAATAATGCATTTACACTGTTCTTTGTCATTTGTTCTTGGATGAAGATGGTTCTTCTTTGTAGTGCTAAACGCCCGCTTTTACTACATACGGCACTGCAGGCAGTGACACTGACGATACACAGAATGAAGATGGAGCACTGGTGGAATGATATGACGGCAGAAACCAGAGAAAACCTGCCCCAGTGCCACTTCGTCCACCACAAATCCCACATGCAGTTGCCTAGGATCAAACCCAGGCCACTTTGGTGAGAAGCAAATGGTCTAACCACTCAGCTACTGCACAGCCATGAAGATGATGAAGGATCAATAATTGTCTTACTAGGACTTGATATCTGGAAAGCTTCTTCATTTTTTCTTATTATAGGAATAGTTCCAAGTTTTAATGATGGCCTTCCAAAATTTTCATCCACCATAAGCTGTTTTTTTTAAATAACTGTTTATTCACAATCTGTGTCCTCACAATTGAAGGAACATAAATGAATACTGGGACTATTCTACCCATATCCTGCATCTCTTGGAAGATTTGTCTTTATTTGGAAATGAGTGAAAATGAGTTACCTTGTGTGTTTCGCTTCTCACATTGCAGCCATATGCACAACATTAAGACATTTTATTTTTTACAGCATTATGTAGTTTATATAATACTAAACACAATGTATGGTGGACCAAATACTAAAATTAGCAACTCACAAGATAGGAAAAATATTATAAAATTGAAAGTAAGGGTATTGTAGATATGTTTTTGATATAGTTATTTTGTTGTAAGTTGTTGGTTTAATTGTATCGTTTTGAGCATAAGTAAATCAAATCATAATACTAAACACATTCAGCAGCACCATCAACAAAACACTACCATACGGTACACTACACTTGAACTTCTATGGCAGCAAGAACATTTTATTAAAACATATTAGAGTGCAAGCAGCAAGAACTAAGTTCTGAATTTCCATGTGCCTGCAGCGTGCAGATGGAATTGATGGCATAAGATGTGTTTATTATTTCGCTTGCACAGTGATAATGGTATTCTGTAGTAAAAAAATAATCTTACCACTGCATTTTAGAAGTCATATTCTTTTAGGAAGATACATGATTTTAGAGTGTTGTTTCCTTTTCAGTACTTATAGCATAGTAAGTCACCATTAGGGTATATTATCTCATATGAATTTGTGATCTGCTTGTGGTTTACTAGGAAAAATACGAGTTGGAGAACAGAATGTCATGTTGGCACATTGGACTTGATAGCTCAGTGGTTAGAGCAGCTGGACGGAGACTGGAAGATCTGTTCAAATCCTGGCTATGGCATTGAATTTTTCAGTCTCTTTCTACCCCTTTCAACATTGCTGTTGTTTATTATTGACAGTATATTTCAAATTACAAGTTATATACCCGAACATTGCAATTTATTATCTTTCCAGGCAAATTATAATGTATTAATACTACAATTCATCTATCTTTGATCTGATAAGATAATACTAATAAAAACCATGTATATTTAAGCTAACATGGGAATGAAGGAAAAATAAAATTTAA
Organism: Tenodera sinensis; assembly: GCA_030765045.1. Lineage (NCBI taxonomy): Eukaryota > Metazoa > Arthropoda > Insecta > Mantodea > Mantidae > Tenodera > Tenodera sinensis. Next base: position 16,397,352 of record CM060963.1, read on the forward strand.
AAAAATAAACACAAGCATATAAGCACAAAAATATAGCATGGGCCTACTGGTCCTCATGCAACCAGCAGTGTTCTACCAGGGCATGTGCCTAACGGAGAGTTAAGAAAACTGTATGTTGCACCCCACTAAGAATTAACATGGTGTCTAGCACCCTGGAAGTCCTGGAATAACCTAGAAATCACCTGGAATTTAAAATTGCACCTTGAAACCCCAGAATTCACATTGATTTTTAAAAACTCCTTGAATTTTTCTAAAGCACTTCTATGTTGCATTCTGAGGTCACACTTGCGCACTTGAGATACATGCTGCTCCAAGTGTGATAGTGGAATTGTTGATAGTCTTGTGCATGACTTGTCAGTCTTCCACTGCACTCCTTCTGACCAAGGTCGAAGGTACACAAAGACGTAACCTGCCAGTAGCACTACAGTATGTTCACCAGCTCACCTATTTGTATTTTTATACAAGTGTGAGAAAATGGAAAAGTTGTGTAAGTCACATCTTATAGATTAAAAAAGTGTTTCTTAGAAAGAATATTGTTCATAATAAGGGTTATATTCCATGTTTTGTTCTGATAAAACTTTTTTAATAATTGGCATAATCCTTAGTTGTTGTTGTAGTGTTTAACGCCCGCTTTTACTACTACGGCACCGCAGGTGGTGACACTGATGATACATGAAGATGGAGCACCGGTGGAATGAAATGGTGGGGGAAACCGGAGTACCCGGAGAAAACCTGCCCTGACGCCGCTTCGTCCACCACGAATACCACATGCGGGTCCCTGGGATCGAACCCGGGCCGCCTAGGTGGTAGGCAAGCGCGCTAACCGCTCGGCCATGGCACCGCCTATAATCCTTAGATTTACAGTATTTCCCAGGATTACTGATTTCCCATTACAAAAAAGTGAGACTTGAGGTAGCCTACGTCTAGTGCACCCTCTTTTATTTAGCTATATATATAAATGCGGATGTGGTAAACAGTGTCATTAATTTATAAATCTGTGTGTCTCCTCGGAAAGGAATTTCTTTTCACTTTGAAAAATCTTGGAAATCACCTTGAATTTGGTTTTCAAATTTTGCTAGACACCACGAAAAGCTCGACAGTTCTCTTACGTTGAGTGCAAAAGCAACATAAGTTCTTTTCATCCTATGCTAAATTACTGGGAGAGCAAAAACCTCCAAATGGGCTGTGCTGTGTTTTGCCTGTCAGCATCCTCTGCGCTCGTTGCCATCTGCCACTGTCATAGAAAGGAGATGTGAAACCATAGAACAGTAACGAGTTTGAGCATCTCCTTTCATAAAGCTGGTAAGTAAAGCCTTTAAACGTAGTTTTTAAAATGTTGTATGGTGTCATCTGCACCTTTCTATGATAGCGGCAGGCAGCCATGAGTGCTGAGGATGCTAACATACAAAACACCACACAGCCAATTTGGATGTTTTTTGCTCTCACGGTAGTACCAGTTTTTTTATTTGAAAGTTTATAGTCATTTTAACATATTTGTCATATTGTGACTTTACAACTATTTGAACAATTAAACAATATAAGGCTATTTAACATAGTGATAATATGACACCATTACAATAAATTGTGAGTGAGTGGTGTTTAAGGGCCCGTGAACAGCTAGGTCATTTGGCCCCAAAAAATAAATAAATTATATATTATATGCCACAAAAGTAATATTTAGGGCTAAACTCCCATGTTGTGAAAGGACTCTCAGAAACAATTTTCACACACATTTATTCAACTGTAATACCTACCCAATAATTACTGTATTTTTTGTGTATCTCATTCCTTTCAAGATACATGCGTTTTTATTGCAGAATGGTGTTAAGAAGAAATGGGACATGGCAAGAATTCATAGTAGGTTAGTGACATACAATTGGCATTTTTAGAATTTATAATTAAATACTGAAGTTGGTGGATGCAATGTTCTTTTCAAAATTAGAATTTAGACAACTTCAGAACTTGGAAAATGGTGAGCATGTTTAGCTTATAGCATTACAAATGAATAACTGAAGCACAAAAATTTGGAATGTAATGAAGGAAATACTTTCAATCTAGAGCAACAAATTAGAAATGCTTAAGAATATGAATTCCTGCAGTCTGCTTAATGGGAATAAGTCTATGTAATATTGTTTTTCTACTCAGAAAATCATCATGAATATCCATGTCACAGCTTTTAAACACTATATTTTAAAACTCAACTTTTGTAGTTTACTATAAGAATGCAAAATAAAGCTAAATTAAGCTTATTATCTCTCTACTGTTACAGTGTTTGCATTATAATATTCAATACCACCAGGAAAGTGTTGGTGTTTGTGAAACAATTCAGACCAGGTAAATGAAATTATTCATTTTCAAATGAAACTGCCTAGTATATTAGAGTACATACCAATGCATTAGTGCAGTAACAAAATTTGCTATTTTATCAAACATGTATATATTTCTATGGAAATACTAACCAACCAATACCCCATTGAATATGAAATAGAAAAAGCGGCTCTTATTCAACACGAAAAGTTGATCAGACTCCCATTCAATACATGGCACAAGAGAAATTTTACACATACACTAAAGACTCAGGAGAGCTTTCTTTCCAAAATTCAAGACATCAAGAAGGATGTACACCTTCCTAATTCAAAGGAAAACTTTATATCTAAAGTCAATCCAACACATACATTAGACATCACATATTATTTACACCTGACAGAAGAAGTTAAAAAAAGTTATACTCCAACTAGTGTTCTAAAATTATTGGCATTAGAGACAATCCATACTAGATTTCCAGAACATGAGTGGCTCCATATTTATACTGATGGATCATTTATATCAAACAAAGATGGAGCAGGTGCTGGAGTCACATGTACCTCTTTTCCTATTACAAATCTTTAAGTTATGGAACTACTAACTTTGATGGAGAAATTGAAGCAATTCGAATGGCCCTACAAAATCTTTTGTACAGAATTTCACATTTTCAGCAAGCAGTTATTCTCTCGGATTCCAGGGCAGCAATTATAGCAATTACTTCCAAGTTGTCACCAAAAAACCAAACTATTATAGAATGTTGGAAGATGCTTAGCCATCTAAGAGCACTTCAAAAACACCTAGTCTTCCAATGGATACCAGCTCACTGTGGACTGAGTGGTAATGAGAAAGCTGATTTTCTTGCAAAAAAGGGTACCAGCGGTGTACAAAAATCTATAGTTAATTTACCATTTTATGCAGCTAAAAGATTAGTCAACTCTGAATTCAAAAAAATTATTGCAAAATATTACTATGACAAATCAAAGAATAAAAGATGGGAACTACCAAACATTCAAACAGTAATTCCTGAGTATCCTCAAAAAACAGCAGTTGCAACCTTCAGGTTGATTACAGGACATGATTGTCTGGCAAAACATTTAAACAGAATTGGGATATATTCTTCACCACTCTGTCCTGTATGTGATCTGCAAGAGGAAATGGATCGAGACCACCTTCAAATATGCCTGGCCACATCTAGTGCCCCATCCATCAGTGAAAAATATTGGAGAGCAAGAGGATTAATGACTTCATTGTCAGAAATCCAGCATTAGCTAACAACATATATTTCTTTCTCTTTCCCTTGTGCCTTACAGCGTCAGGACTGCCTGGATCCATTTCCTCCAATGTCCCTTATCCTTAGCCATCCTTATCAATTCTCCCATACCCCTTCCTCTCTTGCTTGCTATGTCCTCTAGTATATTATCCATAAATCCTCTCCTTGGTCTTTCCCTCCCTCTTCTTCCTTCAATAATTTGTTTTGGCTTTCTCCCTTCCTCCATGTGTCCGAACCATTGCAACTGTCTATTCTGCAAAGTTTATTTACAATTCTTTTCTTATTATTTTGTTTTGGATTGTGTCCCTGCTAGTCTTCCCCACTATTCTTCTATAGCATTTCATTTCAACTGCAGTTAAGTTACTTATTTCCTGATTCCTTACTGGCCAACTTTCCCCTCCATACAACAGAGGTGGTTCAATTATTGACTTATAGATTTGTAATTTGACCTTTTGTTGGAAATCTTTTTTCCCAAAACTCACTCCACTGAGTTAACGGTACCATTTAGATGTACTATTGTTCCCAAATATTCATATCGTTGGACCTGCTCCAGCCGTATTCTATGACACTTTATAGTTTCTATTTCCTTTTCTGCTTTTTCCATATTCATAACTTTACTTTCATAGAATTTACCATGAACCCTTTACCCCTTAAAATCTCTGACAGCTCATTTGCTGCTTGTTGTAATTTTTGCTTGTCTTCCGCTATCAGCAGTACATCATCTGCCTAAACCAACATTTGGCAATAAATTGGTCTCATCATCCAATTATCAACTTTGACTTCTGCTGTTCTTTTAAACACTTTAATTATCTCATCCAATTATGAACCGTAAATATACTCAGACTACATGTATATACCTGTTTCCGATTTTTTATGTCCCATCATTACTTATTTCAAAGGTGCTGTCTTAGTTTTGTTGTGAAATATTGATGCAATTTTATTAAAACAAGAAAACATCTTGCAAAGAAAGGCATACAGACCGTTTAAATGTAAATTACTTCCTGGCCTTACACAAGGAGGATTAGCAAAAGGGTAAAATGCTCTACAGTTTTAATAAAAAATAAATTTGTTTGTTAGCCAGCCCATGTAAATATTATAATTACCAAACTAGCAAATAAATAAATGTGTAGCAGATCAGAAATTTTGTTTTGTAACTTAGCATAAGTAATACTGTGGTTGTGGTTACTAAGCAATGGGCTTAGTATGTAATGAAACAAAATAATATTTGGCAAGATGATTATTGTCCTAAACTGCTAAGAGTATGTAAATATTATGGTAATAGGGTATAAAACCAATCCCTCGAGGAAATGAATGAAATATAGTGCAATGGATAGATTTTTTTTTATCCCTGATTACAATTTTGAAAGTCAAGCTTCGTTTTTTATTTATAAGCAAGTTCTGTGCATGTTCTGTACTGGTTGTATTTTGCATTTGCGGCATATATTTAGCAAATAAATATTTGTGAACAACTATTTACCTCTGCTGAAATGATTTAATAATGTATTTACAATGAAATTAGTACATTAACAATGTTTCCAAAGAAATACTTTGACTTTGTGGATAGCGGAATGCACTGAAATAGTGCAAGAACATCATGAGTCTGTTTGCAGATTACCGCATGATGTCATGTTTTACATGTAAGCATAATTCTGACAGACAAATTTAGCTTGTGTTAGTTAGGTTAGTGTATCTATAGGACTGGGATGACAGGAGCCTGTCATTGGAATTTAGCCTGTGTTAGGTTAGTAGTGTCTGTATGACTGGGGTGACAGGGTTCTGTGTCATCAAAATTTAGCCCGTGTTTAGGCTATTCATCGTAAATACATCAATAAATCAGTTTAGCACACATAATAGTTGTTCATAAAATTTATTGGCTAAATATCTGTCACACAAGTGAAATAAAATTGTTGCAGAACACATACAGAATTTGCTCTTAAATCAAAAAGAAAGCTTGACTACCAAATAAAACTTTCAAAATCATAATCAGAAGTACAAAATCTATCCATTGTAGTATATTTCATTCCTTTTCTCAGGGGGCCATATTTATAAGTCGTAAGGTGAGACATGGGCAATTCCATTAGATGCACAGCAGCTGACAGGCTTATGGTGGGGGAAGTTGTACAAACATATATGTTTCTGTCCACGAAGGAGTGAAGTTCGCTAGCACAGCTTTGGTGCATATTGCTAATAACATTATATATGTGTAACAATTAGCTTTATAACGAACAAAGCAATTTCGCTATCACTATGGCCATGTGCCAACAATAACTTGTGAACTGCAATTGTTTCAGCTGTACGCTGTTGTAGTGTTTTGCGGCAAACTCAGTCTATGCTCCCCTCGCAGCCATTGCAGAGAGGGAGGAAAGGAAAGCAGTTTCCCCTATGCGCAAGAATTGTTCATGTCTTACCTCACGACCTATACCAATAATACTTTTATTTTATCCGAGGAACCATTTACAGCTGTTTACTACTCTGGTCTTCCGGATGATTTGAAGAACATTGGAACAGAGATTGACACCAAAGAGTACCCAGTGGAAAGGGGAATGACTCTGGAATTGTGTGCTGGAATTGTTGACAAGGAAGTATCACTGGAGGAGATTGCAAAGATAGAGGTGATGGAGGAATGTGGCTATGATGTTCCTGTATCTAGTCTGGAGAAAGTTTTAACTTTTAGGTGCGTGCTTTGAAACTTCATTTGTTTAAGATAGAAGAAATATCATAATTATTCCAAAACTTGAAATTGTGTTTTCATAAAAAAGAAAACAATTCAAAAATAAATTTGGGATAAATATAACATTTAATATTTAAATCTCAGATGTCTTGCAAAGATTTTAAGAAATTCTTCCTCATTTTTGTTTATGAAAAATTCATTTTTTACTTTTACAGAAATGCAAATAATTTATAATTATTACTGAAATTAATTAGAATTAAATGCTCCTTAAAATTTTCTGCTAAGCCCCTTTGGTCATCTGATGTACAGCCACAGGACTTTAAAAAATGTGCAAAAATACTGCTTCAGACATGGTCAAACTTTTAGAACTAAATATTCTCATTCACCTAGTTCTTTAAAATATGTGTAACATAAATAAGTATTATACATAAAATTTATTAAACACCAGAAATTGTTATTTATGCTTAGTACACATTGACATTGCTTTCGGTTTAATAAGCTTTAATAATTATTTCTTTGGTATATTTTGGATAAATGTTTTCCAGAACTACTTAGCTGCACTGTAGATGTGCTTAACATTTGCTAAAGTCTCTATGATGGTACCGTTTGCAGAACTGTGAATATTTAAGAATTGAACAGCCACCCAGGACGAGGTTATAATCTCATTTCTTACTAATCATTCTTACAAACTCTTATTCCTATATCTTCTTTGTGTTAGTTGAGATAAACATAGGTGCAAGGGGAATATTATAATACAGTAGGCTTTGAGCGACTGTCAGAACTTTGAGATCCCGTTCTCTTTGCATGCTTAACATATAACAAAATGAACAATGATGTTCCATTTCATGAAAGTTTTTAAGTTTTCCAAAACTGACACAAATAACAAGGAATATCTCCGAAATGGTTCACTCTCCAAAAAAAATGTATTTAGATATAAATTGTGTTTTAGGGAGAAGTACATTTTTTGTATTGTAAGATTTTGTCTATCTCTTACAGTTTACGAGTTATTCAAAAGTCATCCAGAGTAAACAGGACTACATACGCTATAACCAGAAAATTCAAAATATACATTTCATTTGTCATACAAATATCTTAAACATGTGGCATTTTAATCAAAATCATTAGAGCCATTTTCCTCAAAATCTTTGTGTCGCATCCTTGAAAGACATTAAACTTGAATACCAACTTTGGTTTTTAACCAACTTTTCATATTTGAATTATACTGTCCACAGACTGACAGACAGACCTACACACTCACTGGGACCTTTTCCTAAAAATGCTTTTTTCAGGGGTCTCAAAACTTATTTCCGGCAAAATCTTGACATTGAATTTTTGGGTGGAATACAATACTTCCTCTACTTTACTAAACATAGTAGAGAAAGTAAAAATGTATTAGTGTATTGAGAAAGTAATGTGAATGTAATGCATCAAATTTTTAAATGACAACCATTCGAAGATATTCTTTATTATTGCTTTTAATTTCCAAATAATTTTTCAACTGCTAAGTTGCTAGTAATTTTTTTCTCATGATCAGGCAAAGAGAATGGAAATTCAAAGCCATCACATAATGACCCCTAATAAGAGATTCCAGTATTCCCCCTGTACCCTCAGCAAAACGTGTAATACCTTTTCTGCAAATGCTTATCTGAGATAACATTAAGATTAAGAAGGCTTAGTAAAAGTATGGGTAGACACATCACATTAATTATAGTATGCAATTACTGGCACTAACCGAATCATCAGCTGGATGAATAATTCATGGTTTAATGTATTTTGGTGATACTGGAACCTTCTAATCTTGTGTTCCAATTTACAAAACACATTCAGTCTCCTGTTTTGGCTTTTGATTTTCTGCCACATGACACTTTACTTTTTCAAATGAAGATGTTCTGTGATTTCTTTATATTAAGTTTTGAATGGGTTAAGTATTACATGTTTATCAAGAGGTGTAATTAGTGCACCATTTTGTTAAATGGTTCACCTTATGAAGTATATATGGGCTTTTCTGGAGGCAGCAGACAATCAAGAAGAACAGTGTTCAACATCAGAGTACTTTACTAGGTTTGGTAATTGTTGTTGTTGTTTTCTAGTGCCTTGCATCTGGCAATGAAGCCATTAGCATTCGTGCTTTCCAGTACTTTTGTGGTTTGGTAATTGTTACCCTATCAGTGTTGCACCATCTGAAGGGACTTGAACACATGTGTATAGCAGTGTTCTTATTTTTGCAGGTCTGGTATTGGTATCACAGGAGATTGCCAGACAATGTTCTATGTTGAAGTTACAGATGAACAGAAAATCACAAAAGGTATGAGAGGTTCAGGTATTTAAAAATTGAAAACATTTTGCTCATAAAAACTGAGCTTTATTTTAAAATGACATTGCCAAGGCGACGTTGCAAATGGGTGAATAGGGAGGCAAAATATTAAAATCAACAAGAAAGAACAAAAGATAACATGTAGGTACCAAAATGGACAATTAACTTAAGAATAATCAGGAAAAATCTTCTCTAAAAATTAGCTATAAAATGCCCAAACAAAAATTAACAACTTCTTTCATAATATAAATTGATAACTCTCATAGACATATCATGAATATATGGTTCGAATAACTACATTTTAAAATTAACTTTCTTGGTAAATAATGCAATTATTGCTAAATAATAAATAAATTCAAAATTCATCAGGTCATTTTCATTTTATAAAATATGAAAAATAGTTACTGTACCCATTAGCCAAAACATACCTTACTTAGCGTTGCAGTACACCACCATGGTCATCTTCAAGTTATCAAAAGTAAAGGAACGGCGGTTGTCAGCTAAAACTGTTTTATGCTTTGAAAAACTTCTCTCCACTTCCACAAATGTTATAGGTGCATATCTGAAAAACACTATGTCACTGCCTGTTAAATTCTGTTTAAAAATATCAGTTCTGAGGTTTTCTCCTGACAAGATATCGGCAATCTGACAAACTGTTTGGTATCCTTTATTTTTGTCCAACACAAATTTTAGTTTCTGTATAATTTGCTCCCCAATCTCACCTTTTACATTTTGTATCCTCCCTTCCGCAAATCTCACTAACCCAATCGACTTATCCAATGTCATGCCACTATCTTCAAGGCAGTTATGGTTTCTGTCAAAAATGTAAAATTTGATTTAATGAAAGCTAATTTACCTTGGATTTGAGTATCAGAAAACAGATCCCGTGCGCTCTCAATTGCCTTAGAATCTGCCCTATCAAAGCTATTCACCACTTCTCTCACTATTTGAAAATTGTCACAGTGGTATATACAGGCAGGTAACCATGTACCCCAGCATGTTAAAATTGGTGCCAGGGGCAAAGCTATATTAGGGGCTTTGTCTTTGAAATACATAGTTCGGTTTGGTGCTTTCAAAAATATTTTCTTTACTGTGGAAGTAGTGTATCTACTTCTGGAAATTCAATGAAAAGCATGGGCCAAACACATAATATGCACCATCTTACTGTAAAATTATTGGATCGATTTTGCCGCCTTTACCGTGTAAGGCCGTCTGCTAGGAAGAGGAGCACGTTGTCATGATGCATCTTACTGTAAAATGATTTGATCGATTTTGCCGCCTTTACCGTGTAAGGCCGTCTGTTAGGAAGAGGAGCACATTGTCATGATGTATTCCACTAGGCCACAATAAACACATGGATTTATCAAACAGTTTGCATATCTGACTGGTTAACAGCTTCCATAACCTCTGAGGTCAGAAAAAACATTTGTCCAGCACTAGTACTTCTAGCATACCTATCACTACATTGGCTACATAACACCCCTCTGAATCGCTTGTCTCATCAATTGATATATAATTTTTTTCCCCATTCACACATTTATGTATTCAGTTTAATGTGTCTTCATAACATTTTTGTAGGCAACTTTTACGCAAAGTTGATTCATCTGGAATTATGACCAGTGTGACGTTCATGAAAATCTCGTAATTTGGAGTTGCTTAATTTTCCTAGCAGAATATTTGCACTAACAAACGCTTCACATAATGCTTTATGAAAGGAAGAGGACTTGTTACTTGATGTCGAAGCAGTTTCTTTTAACAGTAACTGAGACACTTGTCTTTTTTTACATTTTGAAGAGCCGCAAATGTTTTTCCCGCCCAACATGTTGTACGGTGAACTGTTTGTCTACAGCGACTTTAACTTTGCACACTTTACAGAATAATACAGTTCCATCTGTAGAGAATGTTTCCGCCAAACTTTGAAACAAACGGGATGCAGTTGACTGTTTTTGTTTCGGCATCTTAATTCCACAGCACAACAAATTTACACACCTCACAAACTACTCTTGTACTGTGACACTTCTAGCTCTTGAAGTCCTAACTGATGCAATCCATATGTATTGCATGATGTAATCAGCGATTCCTCGAATTGATTGGTCATAAGTTCATCAGCACTGTTAGGATGCTGACCTGTGTTAATTACATGATTACCACGCTTACAAAGTTACTATTTTATAAAAGATGGTATAAATGAAGTTTTAACCACAGATTATTTTAAAATGCCCAATAAATTTGTGAAAAAGAAAGAAAATGACCGAAAATGCATCTAAATGTTAAAAAATGACTTTACACCTGAAACTTGACACAGCACTTATATTCAAGATGTTCTCGGGCTTCAAGCCAGGTGTAGTGATGAGCTATCAACGTTTCAGGAGTGTACATCTCTCCCATCATCAGGATGATGAATGACTAATAAGAGTGAAAGGACCAGTATATGAACTGTCTGCTAGTACGTATCGAGTAGAAAACACCCAGTCTAATCTGGAGGTGGTTCAACGCTCCGTTGTAATCTTTGTTTTCTGAGCTGCTAGATTTCCAACAGGGACTAAACGGCAATCCGGCATCCCGGTTCAGTGTGCTCTTCTCGGAAGAGATGGACAGAGCCTCTTTAACCCTCCGTTCCCAGAAACTGCTACATTTTGCCACAATGGTCATTTTTTTAAGTTAGCTCTGTGGTCTTTTTCAAAGCAGTGTTCTGCCAGCCGTGACTTGTCAGGCTGCATTAAGCATATGGACTGTTCGCACTCCTTGACTCTGGTGGAAATGGTCCTGCCGGTTTGCCCTATGTACAGCGTGGCTCATTCACAGGCTCGAAGCCTGAGAACATCTTGAATATGTTCATAGCCAGGAAAGCTTCAGATCATACTTTAGCACTTATATTTAAAATGTTGTGTCTTTTAGGAGGAGGTAATCCTGAAGAAGGAGAGCTGATAGAGGTGGTAGAGCTGAGTGTGCCACAAGCTAAACAGTACATTGAATCAGACAATGTTCTCAGTCCAGGTGGCTTTCTATTTGGTCTTCTTTGGTTCCTTCAACGTAAGGCTGGCAACTGAAAAACATTTGTCATGAAACCTTACATGTGACTTTGGCATGCAATATACTGGTATTGCAACATACAGTACAAATGTAACTGAAGACGTAGGCATTCTGAGCAAAGAACAGTAAAAAAAAATGTAAATATTAACAAGAGTATTTACATGTATTAAACTCCATTCCAGTGCAATAAAAAGACAATGAAAAGTTTTCTTTAATGTGTCTTTTATTATTTATTAATAAAATATTTAAAATGCATTCATTTTAGTACGCAGATTGATCCATTGTGCCAAGTATATACAAAATATTTAAGAAAAATATTTCACTTTCTTGACTATTTTGTCTTATACATATGTATAAAGATAACCACAGCTTTTCACAGTACTACTTTGACAGCAAAATATGAGGAACTACAAAGAATGATTCAACTCATCCTCAGAACCAGTTCAGCTGATATCAACATCTCATGCAACCAAGGTGGTATTCCTATAGTAAAAATTTGATGTGTAGCACTCACACGACTTTCTCTACTCTTGTACTAACCATTCTTACAAACTCTTATTCCTCTATCTTCTTCGTGTTAGTTAAGATAAACATTTGTACAAATTAATACTTATTTTCTTGTAGGTGCAAGGGGAATATTAGAATATAGTAGGCTTTGAGTGATAGTCAAATCTTTTAAAGCTTTGAGATTCCGCTCTCTTTGCACGCTTAACGTATAAAAAAATGAACGATGTTTCGTTTCACGAAAGTTTTAAGTTTTCCGAAACTCACACACATAACAAGGAATATCTTCGAAATGGTTCACCCTACAAGAAAATTTATTGAGATATAAATTGCGTATTTTAGCAATATCTACATTTTTTGTATAGTATGATTTGGTCTATCTCTAATGGTTTACCAGTTATGGAAAAGTCGTCCAGAGTAAATACGACTACAGGGGCTATAGCCAGAAAATTCAAGATATACATTTCATTTGGCATAAAAATATCTCAAACATATGGCATTTTAATAAAAATCGTTAGCCATTTTCAAGAAAATCAAAATTTTTGAAAAATCTTCCATGTAAAGGGTAGTTTAAGGTGAGGCTATTTTCTTCAAAATCTTCGTGTCGCATTCTTGAAAGACAAACTTAAATACCAACTTTGGTTTTTAACCAAATTTTCGTTTTTGAGTTATGCTGTCCACAGACACACACGAACCTTTTTCTAAAAATGCTTCTTTTTTTATTTTTTTTATTCAGGGGTCCTCAAAACATATATTTCCGGTGAAATCTCGACATCGAATTTTTGGGTGGAATACAATACTTCCCCAACTGACCAGTAGAGAAAGTAAAAATAGTTCTGAAGTAACCTAATTTCCAATAACTTAAAATACATGTTTTGAAATCTTTTTTGAGAAAAACACAATGAAATTAAAATGCATGTATTGCATTGAGTGTTCACAATTAATAGAAAGTGTGGTCAAATGGAAACTTTCTCGTTTCCAGGGAGAGCATGTGCATTTTGTGCACATCAGACTCTTTACTAGAGAAATTATTCAAGGAAGCTGTAATATGAAACAGCTGCTAGTGCACTATTCTTTAATCATAAGCTGAGAAAATGAAATCGGAAGAAATTCCAGCAAATGTGCAACCTCTTCCTTAGATTCATTTAACCATTGATTCTTCAAGCAAAAGTGTTATTGTAGTTTATGTGTAACTTAAAACATGCTATTGCCTTACAAATGATAGAAATTAACAGAAAACAAGAATAAATAAATTTAATGTATTTGTAACATTTAATGTAAAATGCAGATGGTATTTTTTGTCATAGTGGCAACCTGTAAATTTACAGGAAGGCTTTGAAATAAAAATACAGGACTTTAATTAAGAAAAATGGAAGCTATTAACAGTGAAGCAACAGAATCTAAAATAAGAACATAGTAGCAACTAAAAGCTCCACTTATCTTATTAATACTGCAAGTTGTTGCAGTGCTGACTAGTTTAAAATTGTATCCAACTTTTCAAGGCTAATTTATTCTTATTTTAGGGGACTTTAACTTGAAACTATTTTCTGTCCATAATTTCTTTTCTTTCTTCATTATCTTTAAGGAGCATTAATTAGATGCATATTTGATCTGTTGTCTCAGAAATTATTTAAGATGTCAGACTGAAAATCTTAGCGATTGTAGCCTTCTTAGTTCACAATCTATTTTTATACAATAAGTTTGCTTATTAAGGAAGATATTTTCTTAATTGTAAATCTATTGATTAAAATTTATCCACATTTTTTTAATTGACCAAATTCATTATTAACATCATAAAAATCGGACTTAAGAGGTTGTTATGCTAAACTTCAATTTTGCAGACTTTAATAGTTTTCTATAAAAGAGGTCATTTATACCAGAAAATGTCATTCACAGAAAAAGCAAATATGGAGAAAACAAATAAACCACACAGAAGCTGCCATACTTAATAACAGTACCAATTTGTGGAACAAAACTTACTCTAAAATATGATCTAGAGTTACCTATGCACTCCAGAATTTGTCAAAAGTTATGGTTCCTTTAAGTGATGCAGAATTTATAGTGCAAAATGACACATGTAGTAATGTTTTAAAATAAGTATTGTGCTCTCAATGACTAAATCTACATCAAATTAAAGAGGAAACTCCAATTATGAAGACTCCACAAAAAACTAAAACTGTCCCATTTTAGCAGCTTTGTCTCCCGTAAAGGTCCTGTTAATTTAAAATCCAGTGCTCTTGCAATAAAGATTTTGTTTGCTAAAATATAGCAGTGAAAACCATATGTTTCTACAGTGCTTCATTCTCACAAGTACAATAAATAGCTGATGAAGCTTCGATATCACAGATCACTAGTTATCCACTGTTCACTGCAATAATCGAATGGCCTAGCAACTTGTTTCTGATTTTCATGTCAATCTGTTGATAAGTTTCCAAATCAAGATATGTCACCAAGCAGATTCAAAGTGTGGATGAACAGAATAAATTGGCATGAATTCAGCCTACTTGAGATTTCATCATTTGTTGTGGACATTTCATTCCAGATGACTGACATTACCTACCAGCTTAAAAATGAACTTGTGGATATCAAAACAAGCAAACTGATTTCAAAGAAAGCCAAATTGAAACCAGTGAACATTACAAGTCTCAGAGAGTGTGTTGCCTATTTAAGGATGCAATTCATCAAAGAAGCAGTAGCAGATTTGTCAATAAGTGTGTGTGCCAAAGTTTGCTGAATATATAAAGAACCAGGAAACAGCAGAAATAAAGAACAAACTGATAACGACAATGCAAATGTATCCTCTGAATTAGGAGTACAGTGTGAACTGGGTAGGGATGTTCTTAGGTATATTTTAAATTCTGACACTTCTGTAAGTGAATCTAAAGTGATGTGGATGTATAATTTAGTGTAACAGCTAGTAAAAGCAGTACAATTCTACTGATTTCACACAACAGAAAGTTTCACAGAAACAAAATTCAAAATTAGGCCAGAGTGCCATTTAATGTCTCCTTACCTTTTGTTGCATATGCAGCAAAACTGCAGCCAAAGTTTAGGGGGCATATAAGCTGCAATGGGAAGTCCTCTCAGCTTGGTTATTGCAAATTTCTATATGGAATTCTTTGAAGCTACTACCTTGGATTCAGCACCACTTAAATCTTCATGCTGGTGGTGCTATGTGGATTACACGTTCATCATTTGGAGTCATGGAGAATCAGCTCTGACAGAATTCCTGAATCATCTCAACGGCATCAATCATCAAATTCAATTTACTATGGAAAAATTAAATTATTTTGCTGTTAAACAATATTGTCAATTGCCACGATCATATCAGTGTTACTGATGTGTTGAAGTTCTTTTAGTGTCAGTAAATCTGACATGGAGCTGTTGTTTTTAAGCACATTTAAAAAACCATCGGTCTGGGCCAAATTTGAACCTGTGACCTTGGGATCAGTAGGCCAGTGTCTAACCAATGAGCCACCCAGACTGACTTTATTCCATTAAGCCATTGAAACACAGAAGCATAAAAACATTAATCACAAAGAGGAAGGCCTTAAACTAAACAAAATATGGCAACAGCCTGACAAAAGTCAAAGTCTGGTTGACTCCATCAGATTGCAGCATTCTGCCGACATATATCCAGTTCACCCCAACCCAGGTCAACCACAGCAGACCTCCCCTCCAGCCACCGATATAAATTCTGCAGCCCATGGTGCAACCAGCACAGTCGCTGTTGAAACTTCCACCAGAGTACTTCAATCTTGCTACTACCACTAGAGATGTCTTTTGCAGTCATAAGCAAACTGCCTGGGAAGGAGCCCATAGACCATGGCCCACAAGCCCGGATTATACTGTATCTAGTATTGACACCGGCCGTGGAAGCTTTAGAACTTAGATATAAGCTACATATTACATATTCTCATTGTTTGCGGCGCCATGGCCGAGCGGTTAGTGCACTCGCCTACCACCTAGGCGGCCCAGGTTTGATCCCAGGGACCTGCATGTGGTATTCGTGGTAGACGAAGCAGCATCAGGGCGGGTTTTCTCCGGGTGCTCCGGTTTCCCCCGTCATCTCATTCCACCAGTGCTCCATCTTCATTCCATGTATCATCAGTGTTACCGCTGCAGTGCTGTAGTAGTAAAAGCAGGCGTTAAACACTACAACAACAACAATTCTCATTGTCATTAATCGTAACTCTTTCCTTTCAAAGTTGGATTCTACCCTCACCACCATAACGTGCTTAGCAATGTACAATGTATTGCTGTTTAGTAGAACTGAATGAAATTATGTACTGTAACACACTCGACTCTTCCCTTCATTTCTCTTATCATGACACCTTCACAATAGCAGGAAGACCCACTATGAGTTCCTTGCAACACCAGCAATCAGAGCTATTTACTTGTCTAGATTCCCAATACTTTGGTCTTATTAGATCTTTCTTGGGCTCCAATTGATATGGCTTGATTCCAGATATGAATTGAGATACTAATACATTTTATAATAATCTTAAAACATGATATGACACCAATAATTAACTAGTAAACATAGACTGGTGTGTGCCATGATCTTCCAAGGCATAGCCACATGGAGAGGGATATATGATGTCAGATGGAATTATTGGCAGAACTTTCAACTTTGATCGTGGATGCATGAATAAAAGTAGAAAGCTTGGCTTTTCGCACAAATAAATCCCTAAATATCTTTTACTTAAGTCAGTTTTCATCTAAAAATGCATTTTTTTAAGTTACCAGGGCCTTTAAATATGGCAGAAAAAAGAATAATGTAGCATACTAAATTATTAGAAGTTATGATTTTAAGAGTTTTTACTCAGACATGTTCTGAGCAAAAGCTTAATAAATGAAACTAAAATGTCACCACTACTCACAATTTTTATACAAACAATGTTATTAATTTTTTAAACACAGTTTATAGACAAGGAGGTAATAGAGACTCAGCAAGTAATAGAAAAACACAAGTACAAATGTAGATTCCGCTAGTTCAGGCAGCCTCAACTTGAAACACAGATAGCTTGAAATCATGTTGCAGTGACAGATACATGTAATCAGTATGTGATGTTGGCTTGTGAATTATAGGAACAACAATTTATCAGTATTGCTACTTCATCTATCCTTTTCTCTCTTTGGGAAGAACAGCATTTGTTTATTGACATAAGTGGTACAGCAAAGTGTTTAAGGTGAGGCAAGGTATGTGGCAAAAAAATAAAAAAAAAAAACATAACCTACAACAATATGATTATAAAGAAGTGAAATGTGAAAAGATGATAGAGAAGCTCAAAGACACCATAACTAATGAAAACAAATTTTGATTGGAACTTACTTGCCTACAATATGATCAGGAAATGAAGTTTCTTCACAAAACAAACTTGACTGATTTCTACTTCAAATTTCCTTAGTCCAAATCTACATGACTATACAGACATACTGCTCGCTTATTAAGCATGTTTGGATCTACTTATCTGTGCGAGTAGCTTTTTGCATTAATAAAACCTGGTTGCAGAAGCCAATTATCTGACAGTAATTTAAAAGTGTTCCACAAACAGTGTGCTGCAAAAGATTGATGTGAGCTTCTACATTACCTATAGTAATAAACTGTCAATTTTAAGTACAAAATCTTATGTGTTGCACTCACATGACTTTCTCTTGTCCTAAGTATTCTTAGGAACTCTTATTCCTATTGCCGTAGCTGTAAGGGGAATATGGGAATACAGTAGGCTTTGAGCAATAGTCAAATCTTTTAAATCTGGTTTGATATATGAAGACTGAAATTCTGTTCTTTGCATGACCAAGAGATAAAAAATGAATAATGACCTTCCATCTGAGAAAAGATAAATATTGCAAAACTCAGACATTTAATAAGGAATATGTCTGAAATGGTTCACTCCAAAGAAAAAAAAAAATTATTTGGACATAAATTGTATGTTTTAACAAGTTCTATACATATTTTTTGTATAGTAAGATTTGGTCTCTTACTGTTTACCATTTATGCAAAAGTCATCATGAGTAAGCAGGACTACATGGGCTATAGCCAGAAAATTCAAAATATACATTTAATTTACCATAAAAATGTCTTAAACATTTTAATCAACACTTAGAGCAATTTTTGAAAAATTTTCCATTTAAAGGGTAGTTTAGGGTGTAGCAATTTTCTTCAAAATCTTTGTAACATCCTTGAAAGTTATTAAATTTAAATACCGAATTTGATTTTTAACTGACCTTTTGTTTTTGAGTTATGCTGTTCACAGGCAGAGACACACATAGGGACCTTTTCCTAAAAATACCTTTTTTTTTTTATTCATGGGCCCCAAAACATATACTTTTGGTGAAATTTAGACATAGGCCAGCTTGATGATTACAGCCGGCAAGCTTTGTGTTAACTACAAAGCCTTGTAAGACTTCCAGCAAGCCTTTTAATAACTTGCAGAAATCATACAATACAGTTTACATTCAAAACTGCAAACGTTCTAAACCAGAACAGTGTTAAAATATATATTCTGGTGTATTTGTAGTAAAGCAATATTACTAATCAAAATACCAGTTACCTGAAAATTATGTGCTTTTTATATATTTGTCATTTCCAATTATCAGCATTTAAACTTCACATTTTCATAATTTTATTTATATGCAAAGGTTTCATATCCACTGATACTAATATATGTATTACTCTTCTTTTAAAATCCTTGTTTTATGGAAAGCTATTTCTCAGCAAATTATAATTTCATAACAGTAACATGATAAATAAATCACATTTAAAGGCCATAAAGAAGTGTCTTCTTTGAATATGCATTTAGTGAATATAATCATTCAACTCTTGTAAAAAGGTTATAGATCATTATTGTGATCGAAAGGCCATTAACAGAGTGCTGAGGATTCTGACTGGGTTTGTGATTTGAATAGTTTAGGCTTACAAGAGAAACTGGCAGATTTGAAAGCAGTTGGACCATTGAAAATTGCATTTTTTGAAGCACCTTTGGAAACATTTTGATTCACAATAAGAGTGAATACCCGGCTATCTTCGAGACGGCAGTTAATGTATTATTATCATTTTCAAATACATATTTGCATGAACTGGGCTTCTTGTTGACTAAAATTAAAACACAGAGAGATACTCAAATACATCAACAAGGAAATGAGGCTTATTTTGTCAATAATTCTACTATGAATAGCCGCCTGTGTACAGCTAAAAAAATCAAATTGAAAATATGAGTAATTACTTTAAAATTCATATTAGAAAGATACATTTTCTACAGTAAATTAAAATTAATAAACTGTAGATAAATGTATGACTATATTGCTGTTTTGTAACAATAATAATAGTAGTAGTAGTAGTAGTAATAATAATAACAACACTAATGATAATTGACTACATGATGTAATATTTCATAATTAGATTAAAATTCATATAATTACTGAGGGGACGGACATTTTAGTGTGCTGTGTTGAGTCTAAGCTTGTCTGGGCTGTGATGTAAAGAAGGTTGCAGAACACTGATTTAAAGTGTAATCTTTGGTTCTGTATAACAAGGACAATTACTCCAAAGAAAATTACAGTGAAAAGGATACAATAAAGCTTGACGTCTGAATCACAATTGATTACAAATGTAAATATTGAATGTAGGTATATACTCGTAAGTGGCAGAAGAGCTACGAAATGCAATGTTCATGTGCTCTATTAAGCATCCAGTAGAATGCCATATGAAATACGAGGGTGATTCAAATATAAAGGGTAATTTTGTTAAAAATATTTATTGATTAAATATATACACAAGTGACTATCAACATTTCTCTATATAGCTTCCTTCACACTATACACATTTTTGCCAACGTTTCGGAAGCTTGAACATTCCTTCTTCAAAAAAAGTTTAAGAGCGCGTTGCCAACCAAATGCGCAAATGCTCCTCGACGTTGTTGTTGCTTTCGAAATGTTTCCCTCTAAGCGAATCTTTCATGGGTGCAAACAAAAAATAGTCCGTGGGGGGGACAGTCTGGACTATAGGGAGGGTGTTCAAGAGTTTCCCAGTGCATGTCCGTCATTGTGTCCATTGTCAAATTGGCGGTGTGAGGCATAGTGTTGTCTTGGAGAAGGATGACATCTCTGATGGGCATACGTCTTTTGCTTCAGCAGGCAGCTTTTACAGACCTTAACAATTAGCAATAGTAAGCTGCAGTCACTGTACGTCGATCATGAAGAAAATCAACCAACTTCTGATGTGATTCCTTCAACAGTGGAGCTCTTGAATGGCACGGATGTTGTCATCTGTGAGATTTGACCTTGAGCGTTGAGCATGACTTTCGTTTTCCACAAATTCTCGACCACCCTTAAATTGTCTGGCCCAAGTAAACTCTTGATTCTGTGACAGTGTAGTGTCCCCAAACTGTGCCCTTAAATGAGTTAAAATCTCCGAAAGTTTAGCTCCTTCATTGGTTAAAAACTTGATAATAATGCCATGCGCAACAGACGAAGGAACCTCTTGCTCACTCATGGCTGTACTGATGCCAGAACCTAGCGAAGCAGCCAACAAAGCTAGTTCCCCCTCCCTAACACACCATCCTTCAACCCCCCCCCACTCCACTGCCCCGTTCTGAACTGCTTCCTCCGTGATATGCAACAATTACCCTTTATATTTGAATTACCCTCGTATTATTTTATTCCACCTTGTGTAAAATATAAATGCTGTGCATTAAAACTGTAAGCCTTCTGATATTGCAAATCTTACAACCGCCACTGCCTTTCCTTCCACTTTCACTGTGTTGACTTTCCATTCTGCCTGCTTCCAGTTCTCCGGGCATCAGGCTAAGAATATGACGTCACGGTGCACTAAGTTGAGACTACCTGTGCTAGTTCACATGGTAAACCTGCTCATAGCTATGTCTTTCTTACATCTACTTCATATATGGGTGGAGAAAGCAAAATGTTTTTCAGTAAACTCACACTTGTTTCAGAAATGAGGGATACTCGTACCAATGATTCGAGAAGTCTGTTCCTGTGATAAAAGTAAACGTTTTACAACTGCTTTAAGCAACTTTGCTCTCATAATTGACGCAGTTGATAAGTAAGGAGTGTGCCAAGTTTGCCAAGATCCCTGCTTGTAGGCATTATTCCGTGTAGCAGTCCATTCATCAGGCACCATGAAGTAAAATCCAAAGTCATATGCACACCAACTGCGATCAATAGGACGCTTCCCATCTCGACGAAAAACACGTGGAAGAAACACCACAGCACCCTTTGCCAGTTCTTTATCCATTTCTATTGGCGCATATGCCCTAACTTTTGCTTTTCGTTCATAATGACTTGCATTCCGATCAAACAAATACTCTTCAGTTTCAGACACCATTCTCTCTCCATAAATTATCAATCCTGCAGAACTTGGTTGGGAGTCGTATCGAGCATGTCTGACAATACGGAACCGTGAGTCTAATGCAGCAAAGTGTTGTGATACTACTTCCACCAAATGTATATTCAAATTATAGCACTCTGCATCTACGTCCATAGGAAACACTGCTTTGCCATTCCACAGTCCTAAACCACACAGATGTAATATATCTATCTGCTTGGCCGTTAATTTTTCTGCCACATGATATCCAATGAGGTTACGTGTGGGCAACCCACAATTTCTCTCCAGTGGTCTAATATCTTCAGGAAGGTTCCATTCTACTGGACCAGAACATAGCGTATGCTGGAAGTCAGCAACAATCCTCTCCCTGAAAACTCTTGGTGCAAGGTCCGATATGTAACGCCAATGAGTTGTTGCACTTAATCGTCCAAAATCTCCTGTATCATTTGGTAAGGGAGGAAGTATTAGTCTCATTGCGTCCCCTTTTGTGTTTACATCATGACCACGCATAGTTATCCACTGCTCAAAAATATCTGGCACAAATAGTGGGTGTAGTTCTAAGTTGCTACACAGAACCTCATCTTGAGGCAATGGTTCACGTCGTCGGTTCATCCTAAGCCCTGCTAGCCTGTGATAATAAAGAATCATCAAATAATATTCCATCATAGACATGCTGACTGCATGCTTGAAAGTCTCGGGCAATAATGAATACAGTTCTGATGCCAAACTGGGGAAAGCTTCTGCAGTCACATGTACTCTTGGGGCAGAAATTTGGTGATGCTTTGGAGCTATGGTTGCTCCATTAAAGGCAAAGTGAAACCCATGAGATAATCGTCTTTGGCGATTCATTAAAAGTCTCCTGCGTTGTAATGATAAGTGCCTCCTTACCACAGTACGATTACGATGAATACTAGTCAGTACTGAAATGTCAGGATCGGCCCTAGAAGAAGACGAAGTAGAAGTACTTGCTTTACACTCGTCCTTGTTATTTTCTATTACTTTAACTGTGGTGCATACTTTCTTTGATGGTCCACAAACATTTGGATCATTCTCTTCATCTGCAGTGCTCATTTCCTGATTGCAAGATGAAACACTTGCCCAATCAGCTCTTCTTTCCTCCACAGCTTCTCTAGAGCTCATTTTTCTTTTAGTTGAAGAATTGCCCAAAGTTTGACATTTTATCATTTTCTCTACTACTTCTTCCAAAGTACTTCTCTTCTCTTTCTTGGATGGTGCAGCACTCAAATTTTGAGCTTCTATCTTTTCCTCTGCAGCTTTCTCTTTGGTGCTCACTTCTTTATTCAATAGGACAGCTTTCAAATTTTGACTTTCTCTCTTTTTAGCTACATCCTCAGAAGTGCTATCTACATTCAAATTTTGATCTTCAGTCCTTTCCTCTGTAGCTCCATCTAAGATGCTCACTTCCTTCTTTGGTGGTGAAGCATCTACATTTTGAGGTTCTGTTAATTTACCTACAGCTTCTGTGCTGCTCAATTCCTTTTTGGCTGATGCAGCACTTAAATACTGAACTTCTTCTCTTTTCTCTACAGCTTCGTCTATTGTGCTCACTTCCTTCTTGGATGCTGTAGCATTCATATGTTGAGCTTCTGTTCCTTTGTCTACAGCTTCATCTGTGGTGCTCATTTCATTCCTGGATGGTGCAGCACTCAAATTTTGAACTTCTGAACTTTCCTCTCCACCGTCATCTATGCAACTCACTTCCTTCTTGGATGGTGCAGCACTCAAAATTTGAACTTCTGGACTTTCCTCTCCACCGTCATCTATGCAACTCACTTCCTTCTTGGATGGTGCAGCTCTCAAAATTTGAACTTCTGGACTTTCCTCTCCACCGTCATCTATGCAACTCACTTCCTTCTCGGACAGTCCAGCATTCAAACTTTCAGCTTCTGTCCTTTTCTCAATAGTTTCATCTGTGCTGCTCACTTGCTTCTTGGACAGTCCAGCATTCAAACTTTGAGCTTCTGTCCTTTTCTCAATAGCTTCATCTGTGCTGCTCACTTGCTTCTTGGATGGTGCAGCACTCAAAATTTGAACTTCTGGACTTTCCTCTCCACCGTCATCTATGCAACTCACTTCCTTCTTGGATGGTGCAGCACTCAAAATTTGAACTTCTGGACTTTCCTCTCCACCGTCATCTATGCAACTCACTTCCTTCTTGGATGGTGCAGCACTCAAAATTTGAACTTCTGGACTTTCCTCTCCACCGTCATCTATGCAACTCATTTCCTTCTTGGATGGTGCAGCACTCAAAATTTGAACTTCTGGACTTTCCTCTCCACCGTCATCTATGCAACTCACTTCCTTCTCGGACAGTCCAGCATTCAAACTTTCAGCTTCTGTCCTTTTCTCAATAGTTTCATCTGTGCTGCTCACTTGCTTCTTGGACAGTCCAGCATTCAAACTTTGAGCTTCTGTCCTTTTCTCAATAGCTTCATCTGTGCTGCTCACTTGCTTCTTGGACAGTCCAGCATTCAAACTTTGAGCTTCTGTCCTTTTCTCAATAGTTTCATCTGTGCTGCTCACTTGCTTCTTGGACAGTCCAGCATTCAAACTTTGAGCTTCTGTCCTTTTCTCAATAGTTTCATCTGTGCTGCTCACTTGCTTCTTGGACAGTCCAGCATTCAAACTTTGAGCTTCTGTCCTTTTCTCAATAGCTTCATCTGTGCTGCTCACTTGCTTCTTGGACAGTCCAGCATTCAAACTTTCAGCTTCTGTCCTTTTCTCAATAGTTTCATCTGTGCTGCTCACTTCCTTCTTGGACAGTCCGGCATTCAAACTTTCAGCTTCTGTCCTTTTCTCAATAGTTTCATCTGTGCTGCTCACTTCCTTCTTGGACAGTCCGGCATTCAAACTTTCAGCTTCTGTCCTTTTCTCAATAGCTTCATCTATGCAACTCACTTCCTTCTCGGACAGTCCAGCATTCAAACTTTGAGCTTCTCTCAGTTTATCTACAACTTCATCTGTGGTGGTCACTTCCTTCTTGGACAGTCCAGCATTCAAACTTTCAGCTTCTGTCCTTTTCTCAATAGCTTCATCTATGCAACTCACTTCCTTCTCGGACAGTCCAGCATTCAAACTTTGAGCTTCTGTCAGTTTATCTACAACTTCATCTGTGGTGGTCACTTCCTTCTTGGACAGTCCAGCATTCAAACTTTGAGCTTCTGTCAGTTTATCTACAACTTCATCTGTGGTGGTCACTTCCTTCTTGGATGTTGTAATATTCAAATTTTGAGCTTCTATCCTTCCTTCTAAAGCTATATCTGTGGTACTCACTTCCTTTTTGGAGTGTTGAGTTTGTTCTCTTTTATTTTTATCTTCGTTTGCAGCATCCATTTCTTCTTTCTCCTCTGGACTATTGCTCTGCTTGTCTACTATCACTATATCTTCATGACAGATAAAGGCTGGAGTTGAACATAAAGTAGACTCTTCTTCAGTGTTCGGCTGGATTTCAACTGATGTACTTTGTCTATTACATTCTGTTTCAGTTTGGCTTGCATCACCTCCATCTAGTATGATTAATTCACACTTTGTAACATCTTTTTCTGCAGTGGTCATCATCTGCAACAAAGTAAATTTCAACATATAACAAAACTGTGTGCCTTAAGAAGCTATAAAAAGAAAGCAAATTTATAAATACAGTACGTTCAGAAATCATAACTCTGGGTTGGGTTTTTGGTTTGTATGTGGCAATGCTTACTACAATGAGCCATCAATGAATGTGTGTAACCAGTATTGATTTGGATATCATTGCAGATTGTATTGTCACAATTTCGATACATCCAAAACTGTGTCTGAATTTTTCATTTCTTCTGCTTCGTTTATGGACTTGTTGCAATTTCTGGATAAGCTTCCAGTCATATGCTAACTGGGACCCAAAGCCAAATTTTTGTATTGCATTCTTTGGTCAACAGTTCACCAGGTGTTATTCTTAGCAATGAACTAACTCATCTCAGGTACCAGTTAGAATACATACTTGAAGGTAGCCATACAAAAATGGATACCTTTGACCTCAATTGATAATCAGTAGCAATTCCAAGAAAAAATACTGGATATTTAAGAGAAATTTCAAAATGATTAGAAAGAATAATTTCCAGGATTAGAACTAGAAGAAATTTAGAAAATATTATGAGATTTTTGAAAGTTGCACTGGTTGCTTTATTTTCTATCACTTTTTGTGCATATCACTTCCAGCATTATTTTTTGGCATAGTTTGCTTATTTTTATTCTCTTTTTCTAACATGCATGGTAGTAACATAATATTATGCAACTAATATTATGGTAGCCACAAAGTTTAATGGCGACTGACAGCTGATTATTACTATTCTTTTTCCTGTAGTGCAAACCAATTTTGTGCATGCAAATGATATTTATATCATTGACTTTACAGCATGATTTCACAGCATGTTTAAGTATACAACACAGCAAGGCATGGCAAGCCTATGACTGAATTCAGTATCGAGCCACACCCACCATCTAATTTTGCAATAGCTATAATAAAATATTTGTAAAAGTGTTTCATTTGTTTTGCAGGTAACCTCTACAAAGTACCAACAGTGAGACTTTAACTTTCTTCTTCAGCTGATTACCCTCCTGCCAATGTAGGACTTACATACCAGTGCCTAAGGTTAGACACCTGTCGGAGCACAGGAACCTATGGACCGGACAGAGTGAGAAGAGGATGATATGAAATACAGGTGAAATCAATGAATGAAAAGGTGATAATGGAGCAATTGGTGGAATGAGTGGTGGGGGAAACCAGAGAACCTGGAGAAAACCCACCTAGATGCCACTTCGTCCACCATGAATAACACATGTGGGTTCCTGGGATCAAACCAGGGATCTAGATGGTAGGCGAGCCACAGCGCCACCTGACTTTTAACCTTATATTCCAAAATGTTCTATTTTCCTGCTAGCTTAGGAAGCTGAAAGTAAAAATCCATCTAATACTCCAAAATCACCCAAATCTGCACAAGTATATTTAACAGCAAAATTGTATGTAATGTAGGTTTTCCCTTTTGTATTTGTATTTTAAACATAAACATTTATCAATAACATAATATTTTTTTGGTAATCTACAAGAGCATGTTAACAGATAAATCTACATAATTTAACATTCTGAAATGTTTTGAACTATAAAAGTCCTGCATAATTTCTTTTGTAGTGATATTTTGAATGAAGTGCTGTGGTAATAATTACACAGGTGTCCCAACTGAATCACCCTATCTTTATTTTGTAATAATAAATTAAAGTGTGTAGTTTGTGTATTTCCAGTGCAAGATACAAGTTTCCTTGGACATTTTTGCACAGTGAAATGGCAATTGCCACAGAAAAATCTCAGGTTCTTTGCTGATACATGGAAATTGACTCCATTGTGGCAGTGCAAGGACAATTCTGTTCAGGAACGCCAGAGAGGTCCTCTCAATGTGAAGAAAATTAGGGTATGGAAAAAGTTTTTTGAAGATTGGCTCCATAGCTAAAAACACAGTGGCCAACATACTATATCAGCACATTGGCAAAACATTGCAAAAAAGTCCATGTAAGTTAATTCATAGAGTCTCGCAGGAACTGGCTATCCCAAAATCAACTGTCCATGGGGTTGTGCATAAGCATGAGATTTTACGCATACAAATTACAATATTGTTGGCACTGAACCCCACCAATAAATAAAAAAGATGGCGTTAGCTGTAGTACATTGGAATGCAATGACAACGATCCCACCTTTCTGTCCTGGTTATGCTTCCCAATGAAGTTACATTTAATGTGTTAGGACATGTCATCCATCATAATGGAAGAATCTCGACTAAGTAAACTTAAGAATTTGTTGGAGAAGTCAGAAATCAGTGAGTGAGTGAGTAGTGTTTAAGGGCCCGTCGACAGCTAGGTCATTTGGGCCCGTCAGAAATCAGATGTTCATGTGCCTAATAGCTCATTTTATTGTATTAAAAGGTGCTAAATATAAGCTATTGTGCAGCCAGTGGACCTCCGGCCCTGACGTTTCACAGCTGTGATGAGTTGGAGGGGGAAGGTTCATGTTGTCATGAGTTTTGGAACATGGATTCTCAAAATTATCTTAACAATGAAAGTATATGACGTTTATTAAGTTTAAAACAGTGAAATATGGGTTTCAGTTTTATTTTCATGCATCTTCGTTACACAACTATTCCATTCGAATATTACCTTTGCATCTGTTATGGGCAGTAGCTGTTACTTTTAGCAATACTGGAAGCGAGTAATGCACCGGATATTAAAACTTTCTGCTA
This sequence comes from Tenodera sinensis, assembly GCA_030765045.1. Classification (NCBI taxonomy): domain Eukaryota; kingdom Metazoa; phylum Arthropoda; class Insecta; order Mantodea; family Mantidae; genus Tenodera; species Tenodera sinensis. The sequence goes on from CM060963.1 coordinate 16,425,078, forward strand.
GCACCAATTGGCGGTCTTACTGCTAAGCGTGGCTTCCAAATGTAGCACCGTATTGCCAACTCTGTTTTACAAGAACCACGTGGTATCAATTACTCTGGTGTTTGTGCAGGTTTTTTTTCATTAGGTAAACGGTATGACAATTATCTCCATATTCTACTATTCTATGATCATTTATATGCATATTGTCCACATAAATTTACAAAGTAGCAATGCAATCTGCAGAGGTATGAAATGTTTCAAATACCCTGTTTGAAATTCCTGCTAAAGAACTGGCAACACCACGTCACGAGGCCTTGAGAAATGTCAGAGCCGAGGTCCACTGGCCGTACAATAGTATAGTCCATATGAGGACTCTGGAATTTCTACTGATGAGTCAAACACACTTGCAATTATATGTTTGTAGATATGATATCTGCAAGCCAAACTTAGCAGATGTTTCTGGTACACAGTATCGAAACCACCTTTTGTTGCATTATAGTCCATTACAGTATCTGGCTTCCCAGTAACTTCATCTACTACAGTCATCATGTATAGCAGAGTAATAAACACAGACCAGCAGAATACCTTATTAAATGTGTCAAATCTTTACGAAATAAATGCTTTTTGTTGCCTTTATTTCATTATTCATCTATTATTTATTAATTATTAAACATTTCCTTCAGGTACATTTTATTTAATAACTTAGTCTGTGACAATGAAAGCTACTTTGCCGAATGTATATTATTGTCTTTAAGTTGCAGACAACACGGGCGTCCTTCATTCAGTTCATTATTTTCTTTCCAACAATGAGTGCTACCATGTAAATAAATGTATACATGACAGAAAGCGTTTGAATTACCACTTGTGTTTATTTTAAAAGGCAATAATGAGTCCGGGTCTAACGTTTTTATTTCAGTTTTCATTGCAATGTTGTATCTAGCAGCAAGATGCTAAAATTCAGTGTTTCTTTGCGCAGTAAATTACAAAGTTACATTAATACTTTTGGATCCAACGTATTTTATAGTGATGGTAAAGTACTCACATGCAAAATATGCAAGCAATCAGTGAACTACAAAAAAAAGTATTTTATATCACAACATATCGGCACAAAAATGCATTTTCCAAGGCTACTGGAAAGGTTTCTTTGCTTACTACAGTAATTGAAACATCGAATACAAAATTCCAGTTTGCATTCTACTTATGTAAAGCTTTCCTCAGCGCCGGAATCCTTTGGTGGAAATTACAGAATGCTACATTATCACAGCTTTTGGAGAAGTATACTAACCAATCAGTACCTAGCAAGTTAAGTTTGTGAAAATGTTGTTGTTGTTTTCTAGTGCCTTGCATCTGGCAATGAAGCCATTAACATTCGTGCTTTCCAATACTTTTGAACTGTAGTTTCTTCTGATCTTAATGCTTCACAGGTCTTCAAGTGGTCTTCGTTCATTTCTGCTGGATCGTTACACAGGACACATATTGGTGAGGCTGAGATACCTATTCTGTAGAGATGACTTGCCAAGCAGTCATGATTTGTCAATAGTCGGAAGGCTACAACCGCTGTTTTCCTTGGTCTCTGGGGGATTATATCTGGATTGGAAAGTAGTGTAATCCATTTTTTATCTTTGGCATTTGTTTCTATTTCTTGTAGATATGAATGACAAAAATTTTTAATGATCAAGCGTTTTATTGAGGAATATGAGAAATTGAATTTAGACTTTTGTTTTATTGTTGTGGCTTTCTTTGCAAGTGAGTCTGCAGCTTCGTTCCCCATGACTCCACAGTGTGCCGGAATCCATTGGAGATGAACAGTCTTATTAACTTTTTGGAGTTGTGTTAACATTTTGTAGCATTCTCTAATTTTTGTTGACTTCTTTGTAGTATTTGAACATATTCCCTGAATTGCAGCTTTAGAATCTGAAAGAATTACTGCCTTGTTAAATTTATTTAAGGGAAGATTTAATAATTGTCGGAGAGCAATGTATATAGCCTCTATTTCTCCATCATAATTTGTTGTGTCTCTGCCAACAGAATGATAAAAGGAAAAATGTGAACACGTAACTCCAGCTCCAGTAAGGTTTTCCTTCGAGGATCCATCAGTATATATGTGCAGCCATTCTTCTGTGGGATACCTAGTATTGATTGTTTCCAGAGCTAGAAGTTTTTGTATTTCTTTTGGTGTGTCTGATTTACTTATTTCCTCTATTAATTCCAAATTGAAGGTAAGTTGCAATAATTCCAATGGATTTTCTCTTATAAGTAGATTTTCTCTGGTGTTAGGAATGTTCAATTTGGATTTAATCTGTGTTACCTTTTCTAGGAAACTACTATGAGTTTTAAGGATTGAAAATGTTACTTAACCGAATGTTACAATGACACAATGAAAATCATTAAAGATAAAATGAAAAATAAGATCTGGATTTCTATCGATGACTGATACCATGCCATCAGTTACCAATGTTGTTATAGGACCGTTGAATCCTACAGAAGATGAATCAATGAAACCATTCCTGCTTACAACAGTGTCTTGAGAAATTTAACAATTCAACTATCCACAGTTATTCACCAGTTCATTAAAGTTGTGGCCTGAAGAGATTCAATACATCTTACTTTTCATCAGTGACACTGCACCATATATGAAAAATCTGAGGTGTTGCACTCACATGACTTTCTCTACTCTTGTGCTAACCATTCTTACAAACTCTTATTCCTGTATCTTTTTCGTGTTAGTTGAGATAAACAGTTGTAGAAAATATCTTATTACTTATTTCCTTGTAGGTGCAAGGGGAATATATGAATATTGTAGGCTTTGAGTGATAGTCAAATCTTTCAAAAGCTTTCAAATTCCACTCTTCTTGCACGGCCAACATACAAAAAAATGAATAACTATGTTCCATTTGACAAAACTCACACAAATAACAAGGAATATCTCCGAAATGATTCACTCTACCAAAAAAAAAAAAAAAATAAATTGTTACATATTAGAATACAGTAGGCTTTGAGTGATAGTCAAATATTTATAAATAATTTAAAGCTTTGAGATCCCATTCTCTTTGCATGCTTAACATATAAAAAAATGAACAACGATGTTACATTTAACGAAAGTTAAGTTTTCCGAAGCTGACACAAATAACAACGAATATCTCCGAAACAGTTCACTCTACAAACAAATTTATCCAGACATAATTGTGTGTTTTAGCAAGATCTACATTTTTTGTACAGTAAGATTTTGCCTATCTCTTGCGGTTTTCAAGTCATCCAGAGTAAACAGGACTACATAGACTACAGTCAGAAAATTCAAGCTATACATTTAATTTGTCATACAAATGTCTTCTAACATATAGCATTTTAATCAAAATCATTAGAGCCATTTCCAAGAAAATAAAAATTTTCCATGTAAAGGGTAGTTTAGGGAGGGGCTATTTTCTTCAAAATCTTCATGTCACATCCTTGAAAGACATTAAACTTAAATACCAACTTTGATTTTTAACCAACTTTTTATTTTTGAGTTATGTTGTCCACAGACTGACAGACACACACACAGATCTTTTTCTAAAAATGTCTTTTTTTATTCAGGGGGTCTCAAAACATATATTTCCGGTGACATTGAATTTTAGGGTGGAATCAGTACTTCCTCTACTTACCAGTAGAAAAAATAAAAAGGCAGCAGCAGGACTTGTAGTCAGTTATCCTAAAATGATTCATGTCACATGTGTTGTGCGTGGATTGCATAGAATGTGTGAGGAAATTAGAGCCATGTTTCCTGACATTGAAAAATCGATTTCTAATGGGAAAAGGTGTTCGTCATCTAAAAGGATTGAAAGTTTTCAGAACAAAAATCCAAACACTCCAGTGCCTCCTCCACCTGTGGTGACTCATGGGAAACATCATTGGCTACAGTTCGGCACTACATAGAAAACCTGAATGGTTTTGCTGCTGTCATAAATTAACAAAATTGTAAAGATGCCAGTTCAATTAAAATTCCAGAACTTTTAAGTGACACTGTGCTCAGAAATGACTTAGCATATATTTCCGCAAATCTGTGTTTTCTTAGTGATTCTATAAATAAACTGGAATCAGTAGGAATATCTCTGAAAGGAGCAGTTCAAGTAGTCTTGGGTGTGCAAAAAAGGCTGAATGTTCTTTTTGGTCATGCAGCACAAAACATAAAAAGAAAATAATAGTGGACTTAACATACTGCATAAGATTTCAAATGTGTTGGATGGGCAACATGAAGAAATTATTGATGTTGAGTGTGAGCAACATTCCACGGAATGGTATCATTGACTTACTTTGTGTGAAGTGGGGTGTTTATTTTTGAAATTTGACATTTGTGACAATCAACAAGGTACCCACGCTGAGCAGAACATTACTTCCACTTACTGGTGTTTTGCTCCTCACTGTAACTTTTCTATCTGACCTTACCTTGGTCAACTCTTGTTCTCTTCCGACCCCGATGCTATTAGGGTTCCCGAGGGCTAGGGAGTCTTTATTTTTCCAACCTCTCCATTTCTCTATAAAATCTTAACCCCTAACATGCTGACCTGTCATGGCATGTAATACGTACTCTGATTGGTGATCAGAGGATATGGTCGGTGAATTTATTTTGATAATTCTCCCGGTCAGGTCGGTGAGACCCGTAAACCAACGACAGGTGTGGTCCTCCAGACATTCTGGGGGTTGTGAGAGAGCGATGTGACCGCCAAAACGTAAACATATGGTGCTCTCTAAAAAACGGTTACTATTACTGCTATTGCTCTCTTCAATATCATCAGTGAAAAATATTGGAGAGCAAGGGGATTAATGACTTCATTGTCAGAAATCCAGCATTAGCTAACAACAACAATCTTTTGGGATGGAAAATTTATGGGAGCATGTGGTCATATACCACTACTCTACAGTACTTGGTGACCCCTTCTAGGAATAACGTCTGATGAGTACCACCTACATTTATAATCATGCAGATCTGGAAAAAAAAAAAAATCTGTTTTGGCTCACATTTTTGACATTTTAAGCACATAAAACAAATATTTTCCAAGGTTTTAGCACCTAAAAATCCAAGCCTTAATCATGAGTGTCGGTCTGGGTGGCTCAGTTGGTTAGACGCTGGCCTACTGATCCCAAGGTCACGGGTTCAAATCCAGCCCAGATCAATGGTTTTTAAGTGTGCTTAAACGACAGCTCCATGTCAGTAGATTTATTGGCATGCAAAAGATATCCTGTGGGACAAAATTCCAGCACACTGGCGACGCTGATATGATCCGGGCAATTGACAGCATCATTAAAACAACAAAATAATTTAATAACTTAATAATGAGCAATGAAGCATGGTGCTATGGTAGCAATTCTAATGCTGCTTTCATTCTTAACATTAACGCTCACTGTGTTATCTGAATTGTAGTGCACCTGTTTGCTACTTCCTGTTACAGCATTTCATTAGTTTTTTTTTTCATTTCATTGAAATGTTGGATAAAGTTTTGGGTTATCCTCTATAACAGTAACCTGACCTCAGCTCTTTTTATTATCCCACATAATCTGGTACTACATTAGTACCAGCCTCGAAGGAGGGCTGAGACTGACTGGAATAAGTTCACCACGGAAATACACTATTTACTAAGAGGTAGAACTGGAACTTAAAAATTCAATGCCACAACTGGGATTTGAACCACAGACCTTCCGCTTGCCGGGCGGACGCTCTACCACTGAGCTATTGTGACAAACTGCCAGAATGACATTAAATTCTCAAGCCAGTTCGTATTTCTCCTGGTAAACCACAAAGGCAGTCTCACATCAGAAACAATTACCCCAATGGTGACTTACTATTGCAAGTACTTTATATCCCAGGATTAAATAACCTTCACATGGTAATTATTATTTATTTATGCCAACAAACTTACTGTTGGTGTTTTTAAACACACAAGCCGTGTGTGGGCAAAGTTTAAGAGGTCTGTGGTTCAAATCCCAGTTGTGGCATTGAATTTTTAAGTTCCAGTTCTACCTCTTAAACTTTGCCCACACACGGCTTGTGTGTTTAAAAACACCAACAGTAAGTTTGTTGGCATAAATAAATAATAATTACCATGTGAAGGTTATTTAATCCTGGGATATAAAGTACTTGCAATAGTAAGTCACCATTGGGGTAATTGTTTCTGATGTGAGACTGCCTTTGTGGTTTACCAGGAGAAATACGAACTGGCTTGAGAATTTAATGTCATTCTGGCAGTTTGTCACAATAGCTCAGTGGTAGAGCGTCCGCCCGGCAAGCAGAAGGTCTGTGGTTCAAATCCCAGTTGTGGCATTGAATTTTTAAGTTCCAGTTCTACCTCTTAAACTTTGCCCACACACGGCTTGTGTGTTTAAAAACACCAACAGTAAGTTTGTTGGCATAAATAAATAATAACACTATTTACTGTTAGTGATGTATTATTCCCAACGCAATGGCTTGTAAGTCCTACATAAGGGGAGGGTAATCAGATAAACAAGAAGGGATATATAATTTCCAGCAGCACGTCTACGACTGTGAGTTTCACTTATCATATTTGCTATTATTTTTCTTTGAAGAGTTAACAATCCATGCATGAAAGTAATATTTCTTTTGCAGGCCACTATAATAGAAGGAGCTTAAGTCACTATTCTATACTTATCTCCTTCATAAAAAATGATAAAAGTGAAAGAATGATTTAATTACTTCAGTGGTGTTATTAAACGTTGATCTTGCCACCTGTAGAGCCTAGAACCTGCCCATTCAACCACTCTTTCTTGGACTATTTCTTTTATAGGAAAATAACGGCAGGCTGCCTCTGTGGTTTGATGTTTAGCATGCTAAGCTTCAAATCCAGAAATCCTGGATTTGATTCTTGGCTGGGGAGTGGGAATTTTTCTTTAGCAAGAATTATTCTCTATTGACCCTAAAGCCAGAAACAATGAGAGAGAGTGTGAACACATGGGTTAATTGTGAGTTTAATGTAATAACCAACAGTAATACAAACCCAAAGATTAACACCACAATAGGCGAGTGAACATTGTTGCTGAGCAATTGTTCTAAAAGTAAATAGTTCCTAATATGACCTTAAAGGCAGCACATGGAACATATATATTAAAAAAAAAAAAAAAACTTCAGACATGAGAGGAATACATTTTAATATTTTGATGTTGTAAGGAATGGGGCAAGGAAAAGATAGCTCGAACGTGAAAGGAACATATATTTTTTGTTTGTATGTAAGGAACACGGGCAATACTGGAATTCTGGGGTCCAGTGCAATTTCCCCTCAATCTGTAATCTCCCACCTTACATCAGTGCAGTAACATGTGACCACCACACTGTCCTTGCAAGCTTCCACTGTAACTGCCTTCTGCAATGACGTACTTAACCTGCTCTTGCATATACAATTCATATACTATTGCTTACAGACAAGAATTACTCATTTTAAGCTTTTTATATTGCTCTTCAGCATACAATTCATATAATTTCATGCAGTTATATATTATTAAATATATTCCATTTTCTTTGGTTCCTGCATATTCATATATTATTGCTCGTGGACAAGAATTACTTGTTTTAAGTTCTTCAGCATACGATTCATATACTTTTTATAGGAGTCATTCCACAATCAATTGCACAAAATATGGTACAAATTGACCTTAATATCTCCAAAATAGTTTTACATGTTTTGGAACAAAATACATTTGACTCCTGTTTCTTCCTTTTATGAAAATAAAAATTATCTGGGAAGATATTAATGTTTGACATGTCCCAAAAATGGCACTCACCTCACCCTTTGACCAATCATTACCATATTTTGTTCGATTTTATGTGGAATTACTCATAAAAATTATATGAATTGTATGTTGAAGAGCAAAATAAAAAGGTTAAAATGGGTAATTCTTGTCTGTGAGCAGTAGTCAGTAGTATATGGATTGTATATGCAAGAGCCAGGGGAGATGAAATATATTTACTATATAACTTACATAAAATTATATGAATTGCATGCAGAAGAACGAAATAAAAAGCTTAAAATGAGTAATTCTTGTCCGCCAACAATAGTATATGAATTGTATGTGTAAGAGCAGGGTAAGTACGCCACTGCAGAGGGCAGTCATGGTGGGAGTTTGCAAGGAGTATGTGGGCAGTCACGTGTTACTGCACTGAGGTGTGGTGCTATGTTGCAGATTGAGGGGAAATTGGAAGGACCCCAGAATTCCAATATTGTCGGAATGGGGCAAGGAAGAATGAAGCATTCGTGCTAAACATTAAACATCGGTGATGCCTGTTTTAGGGATAGATATATTGGTACAAGGCATGTGATCTAATAGAAGTAGAAGCAGCAGTGGATGAACTGACTTGTTCAGAGTTGAAGTGATAGTATCTACCAAAGAGCTTAAATGTAATTTTAAGGGCGTTCAACTCTAGGTCATCAGCGACCAAAGAGTTTGAGGGAGCAAGTGGCATCTGTAGGGAAACTTAGAAGTTGCAGGGAGACAAGTATAAGACTTTGTCAGAAAATTTTAACACTGACTTTTGCAAAGGGTTAAGCCTTTCACAAAATAACTGCATTCACAGTTTACAATACATCGGTTATATTTAATTACAGTGACACCCGTGAGAGCGAATTCCTCTTAAAATTCTGTTTTACATTTGTCCATGTTTATGGCTGTAAGACGCAGCCAGGCAGAATAGTCATATAATTCTTCACTTTACTTAGCCGTCTGGTCAGCATTTTCTATTTAGTTTATTATTTTGTTTCCACATAATGCTTAACCTATGATAACAGTAAAACAACGTCGAAAAATGTCCTTTCCAGTTCAACTGTTTCTATTTTAAAACAACTTGCATACTGTACAGAATAAAATAAGCACGTATATAACTTACCTTCAATTATTCACAAACATGCACATTATTTATTACTAAACGTTCACCGACTCCATCATGGAACAGCGGTTACCGCCATTTTTAAACGTTGTCAACATGAACCAAGGTTGCCAATTGCGATGGAATTATTCACTACATTGCCACTAATTGAAAATAAAAAAATGAAATTGTTATTTTAATGCTAAATAAGAATGTCTTATTTTATTTTCGCAGATGGTGATATTCGCCATTAGAGAACTCCACATAAATTATGCATCCAACGATAATCGTGAGTCCATTTCTTTTTGTGTGCGTGGCATCGCCAAAATCGCCAACGCCACCCCTGGTGGTGATCATCCGAATGGTATAAATTCTATACCTATTCTTTAGTTTGCACCAGCCCCTGTTTAACTCCAAGGTATAATCCACAGTATAATCTGTGCTCCAAGGTCTGTTCCACAGAGTATAGGTGGTATAGTCCACGAAAGTGTTATAGAGGGGGAGTTTAATGCAGAAGGCAGAATGCCTGAAGTGAGGTGTCATACTTAAATTGTAGAATACATCAATCTTACTAAGGTGTTCTGTGACATCAATTGAGTTGTGGCTGACGCCGCAGAACAGGGGAAGACAGGTATCGCTGCTATGATGTCAGCCTACTCAGCTCACATGCCCGCAACGACTGCCAGTTGAACGTGTGACGTCACTTTTTTTTTTATTTTGTTGTTTAACGACGCTGTCAATTGCCAGGATCACATCAGCGTCGCCGGTGTGCCGGAATTTTGTCCCGCAGGAGTTCTTTTACATGCCAGTAAATCTACTGACATGGAGCTATCGTTTTTAAGCACACTTAAAAACCATCGGTCTGGGCCGGGTTTGAACCCGCGACCTTGGGATCAGTAGACCAGCGTCTAACCAACTGAGCCACCCAGACCGACGTGTGACGTCTCAGCGGGCAAGAGGAAAGGCGTGCGCGACATCGCAATTTTAATTCTGACTATTCCAAATGTTTAGTTCTTCCGGGCTTGTAGGCCGTGGTCTAGAAGGCATGGTAGATACTGTGACTTTAGTGGGTGTAAAGTAAAGAAGACAGATGTAGTCGAGATAAAGAAACACTTCTATTTCCGTAAACAGTAACTTTGTACAGTCGTTGCAACAGCAAGAAAGTCTTTTCCGATTCACCAACAGCACGGCTCCGAATTCGTCACAAAACAAAACTGTCCCTTGTTTATTGTTTATTAACCAATTGTGTCTGGTGCTGGTACAACGGGCCCAGCTTACAGACTAACATCATCATTTTTATATACAATTGTTTGGTTTGCATGCTATATACAGTGGTTTTTCTAGGAAACCCATACAGTGGCCGTCTTTGGGCCACCGAGAACAGTTACCTCTTGTAATGTCTTGGGTTTTTAGTTTATAGTGCTTTTGATATTGTTTTTTGTTTATATACATATTTACACTTTGTTTCTTTATTTACACGCATTCACTCCCGCTTTCACTCTGGCATATCGTGAGATATGCCCTCACACACACACACACACACGCACATTAAAAACACTATTTACACACACTATACAAATGATTTACAGACACATTCACGCACGCATTCACCCACGCACACTCTCACACACATACACACATCTTCACTGGGCACACCAGAGATATGCGTCCCAGCGCACTGCACTATTTACACTATGTACACTGTCCCACGGTGGCAGCTCCTGAATATTTTTCGAGGTGAGGGCCTCTGCCGGAACATGTATGTGACCTAGGATCGAGGTTGCGTGGACGCGCATTAGTCGGCGAGCCGAGCCGCTTCTAGAACATTTTGATCCTATTATGTTTGCGGTGCTTCGGCTCGCCTTTGCCAATGTTGGTGATCACGTCGTTTTCGTGGTTTTTAATGCGCGTCCATGCAGCCGTTGCTCGTTTTTCTATTGCCTCCAGGATGAACGGGATCCGGGTTTCAAGGTGCAGTGTTTGGGTACTGGTGAGGAGTGGAGCAGACAGGATTTTTCTGAGGGAGAGATTTTGGAGGGTTTGGAGTTGTTTCACGACGGTTTTGGAGGCATTAGCCCAGGCCGCACATGCATACAGGACCACCGAGAGAATAAATGACTTATATAATATCAGTTTTGACTTCAGTTGCAACTGTTTACTGCGGAAGATGGGGGCGCACAACTTTAGCCGCTGTCTGCCTTTATTGGTGCTATTTTTTATGTGGGTGGACCAACACATTGTGCGGTCCAAGGTGACACCTAAGTATTTAACCTACTGACGGCAGTGCAATATTTGACCACCGACCGTTAGGTCCTTTGCCAAAGTGTGACGCCGCTTAGAGAAATGAATTAGCTGGCATTTGTCGGGGTTAATTTTGATTTTCCAGTCATGTTGCCATGAGAGAAAGTTGTTAACATAACGTTGCATTTCTGCAGGGCCGAAACGTGGATTTCTATGGTGGTTGTATATTGCAGTGTCGTCAGCATACATGGCGACCTTGCATCTGGCGTCCACTGGAAAGTCATTAGTGAATAATATGTACAGAAAAGGGGACATGATTGCCCCTTGTGGGACGCCAGCCCGCATCACTCGCTCCCGTGAGGAGGAGCGGCCCACTTGGATGTAAAACTGCCGTTTTTCTAGAAAATTGTGCAGCAAGTATAGATAATTTTGAAGAGCCGGGAAATTGTGGTGCAGTTTGTAAATGAGGCCATTGTGCCAGCACCGGTCAAATGCGGCTTCTACATCCAGAAATAGCGCCAACGTTGAAACCCCATTGTTAAATTGCTCTGTTACATCATCATGAGAGTTCATGTGTTGCCGAGACTTGTGTTTGTAGTCGAGAAAGGATACATTTTTCGAGCAATTTACCAATAGTAGACAAGAGACTAATGGGGCGGTAGTTTTGCGGTTGTCTGGTGCTTTTCCCTTGCTTTGGGAGCATGATAACCTTAGCTCGTTTCCAAGTAGAGGGGAAATAACCTTGCTGCAAACAGGCGTTAAATATCGTTGTTAGTTGTACCAGAGCTTTTCTCGGGAGATGCTTAAGTTCCTCATTAGTCACTTTGTCTGGGCCGGCAGCTTTCCCATTAGGCAATTTCCTAATGAGCTTGAAAACTTCCTGCGGTGTTATGATGGGTAGTTGTTGCTCTTACTTCTGCGCCACCCAGGTTTGTACCCATGTCTGTACCTCCCGTTCTATATCACGGTTGGTAACTGGGTTTTCGCTGAATCTATCTTCAAGACAGTCAGCGAAGACCTCGGCTTTCTCCTCTTCTGAGAAGTGCAGGCCGCCATGAGTGTGCAGCGCCTCAGTTGCGGAGTTGACGCTCGTGGAAACTTTGAAAGCCTTTAGTAATTTCCACAAAGAAGAGTCTACATGGGTGGTACTCAGCATTTTGTTTTCCCACTGTTCAATTTTGTTGATTTTAATTTGTTGCCGAATGACGTTGCGTAGCCATTTTGCTAGCACTTTATATTCAGGCTGTCGGGTGTATCGCCACAGTTTTGTCAAGCGTCGTCTCCGCGCAATGAGTTGCTCTACCTCGGGGTACGTGCAAAAACCGGGTGGTCTTGTGGTGTATGTGGTAGCACTTCTCTTGGCTGTGTGTATCGAGGCAGTAAAGTTTTCAATGGCGACATCTATGTCTGCCTCACTATAGTATGACAGTCTGGGTTGCGCCATCCCGTGCATTTCGATGGTGAACTTATTCCAGTCGGTGTCTGCCCTCTTTCGAGGGCCAGAGACACCGGCTGAAATACCACCCTGTATGTCGAAATGCACAGGAAGATGGTCGGAGTCCAGGCTGTGATACACAGTAAAGTTGTTTAACAGTGTCGCATTTTTTGTGAGTACGATGTCCAGAATCTCAGGGTCAAAGTGCCCTGATCGATGCCAAAAGGTCGGTTCTGAGGGAAGATGTACCTCAATTTCGTCATTATCAGTTATAAGTTCAACCAGGAGATTTCCCGCCTCGTTTGCCCGGCGTGAAAACCACCAGGGGTGCCGGGCATTGAAATCTCCTGCAATTATAACTTGCTCCTCTAAAGCGAGGATCTGTTCGAGGTCACGTATGAAATCTGGGGAGTTGGGGGGCCGATAAAGTGCTACCAGCATAACCGTTTTGCTATTAACACGTGTTTTAAGAGCCGTGCACTCTAACGCTGCCAGTGCAGGTAGCGTGACAGGAGCATGAGCAATTGAGTTTCTCAGCAAAATAGCAGTTCCTCCCCCCTGTCTGCCAATACTGTCATTCCGGAAATTTGGTAGCCCTGGAGCTTAAAAGCGTGCTCTTGTCTTAATTTTGTTTCACAGATAAATGCGACGTCAATTTTGTTACGCCGTAGGTAGTTTTCAAGTTCGTGTTGCTGCCTGTGGATGCCATCTGCATTCCACAGGAGTGCGTGGGTTAAAGTTGTACCTCCCCTTACATAGGCCATTTACTCTGGGAGGGTTGAGAGGAGGCATATGATGGTTTCTATTTTCTCCATAGTGCTTGTGCAGCTTCTGAACTTAATCAGGAAAGGCTGCAATTTTGCTAAGAGAGCTGGGAGGTTGAGCTCCCTGAACAGGTTTACGATTTCCCTTAGACTGCCCAAGTCTCCGGTGGATGTTTGTGGGGTTTGAGGTAGTGGAGGGGGACCATTTGGTGGTGGCATGGAAACCTTTTTCCCTCCGGTGGCTCCAGCAAAGGAGACGCCTGGTTGAACCGGGGCCGGGTGTTCAATGTGTCGGAGCCCTGGTTGAGCACTTGGAGTGGTCCTGGCTATGGTTGCCAGTTGACGGCGATGGCGTTCGTTTCTGAACGTCTCGCACCCCCTGTAACTGGCAGGATGCGCTTCCCCACAGTTTGCGCAGTGGGGTTGAACGTCCTGCTTTGCCTTTTGGGGGTAGTCAGCAAGGCGGTGGAGGCCACCGCAAAGGACACACCGGGAGGTCATCTGACACATTCTGTAAGTGTGCCCCAGCTGTTGGCAATTATAACACTGGGTGATGTTGGCATTAGTTTTCAAGACCTCCACGGTGACCATCATATGGCACACCTCTCGTTCTTGAAGAATTTTTTGGTTGGTGGTGGTCTTGTCGAGACTTACTTGAAACATTGGTAGAGGCCTGCCGCGGGAAATGAGCTGACGTACCTGGACGCCGGTGTACCCCTTCTGCTCCAGGTCCTCCTTGATGTAGTCTACCTCCATATCCACTGGGAGACGTTTGACTACACATCGCAGAGGCTGGTCGTTCCGGGGAGTGAAACTGAAGTTTTCTACTCCGGCATCCTTCAAGAGCTGCACGGTTCGGTTGGCGTCCTTCTTGTACTGGAGGAAGAGCTTGAGGCAGTCCCTCGTGGTTTGGAGCTTATAAGCTCCAGCTGGCAGGGAGTACCGGAGAAGCCGGAGGACCTTAACTGTTTGGGTTATGTCCAGGATTATTATCCTCGGTGGTTTCTGGAGCTCGGGATTTTGGGTGGGGTTCTGCGTAGGAGTGGGAGTGGCAGTGGAGATAGAGGGTTGTGGTGCATTTTGTTTACGTGTCGTTTTTGGCGATGGTGGTGGTCTAGTTGATCGTTGTGTTCCGGGTTGTGGTAGGTTTTGGAGTTTAGTTGTTGCGGGGGGGTAGGTCCTCCGCCTCATCTTCGGACTCTGCATCCTGTGTCGCTAGGGGTGCATATTGGTTTTTCACTGCAACTTGTGGTGGCGTCCTTTGGTGGTTGATCCACTTGGCGGGCTTACGGTGGTGACTCTCGCTGTCGGAGTCACTGTCCCGGCTTCGGTTGAGTTGCCGCTTCTTTGAAACAGGGACGGTTTTCCAACCTTCCCCTAGCTTCACAAGGAGCCTCTTCTTTTGAGCATGCTCCTTGTAGCAGAGTCCGAGTGCCTGGGCGGCTTTTGGAAAGTCGCTGGACTCCCCATCCATCTCGCTGAGTAATTGCTGATAGAATATGATCTCATTACTGAGATCAGTAACTTCTTTCTGTAGGTTATAGAAAACCTTGGCCTGTCGCGCCTCCTCCTCCAAGTTTTCGGCGTTGGGCGCTGCGACCAATGTTGAGCAGGTGGGCGGATCGTTGGCAGCTATGGCTGGACCAGCTGAGGTTAGAAATACAGCCGGCAGAGCTGCGAGTCCGCTCTCGGCGGCCGGCATGGCAGGGGTGCTTGTGGCAGTTGCCATTCTCCCCTTCTTGTCTCTGCTCCCAGTCGCAAGGGCTTCTGGGAGCTTCCACTTGGCACGCTGATGGCTGGCCACGACCTTCCTCAGGTGCTCCTCTAGGGTCTTGATGTATCTCTCGACCATTTCAATTTTTTTCAGTATGAGTCACGAACAATGTTTAATTTCAGCTCAATTATTTAATGTGTTTTAACTAGTGCATGACAAATTTTAATACCTTAATCTCTGAAGCTCTCCTGAAAATTTCAAACTAATAAGTTATAAATTCCAGAGAGAATTTTAAATGGTGAAAACTTGAAAAAAAGTTAAGAAAATGGATTTTGAAGTTTAACAACTTATTTTTGAACTTGAACTAAATCCGACCAATTTATACTTCCCCAGCCCCATATGTGAAACCCTCTGCTGTTTTATTCTTGACCTCAGTAACAATTTTTGAGAATTTTAAGTTTCCTTGGTCAGCTTTTAATATGAAAACTTTCCTTTCGCCTTCGCATTGTTCACAGAATTTAGAAATTTATTGTTCTTAGCTAACCTCTATGCTGTAGACTTTCGCTAATTTATACACAAAATTCATAAAATATCTGCTTGTCGCGGCTTTACTATACAGTAACGAATAACTTCAAGCCTATTACCTAAATAATTTTCAGCAATTTTGATAAATACGTACATTGCCTCAAACTCTTTATCTCTCCACCACTCTTGCAGGCAGATCAGAAAGTCCCAGTTTAATATATCCATTTCAGACGATACATCCAACCAAGATACCCCATACATTTTTAAATGATGCAGACATAATGGTAAGAGGAACACATAAGGAAATTTTGCAAATGTCTAATGACCTTCCCAATGCGATCCATACCTTTGATGTATGTCAGATATGTTTTATTCTTCTCTTTAAGGTCAATTTATTTTGGTGTAGAACAGGGCTCCCTTCTAGTGTGTAAGGCTACGAGTTTGAATTCCAGCAACTACAGTAAGACGTGCCTGTAATAAAGAAAGGGGAGGGCTCACGTAAAATAATGACTTACCTTTGAGGTGCAATCATGCAAAAACTGCTGAGTGTATCGAAATGGTACTATAACCGTTCGGAGCTGAAACGTTCGTAGGAGGTTCTAGGCCACTTATTTTTTCGATTCCATGGACCCTTTTCTCATTGGTAAGTTATGTTACTATATATGTCGTTCTTCCTCTAATTCCTAAATCAATTTTCATACCTCTTTTGGAGGGTTTTCCCTACCCTGAGAAGACGGATGTTGGGTAACTTAAAGCTGCATGGACCTCGGGCTCATTTGATCATCATTTCACCCATTTCATTTCATTCATTCGTCCAATATGACACAATGTTGGAGGACGTTAGTTAAAAAAAAAAAAAGGTACCTTGGCCGAAGCTCTTCGAATGGCCGTGATTGTTAGAGCGATACACAATGGACTGGCCCTCTGTTCAAAACCAAACATCGCGAGTTTGAGTCCCAGCAACTATAATAAATATGTCTATGGTACAGGAAGGTGAGGGCCCGGGTAAAATAATCATGTTTTGTTAAATATTAAGTCACTGATTTTTCATTTATATGTACACATGGTTTTGTAAATGGTTACATGTTATTCTTACATTAGCTATATAATCTGATAAGTCTCCAGTTTACTGGGCCTATGCACAATATGTAGATGTATGTGACAAATAAAGTATCTTATCTTACCTTATCATGTGGAACAACAAAATAGAAATTTCAGTGTGCTACGGCTAGCAGACCTCCAGTACTGTACCCCACACATGACGCCTGTGGTGGGCAGTGGTGGGGGGTGCAGCGGTTGGGTGGTAAACCTTGACCCAGGTGGGCTGTTGTGCCTTGGGTTTATGTAAATTACTCATAAATTGCATTGATTTCAATATAATTTGAAGTTATAAATTTGCACCTATGCACTTAGGGAACTCTTGATATGGAGTACATCTAATTAGGCACAGAATTTGGTCATATAAATGTGCATGTCAGTAAATTTTCTTCAAGGTCTTATTTAAAATTACTATTTTGTGAGTACCCTGGTTTGTAAGTTCTCACGTATCCAGATACACATGGAGAAAGTGATGCCAGAGTCTCTATCATGACTACAGAGTTTCCTTACGTTATTCCTCTTCTACACTCTTCTACATGACAGGAATGTGTCCTGAAAGTTTAACAATATCTTATTGTTATACTCTGTATAAAAGAAATAAAGAAGTTTACTAACTTTTAACTTGTGACATGACTCTCTGAGACACCCACAAACTAAGAAACACTAACCTCCATTGCCTAATGAAATCTAAACCCTGGTATTTATAATATGTCCTTATCTTTGCAAATAGCAAAGATAAGCACTAAACTGACAGATGTGATAGTTTCGTGATATTTCTGTCGAGAGCAGTACTGTTTAAAATGTTGCAAAATAATAGAGGTACATAATATGACAAAAGGGCAGTTGACAGTCTTGACCAAAAGTGTTCTTAGCATTCTACTAGATGTTGTACAAGATGGCCAGGGGCTGTTTTCTTCAGATTGGTCAATATGACAGTTAATAATGCATATATCCTGCACAATTTCTATCCTGAAAGCTCCCATGTTCAAAACAGGATTTCCATAAGAGCTTTCCAGCCCAGCTTATCAATCTGCATAGGATTCTGAATGAGAGAATTCCTAGAGAGATTCAAACCAAAATGTCACTGATTCTTAACTTCAGACTGGAAACTGCTGCAGTAGAGCAGAAGTTTGAAATCCAGAAAACTTGTATATGTCCAGCATCCAAAAAAAGAACTACTGCATAAACTGTTCTGAATATGAGTAATTTGCAAGTGTGCCATCAGAAAATTGTTGGGAAAAAAACCAATCTTTTGTGTGTGCATGTTTTCTCAACAGTGACTTAACTATGAATAACTAACACTTTTTGTCAGTTGTATCTATTCCTGTGTTAGAAAATAATATGTGCTTATGAAAACTGTTATACATAGTTTGTATGGGAGGAAAATAAGAAACAATACATTCTTTTACTAACTTTTTGAATGACTAACAGTTTTTACTTTTTTTTTAAATTTTTTGTAACTATGTCAAACTGGTGCTCAAGGAGGCCATGATTAAATAAAACAGCTTCTATTAAAAACAGTGTTAAATATTACTACCATAAAGGAGCAACTAGACATCTCTCAGATGTCACGTCACCGGTTGTGTGACAAATTATCCATGTCACTGGAGGCTGATGAATAAATCATAGAGTGATTAGCTACCAGTTACTTTTAATCAAACACAAGATTACAGTTTGTACAAGACTACAGAGAGATATGTATATCGGGTTATTGTTTTGCCAGTTTTATTTATTTCGCAGATGCAGAACTGACAGATGTTAAAAGACCTTGAGATAGTGAACACTGAATGCAGATGTCCTTGGGTGGAAAATCTGGAGGGCATGTACCAGGGGCACAGAATTCGATCTCTAAATCTGAGGATCCACTGCTTGCATTCTCCTCAAACCACTCATCCGTTTCTCCTTCTGCAAGAGGAGGCAGCCTGAAAGTGATTGGCGGTGTTGGATCATCAGGTGGCATATCCATGGGCCGCATTGTGATGTAATATATGCCCTTCTTCTTTGCAATATGTAGCGTTGGAGGTATGAGTGGTTTGTCTTTCACCTCAATCTTCAATCTCTTCTTCTTATGCCTCTTATCAATATTATAGAACATCAGCGCTACACTTCTTCTAACAGCACCTGGCCTCCAACCATCTCTGAACTGTAGATAATAAAATAACAATAAAAAGAGCTCATTGTATATGCATATTTCATTACACATTTTATTACAGACACAAAAGAAACAGCAGTAGCTAAATGGTTAACAACTGATCACTGTATATTGGCCTTGAAATTCCACCTTTCCATGACATGAGAACTATACTCCATCCAACCTTAGATCCACACCTTGTATCCCTCCACGATAACCTTGCTCGTAACAACTGCAACCAAACAAACACCACACGGACCCATGTCTCGTGTTTATGATGCAACAGAACGATATTTACTCTGGAGTTTTAGGAATAGCATTGCATTCAATTAGCCTTTGCCAGTGTTATCATACATCTTGGAAACTCAAAGATAATTGCCAATATTTAAGGTACTATATTTTATGGTGTGCTTTGGTTTTGGCGTATCGTGGGGTTGTAGCTGACCGCTTATGTTTACATCAAGTACAGATCTAAGGGTGGCGCGATTATAAATAGTAACACCACCTCAAAGCATTACTAAGCAATGAACAATTTAAACAAATCAAAACAGATTATCTTGGGAATAACTGATGCTACAAAGAAAGTCACTTGAATTACATTGTAAATTTTAGAAACCTATACATTTCTTGTGTAGTATATTTTTGTCTGTCTCCTATGCTTTATCAGTTACACAAAATTCCTTCCATATGAAGAGAACTTTACATGCTATGAACAGAAAATTCAAGGTAGATATACATTTTATGCTTCATGTAAATATCCTAAATATATAGTATTTTCAACAAAATTCTTAAAGCGATTTTTGAGGGAAAAAAATAAATAAAAAGAATAAAATTTATTTTTAACATCAAAGGTGATATCAGCAGCTTTTAACCTCTTGGAACAATTCGATTCCAGGGACCCACATGTGGTATTTGTGGTGGACGAAGCACCATCTGGGTGGGTTTTCTCTGCATTCTCGGCTTTCCCCCACCACTCATTCCACCAATTGCTCCATCGTCACCTTTCCGTTTCATACCCTCTTCCTTACTGTCATACCTGATACATGGCTGACCGCCCACTTCCAGATCTTCACTCCATCGAGTCCATGGGTTCCTCTGCTCCCTGATAGGCACCTGTCCTTAGCCATTGGCTTTTAAGCCCTAGGGTTCCACAGGGGGGTTTGCGACTCCCTCAACTGCTGTGGTGTGGGTGCTGCATACCCCTAGCACCCATGTTACTTCTGGTGTTACTAGAAGTACGTTGGGCCAAACATGCGAGCCTCTCCCATAAGGGAGTTGTTCAGTTTGGGTTGGTCTCTGCTGGGCAGTGGTTCCTGATACTCATGGCAGATTGAGAGCATTCTGATTCAAGGCGGAGTTGGGAGAAGTCTTAACTTCATGGGTGCCAATCTGTAGAGGTAGTAGTCAGAGTGCTAGATACCTGGCAGCCCCACCTAGATTATTAGGTAGCCTTCCCCAACAGGTTGGCACGCATAAGTGGCGTATCCACTTCCGTGCCCTGTGTAATCACAGGGTGCCGTCTTAGGAAACCAGGTATTGGCCTAATGGAAAGACCCATGGAGGGTTGCCACCTTCCTGGTTTTAGGGGGGGGTTCGGCTCTCAGGTAGATTCCCTCGTGCATTAAGTGTAAGTCCAGGGAGTGTAAGTCCTACATAACGGGAGGCTAATCAGGTAAAGAAAAAGTATTTTAATCAAAATCATATGAGTCAGTTTTCATAAAATAAAAATTTCCAAAGAATGGTTCATGTAAAGGATAGTCTGGGGTGAGGGGATTTCTTTAAAGTTTTTGTGTCACATTCTTAAAAGATATTGAATTAGATACTATACTTGGTATTAACCAACTTTTAATTTTTGAGTTATGCAGCTCACAGACACACAGACACACACACACACACACACACACCACACACACACACACACACACACACACACACACACACACACACACACACATACACCACACCACACCACACCACAACACACACCACACCACACACACACACACACACACACACACACACACACACACACACACACACACACACACACACACACACACACACACACACACACACACACTAAACTGCTAACTAAAACCCAGCACGACAGCCCATGAAAGGCCAAGGTCTACCGCCGAGCCGCTGCGTCCCCCACCTCTGCCCACTACAGGTGTCATTGGTGAGGTGCAGTACTGGAGGGTAGGATGTGGTCTCCACTCCGAGCCCTCCTGGCCAGTTATACGGTCTTCTCGACCTGGGGCCACTACTTCTCCATCAAGTAGCTCCTCAATTGGTCCCCCCGGGACCTAACAAGGCTGAGTGCATTCCGTGCCAGACCTCCCAGAGAGGATAAAATCCCCATGCTGGTACCGGAGATAGAACCCGGGTCCTCCACGCCAGAGGCAAGTGCACCACCAACTGCACTACTGAGCCAATCCACATACACACACACATACTGACCTTTTTCTAAAAATAGTTTCTTTTGTAGTCAGGGGTCCTCAAAACATGTATTTCTGATGAAATCTTGATATAAAATTTTTTGGTGGAATACAATACTTCCCCTGCTCACTATACATAATAAAGTAAAAAGGCATAAGGTAGTGAAAAATCTAATATCTTTAAATTAACAATTTTTGCAAATAAATAAATTTAGCATATTTAGGAAACAGCTCTAATGATTTGGATTAAATTTTGTATTTAAATAAAGTTTTGCTTTCTAAGTTTATCTATATAGGTGTGTTTCCTGAACAATGTGATTTTATACAAAAAAAAGAAGCATTTTCTTATTCCCTCTTCTGCAGAGCAATTCTTGTATATATATTTCACATATCTCAGAAATGGCTCTAACAATATGGATCAAATTTTTTATTTAGATAAGGCTTTGCTTTTTAAGTTTATCTATATACTAGTCTTTCCTGAAAAAAGAATGTGATTTTACAAAAAAAAAAAAAATATTCTGTCTTCTACAGGTAAGTCATACAACTTTGTGTATGTTTGAAATAAAAATTCTATGTATTACATTCACACACATGCACATCTCTTTCTACTCACTCTTCTTCTCACACAAACAATTCATATTGTCTATAGGTGGATGTTTCTCTGTATGTAACCGTTAATCTCAAAAAGCGGTTGACCGATCATCACAAAATTCAGCACTTATATGTAGTTTTTCATGGAACTTTTTATGCTATTCATTTTATTACACAATATACTATGTTCTCATGGTTTTCTCTATTTGCTTTTCTTTTGCATAACACATGTCATTCTCTGCTTGCCCTTCAATATACAGTTCATACATGTTTGAAATATAAATGCTACATTTATATTATGTTACTAAACCCCGGCGCAACAGCCCATGAAGGGCCAAGGCCTACCGCCCAGCTGCTCCGTCCCCCACCTCTGCCCACTACAGGCGTCATTGGTGAGGTGCAATACTGGTGACGTGGTCAGCGCCCCGAGCCCTCCCGGCCAGTTATGTGATCTTCTCGACCTGGGGCCACTACTTCTCCATCAAGTAGCTCCTCAATTGGTCCCCCCGGGACCCAACGAAGCTGAGTGCACCCCATGCCAGACCTCCCAGAGGGGATAAAATCCCCATGATGGTCCTGAGGATCGAACCCGGGTCCTCTGCACCAGAGGCAAGCGTGCTACCAACTATGCTACGGAGGTGGCCTTATATTATATTGCAGATATCGAAATTGCTAGTTAAGATTTAAATAAAGTTGATAAATCTTTGATTAAAATGAAGTGTGGTAATATCTTGCAGAATTTGAGTAAAAATCATCCTAAAGGAAATCATAATAATCAGATCATAAAATTATTAGAGCAAAAATATGTAATTTATACTAAAGTTGATAAAGGCAATAGAATTGTAATTTTGAATGAATCTGCTTGTATTAATAGAGTAGAACTTTTGGTGGTGGTGGCGGCGATGTTGTTGTTGTTGATGATGATGATGATGATGATGATGATGATGATGACGACGATGATGATGACGACGACGATGATGATGACGATGATGATGACGACAATGATGATGATGATGATGATTGTCATTGTCATTATTATTGACAGTGCATTTCAAACTATAAGTTCTATACCTGAACATCGCAATTTATTATCTTTGCATCAAGTGTGGTACAAATTATATTGTATACTGTACTCATACTACATGTTATCTATCTTTTATCTATTTAGTAAGACAATGCTAATAAAAACTGGGTATATTTAAGTTAAATTTAGCTAAATGTGGGAATGAAGGAAAAATAAAGTTTAAAAAAATAAATGCAAGCATATAAGCACAAAAGTAAAGCATGGGCCTACTAGGCTCTGCATGACTGTGTTCCACCAGGGTGTGCACATAATGGAGGGTTAAAAGTTTGCTTACTAAGGTTCTAACCTCCAATAGTTTTAGAATCAGGGAATCTCAAAATATGCATTCCAAGGGAGAAGTCATTATAAATATGCTGATTTTAATACAATATTTCCTCTGCCACACATAGTATTAGGCTCATATATTTGTGTGTGTGTGTTTGTGTGTGTGTGTGTGTGTGTGTGTGTGAGTGTGTGTGTGTGTGTGTGTGCATGTGCGTATGCGTGTGCGTGCGTGTGTGTGTAGTGAAATTGCTGATAAATAACTGCTAGCAAAAATGACTTTTCTGGTGTTATGTTTCATATAATTTTCTCTACTCATCTTTTTTTACATAACTTCTACATCCATTTTTATGAAAGCTTTATTTAAACTTCTTGTTAATGAGATATCTTTGCAGATAGTTTCATTAGTTACATGTTTCATTAGAAAGTGGAAGGGGAATACAGGTAATGGAATTGATAATCAAATTTAAAAAGATAGTTACTGTATTTTGACTTGAAATTCAATGTTAAATCTCAGTATTGATATTCAGTATTAAAACATTTTCACTAACAGCAAAAAATATCTCAGAAATGGCTATTGACACAAAAATGTTTTTGAAATAAATTTTGTATTTTAAACAGATATGCATTTTTTGTGCAATATGGTTTTGTCTATTTCCTATGGTTTAAAAGTGAATACAAAATTTTATTGAATGAAGAGAGTTTCACAGGCCATTTGCAGCAAGCTAAGGAGATGCATTTCATTTGTCATCTAAATATCTTAAATATATAGTAGTTGAATCAAAATTGTTATAAATAATTCTTTAGAAAATTCAAAATAGTCCATGTAAAGGCTAGTTTGTGGTGGAGAGATTTTCTTGAAAATCTTCGTTGTATCTTTCAAAGATGTTAACCTAAGTATTTAATATTTGGTATTTTTCCGACATTTACTGTTTGTATTATGCTGTTTACACACACACACACACACACACACACACATACACACACATCTTTTTCTAAAAAGGCTTCCTTTGGATTCAGGGGGTCTCAAAACATCTATTCCCTATGAAATCTTGACAAACTTTTTGAGTGGAATACAATATATCTTACCTATGGAAGGTTGGTGGTAGAGAAAGCAGCAAAGAAAGGAGAAAAGAGAAGAAAAGAAACATGTAAAAGGACAAGCTGAAAAGAAACTACAATAAATGAAAACGTTCATATTTACCGGCAATCCTAAAATTCCATCAATGCCATTCCAGAGCCATCCTTGTGTTTTTGGAACTCTTGGCTCCCATTCCACACAATGTCTGTGACCAAGGAGAACCCCTGGTGGCAGAAATGGTCGACCTTTGGGAGCCTTTTTTGGCTTTTTCCCCCTCTTTCTGCTCCGTGTTTTGCGGATTGCTAATTCCAATTCCTGGTCCAAGAATTTATCAGGTACAAAGTATTGAGGAAATAGTTTTTCTAGACTTGCGTCTATATCTCCAAAATCCTTTTCTTCAATGACGGATACAAATGATTCTTCTTCAACTGCTTCTTCTTCTTCTTCTTCTCCTTCTGCTTCTTCTCCCTCTTCTAACCCCTCCCTTTCCCTGCGCATTCTCTGCCGTAATTGTGCTTCGGTTGGAGGCTTATATGCTGGAGAAAGCGCACCTGTGGTGTTGTAACGAACTGGTGGATTGGGTGCATCAGGATTTTCACTGACCACCAGACAACCTTTAGGAACAGGGCGTCGACCTTCAGATGCACATGTCAAGGCACCAGTAGTGTCATAGCGAATAGGAGGGTTAGCTGTCCGATATACTTCTGCAGGAGGTTTATACTTGTCACTGGTTAGTATGCTAGTGGTGTTGTAACGAATTGGAGGATTGTGAGCATCAGGATTGGCAGGAATGACAAAATGGTCTAGGGGTACGGGGCGCCGACCTCCAGAAGCAGCTGTCAGAGCTCCAGTAGTATCATACCGAACAGGAGGGTTGGCCTCAATATAATCTCCTTCAGGTGTTATTTCTTGACACCTAGTAAGTGCACTGGTGGTATTATAACGAATTGGTGGATTAGGTTCTAAAGGACTAGCATTGACAACTACATCACCTAGAGGTACCGGACGCACACCTTCGGCAGCAGCAGTCAAGGCACCAGTAGTATCATAGCGAATAGGAGGGTTGGTTGTCTTGTACACTATCTTAGGTGGTTCCTCTGCCTTCTTTTCTAAATCTTCACTTGCAGTTCCTCCCATGCAAAAGCAGAACAACTCTTGCCACTCTTGTGCCCTCGTCTTGACTGCACCAGAGTCCAGTTGTTGCTCCATATCCGGGTCTATCAGCTCATCTTGTGTGCAGATGATGGGAGTAACAGGCACTACATCTTGAATGGACCGGCCGCTGGCTAGGTACCTGGGGGGTGTAACATCCTTCGAGTTAGTACAACTATCACAACAACACACTCTTTGAATGGATGTAGAAGTAGAACAAGGTCCAGCCTGCTGGGCCCCTGAATTTCCGCCAGTTCCACAGAATGACACATTCTTACATCCCCCGCATGACTCTTCGCCTTTACATCCCCCACCTCGAAGATGCTCTGTGCTTAACACTGGAGCTTTGTTAGGTGATATAACTGTTACAAACCCTGAGACATTTATGTTAATATTCTTACCCACTGTTTGTGAACAAAATTTAGACATGGGACAATTCAGATAATTTTGTAAAATGAAATCATGGTGTATGCGTATCTTGAAACTTTTGAGAATTGAAATAATATCAGATGAAGTGTTAATAGTAGCATCTCCTGAACATAAACCATACAGAGGCTTTTGAATGCTTGATCTGTGTACTGACATTTTAAAATCGCCAAAGGCTAACATCTCACCTGGGGCAGACTGCGGCACCTTGGTGGGATCATCGAGAGGGAATTCGCCCATATCAAGTGAGTCACAGATGTAGGGTGCATCAGCCTTGGCACTTTTGAACAAGAAAGATTTCGTCTCCTTCATTAGTTTGAACTGAGTGATGATCGATTGTCCAAAGCAAGAGAGCCTGACAAAAAGGGTGAGAAAACCAGCATCTTCATTGTCCTCGGTTCGAATGTTGACGGTGTCTTCGTATGCACAAGAGAGAGGTAACTCCTGGCTTCTAGGAGCATTGGCGACTGCTTCTATCATAGTTTCAGGAAGGGTGGCCTGAGCAGTACCTAGGAAATCAGGAGGCTTTTTGGTGAATTGTTTTCGCACCACAGTCATTTGTAGTGGACTACGCTTGATGTTTCTCGTGAGCGTTGCCGTGTCCATTGAAAAGAGACACGACTCGCCACAGTTGAATTCTCCCACTTTACCGAAATCCAAGGAATTCGGCGATCGTATGGTTTCCTGGCTGATTTCAAAAAGTGGTAAGCCGCAGAACCTCACACTAACCATCAAGGGAAGAAGTGCGTCGTCTTTCGTTTGGTAATATTTCATGAGAGTAGCTTTTCTGAAAGTAATTTTTTCAATAAGAATTTCCAATAAATACAGTTGCTCGGCTGCGTCAACGTCTTCCATTGTGGCTCATTTAGGATATCATTACACTAAATTTAAATTTTGTATCTTAAAAAGGTGTGCTTTACTTGTATTACCGAAAATTTAAGACACCTAAATATCAACCAAAAGTTTGGTCCTACATAGTTCAGCTGTTAAATAAACAAATGCGCAATGTAATATTGTTGAACTGCCGACAAAAGCTTTTTGTTCCTTTGTAATTCATTATGCAATTTGTTATGAAAAACAACTTACGAAAGCGCATAATTATACATCATAAACAAGAGGGAAAAAAGCTGATATAAATTAGAATATCCATGTAGTTAAAATAACTGCCATTTTTTACTGATCTGAAGTTACGCGTGTTTTTTCTAATCAAAGATTTCCAGTTAATTTATCGTTAATTGGTTTTCTTCTAAGAGGGGTTATTCCCTTCCCTTTCTACAGGTTGGAGTTGGAAAATATGGATGGAAAAGAAAATGAGGGCATTATAGTAGTTTAACGAAACTAATGCTGTGCTGATAGAATGTAAAAAAGCAAATTACCAATACGCTATTGTTTCTAAAGCTATACCGACAATATGGCCAAATATAGATATTATAGGCGGTTATGTAAATGAATGGATACATGGACAGCAAAGTGCGAGTCTTTTGAACATCACTACTTTCTACTATGGGCCCCAGAGTTCTTTTGAATACCATTCCACTCATTTCTTTGTTCACCTGATACGACCAATGGCGTCCATGTAAATAGAAATCTGTATTTATTTATTGTATTCTCTTTTTCATTGATTAATAAACAAGTTAATGTCCCTGCTGTACTTCGCTCTGATAATTTTCCATTATCTATACATCCTAAAACATAAACTCGTGTATTAGACGAACACTTTTTGGAGTCACCCTAGAATCTAGATAGCTGCCCATGTATGTTCCGAACGTCGTTTGCAGCTATCCGACATTCTGGATTGTAAAGAAGCTTTGCGCCTTCACATTTGCTGCATGAAATATAATTATCTATGTCGTGTATATGTAGAATTAGTAAATTTTTCAAAACGCGATAAATGCACTCTTTTGCTTAATGCAAATACAATTATTTTGTAAGCAGCGCGCAAATCAGTGGCTTACGCACAGTGGGCGACTTGGATTCACACACCAACCATTCCCGATCTATTTTGCTTACCTTGCAGGAAGAAGTCTCTCTTGCCGATCAGAAGTTTATAGGTACACTTATTGTCACTACAAATTACGAGAAAATTAAAATTATTTTCATAATTAATATAAACCGTAAAAATTCAGATTCAGATTTGTTCAGCAAGAAAATGTGTACAGAATACAAACTTCGTCAAAAAATGGTAAGACAAACATTATATTTACAATATATAAAGTTTAAGAAAATAATACAAGGTTGCACCGTAGTGTAACGCATACCCAGCATTTGACTTAATGACTGCGGAAAATGCAGTTGCATTAGAACATTTTAAACTGATTAGATTTCTATATACTTCATATTTACAATTGAAGTGATTAGAGTACTAAATACAGCTGATGTTGAGTCTTGGAAGCTGTCAAGCTTCTTGAGCTGAAGTGCATCCCCCGATGAACAGGACCCAAGAAACAAACAAGTTTTTTCAGAGAGGCAATATTTAAAAAAAAAAATTAACTAGGATGGAAGGTTTTTTACCAAAATTCTAGTTCTAAATAAACAAGTGGTTTAGTGCAAAGGGTAATAAAAATTGGGTATTAATGAATTCATCAATTGAATAAAACACATACTTCAAGAGCAAGTTTTTAACTTTATTTTTAAATGAAATGGCGTGTCGCGTTAAGGAAGGAGCTAGAAGAAACAGATTCCACGTCAAAAATATTTTAGTTATTATTTTGAACAGTTTGAAACAGTAAACTCGCAATGTTTGTTTGCGAACGGATGAAAATATAATTGTAGCGCGTACATAGGATGGGGTAAGATAGGACGTCGCGGAGGGGATTCGACTCGTCGACCTTGATTTTTTGTACCTATGCTCCTTGCAGGGTACCCCGGGAGGATGAGGCGAGAGGAGACAAGAGGCCGGCCGACCCAAGGAGTCACGACGGAGAAGAGGGCAAGGCCCCTACCATTTACAGACTGAAACTCCCCAGCGGCGCATAGTACAACCGGAGTACCACCTCCCCATGGTCTTAGACATCCAGCAGGGGGATTCGGAGAAGGACGAAGGTTTACAGAGCACATATTCCCTGCCATGCAAAGCCGAGACTCCCGCCGACACTTACTGCCCTGAAGGAGATGAAGGGTTAATGGGAATGTGAAGTGAGGTGACATGAACCTACCCAGAATTCGCCTGGCTACCCTGGGAAACCCCGGAGAAAATCCATGGCTCTGGTAGGCCAACCGCTGGGATCGAAACCGCGACCTCCCGAAACACTTGAGCCATCTTGCTCGATAGCACGCATCTGCATACAGATACAAATGGGCTCTTAGAGTACTTTTACACAACTACAAAATTAGCTCCGGTTAAAGGACATTAAACACAGAAAAGCATATATATGGCATAAATTATAGTTTATTGTTGTTTTCGTCTAATTAGCATTGAACCAACAATCACGCAAATGGACGTGTTACACACAAGAACAAATAGTTTTTCAAATTTTCATCTGAAATACCTACTCGCAAACTTGGTTTATTCATGTATAAACTTAGCGCAGTTGGTGGCACGCCTGCCTCTGGCGCGGAGGAGCCGGGTGCGATCCCCTATACCGGCATGGGATTTTTCCCCCGCTGGGAGGTCTGGTGCGGGGTGCACTCAGCCTCGTTAGGTGCCTGAGGGGCCAATTGAAGAGCTATCCTGACAAAAAGATAGCGTTCCAAGGTCAAGTAGTCGCCTTACGGCCGGGGAGTCGGCGTGCTGGCCCCCGCCACACCCAACCTGCACTCCTCCGTGGCCTTGACTGCGGCTGAATGATACAGCGGCCGGGCGATGAGGGTAACCTCTGCATAGAGGAGACGCCCTAGGGATTATAACTTAGGTTTTCACGGCCGGCATCCTGACTATTAGCTAAGTTTATCTCTCCCGGGCTTGTAGAAGGCATAGAAGATACCGACGTTTCGCCAAGTACTGCACTTGGCATTTTCAGGAGAAGATGATCCGTTGTCTGCGTTGGTCAGAGTTCGAACGCACAATGAGTTTTCAGTTTCAGTTTGCTTTATTAAAGAGATATAGCCTGGTGGCAGTACATAAGGCCCGGCTTACAGGCTATAGTTTACATATATTTACAGCTATCTATGTTTACATTTTATAGTCTTTTGAGTTATGGAAACCCCATACGGTGACCATTCTTAGGTCACCAAGAACAGTTTTATTTAATATTACTTGCTACTTCAGTTCTTGGATTGTCTTTTTCTGCCGGTATGTACATTTACATTTACATACACGCATACATTCACGCATTCACTTCACTTCATTATTTATACTATGTACAGTTTTCCGCTTTTTCCTGTGCGACAAGGTTGTAGTTCCTCTGTGGTTCTCGAGGCGCTGGCCTCTGCAGTAGTGAGTGTGTGGGCTAGGGCCGGGGTTGCATGGGTGCGCATTAGTCGGCGAGCCATGCCGTGCCTAAAACATTTTTAATTCTAGTATACTTGCGGTGCTTCGGCTCCCCTCTGCCAATGCTGGCATTCATGTAAGTTTCGTGATTCCTAATGCGTGCCCATGTGGCGGAAGTCTTTTTAGATATTGCCTCTGGGATGGATGGGATCTGGGTTTCAAGGTTAAAGATTTGGCTGGTGGTACGGAGGGGAGTAGAGTTTGTAACCCTCCTCCCAATGTATATACTGTCCCCTCCCATCCCTTTGTATGTCTCAGTGGCGTTGTCAGTCATCGCCGAGACTAAGAGAGTGTTAAGGCAACGCCACTGAGGATGTTCGACGCAGCTTCAGACGAAACGTCTGGAAGGAGTTTCCTGACTAGACCACGGCCCACAAGCCTGGATAATCAGTTTCTACATTATGACACTGGCCGTGAAAGCTTACACAGTTTGATTGTTAATTTTTGTTTCTTCTGCAATCTATTGTTACAAAAGTTTTATTTTCATATCTATTTTGGGTTTATTGAGAACATTTGCCAAATTGGCCTTATCACATATTTTGTTTTGGGCACAAAGAAGTATGATAGTCAAGTGTTCTAAAACTGGTCTCTTATATGCTGGCTCTTTAATTCCATACTCTTTCTACAACATTGCAAGAAAAAACTGAATAGTAGCAGCACTAAGTATTGTATTCGACCAAAATATTCGATCCTGAGATTTCACCAGAAATATGTTTTGAGGCCCCCTGAATAAAAAAAGGTAATTTTTAGAAAAAACGTCTGTGTGTCTGTCTCTGTGCATCTGTGTATGTGTGTGTATGTGTGTGTGTGTGTGTGTGTGTGTGTGTGTGTGTGTGTGTGTGTGTGTGTGTGTGTGTGTCTGTCTGTCTGTCAGACAGCGTAACTCAAAAACGAAAAGTCAGCTAAAACCAAAGTTGCTATTTAAGATTAATGTCTTTCAAGGATGCGACACAAAGATTTTAAAGAAAATTGCTCCACCCTAAACTACCCTTTACATGCAAAAATTTTCGAAAACTTATTTTCTTAAAAATGGCTGAAATGATTTTGATTAAAATGCCATATGTTTGAGATATTTTTATGACAAGTGAAATGTATGTCTTGAATTTTCTGGTTATAGCCCATGAAGTCCTATTTACTCTGGATGACTTTTGCATAACTGGTAAACTGTGAGAGGGGGACCAAATCTTACTACACAAAAAATGTTGTTGTTAGCTAATGCTGGATTTCTGACAATGAAGTCATTAATTCTCTTGCTCCCCAATATTTTTCACTGATGAATGGGACACTAGAAGTGGCCAGGCAGGAATTACTGTTTGAATGTTTGGTAGTTCCCATCTTTTATTCTTTGATTTTTATTAGTAATATTTTGCAATAATTTTTTTGAATTCAGAGTTGACCAGTCTTTTAGCTGAATAAAATGGTAGATTAACTATAGATTTTTGTACACCGCTGGTACCCTTTTTTGCAAGAAAGTCAGCTTTCTCATTACCACTCAGTCCACAGTGAGCTGGTATCCATTGGAAGACTAGATGTTTTTGAAGTGCTGTTAGATGGGTAAGGATTTTCCAACATTCTATAATTCTTTGGTTTTTTGGTGACAACTTGGAAGTAATTGCTATAATTGCTGCCCTGGAATCTGAAAGAAAAACTGCTTGCTGACAATGTGAAATTCTGTACAAAAGATTTTGTAGGGCCATTCGAATTGCTTCAATTTCTCCATCAAAGTTTGTAGTTCCATATCTTAAAGATTTGTAACAGGAAAAGAGGTGACATGTGACTCCAGCCCCTGCTCCATCTTGGTTTGATATCAATGATCCATCAGTATAAATATGGAGCCATTCGTGTTCTGGAAATCTAATATGGATTGTCTCTAATGCCAATAATTTTAGAACACTAGTTGGAGTATCACTTTTCTTAACTTCTTTTGTCAGGTGTAAATAATATGTGATGTCTAATGTTTGTGTCGGATTGACTTTAGATATGAAGTTTTCCTTTGAACTAGGAAGGTATACATTCTTCTTGATGTCTTGAATTTTGGAAAGAAAGCTCTCCTGAGTCTTTAGTGTATGTATAAAATTTCTCTTGTTCCATGTATTGAATGGAAGTCTGATCACCTTTTTGTGTTGAGTAAGAGCTACTTTTTCTATTTCATATTCAATGGGGTAATGGTTGGTTAGTATTTCCATAGCTGGTATTGGTGTGGTTTTGATAGCACCTGCAATTAATCTCAGACTTTGGTTTTGAAAGATTTGAATTTTTTTTGTGTTTGCTGTTAGAACTTCACTGCAGTAAGTAAATAATGGCTTTGTATATACATTGTATGTTGTGTTAAGAGTTGCTCTGGAACATCCCCACTTCATTCCTGTTAGGCGTTTTAATAGTGAAAGGTGCCTCTCTGCTCTGTGTATTACATTTTCTATTTGTTTGGTTCATGTAAATTTGGTATCAAATGTAACTCCTAAATACTTTGCTTCCTTTGTTTCTGGTAATTGTTGACCCTCAAAATTTAGTTTTATTTTTAGTGGTTTTTTTCTTAGTGAAAAGATTTGGTAGTTTGATTTTGTTGTATTAACAGTCATTAAATTTTCTTTGGTCCACCTTTGTAGGTTGGTTAAGGATTGTTGCATGGTTTTTTCTAGTTCTGTACTTTTGCTTTTTGGTTTTGAAGTCCACATTACTACGTCATCAGCAAATAGTGCACACTTCACACCTGATTCTTGTATTTGTTGTGGCAGATCGTTAATAAATATATTAAAAAGTGTAGTGCTGAGCACTGCGCCTTGTGGTAAACCACAGTGTACTTGTTTGTATTTAGATATATTTCTTCCATATCTGGTAGCAATAAAGCGTTGTGTTAGGAAATGACATAGCCATGAAAACATTGGACCTAGTATCCCCATTTTTTTTACTTTCTTTAGTAGTTTTGTTCTGCATATAGAATCATATGCACTTTGGAAATCAATAAAAACTGATAAATTATCTTTTCTATTAAAGGAGTCTTTGATTTCTTAACTGAGAAGTAAGACTTGTTCATTTGTAGAGTGGAACTCTCTGAATTCAGCTTGACATGGGGATATTAAATTTTGTGATTCTAGAAACCAATTTAACCTGTTTGACACCATTCTTTCCATCACTTTTGCTATTATGCTAGTAAGAGCTATTGGTCTATAATTTTTTATTTCTGATGCTGTTTTGTCTTTCTTCAAGAGTGGGACAATTATTGCTTTTTGCCATTCAATAGGTACAGTGGTTTTCCAGGATAAATTGTAGAGTTTTAGTAGTTGTTGTTTGGCTGTTTTTCCAAGGTTTTTTATGAACTCTGGATGTATGCGATCTGGTCCAGGAGACTTCTTGTTTTTTAGATTATTTATTGCAATGTTCAGTTCTAGCATATTAAAATATTGAAAAAAGATATTGCATTGAGTGTTAGGATCACATTCTCTTTCTTGTTTCAAATCTTTCTTAAATTCTTTACGTTCCTTTTTATTATTTCTTGTTACTTTATGTGAATTAGCATAATATTTATTGAATGTTTCGGCTATGATTGCATCATTTACTAATATTTTATTGTTGTGTATGATAGGTGTGCTGTTGTTTTCTTTCCTGTCCTTGACATTTTTTTATGAACTTACGGGCTTTGTTACCAACTGTCCTAAAATCCATTTTTTCTAAGAAATTATTAAAGTGATTCTTTTTAGCATTATTAATTACTTTTTTTAGTGAGGCACATTTCTACCGCCATATTTGTGTATCTGATATGTTTTTTGTTTGTTCAGTGTATTTCTAGCCATATCCCTTTGCTTTTTCAGTTCTTCTAACTGGGGGTTCCAAAAGAGTTTGAAATTTTTAATTCTTCCACGAGGAATATGTTTTTTAGTGGTTTCTAGGATGACTTTACAAACATTTTTGTTCATATGATCTGGTTGGTCATGTAGCTGTGAGTTTGTTTGTTCTTTAATTTATGTTCCAGTTCAGTTTTATATTTGTTCCAATCTGCTTTTTTGAAATTCCAATACAGATTCATGTGACGTTGACTGTTATTTGTATCCTCTAGTTTTATATCAGCAATTACTGCTCTGTGACCAGAACAAAAAGTATAATCTACAAAAAATGTAGATCATACTAAAACACACAATTTAGTTCCAAATGAATTTTTTTGTAGAGTGAACCATTTTGGAGTTGTTTCTTGTTATTTGTGTGAGTTTTGGAATACTTAAACTTTTGTCAAATGGAAGATTATTAGTTTTTTTATATTTAGTCATGCAAAAAGAACAAATCTCAGCGTTTTAAAAGATTTGACTATTGCTCAAAGCCTACTGTGTTCTCATATTCCCCTTGCGCCTACAAGGAAATATGCAATAATTTCTGCAAATGTTTATCTCAAGTAACATGAAGAAGATATAGGAATAAGAGTTTGTAAGAATGGTAAGTACAAGAGTAGAGAAGGTCATGTGGGTGCAACACATCAGATTTTTATGTAGTAATCTTAGTCATCTCTTAAGTTTTAACTGTTAAGACTATAACAATTTCTTTATGTAAAGGATGGTTTGGGATGAGGGAATTTTGCTGAAAGTCTTTGTGTTGCACCTTTAGAGCTTAAGTACCAAGTTTCATATTTATCCAAGCTGTTATTTTTGAGTTTTACTGTTCAAAGACAGAAGACACACACATGGATCTTTTCTTAAAAATGCTCTTTTTTGGGTTCCAGGGCATCAAAACACGCATGTCTAGGAGCTCTTGATATAGATTTTTGGGTGAAATGCAATACCTTCTCTGATACATGGCAAAGAAACTAAGTATGCTTTTTTTAGATTCAGGGAATCTCAAAACGTGTATTTCTGATGCAATTTTGATGCTGAAATTTAGGTTGGGATGCAGCACTGCTTACTATAGTTAAGGGCAAAGCAAACAGTAACAGTGAATTCTACAGTAAACAATTTTTCATTAAATGTAAGACTTTTCATGGAATAAATTTTAACATTTAAATGAAAAATGTTTGAATTTACATAATTTGTTATATATTTGACCAAATAACAAATAATAATGAATTCTACAATAAACAATTTATCACCAAATGGAAAAAGACTTTTCATGGAATAAAGTTTAACATTTAAATCATAAATGTTTTAATTTACATCACTTTTGACATATTTATCCAAATAACAAATAATGTACTTGTGCACTTTACTAATACTGCCAGCATACTGTGCTTCCTAATGGTTTGTTACAGTACATGTGAGGAAGTTTTGCTGTTAATCTTCTGGGTTGCCTCCTAGATATCTTCATCTCATCTATTGTTAGGTTTAGCCTATTGTTTAGGATTACAGGTGCAACTTACAAAACCTGGAGGTAACATCACTGAGGCTGCTGCTGTTGCTGCTGCTGCTGCTGTTACTGCTACTTCCAGTGGAATAGGTTTTCCAGGTGTTGCACAACTAGATAACGCACCAGTCGTGTTGTAACGGGGTGGAGGATTGGGTGCATCTGGATCTGGGTTTTCAACAAGCTCATCAGGAGGTACAGGTCGTCGACCACCAGCAGCAAATGTTAAAGCACCAGTAGTGTCATATCTAACAGGAGGGTTTTTCATTTTATAGCCTCCTTCAGGTTTCTCTTCTGGTCCCTCTGGCACCACATCTTCAACAATACAAGAGCATGAAGAAGCACCTCTCTTTGGTTCACCAGCACCACCACTGGCAGCAGGAGCAGGAGCAGGAGCAGGAGCAGGTCCAGGAACACCAACTGACACTGGTTGTGGTTTAGGTGGAAAATCTCCTGTATAAACAGTAGATAGAGCACCAGTGTTGTTATATCGGACAGGAGGATTCGGTGCACTGGGATCGGGATTTTCAATAAGTGTACCAGCAGGTGTAGGGCGTCGACCTCCAGCAGCAGCCGTCAAGGCACCAGTGGTATCATAACGAATTGGAGGATTGAGTGGTCCTCCTTCGGGAGGTTCCTCGTCAGCATATTCACACGTGCAGTTTGCCATCTAGGTGTGTCAGCCCAAAATTAATGCAGATGACAAGTATAAGGGGTAGTTGTGTTGCACAGAAATCAACCTGAAGAATTAGAATTGCATGAAATTAGGTAAACACAAGTTTTAAGGCAATGTATTTGTGAAATTTGACAAAAAAAGTATAAGTTTTAAATTTTTTATTCATTTTTATTGTGTATATAATTTGTACTTTGATTCCATAACATAACGGATTTTAAAACCAAAAATGGTTGTGACTTTGTGGTTGAATTGGTTCTGTACTATTTGGGTAAAATGGTAGAAAACTTCAAAATCTATTTTTCTCAATTTCTTTTTACTTTCTCTACTGGTAAGTAGAGGAAGTATTGTATTCCACCCAAAAATTTGATGTCGAGATGTCACTGGAAAAATATGAGACTCCCTGAATCCAAAAAAAGCATTTTTAGAAAGTAGTCTCTGTGTGTGTGTGTGTGTGTGTGTGTGTGTGTGTGTGTGTGTGTGTGTGTGCGCGTGTGAGTTTGTGTGTGTGTCTCAGTCTGTGGATAGCATAACTCAAAAACGAAAAGTCAGTTAAAAGCCAAAGTTGGTATTTAAGTTTAATGTCTTTCAAGGATGTAACATGAAGATTTGAAGAAAATAGGCCTATCCTAAACTACCCTTTACATGGAAAATTTTTCGAAAATTTTGATTTTCTTGAAAATGGCTCCAATGATTTTGATTAAAATGACATATGTTTAGGACATTTTTATGGCATATGGAATGTATATTTTGAATTTTTTGGCTATAGCCCTTGTAGTCCTGTTTACTCTGGATGACTTTTGAATAACTCATAAACCATAAGAGATAGATAAAATCTTACTGCACAAAAAATGTAGATATTGCTAAAACACACAATTTATGTCTGAATAAAATTTTTGTAGAGTGAACCATTTTGGAGATATTCCTTGTTATTTGTGTCAGTTTCAAAAAACATAGCTTTTGTTAAATTGAACATCATTCATTTTTTTTATACGTTAAGCGTGCAAAGAGAATGGGATCTCAAAGCTTTAAAATATTTCAATATCGCTCAAAGCCTGCTGTATTCTAATATTCCTCTTACACCTACAAGGAAATAAGCAATAGGATAATTTGTACAAATGCTTATCTCAACACAAAGAAGATATAGGAATAAGAATTTGTAAGAATGGTTAGTACAAGAGTAGAGGAAGATGTGTGAGTGCAACACATCAGATTTTATTTAGTGGTTTTCACTGTTGAAAACGTTCCTTGCATCAGTTTTTACATTTTCAAGGAAGCTTCAGGAATTAGGGATTTAAAGTTTATTGGGCACAACAATTTCCTTATGTGTGAACACTAAACTCAAATTAAAAATTTTGGAGCATTTCAATTATAAACCATAGGGTCTAAGGCATGGACGTCGCAAACGGGGGAGCAAAGGGGGCTGCGGCCCCCCCTTGGAAGTTGCTGAATTTAATGTGCAATCAATTATTGACTATTAAACTATTATTTTAATTTAGCACAATTGTTATTTAGCACAAATCAATACGGTTAACTGCAACAAACATAAATTTCGACCATAAAATGATGAATTAATAATATCTGATTGCAAACTTCCTACATGTGGCCCCCCCCCCCCCTGGAAAAAAGTCTGCTGACGCTCATGGTCTAAGGAGCATTTCATATTACTATATCAAAAGTGAATAATTATGAATTAATCAACATATCTTAATATGGTTGTAATAGGTTGTTAAAATATTGTGTTCACTATATGCTTTATATTCAGAGTATGTTGTGAAAAAGATACAACAAAAGAAAATTTGCAGTTTTGGATTTTCATACATAGACTGCCAAAAGGAATATGTTTAAAGCTTTTGCTAAAACCTTTCATTTCTTAAAGATCCTCAGAAAATCACCATAAGCCAGCATATGCTGAAAAAAACATGAAAAATACATGTTTTGCTGTAGCTCTTCAATAAATTACAGAGCTAATTAGACACAGGGTGTAACTGTAATCAAAAGTAACTTTTCGCTATCTGCCAGCTTTTAGAGCACCAGTCAGATTCTGTATAATATTAAGTTATGCAAATCCCATAGGCTGCAGTCCATGTAAATAAATTTAGCCTAAAGGCATCCTGTAAGGGCTAAGGCCTCCTGTTTACACAAGGACTAGCTTGTAAATAAGCTCCAAAGGTGAGCATATCCTTGGGAGTTTTGTTGTGTTGCTGAACTGTTTTCCTATTCCTAATCCTATTTTCCACTCATAAAACCCTTCCGCTTTTCCTGTCCCCCAACACTTTTGCACTACCTTTTCACAACTTTTGTCATCATCTTTCTGAAATTGGGTGCTTGTTGATTCCTATTTGGTTCCAACTGTCTCCATACTTCTCTGTTTCTTGAAACTCTTGACCATTGACTTCCTGCTTTGGTTCGAAAGTAGTCTGCCATCTAATCCTTTGGCATCCCATGTTTCTTCGTCCTTCTCACAGGTTTCATATTGTGATGTGTGTCCATTTCTAGTGATCTGTGTATGGCAGGTGTCCACCCCATTTCCATTTTAGGTTTTCTGTCCTTTCTACTACATTGCACGTTTTTGTCCTTCTAAGATCTTAAATGTTTAGGATTTTACATTCCATTCTCCTTTGAAGCACCTGCAGCTGCTTTTTCAGTTTTTCTGTCAGGGACCATGTCAGACAACCATAAGATAGTGTTGGCATAACACTATGTTGTCTAGGATTTCTACTTTTGCGCTTGCTTTTAGTCTCTTGTCTGTGAGTAGGAACTTAAGTAATTAAAATTTGTTCCATGCTAGTCCTGCTCTGTGTATGGTTTCACTCCCTGTGTCTTTGTTTAGGGAGATGCTTTGTCCAAGGTACCATACTGCTGCACATCAAGTGGTGATTGATGTATTTGGATAGGGTCTTGTGATCCATTAGTGATTAATTTTGTTTTTGTGAAGTTCACTGTGAGTCCTACTTTGCTGCTTTCTCTGTCCAACTCCCTAACAATTTCCTCTAGCATTCTTGCTGGCCATGTTATAAGATTTATGTCATCTGCAAATCTGAGACATGTCAGTTTCTGACCATCTATATCTATTATGTGTTTGTGTTTCCATTTTGTTTTTCTGAATTGATGTTCCAGTACTCTTTTAAATAACTGGTGATAGAGAGTCTCCTTGTTTCACACTTCTTTTTATTTGGAAAATTTTCCATCATTTCTTTCTGTTCTTACTTTTGCTGAGCTGGTTTGGTATGTTTGGCTAACAATCTTAAGTATTTGGTAGGGATTCCTTGTCGTTTACTCCTCATCACCATTTAGAAGGCCGTTACGCCATGATTTAAATGCCCATGGCTTATGTATGTTGTCATACGCTTAAAACTTCAGTCATTTTTCTCTGCTTTCTATTTTTTCACATTTTTCAATCTTCAAAATGCATCTTCTCATACAGTTCTTAATAGATTTCTTTTAAATTTTGCACACATGTTTTTAGATAGTTGCTTTATAAAACTTGGTATTTTAAATGCTCTAGATCGAGTAGTTTAATTGTTATCGAGTTTTTATTTTGAAAATTATTAATTTGAAAAAAAATGGACATTGAGGTATTCAATATTTTTTTCTCCAAAACTGTTTGACATAGCCAAATAAAAATACCAGGTTTTGTAGACATAATCTAGGGAAACATATGGCCAAAGTTTAGTTTACTTGGAACAAATAATATTTTAAAAGAAGTGTTTGCTATACTACCCTAAAATTGCAGCAAAAAAACGAATAAATTTTTTTTTTTTTTGCAAAAACTATCTTGCATAGAAAAGTGAAATTTGGTAAACCTTGTAGTTATGCTTTGGCACACATACATACAAATTTTCGCATCATTGTGACAAACATTGTGGATTTTTGTCATTTTCACAGATGCCTCCCCTTAAAATAAACTTCTGAAATTTCACCACTATTGCAATTCCATGTTGGGGTCATAATTGGTATAGGTGTCCCCTTGCACTGCTACACACATCACATCACTACTTAGTTTTGTTTTATGGTCTTGGTATGTTATGTTTTTTTAAAGAAAAGTTAGCCTCTCCCTTTGGGGAATCCTGGATCTGCCTCTGATTTCTGATGTACCCTACTCCACAGTTAGAACTACTGTACATACTAAATGTGTAGATTATTTCATCAACTTTATATATTTAACTTCTTTAGAAAATTGTAGTCTAGGATTAAACTAACTCAAATAAAATTACAGAATTCACAGGCTGAAATATGTTAACTATGATGTATTATTTCTACATGCTTGTGGTAGTAATTCATCTTTTTCCTTGGTAATACATTCTGAAAAACTTAAAGAATGTCATGTTTTCTTCTGGTTTTCAAAGACTCTTTATACACTACGCTACACTGCACTATACCCTCCAAAACCTGTTTTAAATAAATCAGGTTGATAAATGGCATTTATTTTTTCAAGTATCCCTTTCAGATCTTCTGGTGGTTCAATAGCCTGCAGATTGGAAGACCTAAGTTTAATTAGGCACTGGTATTGACATAAATTGTTACTCATGTAGGGGTCTGGAAAATGGGAGTACACTCAACCATATGGATCCTGGGGCCCATCTGAGAGGCACTTGATGAGAAATAGTGGCTCCTTCTAGAAAATCATGCATAAGCAGCCATGGTTATTATTGGCAATGATCACATACATTCTCCTAATATTGCCTTGTGTTCACATCTTGTATGGAAATACAAATGGTAGTATTACTTGTAGGCTTTAGACTGTGGTGCCACGGTTTGTCATAATCATTCCTTGGAGTCCCTGTAGATACAGGAAAATTAATTTACTAGTTGTTATTTTAAATATACTAGGTGTTAAGGTATTCCCAACTCCTCTGTCTAGCAAATTCAATTAACATTTAAAAGTACACATTAGTCAGTGCTAATTAAAACATTATGAGTAGTGTATTAATGAATAGATTTGAATTAAAATACCCCCACTGTTCCATAATAATTGCCTGATTTGCATACTGTGAAGATGTTGGTTAGGAATATGTAGGGTGCAAATGAAACAAGGGAATGATTCAAACAATTTTACTGCTCCAGAATCAGTAGAAACTGAAAATACTTTTACAAAGTGTAGATTTATTGCCCCAGGATCAGTACAAAATGAAAAGAGATCAAAAACAACATACAAAATGGAGTACTCCACTCCTACCATGCTGTAGACTATGTGTTAGTTTGGGAAGGCTGCCAATCCAACAGTTTGCCTTGCCCCATCAGATCTACTGCTGCAGTGCTGTTGAAGCTATCATTGTAAATGTTCCTAGGACACTCCAAGCGAGATGGCAGTGCGTTGTGGCAGTCCAAGCATGCCTAATGAATATGGACAATCTTATAACCATTGCCTACATGCACTTTCATTACTTGAATAAGTCAGGACTGCAAAGTGAGAAAGATATTATTCAGCTTGTCACGCCTCAGGTCAGAGAAAGATTTGAGAGGTAGAATTGGAACTTAAAAATTCAATGCCACAGCTGTTCTACCTCTCAAACATTGCCCACACACGGCTTGTGTGTTTAAAAACACCAACAGTAAGTTTGTTGGCATAAATAAATAATAATTATTAGAGAAAGATGTTTCAGCAGCAGTGATCAACTCGTCAATAGTTTGTGGAGCTGCTTGATGCTGGAGAGACTGAATTGCCTGGGAGAATCCCAGATCTAAAACATTCATATCGAGGCTGTTTGGAGGACAGCATATGAGATCCATTGTGATTCCTCTGGCTGCTGCAGCCTCCAGTCAGGTGCGGTCAATGGGAGCGATATGTGGACGTGTATTGTCCTACTGAATGGACACCTGAATCTTCCCTGCGCGCGGTCCACGCGGCCATTTTGCAACTATTGCTGGGATTAATTTGTTGATGAGCATGTCCCGGTAAATATCATTGGTGACAGCTAATGATGTGGTGATCATTGTACCAACAGGACAATTCCTGCTGTTCTTCTTGGCAGGCTCCCTGCTAATGAATAGCCAAATGCCTAATTTACCGTCAAACCACTGGTTGCGACCGGTATCCCACCGAGGTCGAGCTACGGCAGCCAGAAACATAATCTTTGGAATAATTGATTTGCTTTTGCATGTTCGCTGTCGGTCAGGTTCATCTGGCGGCAGGTACATTTTCTGACCCTCCATCAGGTAGAACCATTTTTCATCCACATGAATGGTTTCCATCATCATGCTGAACTTTCGATTTTCATTTTCCGGATGGTCAACGGTGGTAGGACCCAGCATTGATGAGACAAATTGTAGACGTTGTTTTGTTGCGATGGGTCAAGAATGGCTCCAGTGCATTCGTATAGCCTCTCAGCTCTTCCGCCTTCACACGCCTATGTAGGGTACTCTTAGCGCCACTGCAAGTGAGCGAATATTCTGCCGCTTTCGCAGAGCAAGGTGCTGTATCCATTGTAGGCCGAGATCCTTCTTCTTTGGACCGCGTTGCCTTTCATCCGATATGCAACTACAGCACAAACGGATTCGTGTTCCAAAAACTGCCGCCCCTGTTGCCAAATAAGACGCGCTGTTCTTGTACTGACATTCAATGTCTTGGCCACATTCGACATGGCACCTTTCTTCACCAGCCAGCCACAATGTTTACCAACAGAAACTCATAACTGCCTGCCGTACATTGTCTGAAAGGTTCTTGCTACTCCTGTCACTTTCTGTTGCGTGTTTTGCTCTCAAAGTTTTAGTATCCATTACTGTTACTCCTATTTACTGCGTGCTTTACTTCACCGGACTGCATACAGCGCCAAACCGATGTTACAGACATCAACGCCACCTGTTGGTAATTGTTTTGACGGTTTTGTTGACATCGTTATAAGGTCGCGTGAGTACTCTTTACAGTCGTATTCGCTGAACTACTGCGCAACTCTGCACGCATGTAAATCCAAAACATTCTCTCGTCAATAATTTCTGTAATGCTATTTCGGCGGACCGGACAATTATTATGGTACGGAGGGAGTAACTATTTATAATATACCAAACGTTTTACTTATCTATGTGTGCCAATGTATGTCA
This sequence comes from Tenodera sinensis, assembly GCA_030765045.1. Classification (NCBI taxonomy): domain Eukaryota; kingdom Metazoa; phylum Arthropoda; class Insecta; order Mantodea; family Mantidae; genus Tenodera; species Tenodera sinensis. The sequence goes on from CM060963.1 coordinate 16,468,308, forward strand.
GATTAATTTTGACTAATGCTCTACTTATTGTAAACTTTCACAAATATCTGCTATCAAATCATCTTCGTACCTTGTCATCTGGGGGTAAACATGTTAGCATCTGATTCCCGAGGTCACGGGTTCAAACCCGGCAGACGACGGTGGTTTTTTGGGTGTCAAAATCCTTAGTATGGTTTCCTTCGGAAATGAAGCAAAGCCAATGATCCCAAGTTATAGACTTACGGTACGTAAAAGAACCTCAAGCCTGATGAAGAGACCTCTGAGCAAAATTAAGCAGTCTCTCACGTCCAATGTGGGACGCAGAGAACCATAGCAGTAAGTGTCCATAAATAAACATTCAATTTCATTTCTTATCCTAAGGAAATTCTTATTAAAGTTAAATGGCCGTTAGCTTATTATAGCCTCCCATTATACCACACTGGGACACAATTGCCTACGCTAATGTCTATAATATAAGCTAGCTTAATTAAGTTGATTTACCGTAATTTTTAAAATACGAAACTGTTGTACTAAAATTTTGATATGCTACATAATTCAGTTATAAAACAAACACATGCACATCGTTTACCGTAAATTTTAAAAAACAAAACTGATGTACTAAAATTTTGATATGCTACATAATTCAGTTATAAAACAAACACATGCGCATCGTTTTCATGGAAGAATAAATTACGTAATTTATTCCACCGCACGTCGTATTATTGTTGAACCAATCACTTAGGACATCGAGGGCTGACATAAGCAAGGAGAGGAGTTACCTGGCTTAAGCCCCCCATTTTTCTGCATTTTTCCCCTTCTTCAAATTTGTAATGATCTAAAACATGAAAATTAAACTTATCTCTGCCGTTGAAAACAGCTGGTACAGACAGTGCCACCATTGTCACTAAGTTATCGTTAGTTGTCATTAGCCTCGAGTGTTCTTTTTTTTCCCCCGTTCCTTGGCCAAGAGCTCTATCGGAAGCTATACGGCCACACTAACTGTATGGAGGTAGCAACGTGTCGTACCAACAGTACAAAAATAAAGATATCACGAAACCAAATGATGAAATGATCGCGGGCACATTCACATATGCAGCTTAACCACATGCTGTAAGAAAGGATATCAGTATGATATATGGTAGAAAAAGTCAGAGTATAAGATAGGAGTAAAAAGAAAGAGTAAGAAAGATGTCAAAACGAAAACCACAGCGCTGTATGCAGCGAAAGATCGCTTGTAAAACGAGCTCGTTTTTCATGGACAATAAATAATTAATCGACACCGGAAAAACTAGAAGTTGGGAGTATAGATTGGAGTAAAACCGCTCTACATACATTGTGTGCAAGGTTCGGACATGCTGATAAAAGATGGTCTAAGGTGGCCTCTTGACCACAGTGGCAATAAGGTGTGCTCCCAGAACCATAGCGGAACAAGTACGCCGGAGTGCAGCAATGTCCCACACGCATCCGCGAGAACAGTGAGACCAAGTGACGCGGATAGCGTAAGGAAGCAAACCATGGACCATTGTGGGGCTGCAGGGGTGAAAGACGGACAAAAAACGTGTTCTGTATGTGTAACGTGTTTTATTCTGGATCCATTGAGAAAGGAGAGAATGTCTGCCGGATCTAAATAATTCCCGCGGGGGTATTCCGACTGGAAAAATTTCATCGGAAAAGAAGCAGATTTGGCTAAGCGATCGGCAATCTCGTTACCATAGATACCAGAATGACTAGCTATCCAGGCAAAGAACACCCTTCTGATGCCTTGGGTAAGATGGAGCGATTTGAGTGCCTATACATACCAACAAGTACGGGGTGACAGCATAGGACTATGTAGTGTCTGCAACACACTCAAGGAATCGGTATAAACATTTGCTGTTGTGAATTCCGTATTCCGAAGAAAGTCTAGGACCTTGTAGATGGCGAAAAACTCTGCAAAATAATTAGAGCAAAAATCCGGTAGCCGAAAGGTACGTCGTACCGCCAGCTCTGGTGAGAAAAAGGCCGATCCTACCCTCGGGGGGTCCCCCTGACATGAGCCTTGGGTAAAAAATGTTAGGCGGCCATCGCCTATAACAGGAATAGGAGCCTGGAATAATAGACGGGCTCGGAGGGCTACAGGATAATCTAAAATACTCACACAGGTCCTGACATAGGAAATGGTATGTAAGCCTATGGCATAGTCAAAGGAATAGCACGGGTAAGTTTCGGCAGGATGTAAAAACCGGACGTGGTTGGTCACAAACCGGTAGGCTAGCATGAGTGGTAAGGTCATGACTTCCATACGAAGCCGCCCATCTGGACAGCGTTCCAGTAACAATTGCAACTTAGGGAATAGTGGAAAGGTTGTGCTGCCCCAACGGGCGAGAAGATAGTGTAAAGCTACCACCGAGGCAAGATGTTTCAAAGGGGTGAGCCCTAGTTCTCGGTGCATTGCTACTATAGGTGTCGAGTGGGCATAGCCCACCACAAGTCAAAGAAAGCGACTGAGGCAGACCTGTAGGGGCAATAATGCACCAATAGTGGTTGCACCCCAGAGAAAGATTCCATATGTGATCATCCCCTGTACTATAGCCTTGTATAGGTATAAAAGTACCCTGGGGTGGGAGCCCCAGTTTTTCCATAATAACGCACGAAAGAAGTGGAGCTTACTGTTCAAACTGTTGCGTAAGCGAGAAATATGTGTCCCTCAGGTTAGCCGACGATCAAATGCAATACCCAAGAAGGTGTATGTATTAACCTCACGTTCAGGTTGGGAATCCCAGTAAACTGTCGGAATGTGGCGACGAGTACGGGAAAAATGGACGAGAGCAGCTTTCTCTATATTCACCGTGAGTCCGTTGGAGTCGGTTCACTCTCGCAAGGCTGTCACGGCGTTATTTAAGGAAGCACGAGGTTGGGCTACATTGCCACCAGGCACGTATAGGACAATGTCATCCGCGTACACCAGCAGGCGAGAATGAGGCAGAACCACCTCTGCCATTCCTTTGATATCAACCAGAAATAGGATGGACTAAGGCACGGACCCTGTGGCAAGCCCTCACTTGTAGTCCGGGGACCCACCACAGTACCCCGAGAACGCACTGTAAGCCGGCGCTCCACAAACAGCTGATATAGTCATAAAACCGCGCTGGGACGCCGAGGTGTGTCAGCTGGTTAAAAAGTATGAGCAGCAAAACACAATCAAAACCTCGTGAAGTGAAGGTCACTTCAAAGGGAATACAGACAGGTAATCCATGTGGGTAAACCACTCCAAGGGGCCGTGTTATGAATGTCCAGTAGTATGTACTAGTGTATAAGCTTAGACTTTCACGGCCGGTGTCCTGATTAAGTATGTTTATTTCTTTCGGGCTTGTAAGCCGTGGTCTAGAAGGCATTGTACTTGGTGAAAGCTACAAGACCGAAAGAAATAAACGTACCTAATACTATGTACTAGTATTACCAGTGGCGTAACCGAGCGGGATGGCTCAGGTGGTAACGTCCGTGGCCCGCATTCGGAAGGTCATGGTTTCGATCCCCGTGGCCGCGCACTCTGACATGGATTTCTCCGTGGTTTCCCCATGTCACTTAGGCGAATGCTGGGGTGCATTATTTCATACCACGGTTTCCTTTCCATCATTTACTTTCATTCATTTCCTTATCATCTTTCAGGTGTACTTTCAGGCGTGTGGTGTTGACAGAGCCGGGCAGATGGTGCGTGGTTGATTGCACATGGTAACTGCTGTTCTCGGCGCTAGGTGGCGTTTGGCCGGCCCTTGTTCCCCGTTGGGGGGGGGGGGACACTCAGTGCGATACCGGACCCGCGGAGAGATGGCTGCTCGATGGGGCCTGGCGCCGGGATGAAGAGACCTGAGCCCTTGTTAGGGACTTCCGCGCGTCTTTGTGGCTTGTCTAGCTGCGACCCTGTGTGGCACCCTCGATTCTCTCATTTCATCCTTGCCTCCTGGGGGGGGGGGTAGCCACAATAAATCTGTGTAGGTCGAAGTGCGCGAGGTGTCCTCCTCCGTGTCTGTACCCTTTACCTTTTTTGCCAGTGGCGTAGCGTGGTGTGTGGACTTGGGTATGCACTTTGGACTGGTGTGAAGTGTACGTATAGATGAAATTTCTAAATTCTACAATTATTAGCGGATTTTATTCAAATTAATATCAGACATAATACATGCAAGAAATAATGTACATAAATTTTTTCATTGCAATATTTTTAACACTATTAAATTATCTTTTAGCTATTTTTATTAACGTACCTGAACTGCTCGTCATGATGAATATTTCAAAATGTTGATAATTTTAAATATTATTCTGTTATAGATAAGTACTCTCAAAAGAACGTTGGGAACAGGAAATTTTTCAATGCTTTGTTTCTTTTTTACATAAAAATTAATTTTGAAAAAATATTTTTTTTCGCAATTTGTACAATTTTCATAGAATTATATAATTCACCTACTGCTAAATATTTAAACTACACACAAATCATTCCCATTATTTTTTCTACATTCTCTTTGGCACCAGCCTTGACAGTCTGAAGAAAATTGAGCAAATATTGCATCGTGTGGAACACTTTTAAAGTGCAATGGCGTGAGAAATGTCAAAGTCAGTAAAACGCAGTGAAAATAAATATGGGTCATATGGCCGCGCGTTCTTCGGTATTTATATTATCACTTGATATCTTAAATGGCTCTTATAGTAAAAGTAATGTTATACAATTGAAACTTAGGGTTCGAATTATTTTTTGGACGTAAAAACTAATATTTATATCTTTTGAAAACTTAATAAATTTCACTTATGTGTAGCCACAAAACAGGACAAATAGAGCATGAGGCAAATATGGTTTAATTCAAAGACGGTCTCTAGTTGTAGTGTGGAAGTAAGGTGAAAACATTTTACTTATATCGTTAGAGTTGCTATCAGTGGCAATTCCTGGGAGAACGCATACTCGCAACTGCACATCCACTAATTTTTCCCTGTATGTGAATGTGTATTTACCTCTATAGACATGCATATGAGAAAGTCGAATGTCAAACTTTCTTCCATATGAACTCGCTCGTTTAATTTTCCCGTGCCCTCTTAATCAAATGCCAGTGCGTTCAGTCAACAAGCTATAGAGACGCATAAACCCGATTTTGTGATTGGCTTTTAGGTGAGGGGTCGCAGGGAGCAGTCCAAAGCTTGCATTTAGGAGCACGGTGAGTTAAAGCGCCATAATCGACAAGGCCAACAGATGCGAATGTTAACGCGCAAGCGCACTATGTTGTCGTACAAGTCTTTTCCGTTTTCCTTATTATGAGCATTTCCCTCCCTTTCCTTTAGCAGAAGTTGCAATCAACCTGCTAGACAGTTAGCCAACTTGACGTTATCAATATAATGTAGCCATTTTCAATATTAAAATGGCAGTTATTTTAATGTTAGAAATACAATTACCTACATCTATTTTGATTAAACGACTACAAGTGCATATAATTATTCTTCGTGTCGTCATTTACTAAGGCCAATACTTCAGCTTGGAATAGTTATTTTATTACAGTATTTATTATAGTTTTTTATGTTTCCGGCAACAAATTGCATGCAGTTGCCTGCTCATTGGGGGAAATTCGAATCTATGCAAGTGTGGAAATGAATAGCATGGCGAATCTGAAGGAGATAAATCTTTCGGTTTTATTCTTAGAAGAGAAGCTGTTTTCGTGCTTATTGCTAGCGAGTGAGAGAAACCGCATATGGACAAATAATGGTTACTGTAATATTGGTTATTTAAAAAAAAAATAGCAAAAAATGAGAGCTCGATTGCCCATATAAATTGTGAATTAGAATCGTGCTGTGTGTATCAGAGAGAGAAAGCTATTAAAGGTGGAGAGAATGCAAGATACTGAACATCCACTGCGGTAAGTAACGAGCTGCCACTGGTTGCTATTAAATTTCAAACAATGATAGTATAAACCAGATACTGAGTATCTTGGAACTCACAGCAAATGGCCAAGTTCGTGTTGAACCCAATGATATAGTCGTAAGAAAGAACATTGACATCATCCTCGAAGCTGGGTTGCAAGCGTAGGTCCTGAAGCAGTTTGTTTTCTTTCAGTATTCATCATAGCCAGGGATTAAAGTCTCTCTTGATGGCGTGTATTCTGAGATAGCTTTTAATCCACTTCAGGCTAGAAAATTACCTTTCTGCGGAGCAGCTTGTTGCAGGTATTGTCAAAATCAAAGTTGCTTGGTACCTATAGTTTAGCTCACGAGCCGCCACTGCAAATTAGTCATGTAACCTCCAAACTTGACGTGACATGACGGAAAAGTTTGGCATGGCTGAACTCTTACTTTACGTCACGTTAAGTTAAATCACGTTAAGTCGACCCTAAATAGCTCCATTTATAAAATTTATAAAATTTATAATTAATATAACGCGCTGTGGTACATTCTTGAGGTAACTTCGAAAGACTATACAAGAGTTCATAACTGTTGTAATTTGACACGACGTACGCAGCATGCACAATGATTATGATTACACCTTGTAAAATAATTATTTCATCTGTATTATGAAACAACACAACACACGTAACACAACATAACATACAACACATTTTGACAGCCGTATGCGTATTTGCATTGTCAGTAGTATTAGACTAAAATAACCTAACAGCGTCGCCTTTTGGTATTAACTGTAAGTATCTAGTTACAACTTATGTACTACCTAATGCATCCCCATTGTCCTATTATCGTCGTCACTCAGCTACAAGGTTTTGAAATATACAAAAACGTCAACTCAGTTTAAGCAAAAAGCGCGCAAAAAGTCGTCTCCCCGATTACGATACCCAGCGTGTCTGGCGGTAAATAACGCAACTAAAATAATCCATATTTAAAGTCGTGTGTTGTGGGATGCATATATACAAGTGTTTAATACGCCTACACACCTACAACTCAGAAATGACTTAAATATAATTAAACAGCTGGTTATGCAGCTTCAGTTGCATATAAAATGAAAACAAAACGCATATTTGGGCGACTATGGCTTATACCTGGGGTGTTTTTAACAATTCTCTTAGCAGAAATGTTTCCTCATTTGGGATCCAAAGAAGGCAAGAAGAAACACATTAAAAATATATTCTTAAAAAGATCTACACATTTTCAAATTATTTAGCTTTAAGTTTAAATTGCACCTAACTGGGCAGAGTGATTGTACCACATCTATCCATTGTTGCACACTAGTTTAATTGCTCATTAAAGCAACTTGAAGTTCTAAAGGAAAACATAAACATAAGTTTGGCTCATGCACTACACATGATTTTGTATAAAAGCCACAACAAAATGTTTCTATATGTTAATAGTACTACAGGTACTCAATAAACATATTTGGTAAAAGTTGTTCAATTCAAACTTTTACTTTCCTAAAAGGAGCATTACCTACGCATTAAAGTAACACAAATTCAAATAATTACATTATTTTTGCAACGATAACAAAGGTACCTTTCTTCTAAGCTACAACAGTTGAGGTCAAAAAATAGTTTAGTGTGCTTGTTGAAATTTCAATGTCACTTAAATATTCAGTCAACTAAAAGATATGGGTATTCCCCTCACACTGTTTGAATATAATACTTAGTAAGGTATCCTTTATGCCTGATTACTTCTCATAGGCATGAGTGCATGTTCAAAATTATTTTCCTCTTGTAGGCAGGTTCAACTTTAGCCCATTCTTCCAGTAGTATTTTTCTTAAGATGATCTTGGAAGAGATGGGAAAATTTCTGATTCTTTTATTCAATTCACTCCATAAATTCTCTATTGAGTTAAGATCTGGACTCTATGGGGGAAAATGTATGACTTTGGGCAATACAATGCATATATAAAAGTCAATATATGCATTGTACTTATTGATAGCATTTGAATGTGTTTCTTATCCTTAATTTCTCTGCACATTGGTGAAGGTTTTTTCTGGGAATGCTGAGGTATAACCCGACCAAGGCGAGTGCAGTCCTGCATGGGAAGCGGCAAGCAGGCGAACTAATGCGGCGACGACACGAATACGTCACGAAATGCTGTACAGTCTGATTTACTAGCGTGCAGTGTACTGTTCACAGAGATTGTGCTAGTGATGGAGCATAAAGGAAATAAAGTTATTCACGAGCAAGCTCGACGTGTTATTTATAGTGTTGTTAAGTTTTGTAATGAAGAGAATAAAGAAGGTCAAAAAATACCTTTTACAAATGCTACTGAACGTGCTGTCGCTTCTACCGGCTGCAGTAAGACAACGGAATATTTTTAATCGATTATCAGAAAAATTGCATTATCCGAAATGACTTCACCCCCTTTATTTCGGATAAACGGGGTTCTACTGTACATACAATATATATATATATACACACACATATACATATAATACAGCTATACACACAGAGAAAACGCCAACATGAGACCTGTTATTGTCTCACCTTTTGCCAACCGGACTGTACAGAAGGGCGGGCAAGCCATAACGCGTACAAGTGGTGCCCTCCGAAGCAGGACTGCACTCGCCTTGGTCGGGTTATACTGATGTTTATACAGGTGTTTTCAATGAAAACCAAATTTCTCAGTCCACTTGCTGATACATACCTCCATACCATCACATTGCCACCTTTATGTTTTATTGTAGGTTGTAAATTCTTTCCGTCCAACTCTGCATTGGGCTTGCGTCAAAGACAAACCTTTGCTTGTGCATCAAGTACATAAAAGGTACTTTCATCTATGAAAACTATATTGTTCTGCCATCTCTGACCTCTTTTAAAGTATTCTTTAGTGAACTGTAACCTCATTGCCCTGTTAGTTTTATTTACATTAGGCTTTTTTCTGGCTGCCATTACATTATAGCTTTCCTTTCTGATACTGCTTCGAACTGTTTCTGGGTGCACGTATTTACCAGTTGTCAGACGCAGTTTTGTCACCAGTTATGGGACACTTATTTTAGTGCTAATGATTATGTCTCTCATAATAAGTCTCTTCTCTTTTGTTCTCTCAGCTTCTGTAGCAAGGATTCCATTGTGGCAAACATTTTATTCTGTCTTCTTCTCCATATTGTCGCATGAAGTTGCCAATAGTGCTCCACAGTATATTCACAGTAGCAGCAATTTCTCTATGTGTGGGATCCTTAGCATGGAGAAAGAACACAAGTTGTCACTGCCCAAATGTTGTGCTAACTCTTCCGCATCCCACTTGACTTTTCGGTACGTCTCAACAGCATAGAAACATGGATTTGTCACTGATGGTATTGGAGGTGCAAGCATGGGCACTGCAAACAGGGGGAAGGAGGGCTGTGGCTCCCCTTGGAAATTAATGATGTTAATGTGCAGCAAATTACTGACTATTAGACTATTATTTTAATCATGATGAAAAGAACAATTTTTATTTAGCACTAATTAATATGGTTATCTGCAACATATACTATAACTTTTGACAACAAAATAATTAATTAACATTGTTTGATTGCAAGCTTCCAACATGCTGCTCCCCTGGAAAAATGTCTGCCGACACCCATGAGTGCAAGCCTTCCCTTTATAGACCTGTCTAAGTAACTGAATACAAACATAACTAAGAGTGACTGAATATTAAAGTGGCACAAGTATATCTTGTTTCAGCGACTAGTGGTACCTAGGATTTTCTATCTTTGTTGCAACAAGCCCAAGTGGCTGGGTTTGTTTAATATTTTGTTTATGCTCTATATTTAGCATAAACTTTCTTTAATATCAATCCGTAATTTATCATGATTCTGCATTATATACGAAAGTCTTATGTGGCTGAAAATTTATGCGAGTACCTGTACCTACCAAACATATTTTTGCTCTTTTTTGCTGTTAAAATGCCCTGGGTTGACTTTCTCACTTAACAATGTTACTTGCATATAAAGACTGCAGAACGTGTTCTAATATGCAATTTTTTGTATGTTCTTTTCAAAGAGGTCAATTCCTTTTATTACATAAGAACTTCACATAATTATGTGCAGTTCAAGAATAAATTTATGAGAATCATAACTTACACAATAACCAATTTAGTGGTTTTTAAAATTAGTTTTTCATGATTACGAACTATTGTAAGTTATTGCATCACTGAAAGTTTAATTGATGAAGATGATGATGATGGCCATGAGTGAGTAAGTGAGTGATTAGGGTTTAATAGCCCATCGACAACTAGGTCATTAGAGCCCCAAGTCAAAATATTAAAAAAAGAACCGGGAAAACTCACCACCACTTAAAACTCAAAATATGGCCATGATCATGATAGTAATAATGAATATTCAGTTCCAAACTGAATAGACTGATTAATTTGTTCATAATGTACAGAGTTTAGTCATAAACATCATTTCTGTCAGTGCCATTAAAGTGAACTTTATTAATTACCCATAGTAAATAAGTTTTGTTTTTTATTTCAGGTCCACTGAATCCAGAGTTAACCGTAGAGTATGGTGTAGTTTCATTAATCAACTTTATGTCTGGACTAGCTACAGTTCCTGGAGGAATTCTTAGAATTATCCTTCACTTTCGTGTTCACCTTTTCATCCAATGCAATGCCCTCATTTTCATGCCACTTTTTGTTAAGCTGATGACACTGTTGATATCAAAAACTGTTGTTGATGAATGGGTGCTGAATGGGTGAGCTGACCTTTAAATTTATTGGGCATATAATTTTTAAATTAAATACATGTATTTTAATACTGTATTGAAATAGTTTATCATGAAAACATTTATTGCTTGATAATGAAAGGAGAAACAGACAACTGGCTAGTAATGAAGCAATGTGTTTTAGAAAGCAATAATAGTTGCAGTCATTTCACATAAACTGTTACATCTGCATGTTGCAAAATGTACGAAAGCTATCTCTGAAATACATTGTACCTGATGGAGGGTTAAAACAAAAAGCTACAAGAGAAGCAAAGTTGAATACCACATATTCTGATTGATTTATCTTTGCAGTATGATTACACTAAGTTGCTTACCACCACCAGTGCTATGCTCTGTTGTGATGACACGAAGCATACAGGGCAACAAGGAGGTTGCAATGTTTAACTCTGTTCTTGGTAATCTCCTGGGTATTTTCGTCTCACCACTTATGATGCTGCTTTTGGTAATTATCAACATTTTTCTATTAATTACAACATAGCATGATGCTGTAAAAATGTAACTGTGTTTGAAATTTCAACCAATTTTGAAGGTTGAAAACTGATTACCATATATCAGATTGTAATTTTATTTTCACTGGGTACATATTTGCCATCGATATAAGAACTTTCACTAGAAAATGGCATTAGAATTTGTAAGGAATAAATTCTCTCAAAGATACCGTATGCAATTTTCTGCCAGCCATCAGTGTATGTGTAGTATTAAAAAATGTGAATGTGAAACAGAATGACCAGAAATCCATTTGGGGGGGCAGGGGGGGGGGGGGGTGTTCCACATTTTAAGACTTTTACTCTGTAAAAGGAGGTGAGGAAGTACGGTATACCACCCCAAAATTTGATATTGAGATTTCAGAAGGAAAATAAATTTTGAGGACTCCTAAGAAAAGAATTTTCATGAAAATGCACACATGCACATAGCTGTCCATCTCTTCATGTCTATCTGTCTATTAATGTCATTATGTAAACGAGAAGAATTCACTATACACAGATATAAATCCCTAGAGTCTTTCTATTGGAGCCTAAGGACATCAGATATCAAGGACATAAACCCCGTGGCCCAGCAGCTCATCCGGGCCAAGGACTAATGCCCGACTGCTGCATCCTCCACCTCTGCACACCACAGGCATCATGAGTGGGGTGCAGTACTGGAGGTGGGAGGTAATCAGTGCTCCAGTCCCTTCCAGCTGGTTATGCGGTCTTCTTGACCAGGGGCCACTACTTCTTAATCAAGCAGCTCCTCAAATGGCCCCCACAGGGACCTGAGTACTCCCTGTGCTAGACCTCTCAGCAGGGAAGAATCCTCCCATGTGTACCGGGTATCGAACCTGGGTCCTCTGTGCCAGAGGCTGGTGTGCTACCACTGCACTATGGAGGTAGTCTATCAAGGAAGTATTGTGCTTTATTTCGACTGTTGGACTTGGGTAGTATAAGAAGCACACAGGTTTATGAGCCAATGTGCAGGCCTCTAGTGAGGCCATTTAATTCGTCTTCATCATTACCACTACCACTGCCACTGCCGCCACCACCATCACCATCATCTCTTAAATGTCTGTGAATAGCATAACTTAAAAAGGAAATGTTGAATGAACATCAAATTTGGAATTTAAGTTTAGTGTCTCCCAAGATAGAACAAAAACAGTTTCAACAAAATTCCTTACACTACAAACATCCTTTGCATAGAAAATGTTTCAAAATTCTTATTTTCTCAAAAATGGCTTGCATGGTTTTGATTAAAACACTGTATGTTTAAGATATTTACATGAAAAATGTATATTTTGAAGTTTTGGGAAACATATAGTACTGTAAAATGGTGTATGTACATACATTATATGAAAGCTAACTTGTGTTTATAGGTACGGAGTACATCTTTAATACCCCTTGTTAGCACAATTGTGCAGATGGTGCTGACAGTGCTCGTGCCCATGTTAGCTGGCGAGATGGTAGGATGGCTGTTTGGTTTCCAGGATATGTACATCCCAGTGTTAAACACACTCTCAGAGCTGGCTCTTCTTGTCACTTTGTTCACCATGTACTGCCAGACTTTTGAACAGACTGATATGGATTTGGACGCACATGCTGTACTCTCATCCATCACTCTTGGTATGTAACTTCAGGGCATATTTTGAAATAACTTACTCATGGAAATACTTAGGCTGTACCTTTAATAGTGGTACCTTCACTGAAGTACCAAGCATTCTTTACAATCATTGCCAGCAATGTGGAAGTCAGTGTCTTTGCAGCAACTCTGGTTTTGTTGATGTTTCTGATGAACTGCCCTAATGTCTGCAGAGCAGTCTGGAATCGAATGCCACAAAGTGGTTCCTTCATCTTTCGGATCAAATCATAATCACTGGGATTGAAGTCTGTGAATGTGGTGGATGGAAAAGCATGTGGTAGCGTGTCTGCCTCATGTCCAAGAGGTTGTGAGTTTGAATCTCACTTAGGGTGAGTTATTTGGATAAGGTTTTTTACAGAGGTTTTCTCTTATCCTGAGAAGACGAATTTTGGGTAACTTATGGACCTCAGGCTCATTTGAGTATCATTTCACCATTTAATTTATTCACAGTCCGATATGACACTACATTGAAGGATGTGAAAAAGAAAATCCTTTTCTCTCAAAAGAAGCGTATTTGCTCCAACGGTGGTTGTCATGGCGCCTGCACTTCCTTAGGCATGAGTTAAATGTGCCTAAGCACATAAGAAAGTTGGACAACACTGACGTAGACGTTCGCATGACCTGGCCCATGTTTCATCAAGCGCAATACTGCACTGTAGAAAGGTATCTCCGTCATGACCAAAGTTTTAGCCAAGATCACTGTTTCTGCTTTGTAGACATAGTGAAACATAACAGTAGATTAACTTTGTGATGGAAGAGTACATTTACTGAAGGGGAGGTCGGACATAGACTAACATGTGGTAAAAGTAACAACAAATGAATCCTTCTTGTTTTGCTTCCACTATTTTTGTTACACTCCGTGTACACAGGGTATGATATACCATTTTCCACTGTTCCATTAATGTTCCACCATATTCCACTAATAAATCAATCCCTCACTTTTTCCAAATATTAAAACAAATTTTCTCTACTATGTACCTATGGTAAGTAAAGAGCGCATTGCTACTGCCACTCCACCTACATTTCACTTAGAAATAGGTCTTTTTGAGGACCCTTAGAGCCGAAGAAAACATCCATGTGTGTGTAAACAGCATAACTCAAAAAGAAAATACTGAATCAATACCAAAATTGATATAAGTTTAGCATCTTCGAAGGATGGGACACAAAAGATTTTTGAAAAACCTTAACACCACACAAACTGCTCTTTACATGGCAAATTTTTTGCTGTTTATGATTTCCTCAAAAATAGCTTTATCAATTTTGATTGAAAGACCACATGTTTAAGGTATCGGCATAATAAAGCAAATGTATGTCTTAATTTTCTGCAAATAACCTGTGAAGTGCTCTACATTCTGAATGAATTTTGCATAATTTTGTTTCACTGTTAAACTGTAAGAGACAGGCAAAGAAACAAGAAATGTGGATCTCTTTAAGGCACACAATTTGTTAACATTTCTTGTGATATGAACCATTTCCTAGATATTCTTTGTTACTGGTTTGAATTTTCAGATACTTCATATTTTTTCTGCTAATTGCTGTTCAGTTTCTCTTATGGTCATGCAAAAAGCATAGAATTTCAAAGCCTTAGTAACCACTTTTAAAAGATTTGACTATCACATTAGCCTATTGCATCCCCCTTGTACAGACAGCACAGAAAGAAATGAGCACTGCCTTCGTGCTGACATCCCATTCTTTGCCATTTGTGGGGTACCTTCTTATGTCATGCTTTCATTTTACTGGCTGATACTGTTACCTTGGAGGTGCATCTCACGCCTTGTGTTCTGTACCAAACCAATAGATCATGCCTATGCTGGTTTTGTCAACTCATTGGCTAATTACGAGTAGGTGTAGCCACCTCCCTCAACTGGAAGGGTGAGGAGGTAACATATCCCCTTTCAACTGGTGGAGGCAGATATCAGAAGGCACCCAATAAATGCCCCTATAGACAATCAGAAATTCAATGTGTGTTACTATTTGTGCCCTGTGTATCCAACAAATTTTGTAATAAAAGCATTTCTGCAAATATTCATGTCAAATATGAAGGAATAGAAGAAGAATATAACACATCAGATTTTTAATTATAATGTGGGATTAATGCATGAACCGCAGTCCTGTAGCTCTTTCTTCAGCTCGGAAGTTATCATGATTGGGAGCAACTGTAAATTTGTATTAAGCATTACCATCCATAAGCATTGCATCTTTATTTAATGTACGAATTAAAAGAACAACTGCTGTAAGTTTAAACATTACAATAATATGTTGCATCGGTCAAGTACAAAAGAAATCTCTTTCATCTGAAATAAAAGAAAAGCAACTTGCTTTGCATGAGAGTTGACAACAGAATACAAGAAGACACACGCAGGGTGAAGACTGATGATTGGTGCCAGCAGATAATTTTTATCCATGATACACAAAGAGTTCAAATAAAATGGCAGCAAATGATTATTTAAAACACAGTTAGATATTGAAGAGTAATGCTGAAATGTAATATTTATCCATTATAGAACAGCAGAATAACTTGGTATACTGCAGAATTGAAAAGTGCTATTTATATTAATAAGTTGGCAATGCTGATATCTGCCTCTCTCTACCTTCAGGATTCTCAGGATTGGAGATCGAGCAGCAAAACTGTAGTTGTGATTATTTAATTTCAAAATTCAATCCCACCCAGCATTTGCCGCTTATGAAGGCAGAAATATCTGGAAAAAACCAGAGTCAGGGAGAATGATCCTGGTGAGCTGAACCATGGACCTCCTATTCATGAGTATCTACTCTAACAATCTCAACATAACTTGGTAACATAAGCTGTCCTTCAATTGGTGACAAACAGGGATTTTTACCTAACTCTTCATCCAGAGGTACATAATGGGTCCTTGCATTATGTTTGTAATCTGTTTATAGCAGTGTACTTACTGACTAAATTTGGTATTGATTATAAACAACAGCTTCTTTTATTTATTTCAGTTGTGATACTGCTGCTGGTAGCAACATTCCTTGTATTTACTGTGGCTTCTCACCTGCCAGGTTTCTTCCAACCAGAAGAAGTTATTGCCATTCTCTTCTGCTCAACGCACAAGTCACTAACTCTTGGTAACTTTAATACATTTATAGACATTCCTTTTACTTTCACTAACACATGTCTAGTAAGTAGAGGAATTGTTGCACCCAAAAGTTTGATACCCAGATTTTACTGGAAATACATATTTCAACATCTGCTGAAACCAACACTAGTACAGAAGAATCCTGAAATAACATGCTTGTTGGGGGACATGCTTTAGCACTGCATTATAACGTTTCTGTGGTATATAGAAATGTGTGCTTAGAAGTGACAAAAATTGATCCCGCGGAAATGGTGGGAAACATTTGAGCAATAATAAATTACAGTACATTGTAAAATATGTAATATACAGTAAAGTACGCCACTTACAAATGCAATTACACACCAGTTATGCTAGGGGTATTTCAGTCCTGCAACTTATCTTAATTTATACAGTACATACAATTACACTATACCCTTTTTACACTAATCTAATTTTGCATTGTCTCAAAAAATCAAGTTTTATTTGGCAGCATAATTCACTTCTTCTTTTCTCTGCGTATTGTTTGATATTAGCAAGATAGAGATGAATACTGTTTGATTAATTTTACTTTTCCATACACAGAATCATCTGTTTACGGTACTTATCACTTCACTAACATGCAGAATATTTTCTTCTATGTGCATGTCTAGTTACTTGGGGAAATTCTTAGCAATGCAGTGACTAAAGTTCATGCTAGGGGTAGCGAAAAGTGTGTTCCAGTATCACTCTGTGAAGAAAATTTTAAACTGAAGTTTCAAAAATAAATAAAAAGCACAACTATTTTGGGGGGACATACTTTCCCCATGTTAAATCCGAATCCGCAGTAACTCAGACTACGCTAATTTGGGCTTCTACCTTATTTTAGAAAAAGGCCTGTGTGTGTCTCTGAACAGCATAATTCAAAATGAAATGTTGGATAAATACCAAACCTGGTATTTTGTACAGTATCTTTCAAAATGCAACAATGATTTTCAAGGCAACCCAGACTACTCTCAACATGGAAAAGTGTTCCATATTTTTATTTTCTCAAAAATGGCTAACAATTTTGATTAAATACCATGCATATTTAAGACATTCCTTTAACAAATAAAATGTACATTTTGAATTTTCTGGAAATAGACTGTGAAGTCTTTTGTACTTGACAGGAATTCTGTTTTAACTGGTGAATCATAAGATATGGACAAGAATGTGCTTCACAGAAAATATAGATCTCTTTAAAACAACAATTCATTTAAAATACATTTTTTGGGGCATCAGCCATTTCTTAAATATCCATTTCAATTTTTCAATGCTTTACAATTCCTTTTAAAGTGCTGTTGCTATTTATCTGTTTCTTGTGAGTTTATTAAAGCAGCATGGAATTTTAAGGCCAGCATATAGTGACTTGCTTTTAAACATATGACTCAATTTGGTTTCTTCTGTCACACTTACTAAATGTATAATAAAGTTATTTCTGCAAAGGTTTAGTTCAATTAACATGAAGTACACAAGAACCTTGTTTATCCAGTTTAGGTGGGACCAGAAGTAATCCTTGTTAACTGAAACCCAGAAAGAAACCATTAAAATGAATACAAACTTCACGTACCATAGTGAAATATGAATCACTGCACAAGTAGAAGAGAAAAGAGTTGAAAACCATCCAGATGGAATGTCTGTGATTCTTAGGAGTATCATGAAAATAAATAAAACCTAATGATATGATATCATACAATTAAGTTTTATTGCCACGTATTACTGATTATGGTAGTGGTACTTAATGTTAGCTTGAAGCGTTCAACCAATGGTGATCTCTACGCTATCTAGAGTGACAACATTTTAACTATATACATTTGTATGTATTTATCAAAGAATGCACATATTTTCCAGGTGAAAATGTAAGGAAAAATCAACCCAATAAACCAAAAGTGTGGATTAATGAGGTTTTTGTGAACAGAAAAATATAAGCTTTAAGAATAGTCTGTAGAAGTTACATAAAATTAAACAATAATGGGTAGAGAAATTTATGTGAATGTAAGACATGAGATCAAAAGAACATAAAGTAACATTTAGGTCTGAATGGACAAAGCATGGATATGATTCTTCTGTATTAGGAAAAACTAAAATTACAGTACTGTAAGGGATAGCATTACTCATACAGTCTGATCCACTTGAGAAGCCAGGAAAGTATAACATTATATTTATGAAGTTAATGTATATATCTCTGAGCAATTTTCTGAAATGTAAGCAGAAAAGAGTTAACGAGTGAGGTTTCCAGTTGGCATGATGCTATCGAGCAAAGAAAACAAAATGGTCATTGTGCCACACCATGTGCTTAAGTTGTCATATGGCACAAACAGTCTCCACTGCAATGAACGGGCTGTAGACTTTCTCATGAGTCACTCCACACTACACATTCACTTTAGGGTTGGCTCGTTCAAGTTCGTATGAGATATGTGGATTCTCAGTTTCCCAAACAATGCAGTTATACGTGTTGACTCGGCCACTGACAAAAAATGTGGCTTCATCAGTAAACATCTATTTCTTTAACCATTGATCATCCCCTTCCTGCACCTCACACATCATTATAGCAAAATTGAGTAGAGCTTTATAATTCACTTGCGTCAGTGACTGTATTCACTGAATATGGTATTCTGCTTGTGTGAGACATTTTGAGACCATTTTCCAAGAATGTGTACTGTTTAACAATACCTCAATGTGATGGGACATATAAACGGTCATATTGATGTCTGAATGCTTGCTGGGTCTCTATTACACTCGCAAATTTTGCATACAGTACAACACACTGAGCATACTGTTGTGGCATAATGACGATTTTGTTTTCTATGCACGATAGTGTCATGCCAACTGGAAACAGCACTTGGTAACTCCCATCCTTTCTGCTTACATTTCAGAAAATTGCTCAACTTGTTAACTTCATAAATATAACATTATACTTTTCTGATATCTCTAATGGATCATCCTGTAGATCCAAATTAGCAAGAATGTATCAGATGTGGGCTTCATGTGGAAAATATTAAAAATTAAATATTGATATTGAGAAACTGCGTAACATATGAGTAAAATACGTAAAGGTTGCAGATTCACTTTCTTTTGGCAGGGATTCCTCTGCTTCATGCTATGTATGGGGGATACTCACACTACAAGACCATCTCGCTACCATTGCTGGTTTACTACCCTTCGCAAGTGATTGTAGCTTGTCTACTATCCATTCCTTTGACCCAATGGATGAAGTTACAACACAGGTAAGAAATATATTACTCAGTCACAAAACAGGAGGTTAAAAGAAATCCCAAATTCTCCATGAGGTAGAGGAATATCTCAATGAGAAAATTCAAAGCTTTTGCTGTAGACTTGCATAGAAAGCTTACAAGTTCATTGGAAGCAGACATAACTATAAATTAACTTATATTATCTGAAAGTCTTCACACCAGCATATGTTTGAGTCAGAAAATAAAAGCAACTGAAGACAATGAAACATTCAAGTAATTTGAGGAATGATGAGACAACTTTGTACATTAAACTATGGAAAATTAATCAACTTTAAACTCCCTCACTCTTAATTTACTTTCCATAGAGTAATTATTTGCTTCTGTGTAAAAGTTCCCATGATTTTGAACCTATGCAGTCTTATGCTTCACATAACGAACACTTGCTAGGGCGTATTTCATGGATCTTTGTCGACATCATCAGCTATTTTTTACTTTCTCTACTGGTAAGTAGGGGAAGTATTGCATTCCACCCAAAAATTCGATGTCGAGATTTCACCAGAAATATATGTTTTGAGTCCCACTGAATCCAAAAAAATAGCATTTTTAGAAAAAAGTCTGTGTGTGTCACTCTGTGGATAGCATAACTCAAAAACAAAAAGTAGGTTAAAAACCAAATTTGGTATTTAAGTTTAATGTCTTTCAAGGATGCAACACGAAGATTTTGAAGAAAATAGCCCCACCCTAAACTACCCTTTATATGGAAAATTTTGATTTTCTTGAAAATGGCTCTAATGTTTTGGATTAAAATGTCACATGTTTGAGATATTTTTATGACAAATGAAATGTATATCTTGAATTTTCTGGCTATCGCTCCTGTAATCATATTTACTCTGTACAACTTTTGCATAACTGGTAAGCCGTTAGAGATAGACCAAATCATACTATAAAAAAAATGTAGATCTTGCTAAAATACACAATTTATGTTGAAATAAATTTTCTTGTAGGGAGATTTTGGAGATATTTCTTGTTATGTGTGTGTTTCAGAAAACAAAATTTTCATGAAATGGAACATTGTTGTTCATTTTTTATATGTTAAGTGTGCAAAGAGAATGTAATCTCAAAGGTTTAAAATATTTGACTATCACACAAAGCCTACTGTATTCTAATATTCCTCTTGCACCTACAAGGAAATAAGCAATAAGATAATTTGTACAAATGTTTATCTTAACACGAAGAAGATATAGGAATAAGAGTTTGTAAGAATGGTTAGTACAAGAGCAGAGAAAGTCATGTGAGTGCAAAACATCAGATTTTTTAAATGGAACTGTAGGATGTGTACTCCCAAGTAACCTTAGTCGGTCTGGGTTAGACGCTCAGTTGGTTAGACGCTGGCCTACTGATCCCAAGGTCGCAGGTTCAAACCCGGCCCAGGTCAATGGTTTTTAAGTGTGCTTAAAAACGACAGCTCCATGTCAATAGATTTACTGGCATGTAAAAGAACTCCTGCGGGACAAAATTCCGGCACACCGGCGATGCTGATGTGATCCTGGCAATTGACAGTGTCGTTAAACAACAAAATATATATTTTTTTTCCCCAAGTAACCTTGGCGTAGGTGCGATAAATTTCAAGATATTGTTATCCTCTGAGGATCAAAATTCATAAGACTGTTCAAATTTCTTGATTTCTTTTCCCTTGTACTGAGGTGGAAGACACCATTGGCTTCTTTAACATGATGAATTCTCTACTGATAGTTCATAACCATCAGTTTCATAAAAAAAAAGTGCAATCAACAATTAAGTGATGATGTGGAAAAAGGTCTATTTAATAAGTGTTTGGTTAAGTTCACTTACTACATGAAGAGTATTGGTCATCTCATCATTCAGCAAAATATATTAAAAATTTAATTTAGATGCTCTTCTTTTGTGTTGTGCTCCATGCACATAAAACACATTAATTGACTCACCTTTTAAATTAAATTGTATTAAGAAGTTTAAGAATCGATAGTTATTATCAGATCATATCTTATACGATTTTCACTGACTGCCTTTATATTACATTAGTTTTTGGATGACATGTTTTTTCCAGTTTGGCGTTAAGAGCACAAGACTAAACTTAATAGTCATAGAATGATACATTTTCACTGTGGTTTAGCACAAAGCAAACATAAATAATATATTAGATTGTGGTATGGCAATAACTTAATACATTCATTACTATTTGGAGAGGACTTGAACTCAGATTCGATTAGATCTTTATTCACTGGAAGATATACAATATGAATAAACAGCTTCATCAGAATTTACATAATTATACAGTAAACTTGCAGTTATCCAAGCTAATGGGGCTGAAACTATCTTGGATATACAGAAATTTGGATAATATGGAGATAACATGCAAGGAAAATTATCTGGGCTTATGAGCCGTGGTCTAGTGGTTTTCAATTTTTCTCTATTAAAAATGCTCTTTGGGATTTATAACTTATTGACTTGAAATTTTCAGGAAAGCTTCAGAGATTAAGGTATTAAAATTTGTCATGCACTAGCTGAAATAAATATTTTTCATAACTCAAACTGAAAAAATTGAAAATGTCAATAAAGATACAAAACATTTTTTTCTCTTAAACTAATTAAATCTAAGCAGTGGCTGTATGACAATTTCTTTCTATCTGTATACTGAGCTCAAATTACAAATTTAGGAGATATCAATAAACTGTAAGGTCCAAGGATCATTTCACATTAGCTTACCAAAAAGTGATTTATTATTAGTAAATATATTAATAATTTAAAAACGGTTTGATACAGGACAATGAAATTTTGTGTATATTGTATATTTTATATTCTGAGTGTGTGGAAAAAAATTCAAAGCCATCAGAAGAAAACCGTGGACTTTTAATTTTCAAAGATACATTATCTTAAGGTAAATTTGCTTGTTCTCAGATGCACTATAATCACTACAAATCAAGGATGGTGTGAAGATGATTAATATTTTGATTTTGTGCATTTATGATGTCATTGACTGGCCAGAACATTTAATAATTATTCTGTAAAGTACTACTCTTATCCAATAAGATATGAGATCTTTGAAAGTATTTTCAAGCTGAAAGTGCAAAAATTGTTATTAAAGTACAAATGTTATAATGTAAATTATTTTCAAAAGCTAATATGCAGCACAATTGTTACTTCAGTTACAGTGCAGTCAATATATTGTAAATATTATATATATATCATTTTGTACAGATGTGGTAAGTATGTGTATTTTCAGAAAAGCACAGTAGACTTGCTATTAACGGAGAGAGTTGTTCGAAAATAAACATACATATTTATTGCATCAGTGTAGAGTTACTATCATCAAAGTTGAGCAGTACCCTAACTAGGTATCAAATGAGTTGATGAGGTACTAATCAAAAAGTCATTTGGAAAATGAAGATGTCCTAAAGTGGTGTAACCAAGATGAACAAACAGAATAACAACTTTATTGTTGATATAGTCATCAGTCCTGAAGAGGAGCACAACACAGACCTCAAAAATGTCACATTCTGAGAGATTGAGGTTATTGAATCTGTTATAGCCTGTAACGAACAACAAAAACATTCTACCATTTGATCTACTGTCCCTATAGTATTGGTGTTCCATTGTAGTATCCAAGAGAGGGAAGAGATTAGAAAAACTGTAAAAGATTTTTTCAAAATGTAATCTCATTTAATATCGTAATCTGTTTATCTTTTATTTAAACTGTAGAAGGTATCTAATGTACGTTTTAAGAAGCTATGTTGTGACAATCAGTTACTGCAAAGCATTAAGCTTCTTTTTACCTAATTTATGACCTCTTTGCACATTGATCAAATTGCGTAAGCTTTCACGGCCAATATCAATAAATAGAAAATTATTATTTGGGCTTGTGGCTGTTATGTAGTGGAAAATCTCCTTCCAGATGTTTCGTCCAAAGCTGCGTCTAACATCCTCAGTGGCATGACTGTAGTACTCTGCTAGTCTCAGCAACTGATGCAGAGCCTTTTGGTTTCACAGGCTAAGCACATAAATCCCATGAAACCAAAAGGCTCCATAACAGACGTAGCAGAGTACTAGGGCCACACCACTGAGGATGTTCAATAAGTTACAAATTCCAAGGAGCATTTTGAATCGAGAAAAATTGGAAAAAACAAAAAAACAAAGAAAAAAAAAATTGAGAAAAATGGATTTTAAAGTTTAAAAACATATTTTTGAACTATAACTAAATCCAATCATCTTAAAATTTCCCAGCACCCTATGTGACACCCTTTGCTGCTTCCTTCTGGGCCTCAGCAGTAGTTTTTGAGAATTCTAAGTTTGCTTGGTGTTTCTTAATGTGAAAACTTTCCTTTTGCCTTCCTATTGTTCACAAAATTTAGAAATGTATTGCCCTTAGCTAACTTCTACACTGTGCACTTTTACTAATTTCTACATCAAACTCACAAAATATCTGCTTGTAATGCTTTACTATAAAATAAGGAATAACTTAAAACCTATTAAATACCTAATGATGCCTAATATATAACTGGAACACTGAAATAATCTGGCAAGATTACAGAACACTTACGGCACTTCTCTGTTTACAAGCAAGACATGTGTCAGATTCGCTGCATTTCAGCACCAGTGAACTCACAACCTCTCTGAAGCAAAATTCCCTGCAAGAGACTATAATCAAAGTCAGTGAAAGCTAAACTTGCATTTGAAAGCTGTAGTGATGAAGTTTGGCAAGGAACGCCCACCCGCACTGGGACATTTAAATGCCCTCCTGGAGCTTTAAAAATGGTTGATATGGAGAAAATGAAAGTGTGTCGTTAAAGTACAGAGTATAAGCATAATAAAAAATGCAAAAAGTAAAAATCAACATTTTTGACAATAAGGAAAATTGAAGCTATTAACAGTGAAGCAACAAGATTCTAAAGTAAGAACAAATTAGAAACTAAAAACTTCACTTATCTTAGTAATGTTGCATGTTCTCCTTGAACAAGCTAACCCTGGGTTTCAAGTTGTCTCCAACTCATTCTCAACAACGTTTTTGAAGTTTTTAGTTTCTAATTTGTTCTTACTTTAGAATTTTTGACAATGTTCACCAAATTTCATTGATACATTGCCTTAAATTAACAGGCAGCACATATTGTAGAGTTTGATTAAATATGCTGGGTTGTGAACATGCATCAACTATACTGCAGTAATATTTGGTATTTTCTTATTTTATGTTACAGAAAAAGGGCAGCACTAGATTGACAATGAATTCAAACTGCATTATAGAAGCACAATTAATCAACAGCAGCATTTTGTCAGAGCTATACTGAGAACGATGTGGTCAACTGCTGCCTCAAGTGAATATTTTATGTCGACAAGTATTATATGTACCTGCAGCAAACAAAAAAATGATAATGCAAGCTGTTACTTCTTTGATACAGCTGGTTACCATCATTAAAGAAGCACACTTACACGCACATACTGCAAATGACTGATAAGAAAACTTGTGTAATTAGTCAGATTTTTTTTCTAGAAAATAAATGCTTGTTGCTTTCTTGTAATGAATATAACAACATACTAACCATGTGCATATGGAAAGTTGAATCATATTTAAAAAATCTGTTGTGTTAAACTCACATGACTTTCTCTACTCTTATACTAACTATTCTTACAAGCTCTTATTTCTCTAATTTCATGTTAGTAGAAATAAACATTTGCATAAACTATCTTATCGCTAATTTCTTGTAGGTGCAAAGGGAATACAGTAAGCTTTGAGCGATAGTAAAATCTTTTAAAGCTGGTCGCTATATTCAAGACTTTAAAATTCCGTTCTCTTTGCACGGCCAAGAGATAAAAAGTGAATAACGACCTTCCATTTGAGAAAAGTACAAGTATTGCAAAACCCACACAAATAACAAGGAATATCTTCAAAATGGTTCACTCCACAAAAAAAAATGCATTTGGACATAACTTGTGTTTTAAGGAGACCTACATTTTTTGTACAGTAAGATTTGGTCTATCTCTAACGGTTTACCAGTTATGCAAAGGTCATCAAGACTAAATGGGATTATGTAGGCTATAGCTAGAAAATACAAAATATAAATTTTATTTACCATAAAAATATTTTAAATATATGGCATTTTAATTAAAATCATTAGCCATTTTTGATAAACTAAAATGTTCAGAAATTTTTGCATGTGGAAAGTAGTTTGCAGTGGAGGGATCTTCTTGAAAATCTTGTTGCATAATTGGAAGATGCTGAACTTAGATACCAAGTTTGGTACATAACACCCTCACAACTTTTTATAAAAATGTTTAAATTCAGGGAATCTCAAAACATGTACTTCTGGTGAAATCCTGGTATTAAATTTTTTGCAGAAACATACTTCTTACATGTGTGTGCACACACATACACTTTCTCACTTTTGCAAACCAAACATCAACGATTTTTCTTGTTCTGTATAATATATTGTGATACAAATGTAGGAAGAGTATCATTGAAAAATTATAGCATTTGAAAATAAGATACAAAATCCAGTATTTTCTATTTCCACAATTCTCCAATGCAAGTAACACATTTGTATTGCATACTATTTTTTCAATAATAGTGATTACCGTATTTTATCGCATAATTCCCTCCTTTTTTTCTCGAAAAATTTGCTTGAAAACACTGGGGAGGGAATTATGTGAGTGGTGCTTCTAGGAATTCAGAAAGGAAGGGAAACCATGTAGTATTATGTAAAAGTTCTATAGGTATACAGTAATTTGTGAATGAACTGGATACATTCCACGGTTTCATTGGGCCTACAATGTATTGTTTCATTGTTTCTTTTCTCTGACTATTCTGTGGTCTCACTTTCGTCACTATCATCACTATTTTCATTTATATCTGGCTCAGATAACACATCTTCATTTTCGCTATTCCATAACATGTCGTCAGAACCATTAATGGCACAAGAAATACCAGTTTTTTTTTAAACTCTTCTTAACTGATTTCTTTAAGACAGTGCAAAATTAGGTTAGTGTAAAATGGGTACAGCGTAATTGTATGGACTACATAAATTAAGATCGGTTGCAGAACTGGAATACACCCCTAGTATAACTGGTATGTATAATTGCATTTAAAAGTGGTGTACTTTACCATATATTACATACTTTACAATGTACTATAATTTATCCTTGCATGAATGTTTCCCACCACTTCTGCAGGATCGAGTTTTGTCACTTCTAAGCTCACATTTCAATATACCGCGGAATCATTATAATGTGGGGCTACGGCATATCCCTAAAAACATGTTATTTTGGGACTCTACATACTCTCTCTATATGCAGTAAAATAAACATGCAAGTAAGCAAGCTTACCAGCACTGATTGCATGAAATTCAACTTTCTCCCATGACAGTATGAATGACACATGGATCAAAAACACTCATCACAGAAAAAAGTACTAAAATGCAGTTATGTAGTTTTGGAAGTTCACTGATAATACATAGAAAAAGCATTTAAAACAAGTACCTATTAAGAGAAATGCTAACAGCTTGACTAATTATAAGTTAAATATAACTGATTTTAATTGAGCACAATTCTTGTAAAACTAACCCATTTGTATACTACTTTTGTAAACCATTTTATTTTTAGAACAATTTATTGCTTATGATAAACAGCACTTGTTGATGCATTTTTGATAGCTTACAATAAATACACTGTATTTTGTTTGTACAAAGAAATGTTTATCATAATAAATTCAATTTACAAATGCAGCGAAACACTGGGTAAATTGATTTCAAACTGTACACTGATTATAGTAACAAAACCGCAAAGCTTTAAGTTCAAATTAAGTTTAAGTTCAAATTCAAGCTTTAAGTGGTTCAGTGTTTATTCAAGCATACAATAAACGCTATAAAACTTACGAACAGAAATAAAATTACACTGGTTTGATCCTCAGGTCCAAGCGAACCAACACAACTGTAATGTAGCACATTGGCCATCAGGGTTCTTGTTGGTTGCACATGTCTATCACATTTTTTTCGGCTACCAGGTGGAGTAGGAGAATAGGACATGTCC
The DNA here is from genome assembly GCA_030765045.1 of Tenodera sinensis. NCBI lineage: Eukaryota > Metazoa > Arthropoda > Insecta > Mantodea > Mantidae > Tenodera > Tenodera sinensis. Next base: position 16,495,372 of record CM060963.1, read on the forward strand.
GTGCAGGAAGTGGCACCTGGCGGTACACACAGCATGTACGTAAATAGTGCAGGCTACGTTGAACATTCCACATTCTATTACAAATTACAAATATTGTCCCTTTGAAGGTACAATGGAAAACTGCCAGCCCCTAGTAATCGATCTACAAGACGACAGCGATATATTTTCAGAGGATGACCATTAATGATTTATTAATTTCAAGGTGTAACTTGAGTACCCAATTCTTCAGTTACTCAATACATAGTCTAGTTGATGTTAAGGGGTTACTACAATATAGGATGGGTAGATCATATATTTTGAAAGAATTTCACCACTTCCAGCAAGGTCATTAAGATGATGAATGTCTATGGAATATTTACACACTCACAATTCCATACTTCAAGGCAAAATATGGTCTCTGTAATATGAAAGTAATTGTCCTGATAGAATACAAGACATTATGCCTCTATATTTTTAACACCTGGAAAACGTTTGGATTGAAAGACAATAAAAGAAATTATTATACCTCCAATAAGATCAATTCCTCTTCTCTGAAATCATTTGTATAGTCATTTTTAACATATTTTATGCTTTAAATTTCACTGCTATACATTATTTACTATATATCATTTTCTATTAGCACATTTAGCAGTCACTTTACACCTTATGGTTTTATTTTCGTATATCATATGTTAGACAAAAATTTCAACTTTTGAGGTTTTATTTTTTTTTTTTTTTTTTTGTTAATTTAACTCGCTGCTCATATTGTGACTCCATAAGGACATAACACATCATATAAGAAAATTACACTGTAATTACATTAGTTACACAATACTATAATTTGACAGATGTCTTAGTTTGTTTGATATAGTATTTTTTCTATAAACACATATTGCTGCTGGCATCACACATGTTTCTGGAACTCACAGCTTGTCTTGCATTTATAAGGCAATGACAGTCTGAATCATATGAGGTGCTGTGAGTGAATAATTACAGAAGTTACAAAGCGGAGCCAAAGAGTACAGTACAGTAGCCATGGAAGCCTGCATACACATGTTGCTTCCATATTTGCATGATCTTGTGGATATATCTCAGGAAGTCGTCTTCATCTGATTATCCTCTCTGTATGGAGGACTTACAAGCCAGAGGCCTGTCGGGGAGTAGACAAACCTATGCACCAGACATAGTGAAGACCTGCTTCCTCCACCACGAATACCACATGCAGGTCCCTGGGATTGAACCTGGACAGCCTTGGTGATAGGCAAATGGTCTAACCACTCAGCCATGGCACCACCTATCTGAAGAGGTCACAGTATGGTATTCTATAATTTTTTGGAGGATGCTAGGTGGCTTCAAGCATGTGATGTTATATTTTTATTCTTTATTGTAATGTTTTTACTGTGCGTGTATTACGAGATTTTGCAATTGTGCTAACACCTTTAACCTCTTCAGGGATATGGGCATGAAATCACGTCCATTTAAAATGACGGATGAGCGATATGGGCGTGTATACACGTCCTGTGTGTTTAAGCATTTAACCCTTATTTATCCCGTATCTAACTCAACTTATTTTAATTTTCCCTTTATGAAACATTTTAGTAAACTCTATATACTTTACTGGCTTACCTTAATATGTTCGTTCTGCAGTGATTTACCTCAAAACAGGGACAAACACACAAGGGTACATCTCCACATTCGCGAATAATTCCCTTTTTGCGGCACACAAAACACTTTCGAGATGGGCGGGACTTCTTTGCTGTTGGTGGTATCCTTTTAGGATAATGTTTTCCTTGAAGTCTGAGGGGTGCAGGGGTTTTGGATTTTCAACCCCCAACGTGGTATTGTTCAATTAGGCTGCGAGCTATTTATAGTCGGAAGTCAAGGTAGGTCATTGTCCTGTGTGGGTTTAGAGCTCTCCAAATTACCAAACAATTGTATATGGTTATATCCAGTTGGTGCAAAAACACCTTTTTATACCACTTCTCCCTTCAGCTACAAGCAGGAAAGTATACGTATGTATTTCAACAAAGAAAGAAACGGAGTCTACTAAGTTACGAAACTCGCGTAAGCAAAAGTTGCAATGTTGATCTATTCTGATGACTCAAGAGGCCACGCATACAGTAGTGCTTTATTACACAGTATGCTGACGCATTAGCCACACATACAATGGGTCGGCTACTGTTTCTTTCCGAGAACTTATATTAGATGCGTTCGACAGAGCAAAGTTGACTTTTCACCACAGTGAAACAAAATAGTGCCATTTCAACGTTTTGTAAATATAACTCAACTTTGCTGATGATGTACATTTATACTGCATATAACAAGTTTTATACCAGTTTTTGTTTCATTAAAATAACTTAATATTTACACAAAATACAGCTGTGTATATACGAAGCATTTTAAATGCCCTGCCTCGGATATTGGGTAGCAGTTCTCGGCTCGCAGACGTTTTAAATGGCCATCGCTCAAGAGGTTAATGAGTATTTAACAATATCAAAAAAATAGTGAAAAAGATAGTATTGTCAAAAGAAAAATTGAGTGTACTCATGAACTGAATAACTATTTGGTAAAAGTAGCCCAATTAAAGGAGAAGTACGGGAAATATGCTTTGTAAGAGAATATTTCGAAGAGGAGAAATTGAGCGGAGTCCTTTTATTCCAGTCTCTACAGTACTTGATATGGACATGTATGCTGGAGGAACCAGCAAGAATAAGAGCAATTGGGATATCAATGGCATTTTCCCATTAGAATAAGCAACATTTCACAGGTACATTTGTTAATGCAAATCTTTAGTGATACATATTTGCATGTTCCATTCTTTGAATGTAGATTCAGTATTTTGCTATTTATACAAATATAAATAATATGCACTCAACATTCCAGGTGCAATGCAATCTTCTTCATATACACAATCATAATACACTCTCCATGTGGTCACAATAAATGGCAATGTTGTTTCTCTCTCACCGCAAACTGTCAATCCCTTTCTTGGTTGGCGCCAATTATAGTTTAGGATATTGATATGGTTAGATTTATCTTTTACAGAAAGAAGTGGGTGCAACAGGAAAGAGAGGGGCTGGATATCAGATGCAATAGAGTACATTAGACACAGTTTGCAAGTAAGAGTGTTGAAAACATTTAGGTGCTGATTAAGTATTATGGTATGAGTTAGGTGGCATTGAAGGGATAAAATGGGTGTGTGGGAAAATTTCAGAATGTTTAGAAGGCTCTTCTCAAAAATTCTTAAGATGGGTTGCACAGGAATCAGCTATTTCATGAGCTTAATACAGCACAGTACAAAATTAGAACTATAAAGTTTCACTGTGGTCCAGGAATTGCTGCCATGTGATCATCAGATTCAAGTAAATTTCTGTAATTGGATTTTGTAAAATGTCAATGATGGAGTAATCGACCCAGCCTTATATTCGTCTCGGATGAAACATGGCTCTATTTAGATGTTTATGTTTCATTTCAAAATAACAGATATTACAGTACAGAGAAACCTGATCTTACACATGAGGTTCTCTTGACTGATGTAAAATTGGTGTGTGGTGTACAGTAAATGAATACACAATAATAAGAATAATAGACTATTTTTTAATAAACAATAAATGCAGAGAGATACAGGAATGTTGTACTCACATTTTTTGCACAGCTGACTGATGTTGAATGTTAGTTTAAGAGTTTTTCAACAAGACTCTGCTACCATGCATACAGCCAGGTCACTAAATTTATTTCAGGAAATTTGTTAAGGTAAGGAGATTACTGAAGGGTTATGACCCTTGCAATCCCATTTAACTGCATGCAATTTATGGAGAAACATGACAAATAAAATGTAAGCAACAAATCCCTATACATTGGAAGAACTAAAGGAAAATATTAGGCAAGAAATTCATGCAAGTTTGGATATTAAACTCTTAAGAGTGTTAGTGATAATTTCCTGAAAAGAACCAGAAATGTGTGAATAGTGGAGGACAGCATTTCCAACGTCTTATGATGAAATAGGCTCATCATCATTACTATTATCATCATTATTATTTATTATTATTATTATTATTATTATTATTATTATTATTATTATTATTATTATTATTATTATTATTATTATTATTATAACTGAGAATAGGAAGTGGATGCAGGAATACATAGGTCATTCAAATATAAACGGCAATTTTTTAAATATATTTATTGATTAAACACATACACAAGCAACACCTTTATTATTTCTATACATGACTTTCTTCATGCTCTACACATTTGTGGCAATGATTTGAAAGCTTGAATGTTTTGTGTTCAAAAAAAGTTTGAGGGTGTCATCAAGCAATTGTGCACATGCTCCTTTAGGTCTTCATCGTTTTCAAATTGTTTCCCTCCAAGCAATACGTTTTTTGTTTCAGTAGGCAGCTTTTTCTGACCTTAACAATTGACAATAGTAAGCCACATTCACTGTATGTCGATCATGCAGAAAATCAAGGAGTAAAACTTCTGCAGTCAAAAACCACAGATGTGAGAACTTTTCTGGCTGAGAGACGGATTTTGGCCTTCACTGGGCAAGCTTCATCCTTTCTTCGCCATTCTTTGCTCACCATTTTGGATTCCGGAATGTAATGATGAACCCTATGTCTCATCACATACATTATGTGCTTCAAAAAAATCCTCACCTTCTTCCTGGAGTTGATTCAGAAGTCTCTCACAGATCTCCAACCTGACCTGTTTTTGCTGCTGTTTAAAACTTCAAAACCCATCGAGCACTAATTTTTGTAAATCCATGATGTTCGCACATAATGGTATGAGCACTCCTAATGCTGGCACCCACTTCCAATGCAATTTCTTCAACAGTGCAGCGACAATCACCTTCAATAAGCTCTTGAATGGCATGGACGTTATCTGTGAGACTTGACCTTGGGCACTGAGCATGATCGTTTTCCACTATTTCTCAGCCGCTCTTGAATTGTCTAGCCCAAGTAAGCACTCGATTCTGGGAGAGTAGTATTGCCAAACTGTGCCTTCAAACGAGTTAAACTCTGAGTGTTTGACCCCAATATTGGTTAAAAACTTTATAATAATGCGTTGTGCAACAGATAAACAAACCTCTTATTCACTCATGGCTGTACTGATGCTAACCAAGCTGGTTTCCACTCCCTAACACATTCTACCATCCTGCTCAGAGCTTGCGAAGTATTCTGGAAAAATCTGATATGTTGCACTAACATGACTTTCTCTACTCTTGTACTAACCATTCTTACAAACTCTTATTCCTATCTCTTCTTCGTGTTAATTAAGATAAACATTTCTACAAATTATCTTATTGCTTATTTCCTTGTAGTTGCAAGGGGAATGTTAGAATACTGTGGGCTTTGTGCGATAGTCAAATGTTTTAAAGCTTTGAGATTCTGTTGTCTTTGCACACTTAACAAATAAAAAATCTGACGTGTTGAACTCACATGACTTTCCCTACTCTTGTACTAACCATTCTTACAAACTCTTATTCCTTTATCTTCTTCGTGTTAGTTGAGTTAAAAATTTGTACAAATTATCTTATTGCTTATTTCCTTGTAGGTGCAAGGGGAATATTAGAATACAGAAGGCTTTGTGCGACAGTCAAATCTTTTTGACCTTTGAGATTCCGTTCTCTTTGCACGATTAACATATAAAAAATGAACAACGTTGTTGCATTTCGCTAAAGTTCTAAGTTTTCTGAAACTCTCACACATAACAAGGAATATCTCCGAAATGGTTCACCCTACAAGAAAATTTATTGAGACATAAATTGTGTATTTTACCAAGATCTACGGTTTTTGTATAGTATGATTTGGTCTATCTCTAACGGTTTACCAGTTATGCAAAAGTCGTCCAGAGTAAATACAACTACAGGGGCTATAGCCTGAAAATTCAAGATATACATTTCATTTGTCATAAAAATATCTCAAACATATGGCATTTTAATCAAAATTGTTAACCATTTTCAAGAAACTCAAAATTTTCGAAAAATTTTCCATGTAAAGGGTAGTTTAGGGTGGGGCTATTTTCTTCAAAATCTTCGTGTCACATTCTTGAACGACATTAAACTTAAATACCAACTTTGGTTTTTAACCAACTTTTCGTTTTTGAGTTATGCTGTCCACAGACTGACAGACTGACACACAGACACAGACCTTTTTCTAAAAATGCTTTTTTTTTTGGATTCAGGGGGCCTCAAAACATGTATTTCCGGTGAAATCTCAACATCAAATTTTTGGGTGGAATACAGTACTTCCCCTACTTAACAGTAGAGAAAGTAAAAATTACCACTCATATTTTAATCGCCCTTGTATTATAATACCTCTTTCAATGGTAGACCATGCAGAGGTGGCCAATGTGTGAGCCACTTGAGCAGTGGCTGCAGTGTGAGGAAAAAGTACGGTACATATAAATTTTAAGTGCAGAGCCACATCTCATAACTCACTAATCCCATAACACACAATCAACAACAAAAAGTGGCACAGAGTTAGAAACGCCACTTATGAACGTATGAATTAGTAACTACGAAGTTTGAGTTACCTGTTTAATGATTAAGATTCTCTATTATAGGTCAAAACTTTTTCATTGGACCCAACTTGAAATGCTTTTCTTGCCTGTGGGCCTGCAATCTTGAATTGCATTATCTTAAACAATGGCTCTTGTAATGTGATCATACTATCCTTTTCTGTACCTCCCCAAAATTTAACACATTTAATTTACATTGATCTCTTCTGTTTATTGTTCTTGCTTTTCCAGTATCTGTCCATTTGTTCATGGTTACAGTATGTGTTTGGATAAATTTACTTGGAACCAACCAACGACTTTAATTTTTCGTCTGAATGCAGATTTGTCAGCTTTGAAATTCAATTTGGTTAACATTTCTAGAAAGTGATACACCATTTTAAAACTAAATGAAATTATGTGTTCAAGATGGAACTGACCATCTAAATTTGTTCTGTATAGACAAGAGTTCCATATTATTCAGATCTTCCGGATTTTTTTCCTGTGCATATCTTTAAGGTTAATCATAAACATCATGCCAATGTGTCAGTATCGTGCATTTTATTGAAAAGCATTCCCTTAATACATGTTAAGTTTTATATCCATTGTTTAATCAAGTACATATTATGTTGTAGATCACATAGAGGACAGAGTGGTGAAGAATATATCCCAATTCTGTTTAGATGTTTTGCCAGACAATCATGTCCTGTAATCAACCTGAAGGTTGCAACTACTGTTTTTCGAGGATACTCATATTATGAGCATATTATGTTGTTAGCTAATGCTGGATTTCTGACAATGAGGTCATTAATCCTCTTGCTCTCCAATGTTTTTCACTGATGGCTGGGGCATTAGAAGTGGCCGGGCATATTTGAAGGTGGTCTTGGTCCATTTCCTCTTGCAGATCACATAGAGGACAGAGTGGTGAATATATCCCAATTCTGTTAAAATGTTTTGCCAGAGCCATGTTTCGTAATCAATCTGAAGTTTGAAACTACCATTTTTCGAGGATACTCAGGAATTACTGTTTGAATGTTTGGTAGTTTCCATCTTTTATTTTTTGATTTTTCATAGTAATATTCTGCTATAATTTTTTTGAATTCAGAGTTAACTAATCTTTCAGCTGCATAAAATGGTAGATTAACTATAGATTTCTGTACACTGCTGGTAACCTTTCTTGCTAGAAAATCAGCTTTCTCATTACCACTCAGTCCACAGTGAACTGGTATCCATTGGAAGACTAGGTGTTTTTGAAGTGCTGTTAGATGGGTAAGGATTTTCCAACATTCTATACTTGTTTGGTTTTTTGGTGACAACTTGGAACTAATTGCTATAATTGCCAATCTGGAATCTGAGAGAATAACTGCTTGATGAAAATGTGATATTCTATACAACAGATTTTGTAGAGCCATTCAGATTGCTTCAATTTCTCCATCAAAGTATTATGTATATTACATCATTCTCGTCTCTCTGTCCTTTCATCCAAACATCCACCGTAACACCACGAAATTGTATACTAGCATGTAAAAGCAATGCTTTACACTATTGCTCTTTCACTAACCAAAATATTCATTTATTACACATTCTTTATTTTTTAAATTTCATAGATTTGTGTTTTGAAATATTTTAACTGTAGCATTAGCTCTTTCACAGTACAGTTCTCATTTTCCTTTATAACTAAATGCACATCATTTCTCTCAGAGACATAGGCAACAGAAAATACTTAAGGAAAAACAGTTTCACAATTATAGTAAACCTTTTCTTTCATGCTTGATAAGGTCTCTGCTCTGATATGTATGTTTACAAATAAATTTAATGTCTTGACCTACATTTGCAGCTTTCTTGGAAGCACAGCATATCCCAAAACAAATGTATTTTAATACTATAAGGTTTCCCTTTGAAGCAGCTGTAGATGTCGACGTCACTGCCAACTCAGCATAAAACCACATTAGCAGCAAGGCCTTGTTTATGCAGCAGTCTGTTATGCTTCCACACACCCAGTGTGCCCACCTCTGCAGCATGGTGGTAGCATGTCTGCCTCAAGTCCAAGAAGTCACAAGTTTGAATCTTGCTTAGGGTGAGTTATTCAGATAACTTTTTTTACTGAGGTTTTCCCTTATTCTGTGAAGACGAATGTCAGGTAGCTTAAAGCTCTATGGATCTCGGGCTCATTTTGTAGCATCAATTCACCCATGTTATTCATTCGCTGTTCAATAACACTATGTTGGAGGACATTAATAACAAAGAAATAAGAAAGAACACCCAGTGCAAAAATGCTGCACAGCCTGTTCAGAGGTTTTATGCTCTCCTGTTATATTTTATATAGGTAGCCACAGTTGGCTATTGTATCACGGTATATGTTATCCGAGGTGCCTGGTGATGTATAATATGTTGTGTTCTTGATATCTACAATGAGTATACCTACTTGCTTTAAATCAGCGAGTTTGTGCTGTACTTATTGTAGCAAACAACTCTGTAGCTTCACATTCTTTCAGATATGCCTCACTGATTTGTCATCTAGACACAGCACTGCTCTCTTGTCAAAGACTACGTCACTGTGCTGTTCATCTTCACAGGATGCCTGCCGCTCCCCAGTTCAACACACTAACCAAGCTCGCTTGCCAATCCCTGTTCTATAATGCAGATAAGTGTTTACTTAAACATACAGTATGCAATGATCAGGAACTGAAGACACAAAATGTAACAAACTTTTCCACCTAAAAGCTTCCTATAGGTTGTGTATCCTCTCATTTGAAAATAATAGTTTAACTTTTCTCCCATTCTCGTGCTGTTCCTGGACAAGCACTAGGCGTAACGCTTGCCATGACTGAATTGACAATCCTGTGAATGCATTTTTATAAGGTTTACATCAAAGGGATAACACATGCCTATTCATGGGAAATGAGAACTGAGTCAACTAACACTCCTTGCTAGGTTTCACTCACCATATTAACCATAGGAACATGTTATCGTAAGCTATTGCTTACATCATAAAAGGCTGACAGTTAACTCAATTCTTAATTCTCATTCATGTTTATTTTACTGTGCAAGTCCTTGGAAAGTTAATTTTTTTATAACTATACCATTTATATTCAGGGTTATAATAACAAATTTCAAAAAGGCCAAGTTTTAATATAAATCTTTTCATCTACAAGTAGTCCACTTTTTTCAAAAGGCAGTAAATTTACACTTTCTTTAAATTAAGACAGTAAGTTCAAACAAACTCACAACATAAATTTTTTTTCACAAGGTCAGGAACTCATGAGCTTTAGTTTCCAGGAGGAGTTCCATAGAACTAACATCCTTGCACCATACGTCTAACCTCTTCACCATGGAGGAGATCTGGAAACACAATTGTGACCTTACTTTAATGCCTATATAATGGTATTCAAGATAGAGGATAAACTCAATGTGAACAGGACTGCATATTGATGACCATATCTATAGTAAAGTGGAAAGTTGATTTTGAGCAGAGGGACATCATTTGTTAGTAACTGACATTTTTTTATCTACTTTTAATTCACTCAAACATAATGCAAGTTAGCCCATGTCAAAATTTGATAAGAGTTAACATTTTCTAAATGCACATTCATTACTATTTCAAATTCCTCTGTTTGTACCAAGTATCATTCCTTTATACATTATAAGTACATTAAAGTTATTGTGGTTCTTTATTATTCTTTGTTAATTTCTAGGAATTTTTGCTGTTCTTTGTAGTTTGTTCTGTGGTTGTTTTTGAGACAATAGCCAGTTTTGAGTTGCATTTAAACAAATTACAGATGACACTTTCGTTAGGAAGAACTAATCTCAGTAAGTCTAAGGAAACAGGACACAGATGTGCTCAAATTTCTTCCGGTTTCACTTTACAGTTTGTGACCGTTTCATGTCATGGCAGCCTGGAATAAGTTTTGCAATGAAGTCTTAGGCATAACATGAATTAAATACTGTAAAACTTCGTTTGTACTTTTCCAGGGAACCAAAATGTGTGAAAAATGTATAAACGAAAGTCAGCAAATAAAAACTGGAAAATTTATACAGCATATGGGTTATAGTTAAGAAGTGAACAACAAGAAATAATAATAGGATTGCTCAACTATAACTGGCAATATGTTGTTGTTAGCTAATGCTGGATTTCTGACAATGAAGTCATTAATCCTCTTGCTCTCCAATATTTTCATAAAAAAAAAAGAGAGCAATAGCAGTAATAGTAACCATTTTTTAGAGAGCACCATATTTTTATGTTTTGGCAGTCACATCGCTCTCTCACAACCCCCAGAATGTCTGGGGGACCACACCTGTCGTTGGTTTACGGGTCTCACCGACCTGACCGGGAGAATTATCAAAATAAATTCACCGACCATATCCTCTGATTACCAATCAGAAGACATATTACATGCCATGACAGGTCAGCATGTTAGGGGTTAAGGTTTTATAGAAAAATTAGAGAAATGGAGAGGTTGGAAAAATAAAGACTCCCTAGCCCTCAGGAACCCTAATAGCATCGGGGTCGGAAGAGAACAAGAGATGACCAAGGTAAGGTCAGATAGGAAAGTTACAGTGAGGAGCAAAACACCAGTAAGTGGAAGTAATGTTCTGCTCAGCTTGGGTACCTTGTGGTTGCCATTCACATATCCCCTAGACGGAGACCCCTGAGGGGGTTTTGTATATTTTGATATATCCAATATCACATATTTGATCTAAGGATGAATAAATTTGAAAATTTATTTAACTTTTTGGGGCTTTTATTTATATTACTTAAACCTTCATTGAAAATATCTAGTTGTTGGTATCCGTCTATTAAGACTATATAACTTTTAGTTCAGAAAATGTTACAATGAAGGCAATATGAAACAATAGAAACACAAGAGAAATGCAACGAAATAAAAACAAATCTGTATGAAGAAAGTTGAGTCATTTTACGAAGTACATAGTCCATTATCTTGGCTTGATTTTTGTTGGCCGTGGTCGCAGCGTGAACAATATTTTCAAAATGGTACAATTCGGTCATTATTTCCGTAGAAACATTATGGCACCTCACAAAATGTTTGATATTCCATAAAGCACTAACAGTATTAAAATCCACCGGCCCTGAATATGGGTCTGCGTGTTTGAAGAAACGCCTAACACACGTCCACTTTCTTCAGTTTCCACTGCCTTCGCTACAATTATATTTAAGGTAGACGGAGCAATCACTAATTTCTCTGCACTTCATGTTGCCACTTTACTTCACTACACTCAAAATGCCTAATTTTTCAGCATTTGTAATGTACTTCCTTTTCCTTTCACCCGTGTTTACTAATGAGGTCAATCACAACTGAAGTACAGAGCACAAATAACTGAAGCAAGTATAATTTGGTATTTCACAACTTTGGTCGAAAATAGCTTCAAGGTCGCTCTCACTTACAAATGAGGGATGTTTTCCAAGAAATGTACAGTGCCAGTCAAAAGTTTCAGCTTCAAATATTTCTTGAGATTTTAAAGAAAGAAACCACCACAAACGTATAAATAGCATATTCTGCTCTCGGGGACATAAGCTATGATCATATAAGCATAAAAATTTTATAAATAAAATAGTCTGTTGTAATACATTATAGGATTTTGATGGGACTGCCGAAAAAAAAATTGTATAAATGTAGAAAACATATAGGTGTGAAACGTACAAAAGAAGTTTTACTGTATGCCACCACTGGAAATAAGAATGATCAAGTTAAAACTTGACAATGTGTTCTTTCCCACTTCTGGGACACAGAAAGCTTCCCATTAATTGTGAATATTCACATTATAATACACATATTTTAATTTTGTCATTCTTATTCTGGTGTCCATTCTTTGTTGTTTGAACTGGACTTTGAACTGCAATGGACTCCTTTTATACACTTGTTTTGCCCCCTGTTCCACATGTCACAAGTATGATTTAGATGGAAAACTATTATCTGGCTAATGGTTTTGAAACTGAAGATGTTAGGTAGTACTGAAATATTTGAGATCATAAAGCTCTAGACATACCTGGGTTTTATCAAGGACACGAGGCTGTACCCATGTCATATGTACATTGCTGGCAACCTGATCAATGGCACCTCGTACCAAACCTTGTGCAAGTGCTTTCATTACTAGGAGTTCCACTTCATTTACTGGAAGCCTTGTTTCTCGAGATATTTCTTCAAATGTTAACTGCCTATCTGTTGCTGGACGTTTAAATGTCATCTATGAAAAGAAATATACAGTATTAAAAATGCATTTTCAAATAGCTGCAACTGAATAAAGATAACTACTAAAAACTATCTTAATTTTGATTCAAATTAGTCATTTTGAATGTTATTGCCATGCAGGTTAGCAGCTCTTCCTACCACCATACTTGCCAACTTCCTGAAACAAAAACATAATAATTTTGCAATGACATGAAATTTAGGTGTAAAAAGTTCAGTGCAGTAAAGGTACAAAAATGACAGGTAGGATAAAAGGGTATTTACTTTTATATGAATCCCATAACAGCCAGTAGGACTGCTTCTTTCTGTCACATGTTCAATTTCTTCCTGGTACAAGGAGCGTTCAATAAGTCCTTAGAAAAGCCAAGCAATTACACTCATAGCATCGAAAAAAGTTTACATTTAAAAATCATCTTCTCTTATTAAATGGAGTTAGTTTCAGCTATATCCATCACATGGTTTTGTTGCCATAGGTGAATGAATCAACAAACTTGTGCTTATTATTTATTTATGCCAACCAACTTAATGTTGGTGTTTTTAAACACAATGTGTGTTTGGGCAAGTTTGAGAGGTAAAATCGGAATTGAAAAATTCAATGCCACAGCTGGGATTTGAACCACAGACCCTCCGCTTACTTGGCAGATGCTCTAACCATTAAGCTACTGTGGCATCCTGCCAGTATGACAGGTTCAAATCCCAGCTGTGGCATTGAATTTTGCAGTTCCATTCTACCTCTCAAACATGTGCTTATTGAGAAAGATGGAAAAAAATGAGTTTCGTGCTGTGATTGAACACTTCTATTTAAAAGGCCTCACACCGAAAGAGATAAAAGCCGAGCTGAAATTCATGGCACATTTGTTCCTGCATTTGCAGCAATTTACAATTGTATAAATGAATTGTACATCCACAACTGATGAATATTGTTGACAAAATCTAGGATACAGTTTTAACTGATCAACGAATCAAAGTTCACAAAGAAGTAGAGTCCATAGGCACATCACAAGGTACAGTGTTGTCAATTTTGCACCAAAAATTAGGTCTGACAAAGGTCTTGGCATGATGGCTGCATTTGCTCTCAATGGAGAATAAATGCAATCGTGTGAACAATTCAGAGGCTGGTTTGGCATTTTCTGTCACAATCCTGATGAGTTTCTGTACCGATACATAACTGCGCAAGAAACATGGCTCGGCAGAAAACAATTCACATGTAACAAAGAGGTCATCTCCCAAACAGATATCTAATTTGAGGACCTTCTGAAATCCTATTTTTAGTAAGGCTTAAAACAGGAGAAATGCTGGGAAAAGTGTATTGAGCTAAAAGGAAATTATGTTGAAAAATAAAAAAGAATTTACCAAAAATAATTTGTTTTTCTATCTTTTTCTATGGACTTATTGAGACCCCTCGTATTACAATAAACATGTATGAAAGCAATGAACACATTCTACACTATACACAGATTTCTAATACATATTTTATGCTTTATAACATGAACTATAAATAAAAACTGTCACAAAGATTGGGAAACAACCCACAGCCATTGAATGCCTTTAAGATACACAATTTATATCAAGGGGTTTGACTTTGCAATTCATGTTGCTCATTACTAAATGTCTGCTGGTTGTTAGAGGTCACTAGGGTGCAATCAAACTTTAAATTTGCACCTAAGCATTTTGTTGCAACCTAGTAATCATGATGAACAGACACATATCTGACCTATCATAGCACAGTATAACAATCAGCTCAATACATTCAGTCTGCAATCTTAACCCCAGCAATGTCAAGCCTTATTCCAAGACTAATACTATACTTGGTGCCAATTAAGAAGGGGATTGACAGATGTTAAGCACCTGGCGGAAAAGCATAAATGAACAGGAGAGGATGAATGCGTCTTAGTGGTGGTCATAGCAACGAAAGGAAGAACCAATTAGGGCTAAGGCACTTCCATAGAAACGGTACCATGCACGTAACACGTGATTAGCATGTGGCTGATGAACCCAGCAGTAACATAAACTGCTTTTGTTATGTTGAAATAAGAAGAGTCACACTAATTTTTACAATTACTTCACTCACTTGTTTATTAAAAACTGGAACGTTTTCGAGAGATGTCTCTCTCATCTTCTGCAGATGGTGACTGAGGTTTGAAGTTGGATCCTACATTTACTAGGGTTGCATCTTGCTGCCGTCTATCGGTAGAGAGGCAAAGCTCCATCAGATGGTTTGTTGGCGGGATGTCAAAATTTATAATGTCGTCTGCGTTTTTGGTGATGTATATTTTTTCCCAGATGGAGAGTTCTAGTGGTGAAGAAACTGGTTTTAACAAATTTATGGCTTGACCGATGTTGTGGTTTTCTGACCAAAAATGGTGTGATACAGCAGATTTGTCTGTTTGTTTAAATTTAATGTTTCTCTGATGTTCTTTTAATCTAGTGATTAATTTTCTCTTAGTTTTGCCTATGTAGAATTTATTACAATCTTCACAATTAATTTGGTAAATTCCTGATTTTTGTGTGTCTGGGATTGTATTCCTGAGAGGTTTGTTTAGTAAATTGTTTAGGCTGTATCTGTTTTGGGGAGCTAATCTGATGTCCACCTTATTGAAAATTTTATCAAATTTTTTAAAAGCCCATGGATGAAAAGTGAACCTTTTGTATTTCCATTTTGTGTCCTTGATTGTCTGCAGGGTAGTTGTTTGGGCTATTTCTTTCAGTTTAGTGCCATGTTTTAGCATTTTATTTATCATTGCCGGATTGAAACCATTGGATGCTGCTATGTCCAGTATGTGTTGGCGTTCTTTTGAAAATTCCTCTCTGCTTAGAGGGACATGGAGTAATCTATGGATCATACTTTTGAAAACTGCCAACTGGTGTGCAATTGGATTGCACACATTCTTCTTTATGTAATTGTCCACATGAGAAGGTTTTCGGTGGATTCCAAATGTGAATTGATCCTGGTCTCTGATA
This sequence comes from Tenodera sinensis, assembly GCA_030765045.1. Taxonomy (NCBI): domain Eukaryota; kingdom Metazoa; phylum Arthropoda; class Insecta; order Mantodea; family Mantidae; genus Tenodera; species Tenodera sinensis. Next base: position 16,511,019 of record CM060963.1, read on the forward strand.
ATTTTGAGGTCTAAAAAGGGTAATATGTTATTTTCTTCGGTTTCCATAGTGAATTTTATATGAACATCCTGTAGGTTAAGCAATTTTGGGGCATCTTCTTTGAATTTCTCGGGTATGATAGCAAAGACATCATCTACGTATCTGATCCAGAATTTGAAGATGTGGGGAAATGTATTGACCAAATGTATTTCTAAATGACTCATGTATAACTCTGCAAGGATAGGTGACAGTGGGCTTCCCATGGCTAAGCCTTGTGTTTGTTTGTAGAACTTATTGTTGAAAGTTCTACAAACAAACACAAGGCTTAGCCATGGGAAGCCCACTGTCACCTATCCTTGCAGAGTTATACATGAGTCATTTAGAAATACATTTGGTCAATACATTTCCCCACATCTTCAAATTCTGGATCAGATACGTAGATGATGTCTTTGCTATCATACCCGAGAAATTCAAAGAAGATGCCCCAAAATTGCTTAACCTACAGGATGTTCATATAAAATTCACTATGGAAACCGAAGAAAATAACATATTACCCTTTTTAGACCTCAAAATTATCAGAGACCAGGATCAATTCACATTTGGAATCCACCGAAAACCTTCTCATGTGGACAATTACATAAAGAAGAATGTGTGCAATCCAATTGCACACCAGTTGGCAGTTTTCAAAAGTATGATCCATAGATTACTCCATGTCCCTCTAAGCAGAGAGGAATTTTCAAAAGAACGCCAACACATACTGGACATAGCAGCATCCAATGGTTTCAATCCGGCAATGATAAATAAAATGCTAAAACATGGCACTAAACTGAAAGAAATAGCCCAAACAACTACCCTGCAGACAATCAAGGACACAAAATGGAAATACAAAAGGTTCACTTTTCATCCATGGGCTTTTAAAAAATTTGATAAAATTTTCAATAAGGTGGACATCAGATTAGCTCCCCAAAACAGATACAGCCTAAACAATTTACTAAACAAACCTCTCAGGAATACAATCCCAGACACACAAAAATCAGGAATTTACCAAATTAATTGTGAAGATTGTAATAAATTCTACATAGGCAAAACTAAGAGAAAATTAATCACTAGATTAAAAGAACATCAGAGAAACATTAAATTTAAACAAACAGACAAATCTGCTGTATCACACCATTTTTGGTCAGAAAACCACAACATCGGTCAAGCCATAAATTTGTTAAAACCAGTTTCTTCACCACTAGAACTCTCCATCTGGGAAAAAATATACATCACCAAAAACGCAGACGACATTATAAATTTTGACATCCCGCCAACAAACCATCTGATGGAGCTTTGCCTCTCTACCGATAGACGGCAGCAAGATGCAACCCTAGTAGATGTAGGATCCAACTTCAAACCTCAGTCACCATCTGCAGAAGATGAGAGAGACATCTCTCGAAAACGTTCCAGTTTTTAATAAACAAGTGAGTGAAGTAATTGTAAAAATTAGTGTGACTCTTCTTATTTCAACATGAATGAAATTTCACTGTCAACATTGCTTCTATGTCAAATATTTATTGCTTTTGTTATGTTCTGTTATTGCTGCATATAAACAAATAGTGCTGCAGCCTGAGGTTGCAATGCAATGCTTGTGTCCGTTAAGAGATTGCCTGTGTGTTGTGAAGTTCACCTGCATTATTCTATAGACAGTTATTTGCCTTGTGCTTACGTATGTCTGAATCTGTGTATCTGTGCATGTGTTGCAAGCTTTTGCATTTGTGTCAACACTTTTAATGTGTATTTAACAATGTTGACAAATAGTGACAAAGATGTTGCTGCCAAATGAAAAATTGAGCATACTCACGAACCGAATAAAACTGTTTGGTAAAGGTATCCCAATTAAAGGACAAGTGCAGGAAATAATATGCTCTATAAGAGAATTTTGATATCAGCTGCATTTTTCCATTAGAATGTTGTTGTTAGCTAATGCTGGATTTCTGACAATGAAGTCATTAATCCTCTTGCTCTCCAATATTTTTCACTGATGGATGGGGCACTAGAAGTGGCCGGGCATATTTGAAGGTGGTCTCGATCCATTTCCTCTTGCAGATCACATAGAGGACAGAGTGGTGAAGAATATATCCCAATTCTGTTTAAATGTTTTGCCAGACAATATATCCCAATTCTGTTTAAATGTTTTGCCAGACAATCATGTCCTGTAATGAACCTGAAGGTTGCAACTGCTGTTTTTCGAGGATACTCAGGAATCACTGTTTGAATGTTTGGTAGTTCCCATCTTTTATTCTTTGATTTTTCATAGTAATATTTTGCAATAATTTTTTTGAATTCAGAGTTGACTAATCTTTTAGCTGCATAAAATGGTAGATTAACTATAGATTGCTATTAACAATTACTGCTATTGCTACTGCTATTGCTCTCTTTTTTCCATTAGAATAAGCATCAATATTTCACAGGTATGTTTCTTTTGTTAATGCAAATATTTAGACTAATATATAATTGCATGTTCTATCCTTTGAAAGTAGATTCAACATTTTACTGTTGTCTTTGCATACAAATATAAATAATATGCACTCAACATTCCAGGCACAATCCAATCTTCTTCGTATACATAACCATACCACGCTCTCCATGTGGTCGCGATAAGTGGCAACATCGCTTTTCCCTCACTGCAGACTGTCAATCCCTTTCTTGGTTGGCGCTGACATTACCAACAGGAGGCTACTTCCTTACCACCACTGGTAACAAAATGTCTGAGCAATTTTTAAAACAAATTTATTTTAAACTTGGGTATTATATCTTGTCATGTTTATAAAGATAATTCTTGATATTGTTTAACTATTCCTTTTTTATATTATGAAAAAACTGAAGCTATCAACTGTGAAGCAATGCAATTCTAACGGTTTTAACAAATCTTAGAGATATAAGCTTCATTTATTTTAATAGTTGCTGAAAATTCTTGAACTCCCAATGCAGACTGCTGTTTACATTAAATTCTAATCATCAGTGCAAATCTTGTTTCAGCAGATATTAAGCTAAGTGAAGTTTATTGTCTCTAAGATTTGTTAGAATCTTTAGAATTCCTTTTTTACTTGAATCACATTATACTGACAAGGCAGTACTTCATTACCACCTTGACATGTCACTGTTTCTCAAAAAGATCAACAATGAAAACTTATGCAATTCAGTGGTAGAAACAGTGATTGACAATAACTGCATGCCTTTAATCAAAAAATTAAAAGACAGAATTTAAAAAATTAAGATGGTGTGCATAAAGTTGTTAGGGTTAAAGTTGTAATATAATGCAATGAAAGAAATTTATGCTTTGTCACGTCCATATCTGTAACTTTTGAATCTGCACACAAAGCCATAATTGAAAGTGAGCATTGTTTGGAACACAACTTAATACAGTCACTTATGTTCATTTATCAGAAATTTAGAGAATTTCCGCCTGCTGTGCAACAGACTGTCAGCTTGCTGAATATGAGAATGTCTCTCAAAGAAAGAAATGGTTGGGCCCTACCTGAAGAAAATATTTGGTAGAGGGATAGGTGGAATTTTGGCCCTTTTTCATGAAACCAATTTTAATTTTATAGAATAATTTTTAAACTTGAGGCCTTTAGTATCAAAGATGGACATATGCACAGTGAGTTCAAATACCCATTTCAACTAGATGGTATTATGTCAGAGTTTGAAAATAACCACATATTTTAAATCCCCTCAGGGGTCTCTGCCTAGGGGATATGTGGACGGCGACCACAACCTGCCCAAGCTGAGCAGAGCACTACTTCCACTTACTGGTGTTTTGCTCCTCACTGTAACTTTTCTATCTGACCTTACCTTGGTCATCTCTTGTTCTCTTCCAACCCCAATGCTATTAGGGTTCCTGAGGGCTAGGGAGTCTTTATTTTTCCAACTATTCCTTTTCTCTAATTTCTCTATAACCTCTTAACCCCTAACATGCTGACCTGTTATGGCATATAATACGTCCTCTGATTGGTAATCAAGAGGTTATGGTTGGTGAATTTATTTTGATAAGTCTCCCGGTAAGGTCGGTGAGATCCATAAACCAACGACAGGTGTGGTCCTCCAGACATTCTAGGGGTTGTGAGAGAGCGATGTGACCGCCAAACCATAAAATTTGGTGCACTCTATAAAGCAGTTACTCCTATACTCCATCCAGCCTTAGATCCGCCCCTTGTATCCCTCCGCAATAACCTGCGACTAATACAAAACAAAACAAACACCACGTGGATTCATGCCTCGTGTTTATGTTGCAACAGAACGATATTTACTTAGGTGTTTTAGGAATATTGCTGCTATTGCATTACATTCAAGTAGTCTTTACGAGGGTTATCATACATTTGAAAACTCACATACAATTGCTGATATTTAGGGTACTACATTTTATGGTGTGCTTTGGTTTCGGCGTATCACGGGTTAGTTGTTGATGGCTTGTGTTTACACCAAGTGTGGATCTAAGGGTGGAGCAATTATAGTGCTAATTCTCTTCAATATCAAATTATGAAATATGACTCGAGGGGTAAAATATTCCGGAGTTAAAATAGTCCCTCATTCAGATCTCCGGGCTGGAACTACTTCTCGAGAACCAAAACAATTATTGGAGAGCAAGAGGATTAATGTCTTCACTGTCAGAAATCCAGCATTAGCTAACAACATATTTTAAATGTCAAAATATATTAATTTTGTCCATTTCTGGATGAATTACATTTGCCATTAAATTCAATGCACAGAGATTGATAGGAAGACGTTCAAGTCCCCAAGTCGACCGGATGACATGTCCGTCTTTGATACTAGAGGCCTCACTTAATATGTTCGAAAAATTTTAGAACCCTACAACATCCTCATTTACCTATATCTTAAATTTAAAATCACTGCACAGTGAAGCAAATTATTACATGAAGGAAAATGAATGAGGTTGAGATTTATGGGCTACTTGGCATGATTATTCTCATAGGTGTTATTTGTAAACCTACAATAGATATGTATTGGTCTACAGACATACTATCAGCTAAATATTCTGGAAAATGCATATCAAACAACAGGTTTTTTCATATTCGGAAAGTGAAGAAGCCTCTAGCCTAAAAATGGAGAACAGCAATTTTACCTGACATCCAACCCATGACTTTTCAGTTAGTGGTCATCTGATAACCACTGTTTTAGAAAATCAGCTGGCATTTGTTCAATGGAATGCCACAGTCCCTTTTCCCAGGGCATTGTATATAAAGTTAAAATTTTTAGAATTGCATCGTGTTTAAAAGTCTCAGTTACGTTGTAAGTGTATTTGCCCATACCAAGAGGCAAGCTGTCAACATTGAACAGAATATTCCCATGCACTTAGTAAGGTGACTAAGAATTGTGGCTTTAGTTATAGAATATCTCAAAATTTGTAGTGGCCCTTGTATAGTTTAGATTTTTTTTCATTTTTTTTTTTTTCCATTTTATAGGCTGCCTTTAACATCTACCGGGAGAGCAAAAAACCTCCAAATTAGCTGCGTGGAGTTTTGCCTGTCAGCATCCTCAGCCTCGTTGCCGCCTGCCGTTACCGTAGGAAGGTGCGGATGAAACCATACAACATTTTTAAAACTACTTTTGAAGGCCTTACTGACAAACTTGATGAAAGGAGATGCTGAAACTGGCCACCGTTGTACATATATTTCTGGCAGCTCTTTAAGAAACCATCACTCGTAGTTCACGTTGAGAAATGCTGGCAATTTCCTGGCAGATATTTTGTCTTAATTCTTCCAGGGTATGTGCGTTTGTCTTGTACACTTATGCTTTAAGTTATCCCAGATTTAGAAATCGTTTACTGGAGCTCTGATAAACCTTTCTCCACTAATGGCCCACCATACACCAAATGTTTTTGTCACGAAGGGTTACTTATGAGCAATAGTAGATTCTGGGCTATGTAACTGTTATAAACAAGAGCACAAAAGATATGGAGTCAACATGAAACTATAGTCTGCATTATATTTCAAGAACTTCCAGCAAATAAGTGAAGCTTTTAGTCTCTAAATAATTTTTTATTTAAGATTCGTGTTGCTTCACTATTAACAGCTTGTTTTTCACTGAACTGAAAGTAAGTTTCAGGACAGAATTATTAGTAGTGATTTGTGGTCTCCTCGGTCTCCCGACCCAAGCCCCTGCAATTTCTATCTCTGAAGTAACTTAAAATAAAGTGTATAAGACAAATCCACACACCCTGGAAGGAATTAAAACAAAATATCCACCAGGAAATTGCCAGCATTTCTCAACATGAACTATGGCAAGTGGTGGATAGTTTCCTAAAGAAGTGCCAAAATGATGGTAACCAGTTTCAGCATCTCCTTCCATAAAGTTGGTACGTAAGGCATTTAAAAGTAGTTTTAAAAATGTATGGTTTCATCAGCATAGGGGAGTGGCAACCCATTGCCCAGTGGGAAATCTCTGCAAACAGCCTCCCGAGTATTGGCAGGAAAACCAAAACCTTTCACGGTTGGGAGAAAATGCTCAATCCCTGCCTCAAGAACTAAGGATCTACCCACGTACCCTGGGAATAAAACAGGGACCTTACGCATTGGGCTAATCTCCCACCTTAAGTAAAGTTGAATTCAAAAGGAAAATGTGAGCCTAGGAAGCAACATGGATCCGAGGTAAACCCCTGACTCCCCAATAGTAGTATAACAGGGCAGTTGAAGTATGGTTTCATCCGCACTTTTCTATTACAGCAGCAGACAACAAGCACTGAGGAAGCGGACAGATAAAATATCACACAGCCTGTTTGGCTCATATTGGTGGCTTTGTCTTTTGAAAAGTTGCTTATGGCAATGTTTACTCATTTATCTTGGTGTTTACCTTTGGGTTGCCTTTATATTCACACTCACATACTCACACTGTCTTTCAGGCTTCCAGACTCTAGGGAGGGAGGAGAATAATCCTGGCTAAAGGATCAGCTAGTATGCCAACCACCAGATTACAAATGAAGTCAGTTTGGTTAGAGTTGCAATTGTAACGGGATATATTTTCATGGTTTTATGTCCTGAAAAACAACTAGGTATTTAATACAGAAGTAACATGTGTACCTCCATAAGGCATAAAACAACTAGGTATTTAATACAGAAGTATCATGTTTACCTCCATAAGGCATAGAAGTGATATTTTTTGTCTCAGTTTTAGATGTTCAGCGGCTAGATCTGGGATGTTTGACCACTGTGGTTTCATTTTCTCAAACAGTGCAATGTCTCCTTGGTTAAACGCATAGAGGAGATCCACTAGCCATGCTCGATCTGTTGACCTGAGGGTTTCTAGTACAGGATGTGCCAACTGCAACAAAGAGAACGTGATAAGAACAAATCCCAAGCATCAAATTCTGCAAATTAGATATGTAAGCATGCACTGAAGCAACAATCACAAATTAATTTGACTACAGCACTCTCATATACTACTTTTGACCAATACAACACTATGAAATGACATGTTCGAAACAAACACGGCTACTTATTTAACTTTTTATCACCTCCCTAGCATTGTCTGTTTTTTATCACTTTCAAACCATTTATCTGTTTTTACCATTTTTGTAGTATTTTTTAATTTGCTTGCAACTGTCATGTTTTTTCTGCGGAGATATTCAAAGTTAACTTCACCAAACTTAATTAATATTCTATTGTACTGATTTCTCATAATCTTTATATACTTCCTTTTAATTGTGAGATTGTCTATTAAATCCCACTCAACTTCTGATTTTCTCTAGATAATTAAAAATCTTCAGCAGGATTACTGTTGGAAAGTTTATTGCACAACTTATGCAAATAACATGCGAAATTTATTCTTAATGCTTAGAACATAATTCTTTTAACTTGTTCTGTGAATATTTATATCATACGTTAAGAGCTAAATATTAGTAATACACTGTGCCTATGTAAAGAAGATCATCATGTATGTATGATATTAAATTACAGGTACATTGTTTTACAATCTGATTTTTAAAAGAAGATAATGACATGTAAGATTTGAAGCTTTCACGGTGAATGTTATTGATCAATGCTTCACGGGTGATCAGCCGTGTTAAATTTAAGAAGGTCGAGCTTTCGGCCATTGTATGCTCCATGGCCATCTTCAGGACTAAAAAGATGAAAAGGTCTCAGTTTTCCAAATATATATTATAGTTTGGGTTGTATTGTCCTAGCCAATGCGCGGGTGATGGTTTGTGATTGGGTCTGCTGTCGTGAGGTATGTGTATCCTCGGCTGAAGTGTTTTCCTGCGGGTACGAACTTTGTGCGGTGTCGCTGGTTGGGGTGTCTTCCTGCGGGTACATATTTTGTTCAGGGTTCATGGTGTTGCTGTTTCTGTAGGTGTTTCTGATGGCTACTGTCCACGTGGAACTTAGTTTAAGTCCACCATCTCTGTTGTAATTGTTGGGGTGTAATTTGATGTGGATGGCCTCCTTGATGAGTCTGTCCTAGTAATTTTCTGCGTGTTCTAGAACTATCGTGTCTTGAAAGTTTATTTTGTGGACCTGTTCTATGCAATGTTGGGCTACTGCTGATTTTTCGGCTGGAGAAGTCTGATGTTCCGTTGATGTTCTTTGCATCTTTCCTCTATCGTGCATCCTGTTTGACCCACATACACCTTCCCACACTCGCAAGGAATCCTGTATATTCCTGGGACCTTAAGCCCAAGCGGTTCTTTCACCAGCCTGAGGAGTTGTCGGATCTTCTTGGGGGGCATGAAGAAGGTTTTGATATTATGTCTCACAAGTATACGGGAAACCTTGTTGGAGACAGAACCGTAGAAGGCCTACATACATCATGGCAAAATTACACCAACTAAGGAATGAATTGTTGGCACACCCACCTTATTCACCTAATATGGCTCCGTCAGGCTTCCATATCTTCCCAAAGCTGAAAATTTTCCTTGGTGAATGAAGTTTTCTTCAAATGAAGAATTGATAGCCGGAGTTAAGAACTATTTTGCAGGTCTGGAGAAATCTCATTTTCGAGATGAGATCAAGGTGTTGGAACATCGCTGGAGTAAGTGCAATAGTCTACAAGGAGACTATATTGAAAAATAAAAAAAGTTCCAGTGTCATTTCTGTTCCATTTCGAGAACTTATCAAACAACCTTCATAATAGTAATAATGATCATAACAATAATAATAACCACAATAATAATAATAATAATAATAATAATAATAATAATAATAATAATAATAATAATAATAATAATAATAATAATAATAATAATAATAATAATAATAATAAAAATAATAATGATGATGATAATAAAACTGATATTTGGAAGGTCAGATATAGCTCTAAGGGCTCTATTAAGAGAAATGCAAAATTCAACTGTAAATTAGGTACTCAGAATCACAAACGTGGAACTTTTTTAATTATATCCACTAGCCATGGGCTAGTCTCCACCGGCAAGCCTGAAGATTCTTTTAAAAATCACTAATCTCAGGGGTGGTATGAATACATAAGATAGATTAAATAATCTATTTCACTCTAAAAATTTTTAAATGTTTTATTGACACTCGTAAATCATTATTTTTCAATAAACCACAAGGAATATCCACTAAGCAATGGCGTGTTTTGTCTCTAATGGAGTAATTACTAGACACAGTCAACAATTATTTTAAAGTCAATTTTTCTGGAAAACTCACGCGATAGTTTGATCACAATAAGCATTACTTGCATTATAGTTCTCTCTTGAAGAATCACAACAAATTCACTGTTCTTTTTCAGTTTAAGTTTTATAAGAATACTTTACATTGAGACATTAAATATGTTGTTGTTAGCTAATGCTGGATTTCTGACAATGAAGTCATTAATCCTCTTCTCTCCAATATAAAGAGAGCAATAGCAGTAATAGTAAATATTAAATATTAATTCATCTCACCATCCTCTTCATAGCACAAGACAAAAGAAGTCAGCCTATGCTGTCTATATCTTAGCTTGATAATGTCAGGAGGCCTTTCTGCTGCCTCCCAGGGACCCGCATATGGTATTCGTGGTGGACGAAGCGGCGTCAGGGCGGGTTTTCTCCGGGTACTCCGGTTTCCCCCGCCATCTCATTCCACCGGTGCTCCATCTTCGTGTATCATCAGTGTCACCGCCTGCGGTGCCGTAGTAGTAAAAGCGGGCGTTAAACACTACAACAACATGCCTCTGTGTTCACATTTCATATCATATCCGAGGGCTTACACAGAAATACTGCCTCAAATGTGAATACACAAAGACGCAGTGAATTCATATTCAGAACGCATTACTTTTTTCGCTTTGAGAACAAACTATCTTTGTTCTGAAGGTAGGCTAATATAGATTATATCTGCATGTTTTCATTGCCGTGAGATAAAACCAAACACTTGTTTATGTTTCAAATATTGAAGATTAAAGAGGGGGATATGCGTAACTTGCTATCTGCTTCTTGAAAACACTTTAGCTCTTCATGTGGAAAAGATTTTGACTCATGTATCCTCTTTTAAAAATCAGACTGTAATGATTGTTAAAATGCAAGCAGCACATGTAAATTTAACAATTGTATTACATGAGAACTTCCACACAGTGAAGATAGTAAGATTATCAGTGCTAGATGACGTGGGCAACCACCTCTGAAATATGTTCTAATTAAACAAGTGGAGCAAGTGAAATTTTGTTAAAACTCAATTGTAATGTCAAGAGGCATATGTAAAGCTTATTATTATATTTACCTGGTAAAAGAATACTAAAAGTCATACATTTTTTGGAAGGTTTCTATATAAGGTTAATCAAGTTTCAAGCCTACCATTTCCATTCCTGATAATAAGATACTACATATATGGTTAGTGTGCACTGAACTCTTTATTGAAGATAGTCAAAAGGCTGGTACCTATAACAGCTGCTAAAGTTCTCTCCATACTTGAATTAACATAACTTGGGTATCTTGACAGTTTCCTTGGCATGCGCTACGCACATGGTAGCAGAGTGACACAACGGTCTGTTGTCATGACAACCAGGTTTTACCTTGACGTAGCCAATAAACTTAGTGGCCACGCCATTTCATCATGAAGTCTATTGGCTACTTCAAGGTAAAACCTGGTTGTCATGACAACAGACCAGTGTGCCACTCCCCTACTACGTGTGTAGTGTATGCCGAGGGAACTGTCAGAATACCCAAGTTATATTAATTCAAGGATAGTAACATGCTTGAAAACACATTAACTGGATGACTCCAGCAGCTACATGTGCTCCTATTCTCTGTTTTGTTTCTTCTATTAACAGTGACATTAAAATCACAAACACAATTATATCGCTTTTTAAAAATGTTAAATGAATTACATTTCAAAATTGCCTAAATTACACTCAGAAAAAATGTCTGATCAGTTATAAACAACTGATATTACATATGCAAATTTGATTTTCCTCATCAAGTTACTTATTGATAAGCTTCCCAGTTTCCATCTTTGGTTTATTGTTAACTGAAATACCAAGTTTGGTGTTTAGTCCACTTTCACTTTTGAGTTGTGCTATTCTCTCTTTCTATCATATATGCATGCATTCACACGCATGAAAAGTTTTCTAAAAAGGCTTGTTTTGGATTCAGAGCCTCATAAAATGTATTTCCATGAAATCTCAATATCAAATTCTTGGGTGGAATATAACACTTCCTCTACTTACTATAAGTAAAAGGGAGAAAAAGGAGAGAAAAATGAAGAAAACAATAGAATCAAACTTACCAGCTCCCCCAGATTATACACTCCTTCACCCAAAAGAGCGGCAAGCCCTAGGAAGAATGCGTGTTGCTCCTGTGTTGAACGACTCAATTCTGACAATTCCACGCAACCAAGATACCTGTCATAAATAGAATTCTAAATAGAGGCCTTATCTAAACTAATACAGTTGTTTCGATGAAAAAAACTGAAGCTGTTGACAGCGAAGCAACAGAATCTGCAATAAAAACAAACTTAGAGACTAAAAGCTTCACTTATCTTAGTAATTGCTACAAGTTCTTGAATAAATATGCTGCTAACATATGTTTCATGATCCTCCATCACATGTTCAAAGCCTTATTTAACCTCTTGAGCGATGGCCATTTAAACGTCCGCGAGTCGAGAACTGCTAGCATTTAAATTGTTAAATGCGCTTCGTATATACACAGCTGTATTTTGTGTAAATATTAAGTTATTTTAATGAAACAAAAAGTGGTATAAAACTCGTTATTTGCAGTATAAATGAACGTCATCAGCAAAGTTGAGTTGTATTTACAAAACGTTGAAATGGCACAATTTTGTTTCACTGTGGTGAAAAGTCAACTTTGCTCTGTCGAACGCATCTAATATAAGTTCTCGGAAAGATACAGTAAAGAAACACCCATTGTATATGTGGCTTATGTGCCAGCATACTGTGTAATAAGGCGCTACTGCATGCGTGGTCTCTTGAGTCATCAGAATAGATCAACATTACAACTTTTGCTTACACGAGTTTCGTAACTGAGTAGAGTCCGTGTCTTTCTTTGTTGAAATACATACGTATTCTTTCCTGCTTGTAGCTGAAGGGAGAAGTGGTATAAAAAAGTGTTTTTGCACCAACTGGATATAACCATATACAATTGTTTGGGGATTTGGACAGCTCTCTAAACCCACAATTTAAATGCTTAAGTTCATTTAAAACAAATTCAGAAATTCATATATATAACACAAGAACTAAGCATAATTTATTTGTAAATTCACACAGAACTAAAGTTTATGAAAATAGTTTCACATATGCTGGCTTACATCTATACAACAAGCTACCTGAATACATAAAAAGTATTGAATCACAGCAAAAATTTAAGAGAGTGTTGTTAAAATTCTTAAAAGACTCCAGCTTCTATAGTGTAAAGGAATTTTTAAATTTGGAAATACTGTAATTACCTACCTTAAATTGTAAATATTTCTTGTTACTTATCCGATGACATGTATATGTTTAAATGGATGTAAATAAATAAATGACACACAGGACAATGACCGACCTTGACTACCGATTATAACTCGCAGCCTAATTGAACAATACCACGTTGGGGGTTGAAAATCCAAAACCCCTGCACCCCTCAGACTTCAAGGAAAACATTATCCTAAAAGGATACCACCAACAGCAAAGAAGTCCCGCCCATTTCGAAAGTGTTTCGTGTGCCGCAAGAAGGGAATTCGCGAATGTGGAGATGTACGTACCCTTGTGTGTTTATCCCTGTTTTGAGGTAAATCACTGCAGAACGAACATATTAAGGTAAGCCAATAAAGTATATAGACCTTACTAAAATGTTTCATAAAGGGAAAATTATAATAAGTTGAGTTGGATAAGGGATAAATAAGGGTTAAATGCTTAAATGCACAGGACGCCCATATCGCTCATCCGCCATTTTAAATGGACATGATTTCACGTCGATATCCCTCAAGAGGTTAAAACAGTTACCATAGTTACAGAGGCTTGACTACTTAAAATATCTATATGTTGGCAACCTCTGAAAACAAAACAAACTTATACAGTCCATCGCTGGTATTTCAAAAGTCAATGTGGTTCCCGTGTTTTTTTTTTTTTTTTAAATGAGTATCTTCTCCCAAACCATCAAATCTATAGTTCCATCTAATTGTTTTAATAATTTAACCTCTGGATTTATTTCATGATTAAGTGGCCAAAAATGAACCACGTTATGAATTTTACCACTGTTAGATTGATAGCTTTGAAAATGTGATGGAGGTATCATGAAACATATGTTTATTCAAGAACTTGCAGCAATTACTAAGATAGGTGAAGCTTTTAGTCTCTAAGTTTGTATTTTAGTTTAATACAGTTGAACCTACTTTATACATAATCCAGTTCTAAGTAATTTGTAAAAGAAATGCAAGATGTATTACGTTATCTCTGCTGATAAAGATACAAGCTAGCGAAGCTGCTTTTGGCCATGGAAACAAAAGACAAAGATGTTTGCTGGCAGAACCGACGACTTTCGGCATGACAATGTTACAGCAACAAATGAGTAGTAAAGATAAAAATTTTCAGTATCTGGTGTTTGCTGAATAGCAGCGGTCATGTCTTTCAGTTCTCAATTGCTTTTAATCAGTCATGAGCAGAAAAAGGAAATGTTATACACACTAGATCAGAAAGTGAAATTCATACGAGAAGTGAAACTTAATCCACATGGAACCAAAATCGAAATTGCTTCAGACTTTGCAATTGTTTAGTGTGTACAGTCATCAGCAGAGCTCGGATGTATAACGTAAAAATATTAGAAATATACAAGCATTTATGACCAAAATAAATTAGAAAATATGACCATAAACATGACCAAAAATTTTTTGGTGCATTTTCAAAATCTTAAACAGTTTAATGCTGTTTAAATTAACTTTATATGAAAATCTACTTCAAAAATCCAGCACACTCATTAATAGCAATTTTACTGTTGCATTTTGAATGTATTTAATTGTTCAATCAAGAGTTCTTGCAGATCACATAGAGGACAGAGTGGTGAAGAATATATCCCAATTCTGTTCTAATGTTTTGCAATCATGTCCTGTAATCAACCTGAAGGTTGCAACTGCCGTTTTTAGACGATACTCAGGAATTACTGTTAGAATGTTTGGTAGTTTCCATCTTTTGATTTTTCATAGCAATATTTTGCAATTAATCTTTTTGAATTCAGAGTTGACTTATCTTTTAGCTGTATAAAATGGTAGATTAACTATAGAATTCTGTACACTGCTGGTACCCTTTTCTGCAAGAAAATCAGCTTTGTCATTACTACTTGGTCCACAGTGAACTGGTATCCATTGGAAGACTAGGTGTTTTTGAAGTGCTGTTAGATGAGTTAGGATTTTCCAGCATTGTATAATAGTTTGGTTTTTGGTGAGAACTTGGAAGTAATTGCTAAAATTGCTGCCCTGGAATCTGAGAGAATAACTGTCTGATGAAAATGTGAGATTCTATACTAAAGATTTTGGAGGGCTATTCAAATTGCTTCAATTTTTCCATCGAAGTTTGTAGTTCCATAACATAAAGATTTGTTATAGGAAAAGAGGTGACACGTGACTCCAGCACCTGCTCCATCTTGGTTTAATATCAGTGACCCATCAGTATAAATATGGAGCCATTCATGTTTTGGAAATCTAGTATGGGTTGTCTCTAATGCCAACAATTTTAGTTGGAGTACCACTTTTCTTAACTTCCGTCATGTGTAATATGTGATGTCTAATGATTTGTCGGATTGACTTTATATATGAAGTTTTCCTTTGAGTTATGAAGGTCTACATTCTTCATGTCTTGAATTTTGAAAGAAAGTTCTGAGACTTCAGTGTATGTGTAAAATTTCTCTTGTTCTGTGTATTGAACGGGAGTCTAATCAACTTTTCATGTTGAATAAGAGCTGTTTTTTTCTATTTCATATTCAATGGGGTATTGGTTGGTTAATATTTCCATAGCTGGTGTTGGTGTGGTTTTGATAGCACAGAATTATAAGTTGTTAGCTAATGCTGGATTTCTGAAGTCATTAATCCTCTTGCTCTCCAATATTTTTCACTGATGCATAGGGCGCTAGAAGTGGCCAGGCATATTTGAAGGTGGTCTTGGTCCATTTCATCTTGCAGATCACATAGAAGACAGAGTGGTAAAGAATATATACCAATTCTGTTTAAATGCTTTGCCAGACACTCATGTCCTGCAATCAACCTGAAGGTTGCAACTGCCATTTTTCGAGAATATATATAAAATCTAACCCATTTTTTCCCATAACTTAGTCTGGTTGGGTTGGGCCCTCATTTCACTGAGCCCCACAGTTATCCAATCTCGAACCTTAATTATCCAATGAATGCTCAACTTGGCATGAGGCAAGCTCAACATTCTGCCACAACTCTGCACAGACACCAGAGAACAGTGATCTGGCTTGCTAATGGCAGCAGGTTTTTTCTGTCAACATGAGAATCATATGATTTGCAGCTCCTCCAGCCACTTTGGATGGCAGTGACAGAAGGGCAAACTGAGCACATTATCTACATGAAGATCTTCCTTGCATTGAATATGTGAAGATTCCACTGCGGTAAATGTAAGTAGATTAACTGCAGAAACACTCAACCACTCTTAATAATTGTTTCATGTATGAAAGGTCCTATTCTGTCTGGCGAACATATAAAGCCTATGTATTATAATACACATACATTGAAGATAAAAAGGAATATACCTGCAAAGATGACTTTTGATATTCATTGAGATTTCCATGGAGTAAAAATAATTGTTACTTAACAGAGAATGTATGTAAAGTAAGACAAATGCCTCTAATACTTCAATACAAACTATATACTTAAACAAATGATCAGGATTTAACAACTACAAAAACTTTAGATGGAGCAACTTAAATATGCAGTATTAGGAAATTCCTTAGTACAGTGCATAAATGGACTGTTTAAAAATTGCTACTCGCAAAAAGGACATAAACACATTCAACAAGTGCAACCTTTGTAATTGTTTGGTAGAAATGATGCTTAACTGGTCTTTGTTTTATCATTATTTTGTATCCATAAATGAACCCTTGAAAAGTCAATAGTTTGGGTAATGTAAGCACTAAATACAATGTTCCTGTAAATAATAAATTCTGTAAGTGCATACCTTAATGCT
The DNA here is from genome assembly GCA_030765045.1 of Tenodera sinensis. NCBI lineage: Eukaryota > Metazoa > Arthropoda > Insecta > Mantodea > Mantidae > Tenodera > Tenodera sinensis. The sequence goes on from CM060963.1 coordinate 16,527,618, forward strand.
GTTCTGTAGTAATCTGCATGTTTCCCTTGTATGCGGTAAAACTGGCTGGCAAGCAAGTAGTATCTTCCATGTACAGAGGTTATTCCATCTGCATCATCTAAGATCTTCTCTACATCTTCAATTACTTTCTGAAATTAAAAACGAAAAATTAAAGCATTTTATAAACTATCAAATTACAATGAAAGTCAATGAGAGATTTCTAGATTCTCATGCAGTGATACTTATATTTTTGCATATAAATGCATGCAATTTTTTAAACATTGGAGTAGTGTATTCTCTGATTAAAAAAAAAAAAGGAAATATTTATTTATGATAAAAGTGCAGGTGTGTTTGACCTATAAATCATTTTATATATCAAATGAAAGTCTACTTTAAACCTTTATTTAATCATCTCTATTTCACAACCTCGAAAGTGGAAACGATGTTTTCAAACATGCTGCAAATATAAGGGGCAGTTGAATAAAAATGGGTCACCATGCATGTATGTACAGGGAGAGCAAAAATGTTCAGAATGGTGCTTTGCCTCTCCACATTCTCGGCACTCATTGCCATCTGCCGCTATCAAAGAAAGACACAGGTCAAACCATACATCATTTTTAAAACTACTTTTAAAGACTTTACTTACCAACTTGATGAAAGGAGATGCTGAAACTGGCCATTGTCATCCATATGTACATTCTTGGCACTTCTTTAGGAAGCTATCCATCACTCACCGAACTTCACATTGAGAAATGCTGGCAATTTCCTGGCAGATATTTTCTTTTAATTCCTCCAGACTATGCGTTTGTCTTGTACACTTTGTTTTAAGTTACTCCAGAGATAGAAATCGCTTATTGGAGCTCTGAGAAATCTTTCTCCCTAACGCCACACCATACACCAAATTTTTCATCATGAAGGGTTACTTGAAGAATATTAGGTTCTGAGTTATAGGGCCAATTTTTTTCGAGTCAACGGTTGACACCCGTGCATATGTGAATAATATTTTGTCATTTATTTATGTCAACAAACTTACGGTTGGTGTTTTTAAACACACAAGCCGTGTGTGGGGAAAGTTTGAGAGGTAGAAGGTAAGGTAGACCTGGTAAGCGGAAGGTCTGTGGTTCAAGTCCCGGCTGTGGCATTGAATTTTTAAGTTCCAGTTCTACCTCTCAAATTTTTTGTCCCCCATTTTTTTAGTGAATTAACAGACAGGGAGCATGATGAGAACAACTGAAAGTGTGTTTCAGTACAGAATTATTAGTAGAGATTTGTGATGACCCAAACTAACTCCCTGCGATTTCTAACTCTGGGATAACCTAAAAGAAAAAGTGTACAGATAAATGCACATACCCTGGAAGAATTAAAACAAAATATTTGCCAGGAAGTTGCTAGCATTTCTCAACTGAACTATGGTGAGTGATGGATAGTTTCCTAAAGAGGTGCCAAAAATGTATGGACCACGACGATGACCAGTTTCAGCATCTCTCTTCATAAAATTGGTAAGTAAAGCCTTTAAAAGTAGTTTTGAAAATGTATGGTTTCACCTGCAGCTTTCTATGATAGTAGCAAATGGCAATGAGTGCCGAGAATGCAGAGGGGCCAAATACCACGCAGCCCATTCGGAGGTTTTTTTATTCTCCCAGTATAAATACATTGGACAAGTTGGTACCACTGGAATTGATTGCTGAATTTACATCTTGTGGTGACTTGCGAAAGCATAGTTACAAATCCTGCTTACATATTAGTTATTCTTCATTGTGCTGGAAGTGAGATTAGAGGTACATGTTTTCATCCTACATCAGTAGTGGAAGCTAGTAAAAAGGAACTGCAAGATGGAGTGGTATTTTTAACTGCTTAAGGAGTACGGGGGATGAGAAACCCATTGTTGCATATCGATTATTTACAGAGAACACAGCATATGATGATCATGGGTACTAAAAGCACTATAGATTCCAAGGTCAGTGCAAGACAAGACTTGTTCATTGCAGATTGCTGTTACTGCTGAGGTTGGTGGTCTTATACAGGGAAACTGACAAATCACTGTGGAAGAACTTTATCGCTTCAAGAGTAAGTCAGGGTTCCGTACATGAAATTGTGAGGAAGCACCTGCATTACCAAAAAATCTGCATAGTAGGGGTTCTACATCAGTTGGAGAAGCAATAAAACAAACAGAATGGCTGCTTCATTGTATCACTTGCAATACTACAATAATGCATTTCTGTCCCATATTGTCACTGAGGATGAAACATGTCACCATTTTGACCAGAGAGCAAATGGCAAATGGAAACACAGAATTCTCCCTAACCTCCCTCAAAAAACTCCAAAGTAATACATATAAATTCTGGTAAAGTATGTAATGGTGGCATTCATCTTAAATTGCCATGGGCCCCTCCTTAATGAATATCTTGACCATAAGCTCACACAATAAATACACATGGTTAAGAAGAAACTTTACACAAATTGAGATGCATCGGTAAGTCAAAATGTTCCGGAACACTACCTAGCATATTATCCTTCAAGATAATGCCCACCGTGCTATGGCCGAGCAGTTAGACCATTTGCCTATCACCAAGGTGGCCCAAGTTCACACCCAGGGACCCGCTTGTGGTATTCGTGGTGGACGAAGCGGTGTCAGGACAGATTTTCTCTGGGTTCTTCAGTTTCCCCAAGGGCGACTTATAAATATAAGTACTTTATGTCCTGGTATTAAATAACCTTTAGATGGTAATTTTTATTTATGTCAAGAAACTTAATGTTGGTGTTTTTAAACACACAAGCTGTATGTGGGCAATATTTGAGAGGTAGAATTGGAACCAAAAAATTCAATGCCACAGCCAGGATTTTAAATTTGTTGGTATAAGTAATAATTATCACCTAAAGGTTATTTAACTGGAACATACAGTACTTATGATTGCAAGTCGCCCATGGGGTATTTATCTCTGATGTGAGATTCCCTTTATGGTCTACTAGGAAAAATCAGTTGGAGAATTCAACATCATACTGGCAGGTTGTCACAGTAACTTAATAGTTAGAACAGGCACATTTAAAGCAGAAGTTCTGTGGCATTAAAGTTCTCAGTTCTGATTCTACCTCTCAAACATTGCTCACACGCAGCTTGTGTTTAAAAACACTTAGTGTTTAAAGTTATTTAGAAACAAATTTTAATTCCAGTATAAATACAGGAAGAATTTGTAGAAGGATTAAACATTTTTATATTTTTCAATGTAATATTGCATTATGTTTACTGTGAAGTTTGACACATTTTTATAATTCTAAGGCTGGAGTTAAAGCTTTTCTCATAACACAGAATTGTTTAACCCAATAAATGCTGCTTATTTCAACATTTGCAACCTTTCTTATAATAGCCATTAAGAACTTGGAAATAAATCTGAAGAGAGTTAAAATGTAGCTTTTCTATGACTTCAGGTGTATCTATCCTTCCTCATCCCCAACCTTTCCTTGTTCTCATTACGCCATGCCTCTTGTCCCGTATTGCAAAGCTGTCTGCAGTTCATTGGTCAGAAGTTATGCCTCGTCCCTTGCGAGACCCCATAAGATAAATTGAGAGATGGTCCCAAACATTGTATATAACTAAATTTGTTTTGTGTACATGGTAGAGTGTAAAAATATGAAAACACAAACTTATTTGAGGTTATTATTTATTTATGCCAAGAAACTTACTGTTGGTGTTTTTAAACACACAAGCTGTGTGTGGGCAATGTTTGAGAGGTAGAACACAATAGTAAGTCACCATTGGGGTAATTGTCTCTGATGTTGGTAGCCTTGGCACTAAAAGTAGTACTTTCAGAAGAAGAGATTGTGAGTAATATATTACAGAATACAGTTCATATCGAACTCCGGTCATTATTTTTGAGTAAATCAAAGCCCACGACCTTTAAAGAGTTGGAGGAGGTAGCTTTGAAATGTACACAATTGCCAAGTTTAAATACGTGCGGGTCTCAGATTCAAATGGGGCAGCCACTATCGAATACCGAACTAACGAAACAAGAGAGTAAACAAGTGTTCGTGTGTTATTACTGTAATAAGCCAGGTCATATGGTAAAAGATTGTGACGTTAAACGGCTTAAGGGAGAGCAGATATTTCAAAACTCGTCTTTCGGGAGGAATTCCTGACAATTAAGGGACAGGCTGGTTCACGGAATAAATGCAATACAGGGTTTAGTGCATAAAGAATTGCCTTTTATGAAGATAGAGGTAAATAGGATTCCCTCATTCGCGTTGATTGACACGGGTAGTGTGGTAACATTAGTTAATGCACAGTATATTAAGGATAAGCGTAGAGATCTAATGGTTGAGGAAACACAATTCATTACGGTAGATAGCAGCCCGTTGAAGATTATTGGATCCTTAGTAATTCCATTGAAAATTGGGGAGTTTCGTTGGAACTATAAAGTTTATGTCATAGAGGAATTATTTGTACCACTGATCTTAGGAGCGGATTTTGTTAGACATACACAAATGGTAGTGGATTTAGCGAGAGCAAAAGCTTATTTCGGTTTTCAGCCAAGTACTTATATTCCATTACAAACTTGGTTAAAACAGAGTCCAGGGGGTACAGTTATTTCTAATGTGGAAGAAGAACGGTTAAACAGGGAAATTGATCTGGGATATTTATCATCGCAACAACAGAGTAAATTACAACCACTTTTGGATGAGTTTACCGATGTATTAACGAAACGCCTGGGACGAACGAACCTTATGCAATATGAAATTCAGTTACAAGATCAAACACCGGTACGATTATCGCCTTATCGGCTACCCCCAAATCGGCTAAATTTATTAAGAAAGAAAGTAAACGAAATGTTAGAAACTGGAGTGATAGTACACTCCCAGTCAAATTATTCAAGTCCGGTGTTCGTAGTACCAAAGGCAAATAATGACGTGCGGTTAGTAGTAGATTATAGACAGTTGAACCAGAAACTGCGGATTGATTCAACCCCATTACCCCATATTCATTACTCATTTCATTGGTTTGCAGGAGCAAGATATTTTACAACTTTGGATTTAAACAGTGCGTATTACCAGATCCCTTTACATGAGAATTCTCGACGGTATACAGCTTTCACCACAGATTATAATTTGTTTGAATTTACTTCACTACCTTTCGGTTTGGCGGTTGGAGCTCAGGTCTTAACACAGTTACTAGATAAGATCTTTGGGGATATTAAATTTACTTATCTTTATCATTACTTAGATGATCTTTGTATTTATTCGAGTACTTTTGAGGAACATCTTTGCCATATAAGAGAGGTGTTTACGAGATTACGTAACACTGGATTAACAGTTAATCCGCAAAAAGTGAAGTTCGCTACTTCAGAATTGAGATTCTTGGGGCATATTATCTCGTCACAGGGAGTACGAGTAGATCCTGACAGAGTACTTAAGATTCGCGAATATCCGCGACCACGGTCGGTTAAGCATATAGCAAGATTTTTGGGAATGGTTAATTATTTTTCGAAGTTTATCCCCGTTTATGCAGATTTGGCTGAACCATTAAATAGATTACGTAAGAAAGGAGTAAAGTTTCATTGGGATATAGAGCAAGAAAAGGCGTTTATTAAATTAAAGGAATGTTTAATGTCACCTCCAATATTGGCAGTACCGGACTTCTCAAAAAAATTTGTGCTTCAAACGGATGCCTCGTCGGGAGCGATTTCGGCGGTATTGCTATTAGAATCTGCCGAGGGGAGGAAAGCAGTGGCTTATGCATCACGAAGATTATCAGCGACCGAGAGAAAATATTCAATTTACGAATTGGAGGCCCTAGCGGTGTTATATGGCTTGGAGAAATATCGATTTTACCTGGAACATACCGAATTTCAATTAGAAACAGACAATCAGGCGATATCATGGGTCTTAGCGAAACCGAGGAAAGCAGGGAAAATTGCCAGATGGGCATTAAAATTATCTAGCTTTAAGTTCACAGTAAAACATGTCAGAAGTTCGAGTAATTCAATAGCGGATGCTCTGTCAAGGATGTATGATACGCCAGTGGATAATTGTGAACAAGTTTCAGGAAAAGTATGTACAATATTATCAAATCTTCCCTCGTTGTTTGAAGATATCCGGACCTATCAACGTAACGATAGTGAATTGGGGCCCCTATTGCAACAGGTTGAGGGGGGGGAAGGAGTACCAAAATATGTCGTACAGGATGGAGTATTGTGTTGTAAAAATAGAACGCAGGACGCAAAGATTCTGGTACCAAAGAGCTTAGTGCCAGAGCTGTTTACCTATTTTCACGAAGCGCCTAGTGGGGGGCACTTAGGGGGGTTTAAAACCAGAGCTAGGATCAAACAGTATTTCAGATGGAAAGGAATGGATAAAGAGATAACCCAGAGAGTAGCTCAGTGTCGTAGGTGTAAACAGAGCAAGCCTGTAAAGAGTAAGCAAGTGGGGTATTTGGCCTCCAAGGTAGCTGAACGGCCAATGGAGAGATTGTTTGTCGATTACATCGGACCATTTCCGAGGAGCAAGATGGGAAATAAACATGCGCTGGTGATAGTTGATGCGTTTACAAAATATGTTTGGATACGAGCAGTTCGTGAAGCGAACACCCATAATGTGATTAAGGAATTGCAAGGCATAATTGCTGTCTTCGGAGTACCGGAGGAAGTCGTTTCGGATAATGCCACGTGTTTTAAGTCAAGGGCGTTTAAATCGTTTTGTTGGGGAAGTGGCATTCGTAACGTATTCATGGTACCCTACTATCCTAAGGCGTCACAAAGTGAAAGGGTTAATAGAAACCTGAAGAATGCGTTGATTGCCTATCACTCAGATGATCACACCAAGTGGGACCAGAACTTGTACTGGTTGCAATTTGCATTTAATGCGGCTAGGCACGAGAGTCATGGCGAGAGCCCGTTCAGGTTAATGTTTAAATTCCAGCCTAACTGTCCTCTATCTAATTTATGGGGGATTAAGGACATTTTGCCGGATAAAGTAAGCGAGTCCGAGATTCGGGAGACCTGGAAACGGGTCAGACGTAATTTATTGAAGGCTAGAGATAAAGTGGCTAAGTACTATAATGCGGGACGACAAGCTCCTCACTTTCAGGTTGGCGATATAGTGTACGTACAGAATCATCCCCAGAGTAAGGCAAGTGATAAGTACACGGCTAAACTCGCCCCGAGATATAAGGGCCCATGGATTATAGAAGAATTCACATCTCCAGTCTCAGAGCGATTGACGGAGAGCGGGACTGGAAAATCAAGCTTTGCGCATGTGTCTCAATTGAAGAAATAATAGGAATAGGAATTGTAAACTGAGATGTTCTCCGGGGTAGGATGAAGGGTTCACCTCTTCAAGGCTATTGTTTCACAATAGATTAAAGGGGGGGAGTGTAACGGATTAATTAGTGGGGGGCACGAACAGCAGTTGGAAGAGCCAAAAAGAGAGGGTGGCCGGCAAGAGATGGAACAGCTTGAGATGACGCCAGAGAAAAAAGCCTGTGGTCTAGAGGTTTCTACTGCGTAGTTAGTGTGCGTTTTTTTTGGAGTCTACCGTGAGATGTGACCAGGAGTTCGTCCTCCATCAACAAGGGGAAGTAGAACCCGGGCACCAGTGCAAGTCGGCACCCACTGGTCGTGGGGAATGCAAGATAGGCGCATAAACTTCATTCTCCCAGTTACATGGAATACGACTTGGTGCATGTGGTTCCCTTTGGCAAAGGAGCGGTATGGACTTCTGAGGTGGTTGAGCCAGTTAAGTCTGGTTAGAGACGTCGCCTATGTGCAAGGAGGCTTCGATGAATGGCGGTGAAAGCTGAGGACACCGTAGTACACTGTCGACCAGGGCGTGGCTACTCCAGGCTGGAAGTTCTCCGTACATCCTATATCTTCTAGTGCCGACATCGGGATGAGTATCAGTTTTGTTAATAATACTTTGTAGGAGTGGGAAAACTCCAGAGGGACAGTTAACAAAGGGGGATTGCTCTGTACGAGGCCCCTTATCAGTAAACCGGAGAGCAACTCGGTAGTTTAGTTAGTGGATATTGTCACAGACTGTACGCAAGATTTCCAGCTAGTATTTTCTCTGTAATTAACTGATTCCAAATATAGGAAAGGTTCTTGTTTTCATTTTAGAATTTTCATGTTAATATTTAATAGCGTTCATTATCAAGTTGGTGGTTTCATTTTAATATTTTTAAGTTACTACGTAACGGAGTCCATTGTTAAAATTATTGTTTTTTAACTAATTGCTTGTTAATATTTAACACCTTTCACTATAATAAATGTTATGCTATGCTGTAGTGTGTTGTGTTACTTGGTAGTACCCTGTAACGATCCTGCGGAATACGCTAGTAAGGAAAGGGAAAGGTAGTAGGTGTAAGCAAAACGCAAAAGGAGCGTAACAGCCTTTGTGGTTTACTGGGAAAAATACGAACTGGTTTGAGAATTCAATGTCATTCTGGCACGTTGTCACAGTAGCTTAATGGTAAGAGCACCTGCCTAGTAAGCGGAGGGTCTGTGGTTCAAATCCCAGCTGTGGCATTGAATTTTTAAGTTCCAGTTCTACCTCTTATTTGAAGTTAATTTAGGTTTCAACTAAGGGCATGTTAATTTCTTGATGCAATTTAATGCACTGACAATTAAAATATCTAACAAACAAACCTTTGTTTTCTTCTGATCTCCCAACTTCTCTAACAGAATTTGACCACTAAGGACTTTGCAAAGGGCTACTGCTTCATTATTGCTCTTCACCTTGACTTCTGTTCGTTCCAGGAACTCAATGGCTTCTTTTTTGTCAGCAAACTGGACAACTACATAAGACAGTATCTCAACCAATGATAGCGGATTCATCCTGCAAACATTAAACATTTCACATTGTAAGCGGGCAAGAAATGAAGATTTTTATTTGTGATTATAGTGTGAATTTCTTAAAAACAAAAACGTGTGAAAATATACTGGTATCACATGTGCTATGCCATTTGATCCAATCATGAAAGGAGCTTGTAATGTTTGCATATTTACATTGCTACTTTAAAAGGCCAATTTTTTTTAGGCATTCCAAGGTTAAAGCTGGTTCACAATAACCAAAGAAACAGAATAGCACATTATAAATATGATGTGCAATTCTGTTTCTATATACATTTCTATATACATTTGATTCACAATACCACAATAATAAGGATGGTAGTGCATATCAACCTTACCAATGAATGAGTGAATTTATTAGCACATCTCAATTTACAAAGCTTTGTATAAATTATTTGTTCCTATTTACTGTATTGATTGCACATTATTTTCATTCTTTTGGGTCAGTTGGGCTAATGAATTCCAAACAATTTTGGTAATTGCTATTTAGCAGCGTTATTTACCAATGGTATTTTTATTACTCACTGTATGTGGTACATCATTTTTCAGTTTAATTGTTTGTTCCCCCCCCCCCCCCCCCCCTCTCTCTCTGGTCTCAAGCAAACTTGAGCTGGCTCTGGGAGTTCTATTTTGCTAGTTTGAATGGTATTAGCTGCGAGTTCAGTGAGTTTCCTGTACATATGGCTTACTAAGCAGTCTATTTAGAACTGGAAAAGAACTTTTTCATATGCTTCTTCATCTGGGTTACAGAGAGATCCAAATACATGTGAACCACTATGAACCAATATGATAACAGCAGCTGTGAAGCCGAAATTGTGAATGCCATAATTACGGATCAAATACAGCATCACATGGCGGAATTAAATAATCAGAAAATGTTAAAATCGTTACATATATAAAGTTACAGGATCTGGGAGATTAATTGTGACTAAAATTGTCAAAAGGCACGAAAAGGTACAGACAAGTCATTAGGGGCGAGCTTCAGGTAGTCGAGCGAGACCTGGTAAGACCAGTTTTCCTGGAAATCGCTCAGCGCAGGTGTGGGCCAGAAAACAAGGGATGGTCGTTTCTTCGAAACCCTGTTGCTAATTAGGAAGTGAAAGGTATAGAGTGCGTCATAACGCACAGGGACTTGCCTGCGAGAACCCGGAGAGAAAGGGTCGTTTAGAGTTGCCTTCCAGAATCCGACGGGGCAGTACACGTGCCTCCCAGACCGTCGAGCGAGCATATCAGCTACGGGACTTGTATTCCGGATCCTCAAGTGTGAGGACACATTATAGTTAATATTAACAATCTTCTGTCTTAGTAAAGACACGGTAATGACTCAACTAATTTAATAACGATCGGCAAATCTCACGCTTTCTTATTTTGGTGAGGATAAAAGTGTTTCAACGAAGTTCTGGTTTTATTCCCAAACACTCACGCATACCCTGATGTTAAGATCACATGCCAGAGCAGCCGGAGCAGAAGACACCAGAAAGCAGCAGTCGGCGTAGGATAGAGGAAGGAGGAGAGACGATTCGACATCAGCTGATATACACAAGGTCACGAGCATAATTTGTATTTCTCTGCTCTACTCACAATCAGTACTGAGTTGACGTGATATCATGCGGCTGCATTATTACCAATGTGCTTTATTATTTAGTCCTGTGCTTAGTCACAAAGTGTATTATGGCTCAGCATTTGTTTTCTACTGCACAGCGAGTACATATGATTTTTTTGAGTTAACAGTTGTCACCTGTACATATGTGAATACAATTTTGCATCCTTTTTCTTTTTGGAGAATTAACTGACAGGGAGCGTGATTTTGCCTTTTTTCAACAAGACTCTGCAACAGCTCATACAGCCAATCTTTCGATGAGAACAACTGACATTGTGTTTCAGGACAGAACTATTAGTAGAGGTTTGTGGCCCCCTTGTCCCCCTAACCAAATTCCCTGCGATTTCTATCTCTGGGGTAACTTAAAGCATAAAGTGTACAAGACAAACCCATACACCTGGAAGAATTAAAACAAAATATCTGTCAGGAAATTGCCAGCATTTCTCAATGTGAACTACGGTGAGTGATGTATAATTTCGTAAAGGGATGCCAAAAATGTATGGACAAAGACAGTGGCCAGTTTCAGCATCTGCTATATTGATAAGTAAAGCCTTTAAAAGTAGTTTTAAAAATGCTGTATGGTTTTATCCATGCTGTTCAATGACAACGGCAGTCAGCGATGAGCACAAAGGATCCGTACAGACAAAACACAGCGCAGCCGGTTCACAATCTTTTGGATCAACCGCTATTTTAACATTAACATGTACAGAAGTTACTCTATGTGGAGCCTTAGGCATGATTTATATTCATTAGCTATGTTAATTAAATGAGGCAAATTTTTATGTATTGAAGTTATGATAATTCATTCTATTGTACCCTCTGTAATAATTGTCATTTGCGTGAACTCATATTTTAACATTAACATGTACAGAAGTTACTCTATGTGGAGCCATAGGCATGATTTATATTCATTAGCTATGTTAATTAAATGAGGCAAATTTGTTATGTATTGAAGTTATGATAATTCATTATATTGTACCCTCTGTAATAATTAAGTCATTTGTGTGAACTCATGTAATGACATATTGGCTTTTCAAAATTTATCAGCATGTTCAAGCAAAATATGATGGCAAATATTTCTTAATTAAACTTGGTATCCCAAACATGATTTCATGTACAAATATTTAGGGGGAGTCCTCTTACCTAGTATCAGTCTTGCTGTCACCCCATATCCTAAGACCAATAATTGCTTCATGGTTCATGCACCTCCATTCGATAATGTAAGACACATGGTGTAAAAGTGCAAATTGGTAGCATTTCATGGTTAAAGTTTTAGAGTCGTAGGTGAAAGTTTTTCTGGGTTTTATATCATGGCTGCCATAGCGGATGCGACTTTGTTGCATAAACATGAACTGTTGTTTGAACTTACTATACAGGGTGCATTGCTTTTATTGGCCAATATGCTGGCCATTTGGGATGTGTCTCAGCAGATAATGGACAACAGTGGTAGTGATAAATATGGGGATTTCAGGAGAGCTCAAAGATTATCGCACTTCGATCTATGGATTTTTTGTGTGGTTCCTACTTCCTATCCTATAGGAATTTGAGTTCCTTGGAGCTTGATAGCTCCAATACTGTCTCTCCTAGTATAATATCTTTAATTCTATCAAGTGTTGGGGTCCCAAAAAATATATATCTTCTCTTCCCTAGGACCGTACAATCTAATAGTAAATGACTGGTGGTTTCTTCAAGCTGCCCACAAAGTCTGCAGCTAGTATCCCCATACAGGATACCCACAGTTTACAGGTGCTTTCAGAAGTACCCATGTGCAGTTAATAATCAAACTGCCTTCCAGGTTATAGCCCTATTTAATTGCAGGAGCAATCTAGTAAAGTATAAAACTGATGAAAATGAAGGGTTTAAAACAATGGAGCATATTAATAAATTGAAAAATATGTCAATATTGTCACAGCGCCCGCTGCATCTAATTGCCGACAACAGCAGTGTCACCCATCGCATTATTGTCGGCACTACCGCAAAGGAGCCGAAGGAAAGAGACAGAATGGCCACATTGTTGGGGCGCTTGCCGAAAGAGAGAAAAGGATAGAGGCTTCTGGGAATCTTCTGCTTTGTATTTCACCGCAATAACTGAACTTTCCAGAATAGTGCCTGGGAGATATAAATAGCGGTAAAGTGCGACAGACAGTAGACAGACGTATGTGAAGCGTTGAGTAGTCGGGCCGACGGAAAGAAGAGACGTATGTGAAGGTTGAGTAGTCGTGCCGACGGAAAGAAGAGACGTATGCGAAGCGTTGAGGAGTCGTGCCGACGGAGAAGGGACAGTTCTTGTGTTACGAATTCGGAGCCGTGCTGTTGGTGAATCAGTAAAGACTTTCTTGCTGTTGCAACGAGTGTAAAAAGTTACTGTTTACGGAAATAAAAGTGTTTCTTTATCTAGACTACATCTGTCGTCTTTACTTCACACCCCCACCAAAAAGTCACACATTTTGCTCCAACAGGGTCTTCACCATCACAGATTGAAAAATATGCTCAACTCATAGAATTCTGCATAAAAAAACATCTTTCATGTTCAATAATAAGTTTTATCAACAAACATAAGGTTTGGCCATGGGCAGCCCCTTATCAGTGATATTGGCAGACTTATTTTGAGCAATTTAGAGATACAAATGACGAAGGCATTTCCATACATGTTTAAAATTTGGTTAAGATACATAGACAACATTTCTTACATTGTTTCAAAATAATTAGCTCAAGACGCATTGAAATTATTGAACCTACAGGATCATTCCATAAAATTTACTGTTGAAATAGAACAGGATGGATGGATGACTACTGTTCCTTAACTTAAAAATTGTAAGAAACATGGACATACTACAATTTGGCACGAACACTGTAGACAACTACATCAAAAACAGTAATTTCAGCACAAAAACACATCAACACATCTTCCATAGCTTAATTCGCAGATTGATCAACATTCCACTAACAAATAGAGAATAAAATGAAGAACTGGAGCATATTAAACTTGTTGCAAATTTGAATGGATTTAAACCAATTTTTATAACCAGATTATTAAAACAACATAGAAGATTAAAAACTATCACTGTTTGTTTTGCTGTGATTTTCATAGATATTCCAGTGATTCATGGAATACCTAACATAGACAGGCAGTTAACGAGTCAATATATAGCAATCGAAAATCTGATGAGAGATGGCAGAACGATTACATGACAATCAGTCTCTGATTGGCTAGTTTCTGATGATTAACACACAAAGTTGAAAACTTGAGCTTTGAAATGTTTATTTTTATGTTCATCCGATTCGTTGTAAATGGTGATTTTACAATACATAACTTTTAACTTTAGATTATGTGCTAAAGCTCATTTTTCACTGTGAGATTTGTACTTACTTGTTCTCAAACGTCTGAATGAAGTTGTTGTACAGCTGAATCAAGTTGTCTCCTTTCTGGAGAGATTTGTGTTTCACAAACTTCTCCAAATTCAGAGTTAGCTGATGCCATAATCTGAAAGTAACAAAGTAAATTTTAAGACAATTCATTGTTTGGCTGAGAAAGATGCTTGCCACAAATAAATTGACTCGATTTCCTCACACCTTATCGGAAAAGGCAACATTATCATGTGCCCTTAGTCATCCCTCTCAATGGTTGCTGGATATAGTGTCACCCACTGGATATGAGCAAGTCATTACTCAAAATAATAATTCTACTCACATATTCAAAGAATCTGATCAAAATTACCATGCTCATCAATCTGTGCGCTATAAGTTACAAAGACAAAAGAACAAAGTCATCAAAGACAAGTAAAGCAGACAAATTACACGTGAATTCTGTACATCAACATATTAATACAAGTGACATATTTATATATAGGATAATGTAATGCTAATTCAATTTTCTTTTTTCAATAATAGTCGAAAAGAACACTAAATGGTGCAAAAGGACTTAAATACAATCACAGAAAATTATATAGGTACATAAATTATAGCAACTGAATGTAAACTGTAAAAACACTAAAAATAATGATTATGTGAACATTTTGAAGCAGGACAATTGAACATTTATTGCATAAATAAAAATTTATTTTATCCTGCCCTTCAATAAACTTTTTCCTAATGTTAAAAACATGGAGGTATGATGCTCTGGGCTCCAACTATCACACTCATTACTTCATTGTTATTAAGACCATATTTTGCCTAGAAGGAAGGGGAGAGTGTGTGTGTGTGTGTGTGTGTGTGTGTGTGTGTGTGTGTGTGTGTGTGTGTGTGCGTGCGTGTGTGTGTGCGCATATGCGCACACACATGTAAATATCTCTTTTCTCTTTGTTAACTTCTAGTTGTCCTTTAAGCTTTTCAAACCAAATGGCAGGATCAATGACAAATCCTATATTGCTCATGGAATTGCAATGTCAATTCATTTTGTGTTACTTTGCCTGAAATTCATGGCAAATTCTGTGATGGTGAGAGTTGCATAACAGTTCTCCATGAGGGCAGGATCCCAAGATATACTGCAAGTTCAAGGGTCCTACTGAAGTCTGAGCAAACCATTGTTAAAATTCAAAATCCAACAATGTAATAAAAAGAACTGTGCAAGTGTAGTCTACAGGCTTTACACCACGTGTTGCCATAACGTGAATTCATTAGCATCTTTCACATGATCACAGGCAGTATTTTCAAAATGGCAGAAATCAATGACTCATTTCAACAGCATACTGCAATTGAATTCCTTGTTAAAGAGGGAAAACCTGCTGCTGAAATTCACCTCAGACTTCAACAAGTCTAGGAAGATGTCTGCATGAATGCTAGCAGTGTTAGGAGATAGGTGAAGCATTAAGATGGGGAAAACCTAAGACGAAGTTCATAGTAGTCGCCCATGCACTGTCTCCGTGGATCACAACATAGAAAGAATTGATGAGATCATCAGAGCAGCTAGATATATCACTGCAGATGAAATCACTGCACATCTTCCAGTAGAATGACACAAAGCTTAGGCTATCGAACAGTCTATTCCCATTGGATCCCATGTTTATTGGCTGAAGACGACAAACTTCAGAGAAGAACCATCAGCCAAAACCTTCTTCAGGGATTTCAAAATGAAGGTGGTGACTTGTGACAGGTGATGAGAGCTGGTTCCATCATTACAAGCCTGAAAGAAAATACCAGAGTATGGAATGGCACCATTTGGGTTTCCCATAGAAGAAGAAAGCGAAGACAGTGCCATTTGCTGGGAAGGTTATGGTTAGCATCTTCTAGAATGCATAGGGTTGCATTCTGGTTGATTTTCTTGAACCTGGACAAACCATAAAGGCTGCACGCTATATCCAGATGCTTTGGGAGCTCTGTTGTGCATTGCACGATAAGCGTCCTGGAAAGATCCTCACACTGCCCAAGTCACAATGGAGAAGATCAGAACATTTGGGTGGGAAATTCTTCCAGATCCTCCCTACAGTCCCAACTATCATGTTTTTGGTTCTGTGAAGGATCAGATGCAAGACCAACACGACAAGACGGCGAAGGATATTAAAAAAGCAGTGTGTCAGTGTCTACGTGCACTGGAATGGAGTTCTGTAGTAAGGGTATTTTCAAACTTGCAGAATGATGGGGAAAATGTGTGCAAAGACTAAGTTGAAAAGTGAGAGAAAGGTCTGTAGATTACGATGATGTGCTTGGTTTATCTAAAAAATAAAGGTAAGACTTTTTAAAAAATGTTGCTTATTGCTTTCAGCAGCCAAAGCAGTTGTCTTGGCATTTATTCAGTATGAAAAGCATGGTATATTAGTTATTTTTATGGACTCACACCATTCATTTGAAGTTAGGCTAATGATGTCAAATCTATAAATTTGCTGGCTTGTATCCTTTGAGTAGAACACTAAGTGCTTTCTGGAAAACCTTAGGCATCCACTTCTCTTTCTTAAAGTCTCCCCCCCTTCCCTGTACATTATGTAGTATCTTGAAATTACTTGTTAACTCTCTGAAGTTGAAACCTGTTTCCCTCATCAAGCAAAGATCATAGTTTTACTATGACATGAAATTTAGAATATTTTTGGTGTAGTAAACAAATATTACACGTATGGGAACTCGATAAAAGGTGTTAAGAGGTAAAAGTGCAGATACAATACAATTGGACACAAATATGTTAAAAAATAGCATCTGCTTAAAACACATAATGAGGAGTTACATTACACTTGTAAATTATTCAAAACAAATAAAGAAGACAGTTATGTCAGGATTCAAATGACATGGAATATTATAACAATAAACCGCTTCATAACATTAATAACTGCATGTGGTTATTACAGAAGGCGAAGAGGAATCAGGAAATTTTGTCCCAAGTTTCATGTCATCGGATAAATCGTGTCCTCTTTACAATAACTTTTATTGTAATGGAATACTATCAATTGAACTATTTTGGCAGAATGAAGTGCTTCTTGGATGGAAGATTGGGTTTGATCGATGACCAAAAATATAATAAATTATTTTGTGCCTCTTAATTTTCAAGCCCAGGTCCAGCCCAAGCTCAACAAACATTTTTCAAATTAGGCCTGAACCCGGCCCATGGGTTGGGCTGGGCTGGGCCAGGCCTTGCAGACCTCTACTGCATGGACCATGCAACAACCAACTACTTATACTGCTGGTATGCTCTCCTCAGCTCTATAATGCCAACTACAGTGTTATTCTGGTTGTTGCATGAATGTGTTTCCTCAATTCTAAAATATAAAAAATTAAAATTATTAGTGATTTCTTACAGAAAAATTTGCTCAATGCACAATACTGCAACACAATCTGCAGCCACCACTGGAAGAGAGTATATAGAAACCCAAGTGAATGTAGCATAAGATTTTTTTGAAATGTAGGTCTGTCTATAGCGGAGAGCAGAGAAGACAGTGTAAAAGAATATGAGTATAGTTGCTATGTTATTTGCCACGATATATAACTGTATGTTGTGTTCTTACCCATGTGCAATTATTTATCCATTATCACATAAATTGGTGGTATTTATGGTGGTATATTTAATTATTCTTTTAGTCTACTTCTTGTTAATAGAGTTAAACTTTCATTACACACTTTGACATTTCATTGTAACCATAAGGTATTGCAGGCTAAAGCAATAGTCAGATTTTTAAAAGCACGTCACTATGTGATAGCTTTGAAATAGCTTAGTCTTTGCATGATCACAAGAAAAAATGAATGACTTATCACTTTAAAGCATTAATTATAAGTATTTAAAATCTTAAACTGGTAACAAAGCATATATATCTTGGAAATTATTAATGCCACAATTTTGACTTAAATTGTATGCTTTAATATTTTTTATGTAGTAAGATTTTGTCTATAAGCACGTTTTCATAGCAATCAATCTTGTGCAGACCGGATAAACATATTACGTATTATCTTAGTACATGTATAGAATATATAGCTAGTCTATATCTAGTATTTATAGACTTTAAGAAAGCTTTTGACTGTGTCCAGAAGTATGTGGAAAACTATGGCGAGCTGTGGTATTTTAAGGACCTCTTCTTGACACGATCACACTTCCAGTACAAAGTGGTTAAAGAACCAATCACTGAAAATATCGGAAATAAACCATGCATTTCTTGAGTTGGAATAAATGGTTGGCAATTGATTAAGAATATTCTTTAAACACCAAGGCTTTCTTGCTTTGCCAGATCAGACAAGCAGCCGAATGCCACAATTTAATAATCACAATTCTTCTAAATTTCATTTAAATTTATTTTATAACCAATGCCAAATTTAGTACACTAAATCAAAAGTCTGTTGAACAGGGGTAAACTAAATCAAGATTTTACTGTACATGCTTCATTAAATCTGTCGCCTTTAAGTCTCCAATTGTGTATAACCTGTTAATGGCATGTTATAAGTAAACAAAAGACACTCTTGTATTCCTCTGCACTTTAGCAGTGGCACTTAGTGGGGCACTTAATATTCACAAACAATAGCCAGTACTTGCTATAAACAACACAGACAGTTCCTAAATTAGCCTCAAGTAAACAATGCTGGAGATAATATCCTGAGTAGTAAATTACTAGTCGCTGTTACCAGGTGTGTTTGATGTAAAACCTACTGAATGGTAAAATACGAGGGGCACCTCAAAAGTAACTTGCACTATTTTTTTAAAAAATAAGAAAACGTTTAAATATTTTAAAAAGGGTATATTTTGAAAGCTACATTCAGTACCTATTTTTCCACATAATTTCCTTGAACCTAAATACATTTTTGATACCGTGGTAACAGTTTTTTTAACCCAATGTCAAACCACTCTCCCGCCAAACTGGATAGCCATCTTTCCACTTCTTGTTTCAGTTCCTCGTCATTTACGAAGTGCCTTCCCCCAAGATGTTGCTGCAGCTCCGGAAAAAGATGGTAATCACTCGGTGCAAGGTCAGGTGCACTAAATGGATGACCAAAAACATCCCATCGAAACTGCTCAAAAGGACTTGAGTTTCACGAACAGCGTGCGGGCAAGTGTTATCGTGGACCAGAAAAACTGTTTTGCTAAACTTTCCCTTCCTTTTGTTTTGTATGGCTCTTTTGAGTTTTCTCAGCACCTCACAATAGCGAGCAGCTGTCATTGTGGTCCCATGGAGCAGGTAATCGATTAACAGTACTCCCTTCGAATCCCAGAATATCGTTGTGATGACCTTGACAGCCGATGCAACAACTTTTGCCTTTTTTTGGAGTTGCCTCATCCATTCGTTTCCACAACTTGCACACACTTTCCATAGACACAGATCCTTAGAAATAATCCTGTGAAGCGATGCACGGCTTATTTCAATATACGGAGGAAGTTGAAACAAACCTGCATCAAGTGTAAGGCGCTGATCGGTGTTCATGACTGCCCGAGCCTCGTCAACAATATCCGGGGCGAGGGAAGTGGAGGGTTGGCTGCTTCATTGCTCATTGTGTAATGTTATTTTCCCTTCAATGAACGATTGGGGCCAACGAGAAACCATTTGTCTTGACAAAACGTCTTTACCATAAACACTGCACAACTCGCAATGAATTTCAGTCACACATTTATTTTTTCCCGTCAGAAAACGGATTACAGCGCGAACTTCACAATCGGCGGTAGGAACGAGTGGAGTCTCCATTGTTACTGCCATTTTAATGTCCAAGCAATAAACTTACGGGCCTAGGAATTTTACGGTGTGGCTACTACACCCATACCTATATACCCTGGGACTTTCAGACTTTTTCCGCCTACCGCGCGGATTTAAAAAAAATAGTGCAAGTTACTTTTGAGATGGGCCTCGTAATACAATCTTGTTCAGTACAGTATGTACATGTAATGGTTCAGTTCTCCTTGTGTACCAGTACTCATTAGTTGAGACAATGTACACACACGTCATTTGAGTTGCACTTCATGCTGACTACCAACTCCAGAGGTTTCATAAAGTAACAATTATATTCATTCAATGCCCTGTTAACTACATCTGGGTCATATGTTCTTAATCTCAAAATAATTAATTTGATACTGTCTTTCTGTTCTACAATTTTCTGTTGATCGCTTTTCCACACAAATCATACTAAGGTAAAACTGAGAAATAATATTCTTCCTATACTGCTGCTAAAATGTTAGGACATAGAAATTGAGTTTTATCTATGGAGTAATGAGATAGTTAACTCATTTATGCTGTTTTCCATTGGACATTTAGGCATGCTATCTCAATACTAATGCAATGCTGTTCAGTTTTACGACTGATTTATTTTGTCCTGTGTTTAAACATAACCTGCAGACGAATTGAGGAGGAACTTAGGCAGCAGATGGACCACAATAGCCAAAGAGACAAAATAGGACAAATAAACTAGGTTCATCTTTCCCGTAATAGCTAATTGGGATTGCAAAACCCAGTTCCCTTTCAGTTGAAAGAGGCCTTTGCCCAAAGGGGATGTACGAGGACTGTCCCAGAAGTACCTGAACTGACATGTAGATAGTTGTTTCAAATAAATGAGTATAGAAGAAAGTACCAATCTTATAAAGCTTAAATTTGAAGTTTGATGATGATGCACTGTTTATTATTTGTTTGGCAGCCATCAACAGTGAATACTCTCAGTGAATTTGTAAATATGGATAAAACCGGTCATCGTTATGTGATACAATACTTTCAATTGAAAAGCCTTAGTACAACTAATATTAAAGCTGAGCTAGATTCCATTTTTGGGAGGTCAGATCCTTTGTTTACAACAGTAAAATATTTGGTGGCAAGGTTTGAAGCCATATGAGCTGCTAAAATGGACATTGCAGAGTTCGACCAAATGAGGTGACCATGTCAAAAATTGTAAAGAAAATCCACAAAATGGTATTGGATGACTATCGAATGAAAGTGCGTGAGCTGGCAGACATTGCCAGCAATTAAAGAAGTACTGTACATCACATACTGACTGAAAATTTGGACATGAGAATGCTGTGCGCAAGATAGGTGCAGCATTTGCTCACAATGGAACAAAAACAATAACGTGAGGATGTTTCAGTCGAGTGTTTTTTGCAATGTTTCACCATAATAAGGGTGAATGTTTGTGTCAATCTATAAACATGGGTGAAACATGGGTCCATCACTTCAAGCTGAGAAGAAGGAACAGTCAAAACTGTGGATTGAAAGGGGAGAATTGGCTCCAAAGAAGGCGAAAGCAGTTCCATCTGCAGGCAAAGTCATGGCATCGGTTTTTTGGAATGCACATGGGATAATTTTCATTATTATCTCTAAAAAGGAAAAGCACTCAATGGTATTATGACGCCAGCCAACGACAGTGACAGCACAGCAAAGGCTCGGGACCAGGCTGCCTCACACCAAAGGTAGTATGTGCAACAATAAAGGTCAGACTGTCTTGTATGACTGTGAACTGTGACAACAATCAGAGGGACAACACAAAGGGTTTTCAAGATTATTCATGAAGTGTCCTGTGGGTAGCATATTTGTAGAGGTTTCAGATAAGGTGAAGTTTGAGAAAGGTTTGTGTCACATCATACACGCTATATAAGGAGGCAAGGCGACAAGAGGAGTGAGTAATTAGTAACAGACATGAGTCATCACAACAGCAAGTTTTTGATGTGTGTCAGTTGACTGTGTACGGTCGCGTTGAAAGGAAGATTGTGAAGCAGTCAATGAGTGCCGAATGATTGTATCATCAAAATCAGCCATTTGAGAGAGAGAAAGTGAAGACAGAAAGGAGTCAAGGTTACTAGAAGAAAATAGTTGCGAGCTGTAATATCACAGGAGACTGAAGACTGTGTTAGCATCAGTAAGAGAACTGTGTTGTGCATTAAGTTTGAAGAAAATAAAGTGAGAAAAAGTAATTGGTCAGGCCAATTTTCATTTTGTTACACTGGTGTCACAAGTAGGATTTGACAAACTGTCATTTTGTTACATGGTGTCAGAAGTGAGACATAAGCTCCACCATGGAGGAGATGATGGAATTAACAGAAATCAAGAACATGAAATCCGGAATGGAAAGGAGGAGACCAAAATGGAGCCTGAGATGCAGTAGATGAAGACAGAAAGAGTGTGAAGAGTGTGAAGGAAGAAGTGAAGACTGAAACAAATAAACCCCAGAATGTAAAGAATGGAATCCTGAGTGGAGAGATTGGGAAACAAAATGCTGTTGTTAGCTAATGCTGGATTTCTGAAAGCAAGAGGATTAATGACTTCATTTAATCCTCTTGCTTTCAAATATTTAATATATTGATAGAGCAATAGCAGTATAGAAACCGATTTTTAGAGAGCACTATATTTTTATGTTTTGGCGGTCACATCACTCTCTCACAACCCCCAGAATGTGTTGAGGACCACACCTGTCGTTGGTTTACGGGTCTCACCAACCTGACCGGGAGAGTTAACAAAATAAATTCACCGACCATATCCTCTGATTACCAATCAGAGGACGTATTACATGCCATGACAGGTCAGCATGTTAGGGGTTAATATTTTGTAGAGAAATGGAGAGGTTGGAAAAATAAAGACTCCCTAGCCCTCGGGAACCCTAATAGCACCGGGGTCGGAAGAGAACAAGAGATGACAAAGGTAAGGTCAGATAGAAAAGTTACAGTGAGGAGCAAAACACCAGTAAGTGGAAGTAATGTTCTGCTCAGCTTGGGTACCTTGTGGTAGCCATTCAATATCCCCTAGACGGAGACCCCTGAGTAGTGGGAAACAAAGTAAACACATGGAAATCTGAGTTGAAAGAGAGGTCCAAGATGAAGACCAAACTATGCGCGAAAATTGATGGGGAACTGGTCAGCGTGAAGGAAGACAAAGAAGAACTCAGTGGGAAGGTGGGAGATCTCTGCCATTATGTGGATGTCATGGAGGACTTTGAGGTATGCCTCAGCACCTTAGAAGGAAGAGTTGACAGCAGCGTCAAGGAACTGGATGCCAGGGATAGAATGGCCCCGGAGAGGGAGCACCTAGTGGCCGAGGAGACAGTTACACCTCCTCTAGAACACGAAGTGTACAATACAACGAAGGTAAAGAGCCAGTTCAGGAACGTGATTGTGACTATACCGGGTGTACCAGAGAACATGCCAATGGGGAAACTGGATCGACCCTACAAGTGGCAGCATCGGGTGACACCTTGCCTGTGGTGGAGGCCTGACTGGAGTTGACTTTTGGAGCAGAGAATTATGGGTCTGCGGGTGTTTGTCATGAACATGCCTGAGGAGATGATAATGGAACTGGATGGCCTCAGCAATGGTCAACATCAGCAGGAGGGTCTGTGAGTCTGGCAAGATGAGATAATGCTCCGGAGCATCTGAAGGTTGGCAGGGTGACCCTGTAGGAAGTTGCGGTTGGGTCCACCAAGAGCAAGATGGCTGACAAGATGCAACAGAAAGTCAGCGGTCATGGAATCTGGTGGGCTGTTTTCACATTGTGTGCAGGATGTCATGTCAACGCATCTGGAAAGGCAAGCACAGGAGGACCCATCACAACTGGCAAGGCTATCACAGAGGTTGCAAGTATCAATAGCAGACACCGGCTACTGTGACAATCTGCCAGAATGGCACTGAATTCTAAAACCAGTTCGTATTTCTCCTGGGAAACCACAGTAGCTCAATGGTTAGAGCAGCTGCCTGGTAAGAGAAAGGTCTGTGGTTCAAGTCCCAGCTGTGGCATTGAATTTTTAAGCTCCAGTTCTACCTCTCAAACATTGCCCACACACGGCTTGTGTAAGTTTGTTGGCATAAATAAATAATAATTTTCTATTTGTTTGGTCCATGTAAGTTTGGCATCAAATGTAACTCCTAAATAGCCCCTAACATGCTGACCTGTCATGGCATGTAATAGGTCCTCTGATTGGTAATCAGAGGATATGGTCAGTGAATTTATTTTGATAACTCTCCCGGTCAGGTTGGTGAGACCCGAAAACCAACAACAGGTGTGGTCCTCCAGACATTCTGGGGGATGTGAGAGAGCAATGTGATCGCCAAAACATAAAAATATGGTGCTCTCTTTGATTTGGTTTAAGGGCGCTCAACTTCTAGGTCATCAGCGTGGTGCTCTCTAAAAAGCGGTTACATTTACTGCTAAGTCTCTTCAATATTTATGAAATATGAATGCTAAATATTGTAATATATATTTAATGCACTATCGTGTTGTAAACACAAAAATAACAACAGTAACTATAACTGCATATAATGCTCTAAAATAGTTCAAGACAAAATCATGCAAACTCGAGCAGTACAAGGCATCCGCAGATTAATCAATATGGTGTCTAAACAGAATGTTTTAAAATCTATCGGTTACCTTCTCTGTAACAAGTTAAAAAATAATGGCTTCTGTGGCAACATAATGGATGCAAAACACCAACTATTGCCATAGCTTTACCATGGTTATCTTTTACGAGCAGTTGGCAGTACTAATGCAACCTAACAGATGGAATATAATCAAATATAACCAGACTACACCATATGGGGGAAAATGTCAGTTGTTTTTGCGGTATCCCAATAAGCTGTGATAAAATAACTGTTTCTTGTGCTTACATAATAATTTCTGTATAAAAGAATACCACCTAAAAAAGGATGGGAGATTCTGTATGTAGAATTTGAAGCTTTCATTGCAATGATTATTAAGAGCTTCTCAGGTTACCAGCCATGAGATGTCAATAAAGTTGCTTGAGCTTTCGGTCATGTTTACTCTATGGCCTTCTTCAGGAAGTGATGGGAGATTCTTTAGTATGCTGGCCCAATTCCCAGTCTAGTGCACTGATGTTTACAGATATGCCTGGACGTCAAAGATGCCAACAAGATATTAATAAACACCACCGTACTAAGCCACAAAGCATAGCCAAGGGATATTTTTATATGAGGAGGAGTGGAGCAGTTGCAGTCAACTGCAAAGTGACAACAGAGCATAGCCAAAACATCAATGGAGCTAAAACCCAATGATCCAAGAAACTAGAGGATTTCACTTATGTTAGTACTCTCATTCTCAAGTGCACAGATTCCTACCCATGTCATTTTCTGCTGTCTCCATACAATATTTTTTTTTATAAAAGAAAGGTTCATAAATTGGCATGATAGGTGGGCTAAATGACTTCGCTGAAGTAACATCTACTCCTTAAGTACTTGACAAGCTTGAGAGGTAGAGTCAGGACTGAAAAATTCAATGCCATAGCAGGGATTTGAACCACGGATTCTCCGCTTCACACACGGCTGCTCTAACCAGAGCTACCATGGCCTGTTAGATTTTAACTTGCCAGTATGACATTAAATTTCCCAAACAATTCATATTTTCCTGGTAAACTACAAGGGAATTCCACATTTGAGATAAGTACCCCAAGAGTGACCTACAATCATAAGTACTTTAGAGGCCATGATAGCTCAATGGTTACAGTAGCCATAAGCGAAGTGGAAGATTGTAGTTCAAATCCTGGCTATGGCACTGAATTTTTCAGTCCTGAATCTACCTCTCAAATATTGCCCACACACGGCTTGAGAGTTTAGAAACACCAGCAGTAAATTGATTGGCATAAAAAAATAAGTTGTTTGCAAGGGACTATCTGTTACTTAAATCACTGATTTTTGCCATTTCTTAAATGCATCAAGTTGGGCCAGCATACTAAAGAATGTCCATAGTGCAGATACATGGATTTACAGGCTCTCGAAGCAGTGGTAAGAAGTGATTAGTCTGGGGCTGCACAGGAAAACCTCATGTTTAACCTACTTTTTACCTCCCCTCTGAGTACGCTGGTTCCTCCACCAGTACTTCCTGTCTGTTGTCAGTCTGGGTGTCTAAATTGGTTACAGTGGCCTACTGATCCCAAGGCCATGGGTTCAAATCTGGCCCAGACCGGTGGTTTTTAAGTGTGCTTAAAAACGACAGCTCCATGTCAGTAGATGTAAAAGAACTCCTGTGGGACAAAATTCCGGCGATGCCGATGTGATCCTGGCAATTGACAGCGTCGTTAAACAACAAAATAATTTAAATTTTAGTACTTCCTGTCATACCATGTTGCCCTACCACTGAATACACGTGTTTTATATTTTATTTACTACAAAGGACGGGGCAGAAAAAGGATAATTTACACCTTACAGATTGCATGCTAATTTGCGTTACTTTATGTTTATAGTCACTGTCATGAATGAAAGTGGTTGCGTAAAAGACATCTGAAATCACAGTCACGGCAGTCGTGGTTTCTAGCCAATCAGGTGTACTCTGTTTCACAGCACATGTGAGAGTACTTGCTACAGTTTAACTGTGAAATTAAATAATTCTGAGCAATAAGTACATTCCATTGTGTGATAAGCTCGTTAAAAGTTCTGACAAGGTAGAAGTAAAAAGACGTTGCATTAATCATTCAAGCCAGAGAAATGGTGTATAATGTGTCAAATACTTTCCGAGGAACAAGGAAAACAGTTGCAACGCAGCACTTCCTCTTATTATCCCTACCCCTGCATGTTATATGTCATTTAACACCATCAATCGTAATGGCTACTCTAGTTTAAAGAAACTAAAGTCACTCACTGCAGTTCTAATTATTTATACTTACTGTCATAAAATATGACTGACCCTGACAATATTTGGAGCAAAGATAACTCTTTTCAGCATTTATTTGAAAGGATAGGGACAGAAAATTGATGATTTACACATTACATGAATGCATATTAATTTACGTTTATTTTAAAGGAACAAATTCACTCATTGGAGTTCTAATTACTTGTACTTACTGTCATACCACACAACAAAAACTTGTTCTCACAGAAGTGGAATTGAAGAAGCATTGGTGGGGGAACCGACTTGCTCAGAGGGGAAGTGAAAAATAAGTTAAGAATGAGCCTTTCCCGTGCAGTCCCAGACTGATTACTATCACCAACATATCTCTCTGTACATCAGAAGGTATCCTATTTCACTTATTTAACCGCATTTACTGGGTGACCAAGAATGGTAGCTTTGGCTAATTGCATATAAAGTGCATGCAGATGAATGATCATGAATGTTTATTACCCACTTCATAAACATTCTTAGCAGGCACACTAATATAAATACAAGTAGTGTGTTAATTCCTTTAACAAAAATTATAATATTTAACGTCAGTTTCACGTTATGTAATCACAAGAAAAAAAAAGACAAAGTGAGGTATTTTTAAGCAATAATGTTTATAATAAACGCGATAAATAACGCAATTACTTTACGATTGCCAAGAATTACGTTTTCTGTACGCAATTAACGAGCGATAAGTTAACAGTTAATTGACAGAGTGAAGCAAATGGTTTTCTAAGTAGCATAAATATCATGTAATATTCTCCAACAGCACATCGTGCCAGTTAAATTGTCATTTAAAGAATTTAATACATGGTTGTATCACCTGCTTGGGCACCAATCAATGCTAACCCCAAATTATTGTTTATAGCTTCCAAAAAACGCTCCATTTAACTTACTTCTTATTATGCAACTCTTCTAATTCAGCCCATTCCGCTGCTAAATCTTTATCAGTTTCCTCACTCTGTTTGGCAGCTAAATAAGTATTGACATCTTTCAACACAACTGTACCAGCAGCCATGATTACAAGCGTTTTACAAATTTTGCTGCTGAACAGGTTAACCAACGGTAAAATTCAACCTTCCCTTTCGTAGTAGTGGAATTCTCCATCGTTATAATTAGAACTATATGAGTTGAAGGGGTAATTATTTTCAATGTTTCCAAAAAATTTCCTCAATTGTTCCATTAACAGACTCCTGCAACTTTTAAAATGATTAATTAGCACCTAGCACTTCACGGGCTTAAAATGATGTAAGTATACTTTTAGTTTCAAAGAAACAAAATCATGACTGGTATTGGTATTTTCTGTAACAATTAGGTTTGTTTGTTTTCCTACTTCTCAAATTCATAAAAGTGCAAAAGCAGCACATGTAGACAAAAATTAAGGTGTTCTGTATCTTAAACCGGTTTAGTGTTTCAAAGTATCTCCATACCATATACTTATTTGGAAAAATTGTTATCGTAAAACAAAAATGGGAGGAAGCAGCCCTGAGAAACTATTTTTACTTGAGTTCCTTATTGACAAAGTTACTCTAAAAGAAGCTGATGCAAAACTGTTTGAACAGGATGAATTCCTTTCACTGCTCGTCACCTTTAAAATTGAGGACTTTCTTTGTTTGGACATTAACCAAGATGCAATGAAGAGGGAAGAAACACGTTTCGGCGTGACCTGGCATTTCTGTAGCGGTAAATCTTGCACTTTTGCGATGCAGCCTCGAAAGCTTTTGAATTTGCTCAAGAACCATCCGTGTTATTTTATTGTGGGTGTAAAGAGTTATAGGGACGATACTTCGACAATAATGGGAGCCTGTAAGGCCAACATCTGTTGTGATCTGTGCGACGTAATTCTTAAGGCTGAATTTAAATGTGACAAATTTCCATTAACCTCTGCAATACACCAAGACACCCACAACCTTCGAAGT
Organism: Tenodera sinensis; assembly: GCA_030765045.1. Lineage (NCBI taxonomy): Eukaryota > Metazoa > Arthropoda > Insecta > Mantodea > Mantidae > Tenodera > Tenodera sinensis. The sequence continues at coordinate 16,555,924 of CM060963.1, forward strand.
CCGCTGGGAGACGATGTGGGCTTTGTTTCAGTTTTAGTCCGACTTACATGTTACGGACAAACTGTCTTCACGCGCTTTACACGCGTGGGTGGGGACCAAAAGGTCTATATGTACGAAAATAAGGATCCAGAGCCTTGTGCGGGAATGGAAACCAACGAGGAAGGTGGGGAAAGCCTGGAGTTCATCGACAGCGACAATGCGCTTGAGATATTTGGGGAAGGCGATAAGTATACTTGCCAGTTCGATCCCGATGCAACAGGGTTCGACGTCGCGGACCAAGCTACCCAACAAGAAGAAACTCCAGTTGATGCCCCGATCACTATAGTTTGCACTAACATTGAGGAAGTTCTTCCCGAATCATCATTTCAACGTCGCTTCCCAGATGACACAGTGCCCGTTGCGCCTTTACTCAGCCAATTAGATGACGAACAAATATATGACTGTCAGCAGTGTAACTGTTTGCGTGAAATGCAACTTAATCAGATATGTAGAACTATGTTTCTCTGTGACAGAAGTTCTATATGTCAAACAAAAGAAACGTCAGAGGAATTAGGCGATGCAGAGGCGGAACAACAGATTGGGGATGCAGTTAAACTTGACGGTGCAGTGTATCATCCATTAAACCCCCCGATACGATACGACACCACCAGTTGTTTGACTGCTGCTTATGGTGGAAAACGACCAGTACCTTTGAACGCCTTAGTCGAAGTTGAAGATGAGAAGAAAGGCTTACCAAATCCACCTGTGCGATATAATACAACTGGAGCACTCTCCCCTGCATTTAAAGGGGCTGCTGCTCCCCCTCCTCCTCCCCCTCCTCATCCTCCTGTTGAGGAGCAAGAATCAGTTGAGTCAAGTAGCACAGGTGACTATGATGAGACAGAGTTAATCTATCCTCCTGCGCAGTATGGCACATCCTCCGTAACATGCAGATGTTGGTGCACATGTTATGCGCAAATGTCTGAGGAGAGTATCCCAACAGGGCCATTTTACCCATTAAATCCTCCTATACGCTATGATACCACCGGCGCTCTTACTGCAGCATTTGGAGGACATCGACCAGTACCCTTGAATGCTTTGGTTGAAGTTGAGGATGAGAAAAAACGCTTACCCAATCCACCAGTGCGATACGACACTACTGGAGCACTATCTCCTATCCACCAACTTTATGTTAAACAAGCTCTTGCCGCCAGGAAAAAAGCGAAAGAAAAAGGCGGACTTTCAGTTTGTCTTAATACACGCTTTGTGATTCCGATACCATCAGTTGCCTTCCCAAATGTTTTGACTGCACCTTGGAAGAAGAATTGGCGTTGGTATTATAAGATGGGCGAAAAGCACCCAGGATTTAAGGAGGGACATTCTAAATGTGTGCCCCAATCCATACATGTTTCAGAAGACGTTGGATGGCTATGGAAAATGGTCAGTACTCTTTTTCTCTTCTGTACTTTATGCAAGTATTTTATTGAGCGCGAACAGAGGCAATCGTGAATGAAGTAAAATAGTATAGTAAAACCTGCATAAAACGGAACGGGATCGTTCCAGCCCCTTCCCCCCTTTTTACAGGATTTCGCCTTACAAACGGTTTTAAAAATAAAACTCACACAAAGTCTGGTGCTGCATATTATCGTATTTTAATCAAAATCGTTAGAGCCGTTTTTGAGAAAATAAAACGATGCGAAAATTTTTCCATTTATAGGGTAGTTTGCGTTCGCGGGATTTTCTTCAAAATATTCGTGTCGCGTCTTCACCACCACCACCACCGCCACCACCACCACCACTTCTTTTTACCCTCTTTCTATGTAGGGTATACACCCTCCAAGACTTATAAGTGTGCACCTGGGGACAGATGCCTGTCAAGGAACAGACAAACTGTGGATCAGAGGGAATAGCTAAAATCGGTGATTAGTCCGCAGGCGCGGCTCCTCAGAGTAGGCAGGGTAGGCATTGCCTGCCCTACCATAATACATCAACAGATAATGTTTAGCTATGATTCTGCATTTTATCATTTGAACCATCATTTTCCATAAATTGTAGTTCAAGAAAAGTTTTCTCGGTCACCAGCGCACGGTCAAATCCTAAATCTTAATTCCGATTCATCAAAAAATGCGCTGCGGTTTGAAACGCGCGGCAGAAATGACACGTATGGAACCAGGGTACCGGAAAGCCGGCTAGTTTCAAGGTAACTAGAGAAAGTTTCACCTCTGCCGGCGCGGCCCCTTTTCTCAGCACGAGGCCCTTGAACAAGGATAAGGAAATTTCCCACCTTTATACGCACTCCGAGCATGCGTAGACGCGTCTGCCAGCACCACCGCCAGCACTCAGCACCCCTAGCCGGCTTAAATCCGAATTTATGCGACTTCTTCCGAACAGCCATATTCCAGGAACGAAGAGCTCTGAGATCGGAATCGCGGAACCGTTTCTTTGCCATTCTATGCTAGTATTATTGTGGCTTTCACAAAGTTAGTTCAAGCAGGACCGCTGTAGATTTGTGCACCTTATTACTTGAAGTTCTAAAGGAATATACGTAATATTAAAGATAAGTTAATTGGTCAGTGCTATGATTGGGCTAGCGTAATGACTGGTGAGACTTCAGGACTCCAAACCCCTGTAAAAAGACATGCTCCACTAGCTCTGTTCACACACTGTTGCATCCATAGACTTGATCTTGTACTGCAAAATGGGATTTAATGTATAAAAGATGCATGTCTTTTCCTTTCTAATCTAGTCTTAAGGCATTTCCCACTTATTTTCACAAGTCGTCAAAGCGTACAGCAGTTTTAGTTAGGGCAGTAGGAAAAAGGATACCGAAGTTGAAGCTCTAATGCCAAAATTCTCGAGACCGTATTCTGAGAAAGAGATAAATTAATTTATGCATGTAGTGAAATTAAAGATGATCCCATTTCTAGTCCTGAATCAATAGGACTAAAGAATTACCTTCAAAATTCTAATTTCATGTTTTTGTTAAATGTTTATAAAGACATTATTTTCAATGACTGAAATTCTTTTCAACATATTGCAAAAGAAGTCGTTGGACTATTGTTTCTCAGCACTACAAAAGCAAATAAAGAAACTTGAGGAAAGGAGGAGTGAGAAAAAAGCTGAAGTATATTAAATATTATATATTAAATGATATAAAAAAATCTCAAAATGGCAATTTTCACCTCAAATAAAAACGCAGTACAATACCGACAGCTTTATTTCGAAATCTTGGATAACATTATTCTACAATTACGAACAAGATTCACAGACATAAATAAGTTAGAATTTCTCCTATTGGTAGACTTCTAAATTTAAGGAATTAAAAAATTGTTTTCTATCCAATGCGCTGACCTCTTTAATAAAAGTAATAATTGATAATAATTACTATTAATTATTTTTATTATTATTATTATTATTATTGTTGTTGTTGTTGTTGTTGTTTTTATTACTCAGTATTGTTATCATCATCGTTGTCGTCATCATCATCATCACACATAATCACTTTGCCTACCCTAAAATTTTCACTGCGAGCCGCCACTGTTAGTCCGAAGCCTGGTATGTGAGTGAGGAAGGAGATGATATGAAATGAGGGTGAAATGGATGAAAGGAAAAGTGATGATGCTGCAGTTGGTGGAATGAATGGCAGGGAAAACCAGAGAACCTGGAGCAAACCCACCCAGATGCCACTTTGTCCACCATAAATCCCACATATGGTCCCTTGGGATGAAACCCAGGCCCCTTTGACAAGAGGCAAGTGATCTAACCGCTCGGCTATGGTACCACCACCATAAAAAATCTATCAGTAGCCTTATGCCTACAATGAAGTGCATAAATAAGCAATGAAAACTTATTCGAACAAGAATAGGTAGCAGAATAAGGTCTGATGAGTATTTAGTAGAAGTTAGAGTAGAGAAAGGCAATGCTGTGGCTGAACGGTTAGACCATTCACCTACCACCTAGGCAGGCCAGGTTTGTTCCCAGGGACCCACATGTGGTATTCGTGGTGGATGAAGTGGTGTCTGGGTGGGTTTTCTTCAGGTTCTTTGGTTTCCCCCACCACTCATTCAGCCAACACCTTCAACATCACCTTTCCATTCACCAATTTTTGCCTGCATTTCATATCGTCCTTTTCCTTATTCTCATATCTGATGCTTGACTGACCACCCACTTCCAGGTTTTCACTCTGTCCAGTCCATAGGTTTCTGTGCTCCCTGACTGGAACCTGCCCTAGGCACTGGCTTGTAGGGTCTAGGGGGTGTAAGTCCTACATAAGGGGAGGGTAATCAGGTAGAGTAGAGAAAGCTGTATAAATGTAATATATCTGATTTTTTTCTATAATCATGATTGTAGGTCCTGCATTATATATATGGAAGTAACATTCATTTGTACAGCTTGCTTATTTCTAATCTGTTAACACTGTTAATTTCAGCACTGCTTACCGGGCTGGAAACCTGGAATTCTCAACAAAACACTGAAGAGAATGTTCATCGATCTACATCGGGTGGGAGGTATAGAAGACAGATATGCACAAGTCAAGAGTTCCACACCCAAGCCAAAAGCAAAAGGAAAAGGTATGAGAAAAGCAGCAGCAGGAGGAGGAGGAGGAGGAGAAGCAGCTGAAAAAGCCAAGAAGGTAATTTCCAAGGTTTCGCCAGTAGCGGCCCAGGGTGACGATCAAGCAGCAGACAAAAAGGTCAAGAAGAAGAGCAGACAAAGTATTTTTGGAGCTGACATACAACTGCCACCAACTCTTCACATACATGAACAAGATGGAAACTACTATATTGCAATGCAGCCTGTGAACCTTTACCCAGAGAATATTAACATCCCACTGCAGTTCAGGATTCCTATACCTAAGAGCAAGCTAGAGCCAGAGGAGTCTGTAAGCAGTTCTTCTGAACTACAGCTGGACTACCAGGCACCTGCTATATACTGGCCCACAAAACCCAAAACCAAAGCTATGGAGATACAGTGTGATTCCACAGAGTTTCCCAATTCACCAGACTCACCATCAATTCAGGTTCTCATGAAGCCCAAACCAAATGGTGGCAACAAAAACAAAAAAGGGAAGCCAGGAAAAGGAAATTCTCCAGTTGTTTCATGGGATAAAGATCCTACAACAGCTGTAGGCAAAGTGCGATAGAACAAATACATTACATGTTTGGAATATAGAGTAAATTAATATATGTACTGTGTATACACTTCTGTAAATGCATTAAAAATAAAACTTACTTTTTTGTGCTGAAACTCAATACTGTAGCCAAGCACTTAATAGTCAGTATGATGTCCCCCAGATTCAGTTTTGGGTCCATTACTTCTTATCTTATGTGTAAATGGTATCACTCACATTTCAGATGGTGTGAGGACCTCCGTATGAGCCAGTCTGTCCACTAGTTAATGGTCCCTGCCAGGAATGCAACGAGTTCATAAGTCAGTAAATGGTTCTGGGTGCACGGCAGTGGTTGAAGCTGGACTCGTGTTTCTGATTGCACTTACATTACCTGCAACCACACCCATGAGTCCAGCTCTACTTATCGCTGTGTACCTAGAATGGTTTACCTATGTAGGAACTCGTTGCGTTCCTGCCAGGTACCATGGACTGGTGGACAGACAGTAGTTTCTTAGACCAAACTATGAAATTCCTTGTCTGAAGAACCATGAAAGCAGCAAGTTGTCTTAAATTCAACTGCAGTGGAAAGGTGTCTTTTTCCTTCTGCTTGAAGACATTCACCTTCCCAAGTAGAAAGTCTTTTACAATCAGTACTATGTTACTTTTCTACTGGTCCCTTTACCCTATATTGCTGCACCTAATGCCTCCCAGTTCATTCTGGTAAGCCATGTCTATGAGCAACTTCAGATGGCAAAAGCTCTGCTAATCATAGTGTACTTTTTCTAGTCATTTTATATTTATATTTTATGTTTATATATATAATAGCGACCACAAGGTACCCAAGCTGAGCAGAACATTACTTCCACTTACTGGTGTTTCGCTCCTCACTGTAACTTTTCTATCTGACCTTACCTTGGTCATCTCTTGTTCTCTTCCGACCCCGATGCTATTAGGATTCCCGAGGGCTAGGGAGTCTTTATTTTTCCAACCTCTCCATTTCTCTAATTTCTCTATAAAATCTTGACCCCTAACATGCTGACCTGTCATGGCATGTAATACGTCCTCTGATTGGTATTCAGAGGATATGGTCGGTGAATTTATTTTCATAATTCTCCCAGTCAGGTCGGTGAGACCCGTAAACCAACAACAGGTGTGGTCCTCCAGACACTCTAGGGGTTGTGAGAGAGCAATGTGACTGCCAAAACATGAAAATATGGTGCTCTCTAAAAAGCAGTTACTATTATTGCTTTTGCTCTCTTCAATATCATCAGTGAAAAATATTGTAGAGCAAGAGGATTAATGACTTCATTGTCAGAAATCCAGCATTAGCTAACAACAACAACATTTCAGATGGCCAAATTATAAACAGGCATAACTGAAACACTTGAAGTGAATCATATTTCCATGGTCACTCTTAGAAATTCATCCATGTGAGGACGATACCAACTAAATCACTGAACAGGGTATATTGTCTAAATAGAGGATTTGATGATCAGCATGTAGGACCAAAAGGCACACAGAAGTAAATGGAGACTAAACTTCCAGACAGGGCATCCCTAGTTTGGGTTAAATCCTACAAATATTTTGAAGAACTGGCTTTCTAAGGCAATCAGTGCAGGTGTGGTAACCACTAGACTATGTGTCCATGCAGGTTCTGTTGACTTTGCCACCCCTTCACTCTCTCCATGTTTTCTGTCGTGTTTTGTGCACTGACAGTACACAGCTGAACACGTGGCTTGTAGTATCAGGCATGTACAAAGTCAACATCTCCCAGCATAATAGGTTATATTGTAATTTTCAAGAAGCTTGGGAGTGTGAATATTTTTTTTATGGAATGACAAAGCCCATTGCCTCATTTGCTCAATTGAAACTAAATATATTAGGCAATATAAACCAGAAACCTATGAATGGTATTCTAATATTATAGAGAATCTTCTTAATTCAGGATTAGGTATTCAGATTTATCATGAAGTGTATTTATTCACTGATCCCATGCTTCGGGCTACTATAGCTCCTGATACTCTACAATTAGAGCTAATTCATTAACAAAACAGTATTCCAATTAAAATGGCACTGAGCTATATGAATCATTATGTAATGAAAACTTTCCCATGTTATGCGATTTCAGAACACAAATGATGCCAATATTCACACCCACTTGTATCTGCAAAAATTTTTTTCTTCGAAACTTAACCAGATTAAAAATACTGCACATACCTGTCTCACAGATGATCATCTCTGTATGAACAGTATTGTACCTTAAACAGATAACCTTGGCAGTAGAAAACAATGCAGACTTTGCAGAATTAGAAAGTGCTAGCTGCAAAGTGGCAACTAGTAAACAAAAGGCTTTTTGTGTTTTGCAGTTTGCAAGGACTAAATCTGTAGTTACAGAGCAGCATGCATTACATATTAAGTTCCATTGTAATCCTACAAGTGATAATATCTGTAGATAATATCATCAGTTTGAAGGCACCGGCTGTCATTGTAAAGGGAAGAGTGCAAGACAACCAAGATTGACTGAACATGTTGAATGAGTGAGATAATCTTTCATGCAGAGCCCCAAGAAATCAGTTCGAAGGCTAATCATTATTTAGCAATTCCGTTGACGTCTTTGTGGAGAGTTTTAAGGAGACACAACTACATCTTTATTGTATGCCATTGTTATAAGCTATGGTTTATGTGCCAACTTTGCAAACAATGTGTTGCGTGAAGAGGAGGGTTCTCTGAATCGTTTATCTTCAGTGATGTATAAATATTTCACCTAAATAGAAATGTGAACACTCATAAGTATGAATCTGGAGATCAATTAATCCCCACAAGATGTTACAGTTGCAATGAGACTCCCAAAAATGTAATGTCTTTTGTGCCATATCCCAGCGGAAAGTTTATGGGCCTTTCTTTTTTGGTGAAGCAACTGTAATGGGTGCTTCTTACTTTCATGTGCAACTATGGCTATTTCCTCAATTGGAAAGAGCTAAATCAGAGAACTTTATTCGGCAACAACAAGATGGGCGCCACCTCAGTGGCATCACTCATTACACAATTGTTTAAACAACCTTGTACCCAACCACTGGATTGGCCATAGAGGGCAGGATAACAGAGATTATTTTGTATACCTTCCACATTCACTCAATCTGATGCCGTGCGACTTTTACCTTTGAGGGTTCATAAAGCATCATCTGTATGTTCCTCTCCTATAGTCAGCACAATTTATTGGCAGTCCCCATGAGTTCAAAATGGCCAATATTACACTAAACAGCTGATGGAAGTATCATAAAAAGCATTTCTGCTGACATTCATAGTAAAGTCACTTCTAACCTCAAATATCATAGTGTTAAAGTAACATACTTTCAAACGATAATAATGCCTGAACATTGTTACCACACAGCACATGATGAACCTATTCACCTTCGGCAAATCTTGTTCTGCAATAACACTTTAGGATAAAATTACTTCCGAGCGCTAAATATCGTAATATATATGAGATGTACTACTGTGTAGCGAACACAAAAATAACAACATAACTGTTCTAAAACAATTCAAAACAATATCACGCAAAAACAAGCATTACATCCACTGATTGATTAATTAATTAATTAATATGGCGGCTAAACAGAATCTTGTTTTAAAATCTATCAGTCGACCTCTCTGCAACACGCTCATAAACTGGCAATATAACGAATGCAATAACACCAACTATGGCCATAGCTTTACCATGGTTGTATGTTACAAACAGTTGGCGGCACTAATGCAACCCAGCGGATGGGATATCACCAAATATAACCAGACTGCACCATAATGGGGAACAAAGGTCAAGGTTGTTTTTTGGGGTATCTCAATAAGCTGCACCGCCTATATCAGCTGACCTATCCAGCTTAAGAAACAGGATTCAATCAGTTGCTACAACAATTACTCCAGATACACTGATCAGGGTTTGGGAAGAACTTGCCTATATGTATGTATGTATGCCATGTGACATGGTGCTCCCATTGAACACTTAGGAAAAACTGAGTTGCTCTTTCATTTAATGTATGATTTATAATTGTAAGTTAAATGTAAGAAATACTACAAAGCCTTAAAACCACTTTACTATATTTGAAACATTAATGCTTTTAAGAGCCAAATTAACTAACTATAAACCAAACAACCAGATACATATACTTTGAAATTACAAGAAGCAAAAGTTTTCATACACAAACCTATAGGATTGAACTACATAAGACCAAAACCACTTGTGCAGCATGTTATCTTTACAACAAATTAGCAAGATTATAGAAATACATGAGACAAACACATGTAAAATGGAACTAAATAAATTCCATATTTGCAGTTTTAGAATTTTTAATTAAATAAAAACAACATATTGTTATTTATTTATGCCAACAAACTTACTGTTGGTGTTTTTAAACACACAAGCCATGTGTGGGCAATGTTTGAGGGGTAGAACTGGAACTTAAAAAATCTGATGTGTTGCACTCACATGACTTTCTCTACTTTTGTACTAACCATTCTTACAAACTCTTATTCCTATATCTTCTTCGTGTTAGTTAAAATAAACATTTGTACAAATTATATTATTGCTTGTTTCCTTGTAGGTACAAGGGGAATATTAGAATACAGTAGACTTTGTGTGATAGTCAAATCTTTTAGAGCTTTGAGATTCCATTCTCTTTGCACACTTAACATATAAAAATTAACAACAATGGTAATCAGAGGATGTGGTCGGTGAATTTATTTTGATAACTCTCCCGGTCAGGTCGGTGAGACCCATAAATCAACGACAGGTGTGGTCCTCCAGACATTCTGGGGGTTGTGAGAGAGTGATGTGACTGCCAAAACATAAAAATATGGTGCTCTCTAAAAAGCGGTTACATTTACTGCTAAGTCTCTTCTAATATGCCCGGCCACTTCTAGTGCCCCATCCATCAGTGAAAAATATTGGAGAGCAAGAGGATTAATGACTTCATTGTCAGAAATCCAGCATTAGCTAACAACAACAACATTTTTTGTATATTATGATTTGGTCTATCTCTAACGGTTTACCAGTTATGCAAAAGTTGTCCAGAGTAAATACGACTACAGGGGCTATAGCCAGAAAATTTAAGATATTCATTTGTCATAAAAGTAACTCAAACATATGGAATTTTAATTAAAATCATTAGGTCCATTTTCAAAAAATCTTCCATGTAAAGGATAGTTTAGGGTGGGGCTATTTTCTTCAAAATCTTTGTGTCGCATCCTTGAAAGACATTAAACTTAAATGCCAACTTTGATTTTTAACCTACTTTTCGTTTTTGAGTTATGCTGTCCACAGACACACACATGGACCTTTTTCTAAAAATGCCTTTTTTGGATTCAGGGGTCCTCAAAACATATATTTCCGGTGAAATCTCGACATCGAATTTTTGGGTGGAATACAATACTTCCCCTACTTACCAGTAGGGAAAGTAAATGTTCAATGCCACAGCTGGGATTTGAACCACAGACCCTCCGCTTACCAGGCCAAATACACATTAATGGAAATACTAGATAGGCATAACTTAAAAATAGTTACAGTAGAACCTACTAGATTACAAAGTAATCCAGAATATGTATAGACAATGTTTTTATCAATTTAGAAGAAACTAAATGGAAGTCAACTGTAATAAAAGCAGGAATAAGAGACCACTTTGGACAGGTTATATAAGTAAATGTAAATAAAATTGTAATTCCAAATCTATTTGAATATAAATGGTCAATAAATGCAAAAACTTAAAGAAATGCTGGAGAAAACCCACCCCGGTGCTGCTTAGTCCACCATAAATCCCACATGCAGTTGCCTGGCATGTAACCCAAGCCGCTTTGGTGAGAAGCGAATGGTCTAACAACTCGGCTATGGCACAGCCATATAAAGAAGCGTGCTAATAAGACTGACACGTATTACGATCTCCCTGTTTGGTACAGAAATCAGTCAAATCCATAGATGAATGAAGCATTTTTAAGAACTTGTTCCTGATTAGTAATGCCTCTCCCCCCTCCCTAAAACTATTCCAATTTTATTGCAAATTTGTTCTCTCTGTATCTTTGTTTGCAATATGGTATAACATGCCAGTCACTTCCACACTTTGGGCATTTCCCTTTATCCTTATCATGTCTAATATCTCTCAAATTTCTAACTCCTGTCGGCTGCGCTATAGCTGAGTGGTTAGACCATTTGCTTCTCAAGCAGCCTGGGCTTGATCTCAGCTGACTGCATGTGGGATTTGTGGTGGATGAAGCAGCACTGGGGTGGGTTTCCTCCAGGTTCTCTGGTTTTCCCTGCCATCTCATTCCATGTATCAGTGTCACCGCCTGTGGTGCCATATGTAATTAAAGTGGGTGTTAAACACTACAAAACAAAACTAACTCCTGTCCTCACCCAAGTGAATCCTTCTTGCCCATAGCTTATTACACACATCTGTGTACTTTTCCCTCTCCCACAGTTTTTATTTCCCTATATATCCTCAATGAACTTTTCTCTCTTGTAAGCCCTGGCATTACAGCCCATGAAGAGTCAAACCTTACCGCCCAGCTGCTGTGTCCCCGACCTCGGCCTACTACAGTGTCATTGGTGGGGTGCAGTACTGGAGGGTGGTACATGGTCAGCATCCTGATCCCTCTCAGCCAGTTATGCAGCTTTCATGACCTGGGGCCGCTACTTTTCCATCAAGTAGCTCCTCAATTGGTCCCCCTAGGACTAACAAGGCTGAGTGCACCCCATGCCAGACCTCCCAGAGGGGATAAAATCCCCATGCTGGTACCTGAGATCAAACCTGGGTCCTCCGCACCAGAGGCAGGTGCGCTATGGAGGCAATCTTTTCTCCCTTGTACTAGCAAAAATAACTTGACTACCAATATCTTCTAATCTTGATACTACTTCTTTCCAAAAGCCTCTATAACAATACTCCCCATTCCTCCAAACATGTCCCATACCTATCTCTTCCATCAATTCCCTTATGTTTTGTGTCCAAGACCCTTCCCATTTGTATAAGAAAACATTTCTTAATGATATTGCTTTCATCTAAATTGGCAACTCTATATATAAATATTTCATTACCCTTGAGACAATTTGAACCCTAGTTGAATGTCTTCCCAATTCTAGTTGTGCTGCTCTATTAGGTGATGCTAACGGCAGAACTAGAATATATTTACAGAAGGATTTGTTAATAATATCCATCTCTACCCATGCCTCATCTACTCCCCATAACTCTGTCCCATGTAGCATTTTGTTTTCCACTATGGCAGTATAGATCCTTTCAAGCTATTTGTCATAAATGTCAGTCAATTTCCTTAAACGTCTCTTATAACACTCATGGCCATTTTACCTTTTGCTAAAGCTAGCTTTTTCTGTTTAGTCCACCTACTCAGCCTTGTCCCCAAATAATAAAATCTCTTTACGACCTCTATTTCTCTTCCATTTATTTCTCATTTCTCATCTTTATGCAGTCTTCATTTTCTCTTCATTCACTTTTAACCCCCATTTTTTGCAGTAACTGCTTATTGTCTCGATTGCTCATCTCAGCCCTCCACAAGATATGGAACCAACTACTAAGTCATCTGCAAATAATAGTCCTGGGACTTCTTTACTATGAATAACTGGTGAGTGTACCCTACTTTTTGAAATATCCTCTAAGATATCATCTATATAAAGGTCAAATAGCAGAGAGCTCTAACATCCCTGCTTAACCCCACCTTGCTCTGTATGCAAATCAGCTACTTTATTTCCCTGCAATTTGATGCAAAACTCATTTTCCTGATATATCTTGCACAGTATTTCAATAAATTTGCAACTTATCCTGAAGATGGGAGAGATGTACACTCCCGAAACGTCGATGTCTTTTCATCACTACACCTGGCTTGAAGCCCGAGAGCATCTTGAATATATTACCCCTTTATTATTTAACTTTTTCAAAAATGCTTCTCTATCAATTGTAACAAACACTTTTTCTAAATCAATAAATACCATGATACCCTTCCCCTTTTATTACTTAAATATTTATCTATGACTTTTGATTATAAAAATATTAATTTTTCTCCTCCCTGGTCTAAATCCTGCTTGAAACTCTGATAGCTTCTTCTCCTCTACCCATTTCTGTAGCCTGTTTGCTAAAATACCTGTAAAGATCTTCCCTAAAATAGAAAGTACGCTTATCCCCTTATAGTTTGCACGGTTGCTTTTATCTCCCTTTCCTTTATATAATGGTACTACCATACTTGACCTCCACTTCTTGGGAATCTCATTTCCAATATTTTATCAAATAGCCGTATTACTATTTTTCTTTGAGTTCCCTCAACTGCTCATACCTTCCAGAACTCCCCTGTTATACCATCAGTCCCACTTGCTTTGCTGGCTTTTAACTTCTTGATTTGTTCACATAATTTGAAATTCGTAGTTTCTCCATCTAGTTAACTGTGTATTGGGTCCCCTGCAATCACCTTTCCATTCCCTGTATATATCAAATTTTTAAAATGCACACACCATTGGGCCCGCCTCAGTAGCGTGATGGTTAGCGTGTCTGCCTCACGTTGAAGAGGTCGCGAGTTCGAATCTCGCTTAGGGTAAGTTATCCGGGTAAGGTTTTTTTCCGAGGTTTTCCCTACCCTGAGAAGACGAATGTCGGATAACTTAAAGCTCCATGGACCTCGGGCTCATTTGAGCATCATTTCACTCATTTCATTCATTCGTCCGATATGATGCAATGTTGGAGGACGTTAATTTAAAAAAAAAAAACCACCATTGGACCAGACTTATATTCTCTTTTCTTGCCCCCTCTTTATGTTAGCTTTTTGCTATTGGCCATAACTTTTTCGTATCATGGGTTTTGGCTGCCTCATTTAACATTCTACCTACTTTTATACTCCACTCCTTCTTTTCCTCTAATAGACATCTATATTCCCATCCAAGTACCAAAAAGTTTTCTCTCTCCTCTCTTTCCCCTGATTGTCTCCAGTTACTCAACTCTAGTCTTACTCTCATTTTGCCCATTTGACAATCCTTATCAAACCAATGCCTATTTTTATCTTTAAAACCTGCTGTGTTCATTCCACCCCAGCCCTTTTCATACTACATTCTAACGCTTCTACCATAAAGATGAACCACAGACTTATGCCCAGCAAACCTTGTTCTTTCTTCTGGGATTTAATTCTGCTGGCATCGAGAGCACTTATCCTAACACGGCACATTTGTACAGTCGCCGCAATGGAAATCTTTACAAGGTAATAAAAACAACAAATACCGACTTTACATGGTTTTATTTTTAACTTCTGCGTACAATTAGGACTTGGTCATATTTCCCTTAACTTTTATCACTTTCAGGAGTCTCCTAGGCATTGAGTCTGCTAGATATTCAAAATATTTTTTTTTCATTTCCACCCACAACTTCTTCAACACTTCCTGTAGCTCCTTAATACTTGATGGTTGCAGCTCTTCTATTTTATTTTTCATTTGATTCCAAACATTTTCTATCGGATTTAGGTCAGGAGAGTTACCAGGCCATTCAAGTACAGGTATATTGTTATCTTTCAGGAACTTCTGAACCAGCTTTGTCCTATGTGCAGGAGCACCATCATGCATGAAGTGCTGACTCTGGTGAATCGGCCAAAATGTGAACAAATGCTGTTGTAACACTTCTAAATAGTTACTTCCTTTCATTGTGATATTCTTTGGGAGAAAGTACAAGCCACCTCTACCATAATTGCCACTAAAAGCACCCCATACCATCACACTTTCTGGATGTTTAACAGTTTTGACAGTAAACTTTGGATCATATCGTGACACATTTTTTGGCCTCCTCACCATTTTGGACTTTCCTCTGACCAGTTTGAAAGTGCTTTCATCAGAAAACATTACTTTGCGCCAGTCCTCTGATGTCCAGTGCTGATATGTCTTGCAAAAATTTATCCTTTTCTTCTTCATAGCTTCAGTCAGAAGAGGCTTCTTGGCTGCACACCGACTTGGTAAACCTAAGTCTTTTAGAAGTCGATGTTGAATGGTCCTTATTGCAACATTGTTGAGAAGATCTGGGTGTTTCTTCTTTAACCCTGCCGCTGTAATCCATGGATCAGCCATCACTTCACATTTTAGTAGGTCATCAGTTGTTGTGAAGTCTTTCTTTTACCACCTGAGCCGATTTTTCATCTTGGTTTGTTGCCAGGTGGAAAACATGCTGCTGCTGTTTTTAGGTCATAAATAGCTTGTCTTGAAACCTTTAGATCGGCAGCTACACGAATCACAGAGGTACCTACTTGCAATAGAGTTAAAGCACGAGTCTTCTCCTCAGAAGTGAGCTTCTTGCATCCCATTATTTGTATTATAATGAGAAATACACAACTTTAAAAATGGCACTAAGGTTAAAAATTTAATAACGACGACAAACTGGAAACAGAACACTCTGTACAAATACCAGAGACTGACTGAGACCTGGCCTGCTAATAGAAGCAAGCTGCTACTGTGCACTCAGGAATCACATGATTTGCAGCTCCGCCTGCTCCTTTGCATAGTGCTGGGAGAAGAACAAACTGAGGACATTGCCTACGTAAAGATTTTCCTTGCACTAACAATGTAAAGATTTCAATTGCGGCGACTGTATATCTACCATCTTCTGTTGCCAGCGCATGCACTAGCACGTGCAGCAAGCAATTCTCTCTACTTACTATACCTTGCACAGAAAGTAAAACGAGGATAAAAGAAAAAAGGAATTGTCATCATTAATTATAGGAAAGTATGGTACCATGTAGAAGCAATATAAGCAGCTATGTTGAGACAGAGTGCTACCAATCAAGGGTTAGCCTTATGGTGGCTGCAGGGGTGAAATCTTAGATGATAATTTTAAGAACATTAAATGTTCTTAAAAGTTATATTTTATTCTTTAGTATATACTGAATGCTATAACAACAATAAAGTTTATTGCAGTAACTTCCTAGAATGTCATCTTTTCATTCAGTGGGGATTATGTATGGGAAGAGGAAAATAAGTGAATAAACCTTTTTAATATTCAAGTATTACAAATTTTATGGAAAATATACATTTGTAAAACACTATCTCTTTAAAACAGACTCTAATGTTAATTGATTTGGTCTGCATAAACATTTCATTTGATTTAGTTTAATCCACCATAATATAAAATAAAACTATAACAAAAACTTCATATAACAATGCTGTTTCATAAGAAGCAATGAAATGTGCTTCAGGCAGTTTTCCAATTAATGTTGGAAATCATAATGGTATACAAGTGTCCACTTAGCAGCAAATCATACTCAGATAAGTGAAGTTTTTAGTTTCTAATTTGTTCTTACTTTAGAATCTTGTTGCTTCACTGTTAATAGCTTCAATTTTTTCTTATTAAACAAACTAATATTTTCACAAACGAGTGTGCATGCAAGAAATTTAAGATGATGAAAAATTAGGTGAGGTTATGTAACACTTAAACGTAAAATTAGGAATGTTTTATTCCTAATACACCCATATTTTTTAATGCTATTCTGTTGGGCTAATTCCTTGACATAATAACACAGCGTAGGCAAATTTAAACTAAGAGCATTAGTTTGAGCTAAACAACAGGACTGAAATACTTGGGAAAATAGACTCAAGCTTAAACTAATTGTTGAGATTGAAAACCTGTCTAATTTATACAGGTTTCAAACTATATTAAAGAAACTGGCCCTAAAAACACATTTATGCATTCTTCAACGTCTTCTGCCTCCACCAGATCTGCTGCCACATGATCTGCCACCACCACCACCACCAGATGATCTACCACTACTGCTGGCAGATTTTTGAGAAAGAGCATTGAAACAATCTCTAGATTGCCTGGAATTTGCACCACATGTCTCACGCATCCAACTCTGAAATGCTGCTGGATTTCCTCTACAAGCGTTATACTGCTGCATCATGCCAGCTGTCTGAAAGTAGACCACATTAAGTAAATAAACATACATTTTCAAACTTGAAAGCTTTCTGAAACTGAAACACATAAAATTTTACTTCAGCCAGGAAAGCCTAATAACTCTGCAATGACATTACATTTAGAATATCTAAAATATTCAGTGCAGTAAATTTACAGTTACATGCAAAATAAATGAACATTTTGTTTTGTAAGAATTCTTGAAGACTTGGGAGTATTGCTTCTTTCCATCAAACTTACTGAAATTCCTCCTGGTATAATAAATTCAAGCAAAGAACACCACTTACTAGACTATACACAGATTTTGGTAATGTTGCCAGATACAGGCTTAGGGACAGCGTAAGGTAGGGTGCCAACGTGTGAGAAATAAAAGTAGCAAGTGGTAGTCAAACATTTTGAATGACAGAACTGTGTAGATGGCAATGCGTAAAGGTGAGAATGGAGATAACTTCCAGCAATGCGTATATGTAGGTGGCATAGATATGAAGAAGGCAAGAAACTGTTCTAGTTCATAACGATGAATTTTGGTAACTTGAAGGTGGGGAAGTGTATTTTACTTACACATATATTCCTCAATTCGACCCAAAAGATCTCCCAAATGTACCACAATTACAGAATAAATGAAGATCCCTTCATATTACAATCAAACAAATAAATTTATGAATCAATAACCTGAAATAACTATTAAATCATAACCTCAGAGGTTGTGCAGCAAGTAGATATCCTTAAATGGGAATATATATTCATAAATATATGTTTATAAAAGAAATACGAAGTTGTATTAAGTTGTATTTTAGAGGTATAAACTGTATGAGTGAAACTAACTATGAATTCATAAGACCTTGCAGTTGTGCAGAGGTAGATAATCCTAAATGTGAATATAAGTGAGTGTAAATAGTGTCTGTACACCTATATTGTTTTGCATTAGAAAGTGTGTTAAAAAAAAAGAAGCATGGGTTTCAAGAAATATGTAACATAAATATATCAATAAGAAACACTTCTTTGCATAAGTACACAAACAGAACTGCAATGCAATGTGTATAATCATAAAATATAAATAAAATGCATTAAAAGACGTCTAAAATAGGCATAAAAAGTGATTGTACACCTACGGTAGTAGTTCGAGAACATGAACTCAAAGATACAAGAAGCCAAAATTCACCTGGCAGCTTACCTGTGGATAGTAGTGATAAGAAACAGAGCAGGGTCAGATGTCAGTCAACGGCGAACACACAGGAACGTCAAAATGGGGAGGAAGTGCAGGAAAACCAGCGAAGAAATAAAATGGATTATTAAGCTACATAATCAGTGCAAATCGCTATGAGAAATATCTCAACTTGTTGACAGACATCGCTCCACCATGCAGATAGTAATAGATCGGTTTTGTGCTTTCAAAATGATGCAAAACAGGCCAAGAACTGGAAGACCAAAGTTGTTAACAGAGCAAGTTAAAAGAGTTATCCTATGTGAAATAACTAAGGATCACAAAATCAGTGCTGTGAAGTTGGCTGCAGACCTGGAATGACATGGTATAACGTTTCGGCCAGCACCGTTTGCAATGTTCATCAAGAAGCTGGATATCATGGTCGAGTACCCCGGAAAAAGTTCTGGGTCACTAAAAAAATCAAAAGTGATTAAATTTCACAAAAGAGCACTGAAATAAAGGACCAGACTGCTGAAATAGGGTGATCTTTTCCAATGAAAGTAAGTTCAATATTTTTGGGTCTGATGAAAGGCGTATGGTGTGGCGGTGAGTTATTTTTGAGATAACACGTTTTTTTCTATAATATCAGTAAAGATACAATAAAAGTTGATGTACAAATCCATAAAGGATGATCTAAAATGTTTACAGGTAGAAAATAGGATCCAGATACTTGATTTGGAAAATGATAAAAGACAATTGTATGGTACTTACCGAATCAATACCACTGCTTGCAAGTCGACCACCAAGAACTTTGCCAATTCCAGGAATGGCAGTAACAGGTGCACTGCTGGTTGCCTGTGATAAGAAATTCACATGCTTCTGTGTCACTCCAGAACCACTTGGTGTTGGACTGGATACTCTCAGCTATGAATGAAATCACAAACACATCAGCAATCAAACATAAGTAGCTGTAGAGAAGTAATGAATGAGTCTTAACGCTTTCTTAACCTCACTCTTAATACCCCTGCACCACAGAGGATTACTTTATTATAAGTGAGATTATTAACAAAGGAAAAGTGATTGGATTGCAAATTGATAACATAGATTAGTTAATAAGTATATTCTAATTTATAATTATGAACACATATTAGGGGTCAATTAGCTTAAATATGCAATTAATTTGAACTGAAATTATAATATTGAATCCAAATATAAGTAGCGGAGATTTATAAATAATAGAAACATAATTAATAAAATCTAGAAAAATAAAATAAAACCATTATATAATTAGTACAATTATATGTTGAGACATAATATATGGTTAGACTCCGAAAGGAAAGCATTTATGTAAATATTTGTTGCAAATGTAATTTATTTTTTATGTTGGTAAGGATTAGTTGAGTAATGAAAACGTATTGCTATTTTTTCAATTGTTATGAAAAATAGAATTGTTTAAAAACGTCATAAATGTTAAGTTTCATGTTTAAATTTAATATGTATAAATATAAGAGCCATATATATTTAATGTTAAAAGTGAAGGGAGGATAGATAAAGATCGCTTCCCTAACATTACAGGAACTATTTAGCATAGGAGAATTTCAAAGTGTACTTTGCGGCAAAAATGAGCGCATACGTGCATGAATACACAAGAGCATTATGTAAAGAGGCGCCAATTTTTGTCAGTAGCGTCTCTGAGTTTGAAAAGTGAAGACGTGTTTTTGTAATGCACATAGACGTGGGTCTAAAATACTTAATAAAGTGAAAAGACTGTCAAGAAAATATAAATAGGTGTAACGAAAGTCAATTCAATTGTAACGAGTGTAATATTCGACGAAAAAAGTGTAAATAAAAGTGATATAGTGAAGTTACATCCTGTGTTCATTCATTTCACCTGAGATAAAGGAAAAGAATCTCATAGCTCAACGCAAAGTACAAATTAATAAAAATTCAGCACCAATGTAAACATTATTTAAATAAACTGGATTGTAAATACAGACAGAAATAATAAAATATATAATATATAATTAGTACTTACTTAAAAAACACAAATTAATAATGGAGGCAATTTATTAATTGAGTAATTAATTCAAAAATTGTTAAGGAAATAAAACAAAGGTAAAAACCAAGTAGATAGACATGAATACACACACCGGTAAAGGTATAATGTACTAGCTACCAGTACATAGTTTTGCTGGGTACCAGTAAATATAGTGAAGGTAGTAATAAAATGTATATATAAAGTAACTGGTCACCAGTTATCTTGGTTGCTGATTTCCAGCAGCAGTATTTATTAGAAAATTGTATTTTATATCCTTTTTTGTTAAGCTTTTACTCTTACATTTCTGACTCTTATCCAAGGTCTAAATTTTTCTTTTACATATATATTATTACCTAAATTTATAGTTGTATATTTTATCTGAAAAATTAAGTGTAAATTAAATGCAAAAGCTTTACTATTACTAAAATATGCGTTAACATTTAAATATATTTTAACAAAAATATACATCCCAGTGTAGTAATTTAGGTACTGAGACACAAGATATTCACTGTAAATGATTATATGAATATAAGATTCTGGCCCTTATATATATCATATACTAATTCTGTAAATAAGCCATGAATCTGATTATAAATTAATGCATGAATCATCACATTCAATTAACTTTATAGTATTGAACCATAGTTACTTTTTTGAAGATACTGTGCTTATGAGTTTGTTTCACGACTTCTGTTCATCTGAGGGGCACACTTCAGCTCAAAAGGAAGCCTGATGACTCCCTTCGAGACCAAGATAGGTGTAAATTGTATTTAGTTTTTTATTGATCACTTTGTAAAAATTATATATATATATATAAATGTAAGCAATTATTACAGTATGTATTATTTATTTGACGAAACCATGAATAAACTATTGTATTCTATTCTAATATTTAGATTTTATTATTTATTTATGTGTCTTTTGGAACCAGTTTAATATTTAATATACTTCCACAAAAAACAGTGAAAACATTTAAACTGAGACAGGATATTGTAAGACCCCAAAAGAAAATCATTTATATGAATATTTGTTAAGAGTGTAATTTGTTTTTGGTGTTGGTACGAGTTGGATGAGTGACGAAAACGTGTTGCTATTGTTCATTGTTACAAAAAATTAAGTTTGTTTAAAGACGTCATAAATATTTCCATATTTAAATTTAATATATATGTATAAATAACAGAATTATATGTGTTCAATATTGAAAGCAAAGGGAGAATAGCTAAAGATCGCTTCCCTAACAATACAGGAACTATTTGATGAACGCATACGCGGATGTACACAAAAAGAAGGTAGCATCATGTGATGTGGCGCTAGAATTTGTTAATAGCGTCTGTGTGCTTGATATGAGAAGACATGTTTTTATAGTGCTCTTGGATGTGAGTAGAAAATTGACTAAACTTTCATGAAGCTTTTGTTCTAAAGTTGTTAAAAAACTGGAAAGACTATCTATATAATATAAATTGGTGCGACGAAAAGTAATTTAAGTGTAGACCCGAGAAAAAGTGTTAATAAAGTAATATATTATAGTGAGGTAACATCGAGTGTTTGTTCATTCCATCTAGTACCACGACCTGGGGTAGAAAAAGAATCTCATAGCTCAGCGCATACAAAGCAACATATTATAAAAACAGCACCAAAACTTAGTAATTCATATTCTGTTATTCAACATTCTTTGCTTAATTTAAATAATGGAACTAAATTAAAATCAGCCAAGTTTATGAAATATTAGAACTACCAATTAAAAATGCTGTATATGTTAATTTACTATAAGTTAAATGCATCCAATACAGATCTTAAGTATAGCCCATATTTTTCTTTTAACTTCATGTGAAGTTGTGCCACGCTGAGTCATGTAATGTTAAGCTCATCCTAATCACAACCTTACTCTATATGTCTCTGCCCTAAACCAGTTAGATTTTTAAGCACGTACCTGACTCAAATCAGGCATTTGATCCATATAACACCGAGGTGGCGAGCATGCTTGGGGAAAAGAGGGTATTGGTTGGATAGTAGTAGAAGGAACATAAATAGTAGAGAAAGATTGTGCGTTAGCTCTTCTTGCAGCTTCTTCCAATTGCAAGCGCCTCTCATGTTCTGCTTGAGTTGGTTTGCTATTGTTTCTCTCTGTAAACACACTGTACTTCTCTTCAACAGCCTGAAAACAAAAGAACAATGCAATAATGACATGAACAGAGTATTCAAAGTGCAAAAAAGGGTAATCAGAATTATGATGACTGTAAAGAGAGTAAACAGCTGTAAAGAACAGTTTAAACAATTAGGACTTTTGCCAATTCTACCTCGTATTTACTTTTTTGAAATAGTAGTACAAATATGATGTAATATGTATGAAATGTCAAATCAAATGGCAGTCTGCATAGAAAAGGTCATATCAAGAGGGTTTTGTAGAATTGGTCAATGCTGAATTGAGCTGAGTTTAGCACAGCTGTAAGAATGTGTAAACAATGCTTGTCCTTGTCGTCCCTCATAACACTTGGCTCGTGGCATATTTCTTGGTTGCTAAGGGCCTGGAAGACCCCTTTGTTCATTTAAATGTTCTAGTTTTCAAACGAATCCACCTATGCAACTGCCTGTCTGGACATCAATATTACACCTTACTTGACTGTTTGTTGGAGTAACAACCTTATCTGTTCATTTCTTTATAATCTATTTGCTGTTAGAATAAAGCAAAGTATTCCTCTGCACTCTACACAGAGCTCCACCTCCAGTCCACTATTGGTTAACATGATATCTGCACGTGTGCATGTAAACAACAATATTGATATTGTCACTGTGCAATTGTACCTCATTCAGATAACCTGAATTTAACTGCTCTCTTTGCTGTTATATTGTTGAGCATCTGAGAGCCATTATTTTTGCAGTAATCACATATATCACATTGTAAGAAAGAATTCTTAGATCTCAGACAAGATAACTCTTCAGATTTTTCTCTATAAATTGTTTGGAATGTGCTTCACATGGTAAGAGTCACTGTACATTAATTATCATGCTTTAGCAGATTTTTTATAGCCATGGTAGGATATTTTTCTGAAAACTTATTGAATACAGTTAATATAAAAACCTTTTCAATGTTTCTTAAAGGCTTTCTTCACACATGTTTAAGATAACTACTTGAACCTGATCTTGTTTCCATTTTGCATGCCAAGATGGTGCTGAGGCAACAGGCAAATGCTACGTGGTATTCAAAACAAGAACTCAATGTTCTGCGATGTGTGATAAGGTTTGAAGTGTGCTATTGCAGTATGTTACATTACATTATTTCTATATTATAACAACAACTTGAGTGGTTTATTGAATGCAGCTAAAGCAAGAAGCTAAATAAGCAGTGGAAATACATACATTGTGGAAGAATACGGGAGTATTAAAAACGCATCAGCCAATGAGGTTCATCTCCACCACGTGTTTCTGTTTACATCTACTTTACATTTACAGTAAATAGATTATAGCTGCAAGAATGACTAATTGGCAGTTATGTGTCACAGAGGTCAACCAAACTCTGTGTACCAACTCTCATTACATATTGCTGACATTTGTTTTTTCCTCGTTAGTTGTGCAATATCACTTTGCCATTGTAAGTAGTATGCTACTACTTTTCACAAACAGGAACAAAAGGTATTATTTACAAAATCTCAAGGATTTGGAAGACGTGCCTTGTGATGATGATGCCTTACATATGTATGACAATTTGTATGAATATAATGACTCCAATTCTGAAGATAAACTGAAAATGAGCTCTTTAGATTTAGAAACTGATCATAAAGAAGAGGATGAAAGCAACCTATGTCATAATACCTTGTATTTTGTAGGTAACATCATATGCTTGTGAAGATATTGTTTATCATTAATCTATTAATATTATTATCATTATCATTAATCTATTAATATCATCATCATTATCATTAATCTATTAATATCATCATCATTATCATTAATCTATTATCATCATTATTATTATTATTATTATTATTATTATTATTATTATTATTATTATTATTATTATTATTATTATTATTATTATTATTATTATTATTATTATTGACAGTATATTCCAAATTACAAGTTGTATACCTGAAAATTGCAATTTATTGTCTTTCCATGCAGTGTAGTACAAATTATAATGTAGGGTGTACTCATACTGCATTTTATTCATCTTTGATAAATCTAGTACGATAACACAAATAAAATGATGTATATTTAAGCTAAACAGGGGAATGACGAAAAAAAACATTAAAGAAATAAATGGGTATATAAGCACAAAAATATAGCAAGGGCCTACTAGGCTCTGCACGACAAACAGTTACAAGTACGAAACTAAGTATGAATATTAAATATGCTGCCAGTATCACAAATACAAATTTTTATATCACATAAAAATGCGTAATTTTAAAATAAAAATATGTAATTAAATATTTTGCACAATTCAGTTATTAGTACATATTTTGCGCATTTTACCAGCATACTATACTAAACTTTGTTTCTCCTTTTATTGTGTGTGGCAAACATGACTTTGTTTTTGAGAAGAGAAGCTGTGCAACCTTCTGCACATTCTGTAACCTTAGATTAGATTATGTGTTGTCAACAACTCGCTACAATACAAACATATTCACATAACTCCCAAGAAAGAAGAGAATTGCACTGTGTATTTGAACTCAACATGATTACACATTCGATTTATTCTTGTTACTTCAGTTCAGAAGTGCTGGGCAATCCTTAATATACGTGTTGCGTGATTCGTGTACTGTTACCAAAATGCCAAAGGTAAAAGGCAGTGTAAGTTTTCGGTTGCAGTAGTATGTTAAAGAATTCTCAGATACATTCAGTACAGATGCAAAAATTCTATACTGTCAGCCTTGTGGAAAGTCTATAACAGCCCAATCAATGTTCCCAAGTAACGCATTATCCAGCAACAAACTTATCTTGGTGGCTTCATGTTCTTCTATGAAACAGATGCTTTTAAGTGAAGTAGGACACTCCAGCTCATATTCGGGAAGTTCCAAGTGTCGTGAATTTTATTCCGTTTTATGTCAAACTTTTATTCTTCTCTGGATATACATTACACTATCACAAGATACCACCATGACAGACAACCACCAGAACAGAAACACCAAATGGGCCAGTCGGACACCTGATAATGGAAACAACTTTTTCCCAAAACATAAATGATGTCAGTGTTACTAGTCTCGACTCACCTCAGTAAATAGAGCAATAGAAACTTCTAAATTATGTTAAAAAATGTCCTCAAGGATCAAATTACATCAAAAAGTAATTATGTATAAATGCAGATCAGATATAAAATTTTCTTGTCAAAGTATTTTGCTTTGCTTTAGTTCTTGTAAATGAGGACAAAGATATGAGCTAAAAGATCTGATCTGAATACTCATGAGAAATTTACGCATATGGATCACACTTCTAACATTCACACAATAGGTGACTCTGCTATCCATATTATGTTGTTCACTGCACATTTTATCTATAAATTATTTTAAATTAAACAATAAGCACTTTACTGATGACAGTTTCTTAGGTTAACAGCCAGGTCAAATTTGGCAGCAGAGTAAGTCACTGAGAGCTTGGGCAGTTACCCAATTTTGACTGGGCTGTTAGCTTGAGAAACTGTCATCAGTAACCAACACCGGGAAAGCTTCAAATCATTAACCTCTTGAGGGATATTGACGTGAAATCACGTCCATTTAAAATGGCAGATGAGCGATATGGGCGTCCTGTGCGTTTAAGCATTTAACCCTTATTTATCCCTTATCCAACTCAACTTATTATAATTTTCCCTTTATGAAACATTTTAGTAAGGTCTATATACTTTATTGGCTTACTTTAATATGTTCGTTCTGCAGTGATTTACCTCAAAACAGGGATAAACACACAAGGGTACATACATCTCCACATTCGCGAATTCCCTTCTTGCGGCACACGAAACACTTTCGAAATGGGCGGGACTTCTTTGCTGTTGGTGGTATCCTTTTAGGATAATGTTTTCCTTGAAGTCTGAGGGGTGCAGGGGTTTTGGATTTTCAACCCCCAACGTGGTATTGTTCAATTAGGCTGCGAGTTATTTATAGTCGGTAGTCAAGGTAGATCATTGTCCTGTGTGGGTTTAGAGAGCTGTCCAAATCCCCAAACAATTGTATACTCTGTTCATCAAGAGATTAGAGGAGATATAAACAAAGCACCGGTTTGTATCACTCCGCGGCCACGTGCTTTCACAATGACGCAACACAGTTACCTACCGCTACGCATAGTTATAATATGCATTTTACACTACTAAAAGGATATATTTACTTGATTCAAATAACATGTAGCACATGGAAATTAACTGCTACTTACGTCATCTCTGTCCACAATAACACTTTTTCATTTTCTGCTCACAATCTCGAAACCAATCTCCAGAAGCAGCTTGTGGAGGGAGGTTAGTTTTAAATGTGGAATCTGGAAGATCGGGTTCAGAGTTAACTGCCAACAGCACTTTGTTTAAGGTGGGGATTCATTGACTGACAAACTTTTCGACGGATTGCAGATCTCACACTCACAAATTCGTTGCAAACTACATCCACCATTTATCTGGCACGTGGAAGCTTTTGGCTGGGATCTTCACCAACTGATGATTTCTCTTTGCGTGTGCTGTAAATACTTGCAACTGACACACCGGTAAACTCGAATGTTAATTTTATCACGTCTTCGATAGCAAGTTCGGGATATTTCTCGCAGAACTTGTTAAACACGTTCAATATTATTGTCTTTTCACCACTTCGCAACGCTTTGCCGCGCTTATGTTTTACAGCACTCACTTGTTCCGCCATGTTACTGTCATACTGAATAATGCGCGCGCAGAATGAATTAGGCTGGTTACAGATTCACGTAAGTACGTACTCTTACACTTTAGCTATGCTTAGTACACTTAGTTCATGCTTTAGCAAACATTAAGTGACATTTTAGACCTTAGTAACAGTATTTCTTCAAGGGACTATTTACATGGCGAAAGCGTCAAGAGGGCGCGCTGTGGTCAAAACGCACGTGGCTTTGTTTACGTCTCCTCTAATCTCTAGATGAACAGAGTATACATGGTTATATCCAGTTGGTGCAAAAACACCTTTTTATACCACTTCTCCCTTCAGCTACAAGCAGGAAAAAATACGTATGTATTTCAACAAAGAAAGACACGGACTCTACTCAGTTACGAAACTCGCGTAAGCAAAAGTTGTAATGTTGATCTATTCTCATGACTCAAGCGACGACGCATGCAGTAGCGATTTATTACACAGTATGCTGACGCATTAGGCACACATACAATGGGTGTTCCTTTACTGTATCTTTCCAAGAACTAATATTAGATGCGTTCGACAGAGCACAGTTGACTTTTCACCACAGTGAAACAAAATTGTGCCATTTCAACATTTTGTAAATACAACTCAACCTTGCTGATGACGTACATTTATACTGCAAATAACGAGTTTTATACCAGTTTTTGTTTCATAAAAATAACTTAATATTTACACAAAATACAGCTGTGTATATACGAAGCGCATTTAACAATTTAAATGCTAGCAGTTCTCGGCTAGCAGACGTTTAAATGGCCATCGATCAAGAGGTTAATAAGCACTTTAGTTAAATAAAGCATTCCATTCAAATGTTAACTAGTGATAAAGAGCTCTTGTAATAGAAAGGAAAATGAATAATTATTTCAACCTTTATACATTCTTAGGCTTTCACAGCCAGCGTTAATCTAATAGATAGTGGTTTGCAGGCTTGTAGGCCGTGGTCGAGTTAATGAATTACCTGACGTTTTGCCCAAGATTGCGTTGGGCGAACCAGCCATGAGTCACTCTCTGAAGATGCTCAATGCAGTCGCATGAAATGTCAGATAATTCATCAACTTGACCACGGCCTACAAGCCTGCAAACTACTATCTATATTTTAACCTTTGTCAGATGACATTTGCATTCTTGAGGAAGTTAACATGCAGTGCAGATTATTTAAAAAATGCCTAATACTTTGGAAACACAAACTGTTCTTTTAACAAATTTTAAATTTCTTTATTTATTGTTATTTAAGCTTGTAAATTCACCTCTAACTCTAATCTCAATAAGAATAATTGTTTTAAAATATATGCATGCAAGCAGTGTCACATGATTTTTATATCAAAATATTCCTAACTTATTTCTTATAAAAAGGTGTAACACCATGGAATGTAGAGCTTGTCAGGAAAATAACAAAAATGAATATATGTAATTTGTTTTAGCATTAATCAATAAATGCAATAAAATACTAAAGGAATGCCCAAGTTAAAAAAACACATACTTCACTCAATTTCTTCAGATATTTTTCTTGGTTTTCCTTCTTCAAATTTTTGGTGTTATCTGTAAATGCTTTGCATACTTCAGACTTCACTTTATTATGCTCACTGTTAAGGTTTTCAATACGGAGGGCTGAGTCACTAATCATTTTCTCCATTTTTTTCTGGTATGTTGAAAGTAGAGATGATACATTTTCTTCCAACTCCTTCTTTTCAGTAATTCTTTCCCTAATTTTCTTGAAATCATCTTCCATTTCCTATAAAAATAAATAACATGTGAATTCATTATGTCATATCATATTAATTAATGTATTTCACAATTTGCTTTTAATAAAGGGTGGACCATTAAGAAGACTGAGTTTTAATTGTGCACTATTGTTTTATTGTTGTCTTGGGAGCATTTTGTGATCAGTATTTCTTGCAGTTAGTTATCATGGAATGCTTTACAATGGGACAATCAATATTGATTGTAAACACAGATTATAAATCTGGTGAATGTTAAGCAGAAACTGTGCAGAAGCTTCATACAGTTCTTAGTTGTCATAGTGGACCTAATGAGTCAATAATTCATATGCTAACAACAAAATTTGAGCTAAGCGGTTTGATTGCACACATCAAAACTCCAGTGCACTCTCGTTTCAGCCTGTTGGTGAGAACATCACAATTGTGCACGATAATGTTGCTGTGAATCCACAAAAATCGATTTGTCATTGTTTACAACAGTTGGGCTTTGTGAAAAGCTCCCTCCAGCAAATTTTTGCAAAGGTATGCCTACAAAATTCAGTTAACTTACCATCTGAAACCCACACACCATTTGCAACAGGAACAGGTTTCTGAATGGATTTTGGGGAGACAACAAGCAGACGACAATTTTGCAAAGAAAATAGTCTTCTCTCATGAGGCACATTTTCATTTAAACAGTTACATTAACAAACACAATTGGCACATCTTGGGAAAAGAATCCTTGTGTAACCCATTCAAAGGTGCTATAATGAAAGAGTAATGTGTGATGTGAAATTTGGACCAAAATGATTAAAATTATAATTTAGGTTAAATCTTTTATTATATTCAATTTCTAAAATTTTCATATAAACATTTCTGTTTTCAGAGAGAAAAATTACAATTATGTCACAATTTAGATAAACCTAAGTGGAGGAAGTGATTGCACTCTTCAGGCTTTTTATAATATTTTTCATTTTACTCCAAAATTTCGAATAGTTTTTAATATCAAATTGCTGCGCATGTGCTAATCAGTTTTTAAATTATGCAAGTTAAAATGTGCATTATTTAATAACAAATATTTAACCAGAATTTTCAGGTCAGGAGTTTTAGTAAATTTTCAAGTGAATTTTAGACATCTTTAACATTTAAAATGCTCCTTGAGATGTACCTTTTTAAGTCACCAGAGTGAAACATTGGGAACAGTTTCTCAAATATATGCTAACTAAAGCTTGCTTTGCAGTTATTATTAGCAAATGTGTTTCCCAAATAGCTCATCCAAGTTGATAAGCATGTACTGTTTTCAAAAGTCAAAACTCACAATTGAACAAATATACTTCTTTAAACCACTATGTTAAAAGTGTATACCTCAGCAAACTTATTTTATAGGTCAATAAGGAGCATAAATATGAAGTTTATAGCTGTGAATATTGCATCCTAAGCATCATATTTTATATTATCTCTAAAATGTAATTCCAGTAAATGTAGGAAGTATGATAATCCACCTAAACATTCAATACTGAGATTTCACTGGAAATCTCCTCCCTGAGACTCCCTAAAACCAAAAAGAAAACATTGTTAGATAAAGGCCTGAGTGTGCATCTATTTGTTTGTCTGTCTGTGAACAACGTAATTCAAAAACGGAAAGTCAAGTCAGTTAAAAACCAGACTTAGTATTTAAGCTCAGCATCTTCCAAGATGCAATGACAAGATTTACGATAAAATCGCCCTACCCCACACTGTCCTTTACATGGAACATTTCTCAAAAATTTTGATTTTCTCAAAAGTGACAATGATTTTGATTAGAATAACACAACATTTAACAGGTTGTTAAACATAAAAAAACAGGTTGTTTTACCATGTTTCACTATATGTGACACTGAATGAATGTTCACCCTCAGTCTCTGTTTACATGCGGTGTTAGTATGTAGTTCTTGTGAGGCCAATTCTTTTAAAAATGTTATAAGCTTTGAAAATCATTGCCCACACATCTGAATGTAACACTTTCCTTTTCAGTTTACATGTCCATGAGCCACCCAAAAATGCCATGGTTTCTTAACAGTGAAACGAGCTACAGCAGCTATAGTGGAGACATATTGTACATACACATCAAAATTGGAATACTTATAACATAAAACTGAACTCCTTTTCTGGAGGCATCTACATCCTTGATATGAAAATAATTTTGGATGACAATAAACAACCATTATGCAGGCCATATGGTGTTTGCTGTTGTTTGATGGGAGTGTTTATTGAGTTGTTCATATCTTACGCTACTGGCCACCTAAATACAGGTGGAAGGTACTTTATGCACCATACATTAAGACTACATGATAGAAATAATAAATAATTCTATTCTAATTTTACTCGTTGAGACATAGATTAAGAGGAAAAGGAATCTATTACACTTTTAGAACAGTCTAGCATGGCAATGGCTAAGAATAAAGAGCTGATTTTTGCAGAAATGAAAGTGTATCATTTTCCTTACAAGACTGGAGTTTAGCCAGACATTAAGTCCATGTCTACTTACTGCACATGCACGCTGAGGAAAAGCGAGTTGCCTTATTCACTTTATGTACTGAATTGTAGGGACCTAACACTATATTTATGTTCACAATAAATAGTAAGATAGTTTATTTCTGAGACTACACATGTGGTGAACACATGTTGTTTTCATATAGTCAGTAAGATGTGTGTATGAAGCATTCGTGCCGAGGCTGGTAGCTAATGGCTGGAGGTTAGGTTATACCTACATTGGATATTTATGTTCCAAATGCGCATTGAACATTCCAAAGGTTATGTCACTCTTCTGTGAAGCACTTCTTGCATAAGTAATACTGTTATTCCTTACTGAATTTAAGAATGTGATATCAGTTATTGCTAAACTTTTAGAAAAACGTAATTCATAATGTGAATTTACGCTCCACTGCAATATGCTTAAACAAAATATATGTGCAACTATTTACATGTTTGAGCCGGTAAGTGTGCAATTATTTTTCATTTTTGATGTACCCAATTTAAAATGGGAGTAATGTACTTTATGCATCTAAAAAAAGGAACTCGTATAACATGATGCAGAAGCTTTTGAAAGCACATTCGCTTCCAACAATTACTCCAAGTTTTAACAAGAATCTTATGAGCACTAAAGAACTTGAGTTAGTGAAATTTGCAACACAAAGTTTCTGACAAGATTTGTGTGCTTGAATATGTGCTAAAGATATCAAATATTTCAATAAATGTAGGTAAATGAATTTGACACTGGTGTTCGTGCTCAGTGAATTCCACAGTCACAGACTAACCATTATTTATGTGGTAGCTTTAAAAACAAAAAATGGCATACTTTTAATAACCAATATTTATTAGCAGTAATAAGTATGCAGTAACATTGGGATTAATTTTAAATAAGAATTTATTTGCAAATATTCAATACCTATAGTCAGGCTTCACATCTTTTGTGGCTTATAAAAAAAAATTGCATGGGATTAAGTGAACATTATGCACGATCTACACCAATATGCGAAGAAAGTAAACACAGGTGATACAATGTTGCTGCTTCTACCAGAATTAAGAAGACAACAAATTGTGGGCTTTTTAAATTTAATTTAGGCAAAAACAGTTGAATCTATTGAAGTACGCCAAAGGAAAAAGTTGTGGTTTATTCAACTTTCTATGAATATAGCCATAAATCAAGAACCTTAAATTAATAATAATTCAGCCAGATGATGATAAATTTTTTTGATAAAAATATTTTTTTCCCTAGAAAACTATAAACTTTTCAGCATTTTGGTGTTAGACTTTCTTGTTATTCACAACATGAGAAATTCACTGTTAAAGTCTGACGGATCATTTCACTTCCATCCTGCATAGGTACTTTCGTCTTTTGCTTGATTTATTTTATGGCTATATTTGTAAGATTTACCCCAAAATTAACTTTATTTGCATGAAAAATTATATACATTTAAGTAAGTTGTTTTAATATCCACTTTCATTTCTCAAAGGATTTCAAATATAACATGAAAGTGAGGTTGCATAACTTCTTATAAAATTCAAATTTATATTATGTCAGGAACAATTGCTACAATTTACTGTAATTTAGAGATAGATTGTATGCATAACGTTTCTATTTTTAATAGTATAAACATTCAAATACTTAGCAATATTGCTCTCTTCAATATCATCAGAGAAAAATATTGGAGAGCAGGAGGATTGGTGACTCCATTGTCAGAAGTCCAGGATTAGCTAACAACAACAACAACAACAACAACAACAACAACATTAAAATACTTGGATTTACTTTATCTTCCTCTTTGTCAGGGCAAATGATTGATCATCTTCTAAGTATGAATTCTGTATGAAATAGAGGCAATCTTGTACTTAAAGTATGTTTGGAACCACCTCGTTTATATTACAGGTTGCATACACTAAGTTACCTGATCAAGCTGTATTCTATAGGTGCAGTGATGAGGTGCACTTCCCATTTTAGGAAAAGCATCATATGTCTTCAGAGCACTGCCTCGTGCTTCTCGATAGATTCGATCAGCATCCTCTAACTTCATGTCATCAGATATTGGGCGAATCAAGTTCTTGAAGTCAGACTTTGCTCTGTTTATGGCTAGAAGATGGTGCACTTTTGAAGTTGCCTGTCATCATTAAAAACATTCTCAATAATCTTGTTTCGTATCTCATTTCCTTAATACTAATGAAGAAGCATGTCATAAATACTCACAGTAAATATTGTTTCTGGTTGAGGAAGTTGAGCACCTTTAAAGATATCCATATAAGTTTTAAAATAATTTAAAAGATCAGAGCCCTTTAGCTCAATCCCTCCTATTTGTTTCACCAGCAAGTTCTGTGGGGCCAGCATTAGAGGAACTAGGTCTTTCAGGCTTGCGATAAAGTCAGGTTCCATGTCTGTAATTTTTCAACCAGAAAAATTTAAGTTTCTTTTTGTAATTCATAATAAGGAAGTAAAAGCTCAAAGAAGAACCACTGTTCAGAAGAAGAAGAAAAAGGAGGAGGAGGAGGAGACGACTTATGGTAGTTGTTGCAAATTCTCATACCTACACATGTTATGTATTGTGGCTTAGTTTTTTATTTAAAAATTATTCTTCTATCCAGCTGTTATTCACAAAAAAATCTTTGCTTAAACTAATTTTAAATTAAGCAATAAATACTTGCAGATAACAAGCATAAGCTGTGATCAAATGTTTATCAGCAACATAAAAGAATAAGCATAGAAAATCATAGTGACCAACATGTATAGCAGAGGTTGTTAATATATGAACTTGTGAATGGGAAGCTGAGGTTCAAATCCTGTCAGGACTATCTTCCTTGACTGAGCTTGTTTTGTTTTGAATAGTCATAACTAGCAAGTGCCAGGGAGGTAGCCTCAAATTTTCTTTCTCAATTATCATTTCATCTCATGTACCATTAGAGCTGCTGTATAACTGAGCGCATTAGAGAAGCAGAATATTTCTAAGTCCCACGTCGTGTTGCAGCACAGTTTACACAAGCCAATATTTCCAACATGAAGTATTGGAAAGCACGAATGCTAATGGCTTCATTGCCAGATGCAAGGCACTAGAAAACAACAGCAGCAGCAACAACAACAACAACAACAACAACAACAACAACAACAACAAATTTCCAACATGTGCTACTGTCTGTTGGACATACAATTAGGCAGCATCTTGAATCACCACTCATATTTGTGAATATGTGTACAATGAATGTTATTGGAACTCTAAATATGCAGAAATATATAAAAGTAACAAAATTATTCCTAATTCACAGCCTCACTGAGGATTCAAGTGCAGTAACTTTCTCCAACCCTTATCCATTGTTAATCATATTCCAGAGTGAAGGCAAGGTTTTATTGTAATGTAATGATCTCACCCTGCACCATACAGTCTTTGTACATCTTTGGCGTTGTTATTTTTCTGCCAAAATGTTTAAGTATGCAAGCATTTTATTATGCCTGATTGGAAAATCTTCTCATGGCTCAGAATTTTTGATACAAACAGAAGGTACAAACCTACCTTTCAATTTTCCTTCAAAATGTGGGTCTGACATTGCCTTGAGACCAGGATGTGGCATTAAGAAGCATGACACATCCACAAAAAAGGAACGGATGTGACGCCTTATTTCCTGTAGCTCTTTTGCTTGGTTACTTAATACCTATAAGAAAGGAGTTTTACAATTTTTATACACACAAAATGGCTATCTTCTTTTATTTCAATTCTGCTGTCTTTAAATAGTACAGAAAGCTTTAAGAAGCAACTGACATTCTTCCTCAATGTGTACCTCACCTTGAATCTCTTCTCCAAAAGCATCTTTCCACCATTAGTGCCATAAGGCATTTCGTATGCATGAGGCCAATCCCTGACCAGAAACAGTAATTTCTGAAATGGTGTTCCAACATTATTCTTCTGTGCTAATTTTCCATAGTCAGCAAACATCTGAAAGAAAAGCATTAATTTGTTAATGTTCTTATCATTTTCCCAACTTTGTGGGTGCACATGTATTCCACTATTGTGGAGAGAACATTTGTATATGTGTTTGATATGCAGGATGACCTGATTTTGATCATTCTTTCAGCATTGAAAAGCACTGAACTTTCACACAGACATTAGGCTATTAAAATTCAAACTGGGAGGGTTTTATATTCATGTCATACAATTTAAATCCCATTTTGTTAAATATGAATATCCACCCAATTTTTTGGGCTCTTTACTGCAATAATGGTGGATTTTTGTGCAACTTATTGACCAAAGACTATTGGGGAGATTATGTGGAGATTAAACATCTTATCCCATCACTGTAAAAATTGGCTAAATTTATGACCCAGTATCTCTGAACTAATTAAGATATCAGACTGAAACTTTTACAGCAACTAAATGCATGCCTAGGTACACTGATCTACTTTTATAAAATTTCATTAAGGAAGATGGGATCTTTTTTTTTTCAATGATGACAAATTTTGATTAAAATTGATCAGCAATTATTTTTTTTAAAAAATAGCTAACCAAGTTTTTAATATCAAACAAAATTCACAACAGCATTTAATAGTTATCTATTTGTCCCAACAAACCTCACTGCTGGTGTTTTAAATGCACAAGCCATCTGTGGGCAATGTTTGAGAGGTAGAATCAGAACTGAAAAATTCAATGCCATAGCCAGGATTTGAATCACAGACCTTCCACTTCATGATCGGCTGCGCTAACCACTGAGCAGCTGAATGTGAAGCAGAAGGTCTGTGGTCCAAATCCCAGATGAATTTTTCAGTTCTGATTCTACCTCTCAAGTTTGATTTTTTATCCTAAGTTTTAATTGATCTATTTTCAACAGTTTGTGAGAAAATGGGCCATATACTGTGTTTCATTGCATAATCATCACACCTTGATTTTAGCATTTCATCACATAATAGTCACATTAATGTTCCAGGTGTTCACTATTGAGAAATGTTGAAAAAGGATGTGCCACCACTGCAACCTGATAGGTTTACAGAAGAGAGTACAGAGTATGCAGCATATTGTAATATTTTACTGGATAGACACCGGCCGTGAAAGCCTAAGCTAACATATTACTCATTGTCGGTGCTATATGTTTGCAGACTACTGAGATGGGGGCTAGCCTATTATCAGTGAATTTGATTGGTTCAAGCACCTAAAGTGCAGTATTAGCTGATGTGACTAAGTGATAATTGAATGAAGCAACAAGGCAAGTAAACCATTTGGTTAGCACACACCAAATCTTATTCTTCAACTGTGTACAAATGTTTGTTTTTATAGTTATTCTAGCAAGTGCTGATTTTTTGAAATCCCAGTATGGGAAATACAGGACTTCTACAGCAGGTTTTAAACTAAGAGTGATTGTATTTGCAGAATTGAAGGTAATCGAGCTGTAGAAAGGAAGTTAGCCACTTTACAGACTTGTTCAGCAGTTCAATAATATTGACTCTAATTAAAAAATACACACAATTTAACCATATTGTATATGCTTTCATAATTAACGATTAGTTTTAATTCAATAAATCCAAAGTAACATTTTTTTATTTACTGGGATAGGTGTTTGTATTGCAGTGTCTGCATCACTTTTGTTTTCTCTCCTTTCCCTCTTGTTTCTTTTCAACTATGAACAGTGCAATGTGGTCATGTTCAGACTGGCTCTTACTACCATTACTGTACACTAGTCACAGGAAGTTAACATGACCAGTCTTAAATAATTTATTCTTCGCATAGTAATTGTACAGTGTATTTTGAATTCATGAAGAAAGCATAAAAAGAGATTATGCGATAAAAAATGGTATACCACAAAATGTATTTCAAAGAGAAAGCTTTCAAAGCAAACCTACTGTAAACAAACTCTCATAAATTCAAACAGAAATAAACCACATAGCTTGAGAACATGGAAACTGCCGTATTTGGCAGCAGTAGTCATTTGTAGAGAAAAACTTACCCTAAAAGATGGGCTGAAGGTACCACTGTACTCCAATGCTTTTGTGTGAAGTTGTAATTCAAAAGTGTGAGATGCACTACCATTATATAGATCAAATTAAAGAGAAAATTCCAATTTATAGTAAACAAATAATCTCGTTTATCTAGATAAGATGGTAATGGAGATAATTCAGATTAATGAAAACTGGCATAATTTGGAAATAAGCTATTAATGAACACAAACTTTGAAGTGTGATAGTGAAATATGGATAACGTAAAAGCAAAATAGAATGTGTATGACCATTATCAGGACTGTTATGAAAACTATTGAAGCATAATCTAAACACAGTTTACTTTTCTTATTCTGTGACACTGACCATGGTAACAATTCTTATTGTTAGCTTGTAGCAACAGCAATCTCTATGCTAGATGTTGTATCAACTTTACAACTGTATACATTTGTATGTATTTATAAAAAGCAAAGAAATTTTTGTGCTGAAAAATAAAGCAAAAATCAATTTAGATAAACTGGATTATTGAGGGACATAAAAATGAGGTGTTCTTGTGTAGTGCAACAAACATACTCGTTTTTGGGTAATTTTTGTTGTATTCATATTAGCAAACTTTCCTCTGATTTCTTGAACTGTGTTATCAAATAGTGTAGGCTCTCTAATGCATTTGGTAACCCATTCTGCAGGTTCTCTCTATTGCATGAGAGAACCAAGAGTGCGGGAAAAATTGTGTAACCGCAGACACACTAAAACCCTTGCCTCATTGTATATGCTAGAAATGTTGACCTGCTCTCCAATAGGCAATATATCTTGTAAAAATGTAGCTCATTCACCTAAGCTCAGCAGGAATCCTTGTGATTTCTTGTATGATGTTATCAGCAAATTCCTGCTGTGTACAACGATTGGAACAAGTATTCCTGCTGCATAGCTAAAGGCGAGCGAGGCACAACATTTTCATGATATACTGCTTGTTTGATGCTTTTCTAGCATCTACAATAATGTAGGGATTTTAATGTGCCTCTGATGGTGAAATTTTCCCAGTGACCCTCGGTTCTCTCGTGCAGCGGAGAGAGCTTGTGGAATGGGTTACCATAAGTATTAAAGACCCTGTATATTTGGATGACTATAATTAGAGCCCAGATTTATGACAAGTGTCTTTTTATATTAGTAAGCATAGAAAAAAATATTTTAAGTGCATATACATGATATATGTGATGACTCAATGACAACTGGCAAAGGGGGACTTAGCTCTTTGACCAAAAGGTGATCTTTTCAGCCTAAGACCCTAACAGGACATCCCCCAGGAGGATGAATGTGGCAAATAGATCCTAAGGGTGGCCGGAATGTTGCCATGACAGAGCAGGTGGCAGGGCCCCCACATTTTCCCAGTTAGAAGCATTGCAGCAGAGGCTGGTTTAGGTTCACCCCTCTCTGGTTTATAGCATCCATGGAGGGCCTGGAAACTAGTGGCTCGCCTTCCAATTCAGAGGATGACATTTCCAACATACATTTGTTCCCCCTGCTGTGCTACTGTAGCAGCATTGCCGACAGTTCAAGAATGAAGGATGAAATTAAATTATTTACGTAATGAAATGAAGGGACAGGAAATTCAGAGCATATGAAAATCCTTCCCAGTATTCAGCTGACGACCTGGAGAAACCTCCCAAAAAGCCCATGGGCTAGGAAGGTCGGCATGTTATTGAACCCGCAGCTTCCCAAATGTGCGCCACTGATGTTACCGCCTGAGCCATTGCAGTTGGTATACATGTGATTTATCAAACATTATGGGAAGGTTTTTATTTCACCTTTAATTGTACTTTGCACCTATTATGTGAGACGGTATCCCATGCATAATAAGATATTTACAATTTAAATATATATTTCCATATATTACAATAAGTTTCATATAGTGCAAGAATTCATTTCACCAGAATGCAAGAACAGGCAGCGATATACTGACGCCGGAAGTACTAAAACTATATAGTATATTCTTTGTAGACCTATTTTTGTACAACAGTCATAAAACATCATACATTGTTAGCAGAGCGTCTGTTAGATTCACCGTTATATGAAAAGAGCGTGGGAGCAGCAGTTTCGCATGCTTACCCAATGAGAAATCCTGAAGCAATTTAATTTGAAATATACCACATTCTAGGCAACCAATAGAAATTCAATATTTTGGCAGGCAAGAGTAGGGAGGTTTGAAATAGTTTCAGCAGAGTGGTCTGTCAACAATCTTATGGAAAACACGACGTATAAGTATCTTTAAGTGAAAGAGTGAAAGTTTCTGTGCTACAAGACAAGTGTCAGGCTAAATTCCATCCAAGATTCATTTAGGCAATACCATCTTATGTTTATTCGGCTATATACGTTCTTGGTGACGGTGAAGTGAAGCTCAGGATACCGAATCATTTGGCATATTTATTGAAAGTCGGTCTATATTTATAATGTACAGGGTATTCAAGTTTTAGCTGCTGAACATTGTAATAAAAGTGCAATTGTCTTTCCCCTTCATTTCATTTATTAATACTTCTTTCAATCCACTCTAAGATAACCACTCATTTTTCCCACGACCTATTAAGCAGTCTCAAAAACAGCCTAGGCAAGAACCAGAGGACCAAGAACGAGAAGAAGAGGACTATTAATTTAACATTAAAAATCAATAAATATATAGGCGCCCTAAACTCAAACAATTTACGGCTCATATGTACTATTATACCTTTTTTATATGGATGTTATACAATTCCTTTTGTTATTGGTGACTGTCAGAAAAAATAATTATGTTTTCAATTTTTCTGTTATTGTAATTTAATGTCAGTTTAGCAGTAATAATTAAGTTGTTTATCCCAAGCAGTGTTGCCATGCAACAGTTTTCCCGTTTTAAAGGAGATATACCAACATTGTATTCAAAATTTAAGCAATTGGTTATCTAATTGTTCTAGTGAGTGAGTGAGTGAGTGAGTGGGGTTTAAGGGCCCGTCGACAGCTAGGTCATTTGGGCCCTAGGTCAAAGTTTAAAATTTAAAAACACTCATTAACTTTTCTGGCTAAAAGTTGAACCTTAAAATAACTAAAAACTGTGAACACCTAAAAACCTCAGCCTACAAAGTAACACGATAAAATAAAACCCTGAAGGGCAAGGTACTAACAAGAGGTGAAGTTGAAAGCTAAAAAAAAAACTAAAATACAAAATTGTTAAAACATTGAAAGGTAAAATGTATCCCAGTTAAAAACAGGGTTAAAACCTATAAAAGGAATTAAAAAAGTGTTACACTTGCGTAGCAAATCCAATCTGGGTAATGAACCGCAGAGTTTTGGCCACAGAAACTGGGTTGTCACCCAAAATTGAAGCTACTGTAGATCCCAGACCAACTGACTGGCGCGCATGAGCGTGTCTTGGACAATCCAAGAGCACGTGTGGGACGGTGAGGCGAACATCGCATGTCGGACAGACAGGTGCCGGGTCACCACGCAGGAGATGGCCGTGAGTGGCTCGTGTGTGACCTATCCTCAGGCGGGTAAGGATAACTTCAGCCCGCCTGGAATCCCTGTAGGAGGTCAGCCAGGGCTCCACGCTGTCTTTAATTATCCGCAGCTGTGTGCCAGTCAACGCTTCCCAAGACTGCTGCCAAACCGATAGAAGCTAGCGACGGAAGTACCGCTGAGCATCCCTATAGGGTATAGTGTCGGTAGAAGACTGCGGCAGACGGCATGCAGACTTAGCTGCCGCATCCGCAGCTTCATTACCCGGAATGCCCGTATGGCCTGGGATCCATGTAAACACTAACTGGTATCCGCGTGAGAGCAATTGAGATATGAGTGTCTGAATTTTAAAAACGAGTGTAGACGTACCGAGGAACTGCTGCAGGGTCTCCACTGCACTCAGAGAGTCGGAGCAAATTATAAAACCTCCAGGGACTAAGTTGGAAATAAAAAGTAAGCAGTAAAATAAAGCACGCAGTTCGGCCGTATAAACAGAACTGTAGTCCGGGAGGCGGTATTGATGTGGCTCACCGTTATAGACAAAACTACATCCCGTAGCACCACCCAACTGGGAACCATCGGTGAATACCGGAGTGTAAGTCCGGTAACGTCCCAGTAGTTCGGTGAAAAGATGACGAAACACCGACTGGGGGGTGGCCACCTTAGCGCAGCCTGAAAGCGCAAGGTCAAACCGGGCTCGATGAAGTTGCCAAGGCGGAGAGCGGGAGAAGGAAAAACGCTCTACAGCAGGCATTCGGAGCTCATGAGTGGCGAGTAGTTCGCGAAATCGAATGCCGCTTGGACGGGATATAGTCGCATTCCGAAGATAACGGTGGGCGAGTTCGGGGCGCAATACAGATCTAAAGGAAGGGTGACCAGGGTGAGCTGCCAACCTGGCCACGTAGGAAGTTAATAAAATCGAGCGCCGAATAGACAGTGGAGGTTCCCCGGAATCAACATACAGACACTCAACACGACTAGTACGGAAGGCTCCAGTAGCTAGACGGATACCAGAATGGTGGACAGTGTCTAAAAGGCGGAGTTTAGTGGCGGACGCCGCGCCATAGATAAAACTGCCGTAGTCCAGTTTGGACCGCACCAGCGAGCGATAAAGCCTCAACATAACAGTGCGATCGCCACCCCAAGAGGCCCCAGATAAGACCCTGAGTACCCGAAGTGAACGATCGCAGGAAGCCCGAAGCTGACGAATATGGAACTCCCAAGTTAGCTTGCTGTCGAGGTGAAGGCCCAGAAACTTAACGTGCGGAACAAACGGCAGACGTGTACCATGCAAATAAAGATCAGGTGGAGGGTGTACACCACGGAGTCGATGGAAGTGGATACATTGCGTTTTCGTAGCGGAGAACTGAAACCCGGTGCGAAGGGCCCAGTCAGCGATGGAGGTTATGTTCAGCTGCAGTTGACGCTCGAGGTGCTCAAGATTATATGATCGGTAATATATCGCGAAGTCGTCAACATACAGTGACATCGGGATTCCGCTACGAACAGCTCTGGCAATCCCGTTAATGGCCACGGCGAAAAGCGTTACGCTGAGAATCGAACCCTGGGGTACACCATTCTCCTGGATCTTTTCTTCTGAGAGGGTATGGCCAATGCGTACACGAAAACGGCGAAGTTTTAAAAAGTTAAAAACGAAGGTCGCTAGATGACCGCGTAAACCGTAGTCGTGCAGATTACGGAGGATACCATAGCGCCATGTAGTGTCGTAGGCCTTCTGTAGGTCGAAGAAGACCCCCACGACGTGCTGCTTCATCAGAAAGGCATTCTGAACATAAGCCTCCATGCGTGTCAGGTTGTCGACACTGGAGCGATGGCGACGAAAACCGCACTGAACATTGCTCAGCAGGTTATTCGTCTCCAGCCACCACACTAAACGAGTGTTAATCATTCGCTCCAAGGTCTTACAAACGACACTCGTTAAGCAGATAGGGCGGTAGCTGGAGGGAAGTATCCGGTCTTTCCCAGGCCGAGGGACAGGGATGACAATACCCTCGCGCCAGGAAGATGGGAAAACCTGCTGAACCCAGATACGGTTGTACATGCCCAACATGAAGGAGAGAGCCTCAGGTGGGAGATGAAGCAGCATTTGTCGGTGGATCTCATCAGGACCCGGAGATGAGTCCTTTGCAATAGACAGAGCATGGGCCAGTTCCTCTTCCGTAAAAAGAGCATTGTATGGCTCACTACAGTCACTGTTAAAATTGAGGGCTATCCGCTCCGCAGATTCCTTCATGGGTAAAAAGGCGGTATTGTAACTTTGCGTTTGGCTATCGGCAGCAAAAGAGTCGGCAAGGGCGTCGGCAACATCCTGCTCACTGGTGTAAGTGGAGCCCTGTACGGCAAGACCGGGTATTATCGTCCGGCGACACTTACCGTACATACGCCGCACAGCAGTCCACACCTGTTGTGCAGAACTGCGACTGGAAAGAGAAGAAACATAAGACTCCCAGGAGCTCCGCTTTGCACTGCGAAGTACAAAACGAGCCCTTGCGCGACAGCGTTTAAAAGAAACAAAGTTTGCCTCCGTTGGATGTAAGTGGAAGACACGTAGAGCACGCTTGCGTGCTTTAATAGCCAAACGGCATTCCTCGGTCCACCAAGGTACAGGAGCACGTCGTGGGGTAGAGGAACCTCGAGGAATGCTGGAATCCGCTGCGAGCAAGATAGAACAGGTAAAATATTCCACCATTTCATCAATGGTGTCAAAATCATTGTCTCGAAGGTGAATGAGGGAACGGAATTTCCCCCAGTCAGCCTTGGAAATAATCCAGTGAGGAAAACGTGTTGGCACGGAATGGTGGCCGGACAGGTGAATGTTAATGGGGTAGTGATCACTGCCATATAAGTCGGAAATTACCGACCAGTCAAGTAGTGGTACCAGTGACGGAGTACTATAAGAAACGTCTAGAGCGGAGTGTGTACCATAGGCAGATGATAAGAAAGTAGGCACGCCAGTGTTTAATAGGACTAAGCCGGACATATCGCAAAGGTCTGCTACAAGGCACCCTCGAGCATCGTCAGTGTCGGAGCCCCAGTAAGTGTGCTTGGCATTCAGATCGCCGAGAAAAAGGAGTGGTGGCGGAATCTGCGCCAAGAGAGCCCGAAGATCATTTTCGTGTACAACACTGACGGGTGGCAGATAGACATTACAAATAGAGAAACAGACGCTCTGCAGCTGTACACGTATCGCTACGGCTTGCAGCGGCGTGTTAAGTGGTATGCTGACGGCAGAGATGTTATGCGCCACCAAAATAGCCACACCACCACATGCTCGCCCATCAGCTGCAGAGTCATGTCTATATGCCGAGAAACCGCGAAGACGGAGAGCGTGGTTAGGGTGCAAATGGGTCTCTTGTAGACAGACGATTGATGGACAGCGTTGAGAAAGTAGATGCTGTATGTCCGGAACACGTGCCCGGTACCCATTAACATTCCATTGGATTATTTCCATAGTAAGAAAGAGATCAGTGGTTTGTCTTCATCTTTTTCTTTCTTACTTTGGCGGACTTTGGACCTACGATGTGAAAGTCGCCGTCCTCTGGAGATTCCTCAGATGTATGTGAGGAAGAAGATCCTCTACGGCTCGCGGAGCGCGAGCGGGACTTCAAAGAGGAAGAGCGACTACCGGCGCGAACAATAGGCCTGGAACGATGTTTTTCAACAGGCTGGCTACGGCTTGTGGACGGCTT
Source organism: Tenodera sinensis (assembly GCA_030765045.1). Lineage (NCBI taxonomy): Eukaryota > Metazoa > Arthropoda > Insecta > Mantodea > Mantidae > Tenodera > Tenodera sinensis. The sequence continues at coordinate 16,600,300 of CM060963.1, forward strand.
AGGAGCTTTGGTCTGCACGGCTGAGGATGTTTTCGCCGATGCAGGTGTGGCACGATTAAGTGGAGGGGTACTTGCCAGTGGCTCGGTCTGGGTACAAGCGTCTGCAACAGGTACGTGCTGTATGGCGACTGTGTTCACAGCAGCGCGTCGGGCAGCAGAGACATAGTCCAAGGTGGTAGTGGGCTTGAGCTGCTCAAAGCGGCGACGCGCTTCTGGAAAGGTGAGGTGTTCTTTCACACGCAGTTCCTGAATACACTTCTCATCCAGAAACTTCGGACACTGTCGAGAGCTCGATGGATGACTCCCTCCACAGTTAACACACTTCGGGTCACGGGTGCACGCCGTGCCCTCATGTGTCGGTAGGCCACAACGCTCACATACAGCAGGATGGTTACATGATGTTTTGGTATGCCCGAACTTCTGACACTGGAAACAGCGCATAGGGTTCGGAACATACTGCCGCACAGAGGCACGTTCGTAGCCGCAAAAGATATATTCCGGCAAGACAGTGCCCTTGAACGTAAGGAACACTGTCCGCAATGGTACGTCCTTGCCATCCTGCTTGCGCGTAAGCCGATACGCCTGACAGACTCGCTGATCAGACAGGCAACTGACTATCTCCTCATTACTGAGATTGTCGAGACTAGAGGTGGTGACGACTCCCCTGCAGGTGTTGAGAGTTTTGTGGGGGGCTACCCGAATAGGGTAGGACCCCAACAAACTAGCCTTTAGAATTTTCTGGCTTTGTTCTGCAGTATTGGTCTCTAACAATAGCGTGCCGTCGCGTAGTCTGCTCGCATTCTTTACGGGTCCACATATCCTGTCCACTTCGCGCTTAATGTAAAAAGGGTTCAGGTCCTTAATCGTTTTCCCGTCACATGCCAAGGTCACAACAAGAAATGGGTCAGTGAAAAGGTTTTTGCGCGGATGCATATTGAAATTGGACCCCCATCCGGAACCGTCGGCGTCAGCCTGCCATCCGGGGGTCAAAGAAAAGAAAGACACCAAAATCTCCACGGTCTGTGCCGCCATGGAGACCCCTCCATGACTGACCTCAAAGCGTACTTCAGAGGAGCTACCCTCCGATCTCCACTGCTTGTCCGCATGGGTAAACCGTTCACCACGTGACACCCCGGTTTTATGCCCCCACCACAGGAATAACCGCCTGTGGCTCCCCGCTTTAGCACACGCTGCCTCAACGGAGTCAGCGTGGATTCAGGGGACTTCGGGTTGATTACACCGGGGCTCCGTCAGCGGTAACACGTCCGGCCGGTGATACTAACCCGACGGCGCGCGGCCGTCGGGAGATTAACACCGGCCGTGCCCTCAAGGAGCTACGTGGGTGTACTTGACGTGTGGACGGGCTCCGCACCTAAGGCTACACATGGGGGCAGTGTGAAGGGTCCGCACAACCTTCGCGCCTGAGACCTCCGAAGAGCACACAAGTCGGGGGCCGCGCCGAAAACCGTGGGACAGGACCACGGAGATAGGAAAGATCCCTGCTGGTGAGACAGGAGTTATAAATCTAGGAACTTACAAACTAATAATCAGAATAAACCTAGAAGAGGAAGAGGGTGATATAAAAAGCAACAAAAACGCTGCACGTGGCACAGTTAATGAAAGTGGAGGGGGTGAAGTGATAGTGAGCAGCTCGGGGCCCCGGGTGCGCCAAACCCGGACCTACCGTGGTAGGTTCCCCTGGGGGAGTTTGATTTCGGAGTCATCTTCTCCTAGATGAGTCGTCGACCAAGACTAACGAGCCTCATCTACCCGTTGGAATGTTCTTAGCTTCCCCTCACCTCTTGCCTACCAGTGGTCACGAAGACTCACTTAGTAGGCCGTCTGGATCGGGTACTGAGCCCCTCCGCCACGGCAAGGCGACACCCCTTCGGAGGGGTAATTGTTCTAAATGTTTGTCAATTTAAGTCTTTGTTGAGGAATTTGTGGTGTTACATTTAATAAATGAAACACTTTGTTATAATTAATACTAGTTAAAACACTTTGATGGAATATTGTATGTTTTATTTATTTTATATAAACTGCTTTACATGTACGTTTGATACAACAAAATATATGTAGTCCTTGACAACCATAAATGGAACTGGAAGTATACACTTAAAACATTCAGGGTAGTTCTATTATTTATTACAGTTTCTTACAGAAGTAGCCAAAATGTTTTAGGGTGCACTATATACTGCCCCCTGTGACACAAACAGTCTCCATGAAATGTGTCAGGAACTGAACCTTGCATCTGACCAGATGAACTTTTGTCCAGTTATATCTTTATGGATTTGCTGTTGCATGCTAGTGATGGTATTGCGGACTTCTATTAGAAAGGCTGGCTTCAGGTGCTCCAAAGAGATGTGTTTTATCTCTAAAGCATTTGATTGTGTTGATCATGGAATCTTAATACATAAAATAGGGAATTATGGGATAGGGGGCTTCCCCTGGATTTGTGTTCTAGCTACCTAAATGGTCAAAAGCGGTATAAAATAGTACGCTGCAAAACAGGGAAATTTGTAAACAAAATGCAACCAAAAGTAGAAATTGTAAAATAAGGTGTGTCTCAAGGCAAGGTATTAGAACCTTTGCTTTTCATTATACAGTAGAAGCCCAAAATAGCTTCAATGCTCATACTGTCTCCGGAGATGCCTCACGAAATCTGCAGTACAACAGGCTGGTTGGTGAGCAATTCTCCTGGAAGGCAAAGTGTTCTGCCATAGACCGCTTTGGTGGCTGAATGACCTAAATCTTCTAAAGTAAGAACAAATTAGAAACTAAAAACTTCACTTATCTTATTGTTTTGGTGCAAAAAAACAATAAGATAAGTGAAGTTTTTAGTTTCTAATTTGTTCTTACTTTAGAATCTTGTTGCTTCACTGTTAATAGCTTCAATTTTTCCTTATTTAACCTAAATCTTCTTTAACCACAGTACACATGTCTGATAAAACTAGGGGAAATGAGTCTACCCATGATAAGGACTGTAGAATATGGTATTTGGGTGGTGCTTTCATGGTGCTGTGTTGGTATTCTAATTAGACCATTCTTTGTGGATGATATGGGTCATCCTGATGCTCTGAAAACCTAGGTGCTAGCTGAGGCAATTGAACAATTGACTCAAATTGCCAACCTTGATAGGTCCAGGTATACCAACATGTATTAACTTTAATATTAAATCACTTTAACATTAAAAGGTAGAATCAGAACTGCAAAATTCAGTGGCATAGTTGGAATTTCAACCATGGATCTTCCACTCTATGCACGCCTGCTCTTAATCACTGAGCTATAATGGCAACAGGTTGGTATGACATTAAATTTCCTGACTGATTCGCATTTTCCCAGTAGACAATTCAAGAACACATGCCCCAATGGTAACTCACAATCATAAGCATTTAACGCTTTCACGGCTAATAACGTGTGTATATGTTATGGAATTTCAACTCACCCTGTGCTAATTATGTATATACATCTTCCTTTCATAGTTTGAAAACAGTGTTGTAATTAATTTAATTTAAAAGGTGAGTTAATTAATAACACTGAATAACTGCCAGGAAAGTTAACCTTCGAAACGCATCCCGGAAAAATATATTGCAAGTGTTGTTCAGTGTTATTAATTAACTCACCTTTTAAATTAAATGTATATACATGTTATGTGTGTTGCTAAGAAACGAAGGTATAAATCATAGGCAAAGATTTCTGAAGGTGGTTTTAATACATTGTATGCTCGTGCCATCTGTTACTTGAATGAAATATTTTAAGATCTGTGCGATGCATACGTTGTGCACCATGTGCAATGCAAACTTTGTATCATGTGACACAGGGAATTACCAGATTTCAAGGGTGCTTAAAATGGCAGCCTTAAGCAGAGTGGGACATGCTTTAGATGATGGTGAATTACTAGAAATTTTTAATGAATTACCGTCCAATTTTTCGGATTTTTATGACAGTGAAAACGATCCAAATTATGCAGTTTATCATTTTGTAAGTTTAAAAATGTTAACAGGTGCGGTCACATACGGATATCTACAAGAACTTTGTTGAATGTTTTAGAAATATACTTTAATTTTAAGCATGGCAATAAATGTTTAAGGTAATTTAATTAGTGCAGAAATAACTTAGCACAGAGGGGTCAGCAATTTGAAAATAATGTAGCAGTCAAAGGGTTAAGTCCCGGGCTTAAGCTTTTTGGGAAAATGCAAATCAGTTGGGGAATTTAATGTCATACGGACATGTTGACAAAGTAGCTCAAAGAGCAACCATGCATGGAGTGGAAGATCCATGGTTCAAATACCGGCTATGGCACTGATTCTATCTTTCAAAGTTTTCCTACACGTTGTATCTGTTAGAACAATCAGTTATCATTGGTGGCCTTTTATATGGACACTTTAACAGTCTTAAAATTTAACATTGTTTGGTGAAACTGGCTCTTATTCCTTAGGTATGAGCAGTGAAAATTGTGGCTTACTCCATGCCAGTTAATACTGATGACACTTAATATTTCTACATTACCTATCCTTCTTTATCCAATTACCCTCCCCATGTGGAGGACTTACACCCTCTAGGACTTACAGTCCTGTGCGTAGGGTCAGACACCTGTTGGGGAGAAGAGGAACCTCTGGACTGGACAGAGTGAAGACCTGGAAGTAGGAGGTCAGCTCAGTGAGGAAGAGGATGATATGAAATGCAGGCAAAATGGATGATTGGAAAGGTGATGATAGAGCAGTTGGTGAAATGAGGGGTGGGGAAAACCAGAAAAAACCACAGACAACCTGCCCAGATGGCGCTTCATCCAAGAATACCACATACAGGTCTCTGGAATCGCCCTGGTGATACGCGAATGCTGCCACTACATTACCTATCCCTAAGATATATATTTACCTGTAATGCCTGAAGATTATCTTCATGAATATCTGCCTGCAGGTTATAGATGAGCACAGAACTCAGAAGGGCTCCTAGGCTAAACACTGTTGCACACTCCTTAATTGAAGTTTTTTCATCAAAAACTCCCTGCATATCCATCAGCAGCACAGCTACCTACAGAAACATGAGTTAGGTGTAGTTATACTTCATAACCAAAGGTATTAACAATAACAACACTAATGCTAGTTTACTTGTAATTTGCTATTTATATGATGGAGTACCAAAACATAATCCAAATGTCTTCAATGCAGTTTAATGTTACCATGCTCATGTTTTGCGTCAAAAATATTGGAGAGACTGACTCACACCTTACATATCATTGCCTGAAAATTTTCAGTTGAAGGAAAACAGTCAAAACATAAGAATATGTTAACTGTACCCAGCATGGATCACAAATTGCACCAGCATTTTCCTTGACAAAACCCCATCACAAACACTGGAAAGGTTGCAACAAGCCTACAGTGGGTAAGCCAATGGAAAAGTAGGCCTTTGAGAGGCATGAACGACTTAGGGAGTGTAAAACTGACGCCCTGGATGATCCTCAACTTTGAAGACAGACTGCAACGTCAACATAATTGCACGAGGCCATGTGTATTAATTGCACAGGCTGTAGTAATTAAGAATATCTCCTATGGATCAAATAAAGACATTCTATGCAACATTCTTGGCTATTGGAAAGTTGCAGAAGTGGGTGTCTTGTGTGATAAACAATGAACAAATTAAGTAAATGTATGGAGAAGTCTGAGAAAGTGAAGCATTGTTAATCGTTAATTACAAGTGATTCCACTTAATATGCACGAAGTAATATAGACAGTGAGACTTTTCAAACATTTCAGAGGTATATGAGTTGACCTTTAGACACTTATAGTTCAGCTTAAACTTACTTTTATCCAGATGCATTTTGAAGACAAGCATCTTCACTGTCAACAGTTTCTCAACTGGTGGTTGAAGAGGAAACATCTGTTGCAGTAGTTACTGTGCTGCTATAAACTTCAGTATCTCGTGTGCTTGTGGTATATTAAAATTCATGGCTATATGATCATTTTCACTATATGTATTTTATCCCAAAATATTAGTTTCACTATTGTTTTTACATGTTTTAGTAATTTTATATCCTGTTCTATGGTGTGCTGAGTTGACCAGAAGTGATGGGCTAAGGCTGATTTGTTGATTTGTTTAAATTTTATGTTTCTAATGAGTTTCTTAAGTCTTGTTTTTAGATTCCTTTTAGTTTGGTCAATGTATATTTTTGGGCAATCTTTGCATTTTATTTGATAAACAGCGGATTTTGAGTTGGTTGGTACTGTGCCTTTTAATGGGTGGTTTAGCAGGTTTCTCAGGTTGAATCTGTTTTAAGGAGCTAGCTTTATGTTATGATCCTGGAACAATTTCTGGAATTTGTTGTGCAACTTTGGGTGGAAAGAAACAGTCATCAAGTTCAATGGTTCAGGGGGCCTCAAAACATATATTTCTGGTGAAATCTTGACATCAAATTTTTGGGTCAAATACAAATACTTCCCCTAATTACTTATGTAGTACAGAAAATAAAAGAAAACAACTACATTTTGAAATTTTAGATATTCCTTTGTTTTCTTACAGCTTCAAATATTTACCTTCTTTCCATTAAGCAAGTTCACTATGAAAGGTTTAGACCACATCATAATGCCAGTTGTCTCACGTTCAGTGCCACCTCTCCATGGGAAACCTTGCAGGGGCAAATCAGGAGAACCTTGCCAATATGTGGAACCCTTCAACACATTTTCAATAAGGGCAATGAAATACAAAATAATAATGCTGATGCTAACACTTTATATATAGTTTATAGTATCAAAAACTTGGTATAATATTATAATATGTGTTTATATATTATTGACCTCGTGATATCTATTGTAGCTGAAAGGACAATGAAAAGGTTAAATCTTTTAGAACCTAAATGCATGCATCCATTGAATCATCTAAAATAATCTAGCTCTATGTATGCAATGGTTTGTACATGAGCATTAAGTTTTAGGGGTCTATATATAAACTAACTTTAATTTTATATCAATGTCAATAAGCGTTGAAAGGTGTCAACCAAAACTTTTTTTGTAAAAGAAATATTTTTTAGCATCTACAGGATTTTCCCAGAACATTATTTCTTAAGCACAATTTATTGCTTTTAGAATGCTTTTATTTGTAAAATGAATGATCTGATTGCAAAGCATGAGAGCTTAGTTTCAGTAGGATGTAGTCAATATGATCTTTCCAATTCATACCATGATGTGTAATACGATCAAGACTTTTTATGTTACAAGTTTCAGTTATTTCATTGCCATCATGTTTAATTCTTGTGTCAGCAATACTTTTACTTTTTGTGCAAAACTGAATATAGTTAGTTTTTGCATGACATTTTTACTTTCTCTACTGGTAAGTAGGAGAAGTATTGTATTCCACCCAAAAATTCGATGTCCAGCTTTCACAGAAAATATGTTTTGAGACCCCCTGAATCCAAAAAAAGCATTTTTAGAAAAAGGTCTGTGTGTGTGTCTGTGTCTGTGGACAGCATAACTCAAAAACAAAAAGTCAGTTAAAAACCAAAGTTGGTATTTAAGTTTAATGTCTTTAAAGGATGCGACACGAAGATTTTGAAGAAAATAGCCCTACCCTAAACTACTCTTTACATGGAAAATTTTTATTTTCTTGAAAATGGCTCTAACGATTTTGATTAAAATGTCATATGTTTGAGATATTTTTATGACAAATGAAATGTATATCTTGAATTTTCTGGCTATAGCCCCTGTAGTCGTATTTACTCTGGACGACTTTTGCATAACTGGTAAACCGTTAGAAATAGACCAAATCATACTGTACAAAAAATGTAGATCTTGTTAAAATACACAGTTTATGTCTCAATAAGTTTTCTTGTAGGGTGAACTATTTCGGGCATATTCCTTGTTATATGTGTGAGTTTCAGAAAACTCCAAACTTTAGCAAAATGTAATGTTGTTCATTTTTTTATATGTTAATCGTGGAAAGAGAACGGAATCTCAAAGCTTAAAAAGATTTGACTGTCGCACAAAGCCTGCTGTATTCTAATATCCCCCTTGCACCTACAAGGAAATAAACAATAAGATAATTTGTATGAATGTTTATCTTAACTAACATGGAGATATAGGAATAAGAGTTTGTTAGAATGGTTAGTACAAGAGTAGAGAAAGTCATGTGAGTGCAACACATCAGATTTTTTAATTTTGTTACTGTGAAACCAGTTATTTAGCACACTGAAAATACTCTTGGATAACTGTGAGAGGCAACTGATTTTGTTTCCTTTAATTATAATACCTGTATCATGTTGAAAGAGATGAACATGTTTATTAAGTGTATTGTATTGTATGCTTTATTCACCAAATAGAAATTTGTTACAATTTCATGGTTTCATCAAGTACAATATGGTAAAGCAATCCATTTAAATATCATCTAAGTATCGTGATGCCAGCTGCCTGTCAAAGAGACCTCAAAGTCAGTTACCTCACACCACTGCCTGTAAATCGGGGCCCAACAACAATGGAATAGGCAGAACAAAGACAACTACGAGCATGGCAGAACAAAGTGATTCCAGGCATTCTAGAACCTTGAGGGATAGAATCGGGACTGAAAAATTCTATGTCACAACCAGGATTTGAACCACAGACCTGCTTGCCGTGCAGTTGCTCTAACCATTAAGCTACTGTGACAACTTGCCAGAATGACACTGAATTCTCCAACCAATTTGTATTTCTCCTGATAGACCACATACAAAGGGAGTCTCACATCAGAGACAAATACCCCAAGGGCAGCTACAATCATAAGTACTTTATGTCCTGGGATTAAATAGCCTTTAGACAGTAATTATTATTTATTTATGCCAACAAAATTATTGCTAAGTTTGTGAAGCAGTTTTAGTGAGTTGCTCATCAGAAGCAGCTATTTGTTAGACAGGGAGAGCAGTAGAACTGTGAGCAGTATTTGTGTTAAGATTATGATAGGACAGAGCAGCTGAGAGCAGCCAGGTCATAATGAATTGTAAATTGAGTTAATACTAAAAAAAGAAAACTGTGCTTTTGTGATTCAGTTTTAAAAGAGAAGCAAAGTGAAAGAAAAATTAACTGTAATTGTCATTTGTCACACTGGTATCAGAAATGGGATTTGTCACATTGTCATTTTGTCACACTGGTGCCAGAAATGAGATTAAAGAAGTACACTGGAGACAATGACTGAGAAACTGTTGAATAGTATGGAATAAATCAAATCTGAAATGCAGCAGATGGAGACGAAAATGGTAGCTGGATTGAAAAAAAATCTGATGTGTTGCACTCACATGACTTTCTCTACTCTTGTACATACCATTCTTACAAACTCTTATTCCTACAAGTATATCTTCTCCTTGTTAATAAAGATAAACATTCGACAAATTATCTTATTGCTTATTTCCTTGTAAGTGCAAGGGGAATATTAGAATACAGTAGGCTTTGTGCAGTAGTCAAATCGTTTTAAGGCTTGAGATTCCATTCTCTTTGCACGATTAACATATAAAAAAATGAACAACGTTGTTGCATTTCGCTAAAGTTTGGAGTTTTCCGAAACTCACACACATAAAGAAATATCTCTGAAATGGTTCACCCTACAAGAAAATTTATTGAGACATAAATTGTGTATTTTAGCAAGATCTACATTTTTTGTATACTATAACTTGGTCTATCTCTAACGGTTTACCAGTTATGCAAAAGTCATCCAGAGTAAATACGACTACAGCAGCTATAGCCAGAAAATTCAAGATATACATTTCATGTTGTTATTATAAAAATATCTCAAACATATGACATTTTAATGAAATTGCTGGAACCATTTTCAGAAAATAAAAATTTTCCATGTAAAGGGTAGTTTAGGGTGGGGCTATTTTCTTCAAAATCTTCGTGTGGCATCCTTGAAAGACATTAAACTTAAATACCATCTTTGGTTTTTAACCGACTTTCCGTTTTTGAGTTATGCTGTCCACAGACACATTGACACACAGACCTTTTTCTAAAAATGCTGTTTTTTGGATTCAGTGGGTTTCAAAACATATATTTCCGGTGAAATCTCGACATCGAATTTTTGGGTAGAATACAATTCTTCCTTCTAGTTACAGTAGAGAAAGTAAAAATTAGAGACACTAATGCTTGCTTACAGATACAAGAAGTGTGAATAAATTTGTGATAAAATCATTTATTGCTTACCTCTGCTTGTAAATAGCGCAACAAAAAGTTGAGCAGAAATGACTTGCCCTTTCTGAATGTACCAACAGTTGACACAACAACAACTGGTGTATCTTTTACCGAGCTTGTCAATAAAATGCTCTCTAAAGCTGACACATCTAAATCAAATGTGTGATCATCTCGAGCAAACATAACTTGCACTGGATGTCCAGCCATTTCTAATCTGTGTTTATGCAAACTTGATATTTATCCTGCAAAAAGTTACAAAAGAAACAGTTTAAAACCAGATATTTAAAACAACACAATGGGTGGTTGCTATGTTAATGTACACTTTATTTTGGAGTTTCAGGAGCAATTGGGGAAAGATCAAATACATTTTTTTCCATTGTACTAAGTTTTTGATAGAAAAGTTTGTTCAAACAATCTGATATGAAACATTTACATGAGCTTCTCTACCAATCACAAATTCAATAAATCCATTATACATACAATGAACTGCTTGGCTGGAGCAAGTTTAGAACTACATAATGCAAGTTACACAGTAATTTAATTAAGTTTTCAAACCTAAGTATTTATGACTAAACCATTTTAGCATCCTACTTTATCCTACTTTCATCCTTTTTTCTAACACAAACACCAAAATGTCCCCTTTTTTATATAAAAAATATAATATATAAATGTATATAATATATATCTTAACGTCCTCCAACGATTGCCTCCATAGCGCAGTAGATAGCGCGTTTTCCTCTGGCGCAGAGGACCCGGGTTCGATCCCCGGTACCAGCATAGGGAGAAATTGAGGAGCTACGAGAGCGGCCCCAGGTTGCGAAGGCCGCACAACTGGCCGGGAGGGCTAGGGGTGCAGTATTGCACCCCACCAATGACGCCTGCAGCAAGCAAAGGTGGTGGGGGACGCAGCGGCTGGGCGGCAAGCCTTGGCCCTTCATGGACTGTTGCGTCAGTTTAAAAAAAAGTAGTGTCATATCAGATGGTGAATGAATGAAATGGGTGAAATGCCGCTCAAATGACCACTTTCTTGGTTTTCAAATACTAAAATGGGCCATTTTCTTCTTTCTTGGGTTACTTACGTATCTTGTATAACTTCTATTAATTCTTATTTTCTTGGAACTTCTTTTAATTGTGGCAATTTTAACTTAAATTCTGAAATCAAACTTGAATTTGGAATGGGCATAGCTTTTTTGTTATTAGAATCCAGTTCGTCACAACAGAGTATTGATAAAAAAATACTAATCTTCATGCGTTAATTTATGAGATATCTGGTTAGGTGAAAAGAATGGAATGGGATATAACATCAGTCACAACTACGTTTCCATGGAGTATTCAAGTCGATTTGAGTTCTCATTCCGGATTGAATACTGCATGGAAAAGCGGATTCAAATCAAAGTGAATCACTGGCTCCGATCTGCTTATTAGTGGGTTCGGATCGAAATCTTGTAGCATGGATGTTGCTCGAACTCATTTCCAGATTGAATTCAAAATGGAAACGCAGAAATGTGAATGGACTCAAATCGACTTCAATTCCGTGTAGTAACAGATGTAAATCGTAACAGACTGAAGCCACATTACGTTTCCATTGTGAATTCAAATCGATTTGAGTTCTCATTCCGGATTAAATTCATTATGGAAACGCGGATCGTATTGAGAGTGGGATTGGACTCAAATCAATTTCAGTTCTCATAGAAACGTAGTGAATCACTATTCAGGGTATCCTGTATACCTTAGTTGGCCGTAAATAAACTAACGTTCTGAGTAATAAAGTTATCTTTTTCATATCACATTGCGTAATGAATAACTCTCAAAGTGAGGTGAAGGTTATTTTCAGGCACTCTGAAACAAGAAAACCTGCCCAAAATAATACTGAATGCACATCAGTTTATATTCATGCAATCCATTATAGAAATCACAGGACAACAAACTACATAGTTACCTTCGGTCGAAACCTCACAACCTTCCAGACCAAGTCTAGACACCACAGCCGTCTGCCTCTGCCTGTTGTGTCGCAATCACACTCACAGGTCGCAATAACACTGCGCTTAGAGTGGAATGCGGTACTTCCCCGAAATAATGCACAGGATTGCCAACACTTACCATTAGAATCCGCTAGATGGTATTCAAAACCCGCAATTTTCAAAGATATTTTAGTTGTAAATTGCATTGCCACGAACTTCACATTACGGTCCTTGTAGGATGGCAGTGGTGCTCACTAAGAAGTAATTTGTAGTGGAAATATGCAATCGTCGTTACCTGTAACAAATCTCAGTCAGGAAGCGTGTTGCCGTATTTTGAGCCGTTCTCGAGTTTATACCGTAACGACCTTGGCTAGCCATGTTGGTATAGGTCGCGCGTTACTTCTTGACGAATGAAAATTTTATATGAAAGGTTGAATGCGAGTCTCTACTCAGCTTTTGCGGGAACGAGAGAGAGGAGGTACAGTCTGCAGTGAGATGACGCGCATGCTTCTGAGCTGAAGTAGTACAACACTACAAATCAATTTATGACACTTGCAGTAATATCAGCCACACGTATTATACACTATACCTCTATAACTGTTTCCACTTAACTTTCTTGCATTTATTCTATTCCCGACATCTCTCCCTCGTCTGAATTGCTATTTTCGTTGCATGCATACATACATCCGTACCGCACAAAACTTCTGCAGTCGACTGTATACACACACGTGACAGAGGAAAACAGAGGTGTCTGTTATCGTAGCATAAACATTTGCTGACCTGTTTATTAAGGGTAGGCTCACTCATTGGATTTCTGCTCAAGGTCATTCGTCAAGAACGAACGCGCAACCTATATAACCCTGAGGGCACGCGGGCGTTTATTTTGCGTGCGCTTTAGGCACGTAACAAGAGTAGAGTAGAGAGAGGCACCTAATATGCGCGCAGGTTAGCTTCACTAGGCATCTAATGTAACAGCACACATACTCAACGCGTAATCAACGTCATGAAAGCAAAGTGAGCGTAAACGCGCGTCTTAGCGGGGAGCAGAATCTAGAACGTGCGTAATCTAGAAGCTGCGTGCGCACTCAACTCACTAGTATAACAAGAGAACAAGTAAAACACTTCACATTCAGCGCGTTTCGTTCTTCTTCTTTTTCTTCTTGAGCCTCTGCAATTGTAAAGATGGATACATAGCGATTAATAAGCGAGGTTGAAATTCATCCTGCGTTATGGGATACTGCTTGTGATGTATACAAGGACAAGCGTCCCTTTATATTTGAAAGTACTTTATTAAATAAAGAAGCTGACATTAAAAAATAATTAAAAATGTTGTCACTATCTTCACGAAGTTGAGGATACAATGTGTAAAAATTGCTGTGCAAATAATGTCTCTCGCTGTTAAGGGAACACAGACGTGATATTTCAGCCTGTTTGGCCAAAAAAATCGATTTTTGGAGTTTTATTGCAAAAAATGCACCATACTTTAAATAATATATCTGCAAAGTTTGAATCCTCTAGGGAGCGGGGAAACACATTTTGGACGCCATTTTTAAAATGGTGCGCCTCTGCCTTCCATTTCAATGATGATGATAAATTAGACACGTTACCTGCTAGTTACTCTGGCCTCCTTACCTTGTGATTGGCACGCTTCTCTCAACCAGTGGAGGGTATGGTATCTAGTGGTCCAATAAGTTTCCTCCCGCCTCTGGTCCTGTACGGATGCGAGATCTGGGGAGTGGTGGCAAAGTCCACCTTCATCAAACTCCAGACGTTGCAGAATCGGGCATTAAGGATGATCTACGACACTGGTTGGAGATTTCCTGCCCACATCCTTCACGAACATTCCGGCATCCCGTACATTGTCGACGTGATTAAAACCCGCGCTCGAACAATGTACAACAAACTCCAGAACCACCCTAATCCACTGGTGAATACTCTGGGACAATATGACCAGAGAGAGCCTCGCCGACTACCATCTAAAAAATTGCCGAAGGACATCTTAAGTCCAACGCTCTAATTTTCGCAGATGGGAAAGGCAAAATGAATATCTGTACTTAAAACAGAGTAAATCGCCTAACTCAGATCACCTCTCAGTGTGTGACTGACGGCCAGAACCAGGAGGAGATTAGCTACACCCGTGGATGATATAGTGGCAGACCTCAACCGCCAGGGTATCACCCCCAGATTGGTCAAGCAGCTGACCAAGGCCGCTCCAGATGGGCAAGCACCCAGAATCCCCCTCCCCCTATTTTTAGTAGTGGTGGAGCGAGCCAACGACCCGGAGGCCAAGATTGATGGTGTAACAGCCATCTGTTACCTCCGGGTACACATCGAGCCATCCAAAGGCTCTGGCGGACCCCCCAGTGTCATAGATGCCTAGGGTTCAACCACTCTAGCCACTTTTGCCATCGCCGCCTGCGCTGCCTCAGGTGCGGTGAGGAACATCTTAAGGAGGTCTGCCCGAAAACCAGGGAGGACGACCCCAAGTGCGCTAACTGCTCCGGCGCACATATAGCATGTTATGGTGGCTGCCCAACACGGAAGGCCATCATAGCTGCCAGGAGACCACCCCAAGTGGTCCAACCTCCAGTGGCGAACAGCCATCCCCAGTCTGGCCCTGCTCCGGCAAGACCAGCAGAGGGTTTAGAGTTCGCTGCAGTGACCAAAGCAGGCCGGGGTAACAATCCCAAGTCGCGTGCACAAACTCAACACTCCCAAGCACAAACACAAGCTCCAGCACCCCCTACGGCCCCCCGTCCAAAAAGGGAGAGTAGGCGCCGTCATCCTCGAAGGCCGCCTGCCGCCTCTGAAGCTCAGAGCGAGCGTGGGAACCCTACGCCCGCCCGTCAGCTGGGGGAGGTTGCGGCCGAAGAGATACCGACGCCGACAAACCCATCTATCATTCCAACTCCTCAACAAACCCCCACCCCTCCTACACCTCAGTTTTCAGATATGATGGCGTGGTTGCAGCAGTTGCTGCAAAACCATGGCCAGAAGCTCTGCGAGCTGATGGTACGTTTCCTTTCTGCCACCGACCAAGCCGGCAAAATGGCTATAGCCATGGAGGGGCTTGCACTCCTTACCACCTTTATCAGCGCGACCCGAAATGGCGAATCGAACTAGGGTAAATACCTCGTTCAGGTTCGCGTTTTGGAACGCGTGTGGTTTGGCTGGTCAGGAGAACGAGCTCCACCACTTTGCCGGCGAGCATGCACTTGATCTTATCTTGGTATCAGAAACGCATCTCCACCAAAACCTCACATCCCGACTCCAGGGCTACCACTGTCTCCGATCGGACCGCGTCGGCCGCCGTGGGGGCGGCACAGCGATCTTCGTGAAGAGAAGTGTGGTCCACAAACCTGTCCAGCTCCCTCCACTTCAAACCCTTGAGGCCACGGCTACTTGTATCCACCTCGGCGGTATTGAGGTCTTGATGGTGTCTGCATATCACCCACCCCAGAGGCAGTTCGTTGTAAACGACTACCTCTCCATCCTTGCCCTACATCCTCATGTCATTCTGGCCGGGGACCTAAATGCCAAGCATCCGCGTTGGCATTGCGGCCCCCGAGCGGACAGAAGAGGCAATGACATAGTCCACATGGTCGACGCGGACCCTCAACTTAGAGTCGAGGGCCCCTGGCAACCCACTCATTACCCGCGAGGTCCAGGACGGCCATCCGTCATAGACTTCGCGGTCATCAAACATTTCCCATATCACGTGTCACTCACATCCATCAATGCACTTCATTCCGACCATAATCCAGTGTTGGCTACTGCCAACACCCGGGTTGCCAGCCAAGAGGTCCCATATCAACACCGAAACGTCGACTGGGACTGTGTCAAGAGTTGCCTAAATGGCTCCATCCCTCCCAACCCCAACATCACCGACATCCCAACCCTTGAGGCGGCGGTCTCTTCCTTCACTTCTGTGGTGAAGCGAACGGTCCACAACCTCACCGTCCACACCCCAGCTCCTCTCCACCCAGACGTCCTACCCCTAGAGCTCCTTCTACTCATCCGCCGCTCCTGGGCGGCTCGCAGACTCTGTCAGAGGCACCGCACACGCCATAACCTAGCGCTTCTAAGGCGCCTACGCCACGAGGTGCGTCTCCAACTGCGCGAGCACAGAGTGCGCGCGTGGGAGGACACGATGTCTCGTTTGAACCTAGGTGACGGCAACGTGTGGCGGATTGCCAAACGACTGAGAAACCGAGGTGGATCACACACCTCCCCAATCCATGGCACCCAAGGCCTGGCCTATGAACCCCAAGCCAAAGCTAATGCGTTTGCTGAATACCTGGAGAGGACCATGCGGCCGAGAGATAACCCGCAGGACCTAGACTTCTCCGACCGTGTTCGTGGGGAGGTACGTCGATACCTTCGACGCCCTCTTGACGACGCGGATCGGCTTCCTATCGTCAAACCCAGTGAAGTCCAGGGCGTACTCCAACGTCTCGACCGCAAAAAGGCCGCGGGGCCTGACGGGATAACACCTGTCATGCTCCGCCACCTTCCCTTCAAGGCCGTGCTCTACCTGACTAAGGTCTTCAATATGTGCCTCGCCCTCAGCCACTTCCCACGCGAGTGGAGAGAGGCCCGGGTGATTTGCATATTGAAGCCAGGGAAAGACCCGGTCCATCCCGCCAACTACCGATCCATTAGCCTCCTACCCGTTCTCTCGAAGGTATTCGAGAGACTAATACTAGCCCGCTTGTCCCCTATCTTAGGGGACATTCAAGCCATCCCACCCCATCAGTTTGGGTTCCGGCCTGGCCACTCAACGCCCCAGCAGCTGCTGCGGGTGGTGGAGGCTGCCGCCCTGGGATACCAGGACAAGGCCTATACCGCCGCGGTATCTCTGGACGTTGAGAAGGCCTTCTCTACGACCTGGCATGCCGGTCTCCTACGAAAGCTCATCCAACTGGAGCTACCCACACGCCTTATACATCTCTTACATTCCTACCTTAGACACAGATCCTTTGTGGTCTCAGTGGCGGGGAATAAATCCACACGCAGGCCAATCCGAGGCGGAGTCCCCGAAGGTTCTGTTTTATCACCCACGCTCTTCAGCGTCTACATGGCCGACCTACCTACAGAGCCGAACGTCAACATAGCTCAATATGCTGACGACGTGTTGCTCTACACAACAAACAAACATCCTAACAGAACCTTCCTCCCAATACAGCGACACCTCCGCCTCATCCAAGAATGGTGCAGGCGTTGGCGATTGTCCATTAACCCGGAGAAAAGCCGCGCCATACTTTTTACTAAGCGCCGATTCCCCGCCAATCTCCCCACATTCACCTATCTGCGAAGAAGGATTGAATGGGTAAACTCTATCTCCTACCTGGGAGTGAAGCTCGATAAGGGCCTTACTTTTCGGGAACACATCAACGACTTGTCGGCGCGGGCCGGTGGGGCAACTGCCTCTCTGTACCCCATGCTGCGGTCGGGGATGCCAGTTCCCCTAAAGCTACGCCTTTTTCGGGCACTTATAATCCCACTCCTCCTATACGCCTGCGAAATCTGGGGCATGGCCGCAGATTCCCATCTCCTGCGTCTGCAGCGTATACAGAATAGAGGACTTCGGATAATCTATTCTGTATGCCGCGGATTCCCTTCGAGACTACTCCACGAAGCCTCGTCTCTTCCGTATGTGGAGGACGAAATTAGGCGCCGGGCAACAAAACTTTACGACCAAATTCCTCAACATAGGAGTGCCCTGATTAGGTCTCTTGGGGACTACAACCCCACTGAACGCACGCGTGTGGGACACCGGGTTCCCCGCATGGCTTGCGGGCATCCCCGGTAACGAAGGAGACATCCCTTCAACAGCGAAAGCTGAATACATCACAGTCCTCCAAGATAAGCTTGGATTCTAAATTCAAAATTAAATAAACCTCCATATTTGGACCCTTACACCAGCAGTGCCCAACGGAAGTTGCACACTGATTAAGCAGCCGCTGAGGAGCAAATTCTTGCTGCCTCCTTAAACCTACTACCTCAAACTTCAACCGCCACCCTGCAAAATCCTACATCCCGTCATAAAGTGGTTAAGCCCTAAAAGGGCAGGTACACGTATGACACACCTCGGGCTGATCTCAGCCTGCCAAATAGCGTCGTCGTCGTCGCGTCACCTGATTGACTAACCAGCCAATCAGCATGTATGGGCAGTGCCCGTTCATGGACCTATCCCTACCATCATCCATCTTGTCCCTAAGATACCCCTGATCCCAAACATTCCCAGAGTTTAAATCCCTGTAGACCAAAACACCATACTATCGCGCAGGTAAAGCCGTAGAACGGCTAGGTACTGCGGTAAAGACACTTCGGGTGGGGGAATAAGCTTCCCCACTCGACTCGAACTGCCTCTGGAGCCTCTCTCTGCCCATATCCTCCATGAACATTCCGGTATCCCGTACATTGTCGACGTGATTAAAACTCGCGCTCGAACAATGTACAACAAACTCCAAAACCACCCTAACCCTCTGGTGAATACTCTGGGTCAATATGACCAGAGTCAGCCGCGCCGACTACCATCCAAAAGATTACCAAAGGACATCTTAAGTCCGGCGGTTTAATCTCAAGGATGAGAAAGGCGAAAATATAATCTGTATCCAAAACAGAGAAAAATACCTTTTTCAGTTCACCTCTTAGCGAGTGACTGATGGCCAGAACCTTGGTGGGAATTAGCGCGTCAGCTGACTGATCGGAAGCGACCAATCAGAAGCCGCGCACTGCCCATCCGCGGACCAATCCCAGACATCCACCTTTCCTGCACCTATAAAAACCCCTGATCCCAAAAATTGTTCCCCAGAAGTCACATATATCCCTGTAGAGAAAACATCGAACTCATTGCGCAGGTTAAGCCGTATGACGGCTAGGTACTGCGGACAAGACACTCGGGCGGGGCAACCATCGTCCCCGTTCGACTCGAACTGCCTCTGGAGCCCTAAAAGGGCAGGTACACGATTGACACACCTCGGGCTGTTCTCAGCCTGCCAGAAGCTAGTCACGTCACGTCAGCTTCAGGAAGACAAAACTGCAGGTCAGCATTCATGGATTACATGGAGTATAGACGACAAGCCCTCTTGCAGTTGCCCGATATGAGGTTATGTCAAGCACAAGGCAATCTCACCGACGAACATACCTTCAGGTGTGCTTTATGTACCACTGGTTACCAGTAATTAGAGGGGCGACTCTCTAACGAGGCCTTGAGTTCGAATGCTACTACCCTCTATACGTTTTTATACCGGGAGAGCAAAAAGAAAAAGAAAAAGGAAAAAAAAAAAAAAAAAAAAAAGCGGTCGAACGGGCTGCGCGGTATTTTGCCTGCCCGCTTCCTCGGCCCTCGTTGCCACCTGCCGCTATCAGAGAAAGGCGCGGATGAAACCGTACAACAGTTTTAAAACTACTTTACGAACCAACTTTATGAAAATATATTTTGAAACTTGTTACCATCGTCTATACATTTTGGCACTTCTTTAAGAAACTATCCGTCACTCGCCGCAGTTCGCGTTGAGAAATGCTGGCAATTGCCCGGCGGATATTTTGTTCTAATTCTTCCAGGGCGTGTGCATTTGTTTCGTACACTATGCTTTAAGGTACCCCAAAGATAGAAATCGCAGGGGGTTAGGTCGGGGGACCACAAATCTCTACTAATTATTCTGTCCTGAAACACACTTTCAATTGTCATCGAAAGCTTGGCACGCTGCCTATGTATCAATTCTTTAAAAATCGAGGGGAGGGGGGACTGTATTCACGTCTATCTCTGGGATAATTTACAACATAAAGTGTACAAGACAAACCCACACACCCTGGAAGAATTAAACAAAATATCCACCAAGAAATTGCCAGCATTTCTCAATGTGAACTACGGCGAGTTTTTTTAAAGAGGTGCCAAAAATGTATATGTGGACGACGGTGACCAATTTTAGCATTTTGTTTCATAAAGTTGGTCAGTAAAGCCCTTAAAAGTAGTTTTAAAAAGTTGTATGGTTTCATCCGCGCCTTTTTCGCAGCAGACGGCAACGAGAGCCGAGGATGTCGACAGGTAAAACACCGCGCAGCCCGTTCGGAGGTTTTATGCTCTCCCGGCATTCCAGGCTTTTGTATATACTTTCGGTGTTATGAGAAATCACAGAGTAAAAAGAAAAGTTGTGCGTCAACATGCAAGAATGATAACAGATTAATACGGTCACTAATGGGAACGATAAAGAATGAACCATAGTAATTTATATTATATTACCTTACAGTCTACAGCATCAACAGTACCGTTGTCTTTAATGCAGTCGTGGTACTGAGAATGAGAATTGGACCTCTGTATGTATATGTTTCTAATGGTCAAAAGTCGATTAGATAGTGCAGTATCTGTCAAGGAAGTTAAGCTTCCTTTTCCCAAGCTGATAAACCAGATGGTGATTATCCTTTTTTTCTTTCAACTCTATAATGAGTCACTGCATTAATCTAAGGGAAATATATCCACACCACAGAACACGTGCTGTGATTGGCAATTTGGCAACAAACTGCTGAGATTAATAGCAATTCCACGCCCTCTGCAAGCAGCTTCCAGCATCATATCGGGCTAGCTGTGCATCGTGCTGCCACCTACCGTAGTTATTTGCACTTACGTGCAGGTCGTTGCCAACTTTCTTTTATCCCATGAGCGTCCTTTCCTGTTTTCTTAGTTGAACTGATACCTACACACAAAATTAAACACTAGCTTAGACTTAAGAGTATTGCTCTGTCTAATACTTACAGTAGCTAGAGAAACTCTTATATTCCATCAAAAATATTCCAAATATCACCGGAAATGTTACGTTTAAAAATCTGATTGATATACCATATTCACATGACTTTTTCTGTCAATCCTCTACAATATATTCTGACAAAAGCTTATTCTTCTCTCAGCTTCGTGGTGAACATTTATATAAGTCGTTCTGTCATACATTTCACGTGCAAGGGAAGCGATAGTCAAATCGATCGGGATGTGACATTCTCTCAGCCTGACCACCAGGGATAACCGAGCAACGATTTAGCAGTTCAAAAAACTATGAATAAGTGCCTATTGGTTTGATATGCACAGGCACCAGTGGCGTAAATAACGGCCCAGCACACCCCGTGACACGGGGGCCCCCCGATCTTTAGTTTGTCTGTCTGTGAACAGCATAACTCAAAAATGAAAAGTCGGTTAAATACCAAACTTGGTATTTAGGTACAGGACATTCCAAGGATTTGACCCGAAGATTTTGAAGAAAATTTCTCCACCTCAAACTACCCGTTACATAAAATATTTTTCAAAAATTTAGATTTTCTCAAAAATTGCTCTAACAATTTTGATTAAAAGACCATATTTTTAATTTCCGATAGTGTTTAAATCCCGCTTTTACTACATACGGCACTGCAGGTGGTGACACTGATAATACATGGGATGGAGATGGGGCATCGGTAAAATGAGATGGCAGGGAAACTCGAGAATCCGGAAGAGCTTCCCCTGCACCGCTTTTTTTTTTTTTTTTTTTTTTTTTTTTTTTTTTTTTTTTTTTTTTTTTTTTTGTATTTCTCCAATTGTAAAAAATTTTACAAGGATCGTCAAATTCTATGTACATACAAAACAAGTATATTTACATAAATATGAGACTAGTTGAGAATATTGGGAAGTGCAATATACCATATTTTATCAATTTTTGTACTCTTCTACAGAGTAAAATGCCTTTTCTAATAGATAAGATTTAATACTCTTTAGTTTGATTTTTTCATTTGTTATCTGTTTAATTCTAGATGGTAGATGGTTGTACAGATCTTTGCTAATATTTTCTATGCACTTATTGTTTAGACCACCTACAAGTCTATTTCTAAAATAATTTTCTTTTGTTCTAGTGTTATATTTATGGATATTGCTGTTTTTGTTTTGATTATAACTTTTTAATGTGAGTTTAGTACATTCATATATATATACAAAGAAGGCAACGTTAGAATATTTAGTTTTTTAAACACATTTCTACATGAATCTCTTTTTTCTATTCCTGCAATTAAGCGTACTGCTCTCTTTTGCAGCCTAAACAGCCTTAGAAGTAATGTTTTATGTGTTGTGCCCCATAATACCACTCCATAGTTTAGGTGCGAGTGAATGAAGGCATAGTATACTTGCTTGACACTATTTTTATCTATTATTTGTGTTATTTGTTTTAGTACATATAAACCTGAATTAATCTTGCTTATGACTTTTCCAGCATGCATATTCCATTTCAAGTTACTGTCTATTATTAATCCTAGGAAATTTGTTTTATTTACTTGTTGAATTTCTCTGTTTTCTATTTTTATCTTAATATTTGTATTTGTTTGTTTTTTGTTACCGAGACTAATTTGCATCCACTCTGTTTTGTTTGCGTTTAATACCATACCTAAATTTTCTAGATGTTGACTGACTTTTTCTAGTAGAGTATTTGCCCTAATTTGTAGCTCTATTTCTGTTTTTCCTGTAACTACAATCGTAGTGTCATCTGCATAACCTATCGCTATTCCCCCAGCTTCTTGAATTATTTTAAATAAACTGTTTATGTACAGTAAGAATAGATGCGGTCCTAATTTTGAGCCTTGTGGTACTCCATGTTTTACTTTTTTGAATTGTGATCGAATTTTTGTTAGCTTTCCACTTACATTGTGTATTATTTCAACGCATTGTTCTCTATTTTGTAAATAAGAGCCAAGCCACTTTAATGGTAAGCCTCTAATTCCATAGTTTTCTAACTTTGTCATCAATGTTTCTATGTTAACGCAATCGAAGGCTTTAGAAAGATCAAGGAATATTGCGATTAGATATTCCCTTCTATTTAGAGCATTTATAATAATGTCATTTCCTTTACAAATTGCTTCTATTGTAGACTTTTTCTTTTGAAACCCAAACTGGCATTTTGATAAAATTTGAAACCTATTACAGAAACTTTGTAGCTGTACGAGAAATAATCCCTCTACTATTTTAGAGAAGGTTGAGCATAAAGATACAGGTCTATAATTTTCCATTTCTAGTTTAGAGTTTTTTTTCTTGTAAATTGGTCTAACTACAACTTGTTTTAAATTATTGGGAAATATTCCCGAGTTGAAAGACTGATTAATTGAGTGAGTTAGTATTTCTGTAATTTCATATTTGCAGTATTTGATTATCTCATTTGTAAATTCATCCAACCCACTGGATCTTTTGTGTTTTAGTGAATTTATCTGTGCAAGAACTTCATCCTCATAAATTTGCCTAAGCACCATAGAGTTACATACATTTTTTTCATTTATTGGCACATACTGTATTTGTTTTATTCCTAATTTTGTAACAATGTTTACATAGTGTTCATTGAAATGGTCAGCTATCTTTATAGGGTCTTGTACCACTTGACTGTTAATTTCAATGGACATATTTTCCTGCCATTTTTGTTTGTTTTCCTTATGTATTGAGTTTATGATGCTCCATGTAGCTTTAATTTTATTTTCTGCATTTGTTATCAGATGTGTATTATGTAACTTCTGTGCTTCTTTTATTACATTATTTAAGATTTTATTATATTTTTCTATATAATCATAAGATTTGTTGTCAAGATTAGGGTGTTTTAAACTATTTAAAAACTGCATACGCTTTTTGGAGATATCTATGCCTTTAGTAACCCAATTATTACCTTTCGGTGTTTTTAATTTTACTTTACGTAACGGCATGGTTGCATCCAAACATTTTCCAAAGATTATATCTAGGCAATCAAATTTATCATTTATTTCATTTTCTTTACGTATATCTGCCCAATTTATTACTTGAAGATGTTGTCTTAACGCTTCTATTGTATTTTTATTTACAAGCCTTTTAATTTCTGTTATATTATCAGTATTATTTTTTTGTTTACCTAAGGTTTTAGTTTCAATTTGTTGCCCAAAATGATCGCTAATTCCCATTTTTACGATTTTGCTACTCCAGTTCTCTAGTTTTAAGTTTGTGTACATGTGATCGACGCAGGTAGAGGAGTAGTTTGTTACCCTTGTGGGTCCCGTTTTTGTTAAGGTTAAGTTGTTTCTCTCTAGTACTTCTAGTAGCAATTTTTTCTTTCTATTTTCTCCAATTGTCCACCACAAAGCTCACACGTGGCCGCCTGGGGTAGAACCTGGGCCACTTTGGTTAGAGGCCAATGGTCTAACCACTCGGTCACGGCGCGGCCATTGTATTTTAAGCTAGTTCCATGACAAATATAATGTATATCTTGATATTTTTCTGGAAAAGTATGTGAATTACTTAACTCCATTACTGGTAAATCGTAAGAAAGGAACCAACATTAAGATGTTAAATTCTCCAACTGCCTGATATTTCCCCTGATCAAGCACAAGGTGTTCTCAAATTCATGTTGAGGTAATACACTTACCCCAACAGCGACTTTTAGTCTCGTCCTATTAGATGAACCAGTGTTGCCATGATGGCTTGTCAGTTGGTTAGGACAGCGGTACGGTAACCTGAAGATCCGTGATTCACATACAGGCTATGACATTGACTTTTTGAGTATAGTTTTGTCTTTATAACTCGGCTTATAAAGGTTTATGTGAGGGAACAATTATTAATGTAGTTCTGTTATGGGAGGGCATAAAGAACAGGTACACATTTGTGTCTGCGTTAAAACTATTACTATTAGAACTTTTGCTTGGGAGCATGGGCGAAGGGGAGACAAGGGGGGCCGCGGACGCCCCTTGGAAAATAATAAATATAATGTGCAATATATTACTATTAGACACTTATCCGCAACAAATATTATAATTCATCTTTTACAGTTTTTGTCAACAGAATAATGAATTAATATTGTTTAATTGCAAGCTTCCAACATGCCCCCCCCCCCTGAAAAAAAGACTGCCGACGCTCATGCTTAGGAGTATGTTTTAAGTTGTATCAACTACCTGGAAAAAATATCCAGTGTATTACAATCAGACGACTTGTCTATCCATCCCTCAACAAGCTATTCATATATAATTTTACAAAGGCATGCAACATGAAACATAGACATTACATACATTATAGACGAATAATTCCAATCTTTACTGTTCCAAGGAGGCTTATTTGCCTGGGCAACAAACACTGTTACGAGAAGGGCTTACACAAAGTTTCCCAAACTATCTTTATATAACATTTATGATTAAACGATGAAACATGCTTAATATACCATCACTTTCAGAATCACCCGTAGTTCGAATATTCAGCGGCAAAACACACCGAAATTGACTCAACAGTGTTCGCACCTTGAATACACTAACACGCAGTGCATGGATTTCTGATTGTATCGTTGAGAATACCTCAGACTTCGCCTAGGTTGTTAGCAATTACACACACACAAGCAAGTCATCTACTATTCAGCCTAATCACTTCTTTGGAACAGAACACAAGGTTTTCTCTCTTAATTCGTGGGTTATTTTTGAATCCTCTGCCATTTAAATGATACTGTTTTAATTAGGGATGAATGTTAGTAATTTTATTATTCTACACCAGAGATATTCAACCTGGGGTATCCGTACCCCTAGGGGTACTCGAAGACCTTCTAGGAGGTACAAAACACTTCAAATACACATGCAATTATGTTTCCTGAATGATTACAAATAACAAAAAATAACGGCAAGCATCCGTTTTGCTTAATCTACCGGTTAGTTAATATATTGGTGATGGAACTATGGAAATAATCACATTCCACCTTCAATGAACTTAGTGTGAACTTCTTCCATTCCCCTCTACATATTTGTGTGAGTAAGATGTTTCCCTGATTACCCTCTCCTTACCCCCTAGGACTTAACAGCCAGAGACGCCTGTCGGGGAGCAGAGGAACCTCTGGAGCAGAGTGAAGACCTGGAAGTGGGTGGTCAGCCAAGCACCAGGTATGAGAGTGAAATGAAATGTAGACAAAATGGATGATTGGAAGGGTGATAATGGAACAATTGGTGGAATGAATGGCGGGGGAAACCGGAGAAAACCCGCCCAGAGACCGCTTCGTCCACCACGAATACCACATGCGGGTATACATATAATTATATATTATATATAATTTATATCACAGTGCTCCTTTTTGTGGTATTTAATAAAGCATAAAATTTAAAACCTCTTTTAGATATAGTTATCTATAATTTGAACTAATGATAACCCCAGGGGTACAGGCTGTAATGGAAAAATTATCTTTTGGGTAGGCGAATACTCTAATATCTACCACTGTTCCACACCATATGCAATGCAACCAATGCAATCGTGGAGAATACGCCACTGATTTATAGAAATAGTTTTTTTACACATTTTCTTGTGGTTACAATGTGAATAGCGGAATACAGTGTGCTTAAGCGATAGCCAGATCTTTAAGAGTTGATCGATATATGATAGCTTTGAAATTCCATTTTCTTTGCATGACCACGAGAAGCAAAAAAATAACAACTCCCCATTTGAAGAAAGATAAGTATTTGAAATTCAAACCAACAACAACGAATATCTCGGAAATGGTTTACTAAAAGAATAAATTGTGTGGTTTAACGAGAGCTACTTTTTGTGTAGTAAGATTTTGTATATCTATCTCTTACGGTTTATCAGTTACGCAAAAGCCACTCTGGAAAAAGAGGACTGCAGAAGCTATCCCAAAAAATTCAAGACATACATGAAAATACCTTAAGCACATGGTATTTCAATCAAAATCATGACAGTCAGTTTGGAAAAATTCAGAATTTCCAAAAAAAATTTTCCATTAAGGGTGGTTTGGGGCGAAGGAACTTTCTTGAAAATCTTAGTGTCGCAACTTTGTAAGATGTAGAACTTAACGCATTTATCAGACTCTTCATTTTTAGTTACGTTGTTTACATACGGGCGCGCGGACTTCTGTTTTGAAGTGCTTATAATTCAGGCTGTTTCAAAACATGTACTTCCGCTAAAGTCTCGCTACGGAATTTCCTCTACTTGCTTACTGTTAAGAACATGGTAGAGAAAATAAAATATACCATTTCATTACTGTTTTTCATATTATGACATGATATGTAAATTTCAAAGCCAGAGGGAGTGAGAGATGGAGATAATGTAACAGGGGCGAGAGTAGTCAAGGAGGGGGAGAGAGAAGGTAAGGAGGGGAGAAAAGTTAAGGAGGAGAACGTAAGGAGGAGAGGGAGACTGTAAGGAGGGGAGAGAGTAGGTAAGGAGGAGAACGTAAGGAGGAGAGAGAAGGTATGGAGAGGAGGGAGAAGGTAAGGAGGGGAGGGAGACTAAGAAGGGGAGGGAGACTGTAAGGAGGGGAGAGAGTAGGTAAGGAGGGGAGAGAGAAGTTAAGGAGGGGGAAAGAGTGAGTAATCGGGAGGGAGAAGAGACGAGAGTAAGAGAGAAAAGGAAGAGAGGTGGAAAGAGAGGATGGTAGGAGATAGAGAGGAGGATGGTAGGAGAAAGAGAGGAGGATCGTAGGAGAAAGAGAGGAGGATGGTAGGAGAAAGAGAGGAGGATGGGAGGAGAAAGTGAGGAGGATGGGAGGAGAAAGAGAGGAGGATGGTAGGAGAAAGTGAGGAGGATGGTAGGAGAAAGAGAGGGGAATGGTAGGAGAAAGAGAGGAGGATGGTAGGAGAAAGTGAGGAGGATGGTAGGAGAAAGTGAGGAGGATGGGAGGAGAAAGAGAGGAGGATGGTAGGAGAAAGTGAGGAGGATGGTAGGAGAAAGAGAGGGGAATGGTAGGAGAAAGAGAGGAGGATGGTAGGAGAAAGAGAGGATGGTAAGAGAAAGAGAGGAGGATGGTAGGAGAAAGTGAGGAGGATGGTAGGAGAAAGAGAGGGGAATGGTAGGAGAAAGAGAGGAGGATGGTAGGACAAAGTGAGGAGGATGGTAGGAGAAAGTGAGGAGGATGGTAGGAGAAAGAGAGGAGGATGGTAGGAGAAAGTGAGGAGGATGGTAGGAGAAAGTGAGGAGGATGGTAGGAGAAAGAGAGGAGGATGGTAGGAGAAAGTGAGGAGGATGGTAGGAGAAAGTGAGGAGGATGGTAGGAGAAAGAGAGGGGAATGGTAGGAGAAAGAGAGGAGGATGGTAGGAGAAAGAGAGGAGGATGGTAAGAGAAAGAGAGGAGGATGGTAGGAGAAAGAGAGGAGGATGGTAGGAGAAAGAGAGGAGGATGGTAGGAGAAAGAGAGGAGCATGGTAGGAGAAAGAGAGGAGGATGGTAGGAGAAAGTGAGGAGGATGGTAGGAGAAAGAGAGGAGGATGGTAGGAGAAAGTGAGGAGGATGGTAGGAGAAAGTGAGGAGGATGGTAGGAGAAAGAGAGGAGGATGGTAGGAGAAAGTGAGGAGGATGGTAGGAGAAAGTGAGGAGGATGGTAGGAGAAAGAGAGGGGAATGGTAGGAGAAAGAGAGGAGGATGGTAGGAGAAAGAGAGGAGGATGGTAAGAGAAAGAGAGGAGGATGGTAGGAGAAAGAGAGGAGGATGGTAGGAGAAAGAGAGGAGCATGGTAGGAGAAAGAGAGGAGGATGGTAGGAGAAAGAGAGGAGGATGGTAGGAGAAAGAGAGGAGGATGGGAGGAGAAAGACAGAAAAGAATCTCCTATTTAAAGCAATAACACAAGCATAACTGGGAGTTTGGCCAATTTCAAATAATTTCGTGTTCCTCGAGTGGTAAACGATGCATAAAAGGCTTCCTAATGGTTATTACTTATTGGACAAAAAGAAAAGAAAAGACAGAATGAAACAAATCACAGTAAGAAGAAAAGTCAGTAACGAAATAATGAACACGAAAGAAAGAAATTATGAAGCCGCATTTGACTTTCTTCTGTTTTATGTTACTACGTGCCAGCAAACGGAGTAAGAAGATGAGATAAATAACGCGTCTTTTTGTCGCTCAACAGGTGGGCCGCGACCTTGGAGCCCAATTAGACGGCAAACCAAACCAAGTATTTTAATGAGCACCGCAACATTTTCTGAATGGATGTCTTTGAGTTTTATTCCTCATGAGGAATTTCCTCCATTAGGTGCATTCTTGGCCGTTAATTGGGATGATGTAGAGAGAGACCATGGTCACTCGCCCCTCTCTGGGCTGCTGGGGATCCTGTGTAATGTTCCCTAGACATAACCGTTCCACATCTTGTATCCAACATGCAAAATGCCTATAATCGCTCCACCGTTAGATCCGCACTTGATGTAAACACAAGCCATCAATACGCCGAAACCAAAGCACACCATAAAATATAGTACCTTAAATATCGGCGATTATCTGTGAGTTTTCAAGATGTACGATAACCCTGGTAAAGACTACTTAAATGTAACGCGATGTTTCTAAAATTCCTGAGTAAATATTGTTCTGTTGCAACATAAATATGAGGTATGAGTCCACGTGGTGTTTGTTTTGTGTTAGTCGCAGGTGATAACATCAGGTTATCGCGGAGTGATACAAGGTGCGGATCTAAGGCTGGATGGAGTATAGCTATGTCAATTGGGGATCAAAAAAGGTTCCTTATTTGTAGTGTTCTATTGAATATGATTCATACGTGTCAAGGAAAAGAGAGGGCGTGTGGCAACTGCTCCCACACCACATTACGGAACAACACAGGCTGTTCAAATTCAAGCCGTAACTTCAGCCACATTATAGTGTGTTTCAAAACATAACAACTCTGCCGAAGATGGCATTACTTTGAGGTATGGGGTTTACAATTTTGCGGTTTAAAAATATAAAGGAACCACAAGACGGTTACATTGCCTCTCGCCCTGTTTATGAGAGTTGTCTTTTGTTTCCTAATGGTTATTACCCAGTGGCTGGGGAAGCGGTCCTCATGTGAGACTTTTTAAGATTTGCAAAAATGTACACATTGTTGTTTACCTGTAGAAATACACGGCATATTGCAACAGTAAAAGCCTGATGTGTTGCACTCACATGACTTTCTCTACTCTTGTACTAACCATTCTTACAAACTCTTATTCCTATATCTTCTTCGTATTAGTTGAGATAAACATTTGTACAAATTATCTTATTGCTTATTTCCCTGTAGGTACAAGGGGAATATGGGAATACAGTAGGCTTTGTGCGATAGTCAAATCTTTTTAAGCTTTGAGATTTCGTTCTCTTTGCACACGTAACATATAAGAAAATGAATAACGATGTTATATTTGACATTAGCATAAGTTCTCAAAAACTCACACAAAGAGCAAGGTATATCTGTGAAATGGTTCACTACAAAAAAATTTACTTAGACATAAATAGTGTATTTTACCAAGTACATCTTTTGTATAGTAAGATTTGGCCTATGTCTTATGGTTTACCAGTTATGCAAAAAATATCCAGAGTAAAAACGACTACACGAGCTATAGCCAGAAATTCAAGATATACATTTTATTTCTCACAAAAATATCTCAAACATATGGTATTTTAATAAAAAAAATAAAAACCTTCGAACAATTTTCCATGTAAAGGGTAGTTTAGGGTAAAACAATTTTCATCAAAATCTTCGTGTTGCATCCTTGAAAGACATTAAACTTAAATACCAAGACTGACAGACACACAAACAGACCTTTTTCTAAAAATGCTTTTTTTTTTCTTATTCAGTGGGCCTCAAAAACATATATTTCCGGTGAAATCTTGACATCGAATTTCTGGGTAGAATACAGTACATCCTCTACTATACGTAGTAGAGAAAGTAAAAATGAGCCCCATTTTTGCAGATATTTTAAATCACTTGGTTCTACCACGGTCGTGTTTTCTCATTACCAATTTATTTAAATCAGCTTTCAAAGCCAAACAACTTAGGCATACAACATAAGCTAAATTCATATCTGCTTAGTAGATCTGGATCTACTTTTCACATGTAGTTAAATTTTGAAATACAATAAGTGGCCCTAACAGATTGTTGAATGGTGTTTGGAAGTTCACGACGGCTTATTTTTGTTAAATTTGTTGGAGAACTGGAATTTCAATTCCTGAACCCAATAAAATTAATTATAATGTTGAAAAATGTGATAGCGCGAGTATAATCTTCGCAAAAGTTAAAGGTATATTGAGGCGGGGTCAACTACACTTTCTATAGCGTTATCTATTTCAGGGATACTTCTTGTTATTAGTTTGAACTTTCCAATACATATACTTTTCTCAAACAGGAAGTTGTTACTGGTATTTTTTATTTCCATGAAAAGTTAACGAAATTTTAAAGCCATTACATAGAGACAAACGCTTAAAAATTTTATTAATACGTATTCTCTTGTTTCTACGGAACTACTAAGAAATATATAATAAAACCCATTTCTACAAATGTTTATCTGATTAACACGAATTAAGTGGAAGTACACATGAACTTTTGTAATATAATGCTCTGTTGAAGATGGGAGGAGGAAGTCATGTGAATGTAACACATCAGATTTTTAACTAAATTGTGGGTTTAAAATATTCAGTGGGATCTTTAAACTTATTTTTTGCAATAATTTGTTCTCGGTGATTGAATTAAAGGCAATCTAATAGCAAAATCTGTACGTCAGTTTTTTAAGTTCAATCTGTTTGGGTTTATGCTGTAAGTTTGAACAACATTGGTCACATTTTAATGTGCAAAAGTGTAAGAAAACAAAGTTGAGTAAAAGATAGTAAAAGTAAACAGCGACCATTATACATATACTCGTACCACAAATCTATGACTCATGAGTTTCGCTGAAAGCTAACCTATGCTTATAGAAGCATTACGAAGGCAATTTAAAGTAGCGATTCCAGATTAAAATACTGTTTGAGCCGATGTATTTTGACGAGCTTCTTCTTTTTTACAAAAAAATGTACTCCTAGATTTTAGGATGGTTATCGCAAATCCTAAACCAGGGCAGGCCAGGTACTCTCTGAGCGCAATCCGCTCACGACCTTGCACTGATAACTGTATGTTTAGCATGTAAAAAATGAGGGTCACTCAAGCTTGTTCAGGCCTGCTTTAGGGCTTTAAATCCTTGCTTGCATTTAATTACTTTTGTATCTCTTATGATCTGTATTGTTTGAAGGTGGTAAACTTAAAGATATATATGCAACATGGTGTGAATGAAAAAATATTACTAAATTCAGTAGCAGTGTATGTATACTCCATCCAGCCTTAGATCCGCACCTTGTATCACTCCGCGATAGCCTGATGTTATCACCTGCGACTAACACAAAACAAACACCACGTGGACTCATACCTCGTATTTATGTTGCAACAAAACAATATTTAGTCAGCAATTTTAGAAATATCGCGTTACATTTAAGTAGTCT
Organism: Tenodera sinensis; assembly: GCA_030765045.1. Taxonomy (NCBI): domain Eukaryota; kingdom Metazoa; phylum Arthropoda; class Insecta; order Mantodea; family Mantidae; genus Tenodera; species Tenodera sinensis. Next base: position 16,632,615 of record CM060963.1, read on the forward strand.
TTACCAGGGTTATCGTACATCGTGAAAACTCACAGATAATCGCCGATATTTAAGGTACTATATTTTATGGTGTGCTTTGGTTTCGGCGTGTTGCGAGTTCGTTGTTGATGGCTTGTGTTTACATCAAGTGCGGATCTAACGGTGGAGCGATTTTTTTATAGTGAGATCTAAGCAAATAGCAAGAGATAGAAGTTTTCTTTGAAATGTAATACTTCCTCTATTTATTGTAGATAAATACAGAGAATAAATAAATAAATACACACATCATACAAGCACACTATTTTCGATCCCAATGTAAGTCTAGACGTGAACTACCGCTCTATCTTTATCCTGTAAACCTGAATCGCAGAGCCTGAATTTCACACGATAAAAGAAACTAACTTTTCTCTTTTCGTATTCGTAATTCGAGAATGAACATTATTACTAGAATGCATAAAAAACGTTGAAACCGCAGAAGAAATAAATCCAACACCGAAGGAAGAAGAAGGAGAAAAAAAGTAGCCTGAATCTCCAACTTTTCATTTGCTAAAGAAAACAAGTGTCGAAAGGTTGGAGTAATTCGTTACGAGATACAGCGCTGCCATCTGCCGTCCAATTAACTCACCAGTAACATTCCTACCTGCTGAATGGAGAGAGTTGTTTTTTCTATCAGGTTACTTTTTCCACAGGTTTAAGCGCTTTGTTATAATAGGATTTGTTTGGAAGATTCCTGAATTTCGTCCACACCGCTTTTGCGTACAATTTGCTGGAGGCGAAGTACACGTCGAGGTTTCCTTGCGTTACGTATTCCGACCCCTTTCTGCTAATGTGTAGAGCACATACGGGCAAAACAACTCAAGAATCTGTAGTGATACGTTTACAGCAGTATTCTATGATAAATCCACATCTATCCGTTATATAGGTATTACCTATAATATTAATACCTATATAAGATGATTATTTTACTCAGGTACTCTCATGTTGTAAGAAATGCTTGGTTACAATGTGCAGAAACAGTAGAATATTCAAATATTTATTTGCGGTCACAACTTCTTGCAATTCACAAGACTTTCTCTGTTATAGTCAGTATTATATTATTGTCATATAGCTATTCTTACAAAAGTTTTCTTTCTTTATACTTCTCCGGTTTCCCCTACCATTCATTCCACCAGTTGCTCCATTATCGTTTTTCCAATCATCGATTTCGCCTGCATTTCATATCGTCCTCTTCCTCACTATCATACCTTGTGCTTGGCTGACCACCTGCTTCCAGGTCTTCACTGCCCGGTCCAGAGGTTCCTGTGTTCCCCGGCAGGCGTCTGACTTTAGGCAGTGGTTTGTAAGTCCTACATAAGGGGAGGGTAATCAGGAAAAGAAAAGTAAGTTAATTGAGATACACTTTGCAGAAATACCGTCTGACACAAAACTCAGCTGATTTAAATACATTGCACTATGCACACCTTTGTGAACTGTATGTGTTATTGTGCAATTTTGACGTTATTTACTTATTTATCACAATTGATCTTTTATTTATTTACTTATTTCCTTTTAAAGCCGTAATAATTCTCCTTGTTTTTCACGTTTTTATTTTCTCTACTAGTAAGTAAAGGAAGTATTGTATTCCACCCAAAAATTCGATGTCGAGATTTCACCGGAAATATATGTTTTGACAGTCCCTGAATCCAAAAAAAGCATTTTTATAAAAAGGTCCGTGTGTGTGTCTGTGTGTCTGTCAGTCTGTGGACAGCATAACTCAAAAATAGAAACAACGAAAAATAGGTTAAAAACCAAAGTTGGTATTTAAGTTTAATGTCTTTCAAGGATGCGACACGAAGATTTGGTTAACCGCACCCTAAACTACCCTTTACATGGAACATTTTTCGAAAATTTTACTTTTCTTGAAAATATCTCTAACGATTTTGATTAAAATTTTATATGTTTGAGATATTTTGATGAAAAATGAAATGTATATCCTGAATTTTCTGGCTATAGCCCCTGTAGTCGTATTTACTCTGGACGACTTTTGTATAACTGGTAAACCGTTACAGATAGACCAAATCATACTATACAAAAATAGAGATCTTGCTAAAATACACAATTTATGTCAGAATAAATTTTCTTGTAGGGTGAACCATTTCGGAGATATTCCTTGTTATGTGTGTGAGTTTCGGAAAACTAAAAAACTTTCGTGAAATGGAACATCGTTCTTCATTTTTTTATATGTTAAGTGTGCAAAGAGAACGGACTCTCAAAGCTTTAAAAGATTTGACTATCGCACAAAGCTTACTGTATTCTAATATTCCCCTTGTACCTACAAGGAAATAAGCAATAAGATAATTTGTACAAATGTTTATCTCAACTAACACGAGGAAGATATAGGAATAAGAGTTTGTAAGAATGGTTAGTACAAGAGTAGAGAAAGTCATGTGAGTGTAACACATCAGATTTTTTTATCTTCTTTTGTGTGTGTGTGTGTGTGTGTGTGTGTGTGTGTGTGTGTGTGTGTGTGTGTGTGTGTGTGTGTGTGTGTGTTTTGTACATTTCTTGGAATACAATTTAGTACATTTATAATAAATGCAAACTGATGTGAGTGCATTTAAGATATTTTTTAACCGCCGAATTGGTGGTTGAGAATCCCTAATTATTATTAGTACGATGAAATAAGACAAGTCTCGGTAAGTTGTCTAATGTTCCTAATTTCACCACCGGTCACATTGCCCGCCTCGGTAGCGTGATGGTTAGCGTGTCTGCCTCACGTTCAAGAGGTCGCGAGTTCGAATCTCGCTTAGGGTAAGTTATCCGGGTAAGGTTTTTTTCCGAGGTTTTCCCTACCCTGAGAACACGGATGTCCGGTAACTTAAAGCTCCATGGACCTCGGGCTCATGTTTAAGATATGGCGGCCAAAAGAATGCACTCCAGTTAATGCTAAAACTCATTCACCAGTTTCGTTTTCTGTGACTTATTTACCATTGTGTTAACAGTTGTTGGCGAGAACTTGAACTTCACAAGTAGCTGTTACATTCTATGGCAGGGCTGGTCAACTGGTGCTCACTGAGCGCAGCCTGCTCGTGGCCTTGCACACCTGCCTCTGGCGCGGGGTACTCGATTTGATCTCCGGTACCGGCATGGGGATTTTTCTCCGCTGGGAGGTGACGAAAGGGAAATAAAGCACCTATTATAATACCAATAATAGGTAATTAATAATAATAGTAATAATAATAATACTACTAATAAAAAAATAAAAGTAATAATTAATCATTACCATAATCATAATAAAATTAAATAATCGTGTCGGGCCGGGCTCGGGCTTGGTTGACCCGTGCAGGCCTCTCAGAGCCTGATGGTTTTATTAAATGCTACATGTTTTCTTATGTTTGCCATTAACTTTTTCCAACTAGCTTAATTTTGTGTTTCCCCTTTATTATCGTGTTGCTATTTCTCTATTTGAGATTTTTGATTAGTGAGCGACATTAAATTTGAACCAAATTAAGTTTTATATATCAAACTAATTTCCATTGTAAATTTGAAATTTAACGCCTAATTAATTATTCTTATAGGGTAACTCAAATCAGCAATGCATATAATTAGCATATTTTGACGTCATTTTTGTAATGTTTTACATGTATCCTCATTTTTCCAGCGGCAGCCCTCAATATTTTAAAAATATCAGAAGTGAAGAAGCTGAAATCCTCCCTCAAAATTATTTTGGATGCTCTGAATATTTGTGTGCTTACATAAACCTTCAGAACTAAAACTAAACCTATAATTCCATTTTTAAAAGTAAATATCCCGTTTGAGCTTTATAGACCATTTTTGGTAGTTTTTTCGTTCTCCATAAAAATTTAAAAATATTGACCATATTTAAAAATGCTATATAAAATAATTTTCGTCAATTTTAGAGGATGTAGGAACAGGTTCTAACAGCCGCTGAACTGTATAGGGTGAAAAAATGCAATCACGGTATTCAGAAGTTGTACTCTATTTTATTTATTTCTCTACTTTATACGTCAACTGTACATTAAAATTCTCTAATTTGAAATCCAACAGGTATTTGTCTTTTAATATTTATAAACATTCTAGAAAAGTAAATTTATTTGTGATATGTGGTGTCCTTCCGATGAGCTGAAGGAGACAAGCAGAAAATGAAGGTAAAATATCAGCGAGTGGAGCGATGGTTTCCATTGGTATACTAACAAATATGTTGGGAATTGAAGTATAATCCTATAAAAATGTTGTGTTGTATTCACGTGACTTTTCTACCCAGTTGAGTAGGTTAGAGTCACAACTCACATAATCCAAAAAAAAAAAAAAAAAAAAAAAAAAAAAAAAAAAAAATACAAAATGGAGGTAGCACTATGTTAAAATTCAGTTTTCTGCGTAGAACATGATTCCGGATAAATTTGTTTTCATTTCTCACTTGATCCATGTTTAAATAGGTGACAAACTTTCCTGTTTATATCAAAAGTCTCATGATCCTTTGGATCTTGTGAGTTTTGTTCCATCGCTTTTTCGACCAATCAGCGATCGGTAGTTCCTTCACCTCTCTACACCCCTCGCCTTAGTATTGCTCTGTAATTAGGTTAAGGAAAGACAGTGTTTACAGTTTTTTATGAATACCATCAAGTTCAGCGATTAATGTGTAAAGATTTTCACGCATATAGTGATAGAAGAAAAGGTGTCAGCTATTGCACGTGCAGCTGCTCTAGAAATGTGGAAAAGAAACCAAGCCAATTAGCAAGGTTGCCAGCAGAAGTTGCAATCCATCAAGTTGCAAAGATGAAATAAGCTTTAACGTTCCTAAACAACTGTTTAATTAATTTTAATTGATTATTTAATTTATTTCAGTGGTCAGTTAGCTCCTTTTGTTGATCATATTCAAGTCTTCTTAAATGTTTACCATCAAAACTCACATGTTCCAAAAGGGTACGTTTCAAAACTCTTATGATCCGGAGAATAGAGTCAAAACTCAGATGATTCATTATTTAAAGCCCTTTATTTCACAAATAACAATATTTCATAACAATAGCTTCCACCCAAGTGAAAATTGAATGTAACCAATACAAATTGGTTTTCGGTTGTTTACCAATATTTAGGTCTTTGGATTATGTGACTTATGACTTTAATCGACTCATTTATGTGTCTTTACTAGATATTCTTAAAGAAGCATATTTTTCTGCCTAGCTCATGCTAATTGAATAAACATTTGAAGTAAGTCATTAACCATTTCCCTGTAGGTACAGGAGGCACAACTGATAGTCAAATATTTAAAAACCGGATCGCTACATGCTTGCCTAGAAATTTTATGCTCATTCAAAGACATCGCAAGAAACGACTGAATGGTGACAATCCTTTAAAAATCACAAAGTATTGATGCAATTAAAGCAATGATAACGGATATCTTGGAAATATGTGATATAATAAGTTATTTGCAATAAATTGAACCGAGCATATTGGCGTAGTGGTAACGAGCGCGACTCACAAATGTTTGGTTGGATAATTTGATCCCTAATACTCGTATCATCCCTTTTATCAATACATTTCATTTCCTTCCTTACATCGCCAAAGCAGACATTGGGTTGATCACCATCTTGGATATGCTGTGATGCTTGTTCCTCAACTGTTTACTGTATTGGCTTGGAAGTCTTTGGGGGCATAACTCCTTATAAAAAAAAAAAAAAAAAAAAAAAAAAAAAAAAAAAAAAAAAAAAAAAAATGTAATCCGCTGAAGACGAAGTAATGCCTTGTGTATTTTAAGGACATCTGAACTTTTATCTATGTTTTATGGTTTACCAATTATACAAAATAAATTCCAAATAAAGAGGACTTTACAAGATATTCCTAAAAGATTAAAGATATACATTTTATTTGCCATGTAAATACCTTAAACTTGTGATAGTCTGATCATAAATCTTTTGAGTCATTTTTGAATATACAAAAAATAGTGAAACTTTTTCCAGATAAACACGAAAGGAAATTTTGACCAAAATTTTTGTATGGCATCTTTGGAAGACCTCATGTAAATTCCAAGTTTGTATTTAACCGAGCTTTCTATTGTTCACACACATACAGGGTGCCCCAAAAACACTAACACACACAGAGCAGTGAGTTTTTTCTACAAATTATTTTTATCTTCTATAAAAAAGGCCTGAAAACGTGAATTTCTGGTAAAATCTTGAATCGAATTTTCTGTTGAAATAATACAGTTTCTCTCATTACCACAACTTTACTGTGATTGAAAAACTGATGGTGCGAAGGCTATAAGTGCAAAAAAACGTAGTTTATTTTTTTCAATAAACAGATATATGAAGTGGTACTGGATACAGTGCGAAACGTTTACCACAGTTCACACAAACAAGAGATACCTTCCGTCTGTTACTGTATATCTATACCTAGGCGTAAGTATCCAATGTTTTATAGAAAACTATTATAAAAATGTGATGTAAACAGCGCTTCAGTTGTTCATTACATTCAGTGTTTAGGGCATAGGGTATAACATGGAAGGGAACAATTCCCCCATTGCGACTTATATACAGTGTTAGGAGTATAGTTAACTGTAAATATTTGTATTGGTAACTCAGAACAGTACAATGAACATTATGACATCAACATTTACTTCATTTAGAGATTAATAATTTTAATTATTGAGAGTAATATGTTTTCAGGTTGATTAGTACCTCCAAGTACGCCCGGCACCCACAAGCCATATGTGTTTGTTTAGCCTAAAAGTGCGGAGGGATTGTTGGGAGGGTTAAAGCAGAGCAGGCAGGCCTCGAGTTCATTTGCACGAAACTAATAACAAATGGATGAGTCAGTCAGTGCCCAAATATCTATTATTTGTGATATCTACAACTTACATTTTCATAGAGAAGCAAATGAGAAGGAAAGTTCAAATAGTCTAATTGTGAATGTAATGCTTTGTTGTGCATTTCCATTGCCTTCGAAGCAATATTAATGACGCCAGACTATCTGAACCAGTAAGTCACATTGAAGCATTTTTAGAAAAAGGTCCATGTGTGTGTCTGTGCGTCTATCTGTCTGTCTGTGAACAGCATAACTCAAAAGCGAAAAGTCGGTTAAAAACCAAAGTTGGTATTGAAATATTTCAAGTATGGGACACAAAGATTTTAAAGAAAATTACTCCACCTTAAACTACCCCTTACATGGAAAGTTTTTCGAACATTTTGATTTTCTTGAAAATGGCTCAAACGATTTTGATTAAAATTCCATATGTTTGAGATATTTTTATGTATATTTACTCTGGATGGCTTTTGTATAACTGATAGAGCAATTAAATTCTTACTGTGCAAAAATGTAAATCTTGCTAAAACACACAATTTACCTCTAAAATTTTTTTTTTGTAGAGTGAACCATTTCGGAGATATTCCTCGTTATTTGTGTAAGTTTTGGAGAACTTATATTTCTGTCAAATGGAACATGGCTATTAATTTTTTATATGTTAACCGTGCAAAGAGAAGGGAATTTGAAAGCATTGAAAGATTTGACTATCGCTCAAAGTCTACTGTATTCCCGTATTGCCTTTGCACGTGAAAGAAAACGAGCAATAAGATAATTTGTACAAATGTTTATCTCAACTAACACGAAGAAGATAGAAGAATAAGAGTTTGCAAGAATGGCTAGCACAGGAGTAGAGAAACTCGTGTGAGTGCAACACATAAGATTTTATTTGTTTAGGTACGGAAAGTGGTGAGTTAATCACACTGTGATTGTGTATTTGGGCCCTGTATTTTGTATAGAACAAGATGAGCAGTATCCACTTGGAGGGTTAGGTGTAACTCCGGCGGGCTTATGGATGGACAGCCGCTCACCAATTAGGACATTCCTGAAGATGCATTCCGCAGCATCAATGTCACCAGCCGGAACCAGGCTTTCGGCTTAAACAGATCATCTGATTGGAAAAACCGAACAGATTGTTTCATCTGGACCTTTGCTCGACCGCCCGACCTTTTTAAAAACAAATGCCTGCATTAACACCTGTAACAAACGTGGCCTCCGGGTCCAGAATCCGAGTCACATGATAGGCTTTCGAGAGCCAACCAGTATTTTGGTAATTTACGAGGCAGTTGAGTTAATTGAATTTGTGACTCATTCTAAACGGCGACTACCATATGAAATACTATTACTAAACGTTTATTGAATTTGTAAATGAAGTTCAAATCTGTTTACTATTATGAAGTCAAAATAAAATATTCTTAGGAAAATGAATTAGGTAAATTCATCACAATGTAAACTGCTGTAAGAAGTAATATTAATAATCCGGTTACCACTTAAATTAACAATCACATTTACACAAATTACGAGTACGATCTTGTGTATTCTAAAAAATCTGAGGTGTTGCACTCACTTGACTTTCTCTACTCCTGTACTAACTATTCTTACAAACACTTGTTGCTCTATCTTCTTCATGACAGTCAAGATAAAAATTAGCAGAAATTATCTTATTGCTTATTTCCTTGTAGGTGCAACGGGAATATGGAAATACAGTAGGCTTTGAGCGATAGTCAAATCTTTTAAAGCTTTGAAATTCGTTATTTTTGCACGGTCAACAGAAAAAACTATTTGAGAAAAGTTATTAAATCTCACACAAATAACAAGGAATATCTCCGAAATGATTCACTGCACAAAAGTGCATATAAGCATAACCTGTCTGTTTTAACGAGATGTACGTTTTTGTATAGTAAGATTTGGTCTATCGCTTACGGTTTACTAGTTCTGCAAAAGTCATGAAGGGTAAACAGGACTACATAGGCTATAGCCAGAACATTCAAAATATAAATTTTATTTGGCATAAAAATATCTTAAACATATGGCATTTTAATCAAAATCGTTAGAGGAATTTTTGAGAAACTAAAACTTTTCGAAATATTTTTCATGTAAAGGGTAGTTAGAGGTGGAGGAATTTTATTCAAAATTTTCGTGTCGTATCCCTGAAAGGTATTAAACTTAAATACTAACTTAGGTTTTCAACCGACTCATTTTATCTTATCCAGTTTGTTAATATAACGTTTTCATTTAAATTTTTAAATTATAATGAACCATTGTACTTTGTCGCTATAGAACAAACTCTTCATACCAAAAACTTATTTTCCACTTTTTAGTTCGGTTTGTTACTAAGACATGCTTTTTTAATTTTTAAAACTATAATCTAGATTTTTTTTTCGTTTATTTCAAAATTTTTAATTTGAAATCCTTTAAAAATGCTGAATTCCATATCCCGCTCCATTTTTTTAAATTTCAAATCAACCTTTTGCAACAGTAATAAATTAAAATTAGTGTTTTAACTGCACTATCAGCTGTTGAGGATTCCCCGCCCCTGGTTGAACTCCAGTCCGCGATCTTTCCCTCGGCTCTCGTGTCTCTTTCAGGTCTTCTCTACGGGCATCTCCTTATTTCAATAGTTTTAAGCGATTTAATTCTTTTGTCCAGTGTAACCTGTGTAGATTTCAAAACTACAGCTGCTTGGGTGTCTTGGCCCTGAGTGAACTCCGATCCGTGATCCTTCCCCCGGGTCTCGTGTACCTCTCAGGTACGGGCATATTTTCCTAATGATCTTGGTCAAGACATTAGGAAGTCATTATATTATTGTATTTTCATCGGTCCTTGTATTGTTATCAGCCCTTAACACGTATCCAAATTTCGAAGTCAATCAGAGGACTCAAATTGGTGAAAATTACGTTATACTAATCAATTTAACCAAGTCACTTTTTTATCCTAATGGAATATTAGAATAGTCATAACGTTATGGTATTGTCATCGGTACTTGACATGTGTGCAAATTTGCAAGTCAATTACACGACTCTAACTTGCGGAAAATTACGTCGAAAAATTTCGTTACATTGGTACATTTAGCTTAGCCATTCTTTATCCTGATGATTCTGGTCAGGTCATTAGGACAGAGTCATGATATTATTGTATTGTAATTAGCTCTTGACACGTGTGCAAATTTTCAACTTAATCAGATGACTCTAAGTTGGTGAAAATTACGTTACATTGTTAAGTTTATCTGATTCACTTTTATATTGTAATGACTCTTGTCAGGACAATTAGGAAGTCATGGTGTTATTGTATTGTCATCAATCCTTGACGTATGTGCAAATTTTCAAGTCAATCAGACGACTCTAAGTTGGGGAAAATTACGTCGAAAGATTCCACCTGCTCGCCCACCTACACGGACCACTTAAAGCCATAAATATTATAAATGGTCCACCCTTAGATCCGCACTTGATGTAAACACAAGCCGTAAACAGCTAACCCGCGATACGCCGAAACCGAAGCACATCATAAAATATAGTACCTTAAATATTGGCGATTATCTGTAAGTTTTCAAGATGTACGATGACCCTAGTAAAGACTACTTGAATGTAACGCGATAGCAGCGCTATTCCTAGAACTCCCAAGAAAATATCGCTCTATTGTATCATAAACGTGAGGCATGATTCCACGTGGCTTTTGCGTTAGTCGCAGATGATATGAACATCAGGTTATCGCGGAGGGATACAAGGGGTGGAGCTAAGGCTGAATGGAGTATAGTAAATAGTCTGCTCACGGACTCTTACTTGTTAACTGGCAGCCCTGGCTGTAAATGTATATGTTTGAAAAGAGCAAGAGATGTTTATGAGGCCTATGTCTGCTGCTACAATCCTTGTCATATATGGAGTGTACAGATGTTAAAAACGATATATAAATTACTTTATTTCTGTTAATCACTGAAAACATTTAGTACAATAACTGATACCTTTAACAGTTCTGTTGTGGAATATCTGTAAAATACATTCTATATTGTTTTATTTGATAATTCTTTTACTGTAGAAGAGATAATTCAACTCCCAGAACTTCCCAGCAAGTGGCTATTGTTTGATAATTACTGCAGTTGACTTCGAGTTAGATATGCTTCACATAAGTACGGTTCTGGAACTACTCCTACTTGAGTCAAGACTGCTTGGTTTGGAACCCTTTCTTTTAAATTCAAGTCTTGCATCAAGTATTCTCAATATCTCCTCAAGCTCAGGCCTGTCCTCGGAGAATAGGTTGCCCATGAAATATATAGCCAACAATCCACGATCTGGAGGTTGTAGCACGCTTTCTTGATACAGTACGGCCTGATGGAAAGCTAACAACCCAGCAAGGCCAACGGAATTATGGGACAAGTTAAGATGCACAAGTGTGAAGTTGCCTTTACAATACTGTGCACCGCCCTCCCGCTCCATTTCGAATAAAAACGGATACAGGTCCTGGATTATATCATAACGTGAATTTTGTGTCAGATTTTGAGTGAAATATCTGCCACGTCTCTCCACACATTCATCTTGTCTGAGCTGAAACCTCTGGAATACCTCAGCCAGTGCAATGGCACCAGTGTTCCCTATCTGGTTACCACTCAGAGTTACTGTAAGTAGAGCTCGGTTTGTTCTCAAGGCGTTGGCCACAAGTATCGCCCCCTTGCAAGTGATGAGGTTATTGGTAAGATTCAGCCTCACTAGAGGATGTGGCACACAACCAGTGTGTTCAAGTCCTGCGCAGAGGTAGCCCACACCGAGGTCTCCCATCCCACAGCCGCACAGCGACAGGAGCTGCAAATTATTACTCATTTGCAACAGACAAGAGTAGCACATGTCACCCAAGGGGTTCTCATCCAGTATCAGTTGTTTCAGACTCTGTGTCTCTCTTAGGACTAATGCTATTAAAAAGGCATCCTCCGGCTTAAGACGGCAGTTCTCCAGCTTCAACTGTGAGATAGTCGGAAACCACGACAAGCATTTTCCTAGACTTCTCAGCAAAGCCGCTTCAATTTTTGTACCTTTCATAGCCAAAGCGGTCAAGGTTTCCGGTTGGCCGGATACAATCTTCAACTGTCCTTTTAACCGACGACAAACTTCTCCCTGAGGACATGCTACTGGGGCGGAGATCTGGTCTTCTGCCTCAGTAAGGCCACTATCTCGTTGGGGTGATGCCTTCTTCAAAGGAGCACCCTTTTTTTGAGGCTTTGTTTCAGGAACGGCGCTCTTCACTTCGGACACTCTCTGGACTTTCTGTTTACCTGTAGGCTCAATGCGAGATAGGTTAATTACATCTGGTACCGTGATTACTTCCTCAGCAGCTTCCTCAAGTCTTTCTTTTTCCAAAGTAGCAGAAATCTGAGATAACTTGCGGGATATCGTTTCTGGTTCTGCAATCTGAACTCCTGACTTGTTCACAACAGTAATTTCGGGAACTCTGAATACTTCTTCTTCGGCACATATTCTCATCAATGTTTCTAAAAAGTTGTCATAAAATTTTTCAGCGGTAACTTCTTTACGAGAACTCGCTATTTTAGTACTTTGGTTAGCCATTTTCCAAATCCATCACATTTACAAATCTGAAAAGAAAGCAAAATATAAGGAACTCTGTTTTAGGTAAAGCTTGTCAAAATTGCTCCATCCTAGTGTACAGAACTATGTGGATTTTCTAGATTTGTCTGTTCAGCTTAATTGTACATCAACATGGATATTAAACAGAAAGTTTAAGAATTCGGTTAATTGCATTTTAGGTTACACCCTACCACCCCCTCTTTGTAATTTCAAATGATACTCATGGTTTTTTAATTATTTTTGAAGGAATAGTCATTTTATAGTACCTTTAATAATTTATTCTTACATATTTTGTCTTCTAACCTAGAATCATTTTAATTTGAGAAAAGCAGAACAGTTCAGTTGGACCAAAAAAAAAAAAAAAAAAGGCCCTCTTTATTTTTGTATATTTACCGGAGGCAATTACTTACATTTGTTAAATTAAATTTAAAAGTACCTCTATTTTTGTAATACAATAATAGAACAGATTTTGGAAATCATTTCATCAAGCGTTTTATTCACATGGTGTTATGTAACAACCATACCTAACAGTAGGGGAGCCCAACAAGGGATTTTGGGATTTACTCAGGCGCAGTAGATTAACATGAAGGGGGGGGGGGGGCGATACCCTGTTGAGTGCCTCCACCATATACAGAGAGTTCCAGATACATGTGAACACGCACAAACACATTTTTTCTAATATGATTTTTGGATTCAGCGGACCTGAAAACGTGTATATTCAGTGAAATCTTGGTATCAAATTTTTGAGCGGAATGCAGTTTTTTCTGCGTACTAAGTATATGATACAGAAAGTAAAATACCTACATGGCACTAATCGCGTTGCTAATCATAAAATAACAATTTTTATGTTACTTTAATTTACTTAAATTGTAAGTTATCCAGATGGTGTAAAGAAAACGATATGCAAGCTAACACAGAGAAAACGAACTATCAAATTTTCTCTCTAACTCACTTATACTGGACAGTTCCAGTCACCCAAACGGAAGTTTATACATATTTAGGAGTAACATTTGACAACAAGCTAACATGGAAACATCATATTGAGTGACAGAGAATGCCAGCAGAAAACTTTCCATTTTGAAAAGATTAACTGGAAGTAAATGAGGATGTTCTTAACAAGTATTGAATACTACATACAAACCCCATATCAAACCAATTCTCCATTACGTAGAGAAAGAATTCTTACAGCAAACAAATCAAATTTAGATAAAGTATAGGAAGTCCAAAATCAAGAATTGTGCATTATTATAGGCGCCGCTTCATCTACTCTGGTAGCGTTCTGCAAGGATTTGCACACAACATATAATTACAGAGACACACAGAATTCAACATAGTCTTATCTTGTATGAAAAGTTGAAAAGACTATCCAATGTAGACTACTGGAGAAATAGTTCAGATAGTCCTAGAAGCTTAGGAACCCAACAAGTTTAAATCTCTACAAAACCGACACAGTTTATCATTGAACATTTACAATATGGACAATTTATCACATTAGTATACATATTTATACTGATGGATCTAAAATTGGCCATACTCTTAACAGCACAGCAGGTGCCGGCATTATTTTGCTCTTGGATATCTCTTAGTCCAAACTCACCCATTTCAACGGTGAACTCAAGGCAATCAATTCCGCATTAATCTGAGACAGAATATTAGAAGACCCCAATAGAAAATCGTTCATGTAAATGTTTGTTAAAAGTGTATAAATATTAGAATTGTTTGTGTTCAATAATAAAAATAGGAAACGATAATTGGGATCACTTCCCTAACGAGAAAGAACTATTTGCGCGGATGAAGATGAAAAAGACGGTGTGTGTCGTGTCAAAAGGACGCCAAAAGAAAGTAGTTCACTAGCGTCGGTATCTCCGAGGTAGATGGACGTATTTTTATGTGTACGCGTCATGAAACAGTAAAAGTGAATTCATTAAGTGTTTAGGGACCTTTAATTAAATTTTGGCGACGTTAGGGAAGTTGATCAGCTAGCATAAGACTTTTTACTGTGATGTAATTTAAGAATTGTGAACAAGAAGGTGCAAATAAAAAGTGTGACTAAAGTTGGATCCAAGTATATTCATTCCATCCGTTACCACGACCTTGTAGATAGAAAACGAGTCTCATAGCACAGCCCATTTTCATTAAAAACAGCATCAAATCTCTCCAATAAATCAGTCATTTTTAGTGATTCAAAATCTGCAGTACAAACCATTTACACCAGTGTATGTACAACAAAAAGAACAGCTGAAATCTATCAAAGTATTAAACACAACCTCTTCACAAATCGATAGTTTTACAGTGGATTCCCTCACATTGTTGAATCCTTGGTAATGAAAAGGAAGATGCCTAAGCAGAAAAGGCACTACGATTCACCAAATTAGAAACCCATTTCCATCCTTTCACTCATCAAAAGTAATAATACAGGAAATCATCCAAACAAAAGCGTATGACAGCTTAACTCAAGAGAGTATAAATAAACAATGGAAAACCTTTGAGAGTTAGAATCGGAACTCAAAAATTCAATGCCACACTTCTCAAACATTGCTCACACACGGCGTGTGTGTTTAAAAACAGCATGTTTGTTGGCATAATTAAATAATAATGGAAAACCTTGTTGAACAAAGCAACAATAATTCGAGAATGTCCACGATCAAAAGCTGTTGTTCTCTTTCGATTACATACAGAACATGATTGATTGATTGATTGATTTCCCTCTGCATAAACTACACACCCTTCAACTCCAAATTGGGTACTTTATAGAAAAGAGAATTGTACAATGAAAGTGACTCATAAAGTGTCACAATTAAACAGCTGCAGATCTCTCGTTGCGCTGCTGGGAAGCAGGAAGGGAAGTGGAACAACTCCAACATCCTGAGCATTAGCAAACAACAACCTCTTTTACTTAACGTCTTCATTTTTGTTAACATCCTCAGAAATAGCAATTTTTTTACCAATATGCATTGTACACGGAGAGGGATAAGGAATGGGAGAGAGGGCAATGGAGAAGAAGAATAAAAATCTGATGTGTTGCACTCACATGACTTTCTCTACTCTTGTACTAACCATTCTTACAAACTCTTATTCCTATACCTTCTTCGTGTTAAAATAAACATTGGTACAAATTATCTTATTGCTTATTTCCTTGTAGGTACAAAGGGAATATTAGAATATAGTATACAGTAGAAATAAGTGATAGCCAGATTTTAAAACGCGGATCACTATGTGATGTCTGAAATTTCTATGCCCACGGCAACGGATAGCTAGAGAAAGGTACAAGTATTAAAAAAAAAAAAAAAAAAAAAAAAAAAAAAAATCTCTTAAATGATTAACCGTACAAAAATTGTTTCATATCTGTGCTTTAACAAGGTCAAAGTTTTTCTGGAGTAAGATTTTATCTCTTATGTAAAATAAGGGTGAAGAGGAATTTTATCAATATTTCTGTTTAACTCCAAAAGAATTACTTGGTCCTGTTTGATGAAAGAAAAGTAAATAAACTATGACTGCAGCTGCAACAATAAATGAAAATACAAAAATGAAGTGTGAAATATCGATTTAATGTTGATTTATCAAAATATACTAATCATAATACAAAAGTCATTCAGAATGAAGAAGACTTTACAGGCTATTCAAAGAAAATTTAACATGTGCATTTTCTTTGTCATGCATTAGCAGTTTTTGAGAATTAGCTAAAACTCATGTAAAGCATAGTTTAGAATGGGGGACCTTTTTTTTTTGGCACACAGAGACACACACACACACACACACACACACACACACACACACACACACACACACACACACACACACACACACACACACGCGCGCGCGCGCGCGCGCGCCCGCACATTTTTCTGTAAAATGCTCCCCCCATTCAGGGAATCCCAATACATGTAAATTTTAAGTTAAAAACCTTAATTTTTTTATTTCTAATTTGTAATTATAGTTGTATTATAATAATTATTGGATATATTGTGAGCAAAAGTGTAAAAATCAATGTAAACAATGCTTGTAATGTTACCAACGTAACGGGTAATGTAGCTATATATAACAAAATAACATGTGAAATCTCAGTATCAAAATTTACAGTAGAATGCAATACTATCTTTACTTAATGTAACTAAGCAGTAGAGAAAGTAAACAAACGTCTCTTAAATCACCACAGTAAAATTGATATTACGCAAAGGCACACAATATTACCTTTTCAACAGTCTTATCAGTTATCCTTTTAGTAAGTTAAGTTTTTAGCTGTTTTAACTTTCATTTTAACTTATTTTAAGTTCCACTTTTTAAATTTTTAGGGGTAAGTTTTTACTTGTTTGCATGTTTTTATTTTGGACTTCGGGTCCTAATGACCTAGTTGTCGACGGGTCCTTAAATACCACTACTCACTCACTGACTCACTCACTCACTCTCACGTTATTTAAATCTCCCTGCCGTTTATTTTTAAAAGTTTAAGTTCAGTATTCAATGTTTATAGATTAGCGCCTATAGGGTACGTACCCAACGAGAATACTCATCCCCCCCCCCCCCCCCACATACACATACACACACGCACACACATTAGTTTCCGAGCACTTTCAGACTCTGATCCTTTTCCAACTCAACTTACTAATAAGCTCTATATTGGGATCTAACCCAACGTTAATTATGAATAAACAGATTTGGAATTTGGAGTTCACTGTTTTTAACAACTGCTGTAAAATAATATTGTATCAATCAACTTCAAGAATACATACGTTGTACATAGGTACATCATGTTAAAAATATAGAACATCTTAAGCTATAAGCTTCACAGCATTTCTAAATCTAAAATATCGACAAATTATTAAATAAATTCTAAAGTATAAGCGTTACCTATGAAAGGAAATAACTCCTTTTCTTATTGCTCCTTTACAAACAACAACAGAAGAACAATGGTAGAGGACGCGCCTTCAAATGTTTCATTGCTGTAAACCATTGAATCTAAACATACTACAAAACTCGGAGCTAATTGGTTCCGTGGGGTTGGTGTTCCTATCCTCACAGAGGAAAATGAGTGGAACTGTTCTCAATGGTTACCACATAACTTGTAGTTATAGCCGCAAACAAATTGATTAATTAATAAAACAAAACAGAAATAGTAAAAAGGCTTGAACCACTGTGAATGGAGAGACATTCTTAAAATGAATGCAATGGTAGCTCCAGTTCGCAGTATTTCCAAACGATTTTCAACGCAGACGTTGTAGTGAATACGAAACAGTTCCCCATGTGCTTGGAAAATGTCCTCCGGGAGAACGCTTTAAGAATTAGTACGTCCATCTTGGCAAACGCATTACATGAAACTAGCATGGAAGTTTAAAGAAAGTTCACTGCCTAGCTGATGGTGGTAGTACTCGTATAAACTCATTGTGATAAACAGAAGAAAATCTAATATGAGATAATCGATACAACGATCCGTTCTGAGTTGAATCAATCTCAAGCAGTTCACCTAGAGAAATAGAAAATATAATAAGTGTAACATCCTACTATAAAACAAAACATTATAACCTCAAAAAGATAACACTGATAGGCTAATATTTGGATTAGAAGGAAGAGTTACAAATATATTTGTAAAGTGGAGAGGGAAATATGAAATTAAACAGAATATTATAAAATATTCCATAGTCATCTTTAGGAATCACGTGTTATGATTTAAAATGTATTCGCAGAAAATACAAGATATACATTTTATTGGCCATGCAAATATGTTAAAAGCATGGCATTTTGACCAGAATCACCAGACATTTTAGTAAATAAAAATAACGAAGCAGTTTGTAAGTAAATAGTACTTTGGAGGGGAACTATTTTTTTTTGGAAAACTTCATGTTGCATCCTTGGAGTAGGTAAAACCCAGACTCGATCGACTTGTCCTGGACGTAAGTTTTGGTATGTTAGTGCAATAGTGCAACTTGAACACTTGTCACTCTACGTCTGCGAGAAGAAACAAAACAGTCGCGATATACTACACCTTGACCTTGAGTCTGCATACACTTGACTAACGCTATTCCCTTTGTACAATATTTATAACGAAACTAGTTGAAATACCCGGCATTGCTCGTGGTTTGACGATTTATCCCTAAAACTTTCGGAGTTAGGTTACTCCTGCCCAATAGCTTTTGTTTGCTTGGAGACATTACTCTACACACAGTCCCTTGACTAGGACATTGAATGTACTACATAAAAGAAAAGCGAGTAGCAAAAACCATGCGAACGTAACACGTTGCATGTCTATTTCGACAGTATAGAAAAAATGTATAAATTATTTGTAGAGGAGTGAGAAGAGAAATGTATGTGAATGTGTTACGTGAAAGGAAAGTGAATTAAGAAAACCAGGTGAATATAATACGTTGCATTTGTATTTGAATCATATAGAAAATTGTAGGAAGTATGTAGAAGAGTGAGTAGAGAAGGACTTGTGAATGTGTTACATAAAACAAAAGCGAATAGAGAAAACCATGTGAGTGTAATAGTTGATATGTGTGTTTTCATTATGGTGTGTGTATGTGTGTGCGCGTGCGTGTGTGCGTGTGTGTGTGTGTGTGTGTGTGTGTGTGTGTGTGTGTGTGTGTGTGTGTGTGTGTGTGTGTGTGTGTGTGTGTGTGTGTGTAATATCTATACAAAGATTTTCTCGATGAAAATGAAGTAGATAGAAAAATAAGACTTTATATGAGTAATTCATATACTAACAAAAACTAGAGGGTGGAGAAAGTCATGTGAATGTAAGACCAGATTTTTCGTATTGCAGTCATGTCGTGTTGGGCTGGTGCACCCACGCGACGTGAACTACAGGAATAAACACACGCCATCTTGGAAAATATCACTTTCCTCAAACCACAAATTACAGTTATTCATCTTTATTTTTCTCTCCATTCCAAGATTAATTTGTTTCCATTTTCACACAACTGTTTGAACATAACCTCAGTCATCATGGCCCATAGTAATATCATGCTTGTGATTTTAATTTTACTCAGACGAAAGCGCTGTAACGCATTCACGGCATGAACACCTACCTACGTAATTGGTTGCTATCTTATTTTCGCATATGGGTGGTCTATACAACAGACTGTTATTACAGCAATAAAGACATCGCAAAAAAATTAAATGAAAAGAGACTTGCCAAAGAAGGCCATGCGAGTTATAATATAAAACTATGTTATCTCCGTTACATTCTCAAAGTTTTTATTCTCTGCAATGTACAAATACTTCTTGTAAATTAAATCACGGGAGAGATGAGAAAAAATGCCCTAAGATTCTACGGCTAGCATACGGATATCCTGTTGGTTTGTGCGCACGCAAAACAATAGAAAGTGCCAACAGTCGAATCGTCTGAAAAATTGAATGTCGGATAGTTGAGTTCTATGCACTCCGGGCTCACTTGATCACCATTTCACATAGTTTACTCACCGTCCGATACGACCTATCCGCTTAAGGGACGTTAAACTAAAGAAAAAAAGAAAAAAAAAAAATAAACAGAAAAGTCCCAATATAGCAGTTTCCTGTGCGTAAAATAATGTGAACAAAATTACAAAAGTCCCAGTCCAGTTATTTGTCTGTCACTTTATTTCCTTCCAAGACTTTTGCTTAAATACACAGTCGTTATCACAGTGTACAGTTTATCGTGATATTGCAACTGACAACTGTTTTCTTTTCTCGTAACCTCGGCCCACTCCTTTCTGTCTTGCTTCCTTTCTCTGTCTCTCAAACACCATACGGTCACTCAACACTCATTACAACTTCTTCACTACGACAGGACGTATCTTTCACGATAACAGCACCACACACAGCTGTCTCGCGCTCACTGATACAGTCACCGCTTCATGTCTCGTGTGCGGAGATGACTCAAACGGTTCTTTCTGGAACTTCTACAAACACGCCGAAGTTCTCGAAGGCTCTGTGTTACCGCTTGATTGTTGTTAGGCATATGTTTGGTCACGTGAGTGATGTGGGCAAGCTTGACCTTGTGGTCTGGTATGTGGTGTGAAGTAGCTTAGCCAGGGTCGTTCATTGTTGTGCGCCGCGCACGGCATCACAATATTTTAAGCATTTTAAGAAATCGTTCACTTATTATGCCAGACTCATGGTAAAAATTACCCTTAAAATTTGAACCGACTTCGAACATATCACATCGCAATTAACTAATATTTATAAAGATTATTTATTTTACACTTTCATTGTTTTATAGTTTGAAACAGTTTACGTACTTGGCTATTTATACTCATTGTTTTACAACCTATTCCTACAAAATCTTATTATGCTCCCAGTTTCTTAATGTTCAAATAAACCTTCATTAGTAGATATTTCGTGTATGTTAAACAATACTTACAGTAGACTAAAGCGATAGTAGATTACACAGAGATTTACAAATCTGCAGTTGGTATCTCTGGCTTCAACAACAGTTGAAGGCGAAGTGAAGCAGTTTTAGTTGAAAGGACCGAAGAAGTCAGCTAAGTTTAATGCTTTATGAAGCTGAATTAGCTTTAAACGAACGCTACAACTATTAATAACGCAATAACAAGCTTGAAGCAACGAATTTCTTGACCTCACGTGTTTCGAGTTATGTAGCTGTAATATTTTCACATAAATACATCGGTTCTAAGAAGGTTTAAACCAGGGGATCAAAGCTTACACAAATTATACACTTCTTGCTGCTCCTGCCAGAAAATTAACAACAAAAACGGAGCAATAAATGTAGCTATAGGTACAACGCTTCCAAACAACTAATTACGCCTTGAAAGCTATGAGAACATTAGTCGTTCAAACAAGCCATCACACACTCACAATAGACAATTAAACGGCGGCTTTCTTCTGTTTTTATTGTTCTTTTGGTTTCCGTGACAACGTAACGAACTCGCACTTGTATTAATGGAGCAATTAATCGAGGTCCTGGCATCTGTTCTTACCCATGGCACATAATGATCTTGTTAGAAATCGGTCTCTTTTGTTCGGATGTTGTTATCAAGACGTGATTAATCGCGACAGCAAGGGATCTTCTCAGAAGTTGCTCAACCTGTGGACCACATCGCAATACACACATCCCTGCTAGTGTTGGTAAAGAAAACACTAAAATTTGGTATGTTGAAATTTCACAGCTTTTCTCTATATCAGATTTTTGTTTACATAGCTTCTACATGCTATTCTCACAAAAGAATATTATTTTACCTACTTCATGATTATTTATAAACAACGTTTATAGAAATTGTTTTATTAATATTTATTTGTACGCACAAAGGCAATATCGGAGGCTAAAACAATTGTCAGATCTTCAAGAGTATGCTGGCCTTGAAATTCCATACTCTTTGCGTGACATCACGAGAAACAACACGGTGGTTTAAAAATTTGAATATGTTGCACTCACATGACTTTCTCTACTCTTGTACTAACCATTCTTACAAACTCTTATTTCTATATCTTCTTCGTGTTAGTTGAGATAAACATTTGTACAAATTATCTTATTGCTTATTTCCTTGTAGGTAATAAGGATGTTCCATTTGACGAAAGTTTGTTTTCCAAAACTTATACAAATAATAAGGAATATCTCGGAAATGGTTCACCCTACAAAAAAATGTACTCAGACAGAAATTGTGTATTTTAGCAAGATCTACATTTTTTGTATAGTATGATTTGGTCTCTCTAACGGTTTACCAGTTATGCAAAAGTCGTCCAGAGTAAATACGACTACAGGGGCTATAGCCAGAAAACTCAAGATATACATTTCATTTGTCAAGGCGCTCAAGGTCAAGCTTCCTCAGACCACTCACGCGAGCAAACACGTGACTAACAACAATGAAGCGGCATCACTTACTTAAGGTTTTTGCACAGCTTTCGAGAACTGTACGACACCCGGTGTTTTTTAATAGTTCCAGAAGAACCGTGTGACGTCATCTCCGCTGTATAAGGAAGCGAGGAAACAGTGGAAGAGAGTCACAGTTACAGACATGAGTCGGTCACTGTGTCAATGGGTGCGAGACAGCTGTGTGTGTGCGTGTATGTGTGGTCTGTTGTGAAAGGTGCGTCGCGTCGAAGTAAAGAAGTCTTAACGAGCGTAGAGTGATTGTATCGTCGGAGTTACTGTATGAGAGACAGAGAAAGTAAAGAAAGACAGTGAAAGGACTGAGTCAAGGCTAGTAGAAGAAAATAGTTGGAGTTGTAATATCACGAAATAGTGAATTAAAGTCAGTAAAAGAGAACTCTGTTTTTGTGTAAACGTTTAGAAGCCAATAAAGTGATAGAAAAATACCTGGACTGGAATGTTGTCATTTTGTTACACTGGTGTCAGAAGTGGGATGGGTCGAATTGTCAAAACATTACAATATAATAATAATGATGATGATGATGGTGATAATAATAAACAGGTGATAAGAACAACGGAATGGCTATTGCCCGTAAAATAGCAGACAATCTTTACTTCTTAATACTTAAATCTCCGGTGACGCAGAGCAAAATGTGTTCACAGTTAAGAGCTTGAAAATAAGGAAGCTAAAGTTACAGCTGTTTAAAATAGTTAATGCGATAAACTGAAATTTGAAACTACTCTGCTCTGAAGTTATGTACTCTTTGAAATTAATTGCAAAAGTAGTGTGCTGCCGCGGTCGTAATATTAGATAAACCGGTTCACATTTTAAGTATGATGGGCAAGAAAGCATGAAGTAAACATTTTTCTTTTAAGTTTTGTTTTCTGGCTGCATCTCCTAGCCACATACTGATTTATAATCCCATAGCGATAGGCACCTATCCCTATACAGAAAACTTATGGTTGTGAATTTTTAATAGATAGAAAAATATTTGTAAAATTTGAATACTGTGGGGCGCATGCAATAGATAATAGTGAGGACTGTATGCAGCAGCTGTCGTTGAAGGAAATACAGTTTGTAAGAATAGTTGGTAGATAAAGTCATGGCATTTTTACCTTCTCTACTGGTAAGTAGGGGGAGTATTGTATTCCACCCAAAAATTCGATATCGAGATTTCACCGGAAATACATGTTTTGAGGCCCCCTGAATCCAAAAAAATCATTTTTAAAAAAAGGTCCGTGTGTGTGTGTCAGTCTGTGGACAGCATAACTCAAAAACGAAAACTCGGTTAAAACTCAAAGTTGGTATTTAAGTTTAATATCTTTCAAGGATGCGACACGAAGATTTTGAAGAAAATAGCCCCACCCTAAACTACCCTTTACATGGAACATTTTTCGAAAATTTTGATTTTCTTGAAAATGGCTGTAACGATTTTGATTAAAATGCCATATGTTTGAGATATTTTTATGACAAATGGAATGTATATCTTGAATTTTTTGGCTATAGCCCCTGTAGTCGTATTTACTCTGGACGACTTTTGCATAACTGGTAAACCGTTAGTGATAGACCAAATTATACTATACAAAAAATATAGATCTTGCTAAAATACACAATTTATGTCTCAATAAATTTTCTTGTAGGGTGAACCATTTCCGAGATATTCCTTGTTATGTGTGTGAGTTTCGGAAAACTTAGAAATTTCGTGAAATGGATCATCGTTGTTCATTTTTTATGTTAAGTGTGCAAAGACAACAGAATCTCAAACATTTGACTATCGCACAAAGCCTACTGTATTCTAACATTCCCCTTGCACCTACAAAGAAATAAGCAATAAGATAATTTGTACAAATGTTTATCTCAACTATCAAGAAAGAAGATATAGGTATAAGAGTTTGTAAGAATGGTTAGTACAAGAGTAGAGAAAGTCATGTGAGTGCAACACATCAGGTTTTTAAAATTATAATAGTATCCCGTGACTGACGTTGGATGACGCAGATGCAGCACCAAACTGAAATTCTCATATCGTTCAGAATGCGTAGAACAGTAAGCAGTTGGATAATTAGAGGCGTGTATGAGCCCAAGGAAAAGGCAGGGGCCCTGAGAAATGATTTTGTTAATCTGAGATATCCCCTGAGGTATTAAACACAGTAGCCTTTGCGAGCTCGCATGTCGAGCCTCACTTGTTTCCCTGGCCTCCAAAACTTGCGTGTTGTTTTATAGTTCGGGAGGGCCCCGCCCAGGGAAGGTTATTCTGTTTTACGATCAGTGTTGGACTCCAGAAATTACATATGGTTGTGTACAACTTCTTCAGCTTGTTGTCTTCAATACACTTTCTATTTCAATAACAATTTCTCGCCTTCGTTTTACAAATGAGCAGCTCCCAGAGCCCACTCATCTTTTGGATCTGTTTAACGAAAGTAAAATCCTGATTATGTATTCTTCTATGTACTTCTTGCTTAACGAGATTGTTTTTATTACAGATGCATTGTAGGTATAAGATGAATGCAGTAAGCTAAATTGATAGTCAGATTTTTAAAAAGTGAATAACTATGCGATGCTCTTGAAACTGCATATTCTTTCCATGAGCACGAGGAAAAAAATCTGATGTGTTGCACTCACATGACTTTCTCTACTCTTGTACTAACCATTCTTACAAACTCTTATTCCTATATCTTCTCCGTGTTAGTTAAAATAAACATTTGTACAAATTATCTTATTGCTTATTTCCTTGTAGGTGCAAGGGGAATATTGGAATACAGTAGGCTTTGTGCGATAGTCAAATCTTTTAAAGCTTCTAGATTCCGTTCTCTTTGTACACGTAACATATAAAAAAATGAACAACGATGACCCATTTCACGAAAGTTCCAAGTTTTCCGAAACTCACACACATAACAAGGTATATCTCCGAAATGGTTCACCCTACAAGAAAATTTATTGAGACATAAATTGTGTATTTTATCAAGATCTACATTTTTTGTATAATATGATTTGGTCTATCTCTAACGGTTTACCAGTTATGCAAAAGTCGTCCAGAGTAAATATGACTACAGGGGCAATAGCCAGAAAATTCAAGATATACATTTCATTTGTCATAAAAGTATCTCAAACATATGGCATTTTAATCAAAATTGTTAGAGCCATTTTCAAGAAAATCAAAATTTTCGAAAAGTTTTCCATGTAAAGGGTAGTTTAGGGTGGGGCTATTTTGTTCAAAATCTTCGTGTCACATCCTTGAAAGACATTAAACTTAAATACCAACTTTGGTTTTTAACCGACTTTTCGTTTTTGAGCTATGCTGTCCACAGACTGACAGACTGACAGACTGACAGACTGACAGACACACAGACACACACACGGACCTTCTTCTAAAAATGCTTTTTTTTGGATTCAGGGGGCCTCAAAACATGTATTTCCGGTGAAATCTCGACTTCGAATTTTTGGGTGGAATACAATACTTCCCCTACTTACCAGTAGAGAAAGTAAAAATAGCGACTTACCATCTGAAGAAGTATAGGTAAGTATTTTAAAATTTGAAACCAATAACAAAGAATGTATAGGGAGACTTAAAATATTATAAATTGAGTTACTTTATGGGGGTTGACTGAGCGAGGTGGCTCCGTGGCAATGTACGTGATTCACTTTACGGAGGTCCCGGGTTCAATCCCTGTCGACCGACCACTCTGACCACTTTGAACTGGCTGTTTTTCCCTTGTCACTAGGCAAATGCTATGAAGGTCCAATAACAAAAGACTAGAGCTTGCCAATGCGCATGTGCAACTGCACACTGCTGCAGTATATGATAACAAATGTTAAAAGTAATTTTACTTTTCTCGTAGGATTGCCACACTTGCTTTTAAATCTTCTCCAAACATTTCTACTTTCAAAATAAGTCCACTTGTAACATTTCTTCTTAAACATGAGTATTATAACTACCGAAAGCACAAGTAATTAAGAAAAGTTGGGTTTGAGGTTATTCACAGAAGCGTTACTATGACAACGGTTCTGTAGAAGTGTGTTAAGAAAACTCCATTGAGATTCTATATCTAACGTTATAAGAAATACGTGACTTGGTAGAGCGGATTCCCAGAACAACAGAGTTCAGCAGATCGTGAAATTAAACACAACGCACGTAGCAAAGTACAATTGTTGTATAGAAAAAGTGACGATATTAGAAGAGAATTAGGAATACAGGTATACTTGTCATAACAGAACGCATAAAACAATAAACGGGAGCAAGAACTAGATGTGAGCGTTGTTATGTTGCTTGTAGACTGGTTTATAGTAACAACAGAAGAGAATAAGGCAGGTACTGTAGTTTTGTAATTTTAATGATTTTTAATATGCATTGTATCACTCATGGCTCATATAGAGTATTTTAAAGGAGAATTTCAAGACTTGATTTCAGATGCAGCTTGCATTTAAAAACATCTTTGTACTTTTTATGTAAAAACCCTGTAGTAATACATTCATATGATTTGCTGCACTCACTGTTCCACAAAATATTTTATGTCTAATTCGCGTTAATCCAGATAAACGTTTGTAGAAATAGTTCAAGTACTCATTTCGTTGTAGATAAATGGGAATACAGGACACTGAAATGTTGTAAAAGTGGGTGCTATGTGATAGATTTAAATTTGCACCTCTTTCCGTAACCAAGAGAGAGAAAAGGAACAAAAAGCAACACACATTTGAAAAACGTGTCAAATATTCCAGCAGTATTCAAAATGTCTCCTCAGGCAACCGCGTGCTGGGTCGTATCTCGGGGCGTATGGCTGCAGAGGAATTAATTGACATATAGTCTTTCCCTTATTATTGCTCCGATTGCCTCGACTTAGCTGCAGCCGTGGAAGATTCTTTGCTATTCACAGGACGATGGTCTCAGAAACGCAACTGTTTGCTTTTAAATAACACTTTAAATTGCATCAATAATTGAAATTATTTTATTTTGCAGTACTTTAAGTTTGAAAATAACACTGTTTATGTATTACTACTCGATACTTGTTTTCCCACAAACTTTAGCCAGTTATGTCCTCTTACTTCACAAATTCAAAATTCCAAATGTTCGTCTACTCGGAAAATATTCTTTGTTATTTTGTAACTGTGGGCAGTGATACCAATTTAGTTGTTTTTAATCTAAAACTGGTCTTTTTGGGAAGATGTTTAATTGGCAAAATTTATAAATTTAACATTGCTAGTATAGGAATTTAGTTGTTTGATAAATTGCATTTAGTTGGAGAAAAATATTTTTAACATCGACAACACAGACATTTAGCGGATTTCTTATTTTTGTCTGGTTATTTTTCTTGATCCTCTAGTGGCAACACTGACTATGGGAAACAAGTGAAGCACGATCTCTGTTGCGCCTGTTTCATTGTCTTTTAACGTGGATGTTTTAGAGGCCTACACAAGAAACGGTTTCACATTTCAATATTCAAACAAATAATAGGCATCTATGAAATGATTAATGGCACACAAGTCCTATGGACATAAATAGTGCATTTTAACAAGCTCTACGGTTTTTCCCTTCCATTTTTCCGGGGCGCCGGGGAGCTCAGTGGTTTGGTTTGCGGTTCTCACGTGAGGGTCCATGGTTCGGTTCCCGGCTCCGGCATCGCCATTTTAAGTGGGTCCCATCCAAGCCTCTGGGGAAAACGGTAGCCTCCTGTTCCCTAGGTCACGGGTTCAAACCCGGGGGAGGTCGATGGATTTTTTTCGGGCGTAAAGATCCTTAACAAGACTTTCTCCGGAAGGAAAGTAAAGTCGTTGCTCCCGTGTCGTAGATTTACGGCACGTGAAAGAACCTCAAGCCTGAGAAGAGGCCTCTGAGCAAAAGTGAGTGGTCTTTTACGCCCAATATAGAATGGGATGCTGAGAACCAGCGCAGTTAAAGAGCATGCGTAAATAAAAACTCTATTTCATTTATCGCTATCTCATGTGAAGTATCCACAAGGGTCAACGTGGTTCGGAGTCCCGGTAAAAGCTGTAGGTCCTCTCGTTCCACAGACTGTGTGCTGGGATGAAAGACCTGAGCATAATAACACATTCTTGCGCATGCGCTAAATCTCTCCATAGGGTCCTTGGTGTGCATTCTACTGCGTTACTTGTACAGTTTCCAGTAAAGTAACGTTTTTAACCAGTACACAGTTGCTGAAATGGCCGACTTGAGCTCCAGCACACTGATGTAAATGTGTGGAATCACCTCAACGTCGCATATCCAATTCAATGGATTGGTAGAGGTGGACCAGTTCCATGGCCAGATCTGACACCTCTCGACTATTTTCTATGGGGTTGTATGAAGAGTATGGTGTTTGTCACTCATGTAACGTCAGCGGAGGACCTTATGGCTCGAGTCCACTGAGCGATTGAAAATCTTCAAAGACAACCGCAGTATTGGGTCACGTGCTTCATGCTCAGTACTGCCGATATAGGCTCTGCAATGACGTAGGAGGCACACGGTTCGAAGCTATGGACAGCTCAACGCCTGGCTAGAACTACGATCTTGAGGAAGTAGATCAGCGTTCTTGTTAAAGAGTTTATTCCCATTCCAGCGCCTTTAGAGCTGTAATCTGGAGAAGCAAGGTAAGCGTTCCTGTTAAGGACATTATATTCCTGCGTGTCTAGGGCTGTGATCTGAAGAAGTAGGTTAGCGTTCCTGTTAAAGGCATTTTTATTCCCATTCCAGCGCCGTTAGAGCTGTAATCTGGAGAAGCAAGGTAAGCGTTCCTGTTAAGGGCAGAGTTTATTGCTATCACGTACCCCTGCTTTATCATAAATTATCGCTCACCCGCTGGCTGCGGTTACCGATGCCGCCGCCGCGATTTCTGTTCATGGAGAAAACCGGGTCCATTTGATTACCCTACTGTTTATTTTCTTTTTAAATCGGCCAGGTCATTTCTATCTGACTCCTGCGGTAATTTGATCTTGTTGCACCTCGTTCAGTTCAGTTCAGGGCTTTGGAAAAAAGTCCATTTGTTCTCGACTTTGTCAGTTACAGAGCATGGTAACCACAGGCGTCTGAGCTCGATTCCCGACAGCTTTTCGTCGGGTTTTCATGACTGAAGGCACAGTGATGCGTTTGATCCTTATCTTTTGTCATTACAAATGGAAAATTCAGATGTGAAAGAGACCCCTCACAGACAGAAAAGGAAACAAAAATTCTGCCATTCTTCTGGAGCAGTTGATAACTTGAACGGGCTAAATAAATAATTAGGTTTATCTTTACTTTCTCTAGCACACCTGCATGTAGTAAGGTAAATGAAGCATAGCACTCTATCCAAAAATTCGATATAAAATTTCATCGGTAATACATGTTTTGATGTGCCTGAATTCAACATTATATCATTTTAGAAAAAAGTCTCCGTGGCTTTGTGTGTGTGTGTGTGTGTGTGTGTGTGTGTGTGTGTGTGTGTGTGTGTGTGTGTGTGTGTGTGTGTGTGTGTGTGTGTGTGTGTGTGTGTCGCAGATTTGGAAGATAGGTAAATTAAATAAGTTTGGTATTTATCCGACGTTTGGTTTTTGAATTATGCTCACAGACAGAGACAGACAGACTGAAAGGCAGAAAGATGAGAGATAAACTGACGAACATACTCACCATCTACCCTTTTTATAAATGCTTTTAGTTTCAGGGACTTAAAAACGTGCATTTCCGTTGAAATCTAGGTATAGAATTTTTGGGTGAAATACAATATTAATTTAAGGATACTTATAGCTGAAATTTGGTCTAAAATATCAAACAATTAGCTTTTCTAAAAAATAATTTAATATTTAGTTTTATTTGTAAGCTACGGTTTTTGTCTCAGAGCTGTTTAAAGTTTCAACACGTGACTATTTAAATGCCCAGGAGCACAGGAGCACACTTCCAATGATTTTTAAACGTCTTTGCATTTTCTTATACCTTTGCGCATTAAAATGTCCCATACATATATTTTGTATCCAATGTTCTTGCAAATTTCAGCGGTAATTTAGAGAGAATGAACTAAAAAAGCGATCCATGGTTTTTTCATTTATTTAATGTACTTTTCTCATTTGAGAGCTGCCAAGAAGACAAGGTAGGTATAACTTTACAATTGGCATCAAGACTCAACTTCCAGGAAATGTAAATAATAGATTGCAATATTTTCATATTAAAATTAAAGTAAAAGATGAGAAAAATAATGCAGCTAAAATATTACATGATTTTCAATTGCTCAAGATATGACATATTATTAAGTCGACTATTGAGGATAAATTGTTCTGAAACAACCAGAAGAATTAAAAGTACTCTATGCTAATTTTGAGTGTTAGTATTTAAATAAAGTGTCAATACTTTATTATTTTTAAAAACTATATTTCTGCATGGAAAAAATATGAAATTAAGCTTTTATTTATGGACTGTGTTTAACTGCTGAGGTTTTCAGCCATTTCCTAATGGGTACCTACCTTTAGTGGTCTAAGTAGGACATAAGGAAAAACTGCAGTAGACCCGTGATTAACCAGAGCTCCGGGTTTACCGAGGGAGTAGTTAGAAAGTAAACATACATATTTGTAGTATCAGTAAGGAACTAATCGGCGTGGTCTAGGGGTAACATCCAACTATCCTCTAGTTCTCGAGGTCGCTGCTCCAATTAAGCGCTCTTTCACGCCCAATATAGGATAGGATGCTGAGAACCATGGCACTTAGGGCGTACATAAATAAAAACTTCATTTCAATTCCTAATCGGCGTGTAACGACGAATTTAAATGGTTCCTCCTCATTCCAAGAGGTGACTGACGACAGCATTGTTGACGTGGTCATCAATAATGAAGAGGACCACGGCATGAACACATGAGAACACATTGTGAGGCATTCAAGGTGAATCAAAGCTGCTGTGAAGTAGTTTAGGATGCCATGTTTATAAAACAAATGAAATGTATTTACATTCGACAGCCACTTTTGAGACCGCAACAATAAAAATAAATAAACAGAAAATAACAAATAAAAACTCACTAATCCCACTGGTCCAACATGACATTTCTTGTATATTTAGAAAAATGACAACAAAGGTAACAGATGTTTGTTGCATAAAACCATTGTAACTGCGTATTTTTACTCACTCGCCTCCGTTTATCGTCAGTTTCGTAGGTTCATCACTAGGCGACAACAGTACATTATGATGATTACCCAGAAATTCCGAGATTTAACCAGAAATACCCATTTGCAGACTCCTTAATTCGTAGAAGATAAGTTTATGTGTATGTGTGTGTGACTGTAAACGAATAACTCGACAACGAAAAGTCTGTTAAACACTAAACTTGGTTTATAAGTTCAGGATCTTTCAAAGATACGACATAAAGATTTTCAAGAAAATCCCATATTCGACTCCGCTGATGTTTCTATACCGTAATAGACCAGTGCTCTCAAACTTTCGTATGTGTTCCAGCACATTTAATTCATGTCTAAGAAGGCGCAGGCGCAGCACAACCATCATTAGGGCAAGTACCTTTTTTTTTTTTTAGAGAAAAAAGGGATAGCACTGGTGAGGGAAGATATTCTGTAGGAAACAGTTTTATCTTGAAAGTTGAATTAATATTAGAATTCGTCGGAGTAAAAATGTCCTCATAAAGGGCGCTAGAAAAATACGGGAAGGTAAGTGTAACCCCTTATAAAGAGGGTAAAAATAAACAAATAAAACTAGGTTTGATTACAATTTGTTTATTTAAAATACAGCAATAAATGAAAATAAACGTGATATTTTTTTGGATTTTTTTTATATATAACTCGATTTGAAAAGAAGTACATTTTCCCCGTTTTGCCCTATATTCGGGGTAAGATGGGGAAGCAACATTAATATTTTATAGTTTGGATAAATAAATATTTCTGGAATAATCAGTAATGAAAAAATTAAAAGGTTAAAAAGCATCAGTTTGTAAATGTTACAGTCAAGTTTTTTTTTTTTTTTTTTTTTTTTTTTACATATCATTTAGTATCTTATCCTATTTATCTTTTTCGCATAACACAAATGCGAATTGCCTCGAATTACTCTTTTAGCTTTTTAGGGATGACGTTTTAATTAGCTGTTTGCTTTTACCTTTGAATTTCAGGCCCTAATGGCCTAATGGTCGACGGGCCCTTAAGTACCACCACTCACTCTCACTCACTGACTCGCTCACTCACTCCTCACTCACTCATCACTTTCTGTCCCTCTGTCCCCGCGTCTTCATTTGATTAGTGCCCTTTGTGAACAATTTTCCGTTTCCTACAGCAGCTTTGGACGCTTCATTTCTTTTAATTTCTCCAAAATGATTCATTATTGTCAGGAAATGCAGTTGAAACAGCTGGAGGGTTTTCTTTTGTTGTTTATCCAATTCTGGACTAGATAAAATTATTTCAGGGTTAACAACTTGAAAACTATAAGAAGCAGCCACGTATTCTTCAGCAGGTGATTTTCCAGGTGTTTCACAGTGTGACACAATTGCTTGATTCCCATGACATGCTTCTACCGAAATATTTATTCTTGGATGTTTTCACATTTGTTGTTGAGTAGGTCCCTCTGATTCTTCTGCAGCGGGAACTTGCTCCCCGTCTTGCACCTCCCCGTCATGCCCCCAAGCGTGCTTTTAGGTTACCTTAGGGCTAAATGAAAACTGAATTATTACACACCATTCTGTACCCAATTAAAGATACTGTTCAGAGGTATTTACAGGATGGAAAGCAAGTCATTACATTTTTAATATGTGCTTCATAGAAGTATTACGAACAAAAAATTCCAATGGGATTTTCTTCTTTGATCAGCCGATTTTGAAAAAATAAATGGTTTTTGTTCCAAATTGGATGCGTAATTCTTCAAGAATGTACGAAGATAGCAGTCTGTTACTTGCAAGATGCGTAGAATAAAAGACCTAA
Source organism: Tenodera sinensis (assembly GCA_030765045.1). Taxonomy (NCBI): domain Eukaryota; kingdom Metazoa; phylum Arthropoda; class Insecta; order Mantodea; family Mantidae; genus Tenodera; species Tenodera sinensis. Next base: position 16,665,623 of record CM060963.1, read on the forward strand.
AGGAATACTCCGAGAAGCTCCTTCAGACGTGAGTTAAGTCGACAACGTTGCGTTGAGGTTGGTCAGGGAATTGACCTGATTTGTGGATGTAAACAGGTCGGGCACCTTCGCTTTCGTGTTATGTTTTAGGAGATAACGCTTGTGATTGGCCCACACTCGCACAGAAAACACGGAAGGACAAGACATCTGTCGGTGTACTCAAGATATGCTGTTTGTTTATGTACTGAGCTAGTGAAAGTGACACACACAATTTCTACAGTATTGCCAGATTGTTTTCGACAAAACTAGAATATCTCCGTAGTAAATGATGAGAGACACAAAGGCAAGATACAAAATGTGTCCCAAATACCGAGATCTACCACTGGTTTAAACTGATATAATGACTTCCCTCCCACACGGTATAACATTGTAACAATTGTTAACGTATAGCATATATTAAAACCTTAAAAGTAGCAAAATATTCCAAATCAGTGTAAAAATTGTCTATACATTATAAATATCAGAGGATGCACTTCCGAGTGAGGTCTTGCGAAGTAAAATAATGACTTCTGTCTATTGATGAAGATTCCAACATTCTAACTATGAAATATAGCCCTTCCCGATCTTACCCCGCCGCCCTGTCTTGCCCCTGGTTCCCCTACGTCACGGGCGCCGCGTTGGACAAGGTCTCCTGTATACTATATATTTGGACTGGAGTGTACCTGATCATGCATGTAGATTGATGTTTTTCTGCTAGTGGTATAGTCTACGGCTCTTATATTTGGACTGGAGTGTACCTGATCATGCATGTAGATTGATGTTTTTCTGCTAGTGGTATAGTCTACGGCTCTTATATTTGGACTGGAGTGTACCTGACCCACGGCGGGTCGCTGCCCGGGGCAATCAATGGCTGCTAGTAGCACGAGATCGTGAGCTGCCCCTCCCCTCGGGCCCCGGGCGTTCCCCTCGAGGTCCCCCCCTCCCCCCGCTAGGGGCACACCCTGCCCGAGCTGCATGGGAACTCTCCCCGCACTAATTGCTGGCTACTGGCCCAGGTTCTACCTCACTTATTCTTCTTCCTCTTCTTTTTCTGCTTCTTCTTCTGCTGCTTCTTCTTCTTCCTCTTCTTTTTCTGCTTCTTCTTCTGCTGCTTCTTCTTCTTCCTCTTCTTCTTGTTCTTCTTCTGCTTCCTCTTCTTCTTCTGCTTCCTCCTCTTCTTCTTCTTCTACTGCTTCTTTTTCGTCGTCGTCGTCTTCTTCTTCTTCCTCTTCTTCCTCTTCTTCTTCTGCTTCTTCTGCTTCTTGTTCTTCTTCCTCTTCTTCTTCTGCTTCCTCTTCTTCTTCTGTTTATTCTGCTTCCTCTTCTTCCTCTTCTTCTTCTACTTCTTTTCTACTCTTCCTCATTCCTTATCCTTCCATGTTTCATTTCTAGTCCTCTTTCGTCGTTCTTCCTCTTATCATCTCACTGCACCTCTCATTCTTATTTATCATTTCTCCTCTTTGTTTTTCTTAAGTGATTTTCTGTTGATGGTCCATACCCTACCGCAATATTTCTACATCCTTAACTTCCTCTAATAAGACATCATTTGTGTACCATTTGCCCCGAAATATAATTTATTTCGGAGAGTCTAGATTTTGGGAACGCACTTAGCACCTTATAAAATAGATTATTTATGAATTAGTGAAACATTTTAAAGTTTAATAACAACTTAAATACACGACAGGTCATGGTAATTGTTGTGGCAATAGAGAGAGAAACTCTTAAAGCTATTTATATAAACCAAACTCTCGCTGAATTGACATGATTTATCACTAGGTGGCAGCAATTATCAATAGTGACCCATTGTGGGATCGGACGCACTGGCCATGAAGTTAACGCATTAATGACGTGGCCTCTACGATCACCGGATTTGATTCCGTGTGACTTTTTCCTGTGGGGGTTTGTCTATGTGTTGGAGCGCGTATGGGCGGAGACGGATTACTGCATCAACATTTGTCGCATAAGCAACGGCGGACATATTGAGTATTTGTAACAAGCAAGCAACTAAACTTGGTTTCTCTTTCTTTTAGCGTAAAATGTTTTGTTATTCGTTGCTTAGGTTAGTGTATAGTTATGAAGTTTTAAAATGTTTTACGACTTCTGTATTTTATGTGCTATAATCACACGAGCTTCTCTAAGGCAATAATTTCTACACATTATTCGTTAAAGAGCATTTAAATTACTTTTAATCGTGGACAGCGTTGGTCGAAATTGTTTCAATACACATTTTGGAGTACACAGGAACGCTGTATAACACAGAACTGTCCAACATGGCGCCCATGATGCATTTTTATGGCGTCCTTCATAAGCAAATTTTTACTCCGACGACTTCTAATAATCAAATTTCAAGGCAAAATTATTTCCTTCAAAATATATTCCCAGTACACACCTATGAGGTATGTTTTGTACATTTAAAGATGTATTAATTACTTCCCTAACCAGTGCGTTCCCCTTTTTCCTCTCAAAAGAAGGGTACCTACTTGAAACATCTGACATTCTATGGTGCATCGTTTACTTTCTTCTCTTTGGAATATCTGTGTGAATACGAAAACTATTTGTGTGTCTTCTTTTTTCTTTAACCCAGATACGCCATACCAGTGGTCATACTGGTAAATTTTATTATCTATTACTTGTATTACTTTTGCAAACAGAAGTGATTATTGATGTGAATAAAACAACTGTTTGTTGACCTTGTTTTCAATATGGCCTTTTGCAACATCGTGCGTTTTCAGAGGTAAGTTTTATTAGTTTATCTTGAAGTAATGAACTGTATTATAATGCAAATTTCGAAAGGTGTGTTTTTATCTTTTAAAAGTAAGAGAAAAGTTGCAGTTTTAATAGCTTTGTTGTAAATGTAAACCCCGCGCGACAGCCCACGAAGGGCCAAGGCCTACCGCCCAGCCGCTGCGTCCCCCACCTCTGCCCACTACAGGCGTCATTGGTGAGGTGCAGTACTGGAGGGTGGGACGTGGTCAGCGCCCCGAGCCCTCCCGGCCAGTTATGCGGTCTTCTCGACCTGGGGCCGCTACTTCTCCATCAAGTAGCTCCTCAATTGGTCCCCCCGGGACCTAACGAGGCTGAGTGCACCCCGAATAGCTTTGTTACAAACATAAAATACTTTCTTGTATCCTTTTAAAAGGACAGTGGGTATTTCCACAAATGTTTCAGCACTATTTCAGTAGTACATAAAATTATAATTTTGTTTCAGGGGTTCAACACTTGATGGAGTGCTCGATATTGTTGAGGAGGACGAACTGATAAAAACTTAGAAATAGCCGTGAATGCAACACTTGTTAGTCGAAGATTCTGGGAAAGAAGATACGATGGCCCCTAGCAGTTTAGGGGAGTTATATGAGGACTGCAGCAGAACTTTTTCAACGCTGCATTACTACAACAATGGATCCAGACGGAGATGAATAGAGTAAAGAAGAAGAGACAGTGGAAGATCACATTCAAGGAGATGATAAAAATATGTGCCTATGTTCCTGGCGTCCTTTTAAAGAACACCTGTTTTTGACAAAGAAGTGCAAAATAAGTACAAATTTGCATTAAATTATTTTTCACAAGTGCATTAGCATCCATTTGGTGCAAAACATTTTATGTTTTTTCGAAAAAAATACACTACACTATGCATACACTATAGACTTACGTGAATTGTTTTTTTTTTTTTTTTTTTTTTTTTTTTTCCTTGTCGGTTTTGTATTTTTTGGGTATAAAATTTATTTCTTGCATTTTATTTTTGCTCTAATTTGTTTGTAAATTTGCATGCATTATCTCAAACATAGTATCTAAGGACTGAAATACGTATTTTATGATTTATTTACTCGTTGGGTCACATAACATTAATTAATGGTGAAAACAAGGTAAATACACCAACTACTTAATAAAATCAAACACGTATTGCTCTACAAGTAATAACATTAGCTTCAATAAAATATTTTCATTTATTTTTACTTTACACAAGTATCAGAAAATGCCGCTATCATACTTCTATAAAAATGCGAATGCGTAAGGCATCTAAAATGTATTTTTTTCGCTAATTAGATAAGCAATTTAATTGTATATGAGCTAGAGTAGGGGTGCTGAACCGCAGGCAAGTTAGGGGACGTTGAAATGACATCTTTCCACACGCTGGAACAGAATAAATGAAGCACTTAACCGTAGTTACTGAGATACATATATTGTCTTAGAAGGACTCATTTTGAAACCAGTTTCGGAATAGCACTGCTGAATGTTCTAAAGTGAGCCTTGCAAGCGTTGCTCAGCTGTCGAGGTTTTTCCACTACAATAATTAATTAAATTACCTGCAAATAAGCTAGTCTTAACTGGTGGATTTATTCCTGTATAATGTCATTTATAGCTATTGAAACATAGTTACGCTGATTACAGACCTTGTGGTATATAATTAGACATATAGACTTTATCGGTATGTATGCCGGTAGCTCTTACTTTTTCTCTGCAATCTTGTAAAAGGTTGTAAATAAAGCTGAGCATATTTCCTGAAATTCTTTTTCTATAACGTGTTTAGAATATACACACACTATATCCTGCTTTATAAATATTCAAAATAACAGCTATTACATGTTGTTTGTTTTGGTAAGCATTCAATATATCTGACTGTATGTAAGTTATTTAACACAATTTAGTTACACATTTTTCTGTATTATATTTCTATCTCTTACAGTTCCCAATAACGTGGCATTCTACAAAAATTTATAATAATGAAAATTACTTCATCGAAATTTGAATTTGAAAATGACTAAATCGGATTTGTCATACCAATATCTCAATAATTTGAGTCTTTTTTAGGACAAAAAGAAACTACTTTTGAGTTTACTTTCTCTGCTATGATAGGCGAAGTATTGTATTCTACCCAAAAAATTCGATATCGAGATTTCATTGGAAAAAATATTTTGACACTCCTCGAGTGACAAAATACTTGTTAAAAAGGTGTGTGTGTGTGTGTGTGTGTATGTGTGCGTGTGTGTAAACAGCATAACTCAAAAACGAAAATGTTATTAAATACCAAACTTGATATTTAAGTTCAGCATTTTCTAAGGATGAAGCACAAATATTTTCCAGAAAATCCCCCTACCTCAGACTACCATTTACACTTATGAAATGATTATTTCATCAAAAAAGGTTCTAACGATTTTGACTAAACTATTATACGTTTAAGACATATTTAAGACAAATGAAATGTACGGTAAGGTGGCCTAAGTCGTACCAATTTATAGAAACATCGACTTAACTTTATACACATACAAAATCGTAACCGGAAATATTGCTCTTTGAAGTTTTCAGTACTTCAAGGACCCTAGAACTGAAATTTTAATTTTCTATATTTTATAGGTATGAAACCAATACTCTGGACGCTTAAGTTTGTTATAAGTTGTGTTTAAGTATAATATGCTTCAAGGATGCGACGCGGAGATCTTGAAGAAAATTCCTCCACCCTAAACTGTAGTTCATTTGCCAATTTTTTCGAAAATTTTGATTTTCTCGAAAATGGTTCTAACGATTTTGATTAAAATGCTATTTGTTTGATATATTTTTATGACAAATGAAATATATATATATTTTGAATTTTCTGGCTGTAGCTTATATACTCCTGTTTACTCTGGATGACTAATTTTACTATACAAAAATGTAATCTTGCTAAAACACACACTTTATGCCCCAATAATATTTTTTTTTGTAGAATGAACCACTTCGGAGATGTTCCTTGTATTTGTGCGAGTTTTTGAATAGCTACTTAAAAATTTTCGTCAAATGGAAGATCGTTACTTATATGTTTATATCTTAGCCCTGCAAAGAGAACGGAATCTCAAAGCTTTAAAAGATTTGACTATCGCACAAAGTCTACTGTATTCTAATATTCCCCTTGTACCTACAAGGAAATAAGCAATAAAATAATTTTTGCAAATCTTTATCTCAAACAACACGAGAAGGTCAGAGGAATAAGAGTTTGTAAGAATGGTTAGTACAAGAGTAGAGAAAGTCATGTGATTTTTTTCATGGAGAAGGCTTTTATGCTATCCATTTTACTATACAACCTATAATGTTCACATGTTATTCCCTACTCACCCTTCAACATAGAATTCATACAATTTTATATGATTGAAACAGAAATGCAACGTTTTACATTCACAAGGTTTTCTCTACTCATTCTTCTTAGGAAACGCGATTACATTTCTTTCTATACTCGCTCTTTAACACAAAATTCATACAATTTTCTAGGATTAAAATATAAATGCAACATATTGCAGTCACACAATTTTCTCCACTTGCTTCTCTATTACGTAGCACATTCATATATTCTTCACTACTCGATCTTCAACATAAATTCATACAATCTATACATCTAAACTGAATATTGGTATATATGTTGACCGTTCACCATGAAAATTGGTACATCTAACTGTTTTTTCATGCCATTTTTTATACTATCCATTTCACACAGTACATCCACATGGTTTTTTTCTACTCGATTTTATTTCACATAACATCCTTCTATACTCGCCCTTCAACATAAAATTCACACAATTTTCTACGATAGAAATAGAAATGCAGCGTGTTGTATTCACACAGCTTTCTCTACTTGCTTTTCTTCCTGTAGTATTTGGGGTTGTCCAATAGTGCTTTTGCATAATGTCTTTGCGACATATTTTTTATTTATTTACCTTTTTTGTTTATTTTGTGTTCTTTATATTATCGGAAGAGTTTTAATTAACTCTTTGTTTAACCATATTAAATTATATTTTAAATATCTCCAAGGAAATACAAGGTTATTGGGCAAGTGCAACCTAAATCTAAAATTGTAGGGGGCAACGTCGGGTATTTCAGCATTCATTTTCAGAAAATCCACTGAAATTTGTATAAACTGTTTACTCTGTCCTCGTTATTGCTAAATTTCTCTCCCTGTTGGCAATAAATAAACTTAAATCTTCACCTCTTCCTGCTCAGTGAGTAACTCGTCCATGAACAAGAAAAAACCATTTCGCTCCATTAGAAAGCGAACATGAAGTAACAAAAACATGGATACAATTTCTGGAAATAAATCTGCGGCACCCGGAGTGCGCACTCCCACATGTTACTGGATAATAAATTAAATAAAACAACATTCCTGATACGGATCGTGATCTTCAGTTGTTCCCGTTACAGATGTCTGTCAGAACAAGTTATGCTTCCTGGGGAGTCGAACTTCAGGGCGTATCTGCACCTCCATCACTCTCAGAACACAACATGCAACAAACTGACATCATATGAAGATATTCTGCCATTTAGAATCAATCAGTAACATGTGCTCCCTCACTAGTGTTTAACGCTCTCGAAAAGCACGTGCTCAGAGATAAGGAGATGCTCGTAATACCTAATCTGTATTAATATTATGTGGGAATAGGATAATCCTACAAAACCTTAACTATTTTTGATAATTATGACACTAGTAAAGTTATGTTCCTTCCAACGGACACAAACTGTAAGACAAATTTGAGTCCCTATGTGATTGAAGTATTTAAAATGATTTACAAGACTACGAACAGTAATTACTCAATGCCAACTTGCGGTGGGGTCTTAGCACCTGGACCAAAATGCCATCTTTTGTGCCTATGCCCTGAAGGGAGACCCCTCGGGAGTCAAATGATGAGGAAGGAATGCTAATTTTACCCTTATAAATATTGTGAAGATATAACCTTTTAGTCAGTTTGGGTTTAAAGTTAATCCTGTGAACAATGGGTATTAATGAACAAATGCTGCTGACATAAACAAAGAAATTAAAGAGGGCTATGCATAGTGATGCCAATTTAGTTGTTTTTAAACTAAATCTGGTCTTTCTGGGAAGATCTTTAGTTGTCAAAATTTATAAATTTAACATTGCTAGTATAGGGATTTAGTTGTTTGATAAACTGCATTTGGTTGGACAGAAAATATTTTAACATTGACAGCACAAAAATTTACTGGATTTCTCATTTTTGTCTGGTTATTTTTCTTGATCCTCTATTGGCAACACTGGCTATGCAAATGGAACAATAAACGATTGCGTTATTTCTTCTGTACTTCTATGCTAAATGAATTCAAGAGAAAGAATTAGACCACCGTAACTTTATAATAAGAGAATATATTACTTGTCTGAGTGATTATAGACTATGTAGCATTTTCAAAACTCTGATGGCCTGCGTTGGGGATCTTCATATTCACCAGTTTTGTTACATACCGATTTTAGCAATTTATGTATAGTGGGAGAATTTTGTAGCTTTTATGTTGTGTATAGATATATAACTACAAGACCAGCAAGAAGACACGAAGGTTTAAAATTTCATCTATTTGGACAATCTAGAAATTTACACGACGTTCACTGCCAGAAGTAAGATAAATTACAAAATTACAGAACTTGGAGCACTGCCGAAGTAAGGTTAAGGAAATAAATATTCGCTGATGTTTGGTATACCCTAAACCGTGAGAGATAGACAAAATATTACCACACAGAAAATGTAGATTTATCTCCAATTCATCTTGATCTTTGCCTGAATTTTGCAATACTAAGTTTTCTCAAATGGAAGATGGTTATTAATTTTTTTCTCCTATCAGCCTTGAAAAAAGAACTAATTGCAAAGCCAACACAAAGCGACTAGAGTTGACTATCGCTTAAAGCGTACTGTGTTCCCATACTGTCCTTGCACCTTCCAGAAAATTACTAATAAGGTAATAATTTCTGCAAATATTTATGTCGATTAACATAAAGGCAGAGAAATAAGTGTTCGTAAAAGTAGTTCGTATAAGAGTAGAAGAAGTCATGTAAGTGCAACGCATACTGAATGGGATGATTCAGGTGATAACGTCTGTGGTCGGATTCTGGAAGTCGCGGGTTCGATTCCCGTGGCCGACCTTCCTAAAATGGACCTTTCCGGGGGTTTTTCCAGGTCACTAAGGCGAATGCTAGGATAATATATTATGCAACGAGTCTATAATGGTAGTAATTAAAACACGTTTCCTAATTTTCATACCAGCGTCTTCATTATCATTATATTTAAGTTTTATACGTTAATTTATGCTCAACCATATACCTAATTTTATAGTTGAAACATTGTAAAATGTTCACTCACCAGGGACAATGACCTACATATTGCATCAGCTGATATTTGAAGTTCTGCGCAGGCGCTAAGTGATCAATTGGGTTCCAGCGCGTCACAGCTGCATGATGCAAATGATAACCTTAGAATGCTACGTAACGTTGAAAAATAGAACGCAAATTGAATATATTGGTTTTCAGATGAAACTTTATTTCACGTATAAGTTATTTATTGTACAATTAGTGAAATTAATTTGTAGGACTGTGCTTAGTGCAATATTCTTGGAAGTTGATGCTGTATTGAGGTTAATTTGTGTGTTTTGTGTTTGTCTGATATTTTAGTGTTTTCTAAACTCGAGCTAGTTGCGTTTCGAGAGTTAATCGATATTGCGCTTTGCCATTGCGACATGGGAGTTCTGTGATTGGTGAAACACTTGTCCTTTAATGAACTTTGAATTGTCCGATTGGATAAAGACCAATCCTTTAATGAAAGTTTGAACTTAAGGTGACCCATTAAAAGCTCGCTATCAGAATTATAATTAAAGTTGGATATGGTCGAGCATAAAGGATGTTTACCTTACATTCCCCTTTTCAATTCTTTAATTTCATTTTCTGTAACCGGTGTTTCCAGGTTGTAAGCGGAGTCGCCGGAGGGCTGCGCCACGATGGAGCTTGCACTCTGGAAATACGTGCTCGACTAAGGTGAGACACTGTGATCGGCCGGCCGTCCTTCCAGGGGGCTGATTTATTACTCGGACTGCTGGCTGGTGGCGGGCTCTCTGTGGTGACATGGAAATCTGTCGGGCTGAAGAACAGCCTGCACCTGTTAGGGAGCCACCACAGTTATAGGTCCGCATGTGATGCGTTCTGGGCGCTTGTAGGGTACTTTCATCTCATCCTTCCTCCCAGGGTTTGACGCACAATAAACCATCGGCTAACGTGCCGGAATCTCTACCGTGATAGACAGACAGAGTGCAACACATCAGATTTTTAGAAGAAGGCCAGTGTGTGTTTGTATGTGTGCCTGTCTGTGAAAAGCTTAGTTAAAACGAAAATACTGTTAAATACCAAACTTGGTACTTAAGTTAAACATCTTGCAAGAATGCTACACTAAGATTTTCAAGAAAACCCCCTAACTCAGACTGCTCTTTGCATAGAACATTTTCCGAAAATTTTGATTTCCTCAAAATTGACTGATGAATTTTATTATATGATATATTTAAGATATTTAGAAATTTTCGGAATATTCTTAGAGGTTTTCTTCATTCTGAAACAATTTTACATAGCTAGTAAACGGTAACATTAATTTTTATATTGCGTTACATGTATCAGTATTAAACCCCTCATTTATAATCTCTCGATTATGAGACTTGTTTATAGCGAGTGAGATATAAACAAAAATGCACTATTTGGCACATTGTTTTTCCGCATGCTGTATACCAAAGAAGTAGTTACAGATACAGTTTTGTGTGAGACAAAGAGACACACTGTGTGTGTGTGTGTGTGTGTGTGTGTGTGTGTGTGTGTGTGTGTGTGTGTGTGTGTGTGTGTGTGTGTGTTTAATAGCAAGCTGAGGTTAAAGGCAAGGAATGGTATAACGGTCTTTGTCATTAGTAATAAATTCACCTCGCCCACTTAAGTTGCTATTAAATTTTAAATACACTGGAATAAAACATCAATCAAACGCTGTCAGGAGCACATTAATCAAAGGGTAGGTATGTTTAACGTTTCGTAACCTAACTTCCCTACGGAACACTGAAGAGCGGGGTAAATCAGAGCATTTGTTTTTATCACCTACTACTATTTGAGCAAAATCTCTCCAGACTACCTCTGTGGTCTGGTGGTTGGCATCCCGGGTTCGATTCCCGGCTGGAGGGTGGGAATTTTTCTTCAGCCAAGATTATTTCCCATAGTGTGAATGTGTGCGCGTGTGTGTATCTAATGCAATAATCCAAAGATCAAAGCCTATGTAAAAGTGAGTGAAGATAATTGCCGATAAGCAATTGTTCTTAAGTTAAAAGCCTCTGATGTGACCCAAGATGTTGAAGGTTGTATATAAATGATAGGAGGAATCTCTTGTTTTCTTCTCGTAACCTTGACTCGGTCCTTTTACTGTCCTTCACTTTCTCTGTCTCTCATACACTAACTCTGCGATACAATCACTCAACACACACGCTTCGACGCGACGTATCTTCACGAACGAACTCTGCTTTGCCCATAGCGGCGATGAGGTAACACGGATCATTCGCGAACTTCTACAAACACGCCTGCCGCCGGAACGCCTCTCGAAGGTTGCAGCAATCCTTTGTGATGCCACTTGATTGTTGTTAGTCACGTGTTCGCTCGCGTGAGCGGTGTGCATTTTGTATTTTTTCTACTGGCTCAACTGTACATACCGTTTTATTATTATATTATATTTTATGCCAAATTATTATTTTCATTTAGCTTCTGCAGGATTTTCTTAATTGGTTACGCGTAGATGTTTCTCCGCGTGTGTTTATCTCAACAGTTTGTCGGTTTGACACAGGAGTCAATTCCTGCCTTCGCTTGTTAGTGGGTTAGGGGCAGTGCTACTGTCGCTGCCAGGGGACAGGTCCTGTTTTTTCCTAAAAACATTTCCTTGGTGGTGCATTTCCACACTTTTGATACTTACAGGCATAATGTAATTCGCTTTCATATTAACATTTCTGACTGTATTCTTTTATTTCGCTCGATCTTTTGTACTCCACCTTTCTTTATTGGTTTAGAATTGTTTACTTGGAGGTTTTAACTAATTAACAATCACAGCCGATTTATGGATTACTGTAGTCTTTAACAATTTTTAGTCCTTTTAACTGTGTTTTGGGATTGAATTGTAATCATTACTGCTGCAACGCGAAGGTTAAAAAGTGAAGATGTATAAGCCAAGAAACTTCAAGAGTTGAACCTGTAAACTGGGTTATTTATTGAACATGGCGTGGAAATACATTTACTAAATTATATTTTCTATATTGGTTGTCATGTCTGTTAATGTGAACGCTAGAGCGATAGTGTGTGTTCAACACGCGAGTGTGTTGGGATCCCAAACACGCGCTAATATTACGCGCGAAAAGCGGACGTAGGTATATAATATAACGCACGTGTGTCCCCAGGGTAATTGTGAAGCAATCTTTGGTTTATGAACGCACACTGATCTGATGGTTGGAAACGGGGAGCAACACAAATATGTGCTTGTTGGTGTCATGAATTTGTTTTCGTTGTGAAGGTCACACTGGGTAGACGCGCTCGGCGGTGCACCTTAAGAAGAGGAAGAAGAAGAAGAAGAGGCTATTTTGAATTTTGTATACGCGTGACGTCGGCTTTTTATGCTGATCGTAGTCACTGCTTGCCAATCTCTCCAGAAGTTGGAATGAACGTTTGGTATGGGGCCGAAGTGAGAGAGATTTATGTTGGCCCCCCTGGTGAGTAAGGGATGAGCATCGGAACTTGCTCCGTGCAGCAGTGGTATAGGCTCGCGACGTGCATTTGTTAGTCTTAATATACCCACAGGTTCAGACTCTAGCGGTTATGTAAGGTACTAAGGAAGTATTGTATTTGAGCTTAGAAATTCCAACCGCAGTGAAACACCTTAATCAGAGGGTAAGTACTTCAAATTTTGGGAAAAAAAAAAAAAAAAATCGATATCGAGATTTCATCGGGAATATATGTTCTGAGGCCTCCTAAATAAAAAAAGCATTATTAGAAAAAGGTGTGTCTGAGAGCAGCCTAACTCAAAAACGAAAAGTCGGTTAAAAACCAAAGTCGGTATTTAAGTTAAAGCATCCTTCAAGGATGCGACACGAAGATTTTAAGGAACATTCCTCCATATGGAAAATTTTTCGCAACTTTTGGTTTTCTCAAAAACGACTCTAACGATCTTAATTAAAATTCTATATATTTTGAGATATTTTTGTGGCAATTGAAATGTATATTTTGAATTTTCTCACTTTAGCGCATGTAGTCCTGTTTATACTCTTGTTGACTTTTGCGTAACAGGTAAACCGTAAGAGATACATCAAAACTTACTATAAAAAATGCAGATCTCATTAAAACACAGTTTATGTTCAAGTGCGTTCTTTTTTGTGGAACTAACCATTTCGGAGATATTCCTTGTTATTTTTCTGACTGCCGCAATACTTATACTTCTCTTGTCCTTTAAAGGGAATACAATTAAATTCTACAAATGTTTATCTCAAGTAAAATGAAAAGAGGAACAAGAGTTTATAAGAGTAATTAGTACAACAGTAGAGAAAGCCATGTGAGTGCACCACATCAGATTTTTTATTGTTAATGAGGTTTGAAATGTGTAGAAGAAAAATATGTGGTTAAAACTTTTATCTGAGCAATATTTGATCCGTAATTAGCATTTTATATAGGTACATAGGTGTTGATCAACAGGCACACACCATTTTGTAAATATTTACAGATTTCTGAACTAAGTCTTGTTTTGAAATAGAATTTCCAAGCTTTCTCATAGCTGTTGGTACCACTGCTAATGCTTACCCTTTACTTCTATATGATATAAACCGCTAAGGTAAATAATAAATGTGTAAACTTTAATACAGTTTTTCCCAGTCTTTCAGTTTTTCATGTTCTGGCGCAGTTTATTGAAAAAAATATTCATCATAAATTGACGAAAAGTCTTTTGTGCGCTAATCACAACTATGTCATTAAAAATAGGAAAGTATTTTCCTGTAAAATTTATACAATTTAAAAATAAATTTAATTTCCACCAAAAGTTTAGAGCAAAAACTTTAAACTTAAAATAAATTATATATTACACCAACTATATATTATTATATCAATATGCATTAAAATGACCAAAGGAGGTGGCACTACGACTCGCATTTGGAAGGTCACGGGTTCGAACCCCGTCGGCCGACCACTATGACTTTGGTTTGCCCTTGTCACTAGGTAAATGCGAGGGTTGATTCTCTTCTCCACGGATTACTTTCCCTTCTCTTCTCATTTCCTTTCTTGTCATCCTTCAGGTTTGGTTGGTAGCGCGGTATGTCCTGCCTGATGCGGACAGATGGCATAGATGCTTCCGCTCTTGAACCCGTTTCCTGGCCCTTCCTGGAAGTTGCTGCCCGGGACACAAGAGTCGCTTCGTCCCCCTCTCCCTGGGTAGAGGAAACACTTTGGCTGTGCTTCTGTCTTTGGTTCCTTTTTATTTCTTAATATTTACCTATGATTTAATTCATGCAGCGGCTAAGTATAAGTTGCAAGATAAGCTCAACAACCAGAAGTGGGTAGTCGATCGCCACAAAGCTTAATGTCGGTGAACTTTGGACAGGAATCACTGTGTTCAACAGCTGTCAGTAATTAGTTTTATTTTCGCATAACTAATATTTCTATTATTCATTCATTGAGTATTGAGTGCATCGGAAAATCTCCTTATGGTCCTCCAAACAAGCGCTTGCCGCACTTGATGGTTAGGAAACATGTGCACTTCAACATAGCGTTGAAATCTGATGTGTTACACTCACATGACTTTCTCTATCTTGCACTAACCATTGTTGCAAACTCTTATTCCTTTATCTTCTTCGTGTTAGTTGAGATGAACATTTGTACAACTTATCTTATTGCTTATCTTCTTGCAGGTACAAGGAGAATATGGGGATACAGTAAACTTTGGGCGATAATCAAATCTTTTAAATATTTATTATTCCGTTCTCTTTGCACACTTAACATATAAACAAAGAAAAAAGATGTTTCATTTGACGAAATTTTGCTCTCCAAAACTCACACAAATAACAATAAATATCTTCCAAATGGTTCACTCTACAAAAAAATGTATTTGGACATAAATTGTTCTAGCAAGATCTACATTTTTGTATAGTAAGATTTGGTCTAGCTCTTAGGCTAGGGTTTAAGAGCTATTCAAAAGTCATCCAGAGTAAAGGCAGAAAACTCAAAATATATATTTCATTTGTCTAAAAATCTCTTAAAGGTGTGGGGTTTTAATCAAAATCGTTAGAGCATTTTGGAGACAATCAAAATTCGAAAACTTTTTCATGTAGAGGGTAGTTTAGGGTGGAAGAACTTTCTTCAAAATATTTGTATAACATCCTTAAAAGATGTAAAACTTAAATATCAACTTCAGTTTTTAACTGACTTTTCATTTTTGAGTTACGCTGACACACACGCACACACGGCGCGCGCACACACACAGAGCTTTGTCTAAATATTTTTGTTTAATCAGGGGCCTCAAAACGTACATTTCCGCTGAAATCTCGACATCGAAGTTTTTTGTGGAATACAATAATTCCTCCACTTACTAGCAGAGAAAGTAAAAATGCTTATTTTTGATTCATGGGACCTCATAACATTTTTGAATTTTTGGATGGAATACATTACTTCCCCTACTGACTATACGTAGTAGGGAAAGCAAAAAATGTAATTAATTTTTCGGTGCATCACTTGCTTCTGAAAAACTGTTGCCATGGAAACACATTATAATTTTACCGGTGCCAAGATGTAGGGGAGATATAGGAAAACACTCATTATATAGGGCAATTAAGTTACCACAATGAAAGCTCCGAACTCCTGTGGCGAGGCAACCCCAAACATGTAAGTTATCACAGAAACAATGGGGGCACAGGGGAAAAAACTGCACTGGTTAGCGTTTTTCATTAAAACCTCTGCCCAGGGAGCACAATTCCCTTCTCTACTTTCCCAGAACCATCAGAATGACCACATGAATCATTTTACTATGCCTGATTATCAGGAACAATTCTGCTATCGTGGTTTTCCTCTAAGTACAGTCACTTATATTTGTTCTACCTAAGAAGAGCAAATATTACTTTCTATTCAAACATTTTGTATAGATATTTCACTATAAATACATGTTTTGAACATCCGTGAATGCAAAGAAAGTAATTTAAGAGAAGATCATGTGTGTATATGTGTGTGTGTATGTGTAAACGGGATAAGTTGAAACAAAATGTCACATGAATGCCAAACTTGGAATTTAAATTTAGTATCTTGCAAAGATGCGATACGAAATGTTTAAAGAAAATCGTTACTCCAAACTACGCTATATACGGATACGTTTTAGAAAATGCTGGTTTTGTCAAGATGGTTTAACCATTTGGATTAAAATGCGTACTATAATGCAGCGTATATACTTGAGAATTGTAAATATAGTTGGTAAAGTGAAGATTCAATTGTCTTCTTTCCATGGCTTGGGTAGGCGTCACATCGAAAAAGACAAAGTCCGCAGAAATTTAGTAATTTGTCTGTATAAAGTGTTTCTCAGACGAACACTTATGGTGGTAGAATAGTGCAAAATAACGACGTGCAGAATAAGTGTATTTTGTGCGAAGCGGCACAAAATAGGGAGAAGAATATGAACTTAAGAAAATTTATAGTCCGTGTTTGTAGAATTGTGGACCCCGTAGTGTGATTCAAAAGGACGCGAAGCCATGAGATTGTGTAATTTTGTGTTTGTACCTTGAATTTGTGTGTTTATAAAGTCAATTAATGTGGATCTATAGAAATAATTTAATTATTTGTTGACCCATACCCATACTGCTAATAGTGCAGGAAAAGAGTTATTCAGGCTCGGCTAAAACGAATCACGCCATTCCTTACCAATCCTAGATGGCACTGCCGGCGCCGGGCAGTCGGAACGTAAACAAATAAGCAGCGCGCTTGCCCAGCGGTATCTTCAGATAACTAAATACTATTACAAGTTTCTCCTTCTTATTACACGAGTGGAGAAAGTAAAAATATAAATAACATCGGATAATACCAAATTCAACAGTTGATTCAGAGATTTTGAACATTTTGATTTTGTTTTTTAAATGAACATAATAGGAATGTGACGTTCTTTATGAGAATTAACTTTATCGAAACTCTTCTTGCCGAATGTTGTTTTTTGGAATTTTGTAAGGCGAGAGTATTTAACTCATTTAATATCATTGTCTTCCAACGGGAACTTGAGCTTATGAAGTTATATCTAAACCTTTAGATGCCTTTGATCATGTACGCCAGTCACCGTTTATTTTACTTTGAGCCCACTCCGTCCTTTAGTTGGTAGTACTGAAGCCAGGATTCGAAGTTAGGTAACACATTCAAACTAAGCTTCGAAAGAAAACATCGTGTGGTACAATAACAGCTTATAAGGATATAAATATTCTATCTTCTCCAATTTTAGTTGAAAATAAATTGATGTATGAAGGGTTTAAATGGGACATGTTTAAATGAACGCACCGGATATTGGAGGTAAAAATTACACTTATTTTGAGGGACACGGGCCATTGTTGCATTCAAGTTGACAACAAACCAGTCCCACATTACAGCTCAGTGTTCTCCGTACTGGGGGAAATTTGTTCCTTTGCTTCTGTTGGTAGCCTTGCCTTTCACTATGGCATCTACACGCACTTTCATCTCTCACGCACTTTTACGTGAAGTGCTAGTTTACAGTTACTTCCATCGATAGGCATTCATTGCAGAATTTATTTTCTAGGAAACTAGCGGCCAAAATCTGTTCTGAGAGATTCATATTCAAACTACCTTAAAGCGTAAATGATAGTCAAATCTTTTAAGAGCTGGTCACTATGTGACTTTGATATTCCATTTTTTCTGCATGGCCAAGAATTAAATAAAAAAATATATTCATATCTGAGAAAAGTATAAGTATGTAAAAATTGAAACCAATAATATTTCCACAAACCTTGGACATACTTTGTGTACTTTAACTAGATCTATATTTCTGTGTAGTAAGATTTTGTCTATCTTATACGGTTTATCAGATCCATTTCTTCCACTCCACTCAGTCCTTTACCATTACTTTTTCAACTCGCTCATAATTTTACTCCTTTCTGTACCTACTTAATTTCTCACTGTATTCCTGATATAGCCTCCCTTGCCTTCTCTTTGGTTACACTCTATATTTCTCACAACGGTCGTTTCGACACACTTACGTGTCATCATCAGGCGATCTTACCTTATTTGTTTTCACTTATTGTTGTATTTCTAACCATGTATCTTGTAGCTTTCCCCACAGCTCGTCTCAGATGTCATTTCCATTGCTGTTATTTTACTTTCACGTTTTTGTAAAAGAAAATTTTCGTTTTATGAGCGGTTCTTATTCGATTTTTTATTTCTTGGTAATGCAAAGAGAGTGGAATGTCAAAGCCATCACATAGCGACCAGCCCTTAAAAGATTTATCATTTAGGCCTACTGAGTTGTACTATTCCCATTGTACCTATAAGGAAATATGTGATAAACCCATTTCTGAAAATGTTTATCACATTAACATGAAGTAGACAGAGGAGTAAGCGTTTGTAGAAGAGTAGAGAAAGTCATGTGAGTGCAGATTTGTTATAGTAGGTAGTTTGAAAGAGTGAAGGAGTTGCTAATTTTGAGAAAGAGGTACGGTAAGACAGTGGTGTGGTTACGATGAAGCGAGTGGAATGTGGACAGCGGATGTGTTTGGTTTGGTTGCTAGGAGCTGACCCTCAGGCCAAGGTGATCCACCACGCCCTCTAGCCACGGCGTGATGTTCCAAAATAATTTCTTTTAAAACCAGGTTGCAAAAGTACGCAAGCGCTAGCTGCTTGGGTTCTTCCTTTCTGTACACGATGTGATCTACTGGACAGTTCCATGATGACAACTGCACTTTCACCAGTGATAAACCTGGGGCGCGCGTCCGTCAACACACGCGCCAACTGTATCAACTCTTGGTAAACAAACAAATACATAGTATTTCGTAGTTCTTGGGGAACAAGGCTAACGAATGTTTGTCATCTGTCCCAACATAGTTATAACAAGCACGAGTTTGAACGATCAGTGAAGAAAATAAGCAAATAAATAGCCAAAACATCCGGGTTTCACCGGAAATATGTTTTGAGACCCGCTGAATCCAGAAAAGCTGAAACATTGGTGTCAGGAGTGGGATTCGCTGAATTGTCGTTTTTGTCACAGTATAATAAACCACTAGGAAAGAAAAACAAAAGAAACACAAATATATCTGCAATTAGATAATTAAAAACAAATAAACGTCTGCGGTTATAACAGCAGTTCATGGTGCATTTATGTATATCAACTTTGAATTAAAGCTATTTTACAATTTTACTCTTTTTGTGTGGCATTAGATATTGTACAGCTTCTTTTACGGACTTCTCGGAAAAAACACCGAAAACGCTTAGTATGTTGTGTATGATAATTTATACAAGAAGGACCCTATTTGTTGTCTGCCCTGTTGACGGTAGATCCTAACAGATTAGGGAGGTAATGTGGCTTTAAAACGATGGAACCCCAGCACAGTTTGAGGTAAATGTGCGGAATCACCTGAACGTCACATATCGAAATCGATGGATTGATAGAGGGGGACCAGTTTCATGGCACCACGGACACCCGATCTAACATTTCCCCACTATTTTCTATTGTACAATACTCTTGTAACATCAAAGGAAGTCCTCATTGTGATATCCTCAGAGCAATGGAAAATCTTACCATGCAAGCACACAAATTAGTTCAATTGCACCACGTTGATATTTTTTCTGAGACAATGTTTGGAAGACATGATTCCCCAAATGTCGCCTTTTTACAGTTTGTCGCAGCCACTTTCGACAATTGTGTAAAAAGGCTAAAAATTTCAAAAAGTGACCAAAATGCATTTAACAAATAGTATAAACCTTCTGTTTTAACTTTATGTGTTTTTTATAGCGTTGCGACTTTTTTAACTACGTCACGTGGCCGTTAAACTGATTGCCTGTAAGTGGTCATGTCCATTTAAATCAATATGGCTTCATTCTCTTTGCTACTAATTCAAATTTAGTTTTCTCATGTTTTTATTTTTAGCACTGTTTGCTTTTTACAATGCTCCCACGATGCATCGTAGAGAACTCCTTATAAAAAAAATGAAAAAATTGTAATAAAATATTGATATCTCAGCAACTAATGTGACTAACCTATGAAATTTGGCAGATTTACTCCTCAGTATACACTGACTGTCGTGTTAAAATTCCAAATTAATCCAATAAAAACTATAGATTTTTAAACTTTCCCACATGGGTGTCCTTAAGGACACCTGATAGTACCAGAATAGCAATTTGCATGCAGAATCTAAATGCAATGTATGTTTAGGGTTTCTTTAAAAATACATAATCAAGCTACCAGAATGCGAAATCTGTGCACTCATACCCATACACCCTAAAAGATGTGTAAAGGCATCCTTCTACACCAAGGAATGTGGTTATTCTAGTTAACATTTGCATGAGAAATGTATACACTTAAATTTAAGGGGTAAACAATGCACTTCCGTGTGTCCAGACAACCATTAGCCCTGCCACGTATCCTAACGTAGTCACTGTGTTTTGTTTGCACCTCCCGCAGTCTGAAGTTAATGATGCAGGAGGCATAATTATTGGATGACGATTATAACCTCGTATGGATGCGTTAATTGCTCGCAATTTAGCCGAATTAGTTGGTTATTAAGGTGTTAAAAGCCCTTCGTCCATATATAGCTTAGGTTATGAACATAACAGTCAACAATATTATAAGTGAATATACGCGTTGCATTGTAAGAAAGTTGCAATCGCTTCTTGGGGCAGACATTGCGGTTGTATTCCTAAATTTAATGGTATGGATGCTTTTAGAAACAGTTATAAAATAATTAACTTTAAGGAGGCATTTCATAAAAAAATTCCTAATTTTATACCCATTTCAACCAAAATGTGACGTATAATGACTAAGGATAGGAAATTGGGTCCTTGAGTGACTAAGCGATCGATATTCAATGTCAAGAATTGCCTCCTACAAACACATAGGTAGCTTTGTTTACATCACGGGTGCGCAAGTGTGGCTCTTTGTGTCACGAGTCGGTGACGTAATCTCTTCCACTACAGTCGTGCACTACGTCAGTATGACGTCTGATCGACGTGTTCTGAGCACAGAGCAACACTGACCGCCAACAGCACACAACAGGGAACAGTATGTTAACAAGGCGACGACCTTTCCATGCTAACTGGGAAAATTATTATTTTATTATTAAGAATAATCATAAAGTTAAATGTCTCATCTGTGCGAAACTAGTATAGACATCACAGTTCAGGTGCGAAGGCATTTCCAACGACACAGAGAGAAATGCGGACCCCATGTACGCATTTTTAATTATTTTTAATTTGTGGCACCATTGTCCATGATGGTCCAAAAGCTGCCAAACTACCGGTTTAATGCCAACATGCATAAGGCAGAGGTGAGCGAAGATCCAACAAGTAAGGAGAAGTGATGTGGTCAGCACCACGCTTCCCCCATTCGAAATATTGGTTTTCGTGACCCCACAGATGACTCTGCGTTTCAGCCCAATAGATTGACTCGGCACGTTTTAGTGCAGGAATGGGCAAAATTGGCTCAAAAGGACCACTCCACTGAAACGCTATTTTGCCTCACCCCACCGGACATCCCTCCCCTTCATTACTGTTCAGCTTTGCCTTTGCTCATTCAGTGGCGACTATGACTTCATCGGAACGTCTGTTACATGAAGAGCGGCAGAGAGAATCTGTTTACTTTCTCTACTAGGTGTACTAGAGAAGAGGAAGTATTGTATCCTATCCAAAAATTCAATGCCGAGATTTCACCGGAAATATATGTTTTAAGGTCCCCTGAACCTAAAAAAAAAGCATTTTTAGAAAAAGGTCCGTGTGTGTTTGTGTCAGTCTGTGTCTGTCAGTCTGTGGACAGCATAACTCAAAAACGAAAAGTCGGTTAAAAACCAAAGTTAGTATTTAAGTTTAATGTCTTTCAACGATGCGACACGAAGCTTTTGAAAAAAATTGCTCCACCCCTAAACTAACCTAACATAGGAAAATTTTCGAAAATTTTGATTTTCTTTAAAATGGCTCTATTTTCATTAAAATGCCATATATTTCAGATATTTTATGACAAATTAACTCTATATCTTGACTTTTCTGTCTATAACCCCTGTAGTCGTATTTACTCTGTATAACTTTTGTATAACTGGTAAACCATAAGAGATAGACCAAATTGTTCTGTCCAAAAAATGAAGATCCTCCCAATACACACAATTTATGTCTAAATAATCTTTTTTGTAGAGTGAACCATTTCAGATATATTCCTTTTTATTTGTGTTAGTTTTGGAGAACATACTACTGTCAAATGGAACATCGCTGTTCATTTTTTATAAGTTAACCGTGCGAAAGAACGCAGTTTGAATGCTTTAAATGATTTGAATATCCCTCAAAGTTACTGTATTCCCACATTCCCCTTGTACGTACAAATGTTTATCTTAACTAACACAAATAAGATATAGGAATAAGAGTTTGTAAGAATGGTTAGTACATGAGTAGAGAAAGTCATGTGAGTGCAACACATCAGATTTTTTAAGCTACAAAAACCGGCAAGTTTGCTGTTTAATATGCCGACTTTAGTTTCAAATATAAAGCGTTGCAATATCAAATGCCACTATAATCAGAGACATATTGATCTTAAGCTATTTATTTACAGTTTCAAAAGTTATTTTCTGAACACTCGTATTTGGAAATATCTAAAAGGGACGATATGATTCCACTTTTAGCGGTTTAGTTTCTTATTAGTTTATTAGGTATCCGAAACTGAACTTATTAAAGATCTTAGATTCATTTGATATTATTTAATGTGTAATTGCATATAATATATATTAATACTTAGACTGAAATATACTTTTAATTATTTCTGTTACGATTGGACAGAGAATGTAAGCTTAACGAACTGAAATTGAAGCCATAGGCACCTTTGAGTGAAATCTATAGAGAACATACTATGCGCAAGTTATGAATAAGCTATTGTATCTCGTGTTTGAAAGTTTGAATACAATATTGAGTTTAAAACTAATAGCTTTACGGCTAAATAGCAATAAACTTGAAGATTGTGTAATTTGCCTAACCGCAATAGGCGGCTGTAATAATTATTGTATGCAATGTAAACAAAATAGTTAATAGCAGCGTAGAAATTATAACTACCGCGCAGGTGGAACGATGCCACCCCTGCACTTGTATCAAAACAACCTTCGTCACACAGCAAGAGAATTTTGGGGGAGTAAGAGAAGTTCAATCGCTAACTCTCCTCTCGTGTCCATGCCTGTTTTAGTCATTAGGAATTGAAATTATAGAGCTGTCTATTAGCTTATGTCCTTTAGGAAGAACAGTGTACTTTATAATGGGAAATAACTATCAATATCGGTAGAGATTGCACACACGCACACGCACAGAGACACACACACACACACAGACACACACACACGCGCACACACACACACACACACGCACAGACGCACACACAGACACACACACACAGACACACACTCACAGACACACACAGACACTCACAGACACACACAGACACTCACACACAGACACTCACACACAGACACTCACACACAGACACACACACAGACACACACACACAGACACACACACACAGACACACACTCACAGACACACACACACACAGACACTCACACACTCACACACAGACACATACACACGCACAGACACACACACACATACACACGCACAGACACACACACACAGACACACACACAGACACACACTCACAGACACACACACACAGACACTCACACACTCACACACAGACACATACACACGCACAGACACACATACAGACACACACAGACACACACACTCACAGACACTCACAGACACACACACGCACACGCACAGACACACATACAGACACACACAGACACACACACACTCACAGACACTCACAGACACACACACGCACACGCACAGACACACATACAGACACACACACACACTCACAGACACACACACACTCACAGACACACACACGCACACGCACAGACACACATACAGACACACACAGACACACACACACTCACAGACACTCACAGACACACACACGCACACGCACAGACACACATACAGACACACACACACACTCACAGACACTCACAGACACACACACGCACACGCACAGACACACATACAGACACACATACAGACACACACACATACACACACAGAGACACACACACAGACACACACACACGCACACAGACACAGACACACACACATACACACACAGAGACACACACACACAGACACAGACACACACAAACACATACACACACAGAGACAGACACACACACACCTAGTTCCGAGGGTTCTAGAAGGTCTATTCTATTACACCCTCTATGTCCCGCCTCAGAAATAGTGCCACTTCGTGTTCACGATGCCAGAGGTCACCACGAAGTTGTCCAGCGGCCATTGCGAAAAGCTCAAGTAACCGTGGAGAAAATGATAAATAAACAAAGGGATAAATAAAAGACAGTTCATTAGTATAACGAAATAAAAAGGTAAAATGAAGCGTGAAAGGACCGGTTACTGTGGTTGCGTGTTAAGGAATTATTGTTCCCTAAGTTTTTTGCTTCATTCTGTAAATATAAATTGCTTACCTGCCTAATGTTGCTATAGGAACCAATAGGAAGGAGCAATGACCCAAGTCTCGACTGTTCTGCTTTCCTCAATCAAGTGAATCAAACAAAAACATGCTTCACTTTTATTACAGCTGCCTATTTTACCAGCAGCGACATTTTGTAACATTGGTTTCCATTTTCACTTCCTCGACTGTGTGTAGTAATTACTAGAAGTATAGTATTCGAACCAAAATTTCGATGTCGAGATTTCACCGGAAATATATCTTTTGAGTCTCCCTAAATCCAAAACAAGCATCTTTAGAAAAAGGCTATTTGTGTCAATTTAACTTTCCTAAAATAGAACATGGTTATTCATTTTGTATAGGTTAGCTGTGCAAAGAGAACGGAATCTCATAGTTTTAAAACATTTGACTATCGCACAAAGCCTACTGTATTCCCATATTCCCTTAATCTACAAGGAAATTAAAAATAAGGTAATTTCTGCAAATGTTTATCTCGACTAACACGAAGAAGATACAAGAGTTTGTAAGAATATTTACTACAGGAGTAGAGAAAGTCATGTGAGTGCAACACATCAGACTTTTACTTTCTCTACTACGTACTTATAGTAAGCAGAGGAAGTTTTGTATTCTAGAAAAATACATGTTTTGAGGCTTCCTGAAACCAAAAAGGTATTAAAACGGTCCATCTATGTCTATTTGAACAACATAAATCAAAAACGAAAAGTTTGTCAAATGCTAAAATTGGTGCTTAAGTTAAAAGAATGCGATATAAATTTTTTTGAAGAAAATCCCAACCTCAAACTGCCTTCAACTTTTTATTTTTTGAAAATCGGTTTCATTCGTTTGCAATGTTATATGTTTTAAGCTATTTACATGAAAAATAAAATATTCATTTTGAATGTTCTGGCAAGGTCTGTAATGACCTCGTCTTCTTAATAGCTGGTAAACTACAAGAGATCGACAAAATCTTACTAAAAAGTAATAAAATAAAAAAAGAAAAGAATAGTTACGTAAAAGTAAAAATAAACTGCTCAGTCCTATAACGTTCGACTTCGCCTGATGTTTTCATACTTTCCTCGATTCTATTATAAAACGTTTACTGCGTTCCTATCGCCGTACTATGCCTGACACAAAGCTTAATGTCGGATGCCTCAACACGAAATCCAATCATAGAATTGCCAGGTCTTGCAGTGTTGTGTAGCTAAACACCTGTGAAATTGCGCTGTAAAGTCGGTGATATAAATATCATTTGCACCCACAAAATTTATTTGCATAACAGGAAATAGAATAGTAATGGTTATCCATCAATCGCTATTAAATTCATAGATTTACGGCAGATAAAAGAACCTCAAGCCTGATAAAGAGGCATCTGAGCAAAATTTAGCTATCGTTCATGCCCAATATAGAATGGGACGCTGAGAACCGCAGCAGTTAAAGATCGTTCATAAATAAAAACCCAATTGTTCTTCTTCGTTGCTGCGGCCATGTTGGGGATTACGCCACGTCAGCTTATGGCTTATTGTGCGTCAGACCCCGGGAGGAAGGATGAGATGAAAGTACCCTACAGGCGGCCAGAACTCTCGACAGGCGGAACTACAACTACAGTGGGTCCCTAACAGGTGCAGGCTGGGTGTTTTAAGCACGTGTTCGTTTGCGTCATCAATTTCTTATCTCTTGGCAACTTGCCACTTGCATGTTTCATCATGCGCATTTTGTACAGACACTATCATTTGCTTAAGGATAACTCCACAGAGAAGATGTTGGTATCGCAGCCGCAATATTAAAACCATCATACATCCAACAAATAACAATTTGCAGCCACACAAATATCATGCTATTAAACTATGGCGAGCTTCAGAAACCGATACACTCTTGCACTTTAAAACAACAATTGGTGGTGCTATTGTTGGCAGTATTACTCAGCCCAACTGAGTTCCACATCGGCACAGACAGCGCACCACCAGCCAGGTCCGGCTGATCAGTCCCCCGGCGGCCAGCCGACGACAACACCTCCTCTCAGCCGAGCACCGTGCAAGCACTACCACAGCGCAGATAGATGGCGATCCACTGACTCTTACAGCCTGGAGAGTCCGAATAGATAGAAAGAAATTAATGAAATGAAAGGAAGTGAAACGGGAGATGCTAAGTAAATATCCTTCCCAGCATTCGCCAGTGACCTGGGAAGGCCCCCTAAAAGACCCATTGTTAGGAGGGTCGGCCGCGGGAATCGAACCCGTGACCGTCCGAATGCAGGCCACAGACGTTATTGCCTAAGACAGTAGTATTAGGTGCCAGTATAAAATCTCCAATCTCGCCTACGACTTGGTCTTAAACATCAATGAAAGTTAATCATATACTTAGCGTGTGTCTATAGAAAGACGGTGTGATGAAAGTCACACGGACTCATGGTGAGTGTTCTAGAACCTCCACCCCCATCGTGCAAACAGGTTCCTCACAGCTACACATTGTGACAACTAACGTCCTGCATTCCATTAGTGGATCCCTGTGTAGGAAGTTGGGTCGTTTCCTGCGCAGATCTAGACGAAGGTGATGTTCCAGCTGATGTCCGCATGCAGCAATACTGTTATCAACCTCATGTCGACCTCCACCTGGTTCCTGATGTACACTACCACATCCTGTACCAAAAGCTGCAATCCAACGTGCCACAGTCCGATCCGATACAGCATATACTCGTTTCCACATACTTTGCGTAGCCATGTTAGCTATGTATCAGACTAACATTACTACGTAACTCCCATTCGCGCCGTAGCCTGCCTTTCTCGTTAGTCATACTTTTACACACATTTTTTATCACATTGACTGCAAATTTACAATCTGTTCTTATCAGAACATTTAGTAAATGACTGGAACACTAAAGGTAGCTAAATTGAAATGGTAAGTCCAAAATCTTACAGCGCTGTAGACGGTCAACTATAGAACTGTTGTCTAGTAGATTTATGGCAAGGACGTTCGGATGGTTACTTAAGCGCTGCTGATGTCGAAGACTACGGGATGTGATTTCTTCTTTTATTGTTGGAATGTGTAGATTGTTATGTAGCGTGGCGTTGGATACATACCATAGTGCTTTTGTTAGCCAATGAAGAGTTTTGGATTTAAGTCTTCGTAGTATGTCAATATTGGAGTTCAATACCACAAGTCCATACAGGTCTAATAATGGTATTGTATATTAATATTTTGTTGTAGAGAGACAAATGAGATTGTTTGTTCAGCATCCAGTATAACTGCTGGAATTTTAGTTGTGCTTCTTTTATTTTTGTCATAATGTGGTGTTTCCATGTTAGGTGTCGATCTAAATGCAATCATCTAAATGCAGTAGGGAGACTAAGACAGAGCTGGCATACTTTTTATGAGCAAGATGGCCGCCATACGCATCCTAAGGATTATTAGATATGAGGCTAGAGGGGCGCAGGATGTAGGTGTTTGAGGCTGACTCTAGGGATAATGTTTAAGGTGTATAGAACCGTATGTATGTCTTTATACACGTTCAAAATATTTGAGTACGTTCTTCACTATATCGATGTATGCTAACTAACGCAACAGCTTTTGTTCTTGATTAAAATATTATCCTAACATAATGACACCCCACCCCACATCACCTTGCCAACCTAACCTAACCTAACCTCCCATACTTCTCCTCGTCTAACCTAACTTAACCTAGGCTAAGCTCCACACTTCTACTGGTCTAATCTAAGTTAACCTAACGCAGCTCCTACTCTTTTTACTCTGGTCTTTGATAATTTAACCTAAGCTAGGCCCCATAGTTCTACTCGTCTAATCTAACGTAACCTAACCCAGCTCCTACTCTTTTTACTTTGGTCTTTCATAATTTAACATAACCTAAGCCTCATACTTCTACCCGTCTAACCTAACCTAACCTTACTTAACCTAAGGGAGCACAAACCTTTCTATTTATTAAGCTAACTTAACCTAATCTATCTCATCCCATTTTGCTCGAGTATTCTATTCTACTATAACCTATTTTAACCCTCGCACCATGCCGTTTCAGGCTTAGACATTTCGCTTTCTTTTGCAGATATTTTTCAGCAATTTTAGATAGGTACCTTGAAGGTATTAGACCCCCTGACATGCGAACCCTAAGCATTTTCTAAATGCAATAGCGTCGCTAATATCACATGAAACAAAGCAACTGTTTTGTGAAACAGTTGGGGCTTACGACTCAAGATTAACAATTTGAGGATTTTATCAGAGGTTAACTTTCACCATGAACTTGGAAATGTAAGTACATGTAAACCACGAGATCCTGTAGCTGCAACATATGTAAATTATTCAAATAGTGAATCTGCAATGTACAGTTATACTAAAGGAAGTGACCACGTTTGCTGGACTCTCCAAACACGAGAAAGTACGAGATTAAATCTCGTGGCAGTGGCTTGCTTGACTTAAGCTTGATTAATTGCTTTAATACGTGTGACGTGAATACGTATGGAAAAATTAACGAGATTTGGTTATGCGATGCATCGTAAATATAAACAACCCATTAACTGGCCATTACATTGCTATGTACAGAAATTAATTGTTGTCACCGCCGTGCCATCTGTGGCAGCGATGAGTACCAACTTATGGCAATTGTCACATCCAAAAGTTCATAAGGTCCGCATATTAAGACAACATGTGAAGTCATCTCTATATTTTAAACAGCCACATGACGCTACACAACATTTTTCTTTGGGTTCTTATGAGAAAAACTTGGTTCGTTGCTTAAAACGTGTTAACGAAATGTAAACATACCAACGGCCACTTTTTGCAGCAAAACTTGCCAAGCTTTGGTATCGGAAATAAAAGAAATATTATGTGTGCACTCATATTATTTTTTCTACTCCCACTTATTCTTAAAAAAAAAAAGCCTATTTTTCGATGTATTTCATATTAATCGAGGTAAACTTTTATAGAAATTATTATTTTCCACATTTCCTTATTAGTGCAATGGGAATAGAGGAATACAGTAGGTTTAAGCGATAGTCAACTCTCATAGGAGCTGGTCGTTATGTGATTGCTTTTAAAATTCCATTCTCTTTGCATAGCCAGGACATAAAAGCGAATAGTGGCTTTCTATTTGAGAAAAATGTAAGTATTTGAAAAGTCAAACAAATAACACAGAATATCCTGAAAATGATTATTTTCACAACAAATTTATTTGATATGGTTTTTGCGCGTAATCTTTTCTTGCGTTTTTAACACTTTAAAATACTTCTCTTTGACACATTTTTTTACTTGCGGAATATGTGTATTGAAAGTGGATGAAGAAATCTAAAGTTTCCCTTCTTGATATCAAATATATCGCTTGGATTTAGGGTTTCAATAATTAATATTCGATTGGCTTTTAGACTGACTTTAATCTTCATCTTCTACCTTACACAGCTTACGCTATAAGCCTATGAAATATTCTTTATTCAGAATAGTTGTTATATGTAGATGTGTCTTACACTAGTAAACCATAAGAAATAGACAAAGAAGATCTGGTTAAAGCGTTTAGCTTATTACAAATGTCTGAAGGATTAACCATTTTAGAGATATTTACCACTATTTTTGAATTTTACAATACTTAATGATGCAATTTTACAGTTCTGATGTAACATTTGTTTCTCGTGGTCAAGCAAAGAATTTCAAAGATTCGCTTTTGAACGTTCATCACTCCAGTTTTCTGCACGTCTCTTGTATCTGTAACAATATGTGCAATGAAACTACTTCTGCAAACGTTCAACTCTATTAGTATGAAATATAAGAAGTAACTTTTTAAGGTTAGTGTATACAAAAGACATGTCTAACAATAAAGAACACAACTGTGATATTTTCATGTATACAGAGACGCAGTTATTGCCAAACATTAGTTCTACTAAATAGGTCGTGGTAATTATGACTTTGGTTATACAACCTCCATCTTGCAGTTCCACCAACCTAAGCATTTTGTTTCTAAACATCTGAAGTACCCATGCACAGTAAAAACAATTAACGCACTATTCCAAAATGGCAGACTAAAGATTTGGCGAATATTCTAGGGAGGATATTGTCAATAAATTAAGAAGTGTAGCCTGCGCATCCAGCAAACACAGCTACCGTACTTCTGAAAATTACACCTTCAACAATTGTAATTTTAAATATAGCAGACCTACCTTTAGGCCTACTAACGCAAATTCATTCATTTATATTCATCACGTGTCTAAACTTTAAAATTGTTGTTGTTGCTGTTCTCACAGCCTACTAGATTAGTTGTGCCAACTATGAAAATAAATCTCCATCAGTATAAATGTTAGGTATTGTAAGTTATTTACATTTAAATCACTATTAGTATTAAATAAATGAATTATTAATTACTTCGTGGAATATTGCAAACACATACTACTCGAGGATTTCATATTTGGGGTAACTTTTCTTGCGCTTTGCGCTCGCAAAATTATCATAAGTAATACCACGAGTGAGTCAATTTATCCAGAGAATTTTGCTGTCACGAGTTGCATTATTTCACGAATTAAAGGACGACATAACCTATAAAATGTTATTTAAACGCTGCATTGCAATTACTAACCTCTTTAAAGAAACACGTAGCATGAATGTATACATCAGCACCCATTGGCACGTCTCATATTGATGTTCCAATTTTTTGAGATGTTGGTAATGTTAGAAGTTGGAGTATCTGCCGTTAATTTATAATTTCGCTCAATACAAATTTGTCAAACTGATTCCAAACATATTTCCTGTTGTATGTGGTGTTCTGAGGTTTCCCTCTTCGAATTACTTCATGTATTTCACCATAAAATGGTTCACCGAAGCTAGAGTCAGCCATTTTGGACATTTGAATAGCGGCTGTGTTGCGTCAACTTACGTCAGTTGTTTCTCTAACCTGATCAAAGCATACGAAAACAGAGGAGATGACAACCAAAAGTCACAGGAGGTGATAATAATAATATGTGATAAATGTTACGCGAATAAAGGCAGTCATTGGTTGAAATTTGAATTTGTTATGCACATGATTCTTTGATTTCAATCAACTGACGTATGAGTGGAATAGTTATCATATGAAACCCTCTCGTGGTATTACTACAGGTAAACCTATCATAGGTATCCAAATCCTCAATTTTAGCACAGAAACTACAAGTCCTAGTGTTCTTTCGTAAAATAAAAGAACTATAAGATGCCTTGGTACTATGGCAGATAGCATTAACAATAATCAGGTACTTAGGCACAACTATAGACAAATATTAATCTAAACACACCTACAGCTAAAAATTATGTGTGAAATAGATTCAGTTTTCCCCAATATTTTACTCGTACATCAAATGGTTAATTCAGGATAGAAATACGTTCAATAATTTTGGAACAGTTGATTATCCTGCCAATGTTAGCATTTCGAGGCTCAATAACTGTTTTTCAGTGTGGCAATAGTGAACTGTAACCATAAATATTCCTATCTTCATCTATTCGGCTGCTAGCGAAATTTAAAAGCCGACCTGGTCATTTATAACTAAAAATCTGTATTGTTTGATTGTTAATATTTTAAAAGTGTATTTTATACCGCAGTGTTTGTTTTTTGAGATTAAATTTGCGAAATATTTGAAATAAATATAATTCGTGGTACACATTCTAACAAAAGATGTTGCTTATGAATTTATCATTAAAATTCGAAACTGTCACTGTATTTACTATCGACAGAATTTTGAAGCTTCTGTATAGAGTCTTCTAAGGTAATTAGGAGCTTCAAAATGTAGTGTTTACCATTTGTTTAAAAAATAACTTTATAGTTCTATGGCAGGTAAATACATGCATGCAGCTGCAAACATGACAACTGGATTTGCAGATTACACAAATGGCGTGTTGCCCCGGCCCTGAACTGAGCAATCGCTGATCGCAGTGTGGGAGGAGGGGGAGGGGCGACGCTGAATCATGATTGGTCGAGATTCCCTGGAGAAGGGGGGACATATTACAATGAGTGTGACCGAAAACGGAGCAACCGAATGCGCGGGGAGAACATAGCCGTCCCGTTTCGCCACTGCTCCCAATTTCCCGTGAAAGTTAACTATGATTTATTGTTTTCGTGCGGCGGCCGGAAGATTTGTTCCTATACAAGGCTAACTGATATTTGGAACGTGATAAAAAAGTGATGGGATAGGCGAGCTAGCTCCGTGTTCTTCAAACAGTGGTCCGCGACTTCCCGTTACAACCTGAACACTTTCAACTGTTTGCAAACATCACCCCTGTTTTACGCAGTAGTCTTGAAACAGGAACTGTCATTCGCGCAATTTGGGGCGGGCAAAAATGAATAACTTCCCCATTAATATGAGAAGTAGCAATTTCATTTTGAATTACTGAAAGTAAAACATGTAATTTATTTTAATATTCAAATTAATAGAGTAGTTTTCCGTTAAAATACCTATAGATACGAACATTCTGAATTTTTCATCACAATTACACAACTATGGCTTCAGTGCTAGCGTGTGTTTATATTTCCTTATATTTTTCCTTTTACTTTCTCTGCTACATATGCTCAGTAGGGGAAGTGTTGTATTCCACCCAAAAATTCGAGGTCGAGATTTCACCGGAAATATGTTTTGAGGCCCCCTGAATCCAAAAAGTATTTTTAGAAAAAGGTGCGTGCGTGTGTGTGTGTGTGTGTGTGTCAGTGTGTGTGAAAATATGACTCAAAAACGAAAAGTCGGTTAAAAACCAAAGTTGGTATTTAAGTTTAACATCTTTCAAGGATGCGACACGAAGATTCTGAAGAAAATTCCTCCACCCTAAACTACCCTTTACATGGAAATTTTTTAGAAAATTTTGATTTTCTGGAAAATATCTCTAACGATTTTGAGGATATTTTTATGACAAATGAAATATATATCTTGAATTTTCTGGCTATAGTCCATTTAGCCATATTTACTCTGGATGTCTTCTGCATAACTGGTAAACCGCAAAACATAGACCAAATCTTACTATATATAAAACAAGTTTGGGTCTTGCTAAAACATACAATTTATGCCCAAATAATATTTTTTTTGTAGGTTGAACCATTTCGGAGATATTCCTAGTCATTTGGTGAGTTTTGGAAAACTTTCGTCAAATGGAACATTGCTATTCATTTTGTATATGATAGCTCGCAAAGAGAGCGGAATCTCAAAGCTTTAAAAGATTTGACTATCGCACAAAGCCTCCTGTATTCTAATATTCTCCTTGTACCTACAAGGAAATAAGCAATAAGATAATATGTACAAATGTTTATCTTAACTAACGTGGAGATATAGGAATAAGAGTTTGTAAGAATGGTTAGTACAAGAGTAGAGAATGTCATATGAGTGCAACACATCAGAATTTTGGGTTGAAAATTAGAAGTTCTAATAATCAAAATGATGAGGAACTTTTCTCGGTTTTAACATGCACAAGGAGCAAATGATAGTTGCTGTTTATATGCTCTGGATTTTTTCAAAATGTTTCATTTTATGAGTTTTTGAAAATTACATCTGGTGCCTCTATCCACGTGAATTTGTAGCCGCAACGTGCAACCCCCCCCCCCCCCAACACCTGCATGGTAGCACGAAGTCCATTTGTGAACTTGCTATAGATATTTATTTATTTCCCGGATGTGAGGTGGCAGCAAATTACTTTTTGCAGGAGCTGTACTGTTTATGAAGCCCACACAAAGGGTTTTTCCAACAGTCACGATCTGGATGCGAACCATTGATCTACAGTTTGATGCACCATTGTGAGCTTACCCTCAAATAATGAGTCAAGGTTTTCTCCTTGCATTTTGATACATCTAGACAATCTAAACGTTAAAAATAAACTATTTCACGGCAAAGCAAAGGTAGCCATTGTTCAGAATAAACCATTGTTCAAAATGAGTGACATTGAAGGCGACCTTTTAAAATCCCATCGTTCCAAATAAGTAGAAAATTCAACATTTTGAGTTAAGGGGACCATGAAAACCCTGCTCCCATGTTCATATAACTATAATAAGTCACTATTAATGAACTGATTTCATTTTCAGATCCATCAATATTAACAAAACGTCAGAAATTTAGGTTAAAACACAAAATGAAATAATTTCAGTGCCGTTTCGAATGACGATTTAAGCTCGAGTTTAAATACAAATTTACATATTGCTAAAATTGTATAAGAGGTAACTCTTATGCTTATTCTAGATAAAAAAGATAAAAAATGGTATAAAATATTCCATAAAATATGTATATAGTTAAAAGGCAATTTACTTCAAAGAAACAAAACAAAAAGAAAGTTTTTTTATTGACCATTTCCGAGATATTCGTTGTTATGAGAAGAATGTTGAATTTCAAAGCCAACACATAGTGATGCACTTTTAAATATTTGACTGTCGCTTGAGCTTTCCGTTTCTCCCTGCGCCGAAATCTGCAATGAATCTATTTGTACCAACCTTTACCTTATATATTTAAACGAGCAATTCTTATATATATATTCCGCGCTACTTGGAAACGGCTCTAACGATTTCCATGAAATTTTGCATAAAAAAATAACATTTTTTATTCCCGCTTCTACAGATCAATTCTTGTATATATATTCCCCGTACTTCAGAAATGACCCCTAAGATTTGGTTAAATTTTTGTATGCATGCATATTATATTCACAGTGTTTTCTCTACTCACTTTTAGGTAACACATTCATATCTCTTTCTCTACACACTCTTCTATAAACAATTTTCTATAAAAAACGTGATTTTACACACAAAAAATTTATCCACAGTTTTAAAATAAGTCATACCATTTTCTGTATGTTTGAAATAGAAGTACTATTACATTCACAGTGTTTTCTCCTCGCACTTTTAGGTAACACATTCACATCTCTTTCTCTACTCACTCTTCTACAAATAAGTTATACAATTTTCTGTATGTTTGAAATAGAGATGCTGCATATTACATTCACAGTGGTTTCTCTACTTAAGTACTTTTGGGTAACACATTCACATCTCTTTCTCTACTCACTCTTCTATAAACAATTTTCCATAAAAACATTGTTTACCCCAAAAATAATTTTTATCCCCACTTTTTAAAATAAGTCATACCATGTTCTGTATGTTTGAAATAGAAATGCTATTACATTCACACTGCTTTCTCCTCTCACTTTAAGGTAATACATTCACAACTCTTTCTCTACTCACTCTTCTACAAAGAAGTCATACAATCTTCCGTATGTCTGAAATAGAAATGCTACATATTATATTCACACTGCTTTCTCTACTTACTTTTGGGTAATGCATTCATAACTGTTTCTCTACTCACTTCTAGAAATAAGTCATACAATTTTGTGCATATTTGAAATAAAAATGCTGCATATTACATTCAAAGTTTTCTCTACTTAAGTACTTTTTGACTATTAACAATTGCGACAAAAATGATTATTTAGTTAACGTTTTTCCTTTCAGGTTTATCTATCTTCTCCCACAAAAAAGATTAAAAGATTTCTCAAAAACAGAGGCGAAAAACGCCGAGCGACTCTCGGTCGCCCAGGTACTCCAGATTAAATGGAGTAGTTAAGGATCCCCTTTTGTAAGAAAAGCCTGTGGGTTTAAGATATACACAAATAAACCACAATGGGTAGAGAAAGTCCTGTGAATGCAACATCAGGTTTTATCAAGTGGCAAGTCCTTTACTACTTTTCTTTGTTCTGCGGCCTTGCAAAGGGTTGATTTACCGTGGTCTGCTCCAGTAACTGGTAGCAGACGTTTCGTCCACAGTTGCGGTGGACATCATCGGTGGTGCGGGCGAAGTCTTCTCGGTGAAGAAGTTGCGGTGAGACGCAACTGAACTTTCAGCGCAGTTGTGGACGTCTGGATCCAGTTACTCCATCAGACCAAGGCAAATCAGCCCGGAAGTTTCTTCTGAAATTATCACTTTACGGACTGTAACGTAGAAGATAATTTATAAATGTGAACTAAAAGTTCATCAGGATAAACATGAAGTAATAAGCTTGTGTAAGAATAAATTATAGTAGAGTGAGTAGAGAATCTTATGTAAATGTAATAGTCCAGAAATTTTTTCTTGCTATACGCGAAATCACGCCCTATACACATAACACACACATACACACACGCACACAAACACACACATACATACACAAACACACATACACACGTGCGCATGCGCTGCAGAAGTTTCCATCAAAAGGTTAATGATGCAATTCACAGGGTTTCTAAAGTCTTTGGCCTAAAATTTATTCTCAGATTGTTTTAAATTTCAGTGATATCACTTTTAATTTCCGAATTATTAAATATTAAAGTTGAATTTTATTATGCTAAGCCAAATGCTCCTCGCTTTGCAAGTTTAAAAACAACTTTATAAAAAATTTTATGTCACTTATCTGATTATAACGCACAAATCTATCATAGAATTTTATTTTACTAGTATTAGTACAAAAGAAAATGCTTTTTAATTTCTTCGTTAGAAATTTCTAATTTTCGTCTCCACTTCTTATTTTCTGATCACTAAATTAAGGGAACAATATGACAATGGCAAGATATTCCGCTGTAAGCAGATGATATTGCTAAACTGCATCAGTTTTCAGTTTGTATGCAATATAGATACCTCATTGCCTTTACAGCGTATAACTGTTGTCTTGTATTGTTTTCAAACAAAGAAGGCAAGAAAATCTCATTGCGAAATCGCTGCGAACTCCGCTTTCTGAAAATTGCAACCATTTTATGTTAATGCGAGTCGGACACACTCTGGTGGTCGTGAACCGTATTATAGTGTGCAGTATATTATAATGCCGGGAGATCGTGTCCCGGGTTTCAGAAAAGTAACGGTCTGATGCAAATATGGCACTGGCATTTAATAATTGCAGGTTTCACAAGTTTTATCAGAAAATCGTT
Source organism: Tenodera sinensis (assembly GCA_030765045.1). Classification (NCBI taxonomy): domain Eukaryota; kingdom Metazoa; phylum Arthropoda; class Insecta; order Mantodea; family Mantidae; genus Tenodera; species Tenodera sinensis. The sequence continues at coordinate 16,703,030 of CM060963.1, forward strand.
GTTTCTCATCGACAAGTACGTACAGTTGTGAATTTTATTAGATAACAACGCTTGCATCTGTGCACGACGGCTATGCGCTTTACCTTTTTGAGGTTAGGAAAGTAACAGCTATTCTTGTGTTAGCTTATCAGTTACTCTAAACCAAACATCTTATGTGGTTCACTCACACGACCTTCTCTACCTTCATCTTCATGTAGATATGCTTTAAATAGTAGCTACCTACACCAGTCATATAAAGATCTCATGACTTTCCCTATTCACTTTTCTATAACGCATTCTTACTAAGGATTTTATATACCTATTCGCCATGTTATTCCACATATAATTTCACTTCACTTTATACATTTCATTGAAAATGACAATAAGTGAAGCAACAGTCAGAATTTATTCTAAAAGCGTGTCAAATAAATAACGATTTTCCATTTGCGAAATTTACCTATGTGTATTTAAAAATTCATACCAATATCAACAATAACCCTGAAATGAATGACATCACAAACATTTTTATTTAAGATAAATTGGGTGCTTTAACAAGATCTAAGTTTTTGTGCAGTAAGGCTTTGTCGATCTTTTACTGTTTATAAATTATAAAGAATACAATCAGAAATAGCATTTTACAAGTTATTTCTTGAAAATTCAAGATTTCCATTTTATTTTCATGAAAAGATTTCAAATAATTGGTACTTTATGGCTGAAACAAAATTTCATGGCGGGTGGCTCAACAAATCCAATCGTAAGCTCGCCACACCTTGCGGTGTTGTATATATAAAGGGGACACAACATATCGGCGGTTCCCAGGAGTTCAACATGGCCGACATTACACTAAAAACAGTACTGCCAACATACATAATAAAAGCATTATTTCTAACCTCAAATATCACAGGGTTACCACAGAACACTGATGGACCTACTCACCATCGGCAAATCTTGTTCTGCGATAACACTTTTGGATAATATCACTTCCGAACGCTAAATATCGTATATATTTAATACACTATTGTGTTACAAACACAAAAATAACAACAGGAACTATAACTGCATTACTGTTCTAAAAGAATTAAAGGCAAAACCACGCACACACGAGCAGTACAATGGCGTCCACAGATTGATTAATTAATACGGTTGGCCTCTCTGCAACAAGTTCAAAACAAGGGCTTCTGTGGCAACATAACAGATGCAATAACACCAACTATGGCCGTAGCTTTAACATGGTTACATTTTACGAACAGTTGGCAGTACTAATGCAACCTAACAGATGGAATATCACCAAATATAACCAGACCGCACCATAATGGGGGGGGGGGGGAAATGTCACTGTTGGTTTTTGAGGTACCATTCCAATAAGTTGTTTTCTCTATAGTTAAAAATCACGCTGTTAAAGCCTTTGATACAAATATCATTTGCACCCGCAAAATGTATCAATACAAGAGGAAATAGAGTAGTAAAATTATCAGATACAAACCCCATTACATTTTGAGTCTGCCATAATAAAAACTTTTACAACCATTTTAAGAAAATAAAGCACATTTAAATCCCATTCATTCTTCCAGACTCTAGGGAGGATGCAAAATAGTCGTAGTTAAAAAATGTCCCAACCTCTAGGCTGGAAATCCAACCCAGGACCCATTGCACAGAAGACACGTGCTCTACCGACTGAGCTGCGGGGCCAGTTTCCAAAATTGTTATTGGTCCTATTTAATTATTCTTAGGTGGTGAACTTGATAGAGTATTTTATGAATAATTTCCGATCCTGTGTTGTTAATTAATTTTAGACTTGCAACTTGGATAGAATTATGGTCCATTTTGTAATTCGACTACATAGTGACAAAGGTGTTCACAGTGCTAAAGCGGAACCAGCTCCTATCACGTGATTTACTAGATATTCTGATTGGCTAACGCCAGATACGGACTCCTGCTGGATGGAAGTGCAGTAGCAACGAACTCTACAGCACCACGGCGTGGCCGAGTGGTTAGATCATTCACCTTTCACCATGGCTGCCAGGGTTCGATCCCAGACGAAAACTTGTGGGATTTCTGGTTGACAAAACGAAACAGAGACGTTTCTTCCGGGTACTCCGGTTTCCCTCGGCATCTCATTCTACCAATGCTCCATCTCCACTCCACGTATCACCGCCTGCGGTGCCACATGTATTAAAAGCGGATGTTAAACAATGAAAAGAGAAACAAACTTTACTCCAGCCAATGAAACCGCTCGGTACAATACGGAAGTAGCGCAAAGAAAGATTGTAAAGGGCTTTGATTGGCTGTTCACCAGAAGAAAGAAGAACGTCGCTATGGAAATAAATAATACCTAAATGTGGATACATGTCCAGATGTAATGGCGAGGCGAGGTTTGCCGTGTCCTAGATCAGGTACCGCGATCTCTCTTCTCACAAGTTCCTCATAAGGGCAAGTGTCTGGGTTCATATCCCGGTTCGTTACTTCTGATCGAGATATCAGTACTCTTTATGGATGCACCTTATCTGTAGGTACATGTGTAACTCTCAAACAATAAGTGAAATATAACCTTTCTGCTACTCGTAACGAGACTCCATGATTCACGCAATGATATTCTTCTTCTCACTGAGGGAATAGACAAGGACATCACTATGAGAAAAACCTCTTGTGCAAAATTCTCAGGCCGTTCTCCATCACTACAAAATTCACGTAGGTATATTCCGTATATACTTATTCATAAAACATGTGATTATTATATCCACATTACGTAATTAACGATTATGGTTTCCTAGAAATGATTTCACGCAGTAGCTTATATAGTTACATAGAACAGGGGTAAACAACATCCAAACGTTTATGTAACAAGCTCACGAGAAATAGAAAAAAGAGTAGCAAAATAACACACCTGCATTCGGAAGAAGTATAAGAATCCAATTTCCAATATTTCTGATATTCTTATCTGAAAAACAAAACCTCTGATATATACACTCACAGACATTTCCCTACTCACTCTAGTATAGCATATTCTTAAAAATCTGATGTGTTGCACTCACATGACTTTCTCTACTCTTCTACTAACCATTCTTACAAACTCTTATTCTTCTATCTTCTTCGTGTAAGTTGAGATAAACATTTACAGAAGTTATCTTATTGCTCTTTTTCTTGCACGTGCAATGGGAGTATGGGAATACAGTAGACTTTGAGCGATAGTCAAATCTTTCAAATCTTCCAAATTCCGTTCCCTTTTTGTTGGTTAACATATAAAAAATGAATAGTGATGTTCCATTTGACAGAAGTAGAAGTTCTCCAAAACGTACACAAATAACGAGGAATATCTCCGAAATATGTACAAAAAATTTATTTGCACATAAATCGTGCGTTTTAGCAAGATCTACATTTTTTGTATGTTAAGATTTGGTCTATCTCCAACGGTTTACCAGTTATGTAAAACTCATCCAGACTTCATGGGCTATAGCCAGAAAATTCAAGATATACATTTTATTTGTCATAAAAATATCTCAAACATGTGGCATTTTAATCAAAATCGTTAGCCATTTTCAAGAAAATCAAGATTTTTGAAAAACTTTTTATGTAAAGGTAGTTGGGTGCAGCAATTTTCTTCAAAATCTTCGTGTCACATCCTTTAAAGACAAACTTAAATACCAACTTTGGTTTTTAACCGACTTTTCGTTTTTGAGTTATGCTGTCCATAGACTGACAGACACAGCCACAGATGCACGCGAGCGCGCTCGGACCTTTTTCTAAAAATGCTTTTTTTATTCAGGGAGTCTCAAAACATATATTTCCGGTGAAATCTCGACATCGAATTTTTAGGTAGAGTACAATACTTCCTCTACTTTATGTAATAGAGAAGGTAATAAAAATTAGTAAGTTTGAAAAAAACAAATTTTTCACAACTTTTATAGTTTTTATACAACTATAATTCACAAACTGCTAATTATTAAAGATACAGAACAATCACTCCCAGCATTTTTTCTGCATTCTCAGGTTAGTAGATTTCAACAACTCTAATTCCATATTCGGAGCAGTAGGTTTCCAGGAAATACAGCGTTCCCTCTACTACACGTGCTGAACCACGCGGAAGCACATAGGCAATGTGCATACCCTGTCTTCAGTTTCCTGGCGTATGTTTCTCTTACATATTCACACATATTGCTGTTCAGAATGCTACTTGTACTCTGATACGTACAGAGGAAGTTAAAAATATGAAATTAACCCTCACTGCCAAACAAAATAGTGAAAAAACTTAGTTTTAAACCTCATTATCAGACGAGATGCACTTTTCTGCGTTGCATCCGCTGCGCGCGCACATCGTTTGACGTGACTGGCGTGAGGCAAGCCGCTCTGTTTCAATCCTTGGCGTGATACGCTAACAATACTAATTCACTGCAGATTGTTGTTCGGAACATACTCCTCAGCAAGCATTACAAATGGAGTGCTATATAGATAATAGGAAAAGTTAACTAAGGAGAACTGGCAGGGTATACAATTCACCACCCACATCCCTTGACGTTACGTCCCTGATTACATGTTAATCGAGATGGACGCTTGTAGTAATGGTGTTATTACATAGGTACAATGAAATAGGAGAATACAGTAGCTTAAGCGATAGTCAGATCCTTTAAGAGCTGGTCCTTATGTGATGACTTTGACATCCCATTCTCTCTGCATATCTAGTATATAAAAATGCATGACTTCCCATTTGAGAAAAGTAAAACGATTGGAAAAGTCAAATTATAAGGAATATTTTGGAAAGGTTCACTCGAAAATATATTATATATGAGAATTATTGTGTGTTTTACCGAGATATATATTTTTGTATACTAAAATGTTATCTATTTCTTACGTTTGCCAATCTTACAAAAGTCATTCCAATGTAAAGCTCTTCTGAGGATATTCATAGAAAATTCAGATGTTACAATTCACATTACTCTGGTGTTACTCTTCATTATAGGGATAAAGTGTTAAAGCGAAGTTTAAAAAGTAAACCTTATATTTAGGTAACACACAGGCAACATACACCGCACACATCTTTTTCTAAATATGCTTTTCTTTTGTTTTATTTTTTAAATTCAGGGACTTTCAAAACATATATTTCCGATGAAATGTCGGTATCGAATTTTTCGGTGAAATAGAACACATCCTGTATTTACTTAGGTAATAAAGACAGTAAGTGTTGTCACATTGTGTATTTTAACGGCTTCTATGTTTCCCATAGTAGTCTATGATTCCTAATTAATTTGTATGAATTTATTCACTGCAAATGAGTATTGTTCGGTGGCAGAGGTAAATATGGAATAAGATTGCAAAGAACAAGTGACCAAACAAAAATAAATACAATACACAATAAATAATAGTCGGTCTGGATGGCTAAGTTGGTTACACTGGCCTAGTGATCCCAAGGCCGCGGGTTCAAATCCGACCCAGACCAATGGTTTTTAAGTGTGCTTAAAAACGACAGCTCCAGGTCAGTAGATTTACTGGCATGTAAAATAACTCCTGTGGGACGAAATTCCGGCACACCGGCGACGCTGATGTGATCCTGGCAATTGACAGCGTCGTTAAACAAGAAAATAATTAGAAAAATAATAGCATCATATTATGATCACTGTTAAACCTAAACTCCATTTGTCTAATGACTATAGTTATTTGTCAATTTGGCAACCGTTGTTGATTTATTTAAATAAAATATGAATAAGATAGTTCCATCTAAGAATAAAATAATTATAGCTACAGGTGTATGGTTTTTATAGAATTAAATAAACTCAAATTTATCTTTGTTTTGAATTAAATTGGAAATAATTTCAATATTTAAAAAGTGTTTTTCGACGATATTGTGATAATTACGAGAATTACAAACATTTGAAGTGAATAGATTTAATAGGCGTGGCAGATATGCATTTTTAATGCTTGTTTTCTGGGCAATTAGATTTTCTCACATAAAAGACTTTCATTTCAAAACAATGCAATGAAATTGCATGAAATGTGTTCCTAGTGTAGGTAGGTGTTCTAAATGCATGCTCATTATTGTAGTCAACCACTTTTAAATAATATGCATATATATACTTTTGTAAACAGATTTAAATATGCCAAAACATTTTATATTTTGAATTTTTATGCATACAAATTTTTAATCTAAAGGTAGCTGACTCCGGTTCAGAAATTTCTAAAGTGACTATATTAAGTAATAAAGGTAGCTAAAATCACAAACAAGTATAATTTAATCCATCCGGTTTAAATTTCTTGGATATTAAGGCGGAAGTGTAGAACTAAGATACAGAGTGCTGCGGAAATGAGGTTTCTGTGGAGTGTATAAGGTTGTGCAGGAAGAAATGCAGACATATGTAAAGAATTAGAAATATTTGATTTAAATGAGAAGATTGAAGAAAGTAAGAATAATTGGAAGGAACACATGAATAGAGTGAACAATGATAGAATACCTACCCAAGATTGTGTGCAGCTACAAACCTCTAGGAAGAAGAGATGTCGGTCTCCCGAGGAAGAGGGAACGATGCAGTGAAAACGGGGCAGGGTTTGAGCCCAATCCTTGGATTGCTGGAAAAGAAGAACAAATATCTATAATTATAACAAGTAATCAATGTAACAAAAATTTAAAATTTAAACCCTAAATATCTTTTCTGTTTAACAGACAGCTGCATATTCTTCTTCTCCTTCTTCCATCATGGTTTGTGTTTCACCCGTTCGGTCTCACATTTGCTCACTCTATCCTTTCCTTGGTCTTCTAATCGATCTGTATTCCCTTGGCTTAAAATTTAGAGCTTGTTTAAGTATTTGCCTATTGTGCATTCGTGAGAGTGGCCTACCCAGTTTTGTCTGTAATCTTGTATTAGTTGACATAACCTGTAATCCCAACTTCTCTCTTATTTGTTTATTGGGGATATGTTCCAGTCTCGTACATCCATTCACTGTTCGTATACATCTCATTTCTATTGCTTGAGTCTTACATTTACTTTTATGTTTTGCTTTGGGTGTCCATGCATTTCATGTAATATTACCGGTAGAGCCACCAGGAAATAAAACCTCGGTTTTGTTTCCTTTCTAGTTGTGTTTTTAATGGTCTATGTATTATTCCGGAAGTTGCTTAAAATTGTCTTGTCTTTATTGTTTTGTCTATATGGTGACGTCACGTATCACATGACAGTCTAGGTATTGGGAGTGCTTTGTTTGTTCGACTGTTTTTATAACTATCTTTAAAATCTATTGTCTTTCTTTTCATTTTGGAAAACACCAAATGTTAAGTTGGTATACACCCATTGGTAGTCTATTCTCATTGTCAATAATTAAAACTACGTCATCCGCAAATGCCACACGATTTAAGGTCCCATGCTGTCTTATTCTATCACTTAATTCATATTATATGTTAGTTTTCATGAAGATTACTTGAGTAATTCAGAAGCTACACATTTTTAGAAAAAAGTGATAGGAAAACGATTAATCTAAGACAACTGAAGACAACTTCAAGGTCTGCGCATAGAAATGTTATGTATTTTATTCTTCTTGTCAGTTTATTAAATGTAAGATTCAGTCTTGCATGGCAAAAAGACGATGAGCTTGAATGTACAATTTGGAATTAACCTTACTTTTGTAAAGTTAATTTAACTTTTACTTTTGTTTTTGCTAATTATTTGTTTTTAGTATTATACTAGAGGCATATTTTTCAATTTTTTACAGGGGTATAGGGAGTTATACAAAATTATAGGAAGTTCGTTCAAATGAAGATGACTTCTTAGGCTTTTCGCAGAAAATTTAATTTAGTTACATGCATTTAGGAAAATACTTTTATTAATGATGTAAATATCTTAAAATATATTTTAATAAACATGTTGGAGCTCTTTTTGAGAGAGTAGTTTGGAACAGAGAACATACTTGAAAATTTTGCACCTTGCACCGGTGCGTGCACCCTAATCCCTTGCAGTAACAGTATTTACTGCACATCACTACAGTCGTCACTCGGAGAACAGCACTTTTCGTCGCACCATAAAATCATTTACTCATTCACTCGCTGACTGAGTCACTCACTCACTAACTTCGGGAGGCTTGACTCCCGTACACAAAACCTTGATTAGACCAGTGGTATAACACATGCTGCCGAAAATTGGTTATTAAATAAAAAAGACGAAAATGCTCTGCGCATATTCGAGAGAAGGATTATAAGACGAATATGTGGGCCAATATTCGAGATTAATAATGAGAATCAGATCAATTTTGGAAATAAATCTAATACTCAAAGGGGAGGATTTGGTGAGGTACATCATTTACTGCATAATGACATAATAGGGGTGAGAAGAAGCGGAAGACCGAGCATGAGATGGCTACACGATGTGGAACAGGACATGAAAAAAATGGGGAATAAGAGGCTGGAAAAGAAAAGCACAGGATCGAGAATAAAATTGTGAAGGAGGCCAAAACCCACAACGGTTGGTTAGTACCAACTATATAGAGATAGAAATTTCCACGGAGTTCCAGAACGTTCAAAAGTTTAAATTCTGGTGACGGTGTTTAAGCTGGGCGAGCGCGCTGCTTATCTGTTCCGACTACTCTGTGTGTAACTATCGCTGCTTGACAAAACAAGCTCGTTCATTAGAAGGCTCAAGTTGCTGTATCAAAACTTAGGAAATGGTCGACAATAGTGAATGATTTTGCCACCCCTAGAAAGGCAGGCAGACGGACACTAACGAGGGCATTGTGAAACAAAGCTAATTGTAGAGTCCAGTCTCGATCTACTGTCTGCACAATTAGAGGCGAGGTGAAGGAGCAGATCTGCACACAGCATCTTGGTCAGGAATGGAAAGTCTACGTGCGTGCAGCAATAGAGATATAACACCCTGCCTTGTATCGCCTCGCGATTGTCAGTTATTCTTCTCAGGAGGCCGCGCAAAGGTCACTTCGGCACAATTGGGGCATGAAGACAAGAACACTACTTTCAGCATTATTACCAACAAACCCGCTCATTTTAACAACAATGCTTTGGAGGCCAATGTCTGAATTTGTACTAATGCTGCTTCTATTCAATATGTAGAACAAATGCAAACGGCAACATCCTTACAACAGATCAACAGGTCAACAGACAGACAGACAGACAGACAGACAGACAGACAGACAGACATACTTACACACAAAGACACAGTACTGTAGAAGTTTTATCCACAAATATTTTGGGCAACATTTATCAGAGGAGATAGAGTTATGAAAAGATGCATTTTTAACGAAAATATTGATGACTCAAAACTATTAATCGCAACTGTTAAGTTGGAACTTAATTGCTTTATAAGTAGGTATGCTATGAATAAGTTGTGTACCAGAAATAAGTCTTTTAACAATAATACTATAGAAAATACAAACTTTACCCGCTTTCCCAGTTTAGATATAACCTTGTAAAAGATATATCAACAACAAAATTAACATGGTATGGATTATGCCTGGATTCAAGTAAAAAGAGGCAAAGAAGAAACATGAAAAAAAGTGTTATGGAAGCAATGTCTACAGATAACTGAGAATATCATCCGACTAACGCGTATAAGTGGTTTCCCCGACGGTCACAAGATTTGGAAGCGAACTACCCTTAGTACCTTGTGTAAAACTTTTGTTTAGAGAGCGTTTTCTGTTTACAACACGCACATATTGTGGGAAAATTCGATACTGAAGGAAGAGTCTGCAGTTATGCTCCCTTTGTTTATGAGAAAACCTACCACAAAAGAAGGACTCTTAAGGTACAAAAATATTCACAGTTAGTTTACAATACACTTGGAACTGTCTCAGCTTTAATCACATACAGTAAAACTTGCCTAAAGCGGAACGCGATCGTTCCAGTAATATTTTTCCGTTTTCACGAGTTTCCGTCTAGAGTTGTATATGTTTTAGTAAAACGAAGTAGAAAAAATGAAACCCCCAAGGTCAGGAAGCTCGTTCATGGGAATCGAACCCCCGATCTCCCAAATACGCGTCACAGACATTACCGCCTGAGCCATCCCACTTATTAGATGAAAGTTAAGAATTGGTTTGAAAATATTTTGGAGAAAGTGGAATGTGCCCTCCATTATTTTTTCATGAAGAAGAACAAGAAGAAGATATTGACAAGAGAGAAACTGGAAGAATATCAACATATCAGTGATTAAGGAATAATGTAGATTTTATTTCCTTAGTAGGTATATATTTCAATTTCCGTGGTATTTTTGTTTGTTTCAGTTATATCCCTTGCTCCAGCCTTTGGAGCATATTATTTCCTGTCCACAGTCGTACAGATTTATCATGGAATTCTGGATTTTCTCTGGCTTTTATAGGTTAGGTCACACTCTCCCACTCGTACTTTCAGACTCTGGGGACGATAGGGAATAATACTTTATTGCAACAAATCGTGGGTTGTTTTAAATTTAATTTACACAAAAACCGTTGAATCTATTGAAATATGCCAAAGGAAAAAGTTGTTGCTTATTCAATTTTCTATGAATGTAGCCATAAATCAAGAACCTTCAATCAATAATAATTCAGCCAGGTGTTGATAAATTTTTTTGATAAAAATATTTTTTTCTAGAAAACTATAAACTTTTCAACATTTTGGTATTAGACTTTCTTGTTATTTACAACATGAGAAATTCGCTGTTAAAGTCTGACGGATCAGGGGAGGTTGGATTTATCTCCCTCCATTTGATGCGGACTGTGTCACTATTTAACACTCAGATATTCATTATGTTGCAGTGGCGGTTTGGTCATATGTACGAAAGCACTTTCAAATCGTATGCGATCATTAGTGACTTCTTTGGTACTGCTTACGTTTAAGAAGTCTATCAATTTCGGCGACAAGGACGAAGTGCACAGTCTTAGAAGAAACTTTCTTCGCAAATATATGTATACCAACCCAAAAATTGACATCAGGTTGAGGCAAACATTGGCAGTCGGCAGTGTGTCAGAGGGCAAAGATTGAAATAAATGTCAACCTTGTTTTGTGGAACATTTGAAGGCCGAGATATTTTGCGGAAGAATGAACTTCATTTGCAACTGACGTGGAGTTTCGCTGCATTAGGTTGTTAAACATCGCATTTTCCATTCAATATGATTCCATTCAAAGTAATTCGACACTTCACAGGCACTAGCTGAGTCTTACTTCGACAGAAGGATGTCGGGTTGTAACCGTTAATTACACAAGTGTCTCCAAAGAGACAGGGTTGGACATCGCTGATCTAGATTATATTGAGAACAAAGCCACACTTTGGAAGTTTATTTTCAGTGTCAGTTGAAGAATACTTAGGTATTACATGCTAGAAATACAACTGGATTAGGTCAAAAATACGTTTTTGTATACAAATGGGCCTTATTCGGGTGAATTTCTCAATTAAGAGAAGGATAATGCTTGGATAAAAGAGAATATTCTGTGTACTGAAAGAAATTTGTAAATGATTGACAATGAGAATTGATATTTGGCTATCAGAAGATGTAAATATTGTAAATTAATTTAATAATAATAATAATAATAATAATAATAATAATAATAATAATAATAATAATAATAATAATAATAATAATAATAATAATAATAATAATAATAATAATAATAATAATAATAATAATAATAATAATAATAATAATAATAATAATAAAATAGCAGTATGGAGAGACAGAGAGAGGGAGAGAGAGAGGGGGGGAGGGAGGTAATAAGCTGATGTTTTTGAGATACCAATACACTGCCTCCCACGCACAGATCTGCCGGACTCACTCACTTGAACAACCTGCGAGAATTAGCTAGCCAAATGTTAACACGGCCTTCTGTCCATGTATTTATGTACGTACTTCATCTTGTGTCGATTGTTGGGTCATGGAGGTTCGTGTAGCCTATCAAAGGTGTATGTCAAAGAAATCTTCTATTGGAACACGTAGTATTCCAAGGAGGAGAGAAGAATTTGTTCAAGAAAATCCCAACACAGCATAGAAAAGTTTTGTTAATTTTATTTTCTCAAAAATGGCTCACGCTCTACGAATCCCATCCATATCCACTATTTTTATTTTATTCATTTCTCTTTTTACTAAAGCCCACCCTTCACATCCATATTCTCTACAACTGTTACGAAAATTCAACCTGGAAACACATATACTGTTTATAGATTCTAAGAAAGCATTTAACAAGGTATGCAGAGTAAAATTATTGCAAATAGTAAAATAAAGGAATACCAATGCACATAATAAATGTAACTAGAAATTGATGTGTAAAAACGAAAATAGAATAAATAATCGTAAGCCTATAATTACTCAAAGGGGGTTCGACAAGGTTGTCCATTATTAACCACTCTTTCTAATATATATTTCGACGACATGATCAGCTTTTGGAAGCAACAAACAGTAGAAAGAATTAGTTAGTGGTATTTGTAGATGACCAGATATTGATAGCGAAAAGTGAAGATGAACCTCTAAGGACGACACACAAATTAAACTTAATATAAAAAATATATAACATGGAAATTTCGAACGAGAAAACTAAATTTCAACTTCCACAGCTGGAAGTTTTGATTTTCTCAAGAGTAGACCTAGCGATTTTGATAATGCATCATAATGTGTTTTTTAAAGCAATACACTGTGCCCACGTGTATAGGATTTTACAAACAACAAACACATGTACGAAAAAAAGATTATTTTGAACTTGGCTTGTTTCACTTTTGTTGCATTAAGTGCATACACCTCATTTTTTTTTTTTTTTTTTTACTAATGTGTGGTATAAGCAATTCCTAAGTCTGAAACAATTTCTGTTTTGGTTTTGTATGGATTAAGTTACGCCTCTCGTAAATTTTACTTTCTGATCTACTGTATAACATTTCCTTTCCCTGTTCTCCATGGCTGATTAAAAGTAATCGGAGAGGTGAAAGACAAAACCGCCGCTCAACAGTAAACACCAGTTACCGAACATTTTTATCTTTACTTCTTGTTTATTGCTACGACATTGTTGCAACAGCAGACATCTTTGTCTTTTGTTTCCGCGGCTGAAACTCGCCCGCACAGCTTGCTTCTTTGTGAACAAATATAAGAAAAATACACCTCGAGTTTCTTTTAGGATAGCGTATAGCGTATGCTCATTATAATTACATAAAACTCAGTGATATTTCACTGAAATTTAATATGTGTAACAGCGAATTACGTATAAATAAAGTTTTATTGACACGTTTATAAATTACATTTTGCCGGGACCTACAACAATTTATGTATAAATACGAATAGTGCCAGGTATAAAGCAGGTTCAACTGTAATAATTTGGAGCCTGTAATGGGTAGAGAAAGTTGTGTGACCGTACACAGGAAAGCCTACCTCTATCCTCTGGTTGTAGCAGGCCAGGAAATCAACAAGTGTGATTAAGTTAACGGAACTAGTAGTATGTGCGTAAAGGAATGCCATTGGTTGAGCAGATCGTGCGGCAACCACTACTGATCTGATTAGCGAATCGTGTGGTCCTTTCACTTCAATTATATACGTCACAGTAAAGACGTAGCAATGGTAGATACATCGCCTTGGGTAATTTCTTGTACATTTCAAGACTAAATATGTAAATCTCGTTTTCAACATTACCATTTATGCTTCTGGACATCTCTTGGAATCGACAACGGTAAACGGCTGACAGAAATATTAGATGTGTTATATACTCATGTCATTTTCTACCCCTCGTTTACAAATTATTCTTGGAAAAGCTTATTACTTTCCCTACTATGAGTTTTTTTGACACCCAGTATATATGAATAGGTCTCGGAATTTTAGGCAAATACATATTTTGTTTGCGTCCTAGTATGAACTTGAAACTAAGTTTAATGTTTTCGTTATTTACACTGCAGCAAATATTTTAAGTTTTATTGTACATAAAAATGCATATTTCCTGATTTTTTATTCAAAAAATATTTTGGGATATTCACGTAAATTAAAAAAAATAACATAAAGGAAACATTTTCAAAATAATTTTCACATAAATCACATAAAAGCAGCAGCAAATCATGAACCTGCAAGGTAATAGGGAATTCCTCCACTGCACCTGTTATCACTTCACAATCCGGCTAGTGTATACACCGATACTTGTTAAACTGTATAGTCAATTAGTCATTTGTCAATTCGCAAAGCTTATACGTTGTGTTGTGTTGGGAAATTGTATATCGACAATTTTGAGTTCACAAAGGATTAAGCATGTCTAGAGTGAAAAGTAGTGCACGTGCAACAAGATAGTGCGAAATGTAAAATACACTGTGTTAAAAAAATTTTGTTTCCTCTGCGATTAAATATAGAAACTGGAATCAGTAGGAATGTCTTTGGGAGAAGCAGTTGAAACATCTGATATATTGCACTCACATGACTTTCTCTACTCTTGTACTAACCATTCTTACAAACTCTTATTCCTATATCTTCTTCGTGTTAGTTGAGATAAACATTTGCACAAATTATCTTATTGCTTATTTCCTAGTAGTTAAAATTGGGATATGGGAATACAATAGGCTTTGTGCGATAGTCAAATCTTTTAAAGCTTTGAGATTCCGTTCTGTTTCCACTGTTAACATATAAAATGAATAACGCTGTTCCATTTGACGAAAGTGTAAGTTTTCCGAAACTGGCAAAAATAACAAGGAATGTTTCCGAAATGGATCAAGCCAGAAACCGCCGCATGTATTAGAAAAGATTCTTTGTGTGTAAGTACAAAAATGACTAATTTATCGACAACATTGCAAATGAAATATGTCTACATATTCTTCAGGCAATTGCATATTAATAAATTCATACTCTTGATGCCCAATAACATAGGCACAAGAAGGATATTTCCCAGAGCTGTAGAAGCGAATTTATAGCTGGCGGGTTTAAGAAAGTGAAATGAAACATCAACTGGGCGTCCGACCAAGTGCAGCACAAAGTAATTAGTTAATGGTTTAACTGCTGCTCTTGCAAAAAGGCCGAATGCAGTTTTTATTCGCTCGAGGCCAATCAGGTGAGGTTGTCTTCATCGTCTCATGTAACGAGGAAAAAGGAAGAAAATGTCTCAGGGATTACAGCTCATTAGTGCAAATGCCTGCACTGGAAACCAGTGTACACAAATATTTTATTGTTGCCAGTCAGGGTAAAGCCTTCCCATCACCGGACTGTCCAAGGTTCGAGCAAAATAAGAAAAATATACTCCCAGAAATTTATGAACCTCTTGCACCTGCACTTCGCTTATTACAAAGTAACTTGCCTCGCAGGTTCTGTCAGACACGTACTGGCGAGTTCAATGCATGGATAAGAACCAAGCTTTTGATGGGTTCAATGCATGGATAAGAACCAAGCTTTTGGTGGATTCAATGCATGGGTAAGAAACGAGCTTTTGGTGGGTTCAATGCATGGATAAGAAACGAGCTTTTGGTGGATTCAATGCATGGGTAAGAACCAAGCTTTCGGTGGGTTCAATGCATGGATAAGAAACGAGCTTTTGGTGGGTTCAATGCATGGGTAAGAACCGAGCTTTTGGTGGATTCAATGCATGGATAAGAAACGAGCTTTTGGTGGATTCAATGCATGGGTAAGAACCGAGCTTATGGTGGGTTCAATGCATGGATAAGAACCGAACTTTTGGTGGGTTCAATGCATGGATAAGAACCGAGCTTTTGGTGGGTTCAATGCATGGGTAAGAACCGAGCTTTCGGTGGGTTCAATGCATGGATAAGAACCGAACTTTTGGTGGGTTCAATGCATGGATAAGAACCGAACTTTTGGTGGGTTCAATGCATGGGTAAGAACCGAGCTTCTGGTGGGTTCAATGCATGGATAAGAACCGAACTTTTGGTGGGTTCAATGCATGGATAAGAACCGAACTTTTGGTGGGTTCAATGCATGGGTAAGAACCGAGCTTTTGGTGGGTTCAATGCATGGATAAGAACCGAGCTTTCGGTGTGTTCAATGCATGGATAAGAACCGAGCTTTTGGTGGGTTCAATGCATGAATAAGAACCGAGCTTTCGGTGTGTTCAGTGCATGGATAAGAACCGAGCTTTCGGTGTGTTCAATGCATGTATAAGAACCGAGCTTTTGGTGGGTTAAATGCATGGATAAGAACCGAGCTTTTGGTGGGTTCAATGCATGGGTAAGAACCGAGCTTTCGGTTTTTTTTTCGAAATATGTTACTAATACCTTATCATTGTTTACTGCGAAAGTCACTTGCGCCATTAAATGGAGCTCTTGTATCACAAGCTTTCCTTAGTTTTGATGAAGATAGTTCTGTTCTTGTCTTGTCTATAGCTTCTTTTAAATGTTTTGGATCAGCTTTGAAGTTTTCGTATACTTACATTACACTGGACTTTGCCAAATCTTACGCTTTACACAACATTTTAACATTAAATTGTGACTATATCCATTCGAATTAAGATAGAAATTCATTACAACATTGTTCACACAGTGTTTGCGCGACCATTAGTGAAATAGTAAACCACTTACATATCCATATGTCAAGAAGTTAGATGGCTCCAAATATATGACATACTTTTTTGGTGGAGGAGGGGATGAAGCGGTTCTTATTGACAATAATAAAATTGTGTTGGATATATTTGTTACATAAGTTATTTAACATTTTTTAAGTAAACTGGACTGGTCTTTTACCAAAGTAACTGCACAAATCACGCCACCTCAGTGGGTATCCAAAGAAACGGGACGGAATTCCGTAAACAGCCGAAAGTTGCCGGCCCTTCCCAAAGTGAAAGGTGATCGTGCACGGGAAATAACTGAATTACACGGCGGGACTGCGATAATCGATCCTCTAACTTGTGATCGGAACAGTTCCACGATCTGCTTGTCACCCGGTCACCTTTCTCTCAAAGAGACAAGGAAGGATTCCCGACTATTCCCACGTGATAATAATCAAATCAGCAAAACTGGTCTTATAAGGAAAAATAAAGCCATGTCAATCATTCATATATTTCTATCGATACATCTTCACTAGTGTAAAAACCTCGAAAGTAATATTTGAAGATAACAAAACATCAGTCTTCATGATAGGGGTAGTTCACTCTCCTCTCCCCCTCACTTTCTGTTTGTTGATAAATATCATTCACCTATTAAGTCATTTATTTTTACTTGCTCTGCCACATTTTATAATATTTCGAGGAATTATTGTGTTGCACTAAAAAAACTCGCAACAGAAGTTTTAATGAAAATATAATCTAGATTTTGAGGTGCCTACTTTGTATCTGCATAACATTGCATATTGTTTTATAATCTAAATGTACTGCATCAACTAAAAATAACATTTAGCTTCCACTACTTTAAGTGACTTCTTTGCTTTGCTTTAGCGTAAATACACATTCCAAGGTTGGCAACATTATCGTAAGCGCGATTAGAGCCCTTTCCGGGTCAAGACCTACCGCCTGACCGTTGCGTCCGCACCTCTGGCCACCAGAGGCGTCTGAGAAGGTGCACTACTGGGGGTGGCTGCTAACAGGTACCTAACGAGGCTGAGTGCACCCCGGACCAGGTCTCCCAACAGGAGAAAATCCTCACACCGATACCGGGAATCGAACCCAAGCTCCCCACTTCCACCATGCTAAGGAGACCACCTATTGTTCTATCAAAGATAAAGCTTTCAGAGATAGTTGTATTACACATTTCCCTGTAGACACAAGTGCGATAAAAATAACAGAGTCCATAGTCAGACACTTAAAACGCGGGTCACTATGCTGGCATAGAAACTTCATACTCTTACAAAGTATTGAAAATTCAGGCCAATACAAAGCAAACATTGGAGATGTTGTGGAGATGCCACAAAAAAGTTATTTGAAATAATTGCTTGTGTTAGAGGTAGCGCAGTTGGTAGAGCACCTGCCTGCTGTGCAAGGGGTCCCGGGTTCGATTCCCGGCAGGGGGGTAGAATTTTTTTTTCCAGCCTAGATTATTCCTCATCCTTCCCTGAGTCTGGAAGTATAATGGCGGCGCCGTGGCTGAGTGGTTAGACCATTCGCCTACCACCTAGGCAGGACCCACATCTGGTATTCATGGTGGACGAAGCGGCGTCTGGGCGGGTTTTCTCCGGACTCTCCGGTTTCCCCCACCATTCATTGAACCAATTGCGCCATTATCATCCTTCCAATCATCCATTTTGCCTGCATTTCATATCATCCTCTTCCTCACTATCATACCTGGTGCTTGGCTGTCCACCTGCTTCCAGGTCTTCACTCTGTCTGGCTGCTCCCCGAGAGGCGTCTGACCCTAGGCACTGGCTTGTAAGTCCTACATAAGTGGAGGGTAATCAAGGAAAGAAAAGAAGAAGTCCGTCTGTGTGTCTGTGTCTGCCAGTCTGTCAGTCTGTGGACAGCATAACTCAAACACGAAAAGTCGGTTAAAAACCAAAGTTGGTATTTAAGTTTAATGTGTTTCAAGGACGCAACACGAAGATTATGAACAAAGTAGCCCCACCCTAAACTACCCTTTGCATGGAAAAGTTTTCGAACATTTGGATTTTCTTGAAAATGGTCCAAACGATTTTGATTGAAATGCTACATATTTAATATATTTTTAAAACAAATGAAATGTATATTTTGAATTTTCTGACTATAGCCTATGTAGTCCTGTTTACTCTGGATGACTTTTGAATAACTCGTAAACCGTAAGAGATAGACAAAATCTTACTATCGAAAAAGTGTAGCTCTCGCTAAAACACAATTTATGTCTGAATAAGTATTTATTTGTATGAGTTTCAGAAAATTTAAAACTTTCGTGAAATGGAACATCGTTGTTAATTTTTTATATACTAGACGTGCAAAGAAAACGGAATCTCAAAGCTTTAAAAGATTTGACTATTGTCCAAAACCTACTGTATTCTAATATTCCCCTTGTATCTACAAGGAAATAAGCAATGAGATAATTTGTACGAATGTTTATCTCAACTAACACGAAGAAGATATAGGAATAAGAGTTATAAGAATGGTTAGTACAAGAGTAGAGAAAGTCATGTGAGTGCAACACATCAGATTTTTTATTTATGCCGTTCTTCTTTTATTTCACTTGAAAACCACAGCTGAAGTGACAGTCGGCCATTATCACCACACCGAAAAAAATTGCCACAAGACTACTACTTGTTCTTTTTGCTATTGGATAGTGGCAGTAACGTTTAACACTCGCCTCTTATGTCTCCGATGAAAGCTCTCTTATAAATATAGTAGTTGTCGTCCGGTTTAGCAACACGTGCTAATAATTATTCTCCACTCCTTCCTGTGCAGTCTTGAAAACGAATTACGTTGCATAAGATTAGCCATTCCTTGAGTATCAATTATTGTAGCGAAATCTTTCACAGAGGCGATATCCAAACAACTCCTTCCGTTTCCCGTCCATTATTACAGCATTTATTGGTTCGTTTTTCAGCCCAGCCACTTAGAGAACTGTTATTGACTAGATGGAGTTACAGTTTGTTTAATTGAGGCTGGAAACCTTACGGAGGAAAAAGTACTACTGCGGTCTAGGAGAGTGGGTTACTTCTTGTGCATGTTCAAAAAGCAATAAAATATGAACCCATCGGCAACCTATGCGAAGTTAAACAAAGACCTTCTCTACTTCAAAGAAGTAAAATCTAGTCCAAATTCGATATAAACATCGTTTAAATTAAACATAATTGTATTACCATTTCAAACGAATAGAATTGAAACCGTGGATTTTAGACATTTTACAGATCTTTAACGTTAAAAAATCTGATGTGTTACACTTACATGAATTTTTCTACTCTTGTACCAACTATTCTTATAAACTCTATATATGTATATCTTCTTTGTGTTAGTTGGGATAAAAATTTGCGTAAATTATCTTATTGCTTATTTCCTTGTAGATGCAAGGGGAATATGGGAATACAGTCTTTTAAAGCTTTGAGATCCCGTTCTCTTTGCACGGCTAAGATATGAAACAATGAACAGCGATGTTGCATTTTACGATAGTTTTTTTTCTGAAACTGACACAAATAATAAGAAATATCTCCGAAATGGTTCACTGTACAAAAAAAAAAAAAAAAAAAAAAAAAAAAAAAAAAAAAATGGATTTAGACATGGCTTGTGTGTTTTAACGTGATATACCTACATTTTTTGTATAGTAAGATTTGGTTTACCACTTTGAGTTTACTGGTTGTGCAAAAGTCATCAAGAGCAAACAGGGATGCGTGGGCTATAGCCAGAAAATTATATACATTTCATTTGTCATAAAAGTATGTAAAACATATGACATTTTAATCAGAATTGTTAGTCATTATTCGAGAAAGTTAAAATTTTCATGTAAAGGATAGTGTAGGATGGAGGAATTTTCTTCAAAATCTTCGTGTCACATCCATGAAAGATATTGAACTTAAATACCAACTTTGGTTTTTAACCGAATTTTCGTTTTGGAGTTATGTTGTTCACACCACACCCCCCCCCCCCCGCTACACACACACACACACACACACACACACACACACACACACACACACACACACACAAACACAAACACACGAACCTTCTAAAGTGTTTGTTTTTTGGATTCAGGGGGCTTCAAAACCTATATTTCCGGTGAAATATCGACAACCAAAATCGATTATGTGGTTTCCGGAATTAGGCTGTATTATAGTAGTAACGTGAACAGCAGATCTAAGTGAATATTTTGTGGTTGTCATGTGAAAGTGGCAGATGCAGGATGCTAAATATAGCAAACGGCCGGCAGGAAGGTCCATGTCAGAGGTGCAGGTTGTTCAGCATCCGGGTCCAGGCAGATCTGCTCACCAGACGTGCTCATGCCAACCAACCTGTCACATTTAGCAGATAGCCTTCCTCCAACCTGGACTTGCTGGGCTCGAACTCAGATTATCACTTAAACATGAAAAATAAAACGCACATATTCAATGTTCATTAAATACTCTACATTCGGATATCTCGAAAATGGCTGACGTCACAAATCAAGTCATTTGAAATAAGTTCTATGTTTTAAAGCGATCTATATTTCTTGTGTAGTAGAGTTTACATGCAAAAAATTGTATAAAATGCTTCCGACCAAAGTAGACTTCACATGCTATTCCCAAAGACTTCAAATATACACTTTATTTATCATGTAAGTAGTTGAAATGTATTTGAATCCAACTGTTAATCAAAACTGTTATTAACTTTTAAGGAAATCAAAAGCAGTGAAGCTTTTACTGTGTGAAGCGTAGTTTGGCGTGGCGGGATATTCTTGAAAATATTTGCGCCGTCTTTTTTGTACTTATCCGACTTTTTACATGTATAGTGTTCATAAGTTAAAGTACGCGGTGTCTAAGGGCACGAATGTTTGTTAGCGGTTACAATATTTTAGTGTTGGTATAACTGTTAAACTCCACACGTTGAGATAGTTACTAAAAGGCAGATGACGCATTAATAACTTTCTGTTTCGAGTAATTTACGTAGTTATTGAGGTAAGAAATGCTTTCTTGTGTTGTTTGATCTTTTCTTTCAATTTGATTTATGTTTAGAAAGAGACAATGCATGACAATATGCTTTGTACATACCAGAAAAGGGATTTTCTTCTGTTAACCACCACATAACCTTCAAAAGTATGGATTGTTGGGAGGGCTTTTGGTCTTGCCAGTTATTAAACTTCATACTCATGGGTGAGAGTACTGGTACGGGCCCAAGAGTTCACATGCGTACCCTAGGACAACTCTATAACATATTGTTTGAATTCTTATTCGTAAATATTTAAGTAATGGGACGTTTACATATTTTATGGCGTTCATGAATTTGGTTAAAATATGTAACCTTTTACCAGTCCTATTAAATTTTAACCATGCATAAAGATTGCCTGTTTTTTAAACACAAGATAGGATCATTGTGGACATGTTAGTTAGAAATTTAAAACATATGCCATAAAGATAAGGATTATTCATCTTTGATCTTTGAACTTTGATCTTTGTTCAGTTTAGTGTATTTCAGTGCACTCTTCAATATGGGATCGTACAAAAGGAAGTGTGATGGAAAACTGGTGTTTACGGAGGATGTAATAGCAGAAATTAAGGAGAGGCTTGTTGCAGGGTGAAAGTAAAGATCAATTGTCCATCTGTACGGTGATTGAGGCTACACTTAGGAAGCGATTCCTGCTGGTGAAGTTGGTATTTGAGCTCAGCAACTTCCAATTCTTCTTCTATCGTTGTTATCATCGTTGTTATTATCATTATTATTACTATTATTACAACCAATGAGTGAATAAGTGATTAAAGTTTATCTCGAATAACAGGAAATAGAAGAATAAGCTTTTGTAAGACTGACTTGTATAAGAGTGAGTGAAGAAACTAATGTGAAATCGTTTCAGATTGTTTTCTCTACAAAAAGTTTTTACGTTGCGCAAAATTTAATCTTTGGGATGAAGAACTGTATTCAACATTTAAAACCTTTCTTCATTTTCATTATCTAGACCATTTACTTATATGAGTTTAGATTTTAATTTTTGAAAGTTATTTTATACGTGAAAATACATTTTATTCACTACAGTGATATCAACTGTTTTATGTTTTTGTTGTTCCTAGTAACCTATTATAGATACTGGTTTTCATTATGGAATTTAAACTACTAAACTGCAATATTTTAATCCATTTCTACAATCATTTTATTAAATTAACAGAAATATATAATCACCTGTATTCTTTATCGTGTGGAAAACCAGACATTTAGTGAGATATACGCTCTGGGCATCCATTAGAACGTCTACAGGAATACACATTTCTCCTATTTCTTTACAATTTCAATTTACACTACAACTTCTACAGTAAATGTCAGTTCATTTATATACATTACATACCGGATAACCAGAATTGATGCCACTATCTTCTCATACAACGCTACTTCTGCATGTTTAATTAAAATAATTACTCTGATTTATGTTTTAGTATCTAATAAAATAGTGTATACCACACGAGGTTAAAATAGGTTTAATACTTTACAAAAACTTTTACATTTTGATTTGTGCACAGTATGAAAACGTAATTTTAATCTCTTATTCCAGGAGTCAGCAAATCTGCGTGATATCACGTAATACAACAGTAAGGGGCAAACTAATAATTTGAGTGATTCACCTTCCCTCCTTCTCACAACTGGGGTTCAAAGGTACACAACCAATGGTGTAAACCGTATCGATACGACACGACTGTTTAGAAACCACGAAAACACAAATGAACCGTTTTACATATTTATGTAGGTATATTAGCAAAGTTAAAAAGGAGTTCTGACGCAAAAGATTTTGTAATTCCAAAGCAGTGCACCATGATTTTCTACTTTTCACAAATCCTTTCACGTGGACATTCATACATTACACAATTACCAATTCCGGTTGTGAATTTACGGAGATAAATTTTGAAATAAAAAATATAAAATAAAGCTGGTTTAGATTATTTTAATTAGACAACTGAATATAGGAACATTTACGTCTTTAGTAATATATTGCGTATATTAGTGATATGTTTAAAGTAACATATATGTGTGTGTGAGCAATTTGTTGTTTGAAATTAACTTTATAAAATCTAAAAGCAGATGGTTATTGATAGGTAAAACCCAACATGCTCTGTTGACGTCAGTATGTACTTGTGAATTAACGTTATTAAATATAGGCGAACTCCACCAATGACGCCTGTAGTGGACAGAGGTGGGGGACGCAGCGGCTGAGCGGCAAGCCAAGGGCCTTCCTGGGCTGTAACGCTAGTTTTTAATATGTTGCGAAAGTCAAGTTCTAGTCAAAGTGAAGAATAAGATGAAACATTTATGTTAAGTACACACTCACATACACACACACACACACAGAGGGAGAGACAGCGACAGAGAGAGATGGAGAGAAGTTCTTACTCCGCCGTTGAGATTTCCGAAATCCCCTTGTCGAAGCGTGCATAACATATGTGCATGTTGGGTTGCGTTCCGTGACGTCACCATTGCTTCAATCGCGTTGACCAATTTGCCGACTGCTGTCTTATGGCATAAATTATAATTATGCTATAGTTATGTAGATGCATGATAACATTTCAACTAAACTGTGTGAAATGTGTAGGAATTAGCAATTTAGTACTCAGTTTCCCGAAGTTCTGCAATTTCGCAAAAGTTCTAGTTTGATCTAGATCATAATATCGGCGTGAGTTAGAGCAAGTATTACGAGGTCTGACCTAAAATCAACAGGTTGATGATGTTGCTGGCCGCAAAGTAAAAGCCAACTCTCACGGTGTACTTTGGGCGGGTACCTCTTTAAGAAAAGGTCCTATATGTCACTCTGTGTTCCGGAACAGATCTCGCAGACCGCAAACAGGGCAATTACACCCATTACTGAATACCACAACACAGCCAGCTTGTACAGAGCGGTTGTATTGCTGTCCTTGCGGATTGCGGAAAAGGTTTTGGGGCCGTAAACACAATAACATGTTGGTTTCTTTTGCAAACACCACCACGCCTCATCACGCACCACATGCACTCTGGTACTGTGGGTGAGAAAACCTCCGTCCGGGTGGTGGCCACAGGGCTCTGAAGGTGTGATTATAAAAATCTGATGTGTTGCACTCACATGACTTTCTCTACTCTTGTATTAACCATTCTTACAAACTATTATTCTTCTATCTTCTTCGTGTTAGTTGAGATGAACATTTCCAGAAATTATATTGTTGCTTGTTTTCTCGTACGTGCAACGGGAATATGGGAATCAAGTAGACTTTGAGCGATAGTCAAATCTTTTAAAGGTTTCAAATTCCATTCTCTTTGCACACTTAACATATAAACAAATGAACAGCGATGTTCCATTTGACAGAAGTATAAGTAGTCCAAAACTTACACAAATAACGAGGAATATTTCCGTGTCAAAAATTATTCAGACATAAATTGTGTGTTTTAACAAGATCTACATTTTTTGTAGGGTAAGATTTGCTCTATCTCTTACGGTTTACAAGTTATGCTAAAGTCATCTAGAGTAAATAGGACTTCATAGGCTATAGCAAGAAAATTCAAGATATACATTTGGTTTGTTATAAAAATATCTCAAACATATGACATTTTATTCAAAACCGTTTGAGCCATTTTCAAGAAAATCATAATTTTCCAAAAATTTTCCATGTAAAAGGTAGTGTAAGATGGGACAATTTTCTTGAAACTCTTTATATCGCATCCTTGAAAGACAGTAAACCAACTTTGATTTTTAACCGACTTTTCATTTCTGAGTTATGCTGTCCACAGACTGACAGACACATAAATGGACCTTTTTCTAAGAAAGCCCTTTTTTTGAATTCAGAGGGCCTCAAAACATATTTGCTTCCTCTACTTTACTATAGGTAGGTACCAGGGAAAGTAAAATACATATATCTCAATGAAAAATATTCTACGTGTTACATTCACATGAATTTCTCCTTCTACTCTTGTGCATTCTAAAGCGCATTCTTCTATCTACAAGTTATGACAATTATGAGGTTAAGGTTATTGTTAAGGTAAAAATAATTGTAAGTTCGATATCATGTAAATAGTATGGAATTTATAGGTCACCATATAGCGGTTTGCTTTTAAGGATCTGAACGTCGTTTTGACTTCCTTTATCTCCCAACGAAATGTATAATGAGACTCTAAATATTTTTCTCGATTAATGTGAAATAGGAAGAAAAATAACTTTTAATTTGAGTAATATTATATTATATTATTATTTTTCCTGTAATACAGGATTACTTTCTTTACAAATTTTAATCATAAAATACGAATTTTTATTTAGAATTTTAAAGATTACAAAATTAATATCTCGAAAGGAAAATTTAAGAGTTAAGAACTAAAATAGATAAATGAATGAATAAATAAATAATACATATGAAATAGTTAAATAAAGAAAGAAAGAAAGAAGAGAACGAAAACATTTTTGTACTTAAGTATTTCCGTTACAAAGGTATTTCCAGATCTCACAAATATGTCTTAAGCTTTTATGAAATACTGTTCGATAACATCAAAAATAATTATCACGAAATTTAAACCTTACACAAGACTTATGACAAAAAACGCGTACAAATTGAAATCTAAATTACTTTAAAATTACAGAAATTAATCAATTTAGATTGAGGATTCCTTAAATAAGTGTTTATATTGATTTTATCCAATTTACAAGATGCTTAATCCTCTGAACTCTAAACTTAACTTCATTTTTTCTCCTGCTGTGATTATAACTCAGGTGTTACGATAAAACGCAATAAACGACGTCTTTGTTTACTCGTAAGGTTTTCCAGAATACTCCGTGAACTAATTTGATAAAGCAAGACAGCTGGTGGGAAAGAGATAAAGAGAATTGGGTCTGACCCAGTCCCTAAGTACCACTTAGCTTATCTTGTGCTGCTAATGTACCACATCTTGTCGCATCGCCAGCACCGCCTGCCTGCCTGCCTGCCTGCCCTGCCTGCCTGCCTGCCCTGCCCGCCTGCCTGCCCTGCCCGCCTGCCCTGCCCGCCTGCCTGCCTGCCTGCACCTTCAAGCATTTCTTACACTTTCAATAAAATGTTAAAAACCTTCACTTTTACTTTAAAAGTGTTCATTTATCTTCATTCTACAGTGTTACAAACTTTAAGGCCAAACAATAAACCAGAAAGAATTTCAGGAAGAACTGTATACAATAAAGTAACTGTAAAAACATTAGTATTTGAGGAATACTTCGGAAACAGCTAATGCTGCGAAAATATCGACATGATATACAGAAGCCTTCTTTGTACGCATGGCCGGACTCACAAGAATTTTCTTGGCACTAGACAAACACTTTCAGCCGGTCGAGTTGGATTTTCAGAGCCGCTTAAGTTCAAGCGCCTAGATTTCTCGTGCTAATTATACCGGGAGAACAAAAGCTTACGAATTGGTATTGGTTTTGTGACTACGTAATTCTGATTACGTTACGTATATTTTTTTGGCATAGCAATCACAATGCTTTATTTTTACTAGGAACACAAAATAGTTATGTTCCCATTCGACTTTGAAGCATTATTTCACCTTGTTATGCGACATGATTCCGCCACTGACACAATGTGAAGGATTGACTGGTTCCATGAGGTAGATAGAGGCGTGGCCTGGTAGCTGAATAATTTTAGGAAGATAGACATAGCGAATAAAATGACCTTTTATCTTTTAATGTTCGTTTATGCGATGCCTTTAACGTCTTAAGATTGACTTTTTACATTAGAACAATTGTTCATCAGCAATGATGTTCACTCGTTTACAGTGCTGTTAATATTTGCGTTAGTATTACTTTTGCTTATTACATTGAATTTGCCCACATACTTCCAGACTCAATGGAAGATGGGATATAGTCCTTGTTAATTAAAAATTCCCTTCCACCAGCCGGGAATCGAATCTGAGCCAAATAATTTGGTTCTATTTTTTAAAACCTATAAGACATTCTACATCGTAAATGTCTTTACTATAATGCCCACACAAGCTCTGAATTTTGTTTTCCAAGATTTGTTTCCTATTTGCATAGATAAATGAAGAGAAACCTCGATTCAGAATTTCACACACAACACAACTTTCTTAGCTCAATTGTTTCACTACTCTCCTTGCACAAGCAGGTTGCACTTTCAAAATTGCCTTCAATAATTCCCTTCCTAATAAACAAAACACGTTCAGTTGTGTCTTTACAAATAAAACTTGTCAAACATTCCTTTAGACACATCTGCTACATCACCTTATACTAAAGTGGTTTTATTATTCATAAAGCAAAATAAATTCGCTTGATTTTTCCTAATCTCTGACAAGCAGTAACCTGGATTACCCATTGTGGGGTATTAAGTAGGAAATACCTTGCTTAAGCATGATTATATAGACAGTGTATCTAAATATCCACCATCAGTAGACACTCCATGTCATCTGTTGGGACTTAGGAAAATTACATGCAAAAGTGTCTCCTATGTGTGAATTAACGCGCTGTTTGAAAACTATATAGGTAAAATTTTCTCCAGGATAATTTTAATGCAAATTAAGTTAATGTAATTACTGAGAATTAAAAATTAAATTAATTAAATGTAAACGGAAGCAGTGGTTCCCTTGCTTGCGAGGAACACAAGCCCCTGTGTTTTGTAAACAAATACACATCATATACACTTGCTCATTTGCACACCTGCAGTGCAAGCAACTCAACAAAGACCACGTGATATATTTGATGGGAGAGAGATTACACGACCACAGTATTTAACAGAACCGTTTAAGCGGAGTTGCTTGTTACTGATAAAGACCAACTGATGTTTAGAGGCACAATAATTGCTGTTGACGCAATATCTTCTTGAGTCTGCTAATTTTGCAGAATATCGCGTCCTTCCTCCCCCACCCAATTGTCCGGTATACCACGCGCGCAGTAAACAAAGGAACATCTCGCCCGCCAGATGTCAGGTGTTTGAACACGTAATTGGCGTCCACCGAATATGATGGAGCACTAAATAATAGCCATGGCAGGCGCCATACAGCAAGTGGATCCAGCCCACGGCAGAAGACGCGCACAATCTGCCTTCAAACAAATGAAAAAGGGAATAGTACCGTCTCTCTCTTTCTCTCCCTCTCTCACTCCCTCCCTACACATTTTCCTTCTCCTCTCCCTGCCACTTCCCTCCAACTCCCCACTCCACACCTCTACCTCCCTCTCCCTCCCTCGCCCTCCCTAACTCTCCCTACCTGTACCTCCTTCGCCCTCTCTCCTTTCTTTCCTTTTCTTTCTTTGTCTTTCTTTCCCTTTCGCTTTTTCTTCCTTTTCTTTTTTCCTTGTTTCCTTATTTCTTTCATCTTCATTTCTTTCATTCCCTCCTGCTTTCTCTGTTTCTCCCTTTCTCTCTTATTCCCGTTTTCTTTCTTTTTTGCCTACAATATTCAATGGTATATAGCTTAAGAAACCAACGTCTTAACCGCTGGCTATCGGACCAGTCCCCCGTTTTTAATTCCTAGAAATCCATCTACTTCTAACTGGTTACTGGTTGTAACCACACAATTACGTGGACTAATAAGAAGTTAAGTTTATGGCAACATTTCGTTAACCCCCAGTTCATTGTGTAACTTGAATAAAACGAATACTCAAAGTAGTTCTTAGCTACAGTTTTGCCTGTTTTCCTCAGATGGTTCTTGGTTTGCATGGCATAAGTATTTCGTTATTTTTAGTGTTTAAGAACTTTGTGTGCGATTATACATCATTTGATCTTAGTCTCGTTTTGAGCTACGCCCCTGGCAAGCTGTTCCACGTTGAAGCGCCAGAGAACAGTAGGAGTCTGACTGCAGCATGCAATACAGCTCGCCACAGGGGCAAACTGTCATCCCGGCTGAATATAGTGTTGTACGAGTAATGACGCTGTATATTCCATTCCCTCGTCGAGTTCAGCATCTTTTATATACAGCACACTGTGGCAGTCCAAACTTTTCGTTAAACAAAAGCTCCTCCCCATTAAATAGTCAACGGGCCTCCCCAGCTCGACATAGTGACGTATGTACTGGCAGGAAGCGCAAGGACTTGTACTATAACCTTCACCCAGTGACGCATTTACTATCACGATTTTGGCTCATTTACTTTTCTACATGTTACTTATCAATTAGTCTAAAATGATCTACAGGGTTTTATTGGCAAACCCTTCACTTTATTCTTGAGAAACGTGATTTTATAAAGCCATGAGACGTTCCTAATAATGCATACTACTCCGACATTCACATGAAAGGATATGACGTATTCCCGATGCATTTAGCCTTTCCTCGACAATGTTCCATGTTCTGGAAATGTACCTGAAGTATATTTTAGTGGTGAAGTAATTATGGGAATGGTCAAGTAAGTTTTATATAATCATCATTGTCTCATTTTTTCATTCTTTTATGATGGGTATTTTATACCTTGCAATTTTGATTGGTAATGTAATTGCACCCCCATGAACTTTATTTTTATTTTATTTTTTAGGTTCACAATCCAAATTTCAGTATCATATACTAATTTTAGTACTAACATCAGGATATTGTGACAAATGGCCAATTCGACGAATCACACTACTGACACCAAAGTGACAAATGACAATTCCAGTCCAGTAACTTTTGTATCGATTTATGTTTCTTCTAAAATTATGCACAAATACAGTTATTTTCTAGTGATGTTAATAAGTCCACAGTCTTTCGTGGTATTACAACTCACAATTGAGTTTTCTTGACTCAGTCCTTTCACTGTCTTTCTTCACTATCTCTGTCTCTCATACACTAACTCCGACGATACAATCTCTCGACGCTCGTTAAAACTACCAGCTAGGGGAACCCTTTTCATATGGAGAACCAGGGCATTGGAGAACTTCTATATTTCGTATTGTCCATCTATGAGACTTTTAGTAATAAATTGTCCTAAAGTTTCAATCTTCAATGAACCGAATACCATAAAAGCCAAAATCACATTAGAAGGAAACCCCTTTTAACAAGAAAATTTCTTTAATTATCTTGGTTGCAATATTTCTTATTTAAAAAATAATGGTCTTTTTTATAAAGTAATGGCAGTTCCTATAATATTATACGTCAGGAAATTTTGGCCTTTAACAAAAAAGAAAAAATGATTGAAACAGCTAAAATGAAGTTTTTAAAGATAGTTTAGCACCAAATTCTAATTTCATTATTATCATTAGGATATTATTTACACTCTTCATTGTCTTTACACGAGTGTCTAAACCTTAACGTTTACAAATTACACAAAAATTACTCATAATGAAAAGAACTTCACAGACTCTTCGCAGAAAATTAATAATATACATTTCATTTGTAATAGGTACTAATAAACTAATAGAATATGTCTACCTTTTATATATTTAAGATATTATCAAGGAGTATTTCTTTTATCATAATTTGCAAATTCTTCCTTTTTTCCCTATTTCGTGGGAAATGACAAGTGAAATTATTCCAAATCCTGATAAAATTTTAAGTTTTAAATACAGCAATGTGTATATCTGAAAAATGAAGATATAAGAAATAAAATTAATATAGTTAGTCTGATGTGTGGTACCATAAAATAAACCTGAAACATACAAGACAACAAAATTACAAATTTATAAAGTAATGTTGAACAATGACGAAACAAGAAGGAGAAAAAGGGAAAGCACCGGTTACGGAAGTAATGAATATAGCTTTATGTGTATAAAAACATACTTCATGGGTCTGTACTGGGAAGATATTCGGAAGGGAATAGTTTTGTCTTAAAAGTTGAATTTAAATTAGAAATCGTCGGAGAAAAATTTGGTTATGAAGGGTGCCAGAAAAATACATCATGGCTGCTGCTGCTTTAAGAGAGAGAAGAAGTGAAGAAATACCTAAGGAGTTAAGGATCTTTAATTTAACAGAAGGATCAGGAGGGACCATATACAAAACAGCGTGTAATTACCGCATTCCCAGATTAATTATGGTCAATAAATCTACAGGAAAAAGAAAGATAGGTAGGCCGAGAAGAGTTTGGACAGAACAGTTTTGATGTGTAAGACCGGAACTTGCCTAAATGGCTTAAACCCTTTTGCTGATGATACACAAATGTTTAATATATGCTATTTTAATCCAAATATTAAAAACCATTATTTTGAGGAAATAAAAATGTGGAACATTTTCCGTAAAACGAGTGGTTTGGGCTGGTGACACACACACACACACACACACACACACACACACACACACACACACACACACGCGCGGACAGACACACACACGGACAGACACACACACGGACACACACACACCTTTTGTATTTATGGAGCCCCAAACATGTACCTATTTCCGGTGGTCTTGGTATGGAATTTTTGGATGGAATGCAAACCTTCGTCTGCTTGCTGTAAACACGTAGTAAAAAAGGTAAAATAGAGATTTTGGGAACAGGAAGTGTGTGTGAAAAGTGTGACCTCGACAGGACTCGAACCCATACCCCCTGCTGCTGGAGCCAGTTGATGTGCCACATTCCTCCACAAGAATGTAAGATGGCGGCTGGCTGGCTGACTCGGCAGTACTGTGTGGGAACCTCTCATATACAGACCTGCATTTCCTTCATTTTAATTCCTTCCTTCCCGAATTAAACGCATATCAGCAGAGATAAGGGCCGCCACTGTTGACATGCAAACAGAACTCTGGCCTTTCCAATAAACAAGAGTTTCCATCACAATGTTTGATACCGATATTTCACCGGAAACACAGTTTACTGGCTGAAACACCCGGGTTGTCGAGGTTTGATGATTTATCCCGACAACTTATACACTTAGCTTGGATTTGCCCAATAGCCGTGTTCTTCTTTGGAGAAATTTAAAAAATACTTAGTACGTTTAAGGAGAGTCAAACTCTTACGATACAATAAAGAGGAAAATATAAACTAAATAAATAGAAAAACACGGGGAAGACAGTATACATACGCACTCTTAAACAATCATAAATATTAGAGAAACAAAAGCGAGTAGATATTGTAATACGTTGCATTTCTTCTTCAATAATGTAGAAAACTGTATGAATTGTTTGTAGAAGAGTAAGTAGAGAAGGAAGTGTGATTGTTTTATAAAAGAAAAGTGAGTGGGAAAAACTGTGTAAGTGTAGTATACATTTCTGTTTTAATCATAGAAAATTGTATGTTGAAGGGCGAGTAGAAAAGGATATCTGAATGTGCTAGGTAAAAGAAAACTGAGTGGAGAAAACCATTGGATGAAATACGCTGCATAGTAAAATGGATAGGATAAAAACCTCCATGAAAAAATGGATATACGTGCCGAATTTCGCAGTGATCGTTCAAGCGTTTTTGGAGATAAGCGGCAGTTAAATACCAACTCTCGTGGTATTTCAATAAAAATTGCCAATGTTTAAGATATTTGCGTGACCATATTTACCTATGAAGACTTCTTCATTCGGAATTACTTTTATATAGCTGAAAAAATCGTTAGACTTGGACAAGATCTTACCACACGAAAACTGTAAATAATTTATTTATATAAAAGTATTTGTGATCTTAGTCATTTTAAGATATTCTATGTCACGGGGTTATATTTTTAATACTTAGACTTTTTTCAAGCGATAAATCGCTTTTCGTCTTTTTCTCGTAATCATGCATAGACCTTGGAATTTCAAAGCCACCACAAAGCGAATATTCTATGGCATCCGCAACAAAAATGTGTGCCCACATTCGCAAAAATCTTCCTTTATGATTCCTACATGTTCTTATTTCAATATTCAGGCATACTCTTGGTAAATATATGATACATTTGGAGCTATGTAAACATTTAGGTACTTATTAATGCTTGTATTTTGTGGCATTTATGGCAAAATTCGTATATTTGGAGTCTATATTTGTGTTACGTAATTTGATTTCGTGCTTCTTTATATTATTATTGGAAATAAACTTAACTGATATAATATACTATACCATTACATTATATTTGTATAACTCACATGACCAGCGCGCAGCGTGCTTAAAAATCAATACTGGTTAAACTTTCTTTCACATTTTATTATTTTACAGAGGATTTTTGTAAATCAAACCCTGATTCATTATCACCAACAACGATAATGATAACCAGAACGACAAACTTGAAATATATGTATTAAATGGGAGTGTTCACAACCAACGGGAAGTTTTCCCGGGTCCCAGGAACGGGAAAGAAGACTTGGCTAAGCTTCAACCTTCTGTTCCCGTTACCGGGCACGGTGTGTTAGATTGATATTCTGAAGTCAGGCTCGGCGCGCAACAAATGACGGGCGGGGCAAGGTACTTCACACCACATACCGGGCCGGCGAGTGGGCAAAGGCGTCCAAGGTCAGATTGTCTCACACGGCTGTTGTGTGTACGTGACTGTCAACAATCGAAGCGGCAAGAAACTAAAGGGGTTTCGAGAACGTTCGCGAGACTTCTAGCTGCGTCATTTCCGGTAAGTGTGTTTGTGTGTAGAACTTGAGAAAGGTCCGTGTGACATCAACCCCCAATAAATAAAGGGACCATAGGAGAGCAGAGCATTGAGTTTTACAGTTGAGCTACGGACATGAGTCGGTCAGTGTGTCAGTGAGTGCAGACAGCTGTGCGTGTGTACGCTGTAAGAAGATTCAACGAGCGTCGCGAGTGATTACATCCTCGTAATTAATGCAGGAGAGACAGAGGATGTGAAGAAAGACACTAAAGGAGCTGATCAAGGTTATGAGAAGTAAACATTATGAGTTGTAATAGGCCGAACGACTATAGACTTTGTTAACACGAGATGAAAACTGTGTATTTGTGGTGAAATTTTGGAAAGCAAAGTGATAGAAACGGACTAATTGTCGTTTTGTGACACTGGTGTCAGAAGTGGGATTCGTCGAATTACCATTATTACAATATTCTGCGTATTAGAGTTTTCGCTACAGAAATTAATCAAGACGGCCGCTCAATAAAACAGCCGCTATAGCTCTCTTTAGTCGCAAGCTGTAAACAATAGCATTGGTCAGAAAGAAATAGATTCCCATTGCGCAATATTGACCTCCATTTTCTGGTATCTTGTCGTTCTCGTTGCCGGGCTGTTGTGAACCAGAGTGCTGCCTTATTTCCCGTTACCACTATCGTTATAGTTTCCTTTGTCAGGTGGTTGTGAACCGATCGTGTTTATTATTATTTTTTTTATTTATTTTGTAATTTTATTGGTGCGATGAAGAAATGAAAACTGCTAGGGCGTGATCGGATTTTCCCTTCAGCAATTGAAATCCCAAATGTTCATTCTATAATCTCCATATCTGAGGGTGTCGTTCTGATGTCAGCCATGTTTAACATTTGGTTTATGTCAGCTGCTCAAAACTGAAGCAGTCGGCCATATCTCTGTGTGCGCTCTGTACAACCACGCAGGAGGTAAATCTATGTAGTTGTGTATCCAATCCTCCAATCGCGAGGTTTATTCCGTCAGATGTATTTCCGGAATGACGTGGAAGACTCTTGCCAAAGATTGTCAACAACATTTATCATGGTGAATTCTCACCATTCCTGTTAATTTGCAGCGTGTTGACTGCAGTGAAGTATTCACTAATGTGGTCATTCCTACAAGCATGTGTCATATCCTGACCAAGTTTGTATCGTAGTTTCGGGAAACCCGTCTCGTTAGGAAGAGTGAGTTGACGGTTTCGCTCCTGCAAGTCATACCAAATTAGAAACCGGCACAAACCAAACAAAGCATATTCACAATTTTCAGCTTAAAACGCCAAGCCCGGCATGAACATGTCCTTCTGGAGCTGCATAAACACAATGATCCACGGGCTTTATTTAACAATTATTACAATTATTCTGTGTTGCCCAATTTTGTTAGTAGGTAACATTCCCAAAAACCCACAATGGAATTTATCAAAATGGTAAAATAAAATTACACAGGTGCCATATCTGCCACATGCAACATTTCCGCTCTGATATCCACCGTTTTCAAACAGTTCTGACGATTTCAGCTTTAACTATTGTAAGAAACCCAAATAATAAAGAGTAGACCCCAATTACTTAG
Source organism: Tenodera sinensis (assembly GCA_030765045.1). Taxonomy (NCBI): domain Eukaryota; kingdom Metazoa; phylum Arthropoda; class Insecta; order Mantodea; family Mantidae; genus Tenodera; species Tenodera sinensis. Next base: position 16,738,424 of record CM060963.1, read on the forward strand.
GTCAATTTGGCCAAAAATGTAATGTTAACTCAATCTTAAACTAACATTGAGCAAATTTACGTTTCCTTTCATGAGTAATGCCACAAATGATTGTCAATTTATTTATAAACTTTGCAGCTAGATTGTCTAACCTGATCATAACATAACAAAAGCAGAGGAAGTGATAGTTAAAATTTAGAGGAGATGATAATTTAATTTCAGATCTTTTTTGGGAATAAAGGTTATCATTGGTTGAAATTTGACATTTTTATACACGTGATTACTTAATTTAAACCAAAGCAGGTATATACATATGTAAGGAATGGAGATATACGAGTTGCTATAATTTCGGATGAGATATGTTAGTTCCTGCGATTTTGTAGGTTAGAGAGATTCTGTGCAGCTTTAATACACATTGGTGTAATTCAAAATGTTGTATTTCTTCAAAAGTATAATATTACGAAACAGTTAGGCATTAATGTATTTATTTGAAGTAATATTTCACTAAATATTAATCTGTTTTACAAAGTTATAATTTTAAACAATGAACAAAGATAACACTTCACTAAGCAGCCAGTAGTAAATTTGCTGAGTCCAAAGTCTATGCTAAGCAAGAGGAGAAAATGTGTTTCTAGCAATGCACATTCCTAACAATATTCCTACAAACCACAACTTTGGTGCTTGGCGTAATGTCTAATAGCATTTACATTTTGAATTTTCTCTGAATACCCTGTTAAGTGTTTACTTGGAATGTATTTTTTTAACTTTATACAAGTTGTAAACCAGAAACAGAAAAAAAAAAACAAAAAAAAACACACACACACACACACACACGCACACGCACACCACGAGTGGGTTTCATATGACAATTTTGCTGTGAGAAGCGCCGGAGAAATATTCCAAATATGAAAGCTTCGAGTGATATTTGTTTAGAGTATTCCGCAAAATAATTAATAATTCATTTATTTAATACTATTTAATATTAATAGTGATTTAAAACTAAACAACTTGCAATTTACTGTAACATTCACATATTTTAATTGCGATTTATTTTCACAGTTGGCACTACACATAATCCAGGAGGCTATGGGAACAACAACAACAACGACAATTTTAGCGTTTAATCCAGGGAAATGGGGAATTAGGCACTTGATGAATATAAATGAACGAATTTACGGATGTGCAGGTTACATTTCTTAATTCATTGACAATTTTTGAGTAATGCTCCGCATTTATTTGTAAACGCTGGTAGCTCCTGTAATTTTTATCAACTGGTGTTCTTGAATACCAGTCTCAATCATACGTGAAACAGCTGAGGGATTAATAATATTAACAATACATAGCGACTTTCATTTTAAACATTAGACTATCGCTTCTGATTCCTACTATATCAGCTGTACTTACAACGAAAAGTGGGATGAAACTGTTTCTACCAAAGTTTATATCAGTTAAAATTAAATATATGGAAAAATAAGATCTAGTGCAAGAATGGGCAGAGAAAGTCATATGAAATTAAGGTATCCGATTTTCGTAATAATGATGATAATTTTGTTCCTGTTAATGAAGTAAATTTTGGTAGGTATGTCTTCTAATTACTGAGATAAGTGGATCTATCGCAACGCTCTGGTGTAACGTGTTGTCCGTCGGAAACGCCTGTCAACTGTCGAGATGAACACAGCGGAAGTTGGTCAACAAACAAGCAATTTCAGGATATATGTATGTCAAGGTCCTTCTCGAGTTGATACAGATACTGGGGAAGAATTAATATTATCTGTGTATTCCTAGAAGTGCACGTGTTTCAGGGAGAGCCAGTCGATTATCGCTTGTTGAGGACCTTGATTCAGCAAATTCCTTTCTGAACGCTGCGTACCAATTATTTACACTTCTGATGCAAGCCAATAAATATCTGACGAGTAAAAGTCATACGATTTTCAACTTGTTCATAACTCAAAGCTTTAGAATCGCATCGCATCTTTCTGAAGCATCAGTTAGGTAGGGGAGGTATTGTATTCGACCCCAAATTTCATATATTCCACAAAATACATGTTTTGATGTCCCCTAAACCCGTACTTTTCTTTTGGAAAATGTCCAGTGTGTGTGATAGCATTCTTAAGCACCGAATGTTGAATGAGTATAAAATTTGTAAGTTGAGCATTTTTGGAAGGTGAAACAAGAATGTCTTCATAGAAATTCCCCACCCCAAACTGCCCTTCAAGTGGAAAGGTTTCGTTATTCTTGATCTACTCAAACATTTTCATGAAATTAGTAACTTTTAACAATATTTGACTGATTAAAAGCGTACACCCTTGATAAATCGCAAGTTCTTTCACAAATTTCACCTGCAATACACGTTTTGAGATTCCTTGAATAAAAATAACAAATAATAATTAATAAAATAAAAATAGGCAAAGACCTGTGGGTTGTGTGTGTATTTGTGTCTGTCTGTGAACACCATAACTTAAAGGCGGTCACACGTAACTCAAAAACGTAAAGTCGGTGAAAAACCAAACTTGGCATTTCGGTTCAGCAGCTTCCAAGGATGCAACACGATTTTCAGGAAGACTCCCATTCAAAACTACTCTTTAAAAGGAAAAGTGTTCGATAATTTTTATTTTTTAAAAAAAAAGTAGATTTCGTTAAAACATACAAATTGTTTCAATTTTCAGATTCTTATGCTTTGCTCAACTAGAAAGCAACTATTCGTTTTTATCTCCTAGCCATGCAAAGTAAATGGAATGTCAAAGCCGTCACATAGTGACCAGATCTCTAAAGATTTGACTATGGTTCAATTATTCTCCTATCCCCATTGTACCTAGAACTGCTTCTACAGATATTTATCTCGATTAACATGATATATCGGTTTCCCCTGCCACTCATTTCATCAGTTGCTTCATTATCATCCTTCGTTCCATCAATTTCACCTGCATTTCATATTATCTTCCTCGCTCTCACTTCCAATTCCCCAATGTTCCTAATTCTCTGTCCACTACCTCGTCCCCTGGTTACGAAGAACGTACTCACCGGCCGGGAGGGTTGATATTTCTACAAAAACATTATACTTTTTTATGGTCTAATGTCCTTTAACCATTTCGGTCAAATCGGACGATACATAAAATGGATGAAATGATGAAATGAGCCCGAGGTCTAGAGAACTTCGACTTACCGACACTCATCTGTCAGGATAAGGGGAAACCCCGAAAAAAAAAAAAAAACCAGGCAACTCACCCTAACCCAAATTCGTTCTCAGGACCTGTGTTAGTTTAATTCGGCAAAGTGAGTTCACTGTGCACTGAAATGTTTATATTGAGCGGGTAAACAATTAAAAGTAAATACAGTGAACAGCTTTTAAAAATGTAGAACCAAAGTTAAGATATTTAACACTATAAAACCTTGAACTTACAGCCACAGACTGAATTCTCACATAGTGCAGATGTGTCAGCTACCACGTGGGGCTGAATTGCGTGGATATGGAAGCAATAAAGGTGGATCGAATGCCACCCATTGTCGCCATATCAAAGCGCTCATGTAGGTGTGCATTGTTACGTAGGGAACTCTCACAAAGACCTGAAAATTAATTGCAGTCAAAGATTTTCCGGACGGCTTATGTCAAAAGATGTTTACTGCCGTGAAACATCGTGTCGGAAAATGGTACGTCTGTCGCCTTAGGAAGTTGATTCGATGTCTCTGCCTGGGCAGTGGCGGACTGGCTGTTTGGAGAAAACGAACACGCTGCCTATCACTGACAGATTCTTTGAGGTTATGTGCGAGGCTCACATTCAGGAGTCGGGTCGGATGATTGTTATGCGATTGCTGGGGTGATTTATCAGACATATTCAACCTGGGCTACGCGAAGACTTCTTAGGGGGTACGTCAATTTAAAATACCCATACAGTCACTATAATACGTTTCCTGAATGAGAAAATAACAAAAAATATCTATTTCAGCCAGAGAGATTTCAATTTCCCTCTGTCTAAGAATTTACTTTATTTACTCTACCTGTCAGTCTTGTTGATAATCTTTTGTAAATGATAAAGTTCCGCCTAGAAAATCTCAGATTACAGTTTTTAAAATACTTTACAGAAACTGACAAAAACACGACAACACAACAATAGATTACAAATCTGTTTTGCAACAGTACCATCAATTCCTCTGATCTTCATAAAAAGTTTAAAACGTTTATCCTTCTACTTCCTTTAATTTAATCCAGACAAACTTATTCAAAAACTATTTTATTACACATTTCGCTGTTGGTACAACAGATTTTAAATTCCTCTCCTTGTATGTCATCACGAGAAACAAATGAAGAGCTACTTAGCACTTAAAAAAGAAACAAATGTCTGAAAATTCAAACTAACAACAAGAATATGAAGGAAATGGTTAGTGCCACGAGATCTTCCTTTTTGTGATGTGTGGTGTCGTCTGTCTCTTATAGTTTACCAGTTATTATAATTTATTTTGAATAAAATACCTCACAGGCTATTGCCAGAAAATTAAACATACTTATACATTTTGTTTATCATGTAAATATCTTAACATAGGGTATGTTACTCAAAATTGCTATAACCATGTTTGAGAAAATTGAAAACAATTTTCATATAAAGTTTACTTTAGAGCAGGCGTGGCATTCCTAAGGCTACCCCCCTCCATACCAGTAAGCTGCACAGTGCAGTTGAAACTAGTAAACAGTATTGGGCGAAAGTTCATGACTACGCGCATCTTACATCAAGAATGGGAAGATTATATTTTTATTTTACATAATGAAAAACCATTTCGTTTAATTTCTGATTGTTCATTACGCCATGTATTATATTTTAATAGAAGTCTTTTAAGAAAAACTTATCAATGAATATGGCAAGATCGTTATATCAGGAAGTTTATATAGTTTCTTAAAATATACGTATAACCATTTTATTACTTATTATTTACTTTAATATAATTATGATCAAGCTGTATATTAATTAATATTTTCAATATGAAACAGTCACACTACTCGTACTATCACATTTTTCAACATTGTAATACATTTTATTGTTATCTTGAACACACCGGACAACTGAGGGTTGAGGAATTGAAATCGCGGTTCTCCAATACTCAATAAAAATACTCAAATGGGGCTCAATTCAGAGGACCTTAAAAAGAGAATTCCCAGTGACAAAATATGAGAGTTACAATCCATCACTGAAATATCTCGAGGGGGAGAAACAAAAGCACCCTGTTCATTTTCGCAGGTTATGGCCGACCACGGTAGCTCACAAAACAATTTTACAGCTTTTGTGAGCGCTGGTTAATAACCATAGCGGAATTACCGAGGTAGCCACCGCCTTGGGTATGAATTTCATTACTGCCGGAACACTTGCAAGTGACACTGCGCTGTTGTCGGCTTAATAATCGCCATTTATGTGCTTCTATTATTCCATAGTTCAATAAAATAAAAAGTAACTGCCTAGCCCCTCAGTCGATACAGCGCCTGCCTCTTGTGCAAGGTCCTGGCTTCAATTCCCGACTGGAGAAGGGGAATGTTTCTCTGAACAATACTATTCCCATCTTCCCTAGAGTCTGGAAGTATGTATGAGAGTGTGGATGTGCGTGTTTGTGTGTGTGTGTGTGTGTGTGTGTGTGTGTGTGTGTGTGTGTGTGTGTGCGTGTGTGTGTGTGTGTGTGTGTGTGTGTGTGTGTGTGTGTGTGTGTGTGATCTAATATACAGAAAAACCAAAACTCACCGTCTACGGGTAAACATTTGGAAAATATTTTCGATGGAAAGACCGCCCACTTGACCATTGAAGTTAAAGGCATATATGGGGGAAACATTTGATGTGTTGCACTCACATAGCTTTTTCTACTCTTGTACAAACTGTCCTTACAAATATTCTTTCTCTATCTTTTACATATTAGTCGAGATAAACGTTTGCAGAAATTATCTTCTTGCTAATTTTTTGTAGCTGTAAGGTTAGAATATGGAAATGCATTAGGCTTACAGCGATAGTCAAATATTTCAAAGCTTTAAAATTCCATTGTTTGCACGGCCGTTTAGAAAATGTTAACCATTGCAAAACTCACACAAATAACAAGGAATATCTCCGAAATGATTCACTCCACAAAAAATACATTTGGATAACTTGTGTGTCTTAACATCCACATTTTGTAGAGTAAGATTTGGTCTACCTCTTGTGGTTTAGCAGTTATGCAAAAGTCATCAAGGGTAAACAGGACTGTATAGGTTATAGCCAGAAAATTCAAAATATACATGTTATATGCCATAAATATATCTTAAACATGTGACATTTTAATCAAAATTGTTAGGACCATTTTTAAGAAAATCAAAATTCCCGAAAAATGTTTCATGTAAAGGGTAATATAGGGTGGAGGAATTTTATTCGAAATATTCGTGTCACATCTTTGAAAGAAATTAAACTTAAGCACTTAGCTAAACGGGATTCAGTCATTAAAATGCCATTCTATCTGCAATTAAGTGCTATATGGGTGTCCTAATTCAACGTAATTGGATTGGAATTAGATTAAAAAGAACACCAGCAGATGCCTTTGTTACTTCATCACTCAATCAACAGACCTTTAACCTCTCAATTTGGAAATATTTGGAGTATCATATAACCCATGACCATCTGGAAGAACAGGTCTTTTCAAAGATGAAGGAATTATTAAAATAAGTTGTGGTTGCTGATATTCCCTACACACACATACACACACAGCTGTTTATTATATTAGAATATAGAACTAACTTACACGACAATGCACGGGAGATTTTTTTTAAGGTTAACGTTCATGTTAATTTCATTTACTTCCCCCATTCTTTATGAAATCACTGTATAATAATGTAGAAGTTCTTATGTTATGTAATATACGGCTAATATAAATCAGTCAATCGATACTTCATAATTAATAACTCAAAATATATGTTATTTCCAAAGCGGTTAAGAGTGAGAAGTCTACATATGCACCTCTGTTATGTTGTATAATTGTATAGGTTAAGGATCAAAACTATGTATCCTTTATGTTATTAAACAATTATGGGATCAAAAAGGGAAGGTACAAGGTTTTAAAATATCAGTTACTGTGAGTATCTAAAACGTTAGTCCACTATTTCGACCGATAGTTGTTTGAATACAACATTTCCACAATTTGGAAGACTATTGTGGGCAGCTTAAGACATTGCGCCGATGTTTTACATATATTTTAGCGTAAATATAGATTTTCACTTTCTCTACCCAAAACTTCAATGTCGAATGAGGGCTGGTGTATAAATACCACAAGGTCCACAGATGTTAGCCAAGTATGAAAATGGGGATTTTACCTTGTGAGGGGACAAGAAAGTGGCCAAAAACAGTGTGAAGGAGCGGCTGCGGCTGCGGCTGAGGTTCGATACCATTGTGTGCTGCCCACTGCCCGCCCCGCGGTGATGCTGGGAGATGCGTGCCAGGAGGCCGTTAGACTTGACTCTCTGGCCCTGGGGCTCCACGCGATGTCATCTCACTGCTGCCAACCTCACAGCTACAAACTCACTCACAGCTTTCCTCAACAAAGAGCTAACTCCAACTTGTCCGAAATGAGAAACCGCGTGGAACGAACGCTTCTTTAGATGAAGCTTTTGGATTATTTGTACGTAAAGCCACTGGCGAACAAGTGAATAACTTTCCATTTTTACTTTCTCTAGTACAGCATTCCACAGAATATCACATATCGGGATTCCACCGGAAACACGTGTATGTTTGTCTGAAAAACAGAACTCAAAACACGAAAACATCTTAGGTTTGCGTCGCATCTTCCAAGGATGTGATATAAACAGTTTCAGATAAATACCTCCACTCCAAATTAGTTTGATGTTTAATTTGTATACCTCACTTTAACTTCTTTTTCATATCGATTGGTTTTATTAGGGAACAGCTCATGGTGTTATTACTCGCTGATATCTAGGGTTTTTTATCATCAATTTTGTCATCTTTAACATTCCTCACACTCACATTTGCCCGCACAGACTATGAGAGAAATTCTCAACCCCAGCCCCGAATCGAACCCGGGACCTCTGGTTTGAAAAGCCAGAACGCTGACCACTCGACCGTAGAGACAATCCCCGAATTACTCCTTTTAGATGAAAATAATGTTCTATATTTGATTTTCTCAAAAGCGATTCTAACACTTTTGATTGAAGTATTAAAATATTTACACAACTAATCTTGAATTTTCTGGGAGTAGCTAGCAAAAGCTTTTTGGATAAAAAAATGTAGTCTCTTGACAATATTGAATATATATCAAATAACCTTTCTGTGTGGCAACAGCCGTTTCCGAGATATATTTAGGTTTTAAAGTTCCTTCTTTTAATTGTTCATTTAATTGTTCGTCGCGATGCCACGGAAAGGATATATTTTGCTGTTTCTGACTTTTTCTCTCCTCTCTGTACAACTTACATTTCATGTGATGTTTGGAAACAGGGTAATAAAACTCTGTTAATAAAAATTAAGCGGGAATTAAGCATGTTATCCCACTAATGTTATTACAATTATTATTTATTTGCCAAAACTAATACAGGTATAGTATTCGCAATAGTCAACATATAAGATGTTAAAATCTAATTATATATTATTACAATGAAATAATTCCTGTAACTTGTAAGCGAGGTCACTGATGAGCCACATTCTTAGAATAGCCTTATTTATTTTTATTTATTTTATTTATTTCTTTTTAATGGTCCATATAAGTGATTTCTAAAAATAGCCTTCGACTGACAATACATGAATTGCATTGTATTGCATTGCATTACGATCAAATCGTAAGATATGGTCACAACTAATATTGTAAGGTAAGTTATTTATATTACCATAAATAAAAAGTGACCTAAAACGGAGCCCTGTGGGAACCAATATTGTCATTAATAACAGTAGAGCTTTCTCCGTGTATCATAGTAATTTGTCTGTGGTCTGTAAGATAAGATTATATCCATTTTAATTATTCGCTCCAACACCAAATAGCGAAGCTTGGAGCAAGTGGTCATGTGTGATACACAATCAAATGCTTTTCATGAATCACAAAACACAGGTAAAATAGTCGCTGAGTTTTAAAACCCCATATTGACCGACTGTATTAAATGCTCAATTGCATTTAAGCTAGATAACTTAAATTTTAAAACTATGACATACAAAACAAATTATTGGATTCAAAATAATAAGTTAGCTGTGTAATCATTAGAGGGTGGAAGATTGTGCACACATTTAGTGCACTCTGTTGTTACTGGCGATGTAAACAGCAACAGGTGTCTGCTGATGCGCGTGCATATACTACGGCTGCGCGGTACCGGTTACGTCATTCATTCTCCAACTAACTTGTATAGTGAGAGAATCAGAGATGTCAACACCATTGTAGTAGTTATATAAAACCGTTTAATAAGTAAAGAGCTATTGAAATATAATTCTTAAAATAACACGACACACTAAGGCTGTAAAATACATACCTACCCCCAATCAACCGACCTAAGGTAATTAATATGTGCCAACTTATTACTTATGCTTTACTTCTGAGGGTATTTCCACTTTTAAGCGCTTACCGTTTATTCCCATTCTCCATGTTAACCTTTCATTCCAGTCCCCTTCAGCTAATTTCCGCTGATTCCATCATCCGCGATATTCGGACTTCCAGGACGTTCTAGGTCGTCGCCGTTTCCTTCTGCCCGCCGAAGACTAGTCTAACACCCTGCTACTTCTCTTATATGAGTCTGTAAATACGCATTTAATAGATTGTTTGTAGTGTTTAACGCCCGCTTTTACTACTATGGCACCGCAGGTGGTGACACTGATGATACATGGAATGAAGATGGAGCACCGGTGGAATGAGATGGCGGGGGAAACCGGAGTACCCGGAGAAAACCCGCCCTGACGCCGCTTCGTCCACCACGAATACCACATGCGGGTCCCGGGGATCGAACCCGGGCCGCCTAGGTGGTAGGCGAGCGCGCTAACCGCTCGGCCACGGCGCCGCCATTTAATAGATTGGCCATGTATAAAACTAATAGGCGCTAATATAATCGACAAACGATTGTGGTCAGATATGTCTTTGAAAGAATAAGTGGTTTCATAGCTACGCACCCTTAAACATCTGACTATCGATTCGTTTCCTCTATGCTCTTTTTTAACAATGAAGTTTTCAGTGTAACTATTTCGATCATAATGAAGTGCATAGAAAATTAGGGAAGATTTCGTATAAAAATAAACGACAGTAGATAGACAATGTAATATCAGATTTTTCTATTTGATAAAGACTTCACACCAATTGTTTGTAATTTATAATAATTTTACGGCCCATCTTGCTTCACAAATTGTAATTTTACGCAATGAAAATTATTATGTATCTTAATAGAAAAAAATAAAATAGGTAGTTTTAATTTTTGCGGGCAGGTTGTTGCATTAACCGCACTTTGAAGTTCCGTCAGCTGACCTCTAAGACCCTAGACTATAAAACTGAATACGTGATCAAGGATTGGTCCTTTAACCTTCAGGACATCCGGATATTTTCTGCCGCTGGAAAGAATCTCTTTGAGGCTGTGAACATTTTACACAAGTGCAATACGTACAACTCGACCTTAAGATGTTGTCAATGGTTACGTAACGGACATTGTCTTTATATCCTGTGGTATTTACACAAACTCTCTCTTACTCCACACAAACGGATGGAACAATTAGTGTACTGAGAATGTAGAAAACTTTCAGGTTCTTCTGTTGCAATCCTGGTTTTCGACCAAGTCAAAAGTTCATAAGCAATATTTTACTTTCTCTACTTCGTAGAGATTTTCACAGTAACAGTAAGAGTTTTTTTGACAGTAACTATTAAAAATATAATAAAGGCTTTTCTAAAAATTCGCTTCTCAAGAGAATACTTCTATAAAATAACTAGTGTTACATCCACATGGTTTTCTCTGCCCAATATCATATTAACCTCTGGTTACGAAGGTCGCGGCTTCGAACCCGGTGGACGGTGATAGGGGTGTGGGCATAAAAATCCTTAGCATGGCTACCTTCGAAAGGGAAGAAACGAGTAAAAGACTCTCCAGCCTGATAAAGAGACCTATGAGCAAAGTTAAGCGGTGTTTCATGCCAAATAAAAAATGACACGGAATTTTTTATATAATTTCATAGCAGGGCGGGTGTGTGTGTGGAGCCTGTCTTGTTTAACCAAGGAGACTAATATTTTAGGTTAAAATGACATCTTAGGTTTCTGAATTATATCATAAATATTCTGTGAATCATTTTGGCCAATCATTTTCCCGACCCGTCATTTTTAAAAGTCCAGCGAATTGTATAGGTCACCCGTACGCTTCATTTTAACTACAGTGATGATTTTTTGTCTCCGTTTCGCATTTGTTTGAAGTTTCTTCCTTGCATTCAGTTTTGCTCTTATTTGTATGTAAATTTGGATACATAACCTCACACGTGTTATCTAAACATTCAGATATGCGTTTCGTTTCTTCATTGGTTCACATAAAATAATTTACGCTGAAATTAAAAGGAATTTGAACACCAACCAATCTATAAAAACAAAAACGTATATCTCTGTAAGATATTTGAGCTAGAACATTGAGCTATTGCACAGTCATTTATTTCTTTATTCGTATTAAGTGTGTCTATTTTCAAGTAAACCTATATAACATTCAAAACGTTAGAAAGTTCATCCCAGTGTCCCTTAACTGTAGCTAATAAAATGTACGCAAATATTGCGGAGGTGCATCTGGGAAGAATTGTAGGCATGTGGCAAGCCAATTTGTCATCTGAAGACATTGCTCGAAGTTATATATTCATATGTGAATAATTTAGACTGAATGTAAACGCAAAAGGCACCACTGCATGCGCGAAAACATAAACAGATGCAAACACCTAGAGTCCTTACTATACATACTCTATCTGTGAAGGTCGGTAGAATGTCTCCCGAAGCAATGAGGGCGGCAAATTTGAAAGTAAGTATATATTGTAAAGATATCTACTTTCCCGTTGCACCTACAAGGAAATAAACAATAAGATAATTTGTACAAATGTTTATCTCAACTAACACGAAGAAGATATAGGAATAAGAGTTTGTAAGAATGGTTACTACAAGAGTAGAGAAAGTCATGTGAGTGCAACACATCAGATTTTTTTTTTTTTCACTTTTGTACTCAGCGAACCTCAAATATTTATTTTCGGTAAAGTATTTGATTTAAAATTGTAGTTTACATACTATATACTTCCTTTACCTAAAACGTAAAATTTGATTTCGTAAATTTTCTTAGTTAAATTCTTTCTTATTTGGACTTCATGTTAGCCGAGATAACCTTGCAGACATAATTTCATTACACAGTTTGTTACACGAGGGCAATTCTGAAAGTAAGCTCCTGATTCACGTAGCACTTGGAGTACTGGGGAAAGTGCCGCTATTTTTCCACCGCCGTGCAGCATGTCCAGCGGCGCTGGTGGGAACATCGCACTACCACGTACTCGGACATCTTTTACTACTTTGATTACCCTTCACGTATGTAGAACTTACAACCCTGTGCCTAGGGCCAGACGCCTGTCGGAAAGAACAGGAACATATGGACCGGATGATGGAGGAGTTAGTGGAATGAGTGGCGGGGGAAACCGGAGAACACCCGCCCAGACACTGCTTCGCCCACCACGTATACCGTACCCAGACCCCTAGGATCGAACCCGGGCCGCCTTGGTGACAGGCGAACGGTCAAGCCGGCCATGGTGCCAGCATTCGACCATGATAACATTACAAAATGAATACCGTGCTTGAAAATTCCGTTAAACGCGAGATGGCGAGGTGTTATAAAATTTCTTTTAACAGCCTACCAAAAAAAGAGAAATTAATAATAATATCAACAATAGCATCAATAATAATAACAATAAAATGAATCTGTATTTATAATAAGCTAGTTCCTTTCAAAGCTAAGAACATAAAATATTACAACAATAAATTAACTAATAACTTGAATTCTCCGAATTAAGTTTGTTTATTAAAAACCTAGATGTCCTCACACATAACATTGCTCAAGGAGAGATTTTTGTTTGGATGCAGGGTGTTTCAAAACGTGCAGTTTCGGTGAACTCTATTATTCTTAGTACGAGTTTAGGTTAGCGGTGAAAGGAAAAGGGGGGGGGGGGAGCTCGAATTCAGTCTGCGCGAGAGTATAAGACATACAAGAAGGCTGCACTAAGCTTGTAAAATATAATTAGATTTTATTACATTTTCAGTAAAAGAAAACTGGAAAACTGCACTGATACAATATCAGATAAAAGATTATCCAACAAGATACATTATCACCTAACCACAAGGAGAGATTGGGGAAGACCCCCAGACGTGACACCGAAATAAGTGAATTGAAGAAATAGTAATCAGAAAGTATCAGAGATTTCTACAGCAGCTATAGATACAAATTCATATCCATGTAAACAATGTGAATGTGAAGTATTTCCTTGACAAGGAAAGAGGTTGAATATTTCTTCCTCTAGCATTAGGACGTATGGAAGTTTTACCAGAAATATCCTCATGTCGCAACTTACGATACACACTGTAGCTATCTCTGGGGGCAGGTTTTCTGCTGGGAGCGGCTAGCACAGTGCTGCCCCCTCCTCCCAGCGGCGACTGCACCAACTAGAATTCCCCCCTGAGCAAAACAAAGGTACAACTCAAGTCCAGTTTTTTATCGTCTCCCTGGAAACCAGAAATACATCAGACCAGCATTGACAGGCGGCATAAAGATGCCCTTGTCTTCAATACATCAACATCATCAATGGATTTCTTGTCACAAAGCGATGTAATTTCCGTTCAATTGCGATCGCATACCTCGTACAGGCAATGCTTTCTCGATTCTTAATTCACACAGACACAACAGGCTGCTTTGGAAATATTATCTTTCTTCTGTACGTTTGTAACACTTCTAGCGAGGCTATACCCGTCAATGTGTATCTAGGAATAGCATAAGTAGGCAATGTAACGTAGAATGAGGAAAAAAACGTCACCAGTAATTTTATATACCATACCTGATGATGTGATAATGATCATAACCTCCTAATAGGCGTCTATATTCTACATTTATTCATAACTAGTCTATTTTAAACTTAAAATTAATATTTCTGACTGTTTGGCATATGTTTTCCACTGCCTTCTCTAACAATCACGAAGTTGTCCGAATGCACACGAAGATTGCAACGCCTGATAGATATGCAACACTCCTATCGCACATGCAACGCGGGCAAGTTCTTAACGGACCAACTCTAAGAAAACATAACAAAAGACTGTAGACTGTTGTCACAGTATATCCATATACTTATATGTTGTGTTTCGAAAGGAATGGAACAATAGTTGCTATGTGATCTTTGTGGCACAGTTGGTAAGAGAAACCAACAACAAATGTACCGTTTAAAAGCTTTCTTACAATGTAAAATATTGGTAAATGTTCATACTTCATACAAGACCGGTTTCAGCTCACTCGTTTAGCTTGTTTTATCTTCAGCGCAAATTGAAATTTATACATGTTCTGCTCGGGAAAAAATCAGATAATCAAATGACATTCTAATCTGGCATTGGTCTCTAAGCGAGTGGGGCCTATGCCCCTCCACAACAAAGAGAGAGGTATGATAAGGTCGTGTGCATGAGAAAGTTACCTATGTAGTGAACGATCCAGACGTTACAAACATAAAAGTGTCCAGTTTGTGTGAGATGCGAACACTTGACTCCGTGGAACGTCCAAGACACGATAACATCAACACAACATGATATTTAAACAAATGACAAGAGTTGAGCTGTCTGTCTGTCTGTCTGTCTGTCTGGGAAACCCGTTGAGGTATCAATATTTGTGCGCCTGTTTGCACAGGTGAATGGATATATATGGAGAAGTAAGTCCATGGGGACCTGATTTGTGTGTTTTAGAGAGAACCAGTTTCTGAATGTACCCGTGACGCAGCCTTAGGCTTTCCTTCACCTTGTTACCGCCAGAGGCGCTGCAGCAAAGCCACAAATGAAAATAGCACCAGTATTAGGTAAACTTGTCAAGATGAATGGTTCAAATGTTACTTAACAAACAAGTGAATGTATGTCGCAATTGTTGAAACATATTTGACTGTTATACATTTATAAATCTAAGATGTACAACTGAGACCAAATTGGCACATTTAGCCTGCTAAATGAGATATAAAAATTATCAATAACTGCTAGAAAGTAGAGATTCAAATGTTTCTATTAGACATTATGTTTCAATACTAACTTTTTGATAACTTAACCTGAAAAAACTTCTGTTATTTTCACTATGTTGTGGAGCTAAGATTATACGAATAATTTAGTGTAAAAAGAACTTCACAGGCTCTTCGCAGAACGTTTAAGATATAGTTTGTCTTAGAAATATTTATTTAAAGAAAGAATATGTGGGTCCACTTCCATGCTGTAACACAAACATGCTTGCTTCTTAGTTCAAGGGCTAGAGTTCGAATCTCATTTGGGATGAGCTGACTCGATAATGTTTAATTCAGATTGCAAACTCATTGAGCATTCATTACCAATTTCATTCTTTCTCGAAGAGTTACAGAATTTGAAACTTGGAAAAAGGAATAGCCTACCGTACATGTCAAACAACAATTCACAAATATTCTGTATGCAGTCTTAACAGGCGGTCAGACCGGAGGAAAAAACTTTTGCTCAGCGGTAGAAACACCTTTAAATTTTTCATGCAAATAGTTATATGCCATAATTAATTAATGCCATGGATGCTATAATATCTAGAACTCTTAAGGAGAGAATAAACAATACGAACTACAAAAATGGGGGGGGGGAACGTAATGTAAGCTTTATTTCATGTTCAAGAACAGATAGATAATTAACTAATAGATCAAATCATACTACACAAAAATGTATATGTCGTTAAAACGCTTGTTAAAGCGTACAATTTATGTCAAATAAAATGTTTTACAGAAACCATTTTTAGGATATTCTTTGTTAGTTATTTAAAGAGTGTTGAGTGATTGTATCGTCAGAGTTAGTGTTTGAGAGACAGAGAAAATGAATTTTCAAGCAATTCATAATTTTTACTTTGGCCATTACGTATAGTAAGCAGAGGAAGTATTGTATTCTAATAAAAAACTCGATGTCGAGATTTTACCGGTAATATATGTTTTGAGGCTCTCTGAACCAGAAAAAAAAAATTAGGAAAAGGTCCGCGCGCGCGCGTGTGTGTATGTGTGTGTGTGTGTGAGCCTGTGGACAGTATAACTCAAAAACGAAAGGTCGGCTAAAAATCAAAGTTGGTATTTAAACTTAATATCTTTCAAGCATACGGCACGAAGATTTTGAAGACAATTACTCCATCCCAAACTATCCTTTACATGGAAAACTTTTCAAAATGTTTATTTTCTTGAAAATGACTAACCATTTCGGAGATATTCCTTGTTATTTGTGGGAGTTTTGGCATACTTAAACTTTCTCAAATGGAAGATGTTTATTAAATTTTTGTATAATGGTTCTTTCCCCTTATGTAGGACAGAAATCCCCTAGGACTTAGAAGCCGGTTCCTAGGATCAGATGCCTACGAACTTATGGACTGGACAGAGTGAAGACCTGGAAGCGGGTGGTCAGTCAAGCACCAGGTATGAGAGTGAGGAAGAGAATATGTAGGTGAAATGAATGATTGGAAAGGTGATGATGGAGGTGTTGGTGGAATGAGTTGCGGGAGAAACCGGAGAAAACCCTCTCTGATGCCTGTTCGTCCACCACAAAACCACATGTAGGGCCCCTGGGGTCGAACTAGGGCCGCCTTGGTGACAGGCGAACAGTCTAACCGCTCGGCCACGGCGCTGCCTTCCATCTTTCTTAATAACCAAACATATTCTATCCGTGAACTTAAAGGACATTCATTTATATGTAAAATATCATAGAGTTTCTGTGATAATAGATTATGACTAGTATTCTTAAGTCCAAGGAAGCTAAAGAGCATAAACACGTCTAGAAACAAGAGAATGAGGAAGGAAGACTTTAGGAACTATGTAACAGAATATTTCCTTGCAGAGGTTTCACAAATGACGTTACTTTCCAAGAACTCTAAGGGCACAGATGTTCGCGAACGCTTTCCTGGGTTTCGCAACTTCCTTTAATGTTATTCCGCTCACATGGAAAGGTTAGACTCGAACCCACGACCTTGGGAGTCCGTAAAGACTTGCTGCTCATTACGTTTCTTCTTGGCGCACCGGAAATGAAAGAAAGCACGATAAAAATGGAATAACTGGTATAGTACACGAGTACAATGGGTGAGAGATCGGATCTGCAAGCGTGCATTAGTATGGGCAGTGAGTGGTACCTACCTGTATCAGAACCCAGGGCACGTTGTTCCCAGGGTTGTACAACAAGACGCACTGTGGGCGATCAGCAATCTACCTGCTGTGTGTCAACGGCGCCTTTACTAGGGCGCTTCCAACCCTCCTAGTTCACTTACACTCAGCTGGAGTAATCTCTCAGTTAGTGAGCAGTTCGTGCACTCACACTCACATGAACTTCTCTACTTCATCTTCTAAAATAGTATACTGTTACTACGTATATCGGAACTTCAATTTTTGAGGTCCCTAAATAAAATAAAATAGCAATTTTACAAAATAAGGGTCGTGAATGTGTGTGAACAACAGTTTGCATGCATAGAAAATTTCGAATTTAAGTTCAATACCTTCCAAAGATGCAACACAAAGAATTTCTAAAAAATTTGCCTACCTCAACTTACAGCAAATACTAGTATAAGTAAAGCTTACAGTCTCCAAAATTCGTTATGTTTGTAGAATTGTTTTGTTTCACCGAGACATTTTTGAATAAATAAAAAAATAACGAAATTTTACCATGTAAGGGGTGGGGGAATAAGATGAATGTTATGTAAGCTTTATTCCAACTGGGAATTTATAATAATGCATATCAAAATATAAATCATTTCATTCGTTTCTCAGTTATAGGTTAATATACATCCATAATAATAGATAAACACGTTCGTTAGTAAAGTATTTTATGTTCTTAATTTCAAAGACACTTAGCTTTTTAAGATTTAAGTATAATACATTTTTATTAGAGGATATTGTGAATACAAAATTTGATAGAATTTAACTTAAGATATTTGGAAGACACATTCTTATGCACATATTTTAAAATGCATTTTTTCTCTCCCCACATACACAACGTCATAACCTTTTGGTTTCAAGATGGTTCATTATACTTTCTACACTCAGTCATTTGTTCTAACTTGAAAATTACCAGACAAATTACAATTATATTAATAGCAGATGCAGGGTAATTAATTACAGTGCCCTGCACTAACGAAGTGACTAATGTATTATTATGTAATTATTATGCAGTTTGTTTACTTAACGTTTATGGTATGACTTTATAATAACTAATGACGTAACAGTTTAAATTTCAATGTTACGGTATGCTTGCCATAAAACTAGGTTATGTAAGATTCTTAGCATCAATAAAGGTTGCTTATAAAGCTAGTATAAAACAATTCTTTGTAAAATTTCAAAATCAATACAGTGAGAGTTTCAACACGTATTTAGAGGTCCCGGGATCAAAACCCGTGTACGTACTAATCTGAATCTCTTCGTGCTTTTCCGTAGTCGCTAGAAAATGTTAGCTTGAATATCCCTACCCCACATTTAAGGAATGTATGACTCAAATTTCATGATAATCGAGAAGAAAACGTTTTATTTTAATTCTATAAAATAATAGAAACACTAATAAATGCAACAAATGTTATAATTTGTCTCCGGACGCCATTCTTAAATGCCGCGTGGATTTTAATATGAGCTACCCATTCAAATCTTTTATCACTGTTTTCTCGCTATGGATTTCTCGCATTTAGAATTTCAAGTTTTCATCATACACATCCTTAAAGCTTCTTTTTTAAAAAAATTCTTATTTAATTTTGTATTCGGTGGACACCAAAGTGTATATCTTGTGGCGAAACCCCTATATCGTGTTTTCTGAATGTTATTTGGAATACATTTACTGCACCTGCATTCGCTATATGCCAGAGAACGTAAAAATTATGTTAGTTCGTTTCTTTCACTAGCATTGAGCTCTGCAACCTTACACAGAATTGTTATTATTGCTACTAATTGACTGGCGTGGTTTTAGGAAATAATTTAGTTTATTGAAATAATAATTGCTATTAAAACACGTTTTAAATGTAATATAAGTAGTAAAATTACTGTTGTATTCAAAAAGCTTACAAAAGGCTGTTGGTTGGTTCAGCTCAGCTTGTGGACCACTGTGGGCTTCAGAAGCTAAAAGAAATCTCCGTATCTCCATGTTTCTCAGACATTCTGTGAGAATTTTCTACGAGATATGAATAATTTATAAAACGGAGCTGCATCAATAAAAGTGTATCTTGGAATCCTCGAACGCGCATCTTTCATTCTTTATTTTAGAAAGTATAAATGCGGCAGTGATTCATGTTTGTTCATCCTTAAGCAACAGTTTCAATATGTTTTTATGTCTCTTTCGACAATAGTTTGTCAATTTCAGACAAGATGGCGCTTTTCACGCATATTCAACTGTCACTATAATAGTTGACGCTCGTAACATTGTATTATATCCGTTAGTTCATTTAATGTTATTTGGACATTGTAACTAAGAATTTAAGTATTTTTCACGATGTTGGGTTGAATAAATATTTGTTCATCAAACATATTTCAACGAATTAAGAGCAAAGCAATGGCTAACAAATGAATGGAGTAACGTCGAGTAGGGATACAAAGGGACTATTTCAACCATGAGAGTATATTAACTTAAGGATTCTTATTCAAAAAATTATGCAAGAGCAGTAGTAATGGATGGATTAAAACACACTTTAGGAATATCACGTTTTCAGAACGTAAAAAATATTACAATTTTGGATAAGTTAAACATAAAGAAGATGTAAATAGGTGTAAAGAAATAGTCCACTTTAATAGTTTAGACATGATCAACGAATGCCCAAAGCAAGACTGTTCAAATAGGTTATGCATTGTTACCACCTGGAAGGAGAAAGAAAGAACACCCAAGAGAAGGAATTATGAGGATGACACGAGAGAGAGATTTGGAAGATGGATTATGGAATGATCGCATTCAATACAAAAGGAGAATAAAAGGCAACCACCGATAGTGGTAGCTTCTTAGAAAGTTAAAAGTACATAATAACAAACCAGCCTAATCTCACAAATATTTACACAGGCGGTTCTACTTTAAAGAACATTAAGAAGCTACGATTGTATATCCTGATTTTATAATGCTCATCAGTGCATCAGATTTCTATGTGATATACACATACGAATTACTTGCTGTAAAACAGTATCTTTGTAATTTTCACAGACTGTATTGCGTTAAAGACAGATATTCACACAACGCTAGTTCAGGAAATACAATAAACAAATATTTGTAACCAAGGAAAAACATATAGGAAAAAAAAAAATTCTACTGGCCTTCACCGATGGAGTATGTTCAGCGAGGAATCGTTCACCTTCCCACGCATACAGTGGCCTCGTATATTACGTACACAGTTCTAGGTTATTTACAAATAAATATGCTTGGATTCTTAGATATTTCTAAAATTATCTCTTTTGTGAACATAAAATAATTCTATAATCGTCCAACATTGAAACGTTTATTATGTGTACAAATATTACTCTGGTCCATTATATTTTTATTTTCCCTATCACGTGTGTATAGGTAAAGGAAGTACTTTTGCATTTTACTGAGACATTTTATATCGAGATTTCATTGGAACTTCACGTTTTGAGTCCCCTAAATAAAAGTATTGTTGTCTTTGAGAGAAAGAGAGCGTGTGTATGTGTGTTTATTTGAAAATCTTCCAAGAATGCGACATGTAGATTTTTAAAAAAATTCTCCACTTTAAATTTCCGTTTACATGCAAAATGGTGCCTTATTTCCAATGTTATAAAACATGTTTTCAGAATTTTTAAAGTGTTGTTACCATTATGCTATTTCTAGCAATGGCATGGAAAGATATGGAACTTCAACACCAGCATATAACGGCCCAGATCTAAACATTTTACCATAGATTCTGTTGTGGCTGCAGCGAAAGTGAAATGAAACAACTTCTGCAAACAAAAATGAACGACGATGTTCTATTTCACGAAAGTTTTAAATTTTCCGAAACTGACACAAATAACAAGGAATATCTCCGAAATGTTTCACTCTATACAAATTATTCAGATATAAATTGTGTGTTTTAGCAAGATCTACATTTTTTGTAGAGTA
Source organism: Tenodera sinensis (assembly GCA_030765045.1). Taxonomy (NCBI): domain Eukaryota; kingdom Metazoa; phylum Arthropoda; class Insecta; order Mantodea; family Mantidae; genus Tenodera; species Tenodera sinensis. Next base: position 16,759,661 of record CM060963.1, read on the forward strand.
AGATTTTGTCTATCTCTTACGCTTTACCAGTTATTCAAAAGTTATCCAGAGTAAACAAGACTAAATAGGCTATAGCCACAAAATTAAATATATACATTTCATTTGTCATACAAATATCTTAAACATGACATTTTAATCAAAATCTTTAGAACCATTTTCAAGAAAATAAAAATTCTTAAAATTTTGCATGTAAAGGGTAGTTTAGAGTGGGACTAATTTTTTCAAAATTTTCATGTCATATCCTTGAAAGATGTTAAACTTAAATACCAATTTTGGTTTTTAATCGACTATTCGTTTTTGAGTTATGCCGTACACAGACAGACAGACACGCGCACGCACACGGACATTTTTTTAAAATGCGTTTTTTGGATTCAGGGAGTCTCAAAACGTGTATTTCCGGTGAAATGTGGGTATTGTGTTCTTGGGGTGACTGCAGTAACCCTACTTACTAGAGGTGAGTGATAGAGAAATTCAAAAGCAGATTGTTAGCGTATCTTGGAAACGAAGCCCGATACTCCAGGAAGGAAAGGCTGTATGTACAACCCTGTGGCAGGTCTCCAAGTCTAGAAACTCGCGTGGATTCTCCAAATTTTTGAGCTGTGGCCACGACAAGCGACGGTCGTCACGGATCTTTTCGTTCATTACGGACTTCAGCAGATATCTGGGACCACTTCAAGATTCAGTGTGAGGCCGCACTTACAAGACGCGACGGGCTAATTTCACTTAACCTCTTATCGACCGCGATCGACACCAGCAACTGTTTTTTTTTTTAAGTGCCAGCAATAGAAAGTGGATTTGTTTTTAACTTACAACTATCACTGCTTCTATATTTAATTATTCCCACTTCATTTACTAGAATTATAAATTACCACATGTGTGAGTTACGAAGTGTCGGAGACTTCAATGCCAGTATACGAAACGAACAATAACAGTTATTTAATTAAAAACAGCGACATTTCTGCCCAACGCGGCTTTCTAAATGGTCCTTAATTATTTTCATAACTGCTCTACAAATTAATCATCTCCTTCATTACGGTTTATCCCTTTTATTGGTCTACTACGGCTCCAACTTGTTGCTGCTGCCATCTTTTTGTAGGTCTTCCGAAGTTTTTTCTCGTAGTCCAGGCATTCTGTTTGCAGTCGTTCTTTTCAAGTGTTGTTTGCTCTATATTTCACTATTGTTGTAGTTAGTTCTTCTAGGTTTAATTGTTGCCTCATTTCTGTATTATGTCTTTTGTCTGTTGATCTGAGGAATCTCATTTCTGCAGCTTGTATCTATTCCAGCTCAGTGTTGCGCTGTCATAGTCCATAAGTTATTGTACGAACTGCCATCGTCTTGTATAATTTTATTATAGAGTCTTTTGCAGCTTTATTTTTCAAAACGTATTTAGTATTCCTGTTATACAATTAAACTATGTACAAAACCGATGGCTTTCAGCGATTCTCACCCAGTTCGGTCAATAGACCAATAGAATAAGTGACAAAATTTAACTTTCTAGGGTGCGAAATAGCTTATACATCTGCACGATAAATAAAACGCATATTTTTCTTGGAATATAATATGACGAACTTTTCATTCTGTATGTACGATTTTGTGGAAATGGTAAACCGTAAGAGAGAGAGAAAATCTTAATACACAAAACAAGTGAATCTCGTGATGCCAAATACAGTTGTGGCTTAAATCATTCATATACTATATATATTTTGTTATTGGTCTGAATTTTCAAATAGATCTTTTAAAGTCATAAGTTACTGTTCATTTTTTCTCGTGATCATATAAAGTTCATGGAATATGAACGCTTCGTTTAACGATCCGCTTTCTCAAAATCTGACTATCGCCTTAGCCTGCTGCATATTTTCTACATTCAAAATGAAATTTTGAAAATTTATCTCGATCATTAAGTGAGATATAGACAAATAAACCTTTGTAACAATATAAAGTGGCGTGAAGGCAATATATAAAGTCCTTTTTAGTTGTTATGTACACGCTAATTTTGGATGGAAGGTATTTTGTAAGAATCTTCGTACTGAATTCTTGACAGACTTAACCACGAAGCTTAGTCATGTTCATATATATGGTGTGCGTGTACGTATGCGCGCGTAACTTAAACATGTATATATTATATATATATATATATATATATATATATATATATATATATATATATATATATATATCGATCTAGTATTTTTCTTTAGGGATTTCGTAAAACGTGTAGTTTTTTTAAAAAAGTTCCAAACACAATTGTTGGATGGACTGCATTAGTTCATCCGGAGAAAAAAATCTGATATGTTGCACTCACATGACTTTCTCTATTCTGTACTAACCATTCTTACAAACTCTTATTCCTATATCTTCTTCGTGTTAGTTGAGACAAACATTTGTACAAATTATCTTATTGTTTATTTCCTTGTAGGTACAAGGGGAATATTAGAATACAGTAGGCTTTGAGCGATAGTCAAATGTTTGAGATTCCGTTCTCTTTGCACGCTTAACATATAAAAAATGAACAACGTTGATCCACTTATCTCTATGAATATTAAGTTAATATTTGCTATCAATGTTTACTCAACACTTTTAGTTCTCTTATTTAAGCAATACAAACACAAATTATATATTGTTTGCTTTAGTACTTAGATTTGTAATTTCAATTTTTCAAGTCTACCTACATGAGTAAACCAATAACAATAATTGGAGGGAACACGTAGAAAGAATGAACGAGGATAAAATACCCAAGATTATGTGCAGTTACAAAGCTCAAGGAAGAAGAGCTGTTGGTCACCAGAGGAAGAGATGGGGATGATGGAGTGAGGACGGAACAGGTTATGGGACTAATCCCTGGCTCGTAACTTGAAGAAGAGGAAGATTTCCAGATATTCTGTCTTTGTTACATGACGTTCGGACATTGTTAGAAGATATGTCAATACACATTTGTCCAGATATGCGCTTTCAATCCATAATATGTACATACGGCAATATGAAAACTGAGGATATTCTTCCTGCTCGATAGATTGGAGTGCATAGCCAATTGCAAGAGTGGCCCCGGGATCCGCCGAATCTTACTGCGTTGAACTATTTTCTCCAGTGCTACACGAGAGATCATATTTACCGAAAATTGCTTTAAGCAAATCACCTCATAAATAGTTGTGCAGCAAAAGCAACTATAATACCTATACCTGGCAACTATGACACCGAAAGTGGATGCGGGAAGGGCTAGTGAAGAGAGTCTGCGTTTGTAGTATGTGCAATAGAAGATCTTACAGTGGCCGAAGAGTAGACCACTCAACCTACTGCACAGTATCAATCCGAACTACACAACCCAACCACAACAAAAATAGACATATGCTTCTCTCCTTGAAGGGTCGCGAATTCATAAAACACTTCCTAGGAAAACTGTTTGTTCTGAAGAACACTCCAATTTGGATTTCAATCCCTTGATACCTAACCTCAAATCTTCCTAAGTATTCTGAGTGCGTCATTCATATAAGTAACTGAAATAAGACAAAACTGTATAAGAGCAAACAACGAAGAAAACAATTGAAGTTATTATTAGTAATTCTTCAAATTGAAATCTTGTCTGATGTAAGGTATCACCAAATTTCCTCAAACCAAGACAATAATGTAAATTTAAGTTCGCTTCCTCAAGCTAAACTTAATTGGGGCATTAAGGGACTAAATTAACCCAATTTCGGTTATGGTACTTGATAAAATAAAGCTCAAATAAAAGTTCCTGCATTCTTTAGTTGTAAATATTGTCTCGGAAATTTTAATGACCCATTTTTCGAAATAAATGACTATTTTGTCTGGTATGTATTTGAAAGTAAAAAGGCGAACAGTTTGCCCCAAACCGTGGTTAAACTCTAAACTTTGCTTTACAGATACTCTCGCACCAATTAATTACCCAGGGTCTCGTCGATTAATCTCTGTTGTGTGAACCAGGATGTTAGAATACCACAAAGTAGAGTTACTTCATACAGGGGCAGCTCCGTGCCAGGTGAAATATTGGTGACATCAACGCACGTATAAGACGCGAACCATCATTAATACTTCGTCAGGGATTCCTATCTCTAATAGGTTATGCTTCTGGGAAATAAAGTATGACGGAGCACTGCGCTTACACCAGGATACGGAACCATCCGGTAGAGGGGCGGGGGTTGTACTTTATGCCCACCTTCCGTAAGTTTTTATCTTCTGTAACTTAATATGCCGTATTTGATTTCAATTTTTCACAACTTGGTTTTTTAGGTCCTAACACTGTTCAATTGTTCTTCGCCAAGAGTCAATATATAGGGTCGTGGTTGTTTAGACCTTGAATATCGATTCGTTTCCTCTATCCTCTTGTGCCTACAATGAAATGCGTAATGAAATTACTTACCCAATGTTGAAAAGGAGAATTAAACTAAAACGTCTCAGTTAGGACATCGAATTTTTCAATCATTCTATCTTTACAATTTGGCCTACACGCGTCAATGTGGGGAATAACAGTTAATTATTTCTGCAAAGGTATATAGCAATTAAGATGAAGTATATATATATATATATATATATATATATATATATATATATATATATATCGAGAAAGCAAAGTTGTAGATCTGAAGTTTTACGTCGGTGATCATTGATTAGAGCTTCTCTGGTTACTACTTATGTAATATTTATGAACTTCTTCGAGCTTTCGGCCATATTAAACTCCATGATCATCGTCAGGAAATGAATAATCAATAAATCCATTTCAAACTCGTGACCATCGGGAACTGCATAAGATATCACGAAATTTTATTTGATGACGTCACACTTTTACACAGCAGCATCACACGAGTCATAAAAGAGGCAATTGAAATTAAATCAGAGCCAAACAATTTTAATAGCGACAACGGTCTACAGCTGAGCATAGCTTGGACAGGAATACTTAAAGGTAAGGGACAGCAGCTACCCTTATCGTTGAGGCAGTGTTCTGAAATAATTCCAAATGTGAACATAGAATCAGCAGGAAGGCCCCCTGACATTATCAAGTTAAGATACAGACAGCATAGGCTGACTTCTTTTATCTTGTGCTATAGAGAAGAAAGTGAGATGAATTAAAATTTAACGTCTCAATGTAAAGTATTAATTACAAACCATAAACTGAAAAAGTACAGTGAATTTGTTGTGATTCTTCAAGACTGAACTATGATGCAGGTAAGAATTATTGTGATCAAACTATTGCGTGAGTTTTACCAGAGAAATTACCTTTAAAACAGTTGTTGGTTGTGTAATTACTCCATTAGAGACGGAACACGCCATTGTTTAGCGGATTTTCCTTGTGAGTTGTTGAAAAATAATGAGTGTCAATAAAACATTCAAAAGTTCTTAAAAGTGAAATAGATTATTTTATCTATCTTATGTATATGTACCACTTCTGAGATTAGTGATTATAAACAGAATCTTCAGACTCATCGGCGCAGATTAGATATAATAGTAATTATATAATCAATGTCTGATTTTGAGATGCTTATTTATTGCTTTGGGATTTAGTATGGCCAAAAGCTCGAGCGATTTTATAGATATTAGATTGCTGGTAACTCGAGATACAATACTTGCTTATCTAACATAACTCAGTAATAGAGAAAGTAAAAATCCATATTGAGAATCACTTTCACGGCATCGCATGGCATCAAGACGATTAATTAGACGAATGTTGCCAGACGAACGCTCCTAAGACTAATAATGAAAGAGACACACCCTGTTAAGATTTATTAACAAGAGTCCCCTCCACATATCACCAGCACCCATCTCAACCCGAAAATTGGAGAAACAGGTAGTTTCAAGGTTATGCTGGCTGGCGGCTTCGGTGGCTCAGTCGGTAATTAACAGTGTGGGATGCTGTATCACAATCTCGGAGCCCAAGCTTCTTCCCAATTTAACAAAGGCTGAAGAACCAGCAGCGGCGGCAGCAAATTCCCTTCCTTTCTGCTGCGAGTGCTGTATTTTTAATTTGCTTTTTAAAGGGCACAGGACTTTGTTAAGAGGTAATTGGCAAACGCACTGGAAGACCAGTATGCAAAAACGAGTTAAAGTTGGGAATCCAGAGGATATCCATTCGAAACAATTACCATTCCCTGTAATTTGCGGTGTTGGTTATTTGGGAGGCGTGGCTGCCAGCAATATTAAATGTCACTCTAATTAGGAAAGCATATTTCTTGCAACAATCGCAAAGTCTTAACAATGATTTATGTTGCTCATACTTCTACAAGTCATTGTTGTAAAAGCTGATATATCTACACATAAAAATGAATAAATGTTTATTTGGTCTGCTGTACCATTCATCGCAACACGATGAAAATTGGCAAATATAAATGTTTTTTCGTAGAGAAGATTTCTCTGCTATTTATTTTACTTTGCAACGTAACACATTCGGATGCACTTCTTTACTTGCCATTCAAAAACAATTCACACAATATAGAAATACAACGTATTACAATCACACGATTTTCTCCACTCACTTTTCTTTTAGGTAAGACATTCACATGTATTTCTTTTCTTACCCTTATATAAACAGTTCTACCTTTTTTACGTTAGAGAAATTGAAATGCAATGTATTACATTCACACGATTTTCTCTACTAGCTTTTCTTCATGTGCTATTTGTGGTTGTTCAACAGTGCTTTTGCAGTATCCTGCCGGTGTTATTTATTTAGTTTATTTTTTATTCCTTATATTATCCCAAGTTTTAATTAAGTATTTGTTCAAATGTGTTAAGTTATATTTTTAAATGTCTCCAAAGAAACACAGGCTATTGGGGAAGTACAGCCAAAAGTTTTAGGAATAAATCCTCAAACCACAAGCAATGCCAGTATTTTAGTTAGTTCTATCTATTTATTGATAATCCAGATAAACTTTAACCTTGCGTTTCTGAAACTTGTCAAACTGTGTTACCAATTTGCCATATACCAATACGTATAGTTTCTGATGTGCACGACATGACTTGAAACAAACAACAGTTATAGCTTAATGAGTAACGATTTAGTGAGCCATCAGAAATAATCAATGCTTCCCTTTTATGCCGATGTATCATTAGGCTTCGGTCGTGGTTGCAAACGGCGTTATGTTGAGACCTACCTTACTGTATGTTGACAGTAGAGGTAGTAGGGAAGGGGAGGGTGACACACCGCTACAGTAACCTGTTTGTAAAGCGATGCGAATGTACCACCCTACGCCGTTAGGTAGGGGCGGTAGGAAAGCTCCTGCAAGCATAACCTAAATGCGAAAAACATGCAACCGGCGCCGAAACCTATCTGCTATGCCCAGCCAGGAGTATGAATACCGCCCAGTCATTAGAGAGGGGTAGAGAGAGGGGAAAGAAGGGGAAGCTACGAAAGCGCCGTTAGATAATCATGCTACTCTTGCGTATTACTAAATTCGCTGTCTGTACAAAATGTATTTTAGGGTGCGCGTGTACTACGAGGGTGGCAGGGAAAGTAAAATTTACAAATATCCGACTCCAGATATGAGTGTTGATTATAAAACTTAGGATTTCTCTTCAGCTCCCAACACAAGCATCTTCTGCCAACCGTAAAATTTTCAGAAGAACCCCTTGTAGGGAAGATTATCTAACATAGCTGCTGCCAACCATATCGCCCATAATATCCCACACGTCGTCGACGACAACACTGTTAATTACCGGTTGGCGTCACGGAGTGGTGTGTACCATTATAATTACCGGTGTCGCCGCCCCGTCACAGACCACTGGGTCCCACAATCGCAGAAATAGCTTCCTCGGGAGTTCGATGGCACCGCAAATGGAGGTTTTCGAACCTACGCGAAGAGGGGAAGAGGGAGAGAGGCGAGAGGAGGAGGAGGAGGTGCGTATGTGGGTGCCTGGGTCCTGGCGAGGCCCGCTGGCCAAGTTTTACCACCTTTCCGTTACTGTCTCCTTTATCATTTCGTATTAAACTGACAAGCATAGCACTCCTGTCAGAATATAGTAAACGAAGCATATACCTCCCCGACGTTGCACCAAAATTACGTGGTATCCTGTCTATATTAAAATTATTGTACAATAATATTGGGGATATTTAAGATCATTAAACTCCTACGTAGAAAAGGGTATGACATATTGGCGGGTACTTTATTTCTCACTTTCTTAATTCCTCTGGCAGTGTTGCAAGTTCTCTCAATGTTTGTCTTTTTAACTGGCCATTTTCTATCCTTACAACTGCCGCTTTTAGAATTTTTCTTACTCTATGAACTAATGCGCAGTTGTATGTTAAATGATATATAGTTTCAGAGAAAGTAGGCTTTTGCGGCCGGAGTCAATATAACTAGAAGATATTTCCGGGCTGTTATGCAATGGCCTACTGGAGTTAGAGTTTCCAGACGTTTCGTCCACAACTGCGGCGGACATCTTCAGAGGCGCGGTCGTAGTCTCCTCGGCGATCTATATTTTGTTCGCCATTATTACGTGGGCAAACTGGGGTGTCTATTATTTTTTATTTATGTGGTTAAGATTTGATGTTTCTATGGCCGTAAAATTTGGGGTTATGTCTGGTTTCGATCTTAACCGGCCAATTGCTAATTGTTGAAGACCTATGTGTATTGTTTGGAATGAAACATTCGTGACTTTCGTTTTAGTTTTTACAGTAACTTTATATGGAGTAACAACTATTTTATACTCCAGGATATTTTTAACAAAAAACAAATTGTTCTTAGCAAGTAGGTATATTATTCCGTAACTTAAATGTTTTCGTAATCTAGTGCAGATACATTCAACCTACTTCTTAGGGGGCACGTACAATTTAAAATACGGACACAGTCTGTATAAATGTAGTACTTAATAAATTATGAAATATTACATCTAGTTTAGGCATGGTTATGAATAGCTCTAGGACTAGACCTAGAATGGAAAATTGTCTTTGTAGCTACGAGGACATAAAAGGTTGAATACCACTTATATAATGCATATCCTGTTAAATAATTGTTGATATTTTAATAATTTATGACTTGAGTTCTAATACCTATGTTTGTAAGTAAGAATAGTCCTTTTAAATATTATAAAATTGGTTGAATGGTTTCCAAAATTGGCGGACACCTAAAGAGACACGGAATATCAACACCACCCACCACATTCTCTGGAGTTTTATAGCATCGCTGCATTTACGACATATGTAAATGAATGTTGGTCAGATGTCGCTAGTGTAGTGAGAGAGAAAGAAACTCAAGCAGTATGACTAAATTATGTAAGAAGTCGACCTCGTCTCCGTGTTTTTACATCTACAAATCAAGCCAAGATTGAACCGATTCCCATGTGGAGATGAAACAAAACAAGTTCATGTCACGCAAGATGGATATACTGACAGTGAATGTAACGAGACTGTATGTAGGTATACGAGCAAACTCTATCAATTAAGAAGACATCCTTCCCGGTCCGGTCATTCACTGAGTGGATCTTCCTCAGTGAAGAAGAACAAACAGGTGCTGCCTGCAGGGCATATAATGATCTCACTCAGAAATGACCATCATTTTCCGGTTGTGGGCGGTTAGGTTCTACTCCCAGACCGCCCGGGGCTCCTGCATGCTTAGTCGAGGGTGGCACTTTCATTTAGTACCAATTTTCTGTTACGCTCAACAACATCGATTTTCAGCTGTTCCACAACACAGAATAGAAAACACTTTGTCACAATCCGCGCTAACGTGTAGTCTGAATAAATAAATACTTGCAGCGCTGACGAATATAGACGGATTTAAATTAGAATGAAGCATTCTTTCGTGTGTTTATTCATAGGCATTAATTTTCTAAAATTCATACTGCGCAAGTTCCCTAAGGAGTGATATTGGAAGAGTTTCCAGCATCGAAACCGTAAAAATAACTTAAATGTCATCAATATTTCACTGTTTAAGCCACCAAGACTCGTTCCGGTGTAATAGAATTTAATTGTAAGTGTTGCATATATAAATTTTTTTCTTGGTCGACCAATACCCCTTTTGCCTAATACTTTGTAATTTAAAACTAATTTTTGGACGCGGCTATACATTCTATCGACATGGCCCTTCCAATTATTACTGTGTTCTTTTATTCTGTCCGTTAACTTAAAGATATTTAATTAAATTACAATGTTTTCACTTCTTTTTACTTTCTCTACTGGTAAGTACGGGAAGTATTGTACTCCACCCAAAAATTCGATGTCGAGATTTCACAGGAAATATGTTTTGAAACCCCCTGAATTGAAAAATATCATTTTTAGAAAAAGGTCCGTGTGTGTATGTGTGTGTGTGTGTGTGTGTGTGTGTGTGTGTGTGTGTGTGTGTGTGTGTGTGTGTGTGTGTGTGTGTGTGTGTGTCTGTGTGTCAGTCTGTGGACAGCATAACTCAAAAACGAAACTTCGTTGAAAACCAAAGTTGATATTTAAGTTTAATGTCCTTCAAGGATGCGACACGAAGATTTTGAAGAAAACAGCTCCACCCTAAACTACCCTTTACATGGAAAATTTTTTTGAAAATTTTGATTGTCTTAAAAATGACTCTAGCAATTCTGATTAAAGTTTCACATGTTTGAGATATTTTTATGACAAATGAAATGTATATCTTGAATTTTTTGGCTATAGCTCCTGTAGTCGTATTTACTCTGGACGAATTTTGCATAACTGGTAAACCGTTAGAGATAGACCAAATCATACTATACAAAAAATGTAGATCTTGCTAAAATACACAATTTATGTCTGAATAAAATTTCTTGTAGAGTGAACCATTTCGGAGATATTCCTTGTTATGTGCCTGAGTTTCCGAAAACTTAAAACCTTTGTGAAATGGAACATCGTTGTTCATTTTTTTTATATGTTAAGTGTGCAAAGACAACAGAATCTCAAAGCTTTAAAAGATTTGACTATCGCACAAAGCCTACTGTATTCTAATATTCCCCTTGTACCTACAAGGAAATAAGCAATAAGATAATTTGTCGAATGTTTATCTTTACTAACAAGGAGAAGATATACTTGTAGGAATAAGAGTTTGTAAGAATGGTTAGTACAAGAGTAGAGAAAGTCATGTGAGTGCAACACATCAGATTTTTAATCTAGATTACATCCTCCAGCATTCCTTAAACTTTTAATTTCTGCTCTTTTAATCATTTATTCTTCTTTTTGGTTAGATACCAAAATTCGCTGTCATATAATACTATAGGAACTGCCATTACTTTATAAAACTTTAAGTTTCTTTTCTGAAATTTTTAAGGATCTGTTTATGGTGCCATATGGGTTAAATTTATTGATTATATTTTAAATTTTAAAATAAGAGACATTAAAACCAAGATAATTAAAGAACTGACTTTTTCGATGGCTTTCACTTTTAATATAATTTTGGCTTTTGTAGTATTTGGTCCATTGAAGGCTAAAACTTTGCTTTTGTTTAATAGTTAAACTATATTGATGGACAGTGTTATTTAATATATGTAGCGTTTTGTAAACCTTTTCTGAGCTAGATATGAAAACTTTATCGTCTGAAAATATCTAGTTCTAATTGTGAAGTGCGAATATAATTTTATCTGCCAATTAGATATAGCATCGTCAACATACGAGACATTAAAAAGTGTCGGTGAAAGTGAAAGTGGGTAGCTTTGTCTTACTTCTTAGTTTATGGTTGCTGCTACATCTGTTTACATTCCAGTTTCTATCATGATGTCATTTTCTACATATAAACCTCTTATTACTGTTATCAAGTGTTGGGGAACACCTTTCTGTTTCATAATGGCCCATAATTTATTTCTATTTACCTTTTCGAAGGCCTTCTTGAAATCTACAAATACTACATAAGTCAATACATTGAACTTCCTATGCCTTTTAGTTGTCTGATTAATCGTAAATGTACAATCAGAGAAAGCTCTTCCTTTTCTGAATCTATTTTGTACTTTCGAAATTATATTATCCAATAAATTTGATATATTTTTGCTATTGCCCATTCTTCTGGAATATGACCGAATTTCCAAAGTATATTTAATAAATCTAATACATAATATTTCAATGGAGTAAAGGCATATTTAATTAATTCATTGTTAATGCTGTCTGCTCCAGGAGTTTTCTTATTTTTGAAGTTATTAATTGTAGATAATTCTTCAAATGAAATTCAATCTATTTTTCGTTTGTTAAGTATAAAAGCTAAATTAAACTTATAGCTACCGTATAATTAACAGTGACAGTGATAGTGCGTGATTAAGAATTTCATAATAAAAATTCCAATCAAAGTAACGTATCTATTACAATCATGATTACAACTTTACCTAGCTTAATCGAACTAAAGCTGGCAGAACCGTTCTGGATTCATGTTATGGATCATCGATGGCAATGTTTTTAAACAGAGAAAGGAAAGATAAATGCACTTGATAATGCTCAATAAAAAGTATTACCCAACACAATTACGGTATGCATTGCAGTATTTATAAAACCTATTTTATTAAATAAATACACTTTTAACTCTCTTCTCGCAATGCCTGTGAGCAGCTATAGCTATTTCGCTATCTTTTGTTAAACCGTATATCCAATGGTTTTCTCAATCTTTGTTCTGAAAAACATAAGGAAACTTAAGAACAAGAAGTTTGAGTTATTGAGAGTAGCAAAACTGAATATTTCCAGTTAAGATTTGAACATTAATTTCTGATCTTTCTTAGCTCTAGTACTTGACGGCTATCATTGTGTCGCTAACAGCTTCGAGTTTCTGCTTAGTGCTTATAATAAACACTCTTTTGTTTGACATCTGAAACACAAATAGGCTACACTAACACCAATAGCAAAACAACGTTGAACACGTGTGCAAGAATTTTCACTACTTATAATGTACAATATTTCTAGGAATGTTAACTGCACACAATACCATGTATTTGTTTTGATTTTTAGGGTTGTGAAAATGGAACATTGCCAACGCAAATTGGAGCGTTTAGTTGCTGTTTTTAAATTCTTTTTTTTTATTTTTTTTTTATTTTTTTTATTCCTCGTATAATATAAAAGTGTCAGATGCACCAGGATAAATATAATAATTAAATGTGTTGTATTCGCACGACTATCTGTATGCTATGCTGTTTAGTTTTAAATATTGTGCAAAATATTCTCATGAAAGCAAATTCTACCTCATCTGAGTCGAGGTAAATATTTGCAGAAGTGGTTTGATTAGCTTCAAGACTAGAAACCGAAGCCAGATATTTACATGCCGTTCACTATTTGTTGCCTTGAAGTTCCGTTGTATTCTATGATATCTAGAGGAATAACAGAATGGTGATAACAATTTAAAAGATCCGAGTGTAGCATTCACATGACTTTTTCTACTCACGTTTATAGTTCTAGATAGTTGCTTCCTGTTAACTATCTAGAATTCAATATTTCTGGGAACGAAACGTTTCGGAGCTGTTTTTGAAAACTAATAATCTGTCTGCACATGTACGCCAGATTGAGGTTAGGTAACTCCAGGGACAAGGACTTCGGTATCTCAGCACGTTATCTGTGCGACTGTAAGGATGGATGAGTGTAATTTAAGGAAAAAGTTTAAAACACTCATAACCTGTGGTCAAAACATGAAGACTAAAACCCAAGATTAAAATGGAAAATAGTTAAAACATTTAAAACAAGTAAAACGTTAAAACAGCTGAATGTTAAATCAGTAGAGAGTTAAAAGGCTTAAAGCAAACGGTAAACAACGCAAATCAGAGTTCATAGGCTAAAACTGTAAAATAAACGCTGAAGAGTAAAACACAAGTTGAATTTGTTTCGGAAATGAGTTTCGGTGACCAACCAAGGATACCGGGTCGTCGCTGAGAAGTGACCGCAGGGTCAAACCCCGCTCTATTACACCAGACTAACTAGACACAGACAACAAAATGTTTCGTGTTAATTACTACCAGAGGTGTCTTCATTATCTTTTAATCTTGTTTAGAAAACGTAACAAATTTAGAATGTCTTTTCCATTGCCTACTCAGTGTTGTTTATAAACACTAGATGCAGAAATGATGCGAGTTTCCACTTCCAGAGCTGGTTTGCACGTCACCGGGGTGAAATATCACTGTTCGTTTAACTTGACATAGGTTCGACCATGGAATGTCACCATGAAGATGCTTATCGTGCAAGGAATGTAGACGGAGACGATAAGTGCACTATCTGGCGTGCAATTAACGAATTATATCCCCATTGTGTGTGTATGTTCAGGGTTGCCACTAACGCTCTTAGAATTAAGTCGATCTTGTCTAAAAGTCTTGACGCACCAGTTCGTGTCTGATACTGTCGTTCAAGTCTCCACGGAATTACAACGCATTATCTCCCAACCTCCTAAGCTCATTTACGCAGTAATTACGTGAGTCGAATGAGAGCGGCGTTAAGTAGCATAAATGTGTTATTTATTTATAATCACTAACTGCCTGTTATACATTATACGGCTTGACAGGCTGTACGAGCTGGAAATAACTAAACATACATAGCTAGCTAGCTTTTCTTGCTTGAGTCCTCAACTTTGATAGAGTGAAGCAATGTCTCAACAAAAGCTTAAAATGACAAAAGCAGTTTACAACAGAGTAGCTACAAAAAATTAAACAAAGGCTTCCCTATCTTATAAAACTCACTTACAATGTGTGTAGCCTGTGAAGTCAATTTCGACCATAGTAAACAAAAGAAATGATTAGGCGAAAATAAAATTATGCATTTCCTGCTCAAAAGCAGTGTGAAGGTCGACCGTGTTAGCCTCTGCCAACTGGTGATCCATTAGTCACGGCTGGTAGAGTTGACCCGTCAACAACTGAAGGTGAGATGGCTGCTTGCCCCGAAAGTTATACTGGATGATCCTATTTTTCAACGGGAACTAAGGAAATAATGGCTAATTGCATAAGATGTTAGAAACGTGTTGAAAACGAAGGCAAATAGTTTCAGCAGCTTTTTTTAAATGATATTGACGAGGTTTAAAATGTATGTAGATGAGTCGCTGTTAAACGATGGGTGCTCATATTAAAGGGTAGATGGGAAGCGGAAAGGGATACCTTATCGGCGTAATGAGGCCTCGCGTTAGCTGCATAAACACGATATATAGATGGTCTTGTATTTATTCTTTACTTGATCTCTCGTAAATATCCAGGTCTGGCACCCATATATAATAAATATAAAAAATATACATATCAATATTTGGAAGATCAAATAGATGGTATTAACATCTACGGTAAAAATGAAAACACACGCAGAGTGCAGGAATTTTAACTACCCATGCACGATAGCTTCAGTAATGACTGATTGTAAAAAATAATAATAAAAAAACTATCGTTGAAAAAAATATATTTTGCGGTAAATGTACATTGAAACCTGTTTAGAGAATCTTGGGGTTTTAATAAGAAAAAAAAAGGTGTAGAAATGAATTGGTATGTTATTTTTCGATTAGGTGAAAACCACAGGCACGTAAAGTGTTTTTCCTGTCCTGTAGAAGCGATAACACTAGTATCTACCTGTAGATGGGAGTACAATCCACGTACACACACACATATACAATAATTTAGAGCCAATGAATCAGCGGTAGGATTGTGCAACAAGTTAAGTTGGCAGACCACACCCCGCCACCGCCACCGCCGCCACGGACTGCCGAGCATGGCCTCCTCTGGGGGCGTGGGAAAACCTTTTCATTTTTTGTTCTACTTCCCCATTTGACTTCTGATCTCTCGAAAATGCCACCCATCACCCACGTGTCCGAGGCGGGGTAATCGCAATGCACTGCATGTCCCAACTTCCCATGCACATCGGTGGCAGAATGTCGCTGCCACTTGCATCTGACAGACAAATGAAGAGCAACGTGCACTGCGAAAATTTATTAACTCGGGTTATTTACTCATTCAGCGTTCGATGCCATTTACGGTGGCTGTCTAGAACTTGAGAGACAAGATCTTCTTCTGTTTCAGTCACGCTGGAAAAACTCATGTGAAACAGTCTCACGATTTCTCTACCCTTTTCAATCTATTTTCGTAGCTATTCTACAAATCTTACCGCAAAAGCATTTATATATCCTCTACCACTTATCTGTAGTAATTACGAGAAGCATTATGTTTCTCCCAAAAATATGTCAAAAGTTCGCCAATAACACATGTTTTGACATCCCTGAATTTAAAAAAGACATAGTTTTACTTTCTCTGTTACGCATAGTAAATGCATTAAGTATTGTATTCGAGCCAAAGTTGAATTGTCGAAATTTCACAGAAAATATCTATTTTGAGGCCCCCTGAATAGAAATGCATTTTAAGAAAACCATTCGTGTGTGTGTGTGTGTGTGTGTGTGTGTGTGTGTGTGTGTGTGTGTGTGTGTGTGTGTGTGTGTGTGTGCGCGTTTGTCTGTGGACAGCATAACTCAAAAACGAAAAGTTAGCTCGTATTTAAGTTTAATATCTTTCAAGAATGCAACACAAAGGTTTTAAAGAAAATTCCTCTAGCCTAAACTACCCTTTACATGGACAATTTTTTTGAAAATTTTGATTTTCTGAAAAATTTCCCTAAAGATTTTGATTAAAATGCCATATGTTTAAGTTATATTTATGCCACATGAAATGTATATTTTCAATGTTCAGTCGATAGACTTTAAAACAAGATCTGTTTAGACGCCGTATTAATCTGTGGACAAGAGAAAAAATAGCGAGGACAGCATTCATCCAATAAAAAAAATGCTGGCTTAACAGCAGTTTGAAAAAAGCAATGGTTAATAGTACCAAAAACTAAAAGCTGAACCTGAAGAAGTCTGCGTAAGTAAATTATCTCTAATGACAAGGTTGGCAGTACGCTTTTTGGCGTAATTCTTGGAAACTGTCGATAAGCTGATTCACCTATAGGTATTTTACTGGTGCTATTTCCAATGTATGCTTAGTATTGGTTTGAATTTTCAAATTACTCGTTTTACTTTCTCCACAACATATGCCTAATGCATAAATATTACAGAAGAGAGTTGTTCATGTTGGTAATGATGACAAATCTAGACCCACCTCCTATACTTTACCTGCCACAAACATGGCCGAATTGCTAATGGGTAACATTACAAGCTCCGTGTTCTCACTAGCGTAGTATCTACTGTTAAGGCTATGCTCAGTTTGAATTTAAGCGAAAAAATTATAAAATAATAAAAACGTAGAAATAAAAGCATATATATTCTATCTTGATCTGCATGTCGCTAATGAAGCTCTCATGCAAATGTAGCAGTTTTCGTGTAGTTTGACACACGCAAATGATTTTGGCCCTCTTCCTCTAAAAGACCAAAAATTTAGATATTATTACACATTATCTAAGTCCGATTATTTTTTGTGTCATTAACCATTTCTGAGATATTTGTTGTTATAGGTTTGAGTCATCTGAACCATGTCGCTCGGTGAAATATATTATTTTCATCTAACACATACAGATATAAACCATTCTAGAGTATACCAAACCATACAAACCATTTTAATATATGCAGCAGAACTTATCCGTTATAATCGAGAAGGCTGGGCTGACGGTTAACTAAAAGAATGGAAAATACATAAGTTTAATAAGTAATTATTATATAATAACTCACTAAGCACACGATTCGTGGGTCACAGTTTTATATAGGTATTTAGAAAATGTTCACTAAAGGAACTGTTGTCCGCGGGCCAGGCTAGCGGTAAAACTTGCCTAACCCTTGGATTTTCTCGGGCTTTCCCCGCGTCGCTAGCCGAATGCTGAGAAGGTTAATTTCATTATATCCCCGATTTCATCCTTCGACTTCATCCTTATGTGCCCGGGGTCCATAAAGGTTATGGTTGCCCGTCGTTGTTTTTGATCGGAAGTCACTTTATGTGAAATTCATTGACAAAAAAGTTAATGTAACATGTTTTCGATTTGACTTCTACCAATACCGAATGTCGTCCGAATAAATTCATAAGGCGTCCGTCTTTTTCAAAACTATAGCTCAAAGCCTACTGTATTCCCATATTCCCCTTGTACCTACAAGTAAATAAGCAATAAGATAATTTGTACAAATGTTTATCTCAACTAACACGAAGATGATATAGGAATAAGTGTCTGTAAGAATGGTTAGTACAAGGGTAGAGAAAGTCATGTGAGTGCAACACATCAGATTTTTCATACTATATGTCACTTTTGAAATCATTCTAAATCTGTACTTTAATTCCTATACTTATTTTTCACATAAATTTGTGCTTCAATTCTATTTGTTGTTAAATATATTATTATAAATGACCTGTATATCTTATTACCTGGTTTATCAAAGTAAATAAATAATACATAAAGAGGGACTAATTGCTTCCTGTTGAGACGGTTCTGATAGAGAAATCAGGCACGCTGCAGCAGATAGTGTTTACTTGCAAGGCAGCTATGTTTGTTTGACTACCCAACTGGTGTGCCTAAGGGGACCATCCTCTGCTCACATGGAGCGGCTGTAATGACCGTCCTAGCCTTGTGACTACCCAACTGGTGTGCCTAAGGGGACCATCCTCTGCTCACATGGAGCGGTTGTAATGACCGTCCTAGCCCTGTGACTACCCAACTGGTGTGCCTAAGGGGACCGTCCTCTGCTCACATGGAGCGGCTGTAATGACCGTCCTAGCCTTGTACTACCCAACTGGTGTCCCTAAGGGGACCATCCTCTGCTCACATGGAGCGGCTGTAATGACCGTCGTAGCCTTGTGACTGTCCAACTGGTGTGCCTAAGGGGACCATCCTCTGCTCACATGGTGCGGCTGTAATGACCGTCCTAGCCTTGTGACTACCCAACTGGTGTGCCTAAGGGGACCATCCTCTGCTCACATGGAGCGGCTGTAATGACCGTCCTAGCCCTGTGACTACCCAACTGGTGTGCCTAAGGGGACCATCCTCTGCTCACATGGAGCGGCTGTAATGACCGTCCTAGCCCTGTGACTACCCAAGTGGTGTGCCTAAGGGGACCATCCATGGAGCGGCTGTAATGACCGTCCTAGCCTTGTGACTACCCAACTGGTGTGCCTAAGGGGACCATCCTCTGCTCACATGGAGCGGCTATAATGACCGTCCTAGCCTTGTGACTACCCAACTGGTGTGCCTAAGGGGACCGTCCTCTGCTCACATGGAGCGGCTGTAATGACCGTCCTAGCCCTGTGACTGCCCAACTGGTGTGCCTAAGGGGACCATCCATGGAGTGGCTGTAATGACCTTCCTAGCCTTGTGACTACCCAACTGGTGTGCCTAAGGGGACCATCCTCTGCTCACATGGAGCGGCTGTAATGACCGTCCTAGCCTTGTGACTGTCCAACTAGTGTGCCTAAGGGGACCGTCCTCTGCTCACATGGAGCGGCTGTAATGACCGTCCTAGCCTTGTGACTGCCCAACTGGTGTGCCTAAGGGGACCATCCTCTGCTCACATGGAGCGGCTGTAATGACCGTCCTAGCCTTGTGACTACCCAACTGGTGTGCCTAAGGGGACTGTCCTCTGCTCACATGGAGCGGCTGTAATGACCGTCCTGGCCTTGTGACTATCCAACTGGTGTGCCTAAGGGGACCATCCTCTGCTCACATGGTGCGGCTGTAATGACCGTCCTGGCCTTGTGACTACCCAACTGGTGTGCCTAAGGGGACTGTCCTCTGCTCACATGGAGCGGCTGTAATGACCGTCCTGGCCTTGTGACTACCCAACTGGTGTGCCTAAGGGGACTGTCCTCTGCTCACATGGTGCGGCTGTAATGACCGTCCTAGCTTTGTGACTGCCCAACTGGTGTGCCTAAGGGGACCGTCCTCTGTTCACATGGTGCGGCTGTAATGACCGTCCTAGCCTTGTGACTGCCCACATCAGATTAGTCTTTTATTCTGGTCAGGCAAAGAGTAAGTGCATAATTTGAAAGTTATCACATTCACAGTATTTAAACATCTGAACATCGGTTTATCTTATGTATTCTAGAACGAAATATGTATGTGTAAATTAAAATTTGGTTTTGTTTAACAAATAGTATTTGGAATAATAAGCTTTGTAGGATTCTAAAGTAAGAACAAATTAGAAACTAAAAACTTCACTTATCTTAGTAATGTTGCAAATTCTTTTTGCACAAACTGACTCGAGTTTCAAGTTGTCTCCAACTCATTCTCAAAGCTATACAAACAAATTCGTTACCAAAGCTACAATCTTTCATTTGTTTTCTGAAAACAAAAAACAAATACTGAATTCATTTTTAACTACCAATCTCTGAAAACAAAAATGTATAAATACAATCTATAGAAGGTAATTCAAAGTTCATAACACGGTTCCTGTTTTTTAAAATAAATTTTTTTCCCCAAACCATTAAATCTATAGGGCCACTTAATTGTTTTAATAATTTAACTTCTGGATTGATTTCATGATTAAATGACCAAAAATGATCTGCCACAGCTGATTTATTAGTTTGTTTATATTTAATATTTCTAAAATGTTCTTTTATTCTGGTTTCTAAATGACGTTTAGTTTTACCAATATAAACCTTATCTTTTTTAGAAAAATACCAAATTAAAAAAATCTGGCATTTATCAATTTAGCTGTTTAGATTGTGATAAGGTTTATATTGGTAAAACTAAACGTCATTTAGAAACCAGAATAAAAGAAAATTTTAGAAATATTAAATATTGTTGTTATTAGCTAATGCTGGATTTCTGACAATGAAGTCATTAATCCTCTTGCTCTCCAATATTTTTCTCTTATGGATGGGGCCCTAGAAGTGGCCGGGCATATTTGAAGGTGGTCTCGATCCATTTCCTCTTGCAGATCACATAGAGGACAGAGTGGTGAAGAATATATCCCAATTCTGTTTAAATGTTTTGCCAGACAATCATGTCCTGTAATCAACCTGAAGGCTGCAACTGCTGTTTTTCGAGGATACTCAGGAATCACTGTTTGAATGTTTGGTAGTTCCCCTCTTTTATTCTTTGATTTTTCATAGTAATATTTTGCAATAATTTTTTTGAATTCAGAGTTGACTAATCTTTTAGCTGCATAAAATGGTAGATTAACTATAGATTTTTGTACACCGCTGGTACCCTTGCAAGAAAATCATCTTTCTCATTACCACTCAGTCCACAGTGAGCTGGTATCCATTGGAACACTAGGTGTTTTTGAAGTGCGGTTAGATGGGTAAGGATTTTCCAACATTCTATAATTGTTTGGTTTTTTGGTGACAACTGATAAATCAGCTGTGGCAGATCATTTTTGGTAATTTAATCATGAAATCAATCCAGAAGTTAAATTATTAAAACAATTAAGTGGAACTATAGATTTAATGGTTTGGGAAAAAAAATTTATTTTAAAAAACAGGAACCATGTTATGAACTTTGAATTACCTTCTATAGATTGCATTTATACATTTTTGTTTTCAGAGATTGGTAGTTAAAAATGAATTCAGTATTTGTTTTTTTGTTTTCAGAAAACAAATGAAAGATTGTAGCTTTGGTAATAAATTTGTTTGCATAGCTTTGAGAATGAGTTGGAGACAACTTGAAACTCGAGTCAGTTTGTGCAAAAAGAACTTGCAACATTACTAAGATAAGTGAAGTTTTTGGTTTCTAATTTGTTCTTACTTTAGAATCTTGTTGCTTTACTGTTAATAGCTTCAATTTTCCTTATTTGTAGGATTAGTTTTACAAGTGAGTGGAGAAAATCATGTAAATATAACACAACATATTTTTTTCAAAATTGTGTTTTGTGTAACACCTGGAACATCAAAGTGACGTGACATAATGACGTAACACGATGTTATTTTCTTAGCAGAGAGTGTCACAAGATTACAAGACTTGGGAAGATCACTATTAGAGAACACCCAGACATGCAGATATCTCATTACTTTCCATGTATTTTCAGCCACAGAACTCCAACATATTATCTTCCTTTTGATAATTGCAGCAGATGCGGGGGATGTACAAATGTCCATAGTGCCTTGCCTTCTGTTCGTCTTTACCAGAAGTCTGCTCAGGATGACCCCCAGGGCAGCACGTGCTACAGATGGCAGCATGTGGTAACTTCCGTCGTCAGCCCAGAGGAGGTGAAAGGTTACCTTTTGGAAGATAGGGTCCCTTTCCAACATATTCTGGAAAATGTGACAGTGGACAATTTCTGGTGGGGCGTCGCTAAATTTAACAAACGTTATTCTTAGCTTATGGCGTTTTTCTTTTATTTTCAGATTAGCTACAGAAAAATAAAAGCATAGAAGAAGTATCTGCACTTTAGTTCTTCCAGAATATTTTTGTTTATCTGTGGATTTGGATAAAATATTTTTAAAAGCGCCATAAAGCATCATTTTAAACCAAACATATGCATTGACCACTAATTGTCTAACCAATTTATTCTTTCTCCACTAGTTACCTGTATTAAATAGAGGAAGTATTCGCAATTGTTTCCAATTTTCAAGCTAAAGTACATACATGGCCATGCTGCGTTATATACTAGTATCGGAAAAGTTTAATATATTAAGAATATTTCAGAAATTAAAGGGTTATTTAGCCAATTAAATGTTATTTAAATGTTGTATTGTAATTACTAAGCTCTTAAAAGAAATATGTAGCATGAATACATATGTATATCGGCATCCATTGACACGGCCTACCAGATTATCATATTGATGCTCCAATTTTTAAGAGTCTGAGTGAGTGAGTGTGTTGGGTTTAAGGGCCCGTCGACAACTTGGTTATTAGGGCCCTTTTAAGAGTCTGTAATGTTAAAAGTTGGATGGTCTGCTATTAATTTATAATTTCGTTCAATACAAAGTTTGTCACACTGATTCCAAATATATTTGCTGGTGCATTCTGTATTCTGAGGTTTCCCTCTTCGAATTATTTCATCTATTTCAGCACCGAAGTAAGAGTCAGTCAGATTTGACATTTGAATAGTGACTCTATTGCGTCAAATTACGTCAGTTGATGCGCATCTGTCAGCACAGTGCAGCTCGATTCTCTATCCTGATAATGACACAAGAAAAGCAGAGGAAGCGATAATGAAATGTAATAATTTTTTCGCGAAGGAAGGCTGTCATTGGTTGAAATTTGAAATTGTTACCTACATGATTGGTTGATTTCAACCAATCCACGTATGAGTGGAATAGTCGTTATATGAAACCCTCTCGTGGTATTACAACAGATAAAGTATAAACGGAAGTAATATAGAGAAGGTGTGACGTCAGGTCGTTTCTTGTAACAATGAATCATGAAGTGGAAATTCTATTCAACGTTCGTTTGCATCCTCTCCTTTCAAACGCAAAGCAATTTCCGTTTTATTTGAGCAGATTCTTTAGTCATAAAGCCACGGCAATACTGCACTTTCCGGAAGATTTTATAAAACATTAAGATTGTATTATCTTTCTGTTCGTTTTCCCGCCGAGCAAACCGCAGTTTCCTGTTTATCAGCTAAACCACAATGAGCTTCGATATAACACTTTATATCTCTTGGACGGAAATAAAATAACTAAATACGTATTTACAACCAGATAATTTATCTATTCTTAAAATATCTTCACTGCTAATTATTAACTTACCACTCTGTGGATGGAATTCCATCGACAGTGAGCGAACGTTCAACCTGGGAGGAAACGAAGAATTTCTGTTAAGTAAAAAAGGGGACTGGGTAGTGATTTGGGCTCAAAAAGCCAATTTTTGTTTTTCATCTTTAAAAAGAGTAGAAATCTTCCTCTTCAAAGTGATATATACATTGTAAGGGTACCGGCACATTTAAGGCTTTAAATTACCCCATTTAAATATGGTGGAGGGCTGGGTAAAGAAGGCTTCAGAGATGACACACTTTTCTTTAAATGTAGTTTTCTGTAACTTGACATTTTTCAAACTCAGGTACACTTTTTTTCAAAACCACTGAACCTATTTGAATGAAAATTTTACAGTAGTTCCAGAAGCATGTACTCTACAAACGTAACCCATTGTTATTGGAAAAATCCAAAACAGAACATTTAAAAAAAATATTTGTGCAATTTTTTTTTTTTTTTTTTTTTTTTATTTTTACAAAAGTTAAATATTTTTTCTTTTGAATATAGCCAGAGATAACACATTGCCTAGTGCACTACAAAAGTTTCAACACATATGCTTGAGTGTTGTAGAAGGAATTTGTACCGTTAGTACTATATATATTATATTTTTTCAAAAACATGTTATCAGTTTTTGCCTTATTACATGCCCATTTTAAATAATTGTTTTGATGTTCTCTATATCAATGTAATCACAATGAATCACTAAATATTCATCCGAAATTAAATTTTGATCTGAGCAATAGAAGCTTAGATATCCTCAACTAAAGTTATGTTTTGAAATACTGAAATCGTGTACGAATCACTACCTTCTCCCCTTAAAGTCAAAAACACTGCGTTAAAATTCTTATTATTGTATTGAGGAACACTTGGTTGGTGTATGGCCGAAACAATACCTTCCACTGTGTGTATGTTTAGAAATGGCGATTACGTTTCCCAAACCGCAGTGCTGGTAAAGTGAATGGAATTCGACAAGGACTGGGAATATTAATGCACGTGACGTTCTACAGGTTTGAGGGCTCTCGAGTCCCTCTCAAGTAGGCCGGTAAGGAACAAATGAGGTGCATTGGTCATCAGCCGGACTTTTAGTTACACCTTCACCGGAAATGCCTAGGATAGATTGCAAGGCAAGTATCCCACGAGAAGCTGCCAAAATAACGCAAGCACTTGATCGAAAGGGAACTACGCTATGAAGGATAGCAGCTTTTCTTCCCTCTCTTCTTCTTCTTCTTCTTCTTCTTCTTCTTCTTCTTCTTCTTCTTCTTCTTCCTCCATCTCCTTTTTAAATGCACAAACACGGCTAATAAAAAAGGAAATTCAGAATTTCCAACTCTACGAGACTTGTGTTTCGAATACTAAAGAGTTGTAAAATATAGTTTTAGTTATGAAATATATTTGTGTGATTCAGATGCAGCTCTGGTTACCAGGCGACCGTGCTGTAATATTATATAGTACAGGGTGACTCACAACTTGCTTCACTATAGCGCCGGTTGTCTTTGCGTCTTAGATAATGTAGGAAAATCTGATGTGTTGCACTCACATGACTTTCTCTACTCTTGTACTAACCATTCTTACATACTCTTATTCCTATATCTTCTTCGTGTTAGTTGAGATAAACCTTTGTACAACTTATCTTATTGCTTATTTCCTTGTAGGTGCAAGGGAGATATTAGAATACAGTAGGCTTTGTGCGATAGTCAGAACTTTTAAAGCTTTGAGATTGTTGTCTTTGCACACTTAACATATAAAAAATTAACAACGATGATCCATTTCACGAAAGTTCTAAGTTTTCCGAAACTCACACACATTAGAAGGAATATCTCCGAAATGGTTCACCCTACAAGAAAATTTATGAGGACATAAATTGTGTATTTTAGCAAGATCTACATTTTTTGTGTAGTATGATTTGGTCTATCTCTAACGGTTTACCAGTTATGCAAAAGTCATCCAGAGTAAATACGACTACAGGGGCTATAGCTAGAAAATTCAAGATATACATTTCATTTGCCATAAAAATATCTCAAACATATAACATTTTAATCAAAATCGATAGAGCCATTTTCAAGAAAATTAAAATGTTCGAAAAATTTTCCACGTAAAGGGTAGTTTAGGGTTGGGCTATTTTCTTCAAAATCCTCGTGTCGCATCCTTGAAAGACATTAAACTTAAATACCAACTTTGGTTTTTAACTGACTTTTCGTTTTTGAGTTATGCTGTCCACAGACTGACAGACTGACAGACACACACACGGACCTTTTTCTAAAAATTCTTTTTTTTTATTCAGGGGGCCTCAAAACATGTATTTCCGGTGAAATCTCGACATCGAATTTTTGGGTGGAATAGAATACTTCCGCTACTTACCAGTAGAGAAGGTAAAAAACGACTCTATATTGTTGACGGTTCAATTTTTACTTTCTCTACTACTTATAGTAAACAGGGGAAGTATTGTATTCCACCCAAAAATTAGATGTCGAGATTTAACCGGGAATATATTTTTGAGACCCCCTGAATCCGGAAAAAAAAAAAAAAACTTTTAGAACGTGTTTGTGTGTGAGTGTGTCTTATAACAGCATAACTCAAAAACGAAAAGTCGGTTAAAAACCAAAGTTGGTATGTAAGTTTAATATCTTTCAAGGATGCGACAGAAAGTTTATCATTGCTAACACTAATAGAGGTTACGAGCTCTTCTGGTGAAATGTGTTATATACATAAGAATTTTAATTACGTTCATACTTCTTCTGTTTAAAATGAAGTCACCATTCTTTCAGACTACGATGGTGGGATCGATTTCTGCGGCAGACCTTCCTGACCCATGCGTCTTTCCGGGATTTTCCCCAGGCAGATGCTGGAAAGAATTTCTTGGCCTATTTCACCTCGTCATTTTACTTCACCTTTCATTTGTTTACTTGTTTCAGGGTTTCAAGTGTCAGCGAGAGCTTCGGCGTGCATGGTGGATGCGTATTCTCCCGTTTCGGATCGGGGGAGGCCTCAGAGCCGTGGTCAACCCCTAGCGACTTAAGAGCCCAAACAGGAGGGGGGAGGTGCGGAGTTCTGGCTGCAACCAGGAAGCTCAAGTCTGTAGTATTTAGAGACCCTACCCTCTGCTGTCGCATCTCTCATTTGTCATTTACCAGTTATACAGAAGTCATCAAGAGTAAACAAGACAACAGGGGCTATAGCCAGAAAATTCAAAATATACAATTCATTTGTCATACAAACGTCTCAAACATACGACATTTTAATCAAAATCGTTACAGCCATTTTCGAAAAAATCAAAATATTCGGACAATTTTCCATGTAAAGAGTAGTTTAGGGTGAAGGAATTTTCTTCAAAATCTTGTGTCGCATTTTTAAAGGAGTTAAACTTAAATATTAAGTTTAGTTTTTAACAGACTTTTCGTTTTTGAGTTATGCTGTCCACAGACACTCATACTGACAAACACACACCGACCTCTTTCTAAAAATCGTTCTTTTTTATTCAGGGGGTCTGACACAATATGTTTCCGGTGAAATCTCGACATCGAATTTTTGGGTGAAATACAATACTTCCCCTACTTACCGTGCGTAAGAAAAGTAAGAAAAGAAAAAAAGAATTTCCGCAAAATATTGTCGCGATTAAATTGGTAGAAGAATAAGCAGTTGTAAGAATACTTTATAGATCATTTGAAGGTATTAGATCAAACTTTTATAATATTTTTAATAAATATGTACTAGCAAAATCGTATAACTATCATTTTATCAGAACAGAAAAAAGTTAATCTTTATAAATGCCAGTGAAACAAATCGCCCATTGGAATAAAGCAGCGGAAAAAGCCATCTTAGACCCTTATACTGTCAAATGTTTTCAATATACTGTCTCAACTTAAAAGCTTGGATTTCACCAAACATTTTCTTAAGGTTAGCAAACACAGTGTGTATTATAGTTTCTGCTGCAGATCGAAGCATATAAGTTAGTACTTTCTCTATAGAGTACTTAGAGTAAGTGATGTGTATTCCATTAAAAAATTATTACCAAGTTTCACCGGAAATACGTGTTTTGAAACTTCCTGAATCGCACGCGCTTCTCTCTAAATGAATACCAAACTTGGTATTTAAGTTCAACATCTTCCAAAGATGCAACGAGAAGATTTTCAAAAGTATCTCACCTTCCAAAACTACTCTTTACATGGAAAATTTTGGGAATATTTTGATTTCTCAAAAATTACTAACTTTTTCGATTAAACTATCATAAATTTATATATGCTGAATTTTTCTGCAATAGTATCTGAATTTGTCTTCATTTCCAAATAGCTTTTGTATAACTGGTAAACTGTATGGGATAGACCAAATGTTACCACACAATATTTATGTTAAACTCAAGTTAAAGACGAGGCCAGAGGAGCGTGGAGATGGTCGATGGCCAGAGAAAGACTGCGTGAAGTCCACACGGAGTGCGAATGCCAGCAAGCAGCTGTCAATAGCGTGGAGGCACGAGTGTAGAAGTTAGGGCTATTTTGAAATCGCCTCGTTCGTCTTCTGTTCGGGATGAGAGGTTAAACAGGTGAG
Organism: Tenodera sinensis; assembly: GCA_030765045.1. Lineage (NCBI taxonomy): Eukaryota > Metazoa > Arthropoda > Insecta > Mantodea > Mantidae > Tenodera > Tenodera sinensis. The sequence goes on from CM060963.1 coordinate 16,787,667, forward strand.
ACGTGATGACCTGGTTCACTCAGTCTCTTTGTTTCGGACACACGGGCGTCGTGACCAGAAGGGGCTTTCTCCCGTTGCATCATCCAATAACGATTTAACATTCCTCTCCACAATGACAAAAATATCCCTCCGATTTACATAGGAGCAACACAGAAAACGCGAAGAACAAGTGTTACAATCACACGACACTCCCTCCTCACTGTAATTTACTTCCGAAGAGGTTTCAGTAATAGTAATACATGAAAGGTAATCACATTACTATATATAAAAGCAAATTAACAAATCAGACAATGTAAAATTATTAAATTTGGAGATGTAACATTAAATTATTGCCACAGCAATAACATTTATTGTATATTGGATTTTCAATGAATATCCTGCGAATTTCTCTTTTTTATTGAAATTTCGAAACACAAGTAAATGTAGAGTACAAACCCTAAGGATGGGAGAAAAACTGGGTTGTGGCAGTCTCCGCCGGGGTGCTTCTAACTAGCAAAATATAGTGATCCTGCCCTGTGCTCTGTTGCGGGAACGTGCCGACCACCCTTAGGATCCATTCACCTCATCCGTCCCCCAGGGGGTACCCCGTCAGGGGCATAGGCATAAAACATCGCCTTTCGGTCAGGTGCTAGGTCCCCCTCTGTAAGTTATCATTGAACCAACCGACCTATTTGAAAGTTTGGTATTGTTGCCCCCCCCCCCCTCATTGTTATCACGAATAAACATTTAAAACTGTTTTCGCAAATTGTAACTTATTTGCTAAATTTGAAATAATTCCTGGGTAAACCATTGCGAGTAAAATAGTAGGGATAGAATAATCGCTTTTAAATAAGTAGCCAAAGTATTGTATTCGACCCAAATATTCGATGTTGAAATTTCACCGAAAATATGTTTTGAGGTCCCCTTAATCCAAAGAAGCATTTTTAGAAAAAATCTGCGTGTATGTGTATATGTGTGTGTGCGCGCGCGCGCGCGCGTGTGTGTGTGTGTGTCTATGAATATCTGTGAATAGCATAACTCAAAAACGAAAAGTTGGTTAAAAACCAAAGATAGTATTTAAGTTTAATATCTTTCAAGGATGAGACACGAAGATTTTGAAAATTCTTCCACGCTAAACTACCCTTTACTTGAAAATTTTTCTAAAAATTTGATTTTCTAAAAAATGGCTCTAGCGATTTTCACTAAAATGCCATATGTTTAAGATATTTTTATGGCAAATATATATTTTGAATTTTCTGGCTATAGCCTATATAGTCCTGTTTACTCTTGCTGACTTTCGCATAGCGTAAAAGATAAACCAAATCTTCCATACAAAGATGTATATCTAATTAAAACACACATTATGTTTGTATGCATTTTTTTTTTTGCGAAGTGAACCATTTCGGAGGTATTCCTTGTTATTGCGAGAGTTTTGCTGTACTTATACTTCTCTCAAATGTAAGGTCACTATCCACTTTTTATAATTTGACCATGCAAAGAGAAGATAATTTCTAACCCTTCATAGAGCGACCACTCTTAAAACATTTGACTATCGGTCAAAGCCTACTGTACTTCCCTTGTAGCTACAAGCAGTAAGATAATTTCTGCAAATGTTTATCTGGAAGAAGGAGGAGTATGAGTTTGTAAGAATACTTAGTACAAGAGTACAAAAAGTCATCAGATTTATATAAGTAGAATACATGTGAATATTTTATAGATAGAGTTCTCTGAATGGTTCACATGAGGAGAGTAGCGTATAGAAATGGTAACGTGTGACGCCTCCATGTTGTGTTGCGTGCGTGTGCGTGACCGCTGTGAAGGTTTAGCTTCCAGCAAGCAGCAACAGGTTGCACTTCACACAAAAGCGTCCTTATTAACGACGCAGAAATTGTTACAAATTGCCTGTCAGTTCATTTACATAGCCTGCTGACCACGCGACACGTGGGCGGAGTCAAATCTGCGATGTCTGCCTGTTCAAGTGAAGCAGGTCATCATCTCTGACTTCTGTATTCTCTCAGAGTTACGGCCATCTAGCGTTAGGTATACAATTTGATTGTCCTGGTTCACAAGTCAGATAGACGGGACTCTCTTCCAGGGATAAGGGTTGGTTTGTAGAAATAGGCTTCATCTTCACTCCAGGAATGAGGCTCATAGCCTGTTCAGTCCTAACTCAGTTATTCCCGGCTCTTCCTCGGGCGTCCAACATCTCTTCCACCTTGAGGTTTATAAGTAGACCTTAATTACTTCTATTAAAAATCAAAATAGGTTCTAAAATAACAAAAATAGGTGAACGAAAATTACATTATTTTGTTTTCCATTACAAATTAGCCGAAACATTCTACAATGTCTATTATACATTTCCCTAATGGTCACAGTAACCAATCAATACCTTTTCTAAGTTTTCCATTGAGAAACTGCATCGCTTACAGACATTTATACATTTATTCTTACCTAGTTTTATCCCCGAGTTAATTCCTTGTTTCCATTTTTTAATCAGATAATCTAAATAAATACTGAGGAGTGTTGGAGACAGGCTGCATCCTTGTCTAACTCCCTGATTCTTCTTAATTTCTTCTGCTTGTGTTACATTTAGATTTGTAACTGTTTTTGTGTCATTAATTAAACTTTTAATAACATTAATTATATGCAAGGGATATCCCTTTTAGTCCAGTATGCCCCATAACTTATATCTATCTATACAATCAAAGGCTTTTTCGAAGTCAATGAACGTATATGCATTTCTAAAAAATTCACTTCTTGTCTCTTTTCTAAAATTCTTTTAATACTTAGAGGATCGACCTTTTTTAATGTTTTTTAGATGTTTAAGTACGCGGAACCTTAAGGTAATAGAGTTAATTTCGCTTTTCTAATGCGCAACAACTGGAAATTCGTGTTCGTACTGCAATAATAATACTTGCTCCTGTAAAGTAGGCTCGTAGGACATAAAACATAAAAAACGAATAACTTCTTATCTGAAAAAAGTAGTATAAGTACTTAAAACTTCAAACAAATAATAAGAGCTAGCTTGGAAATGGTTCACTCCACAAAATATTTAACATAAAATTTGTGTTTTAACGAGATCTAGATTTTTTATGTAGGTATCTCTTACGGTTTACCATTTATGCAAAAGTCATCAAGAGTAAACAGAACTACATGGACTATAGCCAGAAAACTCAAAATATATATTTAATTTGCCATAAAATATCTTTCACATATGGCATGTTAGTCCAGCCCAAGTTTAAACGATCACGGTGAAATTACGTGTGTGTGTGTGTGTGTGTGTGTGTGTGTGTGTGTGTGTGTGTGTGTGTGTGTGTGTGTGTGTGTGTGTGTGTGTGTGTGTGTGTGTGTGTGTGTGTGTGTGTGTGTGTGTGTGTGTGTGTGTGTGTGTGTGTGTGTGTGTGTGTGTGTGTGTGTGTGTGTGTGTGTGTGTGTGTGTGTGTGTGTGTGTGTGTGTGTGTGTGTGTGTGTGTGTGTGTGTGTGTGTGTGTGTGTGTGTGTGTGTGTGTGTGTGTGTGTGTGTGTGTGTGTGTGTGTGTGTGTGTGTGTGTGTGTGTGTGTGTGTGTGTGTGTGTGTGTGTGTGTGTGTGTGTGTGTGTGTGTGTGTGTGTGTGTGTGTGTGTGTGTGTGTGTGTGTGTGTGTGTGTGTGTGTGTGTGTGTGTGTGTGTGTGTGTGTGTGTGTGTGTGTGTGTGTGTGTGTGTGTGTGTGTGTGTGTGTGTGTGTGTGTGTGTGTGTGTGTGTGTGTGTGTGTGTGTGTGTGTGTGTGTGTGTGTGTGTGTGTGTGTGTGTGTGTGTGTGTGTGTGTGTGTGTGTGTGTTACGTTTTTCAGCTGTTTGTGCCTAAGTATGATATTCCAGAGTGTTTTAACTGTGACGATGATGCAGCCTCGATATGAAGGGCTCCTAGAGGTCTCGTCGCATTCCTCTCGGACTGTCCACGTTTGGCCCGGAGCACTTCCTCCACAACGCTGTACAAACAACATCTTGTGTCACCTGAATATATTATCACCACGTGGGCTGCACAAGTTGTTCATTTGTGTGCGACAGGAACATCTACCTGACACTTGTTCAGCGCCAGTTCAAGGTTCCTTCCTGCCAAAATCCTCCATCGTAATTATATTTGCTCCATGTCTCTGGATTTCTCACTTGTATACAACAAATACAAGGTCTAAAACTAAAAACAAGACATAAAACAGTATTAACCTAGCCCAATAGGCCTTGGAATAGTCTGGTCATTTTATACCTCCTCCAAGGACTTAACACCTCGGTTCTCCGAGACTGAATCTTCAGTATACTGTCTAAAATAATTACTGAAAACATTTAACACCTCCAAGTTGAAAAAAGTTATTAATTTTAAATGGGACGTGATAACTGTGATACCAAACTAAGATAATTTCGTAAATAAACCATACAAAAGATAGATAAATAGTTGCAATAAATAATTTACATATGTTAAAACCAATGCATAATGTAAGAGAAACATTTCGTGTCAGGGAATGTATTTCGTTATAGGAAAATGGTGCAAGACATTAAAAAGCAAGTTCACATTTCTTCGGGCAAAGGACACAGTCTGTTAGAAATAGATACAGACACAATTGGGAATAGGTAATAAATTTTGTAAAATAATGAAATTACAGCTCAGACAACAAGAAGGCAAGTTCAAATGCATTATATGAACAATGAAGGTTTCAAACGCCTAGAAAGGAAATCAACAATTGAGAAGTAGGCATAATTCAGTTAACTGGAGGCACCAAAGCACCTCAGTTTACACCTAAATCGCCTAGATAAGGGGAGAGAATTGCATATGAGGGAAATTCACAGAAGTGTTCGAATTAGCTTAAACCTATGACATCTTTTGTGCCTAAGCTCCCGAACCGGACGCCCCTATGAGGGAGAGGCTACTAAAGGTAACTAGACTTGAGGACAGATATCCTCTGGGGGGACCCGGAGACCTTTCCCGACCAGAGGTTGAGGATTTACAAAAACCAAATTCCCTGCCCACCTGTCTCTGGCGCGGAGGACCCGGGTTCGATCCCCGGTACCGGCATGGGATTTTTCTCCGCTGGGAGGTCTGGTACGGGGTGCACTCAGCCTCGTTAGGTCCCTGAGGGGCCAATTGAGGAGCTATCCTGATAGAAGGGTAGCGTCCCTGAAAGGTCAAGTAGTCGCCTTACGGTCGGGGGAGTCGGCGTGCTGACCCCCGCCACCCCCAACCTGCACTCTTCCTTGGCCTTGGCTGCGGCTGGAGGACGCAGCGGCCGGGCGATGAAGGTAACCTCTGCTTAAGGGGAAGACGCCCTAGGGGGAGGGAAATTCCCTGCCATCTCGCCAAAACGCTGAAATAGCCAACCAGGATGAAAGGTGCAGTGAAATGAGAAGTGAGATAAAATAGGGCAGGACATTCGGGGGATGAAATTATCCTTCCCAGCAACCCGAAGAAACCCCCATAAGACAGGTAGGTCAGTCACTGAAATCGAGCCCATGGCCTTCCGATTCTGGGGAGCGGTTGTTAAGTCTAGTTCATCTTATGAGACAGACATTGACATTTCGAAAAGTGTAACGCATTTAATTTAAAACTATAACGAGTAGCTCGGAAATGATTAATGTTACGAAAATATTCGACCCAAATTCTCTGCTTTGGCGAGTCTGCAGAACGTGTTTACTGCAATTGTTTATCTATCACCCTATCCTTTGTTTATACAATTATAAATCTTACCCGCCAATAATTCCGGTATAATAATAAATCATACTAATAAATAATATAATAATGATCATAAAATAATAAGATAAGAGAAGGTGATCTGCACCTCATCTCCGGCACCTGTTGCCCATGACTCCCCTTTGTCATGTCAGTGACCCTTGGCACCTTGTATTTGAGGGAACAACGCCCTGTTTCACGTAGAGATGTTTCAGCAAAGTGACTTGCTACACCATTTTATTTGCTGACCCAGTTCATTTGTTCAGATTCACTCGTCCTTAACATTGGACAACCGTTAGGGTTTTTGGTTCCACTCAGATGCTGGGCCTTACATCTCCAGCCTTACAGTCTTCAGCAAAAGCTATTTACCACGAGGCGAAGGCATTAACCCCAACGGGGTGGGTAATCTTTTGAACTCTAGAATGCATTTTGGGCAGAAATGGAGTCTTATAACACGTTAACTTACAACCCAAAGGGGAGGGGAGCCGGATTTCGATTCTTACACCTCCCTTGGGAGTACGAGCCCAAAAGGGTGGGAGAGGAATCGGACTGAGTGAGTTTATTCCCTAGAAAGTAAAGTCCCTGTAAGTACAGTGCAAAAATTATAAGAACCTTTTCGGTTGTTTATATTCTATTATCACGGACTACACACAATAGTTCAACCTGGGAACTACTTCTCATCTCTCGTTTTCGATAAGAGGCAGAAGGAAGGTCGCTCACGCCACTGCCGTCACTTGACTGGACTTACCCCGGTGCCTTCTGCGACTCCTTTAACGTATGAAGAGTTATCTACTTGCCACGATTCCGGATGAGCTAAGGCACCTGGTATATTAAATACCAACAGGGGAAAAAGGTAACGAAAATAAAAGTGAAGGAAATCACGAAACGAAAGAAAATAATTCAGAAAGAGATCTAATGTGTAAGAAACACATGGCCTTTCCTTTACATTATAGCTTGTATTTCTATAGTTGTATTAGTCAACCCATGGGTTGAATAGCTGCTCAAAAACTGGCTGCCATATACCATCCTTGAAATGCTATGGCTACTCTTCCCATGACATCGTGAGAAACAAGTGAATAGTGACACCACTTAAAAAAATCTGTTTGCAGATACCCTCACACACGATAAACGTTTTTCTAAAATCTCCCTGGATCATTTACTTTTATGTAACTTCTTCAAACTATTCTCTTGAAGGCGTGTTTGTCTGTCTACTCATGTAAATCAACATAAACCTTTTATAAAATTGGTTTCGTTATATATTTAGTTATATGTACTAGCGGGATAGAGGAAAACGAATTTATAGACATTTTAAAAACCAGGTTGGTATATGCTGTCCTTAAAATTCCATAACTTTTCTATTACATCGCGAGACACAATGAATAGCGACAACACTTTAAAATGACGAAGCATTCAACAATTCAAGCCAACAATAACGGATATCTTGGAAATGGCTGGTGCCTCAGAAAGGTTATATCAAATAAATGTGTGTTTTAAAGAGTTCTAAAATATTTGTGGAACGTTTTTGTTTATTTCCTGAAGTTTAATTACCGCACAAAATTATACAAATTGCTTTCAAGGGTACTTCACAGCTATTCGCAGGAAGTTTAAGATTTACTTGTAATGATAATATTGTGACAATGGCTGTAGTCCAAGCTTAGCGGAGGTTGGTGATAAACAGAGATAAGTAGACGCGGTAGATCTCTCAACAGAAGCGGTATTGATAGATAACTACAATCTTCAGGAATTACACCTCCTTTCCACCTCCACAGCATTCTAGAATGTTCTGTGGAAAATTCCAACGCCTATACCAGCCAGCCTGCTCGTGAACAGCGAAATCGAGTATTGTTCTAATGCTTGCGATGATAGTCAACGTAGAGTAGTGCTATTGCGAGAGATTAGAGAGGTCTTGTGTTTGGCTCACCAGTAGTGAGCGCAATGTCCTTGGGTCACGAAGAAACAGAAATGAGAACTAAGTGAAGTGACAAGGAAAACTTTCAGTGAACAAAGATACAACACCAGTTTGAAAAAATAAAAAATAACGAAACATTTTCTATGCAAAGAGTAGTTCGCGTGGGAACAAGGAGCGTAAATACCAAATTTAGTGCTTAACCGACATTTATTGTTAGGGTACACCGAATCTTTTGTTGGAATGCAAACTAACTTCCATCTATAATTAAATGACAAAGAAACCAACAATAACATACCTACGAAGTAAGAGAGAAAATCATACTGTTTCAAAGAGCATTTACTAAACTGAATAGAGGATGGTATGTTTGCGTGTCTAATTGCTTATTACTTCTACTAACAGCCTAGGCGAGGTGCTGAGGTATTCTCTCCAGGTAGCCGACTATCATGACGCCATAACAGCAACCTGTGAGGTACGGAAAAATGCATATACTATGTATCCAGTTATCTTTTATCTTTTATTTTCCGTAGGTTTCTGTTTTTCCAATTATTTTTTCCATTTTTGCTGACGTGCGCACACATATACGCAGATTTACAAACACACACATCCCCATGCTCAAGGCGGGAGTCGAACCCACGATCTCCTGAGCCAAGAAGCACATTCATTCTTGGTTAAGTTAGAAATGTTAAAACATCTGATGTGTTGCTCTCAAATGACTTTCTCTACTCACTCTTGTGTATCCCATTCTTACAAACGCTTATTCCTTCATCCACTCCATGTAAATCCAGATGAACATTTACATAAATTATTCTACTACTAATTTTCTTGTATGCGCAAGGGAAATATTGAAATGTCGTAGGCTTTAGACGATAGTCTAATGTTTAAAGCTAGTTGCTATTGGATAGCTTTGAAATTCCATTCTTTGAATGACCAAGACATAAAAAAATGAATAACGACCTATCGTTCAACAAAAGTATAATTATCGGAAAATTCAGACAAATGACAAGGAATATCTCTGAAATGGTTCACTCCACAAAGAGTGCATTAGCTGTAAATTGTGTTTTTACGAGATCTACATTTTTTGTATGGTAAGATTCTATCTCTTATGCCTTACCAGTTATTCAAAAGTCATCCAGAGTAAACGACAATATTCAATATTCAATTCAAAATATAAATGTCATTTGTCATAAAAAATATCTTTAACATATAACATTTTAATCAAAATCATTAGCCAATTTTCAAGAAAATGAAAATTTTCTAAACATTTTCCATGTAAAGCGTAGTTTAAGGTGGGGCTATTTTCTTCCCAATCTTTGTGTCGCATCCTTGAAAGACATTAAATTTAAATACCAAATTTGGTTTTTAACCGACTTTTCGTTTTTGAGTTTTGCTGCTCACAGACTGACTGACAGACACACATAAAGATCTTTTTCTAAAAATACTTTTTTGGATTCAGGGGGCTGAAAACATATTTCCGGCGAAATCTCGACATCGAATTTTTGGATGGAATACAATTCTTCCTCTACTTACCAGGAGAGAAAGTAAACACACACACATACACACACACACACATACACACTAATTATGCTTAGAAACTAAAGTATATTTACGAGATGGTTTACATGAATAAAATACATTCGTTTTATGGCAATAAAACTGCGTTATATTTTTGTCTACATTCCTGTTGTATCCCTATGATCAGCAATAGGTTAGTAAAGGTAAATTAAACAGCTATAGTTTGAGTTGGAGGGAAAATATGTTCCTTTATTTATTAATCATTTATTTTTATTTATTTATCTTTGCTGGTATGCAGTAACAAACATTGATATCAGTGTGAGAATACTGCTTCCTTCACCGTTTTCTTTCTGCCTTGCTCTGTATTTAATGAGTGCTATTCAAGTTTTAATTTGCATCACTCATATTTTTCTCACACATACACATTATACATTTAGTTAACCTAGGCATTCGTCACGTTTTCCCCTTAGATTTCAATCCCTTCAAAGGCGTTTTCTACACAAGAGATCTCTATGAAGAACTGAATGCACTCACTATCTCTTTCTGTTTTAGCGAATACGGTGGAAAGCCTAAATGTGTATTTTGTTTCTACGTCATTTTGTATCCTTTGTTTTGATTGTTGTTTAAGGTATCTGTCACAACCAGATACAGAATGTGTGCCTGAAATATGGAACCTGCCCCTTTCTCTCTTTCGACAACTAATTAAAAGCAGGAAAAAAGACTCTAATATAAATATTTTACCTTACCTTACCAGCAACATTTCCAGAAATATGTCACAGCATTCTAGTAAAACAGAGCTTTTTTTCTCTGTATAAAAAGTCGTGTACATGTAGACTTCTGGAAACAACTGTAAATTAATAGCACTCGCCAAGAGCTCTCCACATCTGAAATAGGCTGTCGCTTCAAATCAGTTTTAATAAATCTGCTTTACTCTCCCATGACCATATGACATCGCGAAAAATAAGTGAATGATGAAATTATTCTTTATACAGAGTCGTTTCCTGTCCTCCACAGTCAGGAGGTATAAATGGGATAGTGTGTTGATGAGAAAAGCTATTAAAAACCCTTAAGATAACTACAGTTCAATGGGTAATAACACCATCAACTGTTTGTCAATTCTAGGCCCCTAATATGGCCAAAGAAATTAAATGAGGCTATGCAAATGAAATAAAAAAAAACTATTAACAATGTAACTAGATCTTGGAACATTCAAACTAACAAAGACGACCAAATATTGTATGCAGTTTAGCAGGTTTTCAAAATGATGTTAAATCCATTTAGAATTAAAATGACTTCAAATATCTACCAAGGTTCTATTTGTCGTAAAAATATCTCAAATATTTCGCACTTTAATCAGACTCGTTAATGTCGTTTTTGAGAAACAAAAGATAATTATCCTTTCATTTTCATTAAAAGGATTTGATGTTGGTGGACTTTTCCCCCATTCGCATCCTGAAATGCTGAACTCAATTTATTCAGCTGATTTAAAAAATATATTTCCAGTGAAATCTTGATATCGCGTTGAAAGACTGTTGGGATTTGAAAGTCTACTCTTTTAAAGGTTATAGCATATATAAGTAGTCTATGTCATTGTGTCAAGACCAACATAAAAGTTGAAGGTGCTACTATCGATTCTCGTATGCATAATCGAATCGAGTAACAAAGAAATAAAATGACGAACACAAGTGACAAAAACAGCGAGGAATATTAAAAACATTATATGTTTTAAATTTAGAAAGATGGTCGACTATAAATAGTCGTATGAAACTTGAGTATACTGACAATTAAGATGCTCGTATGAATGTTATGAAACTCGTAAAATAAGACGTATAAAAGTGTATTGGAATTTTACCTGAAACAACCAGAAGTAATGTCTACATAGAATAATAAGTTATTATAAGAGTGAGTAGGGAAAGTTATGTGAATGCAACATTTTTATGTTCAACCTGTCCTTTGCCCGTAAATGCTGATTTCCCCAAAATGTGTTCTCGTGTTTAACACCGTTGCTATGGAAACGTAGATGGAGGGCAATGCACCTCGAAGCCGGGACCGCGAGTACGGAGGCTCCCCCTCCCTGCAGCGTGGAATGTCGCTCCCATTGGCTCGCCCGGCGGGACATGCGCGGTAGCATCGCCCCAGGCCTCCCCCCTCCCCTTCCCTCCTGCAGCATCACAACCGCAGCATCTTGAGCCTTCCAGTAGTTTGAACGAGCTGGTGAAAACAACAACAGGGGTACTGTAAACCGGCGTGTTTATTATTTTGGTTATGTGTGTGACTGTGTTGAGTGTGTGAGAGTGTTGTGATGTGCCATGTGCCTGGCAAAAATGTGCCATGGATACTACCATCTGGTGGCCATCCTGCTGCTCCTTCTGCTACCACAGGTAAGGCTCGAACCCACGACTTCCTCTCGTACAAATCATTCACGCTTTATCTGTCACCTTCTAAACTACAAAACTCAACTCATCAAAAAGAAAAACAAGAACAAAATACATGGAATTATTTTTTAAATAGTTGTGGAACCAAATTATGTCAACTCGTAAACAAAACACGTAAGAGTGGCATAAGTACCAAATTTGGGATTCTATTCCAAATTTTTATGATGCAAAACGAACGATTTTCAGGAATCTTTTTTCAGCCTAAATACAACTTCATTCGGAAAAATTACATTTTATTAGCTTTCATTTGTTTTGTTTTTGTTTAGCTCATACCCATAACCTGTTATACTAATTAGGGGAAATATGGCGTTCCATACAAAAGTTTAATATCAAAATTTCGCCGGAAATAAAACTTAAGGTCCCCTGAATCCAAATTAAGCATTTTCTGCGAAAAAAATATGTGTTTCTATGTCTGTAAATAGAATGGTTCAAAAGCGAAAAGTCAGTTAAATACAAAATTTGGCACTTTAGTTTAATATCTTAAAAAGATGCAACACGAAGATTACAAGAAAATCCCCTCAAAACAGTTTATCCCTTACCTATCAGGCTGGAAATATTTTTATATTTATTTTTTCCCTCAAAATTAGCTGTAAGGATTTTGATTAAAATGTCATGTTTAAGGTATTTACATAACAAATAAAATGTGTACCTTGAATTTTATGGGAATATCTGAGAAGTCTCCTTCATTGTAAGTGATTTTTGCATATTTGGTACACCGTAAGAGAAAGACAAAATCTTACCGCATTAACCATTTCCGAAATATTCTTTGTTATTGGTTTGAACTCTCAAGTACGTATACCTTTTCTTAAAGTGGTAAGTCGCTGTTTGTTTTCTCATGCAAATAGCATGGAATTTTAAACTCAGTATAGCGATTTGCTTTCTAAAAATATGACTGTCGGTTAGGTCTACGTCGAAAAGCACAAAAATTATCTAGATAAGACAAAACCACAACAATGTGCTTAAACCTTCTATAAAATATGTTTTGAAGCCAAACTCCGATGACAATTACGACGTTTAATATATTTTAAATTCCAAAATGTAGTTTTGGCATAAGGTAGAAATGCCGCAATGCCTACACGGATATTAAAATTATTTTTTATAACTAAAACCATATTTCTTATTTGATTAAATTATTCACGCTGCAAATTTCATAATTAAAATACGAAAAATGTCCATTCATTTATTATCTTTCGCTTCTAATACTTATGAATTCTGTGAAATAAATTAGTGATACCGCTTTGTTTCTAAAAATTTTTAACATTCTGAATATAAATAGTGCAAAGAACTAAAACATTAAGATTATTGATATAAGATTTTGAATATTTATATTACTCTAAACTATTGTTTACATCTGTGTATTTACGTTTTAAATTTGTTTTTCTTTTTTCCTCTTTTTGCGGAATTTAAGAATAAAGATAGCAGGGGAAAACTGTTAAGATAACCTTGTTTTGGGGATTAATAATTTCGGAAATAAATATTGTTATATATTTAAACCTTCGTAGATCTTAAGAAACAAGTTCTGAAATTTTAATCGCCCCTTATTTGGATTCTGTGTAGAAAGACACATTTGAGCTAGTGTTACAAATAGGATTTTTTATGATGTTCTCTGTTGGAGTCGCCCCCGAGTGGCAGGGGATTTGTTGAAACACCTCGGCAGGTAGCAAAAGGCGGGTAGGATGGACACAGCAGTTCACATCCCTTAGGGCTCCGTTTGGCTAAATATCTCATCCCTTCGTCAACATCCGGCTACATCTCCCAAATGATGGATGAAACCTACTTATGCCAGAATCCACTGGTAACTAAAGCTTCTCTCCTCAACTTGTGCCATGAACTACAATTTTAAGTTTCTTTTAAAATGGTACTTGTTAACATTAAATGCAAACATTGTATTGAAAGAAAAAAAAAATACTCAAAATACTATTACTTTGCCATTACATAATAATTGCCGATGTTTTACTGTTATCTTCAAAATAAAATTCCTATACTCAACTTAAATTACTACCTAAGGTCCCTCTTTTGTTTTCTCTGTCAATTGCCTATTGTAGGAAAAGGAAGTAATGTTTCCCACCAAATATTTGATATCGAAATTTTATTGGATATTTCTAAAACAGACTGTTCACTAAACTTAGCTTTCTTGAGTTATAGCGCGTAATTATGTTACGTGGAGGTTCTACTAGATTAGGACTTTAGAGGTTATACATCGAAATATTAAATATATATTAATATTAATACTCTTTGGTAACTTTCAATCCTATAGCGATAACATATATCTTTGTTTACGTCCATATTTTTACGGTTTTTAATATAAGTATCTATATACTAGAAGCAATAGTCAAAGAAATTCTTTAAAATAACTGACATAATAGATAATTTATTGAATTTTAGCTTTCCTAAAAAAAGTTACAAAGCCTCTGTCTCGAAAACTTAAGACAAACAGCTTAAAAGATTAAACCTGAAGTTCATTTATGTTTTGCGATACAGTGCGGTCATTTTAAGGTTAGGCCAAGAGTCGCGCGTATGCGTGCACACCGAAGGATTTCCGTTCCGTTAACTCCTGCGTCACTCGCGAGTGTTAGTAAGATGGACTATAAGTTATAAGTGACGTCACTCTAGATGAAGATACTCCTTATATCTTCGGATGACTTTCCATTCATACGCGTTAAATTCATCTAGTATAATGTTAAAGTTTTGTTTTTACATTGTCCTTAAGTTCGTCTATGATGTAAGGATTGTTCCTATAAACTTTATTTTTTAAGGTTCCCACTTATAGAACTTGCACGCTAAGATCCATGGAATGGGAGTGGGGCATAATCCTTTAAAAATTAAGTCACCAAAAAAGGTATTTATATCTTTCAAGGAGTTTTGACTCCTTCACTACCTGGTAACTTTTGGGAAATGGTACAAGAATATCTGTTATAACTCGGATTTACGGTATCGCTGAGAAATATGGGCCCTATTATCCGTTTTGCTGTTATAGCACACCATGCACTGTTTTTGTCATCATCCATCATGCAACGAAACTTCGTGAATTGAATGAGAATTGTCATCATCAACAACAATAGAATTTAAGCTATTAAGGCTTTTTCCGGTCTCACATATCAAAACTGTTCTGTTCATCTTCCTCTCGGTCTACCTATATTTCTTTTTCCTATAGGTTTATAGGCCATAATTGATCAGAAAATGCGGCAATTAACTCCTCAAGCATTTCTCCACGTCTATCTCTTAAAGTGTAACCAGTTACTTATCTTAAAATCGTATCTCTGCCACCTCTTCTTGTTTCGTCATTGTCCAACATACTGATCCATATAGAAATGTTGGGACTGCCATTACTTCATAAAATTTTAATTTTATTTCACGTCTTGAATTTTTTAGGTTTCTTTTTAATGTACCACACGTCTGATTAAATGTATTAACTTTATTTCTTACATCTTCATTTTTGAGATATGACATTAAGTATTTATTTGTTCTAATATTTTTTCTTGTAATGCTAACAAGATTATCTGTGCCCCAATAAGGCAACATAACCATTTAAATCAAGTCATGTCTCATCTGAAAAGGTACGCGGACCTTTCTTTAAACTTTTCCTTTTTTCAGTGACTTTAAAACAAGTATCTCTGCAGTTTTTGGGGTAATACAATGTTTCGTCTGTTTACTATAGGTGACTGATATTCTATGGCGATAATGACGACAAAAGAAACAAAAGAAGCGATTTAAATTAAACCAGCATGCTGTGGAACAGCGTAAACATCGACTCATAGAAAGCAGAAACACGTTTAACAGTACCACAATGAAGACTTAGATGGCTGTGAGAAGTTTAAAAAGCCTCGTTGATTGCTTGTAACACAAGCCCAGTCACTAATGAGCTACGTAGGATATTAAAACGACCTTATTTACGCAGCGAACAACAAGATATTCGGTTAACTGTCTCGGATCATATTGCTGTGAATAAAATGAGCTGCCTCATGTTTTCCTGTCTGCATAAATATCATAATTTCTTATTCTTCTCCAGTGACTCTATAGCGTGGGCTTTGAAATGTTTATTTTTGTACGTAAATGGAGAAATGTCCAAGTTTTATCAAGTTTCACAAACATTACTTACGAATTTATATCAGTTACACTATGACAGTCTCTGTATTGGGTGTCTTTGACAATAAATGCTACGAAACAAGTGAAAAACAAAACTCGTATGACTTTCTCTACTCTTGAATTAACCATTCTTACAAACTCTTGTTCCTATATCTACTTCATGTTAGTTGAGATAAACATTTGTACAAATTATCTTATTGCTTATTTCCTTGAAGGTACAAGGGGAATGTTAGAATACAGTAGGCTTTGTGCGATAGTCAAATGTTTGAGATTCTGTTGTCTTCGCACACTTAACATATAAAAAATTAACAACGATGATCCATTTCACGAAAGTTCTAAGTTTTCCGAAACTCACACACATTAGAAGGAATATCTCCGAAATGGTTCAACCTACAAGAAAATTTATTGAGACATAAATTGTGTATTTTAGCAAGATCTACATTTTTTGTATAGTATAATTTGGTCTATCTCTAACGGTTTACCAGTTATGCAAAAGTCGTCCAGAGTAAATACGACTACAGCGGCTATAGCCAGAAAATTCAAGATATACATTTCATTTTTCATCAAACTATCTCAAACATGTGACATTTTAATCAAAATCGTTACAGCCATTTTCAAGAAAATCAAAATTTTCGAAAAACTTTCCATGTAAAGGGTAGTTTAGGGTGGAGCTATTCTCTTCAAAATCTTCGTGTCGCATCCTTGAAAGACATTAAACTTAAATACCAACTTTGGTTTTTAACCGACTTTTCGTTGACTGACAGACTGACACACAGACTGACACACACAGACAAACACACGGACCTTTTTCTAAAAATGCTTTTTTAGGATTCAGGGGGCCTCAAAACATGTATTTCCGGTGAAATCTCGACATCGAATTTTTGGGTGGAATACAATACTTCCCCTACTTACCAGTAGAGAAAGTAAAAAGAATAACGACCTCTCATTTGAGAACGGTCTATAAGTATTGCAAAATATTGGCCAATAACAAGCAATATCTCCCAAATGGTTCACTTAAAAAAGATTATTTGAGATAAACTGTGTGTTTTAAAGAGATCTGTATTTTTGTATAGTAAGATCTGGTCTATCTGTTCGGTTTAGCAATTATACAAAAGTCATCAATAATAAACAGGACTACATTGGCTATGACTGTAAAATTTAACATACATCTACATTTAATTCGCCATAAAAATATCTTAAACATATGACATTTTAATCAAATCCTTAGTCATTTTTGAGGAAATCAAAATTGTCAATGTAAAGGCTAATTTAAGGTGGTAGAATTTTCTTCAAAATCTTCGTGTCGCATCCTTAAAATATATTAAACTTAAGTACCAACTTTGACATTGCGACAAAGCATTGTTAAACGTGAATCTGCAGAAGAATAAAGTGAGAAACGAGAATATAATTAATGAAACTCTTTGAGAAGCATTAAGCGAAGTAAAAGTAATGCTGATGCTGATCAGGAAAGGAAACAAAATTAGCTGGGGCATTATAGAAGTTACTTCCGAAAGAGTTTCCTTTTTAGTTTTAATCAGTTATGTATATTTCTCGAGAAGTCTTGGTATAGAAATGTTTGGCTTAATCCAACATTTCCTGCGCGTTATATGAAAAACAGATAAACTAAAATTAAATAGCCTTTGGGACGTACTTAAAAAAATCTATAGCCGCACATAAAAAAGCAATATAATTTAACATAAGTCTAAAAGCCATGTGCAGTTTCCTAAACGTTCGTACTTGGATTAAAACCCGGTTAGCCTCGCCTGTGCAGAGTGTCAGTGAAGGCACTTTAAAAATAACGGTCGGTCTGTAAGGGTGTCTCACCCCCTGAGCGGGGGAAGGGGTAAGCAGCTGTGCACATAGCATAACCGTGCATTAAAATCTCCAGCCTGCATTTTAAACTGGTCTTCCTCCTTTGATGCGAAATCACTAACCCTTCCACGCTGCCTAAATAGCATTCTAATAAAAGAAACCCGAAATTTTTTGGGCCTTTCGACGTATTGTTTTGGTTAATGTATGCATCAGGAGGTGGGCAATTCTTGTAGCTTGTGCGGCTGTAGAGTATTAGAGCGCAGATCGCTTGTCTTGGCTGCAGAAGGCAGTTGTGTCTAGGGTGCTTCAAGCCTTAATATTACTGGTCGATATCCCTAACAGAAATAACAGCAGAATAAGAATATTATGCGTTCTAGGCGCATATACACATTATCAATTCACAGATACCTCCCTATTATACAGTGTTCTATTCATGTAGATATTACATTCACATTACTTACTCCTCAATGTCCTTTATTTGTTATAGCTTCTGCAAACTATTCTTACTAAGGTTATTTTCCTGTCTATGTGATAATCAGGTAGAACTTTCCAGAAATAAGATCTTCCTATGTCTCTGAATCCTGATGGTATGTACTGGTATACCATTTAAGAAGCCTTGATTGGTCTATACTAGATAGATGTTTTCAGTTATTTCTGTATTGTTGTATTTTATCATCTATAGAAAATATATGGAGTTATGTCTGATATCTTCATTTCATAATTGCATTTCGTAATCTTGTGCAGCCTTTGGTGTTTAGAAAGGTGATTTCTGCATTCTGAATTGTTTTCTATTTTTTTATTATTATTATCCCAGTTTCACTGTCATATGAAAGTAAGGGAACAGTCATCGCTTTGCAGAATTTCAGTTCTGTTTCCTTGCTTGTTTTTCGTGTTAATGTTCTGTGGATCCTGCCGCATATATGTTTAAATTTCGCCGATATTGTGTAACTATCTCTTTGTATTTCTTGACCTAGAGTGAATTTCCAACCTAGATATATAAAGTATGAGACTAGATCTATGAGTTTATCATTTAGTACTATTTTCGATCTTATTGGTACCAGAAATAATTTCATTACTAATTTCTTTGTATGTACGAGAGGAATAGAAGAAACAGAATCGATAGTCATGTGTTTAAAGATGAATAACTATACGTGGGTTTTGAAATTTCATACACGTTTAATATTAGTAGAAATAACTGCATAGTAATAATATTTCTGTAATTTTTAAACTATTCAAAAATCTATATTATTAATAAGGGATGTTTTTGAATTGGTTGATGCTATAAACATTATTTCAAATAATGCGTCTTACAGGAAATTCGAGTATTGCATTGCACCCAACATTTTATATCCAAATTTCACTGAAAATATAATATGGTTTAATGTCGCCTGATTCCAAAGGAATCAGTTGTGTGTATATGCGTGTGTTTATGAAAGCACAACTAAAAAGGTGTTGCATAAATACCGACCTTTGTGGTTAAGTAAAATATCTTCCATGGATGCAAGAAGTGACATAACCTTTCCTAAACTAACTTTCACGTGGAAAAAGTTTAATTATATTTTATCTTCTTAAAATTATCCTAAGGACTCTTAATAAAATACGTATGTTTAAGGTATTTAATAACAAATAATACGCGTATCTTTAACAATTCATTCTGAATGATTCTTGCACAATTTTGTATACCTAACCTATAAATCATTCTATTTAGACAAAAGCTTACTCTATATAGGAAATGCATATTTGTTTAAGAACATATATGATTAAAAATAACATTTTTGTGTTTTCAGTCATTTCCAAAGTATCCGTTATTGTATTTCGCAATATTTGGTCAATTTTTGACCAATTTATTTGTTTTTCTCATTGTCATTCATGGAAGGAGTAAGGAATTTAAATACAATCTAGTTTTAAATATTTGACTATCGCTTCATGTAATGAAACTACTTCTGCAAACGTTTATCCCAATATGAAGTGATTTTTGTACGCATGCTCTGTAGAAACTATTTAAAAAAACAATAGTTGGTAGAGAAAGGAATCTTATACACCAGACTCTTTAATATATTATGGTGATCTTTTAAGCGTAAGAATTAAGCATTAACATTCGATCAACGGACAAGAATAATATTGCTTTGTCTAATTTTGAGTGTTATGTAACTATTAGATCAAGCCTTGTTGCAAGTCGTTTGTTACCAAGAACAAGGTGGTTTCTGTGACGTCAAGTGCTAACTCCCAAGTGTCACATCTTGCTCCAATTTTAAGAACAGTTACCAAGCTCCTAGCCTCTAATGATTACTGTCTGAACTTAGATTAATGTTTCGGCCACGATCCAAACACATACTGCAGTATTTTCCTGTCACTCCAAATGACTGATTCTACTTTCCTCATAGCCAATTCCACTTTCTGTGCTATTTCCTGTTTCCTTTCATCCTAGTTGCTTCGTCTGTTTATTACTTTCTCTACTACTTAGCTATGAAAACTAGAATTCCTCTTTAATGTAGCTGGACTACTAAGCCTAGTGATTGAGAAACTCTTACAAATAACAAGGAATATCTCCGAAATGGTTCACTCCACAGAAAATTCATTTGGGTATCACTTGTGTGTTTTAACGAGATCTACATTTTATATTAAGGTTTGGTCTATCTCTTACGGTTTACTAGTTATGTAAAAGTCATCCAGAATAAACAGAACTACGTGGGCTATACTCAGAAAATTCAAAATACACATTTAATTTCACATAAAGATATCTTAAACATATGACTTTTTCATTAAAACCGTTAAAATCATTTTTGAGAAAATAAAAATTTTCGAAAAATTGTTTCATATAAAGGATAGTTTAGGCTGGAGGGTTTTCTGAAAAATCTTCTCGTTAGATCCTTGAAACATATTAAACTTAAATACCATCTTTAGTTTTTAATCGAATTTTTGAGTTATGCTGTTCAAAGTCAGATACACACGCAGAATTTTTTTAATAAATATATATATTTTTAAGGCGGCCTCAAAACATATTTCCGGTGAAATCTCGATATCGAAATTTTGGGTTGGATACAATACTTCCCCTACTGGTAGCGAAACTTTAAAACCTCACGTTTATTGCCAAATTTCAGAGATACATTACGTTAACTGAAACCTTACAAACACTACCACAACTGCGATACGGTTGTGTGTAAGCCGCGTGATAAATTAAATCATTTGTTACATGAAGGGAGGAACATTTGGCTGACATTCAAGTCGCTGGAAATGCGATACTACACTTGATTAATTCGCTATTTTAACTAGTTTCTGTGTGGCGCCGCCGTTCCACGTAAATTAGTATCACAAAGATATTTTGGGTTTAACCTTTAAGTCTAGACGATTTTGACTGGATGCAAAATTACTTTTGGGGAATATCCAGAGATATTCAATGTCTCCATCAAACATCTCCGCTATGCTAAAAGCCATAAAAGGCCTAAACAACTAAAAGAAGCGATCTGCATAATAAAAACTTCAGGATACTCTGTGATAAGATTTTGCTTAAGAACATAACCTAAATTTCTGTGATGGTCATTTCCAATTTATTTAAAGTATATAAAAACATACTCGTGCTATTTTGATCGTTTAGTTCTGTTATAAAGGAAGGTTTTGACCTCTTATCAAGGTTAGAGATAGGTATAGATACAAAATAATGGAATATACAGTTTTAATACAAATGTTGTAATAGTAAAAAATTTCCACGTTCATCAGTACAAAAAATGCTTCACGTAATCTTACTGAAATTTGCTCTCTAGATGCATATATTGTAAACAGTAATAAACACAACAGTTCAATTGTTTCAAGTTAAATATAGAAAACAGACCAATTTGTGCGCCGTTGAAATCTTTTGCTTAATGTCAGGGAAAATATTATTGTAAAAAACTTAAATTATTTACTACAATATTCACAGAAATAGTAACTTCTTAATTATTGCCGCCAGGTACGTGATGATTTGAAGGCACTTATAAGATAATCTTCCTACTATGTGATCATAACCTCAAAAGGTTAACAAGCAAGACATTTCAAAATGTCACCGTAAATAATAGAATTTTATCCAAATAAAATTAGAGTTGTGTTAATGAGATCAATTTATTAAACCTATACTTTTAAGAACAAGTGTCTCTGCGACACAAACCAATAATTATAATTTTATTGAGGATTTTATTCTAAACTATGTCGTCTTTTTATATGTATATTACATTTAGCCATAAATAACATGAAACATTTTAGAGCTTCCATGTACACATAAAAATGCAGCAACCTATCATTTCTTGAATAAAACATTTGTTCCAAATTGTTTAAATGGAGGAGGAGGATCTTTCCTCTCTTCTTAAATTATTTTTACAAAAGATTACTTTCTGACTCGACATTAAAATCATTAAAAAGTGGGTCTTATTGTATATGTTTATTTAAAACTCCATACTCTTTGCATAACATCTCACGTAACAAAGAATGCACTTCAGAAGTGGATAATCAAGTACGAGAAAATTTAAACTAGTATCAAATAATGTCGCTTGCAAATTAATATTTTTAGTGTATACTTTATAGTTTAACATGTATACAAAATTATATCAAATTTGCTGGAAATTAAAAAAGTTAAAGAAAATTCGTACACATTTTAAGGTATATATTTTATTAGTCATGCTCGTAAGCGCCAGTCCCTTGATCTGGGTGTTACACTGTGGTCAATTCTCGGCGATGACCCTACATCTGTAGCTCAAGCGCTGGTGTTTGCCAACGAAACTGATTTCACGAAGCCAATTTAGCTTGTGTTTTATTCTTCTGCATTGTTAAACTTTTAGAATGTGAACTCTTATTTGTATTGCTTGCTTTTTACTTTCTCTAAAGATAAGTAGGGGAAGTATTGTGTTCCACCCAAAAATTCGATGTCGAGATTTCACCGAAAATATATGATTTGAGACTCCCTGAATCCAAAAAAGGATTTTTAGAAAAAGGTCCGCGTGTGTCTGTGTGTCAGTCTGTGAACATCATGACTCAAAAACGAAAAGTAGGTTAAAAACTAAAGTTGGTGTTTAAGTTTAATGTCTTTCAAAGATGCGACAGGAAGATTTTGAAGAAAATAGCCCCACCCTAAACTACCCTTTATATGAAGATTTTTCGAAAATTTTGTTTTTCTTGAAAATGGCTCTAACGATTTTGATTAAAATGCCATATGTTTGAGATATTTTTATGACAAATGAAATGTATATCTTGAATTTTCTGGCTAGTGCCCCTGTAGTCGTATTTACTCTGGACGACTTTTGCATAACTGGTAAACAGTTAGAGATAGACCAAATCATACTATACAAAAATATAGATCTTGCTAAAATACACAATTTATGTCCAAATAAATTTTCTTGTAGGTTGAACCATTTCGGAGATATTCCTTATTATGTGTGTGAGTTTCGGAAAACAGTTTTCGTGAAATGGAACATCGTTGTTCATTTTTTTGTATGTTAAGTGTGCAAAGGGAACGGAATCTCAAACCTTCAAAAGATTTGACTATCGGACAAAGTCTACTGTATTCTAATATTCCCCTTCTACCTACAAGGAAATAAGCAATAAGATAATTTGTACAAATGTTTATCTCAACTAACACGAAGAAGATATAGGAATAAGAGTTTGTAAGAATGGTTAGTACAAGAGTAGAGAAAGTCATGTGAGTGCAACGCATCAGATAGCGTTTTGTCTTTTTACTCTTTTAACACTCAGCATTTAACTGTTTTAACATTCAGGTTTTAATGTTTTAACACAGAATTTTTGGCGGCAGAGTGAGTAAAATGAAGTTACTTGATGTTAACCTTCATTTTATTGCGCTGAGAAAATATATTTTAAAATAAATTGAGACACATCCGCCTTGACATAACTGTTTTTAACATTAGTTTGAGAAAGGTATAAATCTGAGGTTAAATTACAAGCTGAACCGGAGTAAGCGATTAAAGCACTACTGAAAACCTTAAATGTTTCATTTGATACGTACGAATGCATTAGCATAACTTTGTAGTGGCAGAGGAATTGAAGCAGCACAGAGGTCTATTGTAATCCCTGATGGAGACAATATAGACAGTGTTACTGTGTTACAGAAACTTCCGTTGTATCACTTCATTTGGGAAACACATGGCCCAGCCTAATGAACTGCTTGTAACTTCCACTTAGGCCCACTTTCACTGCTGGCAATCTGTTTTCAAGTGTTCCACAACAGTTACGACTGACTATATGAATATTCATGCAATGCCTTTAATGTTTAAATTAATTGTAAACATTAGAACCACCCTATTAGGTTAGAGACATTGTTTATGGCTTGGTAACTGTTTTGATTTATTGCCTATTAGCCTTTTAAAAGATTCGTCACTGCTTTCTTTTTAACAACTGATAGGTACGCGAACATATGTTGTTAAACACATTACATGCAATGGCCGATCTGAAGCGAGTCTATTACTATTGTCTGTAAACAAAATACAATTCAGTAACAGTGTAATTCTAAACAGCTGCGTTCACTTGTAAACACAACGAAATTTGTATTGGACACATATTTCCAAACGTGTATCTTCTAACAGTTTATTTGAGTAGCTATATTTATTCCAGTTTCTTTACTAGACTTTTGTTTTTGGTAACAATATACATTGGCTAGGAGTGAGTAGTACAGAAATATTAGTTTAAAATTAATACAGAAATAATACCTATATATGAAATGAATGTAAAATAAAGTATTAATAAACGTAGTTCTTGGCGTTAAATATTGTTGCAATAAGCTTAAGATAAATAAAACGAGTTAATTATTGAGCTTGGATGTTCATTTAGCCCCTTTTCGCAAACAGGTAGGTCCTGAAGACACACGAAGATTTTGTAAGAATATTTTGTAGATCCTACATAAAAATAATCTGACGTGTTGCACTCACATGACTTTCTCTACTCTTGTACTAACCATTCTTACAAACACTTATTCCTATATCTTCTTCGTGTTAGTTGAGATAAACATTTGTACAACTTATCTTATTGCTTATTTCCTTGTAGGTGCAAGGGAGATATTAGAATACAGTAGGCTTTGTGCGATAGTCAAATGTTTGAGATTCTGTTGTCTTTGCACACTTAACATATAAAAAAATGAACAACGATGATCCATTTCACGAAAAGTTTTCCGAAACTCACACACATTAGAAGGAATATCTACGAAATGGTTCACCCTACAAGAAAATTTATTGAGACATAAATTGTGTATTTTAGCAATATCTACATTTTTTGTACAGTATAATTTGGTCTATCTCTAACGGTTTACCAGTTGTGCAAAAGTCGTCCAGAGTAAATACGGCTACAGGGGCTATAGCCAGAAAATTCAAGATATACATTTCATTTTTCATCAAAATATCTCAAACATATGACATTTTAATCAAAATCGTTAGGGCCATTTTCAAGAAAATCAAAATTTTCGAAAAACTTTCCATGTAAAGGGTAGTTTAAGGTGGAGCTATTTTCTTCAAAATCTTCGTGTTGCATCCTTGAAAGACATTAAACTTAAATACCAACTTTGGTTTTTAACCGACTTTTTGTTTCTGATTTATGCTGTCCAAAGACTGACAGACACACACGGGCCTTTTTCTAAAAATGCTTTTCTTGGATTCAGGGGTCTCAAAACATATACAATACTTCCTCTACTTAGCAGTAGAGAAAATAATGAAGGAAAGTGGGTGAAGAAACTCATATGAATATAGCACATCAACTAGTTCTTTTAGACCGTTTGATATGTAAATGATAGGAGAGCGGGGAAAGTTGTGGATTATTTTACTGTCGAATTCTTTGGCATTCTCTGAAGTTTCAACTGATCTGTAGCTCAAGCAGTAGAGGTTAGAATACAGACGCGACTGTACCAAGACTCGGCGTGGTATCTGCGGCTACAAAGTGATGTAGAAAGGCTTCTGACCCAATTAACTTTGGAGGAAATCTTCAGAACTACGTGGGTATTTAGGTTCCTTCGCCACCGTCCATTTTGTGGTTTTGGATTGAGCCCATAAAAAAACAGGTTGCTACAAAAAGTGGTTGTTTGGGAATTAATAGCTTGCACGGAGAGACCCAGTCTTCTGCCTCAGGTATAAAACTTGCCAAGGGTTTGTTCTTGTCAGCAGCAAACAATATTCTCTTGTGAATCAATTAGTTGCTTCGGTAACGGCCATTTTTCAACATCTGGTACCTCGATAACAATTTCTCTTCTCCTACGATCTCACCAAGTTTATACTAACAATTTATGGATAGTAAATAGTGTCATGATAACTACTGAAATCCTGCGCAGAATTAAAATTAGAAATGATTTAATTTTCTGCAGTAATCGTGGACAGGTAGTTGCAATAAATCATATATTTTTATTTTGTACATCTAGTGTGTAAGGGAAGAACTATATTCAGGCACATAAAACAGTTTTATTATCTTTTATTTTCTCAAAAAATGAATAAATTTGATTAAAATCCCATCTTTAATTTTGCTTGACATTTACTGCCAGTCAGTATAAATAAATGACGACATTATTAGTTTATCGAACTAATTTGTTTGAGTTTCTATCACTATACACGTGAGTTTACGAGAGACAATGAAAGAATTTTCAGCTGTAAATACTTGAAGGTGCAATAGAAGTTCAATTTCACTCAGATAGCTCCGAAACTGTTGACCATTATGTTTCGCTAGTCCTCTGCCAGAGGCGCTGGTGATGAACTCGCTTCAAACTACTGACGTCATAAGCAGACAACTGACGTGCGGAATGTTTTACTGTTGAAAACAACGGAGCAAACTCCCCCAGAGTAGTATATAGTTCGGCTTTAATATTAGCATTTTATCACGAAAGGATGAACCAGTTTTATCCATGTTTACACATTTCCTGAGAGCATTCACTGTTAATGGCTGACAGACAAATACTAAACAACGTAGCATCTTCTAACCTCAAACTTAAGCTTTATAAGGTGGCTATTATCTACCACAGTCATTTGTTTGAAACAAAAGCCGCTATCTATACTTCTGGGACTGCCCTTGTTTGCCAAAGTCGTATCTTTCAATGTTAAACGTAAATTTTGACGTTTTGAATATATTTATACAAGTTTTCAATGCGTATATACATATATTAAACGTATTCTGTTAGTTACACAATAACCGAAGGTTTATATACAATACATTCGTATGTAATGAAGTTCAAATTAATCCTCTAAAGTGTATTCACCGGACATTAAACATGCGGAACTTGGGAAATAGATGATTTACGAATTCGTAGATGCAAGCGAAGGTATTCGCCCACATCGGTGGTCCACAAATGACAGTCAGAAATCGCTTTGTCATCGTGCTGGAGATGGATGAAGTTGTTATACTGTGAAGTGTGCTGTCAAGAGGTGTATGGCTACAGAAAACTTTCATAAAGACCTTTTGGAAATGCAAATTAACCTCATGACAGCAACTGCGAACCAACAGCAAACAGATCTACAGATCTGTTAAAGAGTTCACGTTGGTGTAAAAATAATAACAGCTTCTTTATGCTGATATTTCTGTGAGAATCTGCAGTAAGTACTTCCTAGAGGTTATGGCAAGAACAAATTTGGAGAGGGGAAGGCAAATAATTCGTCATTTTTATATAAGTCAGAAGTCCAAACTTATTAAGATTGTTAAGATGTTTTTAACTGGCCAGAAACACAATACAGAATACAGGGAGAATCAAACGTTCTTTGTTTCCACAAACAGCGTAGTTAAAGGTTTTAAAAGTATCAAAAGAAAAACACTTTACTTAGAATTATTATGAGGCAACATCATGAAACAAAAACTCGTATAAATATGGAAATATTAGTAATTATATTCATTTTTACTTTCTCTACTGGTAAGTAGGGGAAGTATTGTATTCCACCCAAAAATTCGATGTCGAGATTTCACCGGAAATATATGTTTTGAGGCCCCCTGAAACCAAAAAAAAAAAGCATTTTTAGAAAAAGGTCCGTGTGTGTCTGTCTGTCAGTCTGTCACTCTGTGGACAGCATAACTCAAAAACGAAAAGTCA
Source organism: Tenodera sinensis (assembly GCA_030765045.1). Lineage (NCBI taxonomy): Eukaryota > Metazoa > Arthropoda > Insecta > Mantodea > Mantidae > Tenodera > Tenodera sinensis. Next base: position 16,815,126 of record CM060963.1, read on the forward strand.
GTTAAAAACCAAAGTTGGTATTTAAGTTTAATGTCTTTCAAGGATGCAACACGAAGCTTTTGAAGAAAATAGCCCCACACTAAACTACCCTTTACATGGAAAATTTTGATTTTCTTGAAAATGGCTCTAACGATTTTGATTAAAATGCCACATTTTTGAGATATTTTTATGCTAAATGAAATGTATATCTTGAATTTTCTGGCTATAGCCCCTGTAGTCGTATTTCCTCTGGACGATTTTTGTGTAACTGGTAAACCGTTAGAGATAGACCAAATCATGCTGTACAAAAAATGTAGATCTTGCTAAAATACACAATTTATGTCTCAATAAATTTTCTTGTAGGGTGAACCATTTCGGAGATATTCCTTGTTATGTGTGTGAGTTTCGGAAAACTTTGAACTTTCGTGAAATGGGTCATCGTTATTCATTTTTTTATGTTACGTGGGCAAAGGCAACAGAATCCCAAAGCTTTAAAACATTTGACTGTCGCACAAAGCCTACTGTATTCTAATATTTCCCTTGTACCTACAAGGAAATAAGCAATAATTTGTACAAATGTTTATCTTAACACGAAGAAGAGACAGCAATAAGAGTTTGTAAGAATGGTTAGTACAAGAGTAGAGAAAGTCATGTGAGTGCAACACATCAGATTTTTATTTTATTGTATTTTAGCTAAAATACAAGTTACAAAAATAAAACACGAGCAAGGAGAATTATAATCCCCTGTTGAAACACTTGATACTGGCTACCCTATCTGATGTGTTGCACTCACATGACTTTCTCTACTCTTGCCCAAACTATTCTTACAAAAACTTATTCTTCTACTTCATGTTAATCGAGATAAACATTTGTAAAAACTATCTTACTGCCAATTTTCTTTGTAGGTGGAAGGGGAATATTGGAATACAGTAGGATTTGTGCGATAGTCAAATGTTTTAAAGGTTTGAGATTCCGTTCTCTTTGCACACTTAATATATACAAAAATGAACGAGTTCCATTTCAAAAAAATTGTTTTCCGAAACTCACACACATAACAAGGAATATCTCCGAAATGGTTCACTCCACACAAAAATCCGAAATCGTTAGAGCCATTTTTTAAAAAAAATGAGCACTTTCGAAAAATTTTCCATGTAAACGGTAGTTTAGGGTAGAGGAATTTTCTTCAGTCTTCGTGTCATATCCTAGAAAGAAACTTAGAAACCAACTTTGGTTTTAACCGACTTTTCGTTTCTGAATTTCAGACAGAATTTTTGGATGGAAAAAAATATTTCCTCCACTTACTACTTTATCAAATAAAAATTTACTTCTGATTTTCATTTTCCTGACTACAAAAGGCTCTGGTGTATTAAAATATATATGGACCCACACTGGAACGAATAATGTTCTTTATTGAAATAAACTGAGTTTAAATGGTTGGTACAGCTATTGCTAATGTCAGTAAAGCAAATTTATGACAGGAAGATGTTCTTTAAAGGAAAGTGTAATTGTATGAATTTATTTGAGGATATGTCCATAAGTAGCTGGTTGGACGATTTGCCCGCATTTAACCGTAAAATGCTCCATATGTAATCGGAGGTACTCGACAGCAGGAAGTGTCTCCACTTACCGAAACCAGAAAACTTTCCCATATTTCGGTCCACTCGCGTGTCTGTCAGCATGTTGAAACTCGAGAACAGATGAAGTGATTCTAGTGAAATTTAATATAAGATTCCCCTTTTAGAAAGCTTGGATTTCAGTAAGGTCAAGCCATTAGGCCATTTTACACGAGTATCTTCTTCTGCCGTTCGTTTTCTTCTTTTGTTTCTGCGTCAAGTGTCTAGCTAGTCACACGTTATCTCCCTTTGTATGCTCATTCAGGGCCTCGTCTTTATGAATGGAGTGTCTCGGAGGAATTTTATTATTTTATTACGAAATTGTCACAGCAATCTTGTAAAGGTAACGAGTGGTATTATGGTAACGAGTTGTTGATCAACAGAAGGAATAGACATGTTATTCTCCATATATTGAAATAGGTTCTTGTAAGTACACAACTTTAAATATCTGGCTCGAGGTTGTCTGTAAGAATGGCAACCAAACTATTATGGCTGCAAACAGCTTGTTTGAACTAAGGAGATATCTCCGATCCCATTTGTTATCAAGAAGGGCCAAGATCCTCATCTATAACGAACTTTAGGAACCTCTGTCAGCAACTGGGTCGCCAGGTGATGTCAATGGTGTCAATTAATACATAGTTCTCATTGGATTTCCATTTCTGGGAGTTGTACGCAAGTACATAACCTCAAACACACATATTGATTCATACCTGGCAATCAGGGGAAGGTAATGCATAATCTTGGCGAGAGAAATCTTCCCACCCCAGTCAGGAATCGAATCCGGGACCCCAGTTGCTCTGTCGCTGAGCTACGAGATCAATGTTTGCTACAATTAAAATCAAATCACCATTTTATCAGCTGTAATATCACGCCAATCTACTTCATAAATGAACAATCGAATGTCTTATAGAATACGAACCAATGCTGCCAACAGTAAATAATGAACCTCAAAATTAGCTAAAAATCAGACCACAATACATAGCTTTTTATGAACGTAACTTATTTCGAAGTTTACACTATTTGAATTTGCACTTTATAAAAGCAGAATTGAACAGTAGCCAATTAATCATTCATTACTAATATTATTACATTGAATAACGAGATAAAAGAACATTGTTGCAAGCAAATTATAAGATAAATGACCGTGATTGGTGAATATTTGAGGCAATGATAAATGTTATTGTTCCATTACAAATACGCGACATCTGAATTTAGGTAATGGTCTTCATAATAAATTTTAATTAGATTATTAATTTAATTTGTATTGATATCAACACCATTCCTAACCTATGATATTGAACTACACCCATCGTAACATTTACAGGTTAGATATAGGTATTTAGGCTAGCGCCCAAGTCAACTTGACCGCTGAACTGTGCATTCGCGAAAAAGTTTTAGAAGAAAATAAACTGAGAACAAATAACTGGACTGGACTCCTGTCGTTTTTGTCTCTCCAATATAAATATGAAAATATTGAAGGTGCTTATGCCTTTAGAAAACATTTTATTTGGCAGTGATTTACGTAAATTGTCTACATGCAAACTAGTATTTTATGAATGGAGAAAGGATATAAATAGAAATCAGCAACGCGGATGTGAGAAGATAAGATTTCCGGTTTAGAAATGCTTTGACTGATGTTCGTGAAGACTGAGGTTAAACATTTTTACATAATTTGTGGACGAAATATACAATCAAAATGTGATAAAGATACTTATCAGGTTCGGAAATGATCTAAGTGTTCGCATGGAAACTTGAGTATAACAAACAGCTGACAATCCACTTAGATTTTATAGGAGTCAAAATTTGGATGCGTCATCAGAGTCCTATTAAACAGTTGACAGAGGTACTGCTATTTGTTGGTGATGTAATGACCTGTGTCAAGATGAATAAATGAATGAATAAATACTTCCAACCCTCCAAACTTTATTTAGGAGATTGTATTATCAAATTATTTGTAAATATGACAAAAGTTAAAATTTAAATGCGTCACGGTTTAAGAAGCAAATATATATGCATTTTCCTCTAAGCTGAAATAATTCATAAGAATATAATAATGCCATCGAATTGAAACACCCCCGTTTACTGGTATGTAATTTAAAAAAATCTGATGTGTTGCACTCACATGACTTTCTCTACTCTTGTACTAACCATTCTTACAAACTCTTATTCCTATATCTTCTTCTTGTTAGTTGAGATAAACATTTGCACAACTTATCTTATTCCTTATTTCCTTGTAGGTACAAGGGGAATATGGGAATACAGTAGGCTTTGTGCGATAGTCAAATCTTTTAAAGCTTTAAGATTTCGATTTCTTTGCACGTTTAACATATAAAAAAATGAACAACGATGTTCCATTTCACGAAAGTTGATATTGTATGCTCTTTACATGACCTCACGAGAAACAAAAGAGTAGTGACTTGGCTCCTAAAAGTTGAAAATTTGAAACTCATTCAGTGAATCAGTTAACCCCTTCAAAGGCGTGCCCTGTACTAGCTCATAAGGTATGGCTAGCTACCAAACGTTGTCTGTATGACAAACTGAATGCACTCACTCTACGTCTTTCTCTTTTTGCCGTTTGAGAGGATAAACATGCATTTTTTTCTGCTGTTTTATAATCCTTGTTTTAGTTATTGGTTAAGGTTATTTATCTCCTTGCACCGCGGAGACGCCAGTGCAGTGAGATTTTACTTTGTGCTTGGTACATAATAGCAAAAATAAGAAAAACAAAATAATTCTGCGATTCTCAAGAACCACTTGTTGAAACCATAGAGTAATACTATCATTTAGTTGAAGCGTGTGTTCAGAAACACTGACTTAGGCCACTTTTCTTAGCACATTAGGATTTTTTATTTTAGCCAGCAATGCAAATATGCAAGTAGGCGTACGTTTGGTGTGTGTGTGTGGGGGGGGGGGTGACGTATTCCTAAAGGCTGGTATAAAGGTGTTTCTGCTAAAGCTGAAGGAAGGAAGGGATAAAAGGAACAAGTAAAACACGAGTGAAGAAGTTTGGTGGGCAGCAGAGAATAACACACAAATATGAAAGTCATCCTCACACAGTTGTATATGCAAATAAGCGAGAGACACACCATCAATCTGGTCCGGTGCAACCTCCTTCATATGTTTACTTTATTAACTTGGTAAAGTCATTTACTTGCATCACTTCATTGATACACGGCGTTTGTATCGTGCTTCAGCATTTTATGAGCCTTCCCACGTGACATGGCAGCGTCAGTACACAACATTACCTGCTTTATGCAGTGCTGCTGCCACTTGCAGGCAAGCACCACAGTCCGGCCAACAGAAAGAAAACAAAATTCCCACCATCCAAAACTATCCTTTACATAGAACATTTTTCGAAAACATTAAGGGCCTGTATTACGACCTCCGGTTAAGGTTTCGGTTAACAGTTAACTTGAAGTTACACCCGTATGTCAGTATTACGACCTTCGGTTAAGGGCTAACTGAGAGTTATTTCTCGAGGTACACTAACCGCAACCTCAAGTAGGGGTTAGTGCGTTAACTTGGAGTTTACTCGTGTTTCACACACAAAATGGCGTACCTCCTATCACAGTTGTATGTCCACAGCGACTCTGAAGATGAAATGCTGGCTCAGTATTTATTTAATACAAGAGCGAAGAGATTCAGATAATTTCTAGGAGTGAACCTCAAAGAGTTCCAACAAAGATACAGGTTATCAAAAGCTTCGACATCCGGAATTTCAGCGGAAATAAGGCATCGAATAGAATTTACGACAGAATGGCAGTTTTCAGCACATATATAACATTATACCAGCATATTTGTATATTCCTGACATTCTTAAAATGAAATAAATTAAACCAACATAAATTGTAGGTATATCTTGATGGCCATTAGGTTAGGGAAATATAATTCTAGAGCCCCATAAGTGTAGTGGATTGATACAAACAATACGATGTTTTTGCGATTTTCATTACATCGGCACCACGTTTTAACGAACGCAAATGTAATAAACGTAGCATGGCAAATTACACATTTTGCGAACAGAAAATACACGGAAAACTATACAATATGTAGGTACACAAGTTCAAAAACACGCGGAACAAGATCATTATCTTTAACTAACGTTGCATGTTATTCATTGTGGAATACAACGATTTTGCGCTTCTTCAAAGCACTTCAAGGCTCTGAATGAATAGTGAATAAAACAGAAGCTATTTTTAGGTTATGCAATGTGTACAAATCTTCAAACCATCCCACACATCTGTGATGTGCTTTACCCACGAGATAGCGTTGCAAACACAGCGAAAGCCTAGTGAAAAATGTTACCAACTGCTCTCAGGGCATCATAATCTTCAGGATAACAAACCTACAGTTAAATTGAGTTCGTAATACGAGGCACCGAGCCTAACTAACAGCGATAACTGAGAGGTAACAAACCTTGGCTAGTAACCGGAGATTGTAATACAGGCCCTATTTCAATTAAAATTGATTTTGACTGAAATACATGTTGAAGAGCGAGTGAGTGAGTGACTCACTGAGTTAAATGGCTTTTGTAAGAATATTTTGGAGGAGGTATATAAAAGTAAACGAAGGTGAGTAGAGAAAGCCACTCGAGTGTTAACACATAGCGTGCTCTGGGTACGTTAAGTAAGGTTTAATATTCCAAATCTCCTCCATACCTCTGTAAAGGATTAGCTACAGCATTTATTCGTCGCCTTTTTATCATCTGAAAGTGGGGGGGGGGGGGGGTGCGAGCGTAAAGAGACATTGTGAACCAGAGAAAAGAATGTAAAGGACAAGTAGAAAGAACCTTAACAGAGAGAAACAAAACCTTTTTTCTTTATTTTCGGCCATGGCATGTTATAAAAACACGTAGGAGGAAGAAAACAAAGAAAAAGCTGAATCTACCGGTAGCACACAATGCTAGAGGCAGTGTTCTATGATGAGTTCAGGTTTACCAGAATTTCTAAATCATTTCATTCCGGCACGCGTCCCTTGATTGCAGTTCCACGCTTCCTTCTGGCGGGGCAGGTTTGGCCCATTCAGCCTTTCTGGGTTCCCAGCATCTCATTTGTAACACCAGTCCCACAAAACACTCGCTTTTCAGACAACACGACGAGTAAATTTATCTACACAAAATTAGCTATATGTGTTTACCATATCTCCCGATTGGAATATTATAAGAAACGAATTATTCCAACATAATTAAAGGCTTTACTAAAAGCAAACCTTTAAACAAAGGGTTTACCTTCTTTTAAGGGAAAAAAAAAAAAAAATCTGATGTGCTGCACTCACGTGACTTTCTCTACTCTTGTACTAACCATTCTTACATAAACATTTGTACAAATTACCTTATTGCTTATTTCCTTGTAGGTACAAGGGGAATATTAAAATACAGTAGGCTTTGTGCGATAGTCAAATCTTTCAAAGCTTTCAGATTCCGTTCTCTTTGCACACTTAACATATAAAAAAAATGAACAACGATGTTCCATTTCACGAAAGTTTCAAGTTTTCTGAAACTCACACACATAACAAGGAATATCTCCGAAATGATTCACCCTACAAGAAAATTTATTCAGACATAAATTGTGTATTTTAGCAAGATCTACAGTTTTTGTATAGTATGATTTGATCTATCTCTAACGGTTTACCAGTTATGCAAAAGTCGTCCAGAGTAAATACGACTATACGGGCTATAGCCAGAAAATTCAAGATATATATTTCATTTGTCATCAAAATATCTCAAACATATGACATTTTAATCAAAATCGTTAGAGCCATTTTCAAGAGAATCAAAATTTTCGAAAAATTTTCCATGTAAAGGGTAGTTTAGGGTGGGGTTATTTTTTTCAAAATCTTCGTGTCGCATCCTTGAAAGACATTAAACTTCAATACCAACTTTGGTTTTCAAATGACTTTTCGATTTTGAGTTATGCTGTCCACAGACTGACAGACACACACACACGGACCTTTTCCTAAAAATGCTTTTCTTTTTGGATTCAGGGGGTCTCAAAATATATATTTTCGGTGAAATCTCCACATAGAATTTTTGGGTGAAATAAAATACTTCCTCTACTTACCAGTTGTAGCTGTTTTGTTTCAAACAAGAATGTTGGTTTGGTTTAGCCACATCCAATAGATTGCAAATGCTGTTCGTGGGAAAAGGTTTTGGGGCCCAGACCTCACGTGGAGAAAACGTTTACACGTTATAATGGCCGTGGATGCAAGTAGAATATTTAACGCAACAATTGCCTAATAATTGATGTAGGCCAGTCCGAAATTAAGAGCGGCCAGGTAATTTCGTGTTGGCACGGAGTTGAGTGGCTAATGAGATGATGATGAAGTGAAGGAGATGGTATCCGCGTTTTTCCTCGAACACACCATTTCCTCTGCCAACAGATAAGCACTGCGCCGGCGCCAATCTCAGAATCTGATCCACGCTGCGAAACAAACACGTGCAAATCAAATCAGCTCAATCAGGCAAAAGTGTGACAAACTTAGGTAGAAGAAATAGGCAGGGAATTTCACGCAAAATCGTGAGTAAAAAGTCTAAACGTAAACTTCTATTTTCAAAATTTAATAAACGTGCTTAAATTTTTACTTTCCTATAATAAGTAGGGGAAGTGCTGTATTCGACTCAAAAATTCGATGTTTAGTTTTCACTGTAAATGTTGTCACCGCGCCCGCCGCATCTAATTGCCGACAACAGCAGTGTCACCCATCGCATTATTGTCGGCACTACCGCAAAGGAGCCGAAGGAAAGAGACAGAGAATGGCCGCATTGTTGGGGCGCTTGCCGAAAGAGAGAAAAGGATAGAAGCTTCTGGAATCTTCCTCTTTGTATTCCACCGAATAACTGAACTTTCCAGAATAGTGCCTGGGAGATATAAATAGCGGTAAAGTGCGACAGGAGTGAGTCAGACGTATGTGAAGGCTGAGTAGTCGTGCCGACGGAGACGGACAGACGATGTGGAGAGTTGTGCCGACAGAGAAGAGTTAGTTCTTTGTGTTACGAGTTCGAAGCCGTGCTGTTGGAGAATCGGAAAAGACTTTCTTGTGGTTGCAACGAGTGTACAAAGTTACTGTTTACGGAAATAAAAGTGTTTATCTCGACTACATCTGTCTTCTTTACTTCACAACCACAACCAAAGTCACAATATGTTTTGAGGCCCCCTGAATCCAAAAAAGCATTTTTAGAAGAAGGTCAATGTGTGTGTATGTCTACATGTGTGTCTGTCAACAGCGTAACTCAAAAACAAAAAGTCGGTTAAGAACCCAAGTTGGTATTTAAGTTCAATGTCATTCCAGGATGCGATACGAAGATTTTGAAGAAAATAGCCCTAACCTAAACTACCCTTTACATGGAAAATGTTTCGAAAATTTTGATTTTCTTAAAAATGGCTCTAACGATTTTGATTAAAATGTCATATGTTTGAGATATTTTTATGACAAATGAAATGTATATCTTGAATTTTCTGGCTATAGCCCCTGTAGTCGTATTTACTCTGGACGACTTTTGCAAAACTGATAAACCGTTAGAGATAGAACATATCATACTATACAAAAATGTAGATCTTGCTAAAATACATAATTTATGTCTAAATACATTTTCTTGTAGAGTGAACCATTTCGGAGATATTCCTTGTTATGTGTGTGAGTTTCGGAAAACAGAACTTTCGTGTAACAGAACATCGTTGTTCATTTTCTTATATGTTAAGTGTGCAAAGAGAAGGGAATCTCAAAGCTTTGAAAGATTTGACTATCGCACAAAACCTACTGTATTCTAATATTCCCCTTGTACCTACAAGGAAATAAGCAATAAGATAATTTGTACAAATGTTTATCTCAACTAACACGAAGAAGATATAGGAATAAGAGTTTGTAAGAATGGTTAGTACAAGAGTAGAGAAAGCCATGTGAGAGCAACACATATTTTATATATATTTTATAAACTTCATTTTCACGTATTTATGTTGCTGCATTGCAAAACAGCATTTGATGTAAAAAATAATTATGTGTTAATTATTTCAAATTAGGTTTAATTCTTCCACAAGTGTAAATCTTAAATTTAAGGAGTTAAATATACAAATATCACCCAGTGAAAGAAATTGTTCATTATTTTACATATATTACTGTCTATGTTCACTACCGAAATCACTAGTAAGAGGTCGTGAAGGTGAAGTCTTTGCTTTAAACCCCGACAGGGCCGTTTTCCCTGATTGAGGTTAAAAACGACCTAACTTTTATATTTTTTTGAATAGAGTATGATTGCGGAGACGCTTTCACAGATTTATAATTGATCTCCATGAACGGACGTTTATTAAAAGTAATCCTGGAAAAAAAAAAAAAAAAGACTAACATTTTTAAACATTGAAGATAAATCCTGAATATTCTGGAGAAAGATAATTTCCAATATTTAGCAGATAATTCTCTAAAATTTTCACCAAATTTGTATTTTCCAGCTTCGTCAACTAATTATGAAGAAATAATACGTGGAAAAAAGTTTATAAGCATTAGAAAGTTATAAAACAAAAGAATAATGAAACATGGAGAAAATTGAAAGCTAAGAGAACATCGACACAAAAATAACTTAAAGAGGATTATGGTAAAGGAGAAAGATGAGTCAGTAAAATAGAAACAAAATGTACATTTGAAAGTTGAAAGGGAACATCAGTAAAGAAGTGTCGGATGTATTGTTCGGCGAGGTTCGAACCAGGGACAGCGACGCGATCATTAGATCCAGTGAGCCGGAAACAAAACAATGTTAAAATGATGTACCACGACCAAGTGAAGCAATAAGAATGTTGTAAGGTTGGCAACTGTGAGCGGGCTGGTCAGGCAGGATTCCTGCACGCATAGTCTGTAGACAGCGCTCCTCGGGACGACCAAGACAGACATCTATCTACCTGTTACTGTGAGAGAGAGAGAGCTAACAGCAAGCCACTGTTGTAGCATTCCTCCTCCTCCTCCTCTTCTTCTTCTCCTCCTCCTGGATATTCATCTTCTTCTAGCTGTTGCTGTTTCTCTGGAAGTTATCTTTATTCCTTCTCATCTTCTTATTTTTCTGGGACTGTAATTCCTCTACTGCTTTTCTTCTTCATCTTTTGCTCCTACTCCAGGATGCTCATCTTCTTTTGGATATTAGACTCCCTGAGCAACAAGGTCTCTGACGAACACGTACAAAGAGCATCAAAGAAAATTTCACTGCACCTCGTGTCTCACAGTGCAAGAGTGGACTACTCCTTCTGTTAAATACTTACATCAATAACCACAATACTGTTTACAATATGACGTAGAAATGAAGATATATATACGCTCTCGACAGTATTGCCAAGAACAGAAAGGGTTAGTGAGTGCATTCACTTTCTCATATAGACCACTTATCATGATTGAACTAACCTTATCGGCTAGTGTACGGCACGCCTTCGAAGGGGCTAAAATCTAAGGGAAAAACTTGACGAACGCCAGGGTTATCAAATGTGTAATGTGTATGTGTGAGAATATATTTAGACGATGCAAATTAAAGCTTGAATGGTGTTAATTAAATACATAGCAAGACAGAATATTATAAGAAACCAAGAATACAGAATTCAAACTATAATTGATTAATTTTCCTTTATTAAGTTATTGTGGTCATAGCAACTCCATTATAGACAAAAACGCAACAATTTTATTGACATAAAATGTACGTCATATTCATGTAAACAATATACATAAATATATTTATATCTAGTTTCTAAACATTATTACTGAAAGAGTAATTTATTTAATCATTATAGAACTTTATTCTCACAAATGTATCACAAAAGTCTTAAATCCGTATATAAAAACTTTTCCTCACCAGCATACGTACATGAGAAGTTGTGTGTGTGTGTGTGTGTGTGTGTGTGTGTGTGTGTGTGTGTGTGTGTGTGTGTGTGTGTGTGTGTGTGTGAAAGAGAGAGAGAGATTGTAAAAGAACACGCCTCAAAAGACCCCAGAATACGATACAAAACCCGCACAACATTTTCTTCAATGTTCATATCGACGGCCTTTACCTTGGAACGGTGTTAACTCGTTTACAGTGACATTTTCTTTAAGTTTTATACAGTAAATGACATTGAGTAAAATTCCCAACCCCCAAGCATGTTCTACCGACTAATTACTGTATTGAGCAAGGCCATCTGAGCTTTCTTTGCCAACATTACTTTCACCAATTCAGTGAAGCGGCAAAATGAATGGAATATCACAACTAAAGGTTAAAATTGAAACGAAACATAACCTCAAAGTTTACGACCATAGTAACAGGATATGGAAACATAAAATCTTATCTACAGAAATATAAGTCTTGTAACAACAAATATATAGCCTTGTAACAATGAGGAATAAGCTATAGATCATTTAATTACAATTACGCGTTGCTTTATAGTGGAAGAGACATTTTAAAAGTGAAGTTTAAGAACAGAAAATTGGGAGTGAAAAAAAGACAAACGGGCAGGAGTACCACACGAATTTAATCAGATTTACTAACAATATTACATTTAGAAACTTGAAGTGAAACAAATGGCACTCGTCTCATTCACGTAAATCCACATTTTCCGAAATAAATAGGGTTAGAATGCAGTTCACACTGTTTAGCGTTCCAGTCTCAAAATAGCACATCTACTCTTAGAACAGATGAGAAACGTTGTGATCATGGCGTTTAAACAAAGCTTTCCAACAAAGCTTTCCATCAGACTTTATGGAATTCCATTTACGTCGTTAGCAACAGGGGTTCGAAAACATGACCATTCATTACTGGAGAAAAGCGCGGCGATGCAAGGCACATCCGAATCATAAAAACTCATGGCTTCGATCTGTAAATTATTATAGGCTGGAATGTAGATAAACAGGTAAACATCGATTCAGTATGAAGGAGGCCTTGATATATGCGCTTCACCTTGAAGTGCTTTTTTTCTTGTCTGACGTAAGAAAATGCGGTTTTTGTTCTGTGTAAAAGAGAGAAAGGCTGGGATAGCAAGGCCTGTAACAGTTGTTATCGTTTATCCGTCTGTCTCAGGCAGGTAGATGCGGCACAAATTCCACTACAGCACCTTCTTAACTATCGCAAAAATCCCACTATTCAACGTTCAATTTGAGTCGTTTTATTTTTTACTATGTTAAACCGTATTGTTTATGACCATTTATAAATTATTCATTCATTCATTTATTATTCCTGCATATTAGAGTACGAGCATGTTGGAGATATACTAGAGAATGCCTAGGTTAAGTAACTTCCACTATTGATTGTTTTGCCCGTAAAACAAATGCAGATTATGTATTATTGCAAGCCATAACCATAAATGACATAAGCCTTGCAGGAACGCTAAGTAAACACAAGAAAGAGTGGGCAAAAAAAGAGAATCGTATTCTGCTTTTAACGGTGTTATACAACATGTGCATTATATTTATTTATGCAAGTATACCATTATAAACAAGTACTTGCTGTATTCAATATCGTGCGTAATTGGTTCATTACGGCACGGTTGCCAATAATAATGAAATATTTCCCATAGCAATGACGTAACACTGCTACTCCAACTCGCCTAGCTGAAAAAAAAAAGAGGTATGACGGTATAACATGCGCATTATATTCATTTATGCAATCCTATCACTATAAACATGCAGTTACCGTTATATTATGAAAAACCGAACCTATTAACAGTGAATCATTATACAAATGTCGGAGTAAAACATACAATTACAATATTAAGAGGGACTAATTAATTTTTGGTTTCCTCTAGCAATCAATCAGTAAGCTTTGGGCGATAGTCAAATACTTTAAAGCTTTGAGATCCCACTCTGTTTGCACGCTGAACATATAAAAAAATGAAAACGATCTTGATTTTCATGAAAGTATTAAGTTTTCCGAAACTGACAAAAATAACAAGGAATATCTCCGAAATGGTTCACTCTACAAAAAAATGTATTCAGACATAAACTGTGTGTTTTAGCGAGATCAGCATTTTTTGTACAGTCAGATTTTGTCTATCTCTTATGGTTTAGGAGTTATTCAATAGTCATCCAGAGTAAACAGGACTACAAAGGCTATAGCCAGAAAATTCAAGATATACATTTTATTTGTCACACCATTGTCTTAAATATATGACATTTTAATCAAAATCGTTAGAGCCATTTTCAAGAAAATCAAAAGTTTCGAAAAATTTTCTATGTAAAGGGTAGTTTAGAGTGGGGTTATTTTCTTCAAAATCTTCGTGTCGTATCCTTGAAAGACGTTAAACTTAAATACCAACTTTGGTTTTTAACCTACTTTTCATTTTTAAGCTACGCTGTCCACAGACACACACACACATATACACACGGACCTTTTTCTAAAAATGCTTATTTTGGTTCAGGCGTCTCTAAACATATATTTCCGGTGAAATCTCGACATCGAATTTTTGGGTGCAATACAATACTTCTACTTACCAGTAGAGAAAGTAATAAGTTTTAATTCTTTTTGACACAAATTAGCTGTTTTTAATTGTTTCATTTGTAAGTTAATAAATATATCCCTTAATAAGGAAGGATTCAACACAGAGTAGAAACCCATTATCAACACTGCGATAATTAATGATTTTAATACTGATTTTATATATAAAACTAGAAAATTTAGATATCAGAAAGCTATTCAACAAGTTTCTAACCTCAAGAAAATCAAAGATGATCGTAATCTTAAAAAATTTATTTACTATCCTTGGACTAATAAAAAATTTGCTAAATTTTTCTACAAAGGATACAACAAAATTATAAAAAATCTGGCATTTATAATTTGAGCTGCTTGGACTGTGACAGCGTTTATACTGGTAAATCCTAACCTCATTTGGAAACCAGATTGATAAATCAGGCTGAGGGAGATCATTTCTGGTCATTTAATCATGAAATAAATCTAGAAGTTAAATTATTAAAACAATTAAATGGACCCATAGATTTAATAGTTTGGGAAAAGATATTTATTTTGAAAAATAAGGACAGCGTAATGAAATTTGAAATCCCGCAGATTGATTCTATTAACAAATTTGTTTTGTTTTCAGTTGTTGGTAACACATAGAAATATTAAGTGATTTAGTGTTCGTTATTGCTTGCATGCCAATAAGAGAAACGAAGTATTTCCCATAACAATGAGTTATTTGCCATTTCAAGTTTTAATGGCTTATGAGTATTAAAGGAGGCATTAACAGGCAGTATAGTTTTCTCTCGCAGCGAAGATGCGGAAATCTCTGTACATTATTTAATATAGTATAATAAAATATGAATTTATAGATACTTACAATGCGGTGTTGATAATAGGCTACATCACAGCCCATAACAGCTGCTCATTTCTCTCCCAGAAGAGAATGCATGCAGTGGCGTATTTCTTATCCGTTCAACACGACAAATAGTAAATGAAAAGCTGTAAAAAGTGTCTCTTTCACAAACTTGTGAAAGCAATCTCCTGATATTCAGCTATGAATGTCAAATTATGTCGTTATTTATTTCCTCACATTCACAGTTTCGCCCATATCTTGTTAAATGTTGACGTCAGAAGTTTCTGTATACACTTAACGGGAAAAATGTGGAACTTCTATGTTACTAAATAACGATGGAATCAAAGAACACCAACATGGAAATATATTCTAGATTGCTATAGTGTTTTTCCTTTCCTAAGATTTCGGTATTATCTAACCAATACTAGTTTCCTTCCAGCCATTATCGGAATTTAGTAATTTAGGTGGTAGTTTCTGAAATAAGACGAATATTATAACTTTTGGCAGCAAGGACTCCGGTCTCAGCATAAGCCAGTCACTTTTTCACATTATTACACACTCAAACAGAAGACACTGAATCTTCGCCTCTCCTAATCGTGGCGTAGGTATGACTAATCACATCAATCTTGCTGCCTAAACAGCACGCCACTGACGGCATGCAACTGTTTTTCTAGCTCCCAGCAAATGAAGTTCAGAAGCCTGTTATTGTATCGCGAATCTACCAGCCAACAAAAAGTGGATATGAAGCCGCAAGCTTTTTCACACAACAAAACCGTATTAAAGCTAATAGGCAATCATTCGTACAAATTTACAATGAAAGTGTCGACAAGGTCAGAAGCGATCGCTTTGTCTGAAGGTTCTGTGTTCGATATTCACATAGACAACTGCGTAAAGCGAGTTAAACCCTTCTTAAATCACTTATACCTTTCTTCTTTTCTATTTCTTTAATACCATATATGACATTCAAGAAAGAAAAGATTAACCTGTTATTTTTCATTTAGTACATGGTTTTCCCTGTTTAGTATCGTCTATTTTCATATTCCTTCTAGATACTATTCAAAAAAATAGCTACTTTTTAATCTAGTTCGCGTTAATTGAGATAAATATTAACAAAAATTCATTATACTTTTCGTTGTAGACGCAAGGAGTAGTAGTCAAATGTTTACACGCAATTGTTGAAATTCCATGACATTGTGAGAAACAAGTGAATGTTGAAAAGTGACGAAATATTTAAGAACTCAAACCAAAAAGATAACTCGCTAAAGAAAGCGATGGATTTTTGAACGCGCTATACATTTTCAGCTGAAATAAGAAATAAGATTTCTATAAACGAGGCAGACATATTATTTTCCTGTTACATACCTCAAAAATATGTCATTATGTTCGTAGTTCAAATGTTTGAAGTGTCGGAGACGCAAAATGAATTAATGATTGTATCCTGAAAATTAGTGGTGGTAGTATGTGAATTGATTGCCCTCCTCTGGGTTTGAACCCGTGATCTTGGGAACCAAACACAAATGTGTTATCCTTAGACCACGGAGAATGGCTCTTAATATTGTCATATCTGCCGAATTTATCCTGAGAGTCTCTGAAGCGAGAGTTGAAATTATATTTCTGCACGAATGAAACAAAAATTGAATAACTACTCATTAAATATTACACCATGGGGTTATTAAATAAAAACGCTTACATGAAAAGCCTTGGTCACTTGACGCACGAATAAATTAGTCTATGGAAATGGTCAATGTGCGGAGTTGACCAGTTCGCAGCCAACAGTAGAGTGGTTAATGAAACAATATTTATTTATACTGACCATGTCTTCATATCTGTCGTGTTATTTGCTGCCACCAAGCATGGGAATGAGGAAGACCAAACCTGTTGTGGAAGGTAAGCATTAAAGTACGTGTTCTTGGTGAGAATTTCCGGAGTCAAGTTTATTGCCGTCTGGAGACGGGCGTTGTCCGCTATAATGTGGGAGGAAACACCTTCATATTCACATTGTTGTCCTTCTATTCCCCGACTTCTTAATTTGGCTACAGTTTTACTGCGTCTCTTATTCTCAGACCCCAAAAATTTAGCACACAATACAAGGGCGTGGATAAAGGAGTATATCAGGCATTGTCTTTTCTGAATTTTCTTGAGAATTCTTCCAAATTAAACAAAAATCGTAAATAGAGTATTCACGTCAACAGTAAAAGTAATTGGGATTGCTTTGGAGGTTTATTAGGAAATATGAATGCAAAGACCAGAGAATCAGAGATTTTGAGTGAGCTTCTGGGGTCTCATGGGTGAATTTAAACACGTAATTTAATTACTTCATAAAATGCACTTCTTTTCAGAATGTCCTTCGTATTTAATTCTCCATATAATATGAAACACGTGTTTTGTCACTCTTTTACCTACAGCGAAATGTATAATGAAAGTATTTTTGTAAATGTTTAGCACGAACCTTATAGAAAAATCTGATGTGTTGCACTCACATGACTTTCTCTACTCTTGAACTAACCATTCTTACAATCTTCTTCGTGTTAGTTGAGATAAACATTTGTACAAATTATCTTATTCCTTATTTCCTTGTAGGTACAAGGAGAATCAGTCAAATGTTTTAAAGCTTTGAGATTCCGTTCTTTTTGCACACTTATCATATAAAAAAGGAACGATGATCCATTTCGCGAAAGTTCTAAGTTTCTCTAAACTCACACATATAATAAGGAATATCTTGGAAATGAATCACCCTACAAGAAAATTTATTCCGACATAAATTGTGTATTTTAGCAAGATCTACATTTTTTGTACAGTATGATTTGGTCTATCTCTAACGGTTTACCAGTTATGTAAAAGTTGTCCAGAGTAAATACGACTACAGGGGCTATAGCCAGAAAATTCAAGATACACTTTTTATTTGTTATAAAAATATCTCAAGCATATGGCATTTTAATCAAAATCGTTAGAGCCATTTTCAAGAAAATGAAAATTTTCGAAATATGTTCCATGTAAAGGGTAGTTTAGTGTGGAGCTATTTTCTTGAAAATCTTCGTGTTGCATCCTTGAAAGACATTAAACTTAAGTACCAACTTTGGTTTTTAACCGACTTTTCGTTTTTGAGTTATGCTGTCCACAGACAGACTGACACACACACACACACACACACACACACACACACACACACACACACACACACACACACACACACACACACACGGACCATTTTCTAAAAATGCTTTTTTTTTATTTAGAGGGTCTTAAAACATATTTAAGGTGAAATCTCGACATCGAATTTTTGGGTGGAATACAATACTTCGTAAAAGTGTATAAAAATATAGGTAGAGACAACCTGTGAACGAGTATATCGATTTTTCTTCGATGACGGTATAATTATAAGCTCATTTCTGACAGTTATTTGTCCTTCCTCTAATTATGTTCCGCTTCTTCTAAAATTTGCGCAGTAAAACGGCGCAGTAAATACCAAAACAGGAGTAGTGGCTGCGGTTATGGTAAAGAGCTCAGAGCAAAAACAATATGAAGAAAAGCCGACATAAGGAAAAGACAGAGAAACAGAAAAGAAATATAAACGCAATAAAGAAAGTGATTAAAAGAGAAAGAAGCGTAAAATCAGAAAATAGAAGGTAAAGTACGGACTTGATATAAAAAGAAGCTGCCGGAATAATAATGATATAAAAGTAGGTAACTGCGCAGTCTCATGTGCGCGCCGCGCCGCGCTGCGCGGCTGTCTGTAATAGTATCATTCACTAAACTGCCACTTACAGGGTTACCACATCATCAAATTATAAGAAAATGGGCTGAAGAGATTAACAACCCGTCCGAACTTGCCCTTGAGGATGACAATTATCTTGGGACGGAAATAAAATATTAATTAGAGAACATAAGGTTAATGGCTAGGGCTATGTAATTCACTTTTTATATGCGTTGTGGATGATGCGCGTGTGAAAACGGAACAGTTGTCGCACGTCCTTGCGTGACACGCACGCGTACCTTCAGGGAAAATGTTTGTTTTAGGGGAGGGGCACCCCAAACACTAGGGGTGATTTCCGTTATATGCCAAACTTATGTACAGAGTGAACCTTTTATAACAGATGTTAGTTTTGTGGTATTTTGAACCGCAAAAGATGTTCTTTTGAGAGATAATCCGATTTCATGACCTTTCCAGTTATGTTGGTATGATTTATCCTGTATTCATATCTACCAACTTAACCTTCCTTCCTATATTACGTCTTCTAAGGCCTAGGCCACTAACATTTTCACACCCTTAAGCTTAACAATATTTTTATTAATACCGATATAAAATATAATCAAAGCTACTTGTTGATTTTTGCCGCCTCAGTAATTTTCCTAAAGGAATAAGGTACTGGAATCAGTCCAACTTGGTTGTAAACACGAAGATATTATACAGAGATTCACTGAGATAAACACAGTAGGCCATGCTCAAACTAATTGTTTATAGTAATCATGGCGGATAACTTGAACGAGTGTGTCGATTTTGAATCGAGTAAAATTGGAAAATAGGCTGTGCTTCTCACATTGTGTAACTGAGAGAGATAGGAAAGATGCCATAGTTAATATATGCTAATTAAGGCACCATAAAAAGATCAATGTTACTTTTCAAGGTTAGTATTTCACATTTCATTGTATGCTATACTAAGTTAGTGTTACCTGACAACAATTGTGTGTTACTAATTTCACGAGATGAGCCTATTAAGTGTAAACATTTACGTGCTAGCCCATTATTAGTATTTTTATCCACTTATTGCCCATACAATAGCGTGAGAAGTTGAAATTCTTCCATTCCGTACGTTTTACGTCTTTGGTTCAGATTTTAATAACATACATTTGATCCACTAACCATATAAATGTATAAATTTGTAGACATAGAATATAATCATATTTGACAGCTCAAATTTACCATTTAAAGTTTACAACTTTTACTTCCCTTTATTTGTTAATATCTGTTTACGATTTAATTCATGTGGTACTTAAATGTATTTAGTATAAACACGTGTTTCAAAGTTTGAACATAATATTAAGTTTAAAACCAAAGAATTTATTATGTTGATCAAATAGTTTTAAAATATTTTAAGGCTAAATAGCACTGGAACTTTCCTGCTTTATTTATTGTTAAATAAAAACAATTTAGCATATTAATCATAACGCAGCGTAAGGATATTAAGTGTATAACAGAAATGAAGGTTATAAACTTGAAGGTTATGTACGATAATTTGCCTAACCGCAGTAGGTTGCTGTAATAATTACTGTATGCAAAATATGTTTAATATAAACAAAATAGTTAATAACAGCGTAGAAATTACGAACGAAACCACCACTGCACGTGTTGTATCCAAAGAGTCGTATTTTAGAGCTTTCGCTTCAGCGTCATCTACCAAATACGTAGAAGTGAAATCATGTTTACAAATGTTTATCTAATTAATGGAAGTAGACAGGCAATGTGAGAGTAACTTGTAGAAAAGAGGTTAAAATAGCCCGTAGTGACTGGAGAAAATCATGCGACTGTAACAAATATTTTGATGGCAAATTCAAATTGTATTAAAAGGTTACATTTTGCTACTTAGCACGCTTTGCTTCGAAGTGTTAAGCATGATTGAACACGAACAGAACCTTTCAGTGCTCACATTGTAAATAAAAAGTTGGGAGGTAGAGACGTACCTATTTGAATAAATGTGAATGCGGAGAGAACAAACGGATCATTAATCTGTAGAAGGATGTGAACACGATGTACAATAAATTCCAGAAATTCTAACCGTCCTATGCAGCGCGTTTACTAATTAATCTGCTTTCCCTGCACAATGTCTAGACGCCGATAATGTTGTAAACCACGGCTACGTGCATAACATTCAACAAAAACAAGCTACTGCTAATCATCAGAACAACTTGGGTGGCCATTGCAGATAAAAAGTTGACAGTCGTGCAAGAAATCAAAACTGCATCTCGTTAATCTGTCAGCGTGCAATGAAAACTTGCTCTTTCGTTCTTTTTACCTAGGTTAATAAAAGCACAACAGGTGGATTGGATGTGAAAGTAGAGTAAAATAGTTCATGCTTCATGCCGTATGATGCAGGGCGTTGTCATTACTCGAGTTGCAATCTGAATTAAGATGATATATTTACTCCAGAAACTTCTGGTGTGTTACATTCACATGAATTCCTCTCCCACCTTCGTTTATTTTTATATAGTGCATGTTACCTAGCTCTACTTAACTGAGATAAATGCTGACAAATGGTTTCATAACTCATTTCGTTATAGGTACAAAGGGAAAAGCGATATATGTACCACATTTCTCATCTTTTAATTAAAATTGAAAACAAAAAGTCCTTATTTATAAATACTATTTTTGGAGACCACAAGTTCCAACCAAACACCATTATAAATACATAAAATTAATGTTATAGTAGACTTAAATCACCTTTTGGAGTATTCTATACACTAAAAACTAACATTAATTATTTTTAAATATTGCTTTTTCATTTCTGAAAATTGGAACAATTCTTAAAAGTGTAATGTGACAATTTCTGTTGTTGGGCTTTCGAGGAATTTAAATAAGAAAGTAAGTAATAATTATTCTAACCATATTTCCCCACAATAAAGCAAATATAATTAATTGTAGCAATATTCCCCATTACTACCTTATATGCAGTTTATAACGGCCACTATTTACTTTTACCCCGCATTACCCTTTTTCATTTTCTCTATTATTTACTCATACTTCTTTTAACCATTTTAACCTCGTTCTTCCTGACTTCTCCATAATATATTCATCTAACCCTGAATTAAAAGTTGGACGTTTAAACTAAATGATATTTTATTTTGAATGTGTTGAATTCAATACTATTTTTATTTTTACTTCTGTACTATGCACCTAAAAAATAAGAGAAGTATTATATTCCAGCTATGTCTTTAATATTAAAGTTTCACTTGAAATAAAAGTGCTTTTAGCTTGAGGTAATAATAGTAAAATGATAAACTTTCTAAAGTCCGTCTGTACGTCTTGAACAAATCCCAAACGGAAAATATTCCATAAATTTTATCAGTATCTTCCAAAGATGCCACACGAAGATTTTTGGAGAAAATCCCCTTACCCTAAATTGTAGAAATGTTCGATGTTTTTTTAGTTTCATAGAAATTACCTAATGATTTTAATTAAACTACCAAAATCTAAGATAACTACGTCACAAATAAAGTATATATATGTATTGAATTTAAACCATAATGTAGACTTAATTTTGAACACGCAAACTATTTTAATTTTTTTTTTTTGGGGGGGGGGGGTATTAGTGAATTCTTTGTTATTGGTTTAAAATGTTTAATATGTCATCTTTTGAAGTAACCTTAACATTCAGCTGGTTTTCTTTGTGTCTTTCTTTCTTTTTTTTTTTTTTTTTCCCATGAATAGAGTAGATTTCAAAGCCAGAAAGTAACTCACTTTTTTAATAATTTGAATATCGCTGCAGTCTCGTAGATTATCCTTATGCCTGTAAGGAAATGAATGAAATGTCTAATGAAATTTAAACCAGCGAGGTACTATCTATTCATTGTAAAGGTTAAACGAAAAAGAACCGTACACGTTTCAATCACGTTGATATAAGAATGTTGGTACTCCCTGTATCAACACAGTAGCTTATTCAACATCGCCTATATAATGTTCGATTTAAAGAACCGTTTGTTGGTTAAGGTAATTTGTCTAAGACCTTGCATAACAGATTATATAAAGCCCAGAAGCGAACAAAAAGGCGTTTGGTTTTATTCACCTTGCCCTCAAGTGAACAGCTGTGACTCGCACCGATTTACCTACCTGTGGGAAAACTTTTCACTTCTGG
Source organism: Tenodera sinensis (assembly GCA_030765045.1). NCBI lineage: Eukaryota > Metazoa > Arthropoda > Insecta > Mantodea > Mantidae > Tenodera > Tenodera sinensis. The sequence goes on from CM060963.1 coordinate 16,837,809, forward strand.
GAAGGACAGAATTATCTCCTATTTTTGTTTTTTCTCCCTTTGACCTTGATAGAGTCAACAGCTCTCTGTGGCCCGATATTTCGACCCTGAAGGATGGACCAATGGCAAGAAAACTAATTCTGTGTTTTCGGCCCATTTTGTTCCAACTGGTGAAACAATAATACATTTTAGAATCATCATATATGAGAAAAAATATCTATTTACATAACGTCCCCCATGAATACTGGTATCATTGAAATCAGTTTGACAAATTTTGTATAGATCGATTATAAATTATAAATTAACAGCAGATACTGCAGCTTTTGACATTGGCAACATTTCAAAAAAACTTTAATGTGTTGCACTCATATGACTTTCTCTACTCTTGTACTAACCATTCTTACAAACTCTTATTCCTATATATTCTTCGTATTAGTTGACACAAACATTTGTACAAATTATAGGTATTATTACTCGTTTTCTTACACGTGCAACAATAGGCCTTGAGCGACAGTCAAATCTTTTAAAGCTTTCAAATTCCGTTCTCTTTGCACTGTTAACATATAAAATGAATAACGATGTTCCATTAGACAGTTCTCCAAAACTTGCACAAATAACGAGGAATATCTCCGAAATGGTTCACTCTACAAAAAAAAATTATTGAGACATAAATTGTGTATTTTAGCAAGATCTATATTTTGTATACAGAACGATTTGGTCTAGAACTTAGTTTACTAGTTATGCAACAGTCGTCCAGAGTAAATACGACTTCAGGAGCTCTAGCCAGAAAATAAACATTTTCGTTGTAATTTATGGTGGAGGAATTTTCTTCCCAATCTTCGTGTCGAGGTTTTAACTCGCATGTTTCGTGCAGTAAGCTGCTGGAGCAAGTGATGGAGAATATGTTGTTCCCAGCACCGAGTTCATTTCTCCGGTTGGTACTCTTTTTATACAGCCGACGTGATTGATTCTAGAGCCTCGGGCTCTGTATAGAAACATAAAGCGAACATAAAACAGAGATCATAAGATGGGAGAATGCGTGGAAAACAAAAAGAGGATCTGTGCAATAAATTGACATGTCAGGTATTATATGGGCAGCGGCAGCAGCAGCATGACCCGAGCGAGCGGGCGAGCGGGCGTGGAATCCATCAAAGAAGCAGGTTGCCCATATAAGTCTGTCCCAGGACCACGATAGAGCTGTTCCTCTTCAGCCGAGTGACAGGAATGCCAACACCAACAGGTGTCAATGATTGGTGCTGCACTCTCACACTATCAAAACAGAACCCCGCCAAGGTTTTCGCGATTTTCCCTGGTCCGCAGCTTGGGGTGGTTTGCCCTCTATCACAGGAACTATGGACCAGACAGAGTGAAGACCTGGAAGCGGGTGGTCAGGCAAGCAACAGGTATGATAGTGAGGAAGAGGATGATATGAAGTGAATGGCGGCGGAAACAAAGAAGCATTTTTAGAAAAAAGATCCGTGTGTGTGTGTGTGTCTCACTCTGTGGACAGCATAACTCAAAAACTAAAACTCGGTTAAAAAGCAAAGTTGGTATTTAAGTTTAATGTCTTTCAAGGATACGACACAAAGATTTTGAAGAATATAGCCCCACCGTAAACTACCGTTTACATGGAAAATTTTTCGAAAATTTTGATTTTCTTGAAAATAGCCCTAACGATTTTGGTTAAAATGTCATATGTTTTAGATATTTATATGATAAATAAAATGTGTATCTTGAATTTTCTGACTATAGCCGCTGTAGTCGTATTTACTCTGGACGACTTTTGCATAACTGGTAAATCGTTAGAGATAGACGAAATCATTACAAAAATGTAGATCTTGCTAAAATACACAATTTATGTCTGAATATATTTTCTTGTAGGGTGAACCATTTCGGAGATATTCCTTGTTATGTGGGTGAGTTTCGGAAAACTTAAAACTTTCGTGAAATGGAACATCGTTGTTCTTTTTTTATATGTTAAGTGTGCAAAGAGAACGGAATCTCAAAGTTTTAAAAGATTTGACTATCGCACAAAGGCTATTGTATTCTAATATTCCCCTTGTACCTACAAGGAAATAAGCAATAAGATAATTTGTACAAATGTTTATCTCAACTAACACGAAGAAGATATAGGAATAAGAGTTTGTAAGAATGGTTAGTACAAGAGTAGAGAAAGTCATGTGAGTGCAACACATCTGATTTTTTATTACAGGCTTCTGTTAATATTGGAACTATATCGTGACAGAAACCAAGTGATGGTTATAATTTCTAGTAAACCACAAAAGATGTTATTCATTAGGAGTGGTTGAGATTTCACCGCGTCGTCATAAGCAACCACCATATAATCAGAGACAGAAAGGTCAGAAGAAAGCCAGTGACTTCTGTAAACACGGGTTAGACCCTAGAGCGGGGTTTTAAAGCTGTTAGTTTGCGGTTACCCACATGGACTCGGGGCCATCATTCCCCGTAAATATACCTCTCTCCTCTCTATCATTGTTTCTTTTATTACGGGATATTAAAACGTCCGATACAATTGTGTGTCCTGTCTGCCTGCCATGGGAAAAAGTTAGCTTATGTCTCTTACGACAGGATTCAGGGAATTTCTTAGCTTTGTTACACTATCACAAAGGTTCTTTCTTTTCTACTTTTTTATTCTCTTTATTTTTTTCATGGTGGATTCATTGTCTTATAAAATTCACTGCAAAAATTTTAGGTTTGATAGTGTCTTATATAAGACTCGCAAGAAAACTAATGAAAAAATCTGATGTGTTGCACTCACATGACTTTCTCTACTCTTGTACTAACCATTCTTACAAACTCTTATTCCTATATCTTCTTCGTGTTAGTTAAAATAAACATTTGTACAAATTATCTTATTGCTTATTTTCTTGTAGGTACAAGGGGAATATTAGAATACAGTTGGCTTTGTGCGATAGTCAAATCTTTTAAAGCTTTCAGATTCCTATCTCTTTGCACACTTAACATATAAGAAAATGAACAACGATGTTCCATTTCACGAAAGTGTTGTTTTCCGAAATTGACACAAATAATATGGAATATTTCCGAAACGGTTCACTCTATTAAAAAATTATTCAACATGAATTTTATGCTTTAGCGAGATCTACATTTTTGTATAGTATGATTTGGTATATTTCTAACGGTTTACCAGTTATTCAAAAGTCATCCAGAGTAAACAGAGCTACATGGGCTATAGTCAGAAAATTCAAAATATACATTTTATTTATGATACAAATATCTTAAACATATGCCATTTTAATCAAAATCGTTGGAGCCATTTTCAACAAAATAAAAATTTTTAAAAAATTTTCCATGTAAACTATAGTTTAGAGTGGGAGTATTTTCTTCAAAATCTTCGTGTCACATCTTTAAAAGATATTAAACTTAAATACCAACCTTGGTTTTTAACCGACTTTTCGTTTTTGAGTTATGCTGTCCACATACACACAGACATACACACGGACCTTTTTTCTATTTTTTTTTCAGGGGGTCTCAAAACATATTTCTGCTGAAATCTCGACATCGAATTTTTGGGTGGAATACAATACTTCCTTCTACTTACAGTAGAGAAAGTAAAAATATATAACGTATTGCTTTCACACAAGTTTTTCTACCCACTCTTCTGCAACTACTCTTTAAAAACTTTTGGGCTTGATAAGTATCGAGTGAGGTTACTACTTAGGTCTAGAAGATAAAAACTTCCTATTTTACCTTGGATCCCCGCTTACCACGCATTAAAATCTCCACAGTTAATCGCGCACATTAATGCAGGATAAGTAACCCAAGTTGTCGAGGCGTTGTATGAAACATTTGTTTCAAAGCACTGGAAAGCCTTCTGGCCTAACGCCTGAATTAAAAATTATCTTTCTTCTGAGTTAATCACCGAGAAGATTTTTAAAGTTTCCGTAATGTATTATATTTCAGGGATTCCCTTCCTCGGTGTCAAGTTTCGTCCTCCCCAAAATCCATGTGGCAGAGAGCGCTTCCTAGATTCTCCCCTTGCCTCCTTGAAGCCAAAAAACACGTAACAGAACGCTTTCCAACCCAAACCACCCCTGGAGTATATCTCTAACTCCTTATTCTTTAGAAGTCCTCCTCTTTTTAATTTTTATTTAAATGACGACAGAAAACAAAAATATTGCTTTAATATTATAAGTATCTGCTTGAAAAAATAAAACCATCTATTACATTGGCATGGTTTTACAGCTTTACTATTCGAAGTAAATGTTGGAACGCACGCCCATTGCGATTAACACAGAGTGCATCGACGTATCGTATTCTGCCGTACTCTCATAAAGACAGCAGTCATTTCTCTGGTTTAAAAGTTTATCGGTCTAATTTTGAATAGTAAAGCTGTGATTAATTTTAAACAATGAGGTGTTTGTGTTTTGTTTACGTGTTCTGTTTTTGTTTCTTGGATTAAGATAAATGCAATACTAATTCGTATTGTTGATTTTGACGTAAAAACTGGGTGGGAGGCAGTAATCTAGGACATTAATTCGTCTAGCTCTTAAACGAAGCATCGTAGCAAAAAATTTTCCTTACCAAAAAGTGTTTAAAATAATGTTATGTATCAACTCGCAAAGTTTGTCGGTCTAATTTTGGGATATCTTATATATTGCTTTAGTTTATTTTATTTATAAACTAAACACACATCAAATATGGAGTTATTTTATTTGTAAATTTTGTATGGCAGTGTTTTGTTAATAATTTGACACGTACACGCAATTTCACCCCGTAAAAGGAACCTTCTCCTTCAGTTTCGCCACACTATTAGATTAATCGTAACGATTACGCGACATGAATTAGGCCACGACCTTGCAGCACTGAGCATCCTTTGTTCGTTTCATATCATCCTACTTGTGCAACGCGAAAAACAATCGAGCAGCGATGTTCCCAAGCTATCAAGTGCATTTACAATCCTTTTTTGGCAGCGCGCACGAGAAACTGGCATTATCTCGCCGTACACTTTAAATCATCTTCAAATGTTAACATAGCAACAATTTACTCCACTGTGTCGCAACAGAGATAGCTCTTCCTCAGGATGTCGTATTGTTGAGAGTTTGGCAAGTGTTTGCCCCACGTGGGAGAGTAGCTGCTGAAATACAAACAGCATCTAAATGTTCACATTACTTTCTCTACCCACTCTTCTTATAAAAGTTTACTCTTTTATGTACTTTTGCTAATCGACACACACACACACACATTTTCGTTATAGACATAAGAAGGAGGGTAAAGCGATAGTCAGGCTTTTAAAAAGCGGTTTTCTATATGAGGGCTTTGGAATTCCATATTGTATAACCGCGAAAAGAAAGTTAGCTTTTGAAAATTCAAAACAATAACAAATAATATATCGGAAATAGTTAATGCCACAAAAAATGTTATTTTACTGAAAGTGTAGACCCTGGAAATCTTTGTATGGCATGTCTGATGTGTAAATACCAGGTTTGGTATCTATCCGGTTGTATTGTGGAACTGTTTAAGCGTGAAACAGGCTGGTCACCTGTCTCGCGATTGACCAAGCTCAGTGTTCATATGATTAATGTTGTTGCAGGAGTGGAACACAATTAGGTTCATTACAATGGCTTTTAGTAGCGAGAGTGTGCTCTGGAATCAATTTCCTGCTGATTGGATTCACTTGTTAGTCGCGTGAAATTGCCGCAGTCTGGCCCCACGCATAGCCAGCCCGCAGAAACATGTCACAATGCTACAGGATGAACCAGACCACCTCCAACACTCATTTACATACTTTCGAAAATAACACATTAAAGCTAGCTAATACATATAACAAAAACATATGTGAGCTTGTATTATTTTCTTTAGTACGTATAGTAAGGCAACTATTTCAGTCGACCCAGAATTTCGATCTCCAGATTTCACCAGAAATATGTTTCCAGATCCCCTGAATCCAAAAAAAGAATTTTTAGAAAAAGGTCTGTGTGTCAGTCAGTCTGTGGACAGCATAACTCAAAAACGAAAAGTCGGTTAAAAACCAAAGTTGGTTTTTGAGTTTAATGTCTTTCAAGAATGCGACACGAAGATTTTGAAGAAAATAGCCCCACCCTAAACTACCCTTTACATGGAACATTTTTCGAAAGTTTTGATTTTCTTGAAAATAGCTCAAATGATTTTGATTAAAATGTTATATGTTTGAGATATTTTTATGACAAATGAAATTATATCTTGAATTTTGTGGCTATAGCTTATGTAGTCGTATTTACTCTGGACAACTTTTGCATAACTGGTAAACCGTTAGAGATAGACCAAATCATACTATACAAAAAATGTAGATCTTGCTAAAATACACAATTTATGTCTCAATAAATTTTCTTGTAGGGTGAACCATTTCGGAGATATTCCTTGTTATGTGTGTGAGTTTGGGAAAACTTAAGCTTTCGTAAAATGGAACATCGTTGTTCATTTTTTTTATATGTTAAGTGTGCAAAGACAACATAATCTCAAACATTTGACTCTCGCACAAAGCCTACTGTATTCTAACATTCCCCTTGTACCTACAAGGGAATAAGAAATAAGATAATTTGTACAAATGTTTATTTTAACTAAGACGAAGAAGATAGAAGGATAAGAGTTTGTAGGAATGGTTAGTACAAGAGTAGAGAAAGTCATGCGAGTGCAACACATCTGATTTTTTAATGTTCCATTTATATGCCGCCTTCAGTATAGGTAATGAACTAGATATAAAACGATACAGAAGTCCACGGCTGAAGTGCGTCCGGAGAAATGACAGAAATTTGTACCGATTAAAAGAAGACAAGACACTTCCTTTGATTGTTGTGGGTAGTAAGAATTATGGGTGATAGTGACGTCCCAAGAATCGAGCCCAGGACTGAGTGAGTTGGCGATAAAGTAGGCACAAGGACAGAAGGAACGGAAGCATTAAGAGAGGAGCAGTTGTAAAGCTCAAATTATTTATCACATAAAGCACCTTGACTCATTCACAGCAACACAATAAACAGGGCGCGTTGACAACTTACCTTTTATGTGAGTCGTTAAACCTGAATGTAGACCATGGAATTACATGCCACCGTGACCAGGCCTGCGACTTTAACTCACGCCAGAGCTTACGTTTACCTACCAGCGGGCTTCGAACCTCCGCTATCTTATCAGCATTTAATTACCCACGTTTATTTGATAGCAACATTTTATTCCAAATATAGTTTTGAAACTTCTTCAATAAAAATAATTAGAAAATGCAGTTTAGAAAACTTTCCGTCCGCGCGAGTGAAGAGCATAAGCGCAAAACAAAATCTTGGAGGAATACCAAACTTGTTATTTATGTTGTATGTCTTCCACACGAAGATTTTCAACAAATTCTTCCCATTCCAAGACTATACAAGAAAAATTTTTCCAAACTATTGTTTTATTTAAAAAAGTAGGGTAGGTTTTTACTTTCTCTACTGGTAAGTAGGGGAAGTATTGTATTCCACCCAAAAATTCGATGTCGAGATTTCAGCGGAAATATATGCTTGAGGCCCCCTGAATCCAAAAAAAGCATTTTTAGAAAAAGGTCCGTGTGTGTGTCTGTGTGTCTGTGGACAGTATAGCTCAAAAACGAAAAGTCGGTTAAAAACCAAAGTTGATATTTAAGTTTAATGTCTTTCAAGGATGCGACACGAAGATTTTGAAGAAAATAGCCCCACTCTAAACTACCCTTTACATGGAAAATTTTTCGACAATTTTGATTTTCTTGAAAATGGCTCTAACGATTTTGATTAAAATGTCATCTGTTTGAACATTTTTATGACAAATGAAATGTATATCTTGAATTTTCTGGCTATAGCCCCTGTAGTCGTATTTACTCTGGACAACTTTTGCATAACTGGTAAACCGTTAGAGATAGACCAAATCATACTATACAAAAAATGTAGAACTTGCTAAAATAGACAAATTGTGTCAAAATAAATTTTCTTGTAGGGTGAACCATTTCGGAGATATTCCTTGTCATGTGTGTGAGTTTCGGAAAACAGAACTTTCGTGAAAAGGATCATCGTTGTTCATTTTTTTATATGTTAAGTGGGCAAAGGCAACAGAATCCCAAAGCTTTAAAACATTTAACTATCGCACAAAGCCTATGTATTCTAATATTCCTCTTGTACCTACAAGGAAATAAGCAATAAGATAATTTGTACAAATGTTTATCTCAACTAACACAAAGAAGATATAGGAATAAGTGTTTGTAAGAATGGTTAGTACAAAAGTAGAGAAAGTCATGTGAGTGCAACACATCAGATTTTTCTAAGAATGGCTTGTAGAAGAGTGAATAGAGAAAATCATGTGAATGCTTCAAAGAAGATATAAATTACTTTTAATTTACAGAAACCATCGCTCCATCAGTAATGTTATTTCGACAGCAGCTTAGAACATTTGTATTTCCTCTTTGTATTCTGACACAGAATCTAAACAGTTGACAGTAGCACTCCAAGTTACACGTCGCTTATGTTTGTTGCAGATCGCACAAGGCTCGGGTTTCTTCGAGCTGCAGATCCTGGAAATGGCCAACTACCGGAGCGAGTTGGCCTCGGGCGCGTGTTGTGGGGGGGTGCCCCGGAGGGACAGTTCCACACCCTGTCCTCAACCCTGTCAGACCTTGTTCCGGGTCTGCCTCAAGGAGTATCAGAGCAACGTCACGTCTACAGGATCTTGCTCGTTCGGTAACGCGTCGAGTCCCGTGCTGGGTCCGTCTTCCTTCACACTGGCCGCCACTGACAACAGCCTCGTCGTGCCTTTCATCTTCCGCTGGACGGTAAGTCACACTTACTCTTTATAAGACAGAAGCTTCTGGTAAAGCTTAAGGAATGAATTACTCAAATAGATGTCTTAAGTCAAGTAAAATTAATCTGATGCGTAAACAATGAACACCTTTAAATTTCGTTTTGGTATCTTGTTTAGTTTCCAAGTTAGTGAGTTTCAAAAATAATTTAGTACCTTACGAAAATATTCCATACGAAAGTTTAAAAACAATATTTATCCTAAACAATCATGCCATCTATCTGTTAATATTGCACAGTTGTACTCGTTTAAATTTTCAGGATGTATATTAAATATTTATTCGAAATATTATATGAAAATTCCATTGTATGGAGAATTTTAACGAGTCAAAAAATACAGAAGTTTCAAATTGGGCGTTACCTTATTATACTTAGCAAACCCAAAGTTCATTTTCCTAGATTTTTAGTGGTGCATTGCCTTTAAGTCAGGTTTAGATTCAGTAAAAAGTGTGTAAAACTATTAGTGCAGCTTAACATAGTACCTTTAATAAATTTATTGTCTTTTAAATTTTATAATTATTCTTTGTCTCATTGAAAAATGTGTGTCAGAAACATAGAGCCCAGTTACTTGCGTCACAAAGTGCTGGTAATAAGTTCTTTGTGTGATTTATTAGTTTAAACCCCTTACGTATAGGCAACTTCTCTGCATTAGTTGTGTAGCGGGCAACTCTTTCATTACCACATGCTCCACATGCTATTTAAGTGACAGCACATTACAAATTAATTGTTGCATTACAATGAATTAAATTAGAATGCGATTTAGGATAGTTTAAGTTTGTCCAAGAATTTTCTTGCTCTGCTCAATGTTGATATAATTTTAACATTTTTTTTTTTCCTACTTAACTAATTGTATTTCTGGGGTGACTCTGTTTATTTGTACAGTGGTGGAGTTGGTCCGGTACCGCCGAAGCAAACCGGATGATTGTGGGTAATGTTAAAGTCGGGTCGTTGGCTTAGGCAGGTCAAGTGTAATGGCGTTGCCCTGACACTGACCAAATAGGGCATGAACCTTTTAAATTCTCACCAAAGACTCTTTAAGACAAGGTTAACTGACATTTTATCTGTGGTAATAACACGGAAGGGTTTTATGCGATGATGATTTTGCGAACGCGAAGCGCGGGAAAAATTACATCAAATATGAAAGCTTCAAGTGGTACTTGTTTAGAGCATTCCGCAAAATATTTAATAAATACTACTATTTAGTTATTATAAGCGTTTCAGGCCATCTATGGTCCACGTTAAGAACCCACTGAATTTATATTCATTTCTTTTCTTTCTCCTTTCTATGTTTCCAATACTTCTTCATGCTGTCACTGATTTTTTCTACTTTCTTCTGTCCAAATTGAGTTGTTTTCTTCGTTTTTACAACTGAAAACCCTGAAATGTTGTGTTAAATTTCTTAACATTGCTCTATCCTGTATTGTGACCCTAATGACATAGCTGTCGACGGGCCCTTAAACCCAACTCACTCACTCCTGTATTGTTTCTTGTTTCATTTGTTTTTCCTTATCCCTTGCATCTATTGGTTACCATTCTTACATTCGTATATATACTTGAAAATTTGTAAGTCTGTAATTATCTATCCTCATTAAATGACCGAGCATTCTTATTCTTCTCTTCCTGATTGTATCTGAAATCTTTTTACATTCTTTAATTTTATATAGGTCTTCATTTTTCCTGAGTCTAACCTCTCTTTTTCCAGTTTGAATTGGATTTAGTATTAATGGTGATTTAAAAATAGACAACTGACAATAGCGTTTATACGTTTCAATTAAGATTTGTAATCACAGTTGGCACTGCTACTAATTTGGTAGGCTGTGATAACAACAAGAACAACAATTTAACGTTTAATCAAGGTAAATTAGTAATTAGAAATATGGTAAATATAAGTGAACGAATTTGCGTTAGTAGGCTATTAATTAAAGGAATATCTGCTATATTTAAAGTTACAGTTGTTGATTTTGCTTCTTCAGTATCAACATGCTCACTAGAATATTCTCGAAATATTTTATCTGCCATTTTGAATGGCTCGCTAATTGTTTTTGCTACACATGTAGACTTCAGATGTTCAGAAACGTAAGAAAGGCAGGAAGTGATATAACCAAGGCGATAATAGTACCAACAAGAAGTGATAACTGGGCATAAGGTAATAGTCGCTGTAAATGTTCATGAAAAAAATGAAATAAATTATCTAAGTTACTTCGGAAATTTATTAATTATATTATATAAGGACAGTACTTAATGAGTTTTAATTTTTATTTCGTCTGCCGCTTAATCATACCTATAGATACTTCAACCAAAATCTGTTAGTGATATTTTAGCTGAAATATATTTGTGATTCTCTGAAAAAAGTTAGACAATGTTCTATGTGTGAGTTAGTGAGTGAGTGAGTGAGTGTATGCGTGTGTGTGTGTGTGTGTGTGTGTGTGTGTGTGTGTGTCTGAACAACAACTCAAAAACCATTAGTCGGTTAGAAACCAAATTTGGCATTTTAGTTTAATATCTTTCAACGATGAGACACGAAGATTTTGAAGAAATTTCCTTCACCCTAAGCTACCGTTTACATGAAAAATTGTTTGAAAATTTTGATTTTCTATAAAAATGACTAACCATTGTGCCACCTTATGTTTAAGATATTTTTATGGCGTATGAAATGTACATTTCGAATTTTCTGGCTATAGTCCATGTTGCATAACTGTAAACCGTAAGAAATAGACAAAATCCTATTGTACAAAAATGTACATCTCTTTAAAATACACAATTTATGCCGAAATAAATTTTTTATAAGGTCAACCATTTCGGAGATATTCCTTGTTATTTGTGTGAGTTTTGGTATACTTAAACTTTCGTGAAATGGAACATCGTTAGTCATTCTTTTTATATCTTAGTCGTGCAAAGAGAACGGACTTACAAAGCAATAAAAGATTTGACTGTCGCTCAAAGCCCAGAAAGTATAAAATAATTTGTACAAATGTTTATTTCGACTAACACGAAGAAGATAGAGGTATGAGTGTTTGTAAGAATGGTTAGTACAAGAGTAGAGAAAGTCATATCACTGCAAGAACACGTGCGATTTTTTAAAGTTCTTGGTGTGCCTGTTTGTGTGAGAAAGAAGCCTGAAAGTGACGTAATTGAAAACGCAGTAACTCGGAACTGGTAGTAAGTTAAAAGGCGTTGGCTGCCGGCCATACACGCTTTACGACTCGTTAAAGAGTTGGTCTTGATGAACTGTAGTGTCGCCGTGGGTCAAACTGTCTGTTGTCCTGCACAAGTCAAAGGTCACTCGGGATGAACATCACATAATATGTACCTGCCTGCCTGCCTGCCTTCCTCTCAGAAACACATGCGTTTGGCTTGGCTTTCTCGCCTGCATCAAGCATTAACAATCAGGGGAAATGGAACAGTAATATTCATGCGCAGGTGCTCTAACCAGTGAGCTACCACAACCAATATGACAACAAATTCCCCAACCGATTCGTATTTTCCCGGTAGACCAATAGGGAATCTAAAATATGAGATAAGTACCCCAAGGACGACTTACAATCCTTAAGTGCTTTTTGTCCCGGGTTTAGTTAAATAACCACTAGATGGCAATTGTTATTCTATGTCACCAAACTTATGATGGTTCTAAACACACAAGCCTTGTGTGAGCAATGTCTGAGAGGGAGATCCGTGGTTCAAATCCCGGCTAGACATTAAATTTTTCTTACAGATTGTAAGGAGAAAATAACGTATAGGATATATTGCATGCGTTTTAAAGAAACTTAGAATGTAAGTAGACGTATACAAACGTTTAAAAATAAACATAAGCTCGAGTTTATTTTTGTAAAAGTTTAAACTTTAAAATCTTCAACAATTTTAGCATAAAACAGATTCTAGATGCCTTTAATTTTGTATATATTTTAATCACACTTGAAATCGTTGGCAAACTCTTATATTGTGATGTTCAGCTGTTCGTCAGCTGTTTCATGTGTAGAAACAGTTGAACAGAGAGATGTTAATGTATGCTTTGGAAAACTCTTAAATAATTTGCTCACTAAAATATGTTAAGCGTTTATTTGTTAAATAGCCATCTACTGAAGTAGCAATAATACAACTGAAATTTGAAATATAATATTTTATTTGATCCGCAAAGACTAAAATAAGATCAAAACCTTATATAGATAGTCAACCCGTCCCTTCTGCCATTAATGTGTAATTTCACGTTATACAGTCTTCTTGTGGAAGAATATAAACAAAAAATGACACCAAATGTAGTTATGGCTGCTGTATATTCCAAGGGAAATCCTCTGTGGGTTGGCAGCTGCGGTTATGACAGACGCAGGTAGACTGTGAGTCACTCATCAGATTGTTAACGGCAATAATACAAGATTGGCCAACAGCCGAGTGGAGATGCCACTCTAACTTGCCTCTTGTAAGTCAAGGCTGAGTGTATAAATGTGCCAGCTCTTCTGCACCAATCTCTCAACAAATGGAGCATTTTCTACTGACGTGAATTTAATTCTCTACTGCTAATATGTTGTATACGAACATATAGACATATTCACCACTGGAATTTAAAAGCACTGACAAGGGCCTCAAATTATTTACAGAAAATTAAATTGACCGAATACTAGTCTATACGTGATTTAGATAAACATAATCCAACAAAGTTAAAGATCATTGGATACTTAATTTTCGCCAAATTTAGAACTAATGAAGAATTTCTTTTCAAATATTTCTTACTAGAACATTTTGAACGTTGTGGAAGTAAGATTAATCTGAGTTTTGCATTTCTGACCATTTCAATTCACAAATTCTACGTTTAATTAGGAGTTTACAAACAACGCTTGAAATTTTAAAACTTGATTTTCTGCTCGTCATTAAGCAATTTTTGTTAAATTACTTTCAGATCTTCTGTATAAATTCAAGTCTGATAAAGAAATTTAAAATGAGTTTGTTTGCCATCAAGTGTAATTTAGACTAGGATTTCAATAATTTAATACATGATTTTTAGAAGGTAAATTATTATTTTTTTCAGGAAGGGTATTTATGCTATAATTTTTTCCTGTGATTGTAAATCACTTTCTTGCAGCAATAATAGGTATAAAACATTGAAACGCACGACGTTTGCAAACTTTCAATAAACATTTTACCTTAAATTCAAGTTTCGTTTTTTAAAATGAATTTATTGAAACCTTCTGGAGCTAAACTGACTAAAATTTATAGAAATTGGCAAATGCACTACTACTTTTCCCGAAAATACAAGATATTTAATCACACGTGGAAGATATCTGATGAACAGTTTGGAAAAGTGATAAAAAAAACTATTTAACTAAAAATTTATATTATTTTGAAGACATTTATTTACTTTGGAATTGGTACACAAGCATTTTATGGTTAAAATACCTAATGTGGAAAGTTTTAACTTGGTATAAAATATTTTATTAAACATTAATACAAAATTTTGGGAGAACTTTAGAACTCCCTTAACAATTACTGGAGAAAGTATTGTATACCACCCAAAAATGTGACATCAATGTCGCCGGAAATGCATCTTTTGAGGCCCAATGATAAAAAACTTACTTTTAGAAAATGCCAGGTATTTAAGGTCTCTAACGTGCGATGCAAAATTTTCCACACTCCCTCAATCCAAACTACCGTATATATGGACAAACTTTCATTGTTTTTGACGTTGTAAAAAATAGTTGTAACAATTTTGATTGCATTACCGTAAAATGAAGATATTTTCTAAGAAATTAAATATATATCTTGAATTTTCTGCGAATAGATGTGAAGTCCTCTTTATTTAAAATTATAATTCATAAACCATATAAAAAATCTGACTACATAGAAAATACAGATCTCGCTAAAACATGCAATTTATGCCAAATAACTGGTTTGTTATTAGTTTGAATTTCAAATATATTTCGTCAAGTGGAAAATGTTTGTTTCTTTTCAGTTTCTTTTCATTGCGGAGAATAGGTAAAATATGTATGTGAGCATAAAATATGAGATTTATTTCAATAAAGTTCGTAAATGTACTATTATTTTTTGTCCCAATCAGTAGCATTGCAGAAAATATAATTGTAATAGAATTTACATGCTTCCGAAGATCAAACATGAAAATTATTGTATCAGAACTAATAAGCAAGAAATAATTCATACCTGGAAAAAGTAACGCTTTTAATTTCAACATAACTCATTTTTAAAAGTGTCAGAATGCAATAAATAATAATAATAATAATAATAATAATAATAATAATAATAATAATAATAATAATAATAATAATAACAATAACAATAACAATAACAATAACAATAACAATAACAATAACAATAACAATAACAATAACAATAACAATAACAATAACAATAACAATAATAATAATAATAATAATAATAATAATAATAATAATAATAATAATAATAATATACAATAATAGCATGTTATGTGCATTGACTTTTAAGTAAATATTTATATAAATATTTTATAATATTTAGTCAGAATAAAATCGCAATCTCAGAGCGCTTAATAATTCTATTTCATTCATTGGTCTTCAAAAGTAAATTAACCAGAGAGAGAGAGAGAGAGAGAGAGAGAGAGAGAGAGAGAGAGAGAGAGAGAGAGAGAGAGAGAGAGAGCCGCGTGTCACAAAAGCTAGCAACACTATCTCACTGCAGCTGTGGACACCCCTGAGGGGATCAGCATGCAGTGGCGGTGCAAGAGCGTGCTGGGCATGCGCAATGAGGCGCATTGCACCCGATTCCCACGGTCGCGCTAGGCTCGCCGACTAGCCGCAAGACATGATGTCATGCAGTACAGGACTCAGCTGATCTCCGGAACCTGTTGCTTGCATTTCGGTTTATCCACTTGCATTCGGGTCGATTCTTTAATTTCAAGTGGCTAACGGTTCTTCCAGGTGACCCTTAAAGTCAGAGTTCAACCGCATTAATATTCCAATCTGCGGAAACAAGCCCCCTTTGACGGTTAAATTGGCCACAAACAGGTTTACCATCATTTTCACTAAAATTGTTTTAGCGGTATATTTTGCCACTATAAAAATTGCTGATAAAAAGCTATCAGATGCTTTCAACTCCCTTGAATCATTGAAAAACAAGCATTTTAGTTTGCACGCTTGATAACTCAAAAATCAAACATCACATAAATACAAAGGTATTATTTAAAAGTTATACATTTTCCCAGGATATGCGACGGGAATATTTCTAAGAAAATCTCCAAGCGATCTACATTTACATGCAAATGTTACTTTACTTTTTATTTTCTCAAGAATATATCTAATTATAAAATATTAAACTAATCCTCTGTCCATTACAAGAGTTATGACTATCAATTTTCTATAATTTTGTGTAAGTGCTAAACTATAAGAGATAGACAAAATATTAGAGCTCGTTAAAATAACGTTTGTAGTATTAGCCATTTCCGAGATATTCGTTGATATTAGTTTGAATCCCATCCTCACTTATTGAAGTACTATGTCGCTACCCATTTGTTTCTCGTGATCATGCAAAGAGTGTGAAATTTCGAAATCAGCACATAGTGATTCATTTTTTTATCTATCTTTTCTTTAGCACCAAATGTGTAATGAAACCCATTCTCCAAACATTTGTTTCAATTGTGATGTAGTAGATAAAAATGTGGTTTTACAAAAATGCACGCAATGTATTTCAAATAATTAATTTTTGTGGCATTAGCCACTTCCGAAATATTTATTGTCATTGGTTTGAATTTGTCAATACTTCTTTTTATTTTCTCAAGCTCTGTCACTATTGAATTGTTTCTCGCAATGTAATGGAAAGATTATAGAATTTCGAATCTAGTGTATATCGACCCACTTTTAAACATGTAAAGTATCGATTCGATGTCCCGTATGTAATGAACTTTCTGAAAAGGTTTATCTCTAAATACATAGAATAAATACAACAATAAGTTTTCATAAGAATATACTATAGAAGTTATATAAAATGAACTTTTGGGGTAGAGGAAGGTATGCGAGTGTAATACGCAAACTGCTGCTCTTTTTCTTTTTTGTTTATTTTTATTTACACCTTTTATAATTTATGGAAGTTTCGCTCTTGATATTCCGGAGAGTATCGTCGTGTGACTGTTCCACCGGCTTTTTTTCGTTCTTCTTTTTGAGCATTTCGAAGCAGAAAGAGAATTTAAATGGTTCAATTAGAAAGCTATGCATTTTAAGCAGAAACTGTTTCCTAATCAGAGCCAAGGAAGAGTTTAAACACCTCCTTTCTCTATGGAAAAACACGTGAATGTGACAAAGGCAGGCAGGCAGGCATGCGCAGTCAGGGCTACGTTATTGGTAGTCAACTTAACTCCATTCAGCTCACAGTGCCACAATGAATGGAACGGTTAGGCGATACTTGGCAGTTTGTCAGAATAGCACATACCTGATCGGGCTGATAGGAAAGTAATTGCCCAACACCGATCAGAAAGTGCACGGACGATTGGAGTGTGTTTTTAAATCGGGTTTCATTAAAGACAAGATTAATTATGTGCAAAAATTAATCAGCGAGGATATCGTGCTTAAGAATATTTTGTTTTCACTTATTTGGAGTTGCTTATATTTTATTTATTTTAGCAATTCAGTTTAAGCGAGACTAGAATTATATTTTTTAATAAAAATGATCACATTTTTCATTTTTCATATCTATCTATACCTAACCCTTACTTCTATAAATCAGTTGATTAAAAATGTTTAAATCCTTGCGATGATTTAAACTTAACATGTATTCCTTCAAATTATCTCTTATTATTTATGTGTACACGGCGGTTTTAATGTGAAAACCATAATCTAGTTCTCATTTCCTCTGATTTACGTTCATGATTTTAAACTCTACTATGTATGTTAGATTGCGGCATTTATGAAACCCTAATGGATTCTAAAACATTTTACTTTGCCGTAGTTTTAAATCTCATGCTGTCATATTTAATCGGCCGTAAGAAAATAGTTATTTATGATACAAGGGTTCAAAGCAAGATTTTATTTTGTAAGTAGGTGTCACCTACGACCTACGAACAAAATAAAATCCCTTTAACACGTGCATCGTACAATATTTTTAGGTAGTCCTGAATATTTATAGATATATTATAGGTTATAAATATATGGTCATGGTCATGACAGTCTTCGGGTTGCGATGTTCATTTGTTTTACGTAGCATCAGTGTTGGCAACATGACTTTTACAAAACAATAACACTCTACATAAGGGAGGCAGTGGAAATAGTAAAACCACGAAAATAACGTAACGAAATTTAATTAATATTACAATTTTTTCTAAACTTACTCATATTTAAATTCAAATGATCCGCCATTAAAAAGCATTGTGTAACTCAGATTCACAGCCTACTGGAATGAGGCGATGTTCATATTCCACAAGAAAACAAAGTTGGTATTATCGGCGTGTTAAAACCTTTTGAGTACTAGAATTTTATACTTTTAACACTGTCGTGAAGTGCTAAAAGCCCGACTTTTACTATCAACTGTCTTAAAGGAAAAAAAAAGTTATTTTACTTTTACTATGCTTTTTTAATCTGTGTTGCACACATGCATAAATATTAGTTTCTTAGACACCTGCACCTGCATTTAGAATGTTTTCAATTTTTTTTTTTTTTCCTCGTTTGGCCGCAACGAAATATTTTCAGTACGGTACAAAGCTTATTTCAGATAAGACACTTCTCTAATCTCTTCCTTAGTCCACAGAAGATATGTAAGAAAAAAAGAAAACTTTTTTTTTACCATTACAATCCTCTATCGGGGCAACAATTATATTGTTACTGACACACACATCCCAAAGTCTGAAACACTCCACTTGCTTCACCACTTCATCTTAGTTAATAAATGTTTAAAAACTCTAGTTAAACAACAACAAATATTTTCTGACTAAAAGCCAAGCATTTTTTTTATAATCACCTGATGTGGAGCAATTGCCATGGCAACGTACAGCACGGGGACAGACAGCTCTTCACTGTGTAACACAATACTGCTGCCGGAAGTATCTAAATGGCGAGAAAGGTCATCACTTGACCTCTGGGTCTGACGTCACTTAACCATGACTGCTGTCCACAACATATCGAACATGGTACCTACCTGCTGCAAGAACACAAAACCACAATTTTAGAAATTCACATTAAAAATTAATTTATTAAAAACACAGGAATTCCCTTTGAAGACATCTGACAAAATGAAATTATACATAACTATTTTAGAAATCCTGCAGACTTTTAATATAGTTCAGTTTGGAGAATATGGGAATACTTATCGCTTTAAGCGATAGTCAAATGTTTTAAAAAGTGGTTGCTATGCGATGCCTTTGATGCCTGTTCTCTTTGCAAGATCAAAAGATAAAAGAAGTACAATATACTTTTGTATTTCGTAAAAGTATTGGCAAATGCAAACAAATAATAAAGAATATCTCGGAAATAGTTCACTCAAAAGAAAGATTCACGTTTTGTATTTAGTAAAACTTTGGTGTCTCCAAAGAGAAGTGGTTGGGCATCGCTGATATAGCGACTCACATACATATAAACATTTGACTGTCGATTCGGTTTCTAACCTTTTTCTGCTTGCAGCAAAATCAGTAAGTAAATCATTTCTATTTATCTCGATTATCATAAAGTAGATAGAAAAATAACCTTCCGTAAGAAGTTTGTAGAAGCTGTATAAAAATAAACGATAGTGGTTAGAGAAAAGCATGTGAATATAAGACAGATTATAAGAGTAATGTTTAAATAAAGCGTGTAATTTATGTTAATGTGGCGGTTCTGTGGGAACGAGATCTCCTCTGTAACGGGACTGCAGGAAGGAAGTGACATGAAGTTAAGAGCTCCATAATTCGTGCAGATTTATCCTCGGTCGCGGCCTCCTGTATACCTACAACTACATTACATTTTTGTATAACACCTGCGACATTGCAGCTTAGCGGAGCACAAGACAGATGGCGCTAAGGGCAACAGACTTTCACATGTTTTATGTGGTGCAAAAAGACGACAAGATTAACACTGTTCGTGCCTTTTTAAGGACTCTTAGGAACTTACATTACTTCTGCGGAAGCAGAGATGCATGGGAAAATATTTGCAAACCAAAGGTTATAATATATTATAATATAATATATTAGCTATTTTTTGGTTTCTTAGTTCTTGTTATACCGTGCTCATAAGATTAAAGACAGTATGTATGTCTTTTGTTTCCCTGTCGATAATTGTTCAGAAATGGCGGCAGAAAACGAAATCTGGTAACAGTCAACTGTTAAGCCTAAGGATAAGCAAGCCGCCTATCAACACATGCTTCTTCGCTGTGCAGCGCACGAGTTGAGCCGAAGTTACCCGAGTCACCACGAAGCACGGTGCAAGCAACCTCTGCACCTTGCATTACACCCGGTGCGATTTTAAGGTTAGAGAAGCTCTGATCTGGTGCACAGAGAAGAAACTATTTAAAAAATCGTATGAGTTACACTCACATTGCTTTCTTGACCCATTTTTCCACAAACTACAAACGAAATCCCCAACCCAACAAGTCTTTACAATGCAATACATTTTATTGTTTCGTTCATATAGCCAATTTTAACGACTTTGAGCTTCTGTTAACTCGGTTTCCATTCAGAAAGAATAAGGAACGATTCTGTCTAAAGAAATATTACCCTGCCACTGTCTGGGTTTCAACACGGGACCTCTGGGGTATATTTTAGGTGCTAAACATGTTAAGAGTGGAATTGGTATTATAAATTAGAGGTTAGGTAAAATGGGATATAGCTGCGTGTTCATTTAAATACTGGTTTTAGCTGACAGATATATGGCCATGCTGTTTTATTGAGTTAAACAGGTGGATATTGGTGGACTGTTACGGTAGGTTGCACGCAATTAACTTCTAAGATCCGCACCAATGGAGCGTGTAGACCAGGGTGTATCAAGATATGCTACTCCTCCATCTTGCTTCTTAGTAAACCTTTAACGCAACAATACCTCTCACCTACTTTACAAATGTGCTAGTATCCTCATAAGAGTTACGATACCACGATAAGGCTACGCTAATTGCCAAGGAGATATTGCCAACAGCAGTCTACTCCTAACTTCCAACATAACCTCTTCTATTCTATCTTTCCTTCAGTTTATTTCTCTACCACGAGTAAAAGAAAATAGACTATCAACATCTTTCAAGGATACGATATGAAATTTTCAAAACAAACCCCCACCCCAAAACTAACCTTTATATGGGGAAATGTTCAATATTTATTTTCTCAAAATGGTTCTAAAGATTTTCAACATAGGTACCTACTTTGTGGGGATAGTCTGTGAAGGCCCCATTTTTGAGGCCCCCTGAATCCAAAAAAAAAAGCATTTTTAGAAAAAGGTCCGTGTGTGTGTCTGTGTGTCAGTCTGTCAGTCTGTGGACAGCATAACTCAAAAACGAAAAGTCGGTTAAAAACCAAAGTTGGTATTTAAGTTTAATGTCTTTCAAGGATGCGACAAGAAGATTTTGAAGAAAATAGCCACACCCTAAACTACCCTTTACATGGAACATTTTTCGAAAATTTTGACGTTCTTGAAAATTGTTCTAACGATTTTGATTAAAATGCCATATGTTTGAGATATTTTTATGCTAAATGAAATGTATATCTTGAATTTTCTGGCTATAGCCCTGTAGTCGTATTTACTCTGGGCGACTTTTGCATAACTGGTAAACCGTTAGAGGTAGACCAAATCATACTAATAAAAAAATGTAGATATTGCTAAAATATACAATTTATGTCTGAATAAATTTTCTTGTAGCTTCAACCATTTCGGAGATATTCCTTGTTATGTGTGTGAGTTTCGGAAAGCTTAAAACTTTTATGAAATGGAATATCATTGTTCATTTTTTTATATGTTAAGTGTGCAAAGAGAACGGAATCTTAAAGCTTTAAAATATTTGACTATCGCACAAAGCCTACTCTATTCTAATATTCCCCTTGTACCTACAAGGAAATAAGCAATAAGATAATTTGTACAAATGTTTGTCTCAACTAACACGAATAAGATATAGGAAAAAGAGTTTTTAAGAATAGTTAGTACAAGAGTAGAGAAAGTCATGTGAGTGCAACACATCAGATTTTTCGAAAGGAATTCTGCAGAATTTTGTAGTATGGTTAAACCATAAGAGATACGAAGCTTACAAAAAATGTAATTTCTTCAGAAAACAGAATTTATTTTGCATGCCTTTTTTCTGTGCCACCAGCCATTTCCTAGATATTCGTTAATATTGTTTGTTCAATACTTTTTCATTTTCACTTTCTCTGCTACTTACCTAGAAACTTTTTGAGACACACTAAATATATAAATAAATGAAAACAGGTTTATAAAAACATGTGTGTGTGTGTGTGTGTGTGTGTGTGTGTGTGTGTGTGTGTGTGTGTGTGTGTGTGTGTGTGTGTGTGTGTGTGTGTGTGTGTGTGTGTAATTGAACGGAATAACCAAAAGCTAAAAGTAGGTTAATTATCAAACTTAAATTTACCTGTATCCTTTATATCCACGTTGAAACATGATACATTTCATGAAAACAAATTACTTCATTCAAAGTTAAACACTGGATGGTCCGCCCTATAAGTCTAACCTAAGTGTGTACCTTACTTTCTGGACGAAGCAGGATGTCCCATATAGGATGATCTGATGTAGTTGCTACCATGGCAACAGAGGTGGATAGTGTTGTCACTTGTCACGCTTGGATCGGCCGACTTGTGGGAAACCTCACCTAAACGAACTATTTAGCACTTTTTCTTCCTCCTGCTCTAAGAAGGTTTCCGACAGCTTCATGCTTCATGGAGCATCAACACCAACCCTTCTCCAATCGAAACCATTTATTCATTCGCACCACCATTCTCTAATTTATTTAATTAATTTTACTTTCCCACAAAATAAACAAACATAGCATTTCCTTTCCTCAATAAATCTTTCTCCAATATTCTTAGAAATATAGTTACAAATACGTATCTTAATTATTAAAAGGGACAAGATCAGTAAAAACAATGGTATACGCAGATCATCAAATATTAATAGCAAAAAATCTGATGTGTTGCACTCACATGACTTTCTCTACTCTTCGACTGACCATTCTTACAAACTCTTATTCCTATATCTTCTGCGCGTTCTCTTTGCACAGTTAACATATGAACAAATGAACAACGATGTTCCATTCACGAAAGTTTTAAGTTTTCCGAAACTCACACACATAACAAGGAATATCTCCGAAATAGTTCATTCTACAAAAAATTCATTCAGACATAAATTGTGTATTTTAGCGAGATCTACATTTTTATATAGTAAGATTTTGTCTATCTCTAACGGTTTACCAGTTATGCAAAAGTAGTCCAGAGTAAATACGACTACAGGGGCTATAGCCAGAAAATTCAAGATATACATTTCATTTGTCATAAAAATATCTCAAACATATGACATTTTAATCAAAATCGTTAGAGCCATTTTCAAGAAAATCAAAATTTTCGAAAAATTTTCCATGTAAAGGGTAGTTTAGGGTGGGACTATTTTCTTCAAAAATCTTCGTGTCGCATCCTTGAAAGACATTAAACTTAAATACCATCTTTGGTTTTTAACCGACTTTTCGTTTTTCACACACGGACCTTTTTCTAAATTTTTTTTTTTTAATTCAGGGGATCTGAAAACATATTTCCGGTGAAATCTCAACATCGAATTTTTGGGTGGATTACAATACTTCCCATACTTACCAGTAGAGAAAGTAAAACAGAGACAGTTGGTCCCAGAATTACCTGGAGGAGTGAAATATGCAGATTAATTATTAAACCAGAGGATTGTAGGAGGAAGAATGAAGAGCTAAAGAGCAGCGTTGGGCAACCGCAGGTCCTTGAACTACTAGGTTCTTAGAAATGAGGAAATATTTGCAGAAATGCTTGTACACACAATGGGAATAACCCAGCAAGGCGGCACCGCGGCAAAGCTTGTGTTTTGCATTCGGAAGGGCCCCGGGGTTTTTCCGTAATGCACCCTTGTCACTTGCCAGGGCTTCCTTTCCTTCCATTCGTTTCCTCATTTAATTTCCCTTTAGCATCTTACTATTCGAGAAGCGTCCGGCAGCCGGCGTTTTTGTAGAAGTTCGAGAAAGGTCCGTGTTACGTCATCCTTGCTATATAAGTAGACGAGGCAACGAGTGAAATTTGGGTATCGAATATTTAGGTAAAATGCAATACTTTGTCCTCTTAACATATATATGGTAGAGGAAGTAAAGTTTTCGTAAGCATAATTTGTAGAAGAAACACACAAATAAACGATATTGGGTAGAAAAAGTGAGGTGAATGTTTTCGTACTGCCGAGTGTTGTATCAGAACGTGTTGACAGTAAGAGTGTGGGAACGCGGGAGGTCCAGGCAGGCATAAACCACGATAACTTCACGCGGTTCTAAATAAGGTGGGCTCTGCCCCATCGATATGCGAGTCGCGTACCTCCTCTTGGTCTATAAAAGGTGACCAGATACATGTGCTGGACATGACGATTAGCCGATATCATTGTTACATGTGTATGTGTGTGCCGGAGATCGACTCCTGGCCTCGCTGATAAATCTTCAACACCAAACAGTAAACCTTTGTTACAAATATTTGTAAACTATCCTAGTTTTAAGTCTATAATGCTTCAAGTCCATCTAGGTAGCTTAGGAGCACACAGGTTTGATTAATAATTTGTATTTCTATCTGGTATTGATGATTAAAAATAACTTTTACGAGTGTTTAAGTATACCTTCACACAAGACCAAATAGTCCTTTACAATTTCAAATCTATTTTTCTCGCTTTCTGTTTTTTTTTTTTTAAATTTATTTATTTAAATTTTTTGCATTCATAATATTCAGCACGGTACAATAATTTTTCTTAATTTCCTTCAAATTTTTTATATAAACACCTAAAACTATTAGTATAAAATTTTAAGAGTGATTTTTTTTTTTCGTTTATCACCGAAAGAGTTTTAATTGGAATCTAACTGACGCACTAAAATTGCTAAAAATATTGTTTATTTCAAGTTATAATTTTTCTCAAAAGACATTAATAAAAATCAATTAAAATATGTTTCCAACAATTTGTCTTAAGTATTTGTTACACTCAAAATATATCTTATGTAACTAAACTGTTAATGTTTTCGTGGTGTTTACCAGTTTAGGTTAACTATCATTAAAATAATTAATTAAACAACTATTAACTTGGAAAAAAGAACCTATAAAAGGCCACAAGAAGAGATAGCAGCAAAGGGAGTGAAGTAAAAAGACTTTCAACACAGAGGAAAGATGGAGGAACTTCACAGGAGCCCTAGGAAACTAAAAGAATTAAGTTAAAGTAGGTCATGGTAGAAGCATATATTTCTTATGGGGTTTTGATAACGAATTTAGTATGTACGTGGTACAGAGGGAGAAAGAGAGGTAGTGAGAAATATTTTATCAAGATTTATTTTTGTAAACAATTGAAACTATGTATTTTCACTAAGCATTTATGTATCAAAATTCTCTAAGTTAAAATAAATCACTGTTAAATATCCATGTTCGTTTCGGACCTCTAAATCTACTCCGTAATTTTGATACACCCTATATAACCAATATTTTTTTGTTCTTCTAAATGTGGCGATAATATTATGAACGTAGCCAAGAAGAATCTTTATGCGGAAGGTTGTAAAAAATTATGGGAACTAATTCTGTGGGAGACGAAAGAAGCGTTTTGAAACCAAAGCTTTAGAAAAAAAATGTAAAATGCATGAATAACTCCAAAGAATGCCTGTTAATGACCGAAGAACGAAATTGTGGTTATATTCAAATGTATATACCAAAATTAACTCCGGTAAAAAGTCCTGCAGTGAATAAATAGATCAAAACATATAAGAGCTTTGATTTCTGAGCAAGTCTGGAAAATGCCCGAGGACTTTTCGACGTGGTGTTTCATTTTTCGTCTAAAGTGGCCATCTCATAAAAGCTGTGGAGCCAGGTATTATTACTGCTGAGGTCTTTAAGTGCACCTTATTCTAATTTCGGGCAATTTTAGATGAAATTATGTTAATTTAGATAATATCTTTCGAGGATACTGGCATTAGAGGAAAGAAAAAAAGTTGTAGGGGCCTGGAGGGGATTTTAATTAAGCTTAAAATGTGTTGTGTGTCAACATAGTAATTAATAACAGTGCTGCCCACATATTTATAGATAACGAGATAATTTATCAACCTCGTGATGTTATTAGCATGGTCCCCTTGTTGTAATCGCTGTGAGAACCAGCGAAATAAACGCTAGCGCTCATAAGGGTCATGGTGGCGACTTTTGTAACTATTAATTCGCTGCAAACGTAATAATTATGTAGCACCACTATTGTCTGTTAAGCTGTCTCTTTGCGTAATCCATTTTTACTTTCTCTACTGGTAAGTAGAAGTATTGTATTCCACCCAAAAATTCGATGTCGAGATTTCACCGGAAATACATGTTTTGAGGCCCCCTGAATCCAAAAAAAGCATTTTTAGAAAAAGGTCCGTGTGTGTGTGTCTGTGTGTGTGTCAGTCTGTCAGTCTGTGGACAGCATAACTCAAAAACGAAAAGTCGGCTAGAAACCAAAGTTGGTATTTAAGTTTAATGTCTTTCAAGGATGTGACACGAAGATTTTGAAGAAAATAGCCTCTCCCTAAACTACCCTTTACATGGAAGATTTTTCGAAAATATTGATTTTCTTGAAAATGGCTCTAACGATTTTGATTAAAATCGTCATATGTTTGAGATATTTTTATGACAAATGAAATGTATATCTTAAATTTTCTGGCTATAGCCCCTGTAGTCGTATTTACTCTGGGCGACTTTTACATAACTCCTAAACCGTTAAAGACAGACCAAATCATACTATACAAAAAAATGTAGATCTTGCTAAAATACACAATTTATGTCTCAATAAATTTTCTTGTACGGTGAACCATTTCGGAGATATTCCTTGTTATTTGTCTGAGTTTCGGAAAACTTAGAACTTTCGTGAAATGGGTCATCGCTGTTCATTTTTTTATATGTTGTGTGCAAAGACAACAGAATCTCAAACATTTGACTATCGCACAAAGCCTATTGTATTCTAACATTCCCCTTGTACCTACAAGGAAATAAGCAATAAGATAATTTGTACAAATGTTTATCTCAACTAACAAGAAAGAAGATATAGGAATAAGAGTTTGTAAGAATGGTTAGTTCAAGGGTAGAGAAAGTCTTGTGAGTGCAGCACATCAGATTTTTATGTAATTTTATCAGATGTATGAATATACCTAATGTTGCATTCACATTACTTTCTCTACTCACTCTTTTGCAAACTATTCTTGCGTTACCTTATCGATGTATTTTTGATAATAGCTGATTAAAGTGGTCGACTTGGAAAAAAAAAAAACTGGCCGTACTTTTTCACGTCACAGAAACAATTGAATAGCAACACTTTAATAATGGCAAAGGCATTGAAACCCCCAAACCAGTGATAACGAATATATTGAAAATATTTATACCTTAAACACGTTATTTGAAATAAATTGTTTTAAAGTTTTATATATATTTACCTTCATAGCTTTTAATGTGTGTGTGTTCGACAGATGATAACATATAGAACAGAAGCTATCGATAAATTTAGCTGCACGTTGGAAATGTGGACTTGCGTAAATCGCACTGCAACATGACATGGGACTTAGAAATATTGTGTACATGGCGGAGATAGTAAAAATTGAATTAGTCCTTTAAATGTGACATAAAACTTTTTGGTAGAAGCTTAAAATATTCACGATTATTCTAAACACAAGAAATATAAGCCTTGGAGTTTACTAATGCATATGTCAGTCTAACAGAAACAGTAATTTCCTTCACATTTTTAGCACTTGTGTTTGTGAACTGATGCGGACCCCAAGCAGCTGTCCTGGTGAGGCTCCAATGCTCTGTCTATTTTTTTAAGGACTTTTCTGCCGGAAGAGAGGTTCGCGTTTCCTGCGAATCCTTGCTCGGGTCATCTTGCTCGTTATAACCGTGGCAGCAACTGGCGGGCACGTGGCATGTATCCCCTTTTTTAAGGCAGAGAAAAAACTCCCATTGGATTTCTGTTTCCGTGTTTTTGGAGTATTTTTAGTTTTTTAGTTCCGGGTCAGTTTGAGATTAGCTCATTGTGCCATGTGCTGCTTGTTTTCTTCAGAACGTTAAACATTTCGCCACAGAGGGACAGCTGATGAGCAAACCCTTGTCATCGCACGAGAACAAGCGAAGATGGAGTTCAGCCGTGAAGGTTAGCACCATTTGGAACAACCGCTGCAGTAACTTACACGTGTGCTTCATTTGTTTAAATTGTAGACTTTTTTTAATAAACGCCCTCCAACTCTATATGCTATTAAAACACACAATAATAACGGATAGCTAAAGAAAAAACGTATGGTCGAAGCAGTACCTTCCACCCTGTATAATGGTGTTTTAACCCAGATCGATAGAACGTTGTTCGAGAGAATTGAAAATATTAAAGTTGTTTCCGTTTAAAGACTATTTCGAGGTGAGAGACTTTCTTAAAAACTTTCGTTCTTATTTTTGGAAGGTACTGAAGTTAAATACCAAGTTTGGTAACCACATGAATTTTCGTTTTTGAGTACACACACACACACACACACACACACACACACACACACACACACACACACACACACACACACATACAACGCGTATTACAGATTATCCGCTTCATAAGTTTTCAAGTAGCGAGAATTAAAATGTTTGTAACTACTATAATCCCTAAAAGAAAGAATGAAGTAATTGTGCGATTATTAAACGTACATTACTTCCCTCCTCCCCCCCCCCCCCCCACTGCAACTTTGCAATAAAATGTCATCACTAGGGCTAGGAAGTTCATGCATTTGCATGTTTTTTCATAGGGGTTAAAAAATGTATGCTTTTACATTATATGCACGAATTATGGAATTTTAAATTATTTGGACATGATTTTATGGTGCATATAACTGCATATTTTCTTGATTTTGATAAATGCATATTATTTCAATACTATAGCCTCTATATAGCATATTTTAATAATTTTTATGGTTTTTTTCCACCTGGATAATATTTTTCACATTGGTAGTGTTGCATATGATGATGCAACTCGCGAGGTGGTGAGAAGCAATGCTGAGTCATGTTGTTATGTAGTGAATCCTCTGTTTCCATCCTTTCATTATATGTATATGCGTAGATAATAATCAGTGCGTTATCTGAGAGGTTTATACTAACAAACATAAAGCGCAGGTCAACGTTTTGAGCAGCACGATTATATCAACGCTTGCATCTGCGTGGTCTTCAAACGTAACAGTGTTGTGAACTGGTTCCCTCTAAATTAAATTAGGCGTATAAAATGTTAAAAAGCTCTTCAAATGCCGAAAATAAAACCAAGTTAGAGTGCTAGATTAATTAATTTACAGAAAGAGTTTTCGGGTGATTTAATATCTACAGATAATAGGGCACTGTTTTGTGGAGCGTGTGACAAAAATATAGGAAGTTAGAAAATATTTCAAATAGTTCAGCACATAAACACAGCAAAACATAAGGAGAATTTAATCAGAAAACTCGCAAACAAATAACCTGTTCTAAAACAATTAGTAGAGTGTTTAGGAAGTAGGGTTACTGAATTTTCCTATGACTTGTGCCAAGTATTTTTAACTGCTGATATTCCCTTGTTCAAAGTTAATAATCCGATGTTTAAAAACTTTCTTGCCAAGTGTACTCAACTACATGTGCCTGAAGAAAGTACACTGCGTAAGACTTACGTAGGGCATTGTTACAATAACGTATTGTCAAATATACAAAATGAATTAGTGGATCAGTTTGTGTGGTTGTCTGTTGATGAAATCCCTGATTCTGAACGCCGTTCTATTGCTAATATAATCGTGGGTGCTTTAAATAATGAACAAAAGACTACACCTTATCTTCTTAATGTGTGCGAATTGTCGGCCACTGACAATGTACCTGTGACCCAGTTTGTGATGGACCCTTTGAAATTACTATGGCCATGTGGAATCAAATACAACTGGTTACTTTTATTTGTTAGTGATGCAGGTCCTTATATGCTAAAATCAGGACAAACTCTGAAAGGTATTTTTCCTAACTTAATTCATATAACTTGTTAGGCCACGCTCTTCATCGGATTTCGGAGACAATACGTGATTCTTTCCCACTGGTAGATAGATTTGTATCCAGTACCAAGAAAAGTTTTGTTAAATCTCCTAAAAGAGTTAAGTTGTTTAGATCAACAGCACCTAATACCTGACTTCTTCCTGCACCAGTGTTAATCGATGGGGAACATGGATCGATGCAGTTTTATATTATGCTGAGCACATAGAAATAGCCGAAGAGGTTGTTAATTCATTGGACTCGAACGATGCTTCATCAATAGAAACTGTGCAAAATATTCTCTCAGGCACTGGGTTAAAAGAGGATGTTGGTTTCATATCTGCCCATTTTTCTTTCTTACCAATAGCCATAACGGCATTGGAAGCTGTAGGATCTCCTTTGCATGAATCAGTTACTGTGCTTGAAAAAACAATATGTGATCTAAGTTCGGTTCCTGGTAGCATAGAACAAAAAGTGAAAGAGAAAGTGAATTATGTAATTTCAAAAAATTCTAGTTATAAACAGATGTGCGATATTCGAGATAACCTCGAAAGAAAACCATGTCTCACCAAGATACTTGACTCTCTCTCTCTCTGTGAAGCAGTTAGCATCATTTAAATATGCCCCGATAACATCTTGTGACGTGGAGAGAAGTTTTCCACGTTGCAAAAGTGTTTTGCCAGACAACAGACGACGTTTTACTGCTGACAATTTGTGTAGTGTTGGTTGTGAACTGCAATTTAGCAGTTAATACTAGCAGCAGGACCACTTCTGCTTCAATGTCTAAGGAATAAAGTGACTTTATTATGTACACTAACTCGTCTACTGCAAAGGGACATTAATTGTTTTAATTAAATAGTGCATATTTCTTGGCATATTTTGAAGTTTTTAAGAGCATATTTGCATGCATATTTCAGTGTTTTGTAGGGCATGAACTTCCGAGCCCTAGTCATCACTACAAACTTAACCGCGATACTGGGCCCCGGAAAGAGCATCGCGTGTTTGCGACCTTGCGAGTATGCATCTCCCAGACAACAGTTGAACAGCGTCTCAAGTTCACGCGTTTACACATGATTAATATGGCAGCGTGAACTAATGATCCTAAGTGTCGACAAGGGTGGTTTTTGTCGTCACCCGGGGTGACATATTAGCTCTGATAAAAACAGTCGCAAGACCACGATGAACCAAGCTTCATTAAGAGAAATCGTTATCTGTTTGTTTTACTGTGTCGTTTGTCATCGGTGCGAAACAAAACACTGCGCTGTCAGACGCCGCTGCTCTGAATTGTACGGTCCTATTGGTGTGCCTGTTTCTTAACGTGGAAAATAGTTAAAACGTACTTAACATGTGAAAATGAATTCTGCCAAGAATCTTGGTGTGCTGTTTACAGAAGACTGATACTGGTTTCTGTGACCTTTAAGAAAACATTACTCTTTTGTTACGTTTATTGCCATTTTGCAAGTGACAAGAGTTGGTATTACGTCATTTACATAAATATATTTTGTTGCAGTGGGAGAGTTGAGTCTTCCTGTTTGTTGCAAGCAGATTTCTCGAGAAGATACACAAGTTGTCCTTCCTTCCCTCCACACAAACACAAAGATGGGTGTAACCTGCAGAATGTCGTGTAGTGGGTGCTGGCTAACGGCATTTAAACACACAATTGCAAATGTAATGTTTGAAAAACTCTTCTACTCATAAGTTACTTTACAAAAAACTGGCCCTTGTCTCTAATCAGTTCTAGTATTTCAATATACGAGATTAGTTAGCTGTCCTTAGCCTTTCGTTGGCATGAAAGGGAAGCATTATTATTTCAGATGGCTCACTAAATCGTTATTCATTAAGCTAGAACTGTTGCTTGTTTCAGACCATGTGCTGCGCATCAGAAACTGCGCATAGCGAGATTATTGGTCTATAGAACGCTGGTAACAGTTTGGCAAACTTAAGAAGCTGTACAAATTCACAGAAACGTAATTAAATTTAATGCTACCCAAGAATGAAGAACTGCTTAAGACGATAAGAAACTCAGGGAACGCTCCTATGATTAAATAGGCCATATGGTAGGTCATGCGCAATACATCACCTAAGGTATTGCTGCTGCGATTGTCTGGGAGGCTGTATGAATCTCATCATGACAGAATTCCGATGCAAACGTGTCCAATTATCTCAAAGGGTCGTCCAAGATTCGGTCGTATGAAGCAACGCCCTGCGTTACCAACACGAACGAGCTTTGATTCCGAAACTGTGTTGTGCAAAATGTGAAATATCTGTCACCTAACCTCATTTGGAATGTCTGGACTCGGTTAATGATTAAAAGGATCGACTTAAATGATTATTTGAGGAAGGAAACAAAAGGAAAATAAATAAATTAGTATATATAAATACTTAGGAACTATAATTACTGAACAAACTAGACAGAAATTAAAGTCTAAAAAATAACATACGCAATATAAACTTAAAATATTATAAAAAGTATAAAATGTAGAAATCTATTTCCTATTAGCTTTATTTGAATCATAAATTTAGCTAAAATGTATTAGATATTTACATCTTTATGACTTTTTTGCGGCAATTTAATATTTTAAATATTTTAACAACTTCTGTTAATGTTTGAATTTCGGAAATTTTTGGATATTTCTGCTTCATATTTTGTACCATCCCTGTCCATTAAGGGTTCATTAAAAATGATCATATTGAACTTTAATTAATTTTCCTAAGATGGCCAACTTGTGACCGAAATTAAGTCGTTTACATATGAGCTTAAATTGGAAAATTTTAATTTTTACCTTCTCTATTGCTTACCTTTGGTAAAGAGAGAAAGGGTTGGATTCCACTCAAAAGTTTAACACTGAGATTTTACAAGAAATGCGTGTTTTAGGTCCTTTGAACAAATACATTTAAAAGTTGGATTTGTGGAAACAGGCGCCATAGTTCAAAAACGAAATGTCGGATATATTCCTAGTTCAGCATCTGCCAAGGATACGACACGATTATTTTCAACTACCCTTTACATGAAAAACGTTTCATACCTTTTTTTATTCTCCAAAGTTTATAAGAAAATTAGACATTTTTATATCAAATTAAGTGTTTTGTACGTTAACCATTTCCAAGATAATCTTTGTTGTTGCTTTAAATTTTCCAACAGTTTAGGTTTTTTCCCCTCAAGTACTAAGTCGCTCTCCCCCCCCCCCCCCCCACACACCCCTCTCTCTCAGTCTGTCTTGGTCATACAAGGAATATGAACTTTCAACGCTTTTTAAATATTCCAATATATCTCTCTTCTGTACAACAAAGCATTTCTGTAAACGTAGTAATTAGAAGAATAAGGTTTTGTAAGAATAATTTGTCGTTGTAGAAGAGTGGGCAGAGAAAGTTGTGTGTACGTATGCACTAGCTGAAATACTCGGCGTTTGACGATTGTTTTAGACATAGGTTACACTTGTATAACATCCTTATGTTTCTTTGGAGACATTACAAAACAGTAAATATGCTTAAACGTTGCATTTTTATTTCAATGATAGAAATTGCAAGAATTGTATGTTGAAGGTTAAGAAAAAACACGTGAATGTATTTACGTAAACGAATAGTGAGTAAAGAAAACTATGTGAATGTAATACTTGCGTAGTCAAATGGATAAATAAAAATGTGCATGAAAAATGCCAATTTCCATACCAATATCTATTTTGTGTGTATAGATTGTATGGATAGTATGCTGAAGAGCGAACAGAGAAGAACATATGAGTGTGTTATATACAAGAAAAGTTGGTTGAGAAAACCGTGTGAGTGTAATTTATGTTTTAATCATGGAAAATTGTACGAATTGTATGTCGAAAGGCAAGCAGAGGATATATCTGTGTGACGTAAAAGAAAAGCGAGTAGAAAAACCGTGTGAATGTAAAAACCTTACATATATATATACCGAATTTCGCGTGATCAGTCTTCCATTTATATACGTATAGATTTAAAAGTATATGTTTGTATAGAATTTCTATAAACTGGATGGCCTGGGTTTGAATCCCAGCTAAGGTGCTGCCATTAATTGACAGCATCGTTTATCCTCTGTTACAAGTTATTATGAATTATATTAAGAATCACGTATATAAGTTTCTAATTGCTTCGGTCGCTTTAGCTGCGAGTTTGAACTCGTAAATCTACCTTCCTTCCCCACCAACACGAATATACAACTTCAGAGGATGAAAATAGAATAGCGAAGAATGCTCTGTGCATATTTTAAAATCCGGTTCACTGAAATATTTCAGTTGCAGAAGTACAAAGGAATGAAATACAGCGGGAGCAGCCATGTAGCTCCCAACTTTTGAAAAGGAAAATTACCGTATACTAACTATGAATTACTCTAACTGTATATCTGCCGAAACGCAGCAGGATTTCTTACTTGTCAGGGTTCTCAACCTTTGAGACGAAAATTGCCGTCTTGGTGTGATGTATATTTATCTGCGTACCGCAGCGGGGTTCCTTATATTTAAACGTTTCACGTTTTTCTGCTACAACGCCGAGGCTAATTAAGGCGAACGCTATTAATCTGCAGTTTTGTTGGACAAAATCGTAAATAGAGCGAGCTGGGTTCGGGTCGAAGTGAGCAAAAGTGGCTCATCTACAGAACCTGTTCAATGGGAACCCGGAAACGAGAGGCTGGGAGAGGGCAAAAAATAACATAAAACAGCTTTTTACTTACCTTTTAAATTGGCGACTTCAACGCGTGTATAAGCGACGAACACTATTGCAAATACTGTCACTGCTAAAAATATATCGGTGACAAAACATAACCAAATTGCTTTAAAACTGGTCAAAGTTTCATCCTGAGAAACAACTGAATACCGATTGCGCTTTCAAATAATTAAAATAATTGAAAGCAACAATAGTGCTATCGGAAATTTGAACTAAATTGTCTTTTAAACAATTCTACATTATTTCTGTAGTGGTTTTCGTGTCTGCTATGATTTATATGATTTTATATAACCAGTAAAACTCCTTATCTGAAGACGACTTCACAGGCAGTTTTTAGAAATTAAATAATGCACATTATTTTTCACTAAAACACCTTAAATACCAGATATTTTCATTGAAAGTATTACAGCATTTTGCGAAAATAAAATTTTCAAAAAGTTTTTATATAAAGGGT
This sequence comes from Tenodera sinensis, assembly GCA_030765045.1. Taxonomy (NCBI): domain Eukaryota; kingdom Metazoa; phylum Arthropoda; class Insecta; order Mantodea; family Mantidae; genus Tenodera; species Tenodera sinensis. The sequence continues at coordinate 16,872,865 of CM060963.1, forward strand.
ACTTTGGGATGGCAATTTTGTTTTAATTCTTCGTCTCTCATCTTTACAATATACTGAACTTTAATATCATTGCAGAACGAGATTAGAGGCGGAGTTCAAGAGGTGACGTCACTCTCATCGGAAACATCACCCTTTCATAATATGCAATTAATTCTCTTACTTTGTTCCATAAATTTAGTGTTTATTAACTATGATAACAAATATATTGAATAGATGGTTTACTCGTAGGCAATAAATCAGAAATCATTTTGTTATACGCTTTAGAAATACAAGGTCGGTGCTGAGGCTGCAAAAAAGAAAGAAGGGACATATGTATTGCTTCTAAACACGGAAGAAGGGTGTGACCAGCCTAAAGGTTGTACACTTGTGTGTGTGTGTGTATGTGTGTGTGTGTGTGTGTGTTTGCGCACGCGTTCTCTTATGCATCTTTGATTAACGGAATCGTATGTCTTATAACGCCCTTTGTTTAATGAAATGGTACCTTTACTTTCATACAACAAAGTATTTAATTTTTTGGCCTCTTAGCAGTTTAAGGTAAACTTGAAAAATAACTAACCATGAAACACCAAGCAGCAGATCCACAATAGAGTTTTGAGGTTATTTTTCTCATCTTAAAATTTAATTCGGTTATCTTCGTTACTTTCTGAGAAAAGGGATTGTTATACTCGAAAATGTCAACCACAGTAAAGATCCTTCGAAGGAAAAATGGAGAAATAAAACTCACATGTATTTGCAAAGAAAAGAAACTATATGGTTTCAACATACGGAAGATTTTGCCAACAATAGTCCCAACTTTCCCTAAAAGATAGCATAAAATTTAACTTTCTACTTCGAAGTCTACAGTAGTTATGGCTTTTTTTTTTCTTCTATGAAGTAGTGCGGAATTCGCAGTAAATGCAGGTAAATATAAATTTAAAATATTAAGTATATGTCAACAGTGATAAAATATTTATCAAAATAAAATGACATTTCAATTAACAAAACTGCACGAAACATTTAAAATATCATTTTGCAGAACGGTTCACCGTTTACTCTCGCATAAAAAAACCTATTGACGTTAGGAACTATAAGCGATATCGATTCTTAAAATTAGGTCTTTCCTTAAATTTGGTATTTAAACTCGTGAAGAGAAAATTAAGTTTACAGTGTTGAAAGATTAATTAATATCAAGTGAAGGATTGTTGAGATTATTCTTAATACACAAACACATACATTTTGCCAAAACAAGACGCATTTCAAAGGGAACCGCTCTCCTTTGCTGCTGGGATATAACCATTAGCCAACAAAGGCGACCCTCATAAAGAGGGTGAGAGGCAATGTAGCCGTCTTGTGGTCACTTTATATTTTTAAACCGTAAACCTTCTGAAACCCATTCCTCAAAGAAATGCCGTCTTTTGCAGCGGAGTGGGGCAAAGCTGTTATGTTTTGAAAAAATAAAAAACTATACATAAAAGGAAACGAAGGTTCGTTAATATGAAATGAACCCTTGGTGTCAGTTGCATCTTTAGGTATAGTATCTGCGTCGCGATAAATCGTTCCTCTTCTCTCCAAGAAACTACTTTTATTTAAACACAAAGCACAAAAGCAATTATACTTCAGAACGTCAAATTATGAGAAGTATACAAGATTATATTCGTCTAATTCAAGAACTGCCATTATTAAATTCCATATTTTTTGTTATATTTCCCACACTCGCATGTGTTGTCTATTGTCTTTACAATAATTACTAGTATTTATGTTGGTTACCGCTAGGTGTTCACCCCCGACCCGGATGTGACGAAAGCAAACACTTGTACCTACATACGTTCGAGAGCAGCGCATCGGTTTGTGAAGCTGACATCTGTTAGGGATCATGCCTGGTCGGGCGTTAAGGGCGCGATTAAAAGCCTTCCGTAATGATTCGACCATTACAACAGTCTTTTGTTTAGAAGCGAGTGAATCCCAACAGCTGTGCACGGATGAAAACAGTTGACTGGCGCCGGGTACACTCTAAATGACATGAAAACTCGACGTTCGTTTGTTTTTTACTCCGTTATAATGTGGTAAGCTTTGCAAGGAGTGTGGTCTAAGAAGAATTTATGTCAGGAAAAACATTTATGTTTTGTTTTTTATTTAGTTAACAACGAACACAGGGGAATTAAAGCAGTGTAATGGCGTCAGAGGAAGGCGTTCTAACCTATAAAAGAAACAGATAACGGCAACATTTCCCAAAACAATAACAGCTCTAGTTCTTTGTACATTCATATGGATTTGATTATCATTTTAGTCACAATAGCTATATTTTAAATATATTTTTATTTTCTATAACACTTAACTATAGTAAGTGGAGGAAGTTTGCATTCCATCCAAAATTCGACAGCGAGATTTCACCGAAAATACTTGTTTTCAGGCTCTTTGAATCAAAACACATTTAGAAATTGGAGTCTGTGCATATGTGTATGTGTGCTTGAATAGAATGACTCAGAAATATTTAATACCAACTTAAAGAACTCCTATGTGATGAAAGTGCGGCACACCGGCGACGCTGATATGATCGTGGCAATTGACAGCGCGTTCAACAGCCCTTTCTTCTGCGCTACTTGCTTGTTTTTCTTTCTTTCGCTGCCTTCGTGTTCATGTATGTTAAACTAGTTTCTCCAAAATGAAGATAAACCCAAGTGTGCGCAAATTTACTAGGAAGCGAGTGGCGTAGATATCCTAAGTGATTTTATCTAGGTCAGTGCCTCCAAATCAGAGGCGGCGACACAAAAGTGTAGCCAGTCTTTTGTTTGTTACAAGGGGGCTCTGATCACTCATTGTGCGCTATTCATTTGTTTCTGCTGCGGTCACGAGGGGGACATATTGCTTTAATTCATTTGCACACAAATTTATTGTAACAGTTCAAGCCAGCGTGACGATACACGGGGGATTTCAGTTTCTCCCTAGCCGAGGTGAAACAATGGCTGTGCAAACCGCGCAGTTGTGAAGTAGACACAGCAAGATCCATCCCTACGCTGCAGGAAACAATATAATCTGTCAATCAAATATTAAATGGGCAACGTGTCGCTTATCTTTATTTCTGAGCAGAAATGTAATTGTAATTCACAACCTGAGAATTATTAGCTGTTTTAAATTGTTGGTATTTGAGAAACGTATTCATTTTTCTTTTCCAAAAATGAATTTTCATACACTTCGTTGAAGGATTTCGGTAAATTATATTATATTTCTATTACCTATCAATAAAATGCATACTCTTTAAATCCCATTTATTACACTCACATTAATATCTCAACCCACTATCGTTTTATGCAGTTTCTAAAAACTATTCATACAAAATTCATATTTATGAGGTAAAAGTGTGCTGAAATAGTTTCCTTCACCATTCATTCAGGGCGCTCATGGAGCGTAGAGGAAACTGAATCAATAGTCAGATGTTCAAGGGTGGCTATATGCTACCCTTAAATTCTCTACCCTTTCGCGAGAAACAACTGAATAGCAACAGCACATCAAAAACTGACAAAGCATTGAAAAATTCAAACGAGTAATAATGTATCTCGGAAGGTTGGTGCCAGAAAAAGATATTTTCCTTCTGAATGAAGACTATTTCCATAAAGTTCAGGATATAAATTGTATTTGTTATTTAAATACTCTAAATGTACGATAATTTAATCAAAATCGTTCGTTAGAGCCATTTTTCGAAGATTTCGAAAATATTTTGCAGAAATGTAAGCATTGTTGCTGTTCAATTGTTTGGTGAACGACATAGAATTTCAAACATTTGACTATCGCTGCCTTCCTTTCTCTATGGCGAAATATGTAATGGAAGTATTTATGCCAGCATTTATCCTAATTTATCCTAACTTGAAGTAAATTGAAAAATCTGATGTGTTGCACTCACATGGCTTTCTCTACTCTTTTACTAACCATTCTTACAAACTCTTATTCCTATATCTTCGTGTTAGTTGAGATAAACATTTTGCTTATTTCCTTGTAGGTGCAAGGGGAATGTTAGAATACAGTAGGCTTTGTGCGATAGTCAAATGTTTTAAAGCTTTGAGATTCTGTTGTCTTTGCACACTTAACATATAAAAAAAATGAACAACGATGATCCATTTCACGAAAGTTCTAAGTTTTCCGAAACTCACACACATAACAAGGAATATCTCCGAAATGGTTCACCCTACAAGAAAATTTATTGAGACATAAATTGTGTATTTTAGCAAGATCTACATTTTTTGTATAGTATGATTTGGTCTATCTCTAACGGTTTACCAGTTATGCAAAAGTCGTCCAGAGTAAATACGAATACAGGAGCTATAGCCAGAAAATTCAAGATATACATTTCATTTGTCATCAAAATATCTCAAACATATGACATTTTAATCAAAATCGTTAGAGCCATTTTCAAGAAAATCAAAATTTTCGAAAAATTTTCCATGTAAAGGGTAGTTTAGGGTGGGTTTATTTTCTTCAAAATCTTCGTGTCGTATCCTTGAAAGACATTAAACTTAAATACCAACTTTGGTTTTTAACTGACTTTTCGTTTTTGAGCTATGCTGTCCACAGACTGACAGATTGACACACACAACGGACCTTTTTCTAAAAGTGCTTTTTTTGGATTCAGGGGGTCTCAAAACATGTATTTCCGGTGAAATCTCGACATCGAATTTTTGGGTGGAATACAATATTTCCCCTACTTACCAGTAGAGAAAGTAAAAATGAACATTTATAAGAATAGGTTTTAGAGAATATTTCCAACATGCAGATGAGTTTGTCTGTCGAGTACACAAACAGGCTGTGTGCGACAGACGATTATGTATGGAACAGAGACTATTTTGCTCTCGTAATGGACTTAATCATGTTTGCTCTCGCTGTAGGTCATAATGCGAATAATGTTACAGCTTATTGGATGTGGACGCAGTAGAGTTTGGATTGGAGTTCCGATGGACGTTGATAAGGAATGGTAACACACACACATACACACAGGTGTCAGTCGGCGCCTCAGGATGTACTCTCAATTTGCAGAGGAGCCAGTAGCGCCTCGCTTATAAATCATCTCACAATAGGGCGGCACACATTAAACATTCATGAGGTCGACGCCATAGCCTTCGGGAAGGTTGTTTTAGCAGCCGATACGTATTCTAGGGGTGACATCACCAACTCTACGGTAGCCATTCCCACCTTATACCAGCGTAAACACATGATGCACCTACCCACTCCTAGAAAAATTGTCTAAAATACGTATTTTTCTAACTACTTCGTGTTAGTCCAAATAAACAGGTGCAAAAATAATTTCATTACACATTTACTTAAAGGCACAAGAGGATGACCAATATACCAATGTTCAAAAGCGGTTTGCTGTATGAAATTCCATAACAGCAAGCAGTTATTCTCTCAGATTCCAGGGCAGCAATTATAGCAATTACTTCCAAGTTGTCACCAAAAAACCAAACAATTATAGAATGTTGGAAAATCCTTACCCATCTAACAGCACTTCAAAAACACCTAGTCTTCCAATGGATACCAGCTCACTGTGGACTGAGTGGTAATGAGAAAGCTGATTTTCTTGCAAAAAAGGGTACTGGCAGTGTGCAGAAATCTATAGTTAATCTACCATTTTATGCAGCTAAAAGATTAGTCAATTATGAATTCAAAAAAATTATTGCAAAATATTACTATGAAAAATCAAAGAATAAAAGATGGGAACTACCAAACATTCAAACAGTAATTCCTGAGTATCCTCGAAAAACAGCAGTTGCAACCTTCAGGTTGATTACAGGACATGATTGTCTGGCAAAACATTTAAACAGAATTGGGATATATTCTTCACCACTCTGTCCTCTATGTGATCTGCAAGAGGAAATGGATCGAGTCCACCTTCAAATATGCCCGGCCACTTCTAGTGCCCCATCCATCAGTGAAAAATATTGGAGAGCAAGAGGATTAATGACTTCATTGTCAGAAATACAGCATTAGCTAACAACAACATTGCGTGAAACAACTAAATAGTGACGTCGCTTCAAAAATAACAGAAAATTGAAACCAGAACTACGAATATCTCGGAAATGTCTGTCACAAAAGATTATTGGAAATAAATGATGTGTTTAATTGTGCAAAAATCTATTTTCATTCACTTCTGTCATGTAGGAAAACAAACGTGGATAATTTAAGACGTCATAGTAGGTTATGGATGTGATGTCACCGTTAGATGTTCTATTATCTACATTTAATTGTGCAGCAGTGTCTGGGAAGTAAGGAAGGCCTTGGGAGTGTCGCCCACTCTCAACGTAACCCGATGTGGGCCGGAAACATGGGAATAAATCGCACCCAGTCTGCAATATCACATCTGCCTCTTTAATATTCATAGCGATGATTAAAAGTAAATACTCCAGAGCGAGTTCATGCATCATACGAACAAAACACCTACTTGTTACAGTCGCATGGCTTTCTCTACCCACTCTTATACAAACGACTGTAATAAAACCTTATTCTTGTATCTAATTTATATATTTAGCAGAATTTATTATTCGTTGTGTTGCAGAAGCATAGATAGAATTACATTTCACACGTGCCTAGTTTAATCTCGTGATCTCCAAAGTGTTTAGGACCTCCACCCTAAACTACCCTTTACATTTAAAATTTTTCGAAAATTTTAATTTTCTCAAAAATAGCTCTAATGATTTTGATTAAAACAGCATTCTTTAAGATATTTTTATGGCATATTTTAAACTTTCTGGCTATAGCCCATTTAGTCCTGTTTACTCTTCACGACTTTTGCATAACTGTTAAACCGTAAGAGACACACTAAATCTTACTGTACAAAAAATGTAGGTCTCGTTAAAACACACAAGTTGTGTATAAATGCAGTTTTTGTGGAGTGAACCATTTGAGATATTTTAATTTGTGTGAGTTTTACAATATTTAAACGCTTCTCAAATAGAACGTCGTTATTCATTTTTTTATCTCTTGAACTTGCAAAGAGAACGAAATTCCGAAGCCTTGATATAGTGACCATTCAAAGCCTACTGTATTCCTGTATTTCTCTAGCGCCTAAGAAAGTATGCAATTGGGTAATTTCTGCAAATGTTCATCTCAACTAACACGAAGATAGAGGAATAAGAGTTTGTAAGAATAGTTAGTAGAAGAGTAGAGAAGGTCGTGTGAGAATAACCCATCAGAATGTTTTTATTTTATCACAAATTACCCCGCAGTTGTTGTAGTGCGCGTGCTGACAGAAATCTTGCACTTTAACCAGAGGAACTGTATTTTAAAAGTGCTTTTTTGGATTCAGGGGACCTCACTGCTTTAGAGAAAGTGTGGGTCAGAATTGCCTCACCAGGGTATCATCTAAACCTCTGGGATCACGTAGCAGTAGGCGACCCTCCACCGAACTATAACAGATGTGAGTGAAGTGGTGACCTCGATGACCGGGTATACACCCTATCATTCTTTTGTTACAGGAGAAAGTTTCCGTCTCACTGTTTTCCTCCACTTTGCCAAACATACGGCCTTTCTTTTGTTAACCTTACTTCTCGCTGCAAATCAAGATGATACGACTGTGTCCAAGAATTTTCCTTGGAATTCCTAATCTACATAGACACATCTGTGGATGTATTCAGTATCATAAAGTAATGGAGTTTGTCTTTACTTCTCCTGAAGGAATAATCGTATTCGCTTTCCGATTAAATCAATATAACAAACTAAATTGCAGAGGAATATGTCTACGCAACTGAGGCTATCTATCTGCAAACTGTTATACGTATACAAAATTTGAACTTCGTATTCACATAAAAATTACACTTGTTATGCAGGCGGTGTAAATATGTATAAAATTCAGTGCGCTCCAGTTACTTCTGTTTCCATTTTTGGAATACAAAGGAGCAGGAAATCCTGGGAACATGAAGTGAAGGTATGCTTGTCTGCGAGGACAAAGGTCACGAGCACTGTCTTGACCTGTTCCGGTTTGGATGCTGCCTTCTAACAAATCAACAACGTTACGTTATAATAACAAACTGGGTTGTGGCATTCCTGTGTGACAGGAGATCCAAGACAGGGCAGGTATCCTCAACCAGAATAAAACTGGATCCCAAAACCACGCCAGCCAACCTGCAAACACTCTAACTTACATCAGACTAGAAACATCTGACTTTCTCTACCAAAGACAGATGACAGTAACTAGCCAAAGCCAGAGTTATGCCAAATACATAATTCTAAAATATACTTTGGAAATAAAATGTCAAGGAAAAATATGTTAGGTATAAATACAAAATAATTTGAAAACGTATAAAGTTGTTGCGATCGAATTAAGCCACTGATAGCTGAGGAGAGAGCACTGACCTTAAACTAACTCTAAAAAGGCGTAAAGAATCAGCAGATCGCATTCATTTTGTCATGAGTAGGGAGCGAACCTTTATACAGGGAAAAAAATTGCGGAGTATGGACTATAGAAAGTGGAAGGTGTCAGTCTTTGTCTGCAGGGTTGTTTAGTCTACGAGCTGCGACTACCATCTCTCCCTAATGAAAATCAATTAAAATTCTAACGTAAAGGTTACCTTTAGTACCTGATACATTTAATCTAGGAGCCATCATTGTAATGTATGTTTGGTAAAAAGCACTTAAAACCTTAATACAGAACGTACATTTAGTCTATGACCCACTATACCCTTTACCATAGCAATAATTCTGATATACGGAATATCCTTCATAGACACCTTTAGTCTACGTTCCGCCACTGGCCTGTCTCCCTAATAAGAAAAAATAGAAATCTGATATGCGATTCCCGAGCCACCACTGCCCTACCTCTCCAGTGAGAA